>JALPQD010000131.1:4006279-5504242 GCA_023101885.1 Typhlomys cinereus
TTGGGTTTGGGGATAATGGGGGTTTGTTTGTTTGTGGGTGATTTGGGGGGTTTGATTGGGGGTTGTGTGGTGGGTTTCGGACATGTGGCTAGCTAGTCCGTCCCCCCTTCCCACGTCTCCGCCTTGTACTGTCCTCTTACCTGCTTAACCTTAGACCCTTGTCTTTGTTTGTGGATGGTCCCACACTAGTATATAGAGTTACATTGAGGACGTTTTGAAGATTAATACACATTAAAGCTATTGTGAACATATTGTAGGAGTGTACTACGTACGACCCCCAATTACAGCACACCAAAGGCAATCAAGCAAGCCTGAGGTCCTCACAAATGTTAGATTCATACAAATTATCAACAAAAACAAAAGTAAATAAATTAACTGTAAGGACAGTATAAATGTAATTTACCACACTTAGAATAGGAACGTTATGAGTCCCACAATGTGAAGATTGCTTGATGAGCCTGGCGTCATTGATGATAAGAGACTCACACAACAAGGATGAGCACTATCCAGTGTAATAGTCATTTTAGCAGAATTTTGTTATCACAACTCAATTTCCAATATTGACATAACTTAAGAGTAACAGATTACCTAGTTCCAGAAGGATTCCTAGAATGAAACATGCTAGGAATCCCTGCTAAAGTGTTAAGATGAATGACTATTAATCCATTAACTGAAATAGGAAGAGAATCAAAACAGACCATTGGTCAGATTTAAAAGTAATACTACACTTGGTAGTGGACAGGCACGCTTGTGACCCCAGCACTCAGGGGAATGGGTGTTACATAAGGAGACTCTGTCTGAAACCCAAAAATAAGAAGCCAAAGGCTCAAAAGACTTGCAACAGAATAGGAAGAATCTAGGAAGTCCAATCTCAGGCGCGGGATGGAAACAGAAGGAAGTTAATGGAGTGTGACTAATATCAACGTCTAAGACACGCCCACATTATAACCAAGCCCACCCGTGTACAATGCATATGCTCTAAGAAAAATATTTAAGAAGAAAACAAAACTGTAACATTGAATAGTGGTGCTCCCACTGAAACAGAAAAGTGTCAGCTGTGAGTTGCTGCTGGCATAAGATAGGAAAAAACTCAAATCCCAAAGGCCGTCAAGTGATGTCGTTTCAGAGACAAGAGTCCACCCCCAGGACCCGCACCTGCGCAGGGCTGCTGCTATGGAGCCGGCCTCAACTTCTGTCCAGGAACACTCAAGCCCCTGCTCCATCTGCTTCCTCTGATCATTAACCATTGTGTGAGCTTTGGCAAAGTCCTGCTTGCTCCACACCTTCCATCCTTTTACATAAAACAGTGGCATAAACTAAGCCGTGAGTGGAGTCCGTGAAGGATCTTGACTCCAGACAACATCATTAAACTCTTCATGCCCACCCCTGACTAGTGTCTAGATATTATTCCAGTTACTCCTGCGATACTGAAGTCTGGGCTCCACTCTGGAAGCCAGGATCCTGGGTCCATCTTGGGTGAAATAGTGAGTTCAGAACCAACGTGGGCTGCACAGTAAGATCTTGTTTGGAAGTTTGAAAATAAAATAAACCAAGACCTGTGCATTATCGGAAAATGGACAAACTAGAGTTGCCTTCTTTTAGGCACTAGATTAGAACCCCAGGTGACTTCTGAAAGAACCTTGAAATATTGGTTGGCCTCTAGATGGTGCCAAAGCCCAGAACGTGGAAAGCCTATCTTATTGTTTGGTTTTCCTGAACTTCTGAAGACCATTAGCTTCTGGGATGTCCTCATGGTTTCCTTGAGGCTCCAAATACCAAATGGAGTCATTCCATGAATGTCTTGGGTAGATTTCCTAACCAAGGAAATCAAGATTTTCCCAAGAACTTAACTTGCGGATTTGCACTTTGGAACTGACTGAGGATGAAGGTCAGTGGGATAATGCTTGCTGATCAACTGAGGGACCTAAGTCAATTCCAGAAGAGGGGGAAGGAGAGGGGACAACATTCAGGCTGTGGAAGTTCCTCTCTTGAAGAGTATCCCAAATTCAGGAGTTTTGTAATTGTTTTTACATCTATTTTATTTATTTGATGGGAAGGTTAAGCAGACATACGTGTGTGTGTTTGTGTGTGTGTGTGTGCTATATAATGTGCGTGGAGGCCAGAGAACAACTTTCAAAAGTTGATTGTAACAAAAATAGAATTGCATGTATGTATGTGTGTGTATATATTATATTTTAAGGGCATAGATCTTATTTATTATATGTATTTAGTTATGGATTATATATATACATATATACAAATGAGCTATACTTCATTCCGGAAAAAATAGCATCTCCTTGCTGAGCACTAGAGTCTTTCTTTTTTTTAATCAAACAAATTTTATTGGCATCTAAAAACGAAATTCACCCAACATTGAAACATATTTTAATATTTACATTGTTTGCTTTTTTTTTTCTTTAACACTCACTGCAGTATGAGGAACAAATGATACACACTTACTTTGGAATAACAGAGACCATGGTGGAGATTTTACAAAATCACTTTTAAAATCTCTGTATTATGCTCCTCAAGTACCTAGAACCAGTCTTTGCATAAAATGTCACAGCTTTCTCTACTACCTTAAAATCCTGCAGCAGCCTAGATATATAGATAAGATACACCATCTCTCACGAGTCTGAAATATGTCTATTACCATACCCAACCTAATAATGGTATCTAAAAATTTCTTTCTTCCATAGGAAGTTTCTGACAAGCTGTTAATCATTTCCTTGATGTGAAAAGAATCTGAGGGCCACATTTCTTTCACTTACAAAATATTCAGAGCGCCTAGGGGTCTCACATTCAAGCAGCTATGGAAAGTGCCCAGGGAGAACGACCATCCATAGAAGGGCACACTCTGGGCCTGCCTACTTGCCCACAGAGCCTTGAGATCCAGCAACAATCCAGAGACCAGCTCGCAAGCTGCATGCTTTGATCGGGATCATCGGGGACCCTTAGAGAAGCTCCGTTGATGGGACAGGAACCTTGAACCTGGAGTCCACCAGGTTCTGAAGTCCATCTTGGAGAAGAAGGAACACAGTCACTTTGTAGAGCCTGTTCCACATACAGTTGGAGCTGTACCACCAAGGGCTGTGCTATGCCTGTTATTCTAAGGCACAAGGCAAGGGAATGGTGGTTTTCCTTGCCAGTTAGCAGCATTGTGCTTATTTTCTCAGCTGGGGCTGCAGCATATGTCACAGACTCCTTTATTGATCAGACTGGAATGGGAAGAAGCAGATGCTACCAGAGGAATAGTGAGGGCTGAGAGCACACACCTTCCGCTGTGTCCAGCACACAAACCACACAGAAGGCATATGTGCTGCACCAAGGGTTTGACTACCTGACAGGTTGGACACCTGGTAGACTGCAGAAGATCTTGGAAGGTGTCGCTTGGGCTAGATCGATGGCTCAGGGTTAAAGTCTTTGCCTTGCAAGCAAAGAAACCTGAGTTCATACCCTCAAATCCCACATTCAAAAATATCTGGCAAATATGATGGCCACTAATACCAGTCCTGGAAAGCAGAGCCTGTAAAACCCCTCCAGAGAACGGCGAATAGAAGGAAAAGTGATCCATGATGATTCCTGATGTCATCCTTGCACCCCACGGGTATGCACACACAAATAAATAAATAGATACATAAATAATAAAATTTTTTAAATTAGGATGTTATTAGAAAAAGAAGTTACAGCTTCCATAGGAGATCCACAACACCTTATGTCCCTTCTAGAAGCTTCATTAACTAAACTCACAGAAACTCCTTTCTAAACACAGACTCCGTTTCCTATGAAGTCTATACACATAAGGAATTTCCATTGTTCTTTGGGTTTCTGTTGGCTCTCGTAGGTCAACTTCTCCTTTCTGTGTGGCTGGCACCATTGAAGGAACGGAGCTCCTGAAGTCCATCTCAGGCACTGTACCAGGGTAGCTTTCACAGTCCACTCTCTCCGTACTGTCGTACTTAGGCACAGGTGTCAACTTGACAGTTGAGGTTGTGAGCTCTGGAAACATGTGTGGAGAATTAGTGGTTGGGTTGAAGCCCAGAGCAAACCTGCAGAGGATTGTCCAGCTGATGAGGAAGGCCCAGCCCATAGTGGGTGGGACTAGGCCCTGAGCAGATGAATAAATTACTGAGAGCACATTGGGGAAATTGGCATCCTTTGTATACTTGGCCAGACATGCTGACCTGACAAGTAAGGATCGTCCCTCTCTCGGGCCATTATGCAGAGATGGTGTGGCTAGATCCCTCAACCGTGGTGTTAGTGCACGCTGTCCCCTCAAGCTGGACAGACTGTAACCAGACTATCAGTGAGAAGATAAACCCCTTGTTTCAAGCCACTTGATGGTCATTTATCAGCAACAATAACTGAACAGAAGGGATGTGCCTCTAGCATTGTTTATCTATATAAAGTCAAAGGATGAGGTTTCCAGAAGAGGGCATAGTCACAAGTGCTGCTCCAGACAGCTGGCTTGGAGTTCTGGAAACCTACCTGCCTTCTATGTAGAACATTCTATGGAGTACCCATGCTACCTTCCATCTACATTATACTGTCCACCTGAAACACATTCCTCAGGGAGATCATGTCCAGCAATAGGACACACAACTATGCTCCAAAGAATAAAACTCAAAATTCACAAACAAGATTGTCTTTCTCAGTCCCCTGTAGACCATCAGAACTGCAGCAGAAAGACCTTAGGCTACTGGTTCTTCAAAGTCTTTCTAGAATATCTAAATGCATTAGCATTAATAATTTATATATTTTTACATTTATTTATCCCGTGTGTATATGCATGGACATTTCAGAAGGTCATAGGATGAAAATAGTCCTAGAACACATGAGGAAATTGGTAATCTCGAATCCTTCCCACCAAAAATGTCCTGAACCAGATGGATTCAGCACAGAATTCTATCAAACATTTAAAGAACAACTAACACCAATACTCTTAAACTGTCACATAAAATTGCAAAGGAAGGGACACTTGCAAATTCTTTCTACAAAGCTAACATCATACATATGCCAAAACCTAATAAAGATACTTAACCAAAAACTATAGATAGGGGATCACGCTTCAGTAGAGAAAATAGGTCACTGTCAAGTATTGCATATAAGTAGCGAGACATCTGGTGCAGCTCACTCTCACTTTCCTTCCGGGTCACGTGCAACGGAAGCCAAGCAGTTTTGTTCTCACTAACTCAGTGAGAGGGACTCAGTCTAGGGACTGACAAGGTAGACAGTAACCAGCCTGCAAATGGAACCTGACCCCTACCCCCTCACTGCTGTGTTCTACTCCTATTCTTCTATTCTACGTTGAGTCTCCTTTTATATTAAGATCTTCATTTAAACGTCTTTTATCTTTGGTTAGGAGGTGACCTTGGGTACCAATCAGGAGCAGCCAAGGGCGGTGCAGGAAAAGCAAAGATGAAAACAACAACAAACCATAATTCAGAACACCAAAGACCCTACATTATTCACCTGGAACCAGACCGGCCAAATCTCTCCCTATCCTAAAGCTCAGGGAACCTTGGGGAAGAGGGGCGGCAAGATTGTAAGAGCCTAAAGATGGGGAGGACCAACAATATGCAAGAGACTCCACACGTTAGGGCTGCAGTAGCTATAATTGGACTTTGTACGACCTGCGCAATGGCTGACATGTCAGTGATCCTCCTCCCAAAGTCTAGCATGGATCACAGGGGAGAGGGCTCCAGGCAGTAGGATCCTTAGAGGCAAGGGATATAACAGTCATAATAGAGTTCCCATACCAACAGGAGCCCAAGAAGAGGCTCCTGGCTATGCTACTGAGTCCTTATCTATCACCAGGGTGCAGGACTCAGAGGGAGGTTTGGCATTTGCATAAAAAAATGCTCCAAGGCATGGGAGGAAAGGAGGGGGTAAAAGGAAGGGGGGGAGTGTAAGGGGTGATGACTGGGGAGGGTAGGAGGGAGGGAGAGGTCAGGAGTACCTATTGAGCTTGCATGATTAGGAAAAAATAAATAAAATGTGGGAGAAAAAAAAAGAACATATAGTGGAAACCGAGAACTAAAACTGAATGAGTGAGGGAAAATGCCTGTATGAGTGGAGTGGCCCAAATAGAGACAATTTGGAATTATACAAGACACCTGAGCCCCCACAAGCATAGAGAAGCCAGAGGGAACAATGGAGTGCATAGAAGTGGAACGAGAGGAGGGTGGGAGGCAGTGGAATGGATTGGTGGAGGAAAGGGAGAGAAATTGGAGGGAAAATGGAGAGAGGGAATCAGGGATAAGTACTCAATGTGCACATAAAACTAAAACAATGAAATAATAAAAATAAAAAATTCAGTCATAAAAAGTTACATAATTAACATTCACGATGGATTAAAAAATGTGGATTTGGTTCCTACGTTTCTACCATTTCGGTTAAATCCAAGACACTAAGCCACTTCCCTAGAAGCACCATGGTTGGGTTCTGAGAAAGGTGCTGGAGAGGCAGTGGCTTGAAGGGGCAAGTTGAAGAGAAGATTATTTTGCTGCCATCTTATGGGGAAGCTTTGACTCTCTAGAGTTGCTCCCTGGGTATCAGGAAGTCTGGTAGTCACTTACTCCAGCATTGAGCATCGCAGAATGCTCAATGAACAACAACCCCTCCAAATACATTTTCCATTTGCATAACTAGAGAAAATGCTGGTGCCTTAATGTAATCCAAATTCAGTGAGGTGGCTGACAGACAGGTGGGAACCTTACCAGTCTGCATATGCACCTGGCCTCCAACTTCTTCCTATGGGTCTGTCTGCATTTTAAGAATACAATGAAGCCCATGCCTTCTGAAGAGTTCTACTTACAAGCTCAAATTCACTCATTTTAATGCTGCCCAAACTCCTGAGCTGAGAAGCAACTCTTTCAAGAGGCATATGCAACAGATTTAGAAATTTGAAAGCCCACCAAACACTCAATAACTGAACTGGAAGACAGTTCAGAAAGAAGACAATGATTCAGATAGTTCCCAACAAAACATTTATTGATTGTTTTTGTCAGTTTTATTCTAAGGAACACTTCCTCACAGACGTGCCTTGAGTTTAGAAGACCTGAGCATGGCAGGCTGGTCAGCAACTAAACTCCATTAACATTATTCATACCGTTCCCCCAAAAGTCAGGTGAAGCACATCCCAGTTTCCAGAGGAGATGCGTCTCATTGTGGATAAAGAGAGCTCCAACGGAACCGAAAAGACCAAGTCTTTGCAGAGGTTGGAGAGAAGGATTTCCAGAGAGATGGTCCTGCTCATCCTGGTGGCCAAAGAGAGATCCCAGGCATCTGGCTGTGTCCTGATACAGGTGTCCAGGTCGTCCTCGGTCAGGGGCTGGTTCTGGACCCGCCGCACCATCTCTCGGCCTGGGGAGGGAAAGCACAGCAATGGTCAGGCAGAGCCCATGGCCAAGGTCCAGAACCCCAGATAGACATGAGGGAAAGAAAGTCATCCTGGCCCAGCCACCTACAGGTGAACCATGGTCTCCATGCCGAGTTTCTGCTTCCTAGAGCCTTCATTCCACCACATGGCACCTGCCCCACCTCTGGACCAGGGAGCATGCGGATTGCCACACACCTCAGAAACCTTCCCGTGTTTGTGTTGCAGTAAAACTGTGCTAGGCTCAAAGTAAACCTATGTAACACAGTAATTGCAAGGATTATGAACAAGAGAGATGGGTTAGGAGGGCCACACCAGAAACAAGGAGAGAGGAGACCATGTTACAGCAGAGAAAATAGGCCTCCATCAAGCTCTGCAAGTAAGTAATGAGAAACCTGGTTAAGTTCACAGACGTTCTTTCCTGATCTCACCAGAAGGGGAGGGCATATAGTCTAGCAGATAAAAAGTAATCATTTGCAAATGGGTGATGGACCCCTCCCTCAGTGAGGTTTCCTACTCTTATTACATCTACCCTGAATGTGCTATTACAACAAGACTCCAGTTTAACAGCTTTTTGTCTCTGGCCAGGGGGTGACATACAGTGCCCAGCAGAATGGAGTGAAGGGAATTGCAGGAGCAGCAAAACTGCAAAAGAAAATCAACAAACCACAATCCAGAACTTCAGAGACTCTATATCAATCACATAGAACTAGGCCAGCCTAATCTCTCCCCATCCTGGAGCTCAGGGACATTTGCGGAAGAGGGGGCGGTAAGATTGTAGAGCAAAAGGATGGGAGGAGCAACGATTTGCAAGATTCTCAACAATAGTTGGGGCCAAAGCAATCGTAATGGGACTTTGCATGCCCTGCGCAATGTCCAGCGCACTGTTGCCCTCATAAAGTCTAGCATCTGTTAAGGGCACCGAGACCCCTGGAGGCAAGGGATTGACAGCCATAGTAGTGATCTTATGCTTAAGGGGAACAAGAGAAAGGGCTTATGGAAATGCCACTGGGTCCTTATATGTCATCGGAGAGGAGGACCCAGTGGAGAGTTAGGCGTACACAATAAAGGACTCTCTGGGAATTGGGGGGGAGGCACTGGGGGAAGGGGAGGGGGAGGAGGGGGGAGGAAGGGAACTGGTAAAAAATTTTAAAATGTATAATTAAATTTTTAATTAAAAAAAAAAAACTGTGCTAGGACCAGCTTGAGCCCTCCACCCATCCTCATCAAGAGCAACTCACCTTGGGCCTGGCGGTAAGAGTCCTTGCTCTTCAGACTCCAGAACATGTCCAGCAGCCACTGCCTTGCCCTCACTGGTCCCACCACTGTGACTCGAGTCTCCCCTGAGGCTGTGAACCACCTCTCCAGCTGAATGAGGGTCTGGCTGTGCACCTCGATGGGCCGAAGGTGGGTGTCATAGTGGCCTGAGAACAGCAGAGAGGACAAGGTGACATCTGGGTGAATTGACAAGAGAGTCTGGGACAGGGCAAGGAACATTGGAAAGGGTGAGAGAGGGATTCAAAGAAGGATATGCACGAGGGCCACCAACCGAAAATGTGCTCCTCCAGGTCTGGTTCCACGTGGAGCACCATAGGTGCACTAAAGTGTCCAGGCACCGTCCACCAGGCTCTCTTGCTGACAGCACTCATTTCGCACTGCTGTGGGGGCTTCTTCGTGCTTCCCAGCAGGTCAGGTCCAAGCAGCTGAATGCAGAATGTGAAGATGGGCCAGGCTCTGTCTTACTTATTATCCTCCCAGCCCTGGCCCCACCTTAGGGAGGAAGTTCTGTGCTGAAAGATCCTCCAATAGAATCTCTGCAATCAACTGTGTAGTTTGAACTTATTCTTTCATACACCTTCCAGAAACCAATCAATGAGCTGGCAATGTAGCTTATTTGGTGGAGGGCTTATCTGCTAAGCACAGGGCAGGACCGGATCCCAAATGCAGAGTGAAATGGGGTGTGGTGGTGCAGCCTATCATCCCATCCCTTCACAGGTGAGAGCAGCAGGATTATAAACTCAAAGTTATCCTGTGGAGGTGGCAAATGGGACAGCAGTCTGGACTGCATAAGATCCTCTCCTAAAAAGGAAAAACAAAAATGAAAAATAAAAACAAAGAAAAGATCATATGAACAGTCCTTCTGTCTAATGGTCAAGATTACTGTGCACGGTAGAGTCAGATTCATGGTCAGACTGGGTACAGACTTTAAATTAAGACACGAGGCAAGGAGATTAATAGATTAATGTGTTTTTTGGGTTTTGCTTTTCATTCTTGTTTGTTTTTCCTGAAGCTATATCTGGCTCAGTTGGCCCAGCAGTCCTCATATTTGCCGTCTTTCTTCCTGAGCTGCTGAAGTACAGAAATTAGGACCTGTGTCATCATGCCTGCCATGACAATATTGCCTTCAGGAGAGGGATGTTAGTCTTATGATGTGTTCTGTTGTGTTGTGTTGTGTTGTGTTGTGTTGTGTTGTGTTGTGTTGTGTTGTGTTGCATTGAGTTGTCTCAACACAGGCACTGGACCTAAAGCCTTGTGACAGCCAATCAAGTGCTCTCCCAGAGGTTCTTCACAACCCTTCCCAGACCTGGGATGCAGGGTCGATCTCTTCACCCAGCTTCTAGCTGATTACCTATGGCCTATCCGTACCTGGATACATCATTAGAATATTTAATAACAATTCACTCATTAGAATATTTAATAGCAAAATTGTTTTCTAATGTTGCTTCTGTGTTGATCCTGTTACTTGTCCTGTTATTGGTGCTTTGTTTCCTTGGGTTTCCTACTTTAGGTACATCTAGTTCTATGACTCTGGGTGGTTTGGAACTTTCAGGAACGTTTGTAGCATAAGCTGACCTATAACTCTTGATCCTCCTGCTTCACCTCTCCAGGCCTGGGATTATAGATCTGTCTCAAGTCTCTACCTTTCTAGAAATGTTTATGTACATTTTGGAGAGAGGATTAAAGTTTACTTGTCAACAGACCACGTTAAGCTCTTAGAGTTTGTCTTTGTCCTTATTCCTTTTTTTTTTTTTCTTATCTTTGCTTGTCTCGCCCTGTGTCATCATGCCTGCCATGACAATATTGCCTTCAGGAGAGGGATGTTAGTTAGACTCTGTTTGCAGTTTGCTAGCATGGTTGCTAATAAATGACCATCAAAGGGCAAAAACGAACAAGGGGTTTACTTGTTCCAGAGCCAAGGGAACTGGCCATACCAACACCACATAACAGCTAAGGTAGGTACGATCCTTACTTGCCAGACCAGCATGTCTGGCCAAGTACACAGAAGAATGCCAACCCCTTCAACCAGCTCTCAGCATTTTATTCACCTGTTCAGGGCCCAGTCCCACCCACCACGGACTGGGCCTTCCCCATCAGCTAGACAATCTCTTGAAGATTTGCTCTGGGCTTAACTCAACCATTAATTCTCCACAAATATGCCTGGAGCTCAAACCCTCCACTGTCAAATCAACACCTGTGCCTAACTATGGCAGGCTTCTTTTTTGATCAGAAGCATACAAAGTCAGTCTGAGGGGCTTGCATCTGCAGGGAAAGGATCCACACTGTTGTCTATGTGAGTCCATGGATCATAGGTTTACTCACAGGACACTCTGTGAGGAGTCCTGCTCTGGGAGTCACGTAGATGGACACTTAGAACATGTGGCTACTGATTAAGTCACCCCTTCCCAGTTACACACCTTTATTGTCCCTACTGCTTTCCTGTCACTTAACCTTGTCTTTGTTTTGGGACGGTCCCCAACACATAGGATTTCCTATAAGAAATTACATTGGAGGACAGTTTGAGGATTAATGACACAAATTAAAGCTAATTGTAAACATATTGTAGGAGTTACTCCAAATTACACAAAAAGGTTTGTATCACAATCAAGCAAGCCTGAGGTCCTCACAAATGTTAGACTCATACAAAGTATCAACAAAAACAAAAGTGAAAAAATTGACTGTAACGATAGTATAAATGTAATTTACCACATTTAGAATAGGAACATTACCAGTCCCTCAATGTGGAGATTGCTTGAGGAGCCTGGCATCACTGCTGATAAGACACTCACACAACAAGCATAAGCATTATCCAGTGTACCAATGATTTTAGCAGAATTTTGTATCACAACTCAAGTTCCAATATTGATACAATTGAAGGGTAACAGATTCCCTAGTTCCAGAAGGATTCCTAGAAGGAACCGTGCTCAGAATCCCTGCTAAAGTGTTAAGATGAATGACTATTAAGTTTTCATTCACTGAAACAGGAAGAGAATCAAAACAGACCATTGATCAGATTGAAAAGTAATTGCTACACTTGGTAGTGGCCAGGCACCTGGGACCCCAGCACTCAAAGAATGTTACCTAAGGAGACTCTGTCTCAAACCCAAAAACAAGAAGTTGAAAGGATACAACAGAAAATAGAATGGAAACAATCTAGGAAGCAGAAGTCCAATCTCAGGAGCAGGAGAAAAACAGAGGAAGTTAACAGAGTGTAATTAATATCAATGGCAATACGTGACTATCAATGTAACAGTGGCATGAGAGTCAAGGAGATAACCGATAGCTTTTAGAGTAAACTCAAAACCTTTGTCAGAATGGAAAGCATTCCTGGATCTGTTAACTAGAACAAGAACCTAAAAAACGAAGGAAATACACCAATAGGGAAATGCAGCCAAGGAACCTATAGATATGAAGACTATACCAAACTCTGCTGTAATAGCTGCTATTATACCCATAGATTTGAAGAACACTTAACACTCAGGCTAGAAGTCTTCTACATCAGAGTTAGAAGATCTCAAAATTCTGAAAGAATGCAACCTAGAGCAGTAGAAGAGCAGTAATAATGGGCAGCAACAGCCAGCCCTAGAGGAGAGCATGACGAACTAGCAAGGCTCACCCAGAATCAGGCCACCCTAATCTCTCCCCATCCTAAGGTTTAGGGAGCATTGCGGATGAGGGGGAAGTGAGATTGTAGGAATCTAGAGATGGGATGTCAACCACTGAACAAGACATTCCATTCAAGATAGGCCTGCTGCATCTAGGAACTCACTACAGTGAAATTTGTTCTTAACAGACGTGCATAATAGGTGTCAACTTGAAGTCTGATGGTTTGTAGTCTGGACACATTTGTAGAGAATTAATGGTTGAGTTAAGCCCAGAGCAACCCTGCAAGAGATTGTCGAGCTGATGGGGAAGGTCCAGCCCATGGTGGGTGAGACTAGGTCCTTGTGGGTGGGACTAGGCCCTAGAATAAAATAGCGTGATCTGATTGAGAAAGTTGGCATCCTTTTGTACATTTGGCCAGACCTGGTGGTCTGGCAAGTAAGGATCGTCCCTTTCTTAGCCATTACGTAGAGATGGTGTGGCCAGTTCCCTCAGTCTTGGTGTTGGTGTGAGCTCTCCGGTCAAGCTGGACTGAGAACTGTAACCAGGAATCATAAGACAGAATAAACCCTTTGTTCCTTTAAGCAGTTTGATAGTCATTTAGCAGCAACCATGCAGGGGAACTGCAGCAGAATTTGGTACTGGGGAAGTGGGGTGTTACTGATAAATCTGGCAATGTGGCTTTTGTGAATTTCTTGAATTTTGTGAATTTTTTTGTGAATTCCAAAACGTTTGAACAGTTTGTTGACCATTTGGAAAATAGAGATGCTGAGAGAGTCATGGATTTTTTTTTTTTGGCCCAGTTTGTGATGAGGGGAACAAGGACTTCAGTAAAGTTGAATTTAAAGACGATAGACTGGTTTGCTTGACAGAGGAGAGCTCTGTTGGTGGCTGTGAAGTTCTGGATGTGGAAATGGTAGGCTCCAGAACATCTGCTGCTGTTGGAGAAATGCACATCAGTGAAAGAAAACCTAGTGACTTGCACTGGGATGGTGGAAGACGTGCAAACCACCATATGGCGAATTCGGGGTTTGGGGACCCAGATTCCTAAAGCGGCTGAAAGCCTGAGTTAAAGCTGTTTCTTGCCCTTAGAAGTTCGACTACCTAGCAAGAGGCTTTTCCAGCGTCACCACGCTAAAGTTGGTAAAGCTGTGGCCCCAGTGGACCAAGTTACGTTTCAACCTCGCTTTGGAATCTGACCACGTCCCACAGGTGATACCGGTTTTGGTGTACTACTGAGGGGTTCATGGAGAGCAGCAAAAGCTTGGCACTAAGCGGTAGGTGTAGATTTGCTGCAAGAGAAGGTGAACCCAGAGTCGTATTGGACGTGGCAGAACCATGGGTTGTATGCTGAGGACAGCTGTGAGTGGAGCTTCAGCCTGGTTCACAGGAACTCTGCTTTTACAACTTTGAGCTGCAAACAGGTGCTGGGAATGCCTACAATCTTCAAGCCATCGTGACTATGTGTTAAGCAACAGAAGATTGATGCTGAAACACAGGATGCTGTTTTGGATTTGCTGGACTTTTTTAATTTAAGGTTTCTTATTGTGTTAAGATGCTTCTATTTTGATGTTTAGTCTGCAGTGGAATACTTAACTTATTTTGACTTGATAGACATCCACAGTTAAAAGATTTGGGATAATTGAAGAAACACTTTCAGTTCCAACATTTAAATAATTAAACTTTTAATGATTGACATTTTAAAGTGGAATATAGACACTTTTAAATGTGGACTCTTAGAATTCATATAATTAAATGATTTATATTATTTAATTCATTATATAAGTATATATAATTAATATGTAATTATATAATTAAATGATTTATATTATAAATAAGATAACTTTTAACACCTATGGGGACAGTTTAAAAGTGTAATATTTGTATGTCAAGTTGCCAAGGGGTGAAGAGTCTTAGTTAGGCAGAGGTGTCAACTTGACATTTGATGGTTTGAGCTCTGGGCACATTTGTAGAGGATTAATGGTTGAGTTAAACCCAGAGCAAACCTGCAAGAGATTGTGGAGCTGATGGGGAAGGTACAAGCCATAGTTTGTGGGACTAGGCCCTGGAATAAAATACAGACAGCTGGTTGAGAGAGTTGGCATCCTTTTGTACACTTGGGCAGACACGTTGTTCTGGCAAGAAAGGATCAGCCCTCTCTCAGCCATTATGTGGAGATGTGGTGTGGCCACTTCCTTTGGCCTCAGTATTGGTGTGAGATCTTATTTTAAGATTAACTGAGAATTGTAACCAGAAATCTTAAGAGCAAATAAACCCCTTGTTCCCTTAAGCCGTTTGAGAGTCATTCATCAGCAATCAATTAGGCAAACTACAACAGCCAGCATGGCCTAATAAAGTTTCAAGGAACACAAGAGAGAGAAGAACATATGGTGGAAACCTGAAACTAAAACGGGATGGAGTGGCTCAAAGAGAGACAATTTGGTATTCTACAAGAGACCTGAACCTCCACAGGAGTAGACAACCCAGAGGGAACTGTGGGGTGCATAGAAGTGGAAAGGAATGGATTGATGGAGGAAAGGGAGGGAATTGGAGGGAAGGTGGAGAGAGGAAAGCAGGAATAAGTACTCAATGAGCACATAAAACTAAAACAATGCTGTAATAAAAATAATACTGTAAAAAACTCAACTCATGAAAAGTTCTGTAATTAACATTCATGATGGATTAAAAATGTATTAAAAGTGGATTTGGTTCCTACATTTCTACCACTTCGGTTTAACTCAAGACACTAAGCCACTTCCCTAGAAGGCAGCATGGCTAGTTTCTGAGAAAGGTTCTGAAGAGGCAGTGGGAAGGGAAAGTTGAAGAAATTAATTTCCTGTCATCTTATGGGCAAGACTGCTAGTAGCTTTGACTCTCTGGAGTGCTTCCTGGATATCAGAAAGCCTGGCAGTCAGCTACTCCAGCATTGAGAATCTCAGAATTTTCATGAAGAACAACCCCTCCAAATACATTTTCCATTTCCAGTGACTAAAGAAAACGCTGGTGCTTTAATGGTATCCAAATTCACTGAGGTGGCTGACAGACAGGTGGGACCTTACCAGTCTGCATCTGCACCTGGCCTCTGACTTTTTCCCACAGAGCGGCCTGCATTTTAGGAAGTGCAATAAACCTAATAATGCCTTCTGGAGAGTTCTACTCACGGAGCTCAAATTCACTCATTTTAATGCTGCCCAAACTCCTGAGCTGAGAAGCAACTCTTTCAAGAGGCATATGCAGCAGATTTAGAGATTCGAAAGCCCACCAAACACTCAATAACTGAACTGGAAGATAGTTCAGGAAAGAATGAAGATGATGATTCATATAGTTCCAACACACCTGGTTTATTGGCTGATTTTGTCAGTTTTATTCTGAGGAAGGCGTCCTCACAGACATTCTTTGAGTTTAGAAGACCTGAGCATGGCAGGCTGGTCAGCAACTAAACTCCAGTAAACATTACTCATACCGTTCCCCCCAAAATGCGGGTGAAGCACATCCCAGTTCCCAGAGGAAATGCGTCTCATTGTGGATAAAGAGAGCTCCAACGGAAACCGAAAAGACCAAGTCTTTGGCAGAGGTTGGAGAGAAGGATTTCCAGAGAGATGGTCCCGCTCATCCTGGTGGCCCAAGAGACATCCCAAGCGTCTGGCTGTGTCCTGATACAGGTGTCGAGGTCGACGTCGGTCAGGGGCTGGTTCTGGACCCTCCGCACCATCTCTCGGCCTGGAAAGGGAAAGCACAGCAATTGTCAGGCAGAGCCCATGGCCAAGATCCAGAGCCCCAGGACGACATGAGGGAAAGGAAGTCACCCTGGCCCAGCCACCTACAGGTGAGCTGCGGTCTCCCTGCAGACTATCTGCTTCCTGGGGCCTTCATGCCACCACATGGCTGACCTCAGGCTCCTGCCCCACCTCTGGACCAGGAGCATGTGGATTGCCACACACCTGAGAAATCTTCACATGTTTGTGTTGCAGTAAAACTGTGCTAGGACATGGCTTGAGCCCTCCACCCATCCTCATCAAGGCACACCTCACCTTGGGCCTGGCGGTAAGAGTCCTTGCTCCTCAGACTCAGAACATGTCCAGCAGCCACTGCCTTGCCCTCACTGGTCCCACCACTGTGACTCGAGTCTCCCCTGAGGCTGTGAACCACCTCTCCAGCTGAATGAGGGTCTGGCTGTGCACCTCGATGGGCCGAAGGTGGGTGTTATCGTGGCCTGAGAACAGCAGAGAGGACAAGGTGACATCTGGGTGAATGGACAAGAGAGTCTGGGACAGGGCAAGGAACATTGGAAAGGGTGCAGAGAGGGATTCAAAGAAGGATATGCACTATGGCCACCAACCGAAAATGTGCTCCTCCAGGTCTGGTTCCACGTGGAGCACCATAGGTGCACTAAAGTGTCCAGGCACCGTCCACCAGGCTCTCTTGCTGACAGCACTCATTTCGCACTGCTGTGGGGGCTTCTTCGTGCTTCCCAGCAGGTCAGGTCCAAGCAGCTGAATGCAGAACGTGAAGATGGGCCAGGCTCTGTCTTACATATATATCCACCCAGCCCTGGCCCCACCTTAGGGAGGAACTTCTGTGCTGAAAGATCCTCCCATAGAATCTCTGCAATCAACTGTGTAGTTTGAACTTATTCTTTCATACACCTTCCAGAAACCAATCAATGAGCTGGCAATGTAGCTTATTTGGTGGAGGGCTTATCTGCTAAGCACAGGGCAGGACCGGATCCCAAATGCAGAGTGAAATGGGGTGTGGTGGTCCAGCCTATCATCCCATCCCTTCACAGGTGAGAGCAGCAGGATTATAAACTCAAAGTTATCCTGTGGAGGTGGCAAATGGGACAGCAGTCTGGACTGCATAAGATCCTCACCTAAAAAGGAAAAACAAAAGTGAAAAATAAAAACAAAGAAAAGATCATATGAACAGTCCTTCTATCTAATGGTCAAGATTAGGGTGCACAGTAGAGTCAGATTCATGGTCAGACTGGATACAGAAGACCTTAAATCAAGACACAAGAGGCAAGGAGATTAATAGATTAATGTGATTTTTTTGGTTTTGGTTTTTATTCTTGTTTGTTTTCCTGAAGCTATGTCTGGCTCAGTGGCCCAGACAGTCCTCATATTTGCCGTCTTTCTCCCTGAACTGCTGAAGTGCAGAAATTAGGACCTGTGTCATCATGCCTGCCATGATAATATTGCCTTCTGGAGAGGGATGTTAGTCTTGTGATGTGTTGTGTTGTGCTGTGTTTGTTGTGTTGTGTTGTGTTGTGTTGTGTTGTGTTGTGTTGCATTGAGTTGTCTCAACACAGGCACTGGACCTAAAGCCTTGTGACAGCCAATCAAGTGCTCTCCCAGAGGTTCTTCTCAACCCTTTCCAGACTTGGGACAGGAGGTCAATCTCTTCACCCAGCTTCTAGCGGATTACCTATGGCCTATCCCTACCTGGATACATCATTAGAATATTTAATACCATTCACTCATTAGAATATTTAATAGCAAAATTGTTTTCTAATGTTGCTTCTGTGTTGATCCTGTTACTTGTCCTGTTATTGGTGCTTTGTTTCCTTGGGTTTGCTATTTTAGATGTATCTAGTTCTATGACACTAGGTGGTTTGGAACTTTCAGGAATTTTTGTAGTATAGGCTGACCTATAACTCTTGATCCTCCTGCTTCACCTCTCCAAGCATGGGATTATAGGCCTGTCTCAAGTCTCTACCTTTCTAGAAATGTTTATGTACATTTTGGAGAGAGGATTAAAGTTTACCTGTCAACAAACCACCTTAAGCTCTTAGAGTTTGTCTTTGTCCTTATTCCTTTTTTTTTTTTCTTATCTTTACTTGTCTCCCCCTCCCCCATTTTTAAGATTCTGTTGCAGTTTGCTTGCATGGTTGCTAATAAATGACCATCAAACGGCACAAGGAACAAGGGGTTTACTTGTTCCAGAGCCAAGGGAACTGGCCACACCAACACCACATAACAGCTGAGGTAGGGACGATCCTTACTCACCAGACCAGCATGTCTGGCCAAGGACACAGAAAGATGCCAACCCCTTCAACGAGCGCTCAGGATTTTATTCACCTGTTCAGGGCCCAGTCCCACCCACCATGGACTAGGCCCTCCCCATCAGCTAGACAATCTCTAGCAGGTTTGCTCTGGGCTTGACTCCACCATTAATTCTCCACAAATATGCCTGGAGCTCAAACCCTCCACTGTCAAGTCAACACCTGTGCCTAACTATGGCAGGCTCCTTTTTTGATCAAAAGCATACAAAGTCAGTCTGAGGGGCTTGCATCTGCAGGGAAAGGATCCACACTGTTGTCTATGTGAGTCCATGGATCATAGGTTTACTCACAGGACACTCTGTGCAGGAGTCCTGCTCTGGGAGTCACGCAGATGGACGCTTAGGACATGTGGCTGCTGATTAAGTCACCCCTTCCCAGTCACACACCTTTACTGTCCCTACTGCTTTCCTGTCACTTAACCTTGTCTTTGTTTTGGGACAGTCACCAACACATAGGATTTCCTATAAGAAATTACATTGAAGAGTAGTTTGAAGATTAATGACACAAATTAAAGCTAACTGTGAACATATTGTAGGAGTTACTCCAAATTACACAAAAAGGTTGTATCACAATCAAGCAAGCCTGAGGTCCTCACAAATGTTAGACTCATACAAATTATCAACAAAATCAAAAGTATATAAATTAACTATAAGGATAGTATAAATGTAATTTACCACACTTAGAATAGGAACGTTATGAGTCCCTCAATGTGGAGATTGCTTGAGGAGCCTGACCTCACTGATGATAAAAGACTCACACAACAAGCATTAGCATTATCCAGTGCACCAATGGTTTTAGCAGAATTTTGTTATCACAACTCAAGTTCCAATATTGATACAACTGAAGGGTAACAGATTCCCTAGTTCCAGAAGGATTCCTAGAAGGAACCGTGCTCAGAATCCCTGCTAAAGTCTTAAGATGAATGACTATTAAGTTTTCATTAACTGAAACAGGAAGAGCATCAAAACAGACCATTGATCAGATTTAAAAGTAATACTACACTTGGTACTGCCTAGGCACACTTGTGACCCTAGCACCCAGGGGAATGAGTGTTACATAAGGAGACTCTGTCTCAAACCCAAAAACAAGAAGCCAAAGGCTCAAAAGACTTGCAACAGAATAGGAAGAATCTAGGAAGTCCAATCTCAGGCGCGGGATGGAAATAGGAGGAAGTTAATGGAGTGTGACTAATATCAACGTCTAAGACACGCCCACATTATAACTAAGCCCACCTGTGTACAATGCATATGCTCTAAGAAAAATATTTAAGAAGAAAACAAAACTGTAACATTGAATAGTGGTGCTCCCAATGGAACAGAAAAGTGTCAGCTGTGAGTTGCTGCTGGCATAAGACAGGAAAAAACTCAAATCCCAAAGGCCGTCAAGTGATGTCGTTTCAGAGACAAGAGTCCACCCCAGGACCCGCACCTGCGCAGGGCTGCTGCTATGGAGCCGGCCTCAACTTCTGTCCAGGAACACTCAAGCCCCTGCTCCATCTGCTTCCTCTGATCATTAACCATTGTGTGAGCTTTGGCAAAGTCCTGCTTGCTCCACACCTTCCATCCTTTTACATAAAACAGTGGCATAAAACTAAGCTCGTGAGTGGAGTTCGTGAAGGATCTTGACTCCAGACAACATCATTAAACTCTTCATGCCCACCCTTGAGTAGTGTCTAGATATTATTCCAGTTACTCCTGCGATACTGAAATCTGGGCTCCACTCTGGAAGCCTGGATCCTGGGTCCATCTTGGGTGAGATAGTGAGTTCAGAACCAACGTGGGCTGCACAGTAAGATCTTGTTTGGAAGTTTGAAAATAAAATAAACCAAGAGCTGTGCAGTATCAGAAAATGGACAAACTAGAGTTGCCTTCTTTTAGGCACTAGATTAGAACCCCAGGTGACTTCTGAAAGAATCTTGAAATATTGGTTGGCCTCTAGATGGTGCCAAAGCCCAGAACGTGGAAAGCCTATCTTATTGTTTTGTTTTCCTGAACTTCTGAAGACCATTAGCTTCTGGGATGTCCTCATGGTTTCCTTGAGGCTCCAAATACCAAATGGAGTCATTCCATGAATGTCTTGGGTAGATTTCCTAACCAAGGAAATCAAGATTTTCCCAAGAACTTAACTTGCAGATTTGCACTTTGGAACTGACTGAGGATGAAGGTCAGTGGGATAATGCTTGTTGATCAACTGAGGGACCTAAGTCAATTCCAGAAGAGGGGGAATGAGAGGGGACAACATTCAGGCTGTGGAAGTTCCTCTCTTGAAGAGTATCCCAAATTCAGGAGTTTTATAATTGTTTTTACATCTATTTTATTTATTTGATGGGAAGGTTAAGCAGACATACGTGTGTGTGTGCTTGTGTGTGTGTGTGCTATATAATGTGCGTGGAGGCCAGAGAACAATTTTCAAAAGTTGATTGTAACAAAAATAGAATTGTGTGTATGTATGTATGTGTGTGTGTGTGTGTGTGTATATATATATGTTTAAGGGCATAGATCTTATTTATTATATGTATTTAGTTATGGATTATATATATATACATATATACAAATGAGCTATACTTCATTCCGGAAATAATAGCATCTCCTTGCTGAGCACTAGAGTCTTTCTTTTTTTTTAATCAAACAAATTTTTTGGCATCTAAAAACGAAATTCACCCAACATTGAAACATATTTTAATATTTACATTGTTTGCTTTTTTTTTCTTTAATACTCACTGCAGTATGAGGAACAAATGATACACACTTACTTTGGAATAACAGAGACCATAGTGTAGATTTTACAAAATCACTTTTAAAATCTCTGTATTATGCTCCTCAAGTACCTAGAACCAGTCTTTGCATAAAATGTCACAGCTTTCTCTACTACCTTAAAATCCTGCAGCAGCCTAGATATATAGATAAGATACACCATCTCTCAGGAGTCGGAAATATGTCTATTACCATATCCAACCTAATAATGGTATCTAAAAATTTCTTTCTTCCATAGGAAGTTTCTAACAAGCTGTTAATCATTTCCTTGATGTGAAAAGAATCTGAGGGCCACATTTCTTTCACTTACAAAATATTCAGAGCGCCTAGGGGTCTCATATTCAAGCAGCTATGGAAAGTGCCCAGGGAGAACGACCATCCATAGAAGGGCACATTCTGGGCCTGCCTACTTGCCCACAGAGCCTTGAGATCCAGCAACAATCCAGAGACCAGCTCGCAAGCTGCATGCTTTGATCGGGATCATCGGGGACCCTTAGAGAAGCTCCGTTGATGGGACAGGAACCTTGAACCTGGAGTCCACCAGGTTCTGAAGTCCATCTTGGAGAAGAAAGGAACACAGTCACTTTGTAGAGCCTGTTCCACATACAGTTGGAGCTGTACCACCAAGGGCTGTGTGCTATGCCTGTTATTCTAAAGCACAAGGCAAAGGAATGGTGGTTTTCCTTGCCAGTTAGCAGCATTGTGCTTATTTTCTCAGCTGGGGCTGCAGCATATGTCACAGGCTCCTTTATTGATCAGACTGGAATGGGAAGAAGCAGATGCTACCAGAGGAATAGTGAGGGCTGAGAGCACACACCTTCCACTGTGTCCAGCACACAAACCACACAGAAGTCATATGTGCTGCACCAAGGGTTTGACTACCTGACAGGTTGGACACCTGGTGGGCTGCAGACGATCTTGGAAGGTGGATCTTGCTCTAGATGGATGGCGCAGGGTTAAAGTCTTTGCCTTGCAAGCAAACAGACCTCAGTTCATACCCTCAAATCCCACATTAAAAAATATCTGGCAAATATGATGGACAGTATTACCAGTCCAGGAAAGCAGAGCCTGTAAAACCCCTCCAGAGAACGGCGAATAGAAGGAAAAGTGATCCATGATGATTCCTGATGTCGCCCTTGCACCTTACGGGTATGCACACACAAATAAATAAATAGATACATAAATAATAAATTTTTCTAAATTAGGATGTTTTTAGAAAAGGAAGTTACAGCTTCCATAGGAGATCCACAACACCTTAGGTCCCTTCTAGAAGCTTCATCAACTAAACACACAGAAACTCCTTTCTAAACACAGACTCCGTTTCCTATGAAGTCTATACACATAAGGAATTTCCATTGTTCTTTGGGTTGCTGTTGGCTCTCCTAGGTCAACTTCTCCTTTGTGTGTGGCTGGCACCATTGAAGGAACGGAGCTCCTGAAGTCCATCTCAGGCACTGTACCAGGGTAGCTTTCACAGTCCACTCTCTCCGTACTGTCGTACTTAGGCACAGGTGTCAACTTGACAGTTGAGGGTTGTGAGCTCTGGAAACATTTGTGGAGAATTAGTGGTTGGGTTGAGCCCAGAGCAAACCTGCAGAGGATTGTCCAGCTGATGAGGAAGGCCCAGCCCATAGTGGGTGGGACTAGGCCCTGAGCAGATGAATAAATTACTGAGAGCACATTGGGGAAATTGGCATCCTTGTGTATACTTGGCCAGACATGCTGACCTGACAAGTGAGGATCGTCCCTCTCTCGGCCATTATGCAGAGATGGTGTGGCTAGATCCCTCAACCATGGTGATAGTGCACGCCGTCCCCTCAAGCTGGACAGACTGTAACCAGACTATCAGTGAGAAGATAAACCCCTTGTTTCAAGCCACTTGATGGTCATTTATCAGCAACAATAACTGACAGAAGGGATGTGCCTCTAGCATTGTTTATCTATATAAAGTCAAAGGAATGAGGTTTCCAGAAGAGGGCATAGTCACAAGTGCTGCTCCAGACAGCTGGCTTGGAGTTCTGGAAACCTACCTTGCCTTCTATGTAGAACATTCTATGGAGTACCCATGCTACCTTCCACCTACATTATACTGTCCACCTGAAACACATTCCTGCAGGGAGATCATGTCCAGCAATAGGACACACAACTATGCTCCAAAGAAAAAAACTCAAAATTCACAAACAAGATTGTCTTTCTCAATTCCCTGTAGACCATCAGAAACTGCAGCAGAAAGACCTTAGGCTACTGGTTCTTCAAAGTCTTTCTAGAATATCTAAATGCATTAGCATTAATAATTACATATTTTTACATTCATTTATCCTGTGTGTATATGCATGGACATTTCAGAACGTCAGAGGATGAAAATAGTCCTAGAATACATGAGGAAATTGGTAATCTCGAATCTTCCCACCAAAAATGTCCTGAACCAGATGGATTCAGCACAGAATTCTATCAAACATTTAAAGAAAAACTAACACCAATACTCCTTAAACTGTCACATAAAATTGCAAAGGAAGGGACACTTGCAAATTCTTTCTACAAAGCTAATGTCATACTAATCCCAAAACCTAATAAAGATACTTAATAAAACTATAGATAGGGGATCACGCTTCAGTAAAGAAAATAGGTCACTGTCAAGTATTGCATATAAGTAGCGAGACATCTGGTGTAGCTCACTCTCACTTTCCTTCTGGGTCACGTGCAACAGAAGCAAGCAGTTTGTTCTCACTAATCAGGGAAGGTCTAGGGACTGACAGGTAGACAGTAACCATCCTGCAAATGGAACACTGACCCCTACCCCTCACTGCTGTGTTCTACTCCTATTCTTCTATCTACCTTTGAGTCTCCTTTTATATTAAGATCTTCATTTAAACAGTCTTTTATCTTTGGTTAGGAGGTGACCTTGGGTACCAATCAGGAGCAGCCAAGGGCGGTGCAGGAAAAGCAAAGATGAAAACAACAACAAACCATAATTCAGAACACCAAGACCCTACATTATTCACCTGGAACCAGACCGGCCAAATCTCTCCCTATCCTAAAGCTCAGGGAACCTTGCGGAAGAGGGGCAGCAAGATTGTAAGAGCCTAAAGATGGGGAGGACCAACAATATGCAAGAGACTCCACACAAGTTAGGGCTGCAGTAGCTATAATTGGACTTTGTACGACCTGCGCAATGGCTGACATGTCAGTGATCCTCCTCCCAAAGTCTAGCATGGATCACAGGGGAGAGGGCTCCAGGCAGTAGGATCCTTAGAGGCAAGGGATTAACAGTCATAATAGAGTTCCCATACCAACAGGGAGCCCAAGAAGAGGCTCCTGGCTATGCTACTGAGTCCTTATCTATCACCAGGGTGCAGGACTCAGAGGGAGGTTTGGCATTTGCATAAAAAAATGCTCCCAGGGATGGGAGGAAAGGAGGGGGTAAAAGGAAGGGGGGGGGAGAGTGTAAGGGGTGATGACTGGGGAGGGGAGGAGGGAGGGAGAGGTCAGGAGTACCTATTGAGCTTGCATGATTAGGAAAATATAAATAAAATGTGGGAGAAAAAAAAAGAACATATAGTGGAAACCGAGAACTAAAACTGAATGAGTGAGGGAAAATGCCTGTATGAGAGGAGTGGCCCAAATAGAGACAATTTGGAATTATACAAGACACCTGAGCCCCCACAAGCATAGAGAAGCCAGAGGGAACAATGGAGTGCATAGAAGTGGAACGGGAGGAGGGTGGGAGGCAGTGGAATGGATTGGTGGAGGAAAGGGAGAGAAATTGGAGGGAAAATGGAGAGAGGGAATCAGGGATAAGTACTCAATGTGCACATAAAACTAAAACAATGAAATAATAAAAATAAAAAATTCAGTCATAAAAAAGTTACATAATTAACATTCACGATGGATTAAAAATGTGGATTTGGTTCCTACGTTTCTATCATTTCGGTTAAACCCAAGACACTAAGCCACTTCCCTAGAAAGCACCATGGTTGGGTTCTGAGAAAGGTGCTGGAGAGGCAGTGGCTTGAAGGGGCAAGTTGAAGAGAAGATTATTTTGCTGCCATCTTATGGGGAAGCTTTGACTCTCTAGAGTGCTCCCTGGATATCAGGAAGTCTGGTAGTCAGCTTACTCCAGCATTGAGCATCGCAGAATGCTCAATGAAAAACAACCCCTCCAAATACATTTTCCATTTCCATAACTAGAGAAAATGCTGGTGCCTTAATGTAATCCAAATTCAGTGAGGTGGCTGACAGACAGGTGGGACCTTACCAGCCTGCATATGCACCTGGCCTCCAACTTCTTCCTATGGGTCTGTCTGCATTTTAAGAATACAATGAAGCCCATGCCTTCTGAAGAGTTCTACTTACAAAGCTCAAATTCACTCATTTTAATGCTGCCCAAACTCCTGAGCTGAGAAGCAACTCTTTCAAGAGGCATATGCAGCAGATTTAGAAATTTGAAAGCCCACCAAACACTCAATAACTGAACTGGAAGACAGTTCAGAAAGAAGACAATGATTCAGATAGTTCCAACAAAACAATTTATTGGTTGTTTTTGTCAGTTTTATTCTAAGGAACACTTCCTCACAGATGTGCCTTTGAGTTTAGAAGACCTGAGCATGGCAGGCTGGTCAGCAACTAAACTCCATTAAACATTACTCATACCGTTCCCCCCAAAAGGCAGGTGAAGCACATCCCAGTTTCCAGAGGAGATGCGTCTCATTGTGGATAAAGAGAGCTCCAACGAAAACCGAAAAGACCAAATCTTTGGCAGAGGTTGGAGAGAAGGATTTCCAGAGAGATGGTCCCGCTCATCCTGGTGGCCAAAGAGAGATCCCAGGCATCTGGCTGTGTCCTGATACAGGTGTCCAGGTCGTCCTCGGTCAGGGGCTGGTTCTGGACCCGCCGCACCATCTCTCGGCCTGGGGAGGGAAAGCACAGCAATGGTCAGGCAGAGCCCATGGCCAAGGTCCAGAACCCCAGATAGACATGAGAGAAAGAAAGTCATCCTGGCCCAGCCACCTACAGGTGAACCATGGTCTCCATGCCGAGTTTCTGCTTCCTAGAGCCTTCATTCCACCACATGGCACCTGCCCCACCTCTGGACCAGGGAGCATGTGGATTGCCACACACCTCAGAAACCTTCCCGTGTTTGTGTTGCAGTAAAATGTGCTAGGACCAGCTTGAGCCCTCCACCCATCCTCATCAAGAGCAACTCACCTTGGGCCTGGCGGTAAGAGTCCTTGCTCTTCAGACTCCAGAACATGTCCAGCAGCCACTGCCTTGCCCTCACTGGTCCCACCACTGTGACTCGAGTCTCCCCTGAGGCTGTGAACCACCTCTCCAGCTGAATGAGGGTCTGGCTGTGCACCTCGATGGGCCGAAGGTGGGTGTCATCGTGGCCTGAGAACAGCAGAGAGGACAAGGTGACATCTGGGTGAATGGACAAGAGAGTCTGGGACAGGGCAAGGAATATTGGAAAGGGTGAGAGAGGGATTCAAAGAAGGATATGCACTAGGGCCACCAACCGAAAATGTGCTCCTCCAGGTCTGGTTCCACGTGGAGCACCATAGGTGCACTAAAGTGTCCAGGCACCGTCCACCAGGCTCTCTTGCTGACAGCACTCATTTCGCACTGCTGTGGGGGCTTCTTCGTGCTTCCCAGCAGGTCAGGTCCAAGCAGCTGGAAGCAGAATGTGAAGATGGGCCAGGCTCTGTCTTACATATATATCCACCCAGCCCTGGCCCCACCTTAGGGAGGAACTTCTGTGCTGAAAGCTCCTCCAATAGAATCTCTGCAATCAACTGTGTAGTTTGAACTTATTATTTCATACACCTTCCAGAAACCAATCAATGAGCTGGCAATGTAGCTTATTTGGTGGACGGCTTTTCTACTAAGCACAGGGCAGGACCGGATCCCAAATGCAAAGTGAAATGGGGTGTGGTGGTCCAGCCTATCATCCCATCCCTTCACAGGTGAGAGCAGCAGGATTATAAACTCAAAGTTATCCCATCAAGGTGGCAAATGGGACAACAGTCTGGACTGCATAAGATCCTGTCCTAAAAAGGAAAAACAAAAATGAAAAATAAAAACAAAGAAAAGATCGTATGAACAGTCCTTCTGTCTAATGGTCAAGATTAGGGTGCACAGTAGAATGAGATTCATGGTCAGACTGGATACAGAAGACCTTAAATCAAGACACAAGAGGCAAGGAGATTAATAGATTAATGTGATTTTTTTGGTTTTGGTTTTTATTCTTGTTTGTTTTCCTGAAGCTATGTCTGGCTCAGTGGCCCAGACACTCCTCATATTTGCCGTCGTTCTCCCTGAGCTGCTGAAGTGTAGAAATTAGGACCTGTGTCATCATGCCTGCCATGACAATATTACCTTCTGGAAAGGGATGTTAGTCTTGTGATGTGTTGTGTTGTGTTTGTTGTGTTGTGTTGTGTTGTGCTGTGTTGTGTTGTGTTGTGTTGTGTTGTGTTGCATTGAGTTGTCTCAACACAGGCACTGGACCTAAAGCCTTGTAACAGCCAATCAAGTGCTCTACCAGAGGTTCTTCTCAACCCTTCCCAGACCTGGGATGCAGGGTCGATCTCTTCACCCAGCTTCTAGCTGATTACCTGTGACCTTTCCTACCTGGATACATCATTAGAATATTTAATAGCAATTTACACATTAGAATGTTTAATAGCAAAATTGTTTTCTAATGTTGCTTCTGTGTTGATCCTGTTATTTGTCCTGTTATTGGTGCTTTGTTTCCTTGGGTTTCCTACTTTAAGTACATCTAGTTCTATGACTCTGGGTGGTATGTAATTTCAGGAACTTTTGTAGCATAGGCTGAACTATAACTCTTGATCCTCCTGCTTCACCTCTCCAAGCCTGGGATTATAGGCCTGTCTCAAGTCTCTACCTTTCTAAAAATGTTTATGTACATTTTGGAGAGAGGATTAAAGTTTATTTGTCAACAGACCACTTTAAGCTCTTAGAGTTTGTCTTTGTCCTTATTCCTTTTTTTTTTTTTTCTTATCTTTGCTTGTCTCCCCCTGTGTCATCATGCCTGCCATGACAATATTGCCTTCAGGAGAGGGATGTTAGTTAGACTCTGTTGCAGTTTGCTAGCATGGTTGCTAATAAATGACCATCAAAGGGCAAAAACGAACAAGGGGTTTACTTGTTCCAGAGCCAAGGGAACTGGCCATACCAACACCACATAACAGCTAAGGTAGGTACGATCCTTACTCACCAGACCAGCATGTCTGGCCAAGTACACAGAAGAATGCCAACCCCTTCAACCAGCTCTCAGCATTTTATTCACCTGTTCAGGGCCCAGAGCCACCCACCAGGGACTGGGCCTTCCCCATCAGCTAGACAATCTCTTGAAGATTTGCTCTGGGCTTAACTCCACCATTAATTCTCCACAAATATGCCTGGAGCTCAAACCCTCCACTGTCAAGTCAACACCTGTGCCTAACTATGGCAGGCTCCTTTTTTGATCAGAAGCATACAAAATCAGTCTGAGGGGCTTGCATCTGCAGGGAAAGGATCCACACTGTTGTCTATGTGAGTCCATGGATCATAGGTTTACTCACAGGACACTCTGTGAGAAGTCCTGCTCTGGGAGTCACGTAGATGGACACTTAGAACATGTGGCTGGTGATTAAGTCACCCCTTCCCAATTACACACCTTTACTGTCCCTACTGCTTTCCTGTCACTTAACCTTGTCTTTGTTTTTGGGACGGTCCCCAACACATAGGATTTCCTAAAAGAAATTACATTGGAGGACAGTTTGAGAATTAATGACACAAATTAAAGCTAATTGTAAACATATTGTAGGAGTTACTCCAAATTACACAAAAAGGTTTGTATCACAATCAAGCAAGCCTGATGTCCTCACAAATGTTAGACTCATACAAAGTATCAACAAAAACAAAAGTGAAACAATTGACTGTAACGATAGTATAAATGTAATTTACCACACTTAGAATAGGAATATTGCGAGTCCCTCAATGTGGAGATTGCTTGAGGAGCCTGGCATCACTGCTAATAAGAGACTCACACAACAAGCATAAGCATTATCCAGTGTACCAATGATTTTAGCAGAATTTTCTTATCACAACTCAAGTTCCAATATTCATACAATCGAAAGGTAACAGATTCCCTAGTTCCAGAAGGATTCCTAGAAGGAACCGTGCTCTGAATCCCTGCTAAAGTATTAAGATGAATGACTATTAAGTTTTCATTCACTGAAACAGGAAGAGAATCAAAACAGACCATTGATCAGATTGAAAAGTAATTGCTACACTTGGTAGTGGCCAGGCACCTGGGACCCCAAAACTCAAAGAATGTTACCTAAGGAGACTCTGTCTCAAACCCAAAAACAAGAAGCTGAAAGGATACAACTGAAAGCAGAATGGAAACAATCTAGGAAGCAGAAGTCCAATCTCAGGAGCAGGAGAAAAACAGAGGAAGTTAACAGAGTGTAATTAATATCAATGGCAATACGTGACTATCAATGTAACAGTGGCATGAGCGTCAAGGAGATAACTGATAGCTTTTAGAGTAAACTCAAAACCTTTGTCAGAATGGAAAGCATTCCTGGATCTGTTAACTAGAACAAGAATCTAAAAAACGGAGGAAATACACCAATAGGGAAATGCAGCCAAGGAACCTATAGGTATGAAGACTATACCAAACTCTGCTGTAATAGCTGCTATTATACCCATAGATTTGAAGAACACTTAACACTCAGGCTAGAAGTCTTCTACATCAGAGTTAGAAGATCTCAAAATTCTGAAAGAATGCAACCTAGAGCAGTAGAAGAGCAGTAATAATGGGCAGCAACAGCCAGCCCTAGAGGAGAGCATGACGAACTAGCAAGGCTCAACCAGAATCAGGCCACCCTAATCTCTCCCCATCCTAAGGTTTAGGGAGCATCGAGGATGAGGGGGAAGTGAGATTGTAGGAATCTAGAGATGGGATGTCACCCACTGAACAAGACATTCCATTCAAGATAGGCCTGCTGCATCTAGGAACTCACTACAGTGAAATTTGTTCTTAACAGACGTACATAATAGGTATCAACTTGAAGTCTGATGGTTTGTAGTCTGAACACATTTGTAGAGAATTAATGGTTGAGTTAAGCCCAGAGCAACCCTGCAAGAGATTGTCGAGCTGATGGGGAAGGTCCAGCCCATAGTGGGTGAGACTAGGTCCTTGTGGGTGGGACTAGGCCCTAGAATAAAATAGCGTGATCTGATTGAGAAAGTTGGCATCCTTTTGTACATTTGGCCAGACCTGGTGGTCTGGCAAGTAAGGCTCGTCCCTCTCTTAGCCATTACGTAGAGATGGTGTGGCCAGTTCCCTCAGTCTTGGTGTTGGTGTGAGCTCTCCGGTCAAGCTGGACTGAGTACTGTAACCAGGAATCATAAGACAGAATAAACTCTTTGTTCCTTTAAGCAGTTTGATAGTCATTTAGCAGCAACCATGCAGGGGAACTGCAGCAGAATTTGGTACTTGGAAAGTGGGGTGTTGCTGATAAATCTGGCAATGTGGCTTTTGTGAATTTCTTGAATTTTGTGAATTTTTTGTGAATTCCAAAAAGTTTTAACAGTTGGTTGACCATTTGGAAAATAGAAATGCTGAGAGAGTCATGGATTTTTTTTTTGGGGGGGGCCAGTTTGTGATGAGGGGAACAAGGACTTCAGTAAAGTTGAATTTAAAGATGATAGACTGGTTTGCTTGACAGAGGAGAGCTGTGTTGGTGGCTGTGAAGTTCTGGATGTGGAAATGGTAGGCTCCAGAACATCTGCTGCTGTTGGAGAAATGCACATCAGTGAAAGAAAACCTAGTGACTTGCACTGGGATGGTGGAAGACGTGCAAACCACCATATGGCGAGGTTGTGGTTTGGGGACCCAGATTCCTTCAGTGGCTGAAAGCCTGAGTTAAAGCTGTTTCTTGCCCTTAGAAGTTCAACTACCTAGCAAGAGGCTTTTCCAGCATCACCACGCCAAAATTGGTAATGCTGTGGCCCTAGTGGACCAAGTTACGTTTCAACCTCGCTTTGGAATCTGACCACGTCCCACAGGTGATACCGGTTTTGGTGTACTACTGAGGGGTTCGTGGAGAGCAGCAAAAGCTTGGCACTAAGTGGTAGGTGTAGATTTGCTGCAAGAGAAGGTGAACCCAGAGTCGTATTGGACGTGGCAGAACCATGGGTTGTATGCTGAGGACAGCTGTGAGTGGAGCTTCAGCCTGGTTCACAGGAACTCTGCTTTTACAACTTTGAGCTGCAAACAGGTGCTGGGAATGCCTACAATCTTCAAGCCATCGTGACTATGTGTTAAGCAACAGAAGATTGACGCTGAAACACAGGATGCTGTTTTGGATTTGCTGGACTTTTTTAATTTAAGGTTTCTTATTGTGTCAAGATGCTTCTATTTTGATGTTTAGTCTGCATTGGAATACTTAACTTATTTTGACTTGGTAGACATCCACAGTTAAAAGATTTGGGATAATTGAAGAAACACTTTCAGTTCCAACATTTAAATAATTAAACTTTTAATGATTGACATTTTAAAGTGGAATATAGACACTTTTAAATGTGGACTCTTAGAATTCATATAATTAAATGATTTATATTATTTAATTCATTATATAAGTATATATAATTAATATGTAATTATATAATTAATGGATTTATATTATAAATAAGATAACTTTTAACACCTATGGGGACAGTTTAAAAGTGTAATATTTGTATGTCAAGTTGCCAAGGGGTGAAGAGTCTTAGTTAGGCAGAGGTGTCAACTTGACATTTGATGGTTTGAGCTCTGGGCACATTTGTAGAGGATTAATGGTTGAGTTAAACGCAGAGCAAACCTGCAAGAGATTGTGGAGCTGATGGGGAAGGTACAAGCCATAGTTTGTGGGACTAGGCCCTGGAATAAAATACAGACAGCTGGTTGAGAGAGTTGGCATCCTTTTGTACACTTGGGCAGACACGTTGTTCTGGCAAGAAAGGATCAGCCCTCTCTCAGCCATTATGTGGAGATGTGGTGTGGCCACTTCCTTTGGCCTCAGTATTGGTGTGAGATCTTATTTTAAGATTAACTGAGAATTGTAACCAGAAATCTTAAGAGCAAATAAACCCCGTGTTCCCTTAAGCCGTTTGAGAGTCATTCATCAGCAATCAATTAGGCAAACTACAACAGCCAGCATGGCCTAATAAAGTTTCAAGGAACACAAGAGAGAGAAGAACAACGCCTACGCGAGATCCAGCCGGGCCTCAACGCGCGCTCTAGGACCCCCAGGTCAGCCCACGGGGACCCGGCTCCGACTCCCACCATCCAGCCAGAGCCGCGCGGGGGCCGAGGGACGAGGAGGACCTCCCCCTGCGCCCGGGCCCGCCCCAGCTGCCCTCGGGTTAAATAGCTCCACGCCGACGCGCGCAGCCTCCCTTTTCGCCCCACCCCGCTCCGCCGGTCAGGACACGCGCACGGTCCACCCGGGCCTCACCCCGCGCCCTAGGTAAGTCCCCGTTCAGGCCCTGCCCACCAGTACCCCAGGCCAAATAATTCAGTTTAGTGAAATTGAGAGATCTTAAGAGTTAAAATGACAATGCCAAAGTCAAAGTGCAAATCCATGAGAAGCAACACTCAAGTAAACAAATTTCCCACTGAAGAAATTAATCCCATAATGTTAGACTCCAACAAGAACAAACCCGCGGAAAAAGGCCAAGAAAGCCCCACCCAGGATAAAGACTTTCAAAATATGATCATTACCATGTTCAATACTATGAAAGAGGAAATCCGGGAGGAATTACATAATCGAATCAATCGCTTTGAAGAGCAACACAACAGACATCTGGAGGAGTTGAGAAAAACAGTGCAAGAAACAAAAAGTGGCATAGAACAGTTAAAACAAACTCAAGCAGAGTTTAAAACTGAGCTAAAAGACAAGTTATCTTCAACCCAGAACGCCACAGAGAGTCTTATCAACAGAACTAATGAAGCAGAAAACAGAATTTCAGACCTTGAAGATAAAGTGGGAGTACTAACCAGCTCAATGGAAGAGGTTGTTAAAGCCAAAAAGATACTTGAGAGAAATATCCAAGAGATATGGGACACCCTGAAGAAGCCTAACATGCGTATTCATGGAATACCGGAGCAAGAATCTCAAAATACCACCCCTGAGGAAATTTTTCAAACGATCATCAAGGAAAACTTTCCTCATCTAAAAAAAGAGAGGCCCATTCATATACAAGAGGCATTCCGCACCCCAAACAGATACGACCAAAATAGAAGCACACCGCGGCAAATAATAGTTAAAACACTCCACATTCAAGATAAAGAACTGGTGATGAGAGCTTCAAGGGAGAAAAAACAAGTCACTTTTAAAGGCAAACCTATTAAAATAACAAATGACTTCTCAGTCGAAACAGTAAAAGCAAGAAGAGCTTGGAGAGACATACTTCAAGTATTGAATGAGCAAAAATGTCAACCCAGGCTGATTTACCCTGCAAAACTATCAGTCATGATCGAGGGAGAAAGAAAAATTTTCCAGCACAAAGACAACTTTAAGGGATACATGGCCACCAAACCAGGCCTTCAAAAACTGCTAGAAATGATACTCAAGCGTGAAGAAAAAAACAGGCATATCCAGGAGAACAGAAGGCAAATATAACACCATTAAAAGCGAAGCAATATACTTATAAAAGCTACTAAACATAATAAATGTCTGGAATTAACAATAGTTTCTCCATTATAACACTAAATGTTAATGGACTTAATTCACCGATCAAGAGACACAGATTACAAACTTGGATTAAAAATCACAATCCATCAATCTGTTGCCTGCAGGAAACCCATCTCACCACAAAAGATAGGCACGCTCTAAAAATAAAAGGCTGGTCAACAATTCTACAAGCAAATGGAAGCAGAAAACAGGCAGGGGTAGCCATTATGCTATCAGACAAAGTGGACTTCAAACCAAAAAAAATTATAAGAGACACGGATGGATACTACATTTTAGTCAGAGGTACAATTCACCAGGAAGATTTCACAATACTGAACATATATGCACCCAATACGGGCCCCTCCACATTCATTAAGAAAACCCTACAGCGTCTAAAGCAAGAAATCAACCCCCAAACGATAATTCTTGGGGACTTCAACACCGCCCTCTCTACATGGGATAGATCAACAGGTCAAAAGCTTAACAGAGACACTTTGGAACTTAATCAAACCCTGAAAGAAATGGACCTCACAGATCTCTATCGAACTTTTCACCCACGCACCAAAGAATACACATTTTTCTCAGCAGCACATGGAACTTTCTCCAAAATAGATCACATATTGGGCCACAAAATGAATCTACACATATACAAGAAAGTTGAAATTCTAACCTGTGCCCTATCAGACCACCACGGCCTAAAGCTGGACATCCACAACACATCAAACAAGAGAAAATGCACTAACTCCTGGAAACTTAACACTATGATGCTGAATGAGAACTGGATTCAGGAAGAAATTAAAAAGGAAATTCTAGATTTCCTGAAAGTGAATGATAACGAAAATACAACTTACCAAAATCTCTGGGACACAATGAAAGCTGTTCTAAGAGGTAAGTTCATAGCTCTTAATGCCCACGTCAAAAAAATGGAAACATCAGAAATAAACAACTTAACAATGCAGCTTAAAGCTTTAGAGAAACTAGAGCAATCTGATCCTAAAAGCAGTAGAAGAGAAGAGATTAGCAAAATAAGGGGAGAAATATCTGAAATCGAGACTAAGAAAACGATAGAAAAAATCAACCAATCAAAAAGCTGGTTCTTTGAAAAAATCAACAAGATTGATACACCCCTAGCTAAACTAACCAAAAGCAAGAGAGAGAAAACCCAAATTAACAAAATTAGAAATGAACATGGAGTTATCACTACGGATACCCAAGAAATCCAGAGAATTATAACATCATATTTCAAAAACTTATACTCTGTGAAGTTTGACAACACAAAAGAGATGGATGAATTTCTAAGTAAACACAACTTACCTAAATTGAATCAGGAAGTTGTGAATTATTTAAATAGTCCTATAACATATAAGGAAATTGAGGAAGTAATCTCGAATCTTCCCACCAAAAAATGTCCTGGACCAGATGGATTCAGCACAGAGTTCTACAAGACATTTAAGGAGTTAATAACACCAATACTCCTTAAACTGTTCCATCAAATAGCAAAGGAAGGAACACTACCAAATTCCTTCTATGAAGCTAATATCGTTTTAATCCCAAAACCTAATAAAGATTCACTTAAAAAAGAAAACTATAGGCCGATCTCCCTGATGAACACAGACGCAAAGATTCTCAACAAAGTCTTAGCAAATCGGATTCAAAAACATATTAAAAAGATCATTCATGGGGACCAAGTAGGCTTCATCCCCGGCACACAAGGTTGGTTCAACATACGCAAATCAATAAATGTAATTCATCATGTAAACCAGTCCAAAGTCCAAGACCACATGATACTCTCGATAGATGCAGAAAAAGCTTTTGACAAGATCCAACAGCCTTTTATGATCAAAACGCTAGAGACAGTAGGAATGGAAGGAACCTTTATCAATATAATAAAAGCTGTATACAACAAGCCCACAGCAAGGATTATGCTCAATGGGGAACAATTGGAAGCATTCCCACTTCGATCAGGAACAAGACAAGGCTGTCCACTCTCACCACTTCTATTCAATATTGTACTTGAAGTCTTAGCCGAAGCCATAAGACAAGAAAGGGACATAAGAGGGATTCAAATTGGCAAGGAAGAAGTCAAGCTATCTCTATTTGCAGATGACATGATCTTATACCTGAGTGATCCCAAAAACTCCACCAGGAAGCTCCTGGAACTAATTGAGAAGTTCAGCAGGGTGGCAGGATACAAAATAAATGTGCAAAAATCAGAGGCCTTCCTATATGCCCAGAATGAAAGAAGTGAAAAAGCCTTGAGAGAAACCATGCCATTTACTATAACCCCTAAAAAAATGAAATACCTTGGTATAAACCTAACTAAGGAGGTAAAAGACCTTTACAATGAAAACTTTAAAACCCTAAAGAAAGAAATTGCAGAAGACACCAGAAGGTGGAAAGACCTCCCTTGTTCCTGGATTGGCAGAATCAACATTGTAAAAATGACCATCCTACCAAAGGCAATATACAGATTCAATGCTATACCAATCAAAATCCCAAAGCAATTCTTCAAAGAAGTTGACCAAACAATCTCAAAGTTCATTTGGAGGCACAAAAGACCCAGGATAGCAAAAACAATCCTGAGTAACAAAAACACAGCTGGAGGTATTACCATACCAAACCTAAGTCTATACTACAAATCCATAGTTATAAAGACAGCCTGGTACTGGCTCCAAAATAGACACACAGATCAATGGATAAGGATTGAAGACCCAGATATAAGCCCACAAAGTTACAGCCATTTGGTCTTTGACAAAGGGGCCCAAAGAATCCAATGGAAAAAGAACAGCATCTTCAACAAATGGTGCTGGCAAAACTGGATCTCCACATGCAGAAGATTAAAGCTGGACCCGTACTTGTCACCATGTACAAGACTTAATTCCAAATGGATCAAGGACCTTGATATCAGGCCAGAGACTTTAAAAACCATAGTTGAAAGGATAGGGAACTCCCTCGAGCTGGTTGGGCTAGGCCAACAGTTCCTAAACAGACATCCAATGGCACAGTCACTGCTACCAACTCTCAACAGTTGGGATCTTGTGAAATTAAAGAGCTTCTGTTCAGATAAAGAGATTGTCACACGAGCTCAAAGGCAACCCACAGAATGGGAGAAAATCTTCACTAACCACATATCTGACAGAGCTCTACTGTCCAGAGTGCACAAAGAACTTAGAAAATTAAACTCCAAGGAAAACACTGGCCCAATTAAAAAATGGGCCCTGGAATTTCAAAGAAACTTTACCAGGGATGAAATTAAAATGTCTAACAATTATCTTAAAAAATGCTCCACTTCCTTCGCCATCAGGGAAATGCAAATCAAAACTTCCCTGAGATATCATCTCACCCCGGTCAGGATGGCAAAAATCCACAATACAAACAACGACAAATGCTGGAGAGGATGTGGAGAGAGGGGAACTCTCCTACATTGTTGGTGGGAATGCAGGCTCATACAGCCACTCTGGCGAGCCGTCTGGAGATTCTTAAAGAAATTAAAGATTGAAATGCCATATGACCCTGCTATCCCACTTTTGGGAATAACCCCCCAAGCAGCAAAGGTTCGCCTCGATAGCACAAGCTCGACCATGTTCATAGCAGCACTGTTTACAATAGCAAAGTCATGGAATCAACCTAAATGTCCAACAGTTGACGAGTGGATAAGGAAACTGTGGTACATCTATACAATGGAGTACTACTCAGCCATCAAAAATGATGAATTACTGGAATTTGCTGGGAAATGGATGTCATTAGAAAGAATTATATTAAGTGAAGTATCCCAAACCCAGAAAATTAAGCGCCGTATGTACTCCCTAATAGGTGGCTCCTAGTACCAAACTCACCCAGCCCACATTGGGACACTCAAAAGTAAACCTATGTAACACAGTAATTGCAAGGATTATGAACAAGAGAGATGGGTTAGGAGGGCCACACCAGAAACAAAGAGAGAGGAGACCATGTTACAGCAGAGAAAATAGGCCTCCATGAAGGTCTGCAAGTAAGTAATGAGAAACCTGGTTAAGTTCACAGACGTTCTTTCCTGATCTCACCAGAAGGGGAGGGCATATAGTCTAGCAGATAAAAAGTAATCATTTTGCAAATGGGTGATGGACCCCTCTCTCAGTGAGGTTTCCTACTCTTATTACATCTACCCTTGAATGTGCTATTACAACAAGACTCCAGTTTAACAGCTTTTTGTCTCTGGCCAGGGGGTGACATACAGTGCCCAGCAGAATGGAGTGAAGGGAATTGCAGGAGCAGCAAAACTGCAAAAGAAAATCAACAAACCACAATCCAGAACTTCAGAGACTCTATATCAATCACATAGAACTAGGACAGCCTAATCTCTCCCCATCCTGGAGCTCAGGGACATTTGCGGAAGAGGGGGCGGTAAGATTGTAAGAGCAAAAGGATGGGAGGAGCAACGATTTGCAAGATTCTCAACAATAGTTGGGGCCAAAGCAATCATAATGGAACTTTGCATGCCCTGCGCAATGTCCAGCGCACTGTTGCCCTCATAAAGTCTAGCATCTGATAAGGGCACCGAGACCCCTGGAGGCAAGGGATTGACAGCCATAGTAGTGATCTTATGCTTAAGGGGAACAAGAGAAAGGGCTTATGGAAATGCCACTGGGTCCTTATATGTCATCGGAGAGGAGGACACAGTGGAGAGTTAGGCACACACAATAAAGGACTCTCTGGGAATTGGGGGGGAGGCACTGGGGGAAGGGGAGGGGGAAGAGGGGGGAGGGAGGGAACTGGTAAAAAATTTTTAAAATGTATAATTAAATTTTTAATAAAAAAAAAAAAGAAAAAAAAAAAAAGAGAGAGAAGAACATATGGTGGAAACCTGGAACTAAAACGGGATGGAGTGGCTCAAAGAGAGACAATTTGGTATTCTACAAGAGACCTGAACCTCCACAGGAGTAGACAACCCAGAGGGAACTGTGTGGGGTGCATAGAAGTGGAAAGGAATGGATTGATGTAGGAAAGGGAGGGAATTGGAGGGAAGGTGGAGAGAGGAAAGCAGGAATAAGTACTCAATGAGCACATAAAACTAAAACAATGCAGTAATAAAAATAATACTGTGAAAAACCTCAACTCATGAAAAAGTTCTGTAATTAACATTCATGATGGATTAAAAATGTATTAAAAGTGGATTTGGTTCCTACATTTCTACCACTTCGGTTTAACTCAAGACACTAAGCCACTTCCCTAGAAGGCAGCATGGCTAGTTTCTGAGAAAGGTTCTGAAGAGGCAGTGGGAAGGGGAAAGTTGAAGAGATTAATTTCCTGTCATCTTATGGGCAAGACTGCTAGTAGCTTTGACTCTCTGGAGTGCTTCCTGGATATCAGAAAGCCTGGCAGTCAGCTTACTCCAAGCATTGAGAATCTCAGAATTTTCATGAAGAACAACCCCTCCAAATACATTTTCCATTTCCAGTGACTAGAGAAAACGCTGGTGCTTTAATGTTATCCAAATTCACTGAGGTGGCTGACAGACAGGTGGGACCTTACCAGTCTGCATCTGCACCTGGCCTCTGACTTTTTCCCACAGAGCGGCCTGCATTTTAGGAGTGCAATAAACCTAATAATGCCTTCTGGAGAGTTCTACTCACGGAGCTCAAATTCACTCATTTTAATGCTGCCCAAACTCCTGAGCTGAGAAGCAACTCTTTCAAGAGGCATATGCAGCAGATTTAGAGATTCGAAAGCCCACCAAACACTCAATAACTGAACTGGAAGATAATTCAGGAAAGAATGAAGACGATGATTCATATAGTTCCAACACACCTGGTTTATTGGCTGATTTTGTCAGTTTTATTCTGAGGAAGGCGTCCTCACAGACATTCTTTGAGTTTAGAAGACCTGAGCATGGCAGGCTGGTCAGCAACTAAACTCCATTAAACATTACTGATACAGTTCCCCCCAAAATGCGGGTGAAGCACATCCCAGTTCCCAGAAGAGATGTGTCTCATTGTGGATAAAGAGAGCTCCAACGGAAACCGAAAAGACCAAGTCTTCGGCAGAAGGCGGTGAGAAGGATTTCCAGAGAGATGGTCCCACTCATCCTGGTGGCCCAAGAGACATCCCAGGCATCTGGCTGTGTCCTGATACAGGTGTCCAGGTCGTCCTCGGTCAGGGGCTGGTTCTGGACCCGCCGCACCATCTCTCGGCCTGGGGAGGGAAAGCACAGCAATGGTCAGGCAGAGCCCATGGCCAAGGTCCAGAACCCCAGATAGACATGAGGGAAAGGAAGTCACCCTGGCCCAGCCACCTACAGGTGAGCTGCAGTCTCCATGCAGACTATCTGCTTCCTGGGGCCTTCATGCCACCACATGGCTGACCTCAGGCTCCTGCCCCACCTCTGGACCAGGGAGCATGTGAATTGCCACACACCTCAGAAACCTTCACGTGTTTGTGTTGCAGTAAAATGTGCTAGGACCAGCTTGAGCCCTCCACCCATCCTCATCAACAGCAACTCACCTTGGGCCTGGCGGTAAGAGTCCTTGCTCTTCAGACTCCAGAACATGTCCAGCAGCCACTGCCTTGCCCTCACTGGTCCCACCACTGTGACTCGAGTCTCCCCTGAGGCTGTGAACCACCTCTCCAGCTGAATGAGGGTCTGGCTGTGCACCTCGATGGGCCGAAGGTGGGTGTCATCGTGGCCTGAGAACAGCAGAGAGGACAAGGTGACATCTGGGTGAAAGGACAAGAGAGTCTGGGACAGGGCAAGGAACATTGGAAAGGGTGAGAGAGGATTCAAAGAAGGATATGCACGAGGGCCACCAACCGAAAATGTGCTCCTCCAGGTCTGGTTCCACGTGGAGCACCATAGGTGCACTAAAGTGTCCAGGCACCGTCCACCAGGCTCTCTTGCTGACAGCACTCATTTCGCACTGCTGTGGGGGCTTCTTCGTGCTTCCCAGCAGGTCAGGTCCCAGCAGATGAATGCAGAATGTGAAGATGGGCCAGGCTCTGTCTTACATATATATCCACCCAGCCCTGGCCCCACCTTAGGGAGGAACTTCTGTGCTGAAAGCTCCTCCCATAGAATCTCTGCAATCAACTGTGTAGTTTGAACTTATTCTTTCATACACCTTCCAGAAACGAATCAATGAGCTGGCAATGTAGCTTATTTGGTGGAGGGCTTATCTGCTAAGCACAGGGCAGGACCGGATCCCAAATGCAGAGTGAAATGGGGTGTGGTGGTGCAGCCTATCATCCCATCCCTTCACAGGTGAGAGCAGCAGGATTATAAACTCAAAGTTATCCTGTGGAGGTGGCAAATGGGACAGCAGTCTGGACTGCATAAGATCCTGTTCTAAAAAGGAAAAACAAAAATGAAAAATAAAAACAAAGAAAAGATCATATGAACAGTCCTTCTGTCTAATGGTCAAGATTAGGGTGCACAGTAGAGTCAGATTCATGGTCAGACTGGACACAGAAGACCTTAAATCAAGACACAAGAGGCAAGGAGATTAATAGACTAATGTGATTTTTTTGGTTTTGTTTTTTTATTCTTGTTTGTTTTCCTGAAGCTATGTTTGGCTCAGTGGCCCAGACACTCCTCATATTTGCCGTCGTTCTCCCTGAGCTGCTGAAGTGTAGAAATTAGGACCTGTGTCATCATGCCTGCCATGACAATATTGCCTTCAGGAGAGGGATGTTAGTCTTGTGATGTGTTGTGTTTGTTGTGTTGTGTTTGTTGTGTTGTGTTGTGTTGTTGTACATTGATTTGTCTCAAGACAGGCACTGGACCTAAAGCCTTGTGACAGCCAGTCAAGTGCTCTCCCAGAGGTTCTTCACAACCCTTCCCAGACCTGGGATGCGAGGTCAATCTCTTCACCCAGCTTCTAGCTGATTACCTGTGGCCTTTCCCTACCTGGATGCATCTCTGTGGTCTTCACTCATTAGAATGTTTAATAGCAAAATTGTTTTTTAATGTTGCTTCTGTGTTGGTCCTGTTATTTGTCCTGTTATTGTTGCTTTGCTTCCTTGGGTTTGGTATTTTAAACCATCTAGTTCTATGACTTTGGGTGGTATGGAATTTTCAGGAAGTTTCATAGCATTGGCTGACGTATAACTGTTCTAAGAAGGAAAAAGAAAGAAAAATAAAAACAAGGAAAATACCATATGAACAGTCTTTCTGTGTAATGTTCAGTAGCAGAGATATCATGATTTCAAGATCAGTGTGCACAGCATAATGAAATTTATGGTCAGAGTTGGTACAGAAGACCTTAAATCAAAACACAACACATTGGCTAGAGATATTGGCTCACGGGTTAAAACTCTGTCTTGCAAGCAGAAGGTCCTGAGTTCAGATCCAGTCCCACTGGAAAACGTCTGGTGGAAATGGAGGTGGCCTGTATGTCTGACTCTGTGGGTAGAGTTTGGGAAATTCCAGCATGAAGCTAAAAGTACATGAAAATAATCCAGGGTGATTCCAGAAGTCACCCTTGGTCCTCCACAGGGACACACAGTGCTGTTTGATGCACACAAACACACACATACACACACATAAAATAAGTAAGTAAATAAATAAATAAATATTTAAAGAATATTCCCTGCCCCCTCTCTAGAGTTGTAGTTGAAGACCTAATAGTAACGTTTTTGGAAGATATTCCAGATAAGTTTTCTGATTCCAAGGTTTTGGTCAAGCCATTCCGCAAAAGATGTTTTACAAAGTCAGTTTCCCGTCTGGTCAATTTCCCAGCCTATTTCTAGCTATCGGAAGCTAAGCAATAGTATGTGCACTCCTGAGTCTGAATTCCTTGAAATTCTCCAGTCTAACCAACTGCACACATGCTGTCAGCTGAGACCAGTTGGCGACTGTGCTGCAGCCACAGGTTTCTATTGTGATGCATAGGAGAGCAAGAGGAAACAGGGACAGCAGGTGGGGACACAGGGAGAGGTATAAAGGATGAGGTTCTGGCTCACCCCTGGTCTTCCTTCCAGAGACAAGAAGGCAGAGGGACTGCTACCCAGGCATCTAGGCACTGCCTACATGCTTGTCCATAACCACAACTTTCTTCTTTCTATGCTTAGGTTGCCATAGTGTCACATTATCTGGCCAAGAGCCCCAGGCTATCTGTTCTCACAAATGCATGGAGAACACCACTTGCCCCAGCGCCTGAGAGATGTGCATGCTGGAGCAACGCTCCTCATCTTTCTTTTTCCCCCCTCTCCCTTGCTCCCCTCTGTTCGCTCTCTCTCTTCCTTGGGGGATCCTTCTCTTTCCTTTGACTTCCACTGCTCTCTTTCTACCTCCTTCTGTCCTGAACGAAACACATTTCCTCCTACTGGAAAGGACTGCCTTCCTCAAAGGAAATAAATCAGGCAAAATAAAGAAAAATATCTGTGTGTGCTATCCCAGTGGGGAGCAAGATAGAATACACTAGTGATTCTATCTGAGTGTCTTCCAATTCAACCCAGTTCTGAGCCAGTTTCCATGGAGATTACATGAATGTCCAAGGGCCGGTAGCTGGAGGACACGGGGCCGATCTCTCTGCAGAGGCTATTCACAACAGTAATGTAGGTCATCACCTGTACTCCTGCTGTAGATTAGGGATGCTGTTACCGCTTTCTACAGGTCCCATTCATTTAGGGTGAAACTTGCAGAACTTAAGAATACACTTTATTTCTATTTGCTAGCTGTTGCAGTTCACCTGCATGGTTGCTGATAAATGACCATCAAATGGCTTAAGGGAACAAGGCGTTTCAGTTACAGGGTTACAGTCTGTAGTCCAGTTTGGTGGAAAAGTAAGCACCAACCCCAGGGTTGGGGGAACTGGTCACACCATCTCTACATAATGGCTGAGAGAGGGACAATCCTTACTTGCCAGACCAGCATGTCCAGCCAAGTATATACAACTTCCTCAACCAGGTCTCAGTATTTTAATTCATCTATTCAGGGCATAGTCCCACCCACCATAGACTGAGCTTTCCCCACCAGCTAGACAATCTCCTGCAGGTTTGCTCTGGGCTCAACCCAACCACTCATGCTCCACAAATGTACCCAGAGCTCAAACCTTCAACTGTCAAATTGACACCTGTACCAACCTATGACACTAGCTCATTATGTAAGATAATACAAAAGATCCAACTGGAGAGGTGCCTAGTTTAAGGTTAAGTAGGGGAAAGATGGAAGAATCCAGAACCTTTCACCTGCTCATTGATGATGGATTTACCTTCAGCATCCTGTCCCTTCTCTGAGGGTTGCAGACTGTGGGTTTAAAGCCCCAACCACCCAATCAATCCTTCCTTTTTCCTGTGACCAATCCCCACCCTAAAGTTGTTGATGGTGTTTCAGTTACCATCCTTCAAACTTTATTCATTCATTCATTCATTCATTCATTCATTCATTTATTCAGTGGGGGGGAGGGCACTGTGTGTTCCTGTGGACTCCCAAAGGGCACTTTGAGAATCATTCTGGATTGATTCTACCTCCTTTTTTGCTTTGCTCTAGGATTTCCAAGGCTCAGTCCACTAGGTCCAGAAGTACAACCCCCCACTATTTCCACCTGATATTTTTACATCGCACCTGGGATCTGAACTCAAGACCTCCTGCTTTTGATTCAGAGGCTTAACCCCTGAGCCATCTCTCCAGCCCACCAACCATCCTTNCTTTTCTCCATTTTTTTCCCATTGATCAACATTTCAAAGCTTTAGATAGCAGATGTTTGGTAAATACTGTTGAATAAATCAATGAGATGGCCATTGTGGGCCTGTTTTATACTGCTTGGTTGAAAATTTTACAACTTTTGGAGCGCTTCCCTGTTGTGACTCAACCGCACTTCGGTTTCTGGTTGGCTGTCAGGTCCGACCCTTGTTTGCTGGGGCTGTCTGCAGGGGGCGCTGTTGTGTTGCGCACCTTTCCACAGACAAGCAAGCATTGTAGAGCTGAACTAACCTTGTGATACAATCCTGAGCACATTCCCTTTGTAAAAATATTTGTTATTAATATTATTATCATGTGTTTGTATATATGATTGTGTGTGTGTGTGTCTGTGTATGTACATGCCACACTATTAACACGTGTGGAGGTCAGCGGGGACAAATTTGTGGAGCAATTTTTCTCCTTCCACCTTTATATGTGTTCCAGAATTGAACTTAGGACATCGGGCTTGTGCAAGTGCTTTGACTCATTGAGCTATCTCTCAGGCCCCTATGTTCTCTTTTTAGACATGGAGACATTCTTGGTTATGGACTGACATGACCAAGGACCCACTTGGCCATTCATCAGTTAGACTTTATGAGATTCTCACACACTTCTGGAGACATTCTGATACAACAGAGACCAGAGAAGAAGGTCCTATTCCCGTGGGATTTCAGGAAAGTGAAGGAAACGCATTAGGAGGTACAGAGAGTCCACACCACCAGACTGTGCCTTGTGTTGTACAGTGATGGGGGCTTCATCTACCGCAGGCCAGGCAGGCACATCTTCCTGGTGGGTGTCCCTCCTGCAAGATCTTGAGGGATCAGTGAAAGGGTCTGTGGTAGAGGTGAGGTAGCTTGAGATTCGGAAGAAGTCAAAGAAGAGGACAGTGGCCCTGGGTACTGTCAGAGGGGTGAAGACAGATCGTGTATATTTAAGTAACTGGAAGATAGTTGGGGATGTAGTAAGTTGATGTGGAAGGGAGATCGCCAACAGAACTTGATGGCATATTAATAGGATTCAGACGTTATCTGAAAGAGTGATAAGAAGACTGCAGAGCTCTCAGTCAGCGAGCAACATCAGAGGGATGAGATTTCTGGTGAGTTTAGGCATTTTATCTCCATTGACTGTTTATACACTGCAAAACAAAACAAACAGGCTCTGGTAGATATCCTGAATGTCCGTGAAGTGTGAGCAGCCTGGATGTGTACTTCTGAGCTTACGCTCTGCCTTGTCCTTTGAGTGCAATTAGTTCCTAGTTCTGAGGCATGCCTGTCTCACAGAGGCATCCTACTTGATCTAAGGTGACCTCAGGTATCCGCGGACAGGCAGGACAGCAGACAGGCAGCGGCAAACCACTTGACAAGCAGGAAAATGTGTAAAACAGGGATATTTATAACAATCCTTAGATTAGTTCTGGATGGGTGGCAAGGGGAGATTTAAGGATAGAGACAGCAAGGTTGTAATCCCTTTTCTGACCTTAAGTAGCATGCATACATAGGTGTGGCTGAGTTGCCTCCCACCCCCAAGCCCAAGGGCAGGTGTGGAAGGACCTGGCTGCTCGCACAGGAGATGTATTCTTGGCAACTCTCCTAAAGTCAAGCTTGATGCCCATCACTGGGGCTGAAATCAGCATTTTGAATGGATCTTCCAGATGACTGTAAAGAATAACACCTCGAACGCACCAGCTAGAAATGGGAGGCAATCTCCCAAAGAGCACCCAATTTTTTGCACTCCCTTGTCTGAAGTCCTGACATTGCTGTCTCTGGTCTTGTGATGGCTTCTCTTAAATTCCTTCCTGCAGCTGAGTCTTCATGATTTCTACAGAGTTCTTTTTCCTGGGTGTGCTATGAGCTTGTTTAGGCTCTGTTTATCCTTTTTTTTAAAAAAAACTCTCACAGCACCTAAAATCCGAAATTACTTAAGGCAAATATTCCCCACTCTGAATTTCAACAGTTGAGGGTCCCTCCCATCATCTCAAAGAGTCTGAAAACAAAATTACATAATCATTTCACTTTAATCAGTTCCACACTCACAAAACAAGGCCAATAATAATATGATTAAGTGTTCTACCTTATGTTTTGTTTATCAAACTGACTAGGATTAAAATTCAATGTTGACGAGAGTGTGATTAAACTGGAACTGTTAGAAAGAACGTGAATTGGCCCAAGTTGTGTCTAGAACATTTTGACAATGTGTCAAATACTTTGAAAAGATTTATGTACTTTTACTCAGTAATTCAAGTTCATGAAAATTTTCATAAGGAAACAATCAGGAAAATACTATTGGTAAACAGTCTAAATTCTGAAGCTGAAGAGATGGCTTAGTGGGTTAAGACACCTACATGCAAACTTGGCCACCTGAGTTCAGTTCCTGGAATTATCATGGTGGAAATAGAGAACTGATGTCTGAATGTCTTCTCTGATTACACATGCACTGTGCACCATGGCATATATGCATCTGTTTTTCTCTCAAAAAAATAAAAAGGATAATAATAAAACTTTCTAACTTTAGCAGAAAGGAATTAAAAATATTATTGAATAGAAACAAACTTTCTATTACATATATAGTGAATATAGATTTATAAAATATTAGCATTATAATATGTAGAAAGATTGTGCTATAAAATACATAATTTCTATTTTGGGAAGTGGTAGAATATTTCACAGAAGTTTCTTAAATATCTCTCACTATATAACTGGTGTTTTTTCTGTTGTGGTAGTCACTTTCTCATTGCTATGATAAAACTCTCTGACAAAAGTCCCTTCAGCAAGAAAGGGTTTTAATTGGTTCAGAATTACTGTAGAGAAGGTATGGTGGTGGGAGCTGGTCGTATCACATCCACAGCAAGAGCCCAGGGCAATGAATCAGTGCATGACTGGTTGCTTGCTTTCTTACACACTCTCCATTTTTATACAGTTCAAGAACAACTATTTAGGGAATGTTTCCGCCCACAGTGGGCTGGATTTTGGCCCATCAATTATGCAATCAAGACAGTTCCTCATAGACATGTCAGAAAACCCCTCTGGAGGCCTGCCTACTATGTGTGAGTTTGACAATTAGTATTAACCAATGCACCTGTATTTTCCAAACTTTTATAGTTAGCATGTGTTGCTATATAAAAAAAACATCTAGCACATTCCAGCCTCAGCACTCCACCGCCACCTGTGTGAACCCCTGCTCAGATTCCTGCAGTGCTCCCCAGGCCTAAAAGGTGTCTCACACACTGCTTAGCTGGACACAGCAAGGCCAAATACCACCTGGCCTGCATCCACCTTCTGATCCTCCCTGACTGTGCCTTCCTCATTCCAAGCAGGAAAACACACTGTATGGAATTCCTTGTTATGTTTGCCTGACTTTGTGTGGGCTGATTCCTTTACTAAGAATGCCTGTCTCTTCTGACTTCTTAGATTGCCCATTCCACTGTCAAGTTGCTTTCTGAAACCTTTGAAAATTTAAAAGGATGCAGGCATCGTTCTGCACATTCGTTATATCTTTTTGTGCTAGTTGGACACGAGCATGAACTTCTCAATTCAAAATTGAGCTTTGAGAACATCTGTGAAGAATTGGTAGTTAAGGCAAGTGCTGAACAAACCCGAAAGACAGTATCTAAGACATAGTGAGGGCATCACCCCCTGGAGAGGTGGATAAGATGGAGGGAACTGATCTAGTACTTCTGGCATATTTCACCATATCTTGGCACACTTATGGTCTGGCAGGTAAGGTTTGCCCCTCTCTCAACAATTCCTGTAGATATGGTTTGGCCAGTTTTCTCAACTCTTGATATTGATAGGATCTCTCCTGCCAAGCTTGACTATGAATTGTAATGGAGAATCAGAAACAAGAATAAAACCCCTTTGTGTTCCCCTAAACTGTTTGGTCATGAATTTATTGGCAACATGCAGATAAACTGCAACACTCGCTAACTTCTTTTTCATGGCAACAGATAGCTTACTTCCCTCTTTTTTTTTCCATGAGATAAAAGTTTGGAACTAGCTTTGCAAACTGATGCTTGGTAAGTGACCAATGAATAAAAAGCACACTGAATAAAAGCAGCAGCTCACCAACCTCACAGAAACCTTCAGCAACCGCGTGCCTTGTAAAAGTTATCCTTCCTCTCCTAAGCCAGTCTTGGGTGAAGACTGGGAGAATCAGTTACTGCTAGTTCCAAATCCAGCAAAGCACCTGGGAGTGGGAGGGGCTTACTGTCTCAGAACTGTGAGGGACTGACCTGAAGTTACTATGAAACCAGCCATGGCTCTGGAGGTTGAGGCCTGAGCGGTAGAGCGATTCCCTGGCTCCCACAGTCGCTTCACAACACCCCATTATGGCCAATCCCCACTTTTTTTTTTAATAATCTTTTCTCAACATGCCTAAGTCCCAAATGCTTCTGGAAAACATCTTAAGTTAATTTATGTCCATTTACATTTTTCTTTTGCCTACTTGATTTGGCTTATTATTATATTTTAATACAAGCTGAAGTTTATGGAAAATGATCAGTATTCAAAATGAGGGATTTTTTTTTTTCTCCTTAGAGACTCCTATCCTTGGACAGTAAAATCCACCCCTCATTTCAGAGGATGAATGTGCACATGCAGAAGCCTATATTTGGCATTGCGCCTTCAGGAATATTAAGACAACAGGAAACACTTGCCCAGGACCACTAGGGAGGGACACCAGGAGGTGACATGGACCACCACATTCATAGCCATCCTGGGACCCATGCGTTCTCTGGCTTGTAGGCTGGTCATGGCTGGCTGGACAGTGTTGGGCAGATTAAAATGGACTGTCAGTATGTTGCCTGCAGGGGCAGGATCTTGGGGAGTTTAAAGTGTCAGGAGCACTGGATTTGGGGCGAAGGTGATCCCGTCCAGCTTCAGAAATCTGCCATCGGCAGCTGCAGGCCAGCCCTTGTGTCCTTTCCAGACTCTCCTCATTGGCAATAGGATACTGATGTTTGTGACTATCTCTCAGGTGATTTTGGCATCAAAACTTGACATTGTATGAGAAAGTAATTTATATTTAAAAAACCCTTTCAATTATAAGTTGTTGTTTTATTTTAGAAGGTTCCATTACAAAGCATTAGCTATTTAATTCAGAAAATATCAATTCAAGGAAAGTTGAATGAATGAGGGAATGAGTATGGGAGAGTACAGTTTTTGATGGACGCACTCAGGGCTATGCTGACAGTTGCTGTTCTTGCTGCTTTGCATTACCTTACCCTCTGGTCTTCCAACTCTCCTCATACTGTCTGGATTCATGCCCAACCCCTCACAGCTCAGCGTTTACCTTTGAAAAGTACATACACACTGGAAGTGCACTGGATACAAAGGACTGACATCCCAAGAATGCAGATTCATGTCACTTGAACCCAGGTTTTATGGACAGTATGCAAGAACTTGATGGGTGGGTGTGGGGCTATTTTTGGACAGGCAGGACTTTTAGCACCTCTTAAATCACAGCACACAGCAATTGCCTCTCCACCTACACACAGGGCGGGCCTGCGCTCACAAAATGGGACGCTGGCCCAGGGTGAGACAGAGACACTCTTCTGCATCGAATGACTAATACTTGTCTCTGTTTTCAGAAAAAGAAAGCATCGTACACCCACCTTACCAAGGTATTTCTCTCTGCTGCTTCCAAACAAAGAGGAGGTGTGTGTGTGTGTGTGTGTGTGTGTGTGTGTGTGTGTGTGTGTGTGCATGTGCGCGTGTCTTCACATACATTCCTCCAACGATTGAGGAATACTGACATGAACCACTGTATGAAACCCCTGACCATGTTCCGTGGATGGTTTTGCATGGGAAATTGAAGCAAGTTGGCAAGAAGAAGGATTCTTTCTGCATAATTCAAAGCAGACCTTTTTTTTTTTTTTCTGGAGGAAAAGCAAATCAGAAATTTGCTGTCAGTCCCTGAAATTTTATTAGCTACAAAAAGTAATATATTGGTCCCTTGCATCAAGTCTGGGCAGAACCTGTCCTCTCCTCTCCTGCCCTCTATGTGATTCCAAAAGGAGCCCTTGAGCTCGCAAACACAAGCCAAGCTCCTCATAAAGGATGCGAGACTCAGGCCTGATCTTCGGCTGTGTCCCACGTGCTCACTCCTTGCCTGCTTTCTGGTAGCCCCAGGGATTAATGAAAGGAAATAACAAGACATTTATGATAGAGAAAGTGGTCTAATGAAAGACTTCTTGACCAGAATGTGTAATCGCAGGTAAATTTGGGTTTGTGCCTGATACTCATGTTACCATGTGCTAGCACGTTAATCCTTGGGGCGGCAATGAGCTTGTTAGGGTTGGGACAACACATTGAGCTCTGCTGGACCTCTGGGAGACCAAGTTCATCATTCAGGTTCAATAAATTCACGCAGCACTAGTACTTGACCCCAGTATAAGATTTTAATATGAACTTTAAAGAAAAGAGCTATTGAACAGTTTCAGTTTATGTATGTAAGATTTTTGTACAATTGGCTTCCTGTGTTTTGAACTATTGAATTTATAATCGGATATAATTCCATGCTTTTATTTATACATCCAAAGCATTTACTAGAGAGCATAATTCACTTTCTATTATAGAAGGTTGCACATAAGATTTGAGGAGATTTCTATTTCCAAGCCATTCATGATTGCCAAAAGGAAGAATGGAGGGGATTTAAATATGAATCTATCTGATCTGCATTCAAATAACTGCCATTCAGTGTCTCTAACAGTCATTATACTTTTTCAGTGAGTATAGGTGAATTTCCGTCTTGTAATCAATTCCTCCAGCCTGTACCCACACTGAGTTGGGTGTTTGTTCCTCCTTTCCTTGCAGTTAGAGACTGAGGAGTGAGAACGTCAGGACTAGAGGTCATGCTAAAAACACATAGAAGCATGAAAATTGCTACCATACTTCCACAGCAGCTGCACCTTCTCTCCCTCTAAAGAAACAGGCCTCCTTACCCATATTGCATCTTTGACTGTTTTGGTAAGTGTTCAACCTTCCCTTCCTCCTTCCCTGACGTCCCCCTCCTTCCAATACACCCTGTCTGGGGACCATTACCCTTTTGGCTGAAAGCTGTGAACAGTGATGAGGTCAGTCACGAGGCTCAATGAAGAACAGACTCAATTATAAGCAGGGTTTAAGCATGCAACCTTTGCATCAGACTTCCTACAAGGTATTAACGTGCTATAAAATGACAGGAAAATATTGTTTACATGATTATTAATTATGAGCTCATGAGGTCAAAAACTATGTCTACCTCAATCTCATGTCTGTTAGCTTGTATAGGAGCACTCAGCACGCATGCTGGGGAAGCATGACCTGGGATGAGTGCCTTCTACCGCCTCAGTCCAGGGTTAGGTGAGACAGAGAGGGGAGATGTATAAAGAGGTCAGAAGACTCAAGGGACAATGTCTTTTTAAACTTTGCTGATCTATATCAATAACAGAAAGCATTAGATCACGAACCACACACAAGCCCTGACACAATGGCCAACTGCTCGGTTATCAACACAGTTGAAAAAAGCTTTTGTATGAAATATGTTGCCAATAAAGGAAAAACGGAAAAGATGGGAACTGCTGGAACTCAAGAAAGAAATAATTATGATTGCAGATTATTGTAGATTGTTCATTTTGTGGTCACTGACCTGTAATTTCAATTAATATGTTAATTTTTTCTGACAACAAATATTTCTTTAATCCTTGACTTATCCCAGCAAAGTATGAGGCAGATCAGGCAGATATATGAGCTCCCAACTTCTCTTAGATGTTTCTGATGCATATCAGATATAACCTCCTCCAAACTGTGCTTTCCAATTTTGTCCAAATTAGTTTTCCTTCAAAATTCTCCATAAAATATTTGTATTCCGTTTCTCAGGGCATGGCTGTGGGAGTTACGCCTGATGCCTTCTTCTTCCTCACTTCCCACATAGGCTCTCATCTGCCAAGTGGACTTCCTACACACTTCCTGAACCCGTGTGCTCTCCATCTCCACCGGCCTCCACAGACACCCCGCCTCTGTGTTTGCTTCCTGCTTCTTTCCCAATGTCTTCTTTGCTTGGTCACAAGAAAATGTTTTAGCAAGGTGGATGGTGTCATTCACCTTTAAAAAGTCTTTTTTCTTTCCTGTGTATGGGGTAGGTGCCTGTACGTGTGTGTGTATGCTTGTGCATGTGTGTATGTTCAAGCTTTACTGACCTACATTGATAGCAAAAATATACCTTGTAATTTGTATAAGTACAAAACATAATAATTTGTGTGTGTGTGTGTGTGTGTGTAAGATATGCATATGTATGTACATAAATGCACTTGACAGCACATATTATAGTGGCCCAAATGTGATATCTGGAATCATCCTTGATCACTCTCTTCCACCTTATTATTGTGAGTCTTGGTCTCTAATTAAACCAAGAGCATGACATTAGAGCTAGTCTGGCTAGTCAGCTTGCTCTGGGGATTCCCAAACTCTGCCTTGCAGGGCTAGAATTATAGGCCAGAAACTCCACACCTGCCTGACATTTGGATTTGGGGACCCAAACCTGAGCTAAAGTAAAGGCTTAATCATTAATCTTTCCCAGCCCTGAAAAATCTTTTGCATAGCTTCTTCTTCCTTACTTCATTCATCAAATAAAGATAAGCAAAGCCTCTCCCTTTGCTTATCAAGATGTGAACTTCTAAGCTAGCCGTCCCAGCAGCAACAGCCTCTACTCCACTCGCCCCTTATTCTTCATGTCACAAGACCTTTTTCATTTCTCCAAAAGCAGAGATCTTTCTCATCCCAGTAGACAGCGTTTGAACATGATGTTCCCTGTATGAGAATTTTTTCCAGTCTTTTCTGTCACCTTTGTTCCCTTTAGTTCACCTGTGGTGTTGGTGGTTTGGGTTTTGTCTGCTCCTCAATAGTTCAGGTCCTGGGGAGTTAGAAACTTTGTCCAGCAATGCTGATAAGCAGCGAAATTTTTAAGACATGGGTTCTAATGGGAAGCAATGGGATGTTTAAGACTGGTCCATGCTGTTTTATCCGGAGAGTCGTTTCTTGCTTTTTAGGGAAGCCTTCCAGAAGAAAAGAATCTGGTACCCCTCAAACCCTTTCTTTCCTGGCTCATGCAAATGCCCCTTCTGCACAAGGTGGGTTCTTTTTCTGCTCCTTTGACATGCTGAGATGCAGCAGGAGGGCTCTTGCCAGGAAAATATCAGTATCATGTTGTTTGTATTTTTCAGTCACCAGAACTGCAAGCCAAACAAACCTCTTTCTATTTTAAAGTTCCAGGATCAGACATTTGCCACATCAACACTAACTTTATTAAAGCAATCTCACAATTCTTCTCTTTTAATTCTCTCCTTTTAATTATCTCCAATTAAGTGCAACTGAAAAAATACATAATTGTGTACACATTTGTTTGCTTCATTCTTTTTCTGAGTGGCTATCTCTCTCACTCAAGTGTAATAAACTTTAAGAGCAGGAATTATGTCAGTGCTATTCATCACCAAACATCCAGTCATACATTTGGTACTTAATAGACCATCAAAACATTTCTGGAATGCATAAAAAGTGACACTTTCTAAACCTTCTGTGATCAGGAGTCTTTGAGTGATTTGGCCAAAGCTGCAGGCATCCCCTGTGCTATGAACCTAATTTGTCTAAGTCACTGTCAATCGGGTCTCAAAACAAAAAAAGAGCAGCACTGTTTTAAGCTACAAAGTTGAAGAAGTTATAGGTCAATTGTCAATTTTTGTTTTGATCCATGTTGAAAAAATAATATTTAATGACATAAAACTTTTAGAACTCACATACAATTTGCCATTATCTTCCTGGAAGGGAACCAGCATAGGGCACTTGTTGAATGACTGAGACTGCCTTCTGCGAAGCCTAGAGCCAGCCCTGGACTTAGGAAAACTGGAGCTGACTTCATTGGTGACTGAACAAACATTCAAATTTTCTGGGTTCCAAGTTCCCTATTTACACTATGGAGATGGGACTAGCCACTCTGGCCAGGTCACTTAAAAGCTTAAGAATGGTCATGGAACTCCTCAGTGGTAGAAGATGCTGCTCTGCTGTACTTCCTTGCTGTGGGGTTTGTCAAAGAAGAACATATATTCATCTTCATCATAGTCATGAGGATTAGAAAGATGGAAAAGTTCAAATATCCTTATCCCCTTAATTTACCATCATTCTCCCTGCACTCACTTGACTACATGCCAGCTTATCTCTCTTACTTATATTCTATTTGGTGGCAAAATTTGAACACCCATGTTTGTGAAAGCACCATTCACAGTAGCAAGGAGGCAGGAACAGCCTACATGTCTGCCAACAGATGAATGGACAAGTTCCTTGAAAGGAAGAAAATTCTGCTATTTGCCATGACACAGAATAACCTTGAGGATATTATGCTAAGTGAAATAAGCTTTCACACACAAACAAATGCTTGAAAATGTCACAACAAACCCATTATTTTATACAATCAATAAAAATTAATATAATCACAATAATAGGTGAAAATATTCTACCTATATGAGATATTTAGAGTTTTCCATTCAAAGAAACACATAGTAAAATGGTAGTTAACAGGTTATAGGTGTGGAAGTCAGTGGAAAATCCTACTGAATATAGAGTTTCAGTTCTGCAAGATGAAAAAGTTGTGGCAAGTGATGGCACCACAGTGTGGATATATTCAACAGAACTGAAATTTCTACTTAGACATGGTTAAGATGAGAAATTTTTTGTTATGCATTTTAGCATAAAATTTTCAAAAGGCTTAGCACTCATGTTCCTAGGATTCTACTGTTCTCCAAAGACAAGACTCCAGCATTCACTTTGGGAATAGAAAAAACAACAACAACAACAACAACGATGGAGACTACTGAACATTCACTCAGTATATTCATTCATCATATCCAGATGCATAGTATTGTGTATTTACTACCTTGATAATCACTGCTACAGTCTTACAAGGGAGACATGATTGTTTATAGTAGAAAACCAAGCACAGTGGGATATGCAACTTGTCTAAGGTTACACATCTAGTAAGCAGTGGAAACAAGCCATGACTCCAGGCAGTCTGATTTGGATTAGGGCATGGAACCACCGGGTGTCTTTCTCACCAAATTAGCCATGGAGGAATATAGCTCTCATAAATTCGTTCAGGATTTGAGAAAGGTTCCTTTTCCTTCACACGTGCAACTGTTTTACATTTCCCCTTCTTCCCTCTTGCGAAGAAAATCTCAAGCAAAAGACTGAAGATCTCAGTTGACCTAACCATATGAGCAAAGGTGCTCTTCAAAGTGGCTCAGAACCACGGACTGACATGACAAGGCCTTCAGGCCTTTTCAACATGGGTAGGTATTCAGTGTGTCATGGCAAGTAAAATACATCATAGAACTGTCGAGGGACTTAAGCCTTAATCTAACTAGCTAACATCGTTCGGAACATAAGAGAGTGTCAAACCACAACAGCAGCCACCAGAATTTAAACTGTTTTCCTCAGTCAGTGTATGTCAAGAACAGGAACATGGGTTACAGAATCAGACTTGGCTGTCTGAACAGCAGCTCCAGCATTTATAAGTCTTTCTGGGTTGAGGAGGGGATTACAGTAATCACCCAGCACATAAAACATAGAGTAAATTATTTGTCAAATTATTTGTCAAACATCATCTATAGTATAGATAGATCATTCAATCTTTTTTTTTTGAAATGTGGGGTATACATGTGTTTGAGCATGCATGAGCATGTGTATGTTTGTCCATGTGTATGTGCATGGCTGCACATGTGTGTGTGCATGCATGTGGAATTTCAAAGTCATATTGGGAATAATCCTCAAACATTCTTCCACTTTATTCTTTTGAGACAGGGTCTGTAATCAAACCCAGAGCTACCTAAGTGGTTCAGCCTGGTCAGCCAACTTGCTCTGGCCCAGTTTCTGTCTTCTGAGGTTGGAATTACAGCAGGCCTCCACAACCACCCAGCACTTGACATGGGATCTGGGAATCTGAACTCCAGTCCGTTAGCATGCACAGCAAGCCTGAACCATCTCTCTAGCCACATTAAATGCAGTAATCAGATGAAACAGTCTTTCTGCAGTATCTGTTAAATTTTGGGGGCTGGTGATTATGGACTGTAGACTCTTAGAAAGGCCAAGAAGAAGTTGGAGGAGAAGACATCGTGCTGAACTTTATTAGCTGAACACTTTGCCTTGGTCCTCCAACTGGCACCCATGTCTTGGAAATGCTGGCTAGTTTCCTGTCTTGAAGACTCTTCTAAACATTCCGGCCAGCAACCCCATTCTTCTGTGGGATGGAGCTCCTGCTACTGAATCCCAGCTCCTTGGCACTGGTCGCCATGCCTTCCCATGTCCACATCCTGCTCCTGAACTGCATGCCATATGGGCTTAGTCAGTCTCCTGTGCCCCAGGGTGAAAAAGAGCTGGGGGAGCAAATGGGGTCTTGTTGACCACCTTTATTTGAGTAGCACTTTTCTTTGAAAATAAAGTGTTTGGTTTCCCATTTGAGACACAGACATATTTGTACGGGGGAGTCCATTCCTAAAGCAAAAGAGCTCTGACCTTGTACCCGTCCCAGACTTGGACTTAACTTTCTCTGCTCAGCTGCCCAGGCCTCCTTTAGCACATGTAGCCTCTGGTTGTTAACACATTTGACTCCTCTTTTTCAAAACTTGATCAAACTCATTTGGTTGTAATTCTTTACAACCTTCTAGCCTGTGATGGTTTCTAGCACTGAGTTGTTGCCTCATCTTCCAAAGTAATGGCTTCAAAACACAGATTTTGTTGCAATAACTCTTAGTTTTTTTTAAATGTCCCTAAGTAGCATTTATTTGTAATGGCTCAGTGTTCCTTAAGTTTTGCTCCAAGTCCTATTATTTTACATTTATAAATATCAACTTGTATTAATTGGTTCCAGCTTTAAAAATGTTCCTGCGAGAGCTGACTTTCTGATATTCAGATAGTGTCTTTGAACCTAGAACACCAAGGGTGTCTGTAGACTATGTTCTGTGGGTGTCCCAGAAGAATTGATAAGCAACAGAAAAGACACCCAGATTCTGGGCTCCACTGTATCCTTTGAAGATTTGTATTGGCCGTAAGTGCTTCAAAGTTTCTAAGACATGACCTTCCCTTTCAGAAAACCAGGCTGGCCAGGGCCTGCCTCTGTCAAGCTGTGCTTTTGCAAGCATCCTTTTACTTGATCTCCTGCAGCAGTTTTTAATACTTTCTCTACAAGCGAAGTTAACTAACTGGCCTGTAATTTCCTGGTGTGTCCCAAAGCTCTATGAAATAACGGCATTAGGTTGGCTACTCTCCAGTTCTTCCAATTTTTTTTTATTTTGTTTTGTTTTAAAACGTGGGATTGAAAAGGCCAGGCCATGCTTCCTGTCTCCTTTTTCCTCTGCTTCTTCCATGACATACCGCTCTTTGTGGTCCCAGTAGAGCTGCCATTTTAATAACTTCAAACCTCTTAAATGTTTCCACGTAGCATTTGTTTCCCATCTCTGAAGCAGGAGCTTTCCATTTTTCATTTTGACAGCGACACCCCCAAAAAGAAAGACTTAATAATTTTACTGCACGGACCGTTAATTCACGGCACTGTTCAGGATCCCAGTTTACCATGAGCCCAGCACTTCGTTAATCTCAGTCCCTGTCCATGGGAAGCGTAACTCTTGACATCCAAACAGGGGAGGGACATTCTCTGAAAAGCGAACAGGCCGGGCCAAACCATGGGAATGGGAGAAGTGTGTGCGAGTGTGCACTGAATTTGCAGTTTCACACTAGGACTCTGGAGCTGAGCAGCAGACTGGGCTACAATGAAACATGTGTTCTTACTTATGAATTAATTACATATGTTTGTTGAGGCAAACCTGAGAAATATGTCCACACACCCAGGAAATAGGACCCCTCCTCCTGCCTCCCCAGTGGAACTAATGTAACTGGGCATCCTAAGCCAGTTCCCTACCAAAGTGCCTTAATGTGTGACAAATAAGAACTGAAGGTGTAACACTAGTATCCTACACCTTAGCTAGCATTCAGTCAACTTTTTTCAGATGAATGTAAGAAAAGGATATCTTTTCCAACTTAATAATCTCCTAGTTGCAACAGAAAGACCCAAAACAAAAGTTGTACTAAGAAATAAGTGTTCAAACTGGCTTCTTTTTCTTCTGATAAGAGGAGGAAAATCAATAAGATTTGCAGGCATAAAACTGCACCATGTGAACAATCTTTAGGATTGCCCAATGTCTTTATTGTGTAGAAATTGAAAACTGAACCACCAACAAGAGCATGTATTCTTTTTTTGGAGACAATTTTAGAATCAGCAATTCTCTACGTTTTCTTTTTGAAATGACTCAAATTGTGTCTTTTCTACGTAGGTCTCAGAAAGGGACCTAAACCTCGGTCCGTGTGTAGATAGAAGTTTGTTTCCAACTAGGTGGGTGAGGTAAAGAGAAGCATGATGTGGACCCCAATAGGATGGGAACTCTGATTTCCAATATCGTAGAGACATCTACTGGTCTCACTGGTAGACTTTTTCTTCCACACATGTCAGTCAGTGGGATTTGCATGCCAAAATTGCTCATCTACTGAATATCAGATTTGATCACATGTGTGAGAATAGTTCTGACACATATGTACCTCAGGACATTTCAGCTGGTTTCAAATGACTGTTAACATTTTTCATTTTTATTATAGCCAGGATTCAGCTTATTAGCATATGAACAGTTTGGGTCCTCCACGTGAACCATAAAGCACACAAACATAGAATAATACTTGTGCACGTAACCCAAGTAAATTTAAGTTCCATCAGTAATCTAAAGCATACATTTTGTTCATGGTTAGCCTGTTTTCTTACAGAGTTTTGTTTTTAAGGGTGGTTAGATGAAGTCAGGATCCATCTTTCCTGTCTCGAGTATGTTCTGTCACAAAATTGCAAATTCAGTGCACACTCACACTCACTTCTCCCATTCCTGTAGTTTGGCTTGGCTGTTCCTTTTTCAGAGAATGCCCTTCCCATATTTGGATGCCAAGAGTTACAGCTCCCCGGGACAGTACAGAGACTAATGAAGGAGTGCTGGGCTCACGAAAAAACTGGAAAAACTGGAGGCTATTTACCTATGATTCAGTCCAAATCCTGCCAATTTCTAATTTCTAATTTCTCAGTTAGTGGACTTTCTAACATCTCTATGCCTCCATTTCCCTATGTGTGAAGTGAGGGTTTTATATTTTGGGTTAAATTGGGATGTGAGTTAATTGGGATAATATTTCTAAAAGAGCAAAATCGTCAAACCCCTTATTCTTTTTCACTCTTCCTCTTCTTCAGTACTCCAGTCAATGATAATCTTTGAACTCCTGGACACACTTCATCTGTCCCTCTAGGACTCTACTGACCCATTTTCTGCATGGTGTTATTTACTCCTTCCAGAAGTATTTATTGACTATTCACCATACATCGGGTTCATGTTCATATTTCTTTTTGCCCTAATCCCTAAAGTTTTCAAGCTTAGAGTTTGTACAATGTCCACATTGTTTCTTCCCTTTGCATTGTATGGAAAACTTCTGAATAAGAAGGTACTTGTTAATATTTGACAAAACTCTCCAGGGTATATTGCAGTAAATCTATGCATTCACTTTCACATGTGTCCACATCCTCAAATAGAACTGCATGTTGGAGACATTGCTAGTATGCCAGTGCATAGGACCATGTTCATTCTCACTATTCAATATTGTTGATGATAAAGTAATAATGTTCCTGAGATTATGCACAATGGATTGTATTCTCTTGCCATTCCTACTCTGGTCCTTGGAGTGGTTCCTGCTAGGACAAAGCATATTTCCCAAAATTAAGCAAATGAACAAATGAGCTATAATCACGCCTCTGTGGAATTACATTCGCACAAATCAAAGCAGGTTTTCCAATATCCATGGTTTATAAATAGAGACCCTCATGTATACAATATCATGGTTAGATGAAATTCTTAGGTTTCAGGGGAAATTACACAATCTCAAATGAGGCTGTGTGTACACATCCCCAAGCTATCCAAATTAGACCTTGAGCAAATCACTTTGGAATGTGGTCTTGCTAGCCTGGATGTTTCAAGCCATCATTGGGATTATGTGATGTGGTTCTGATATGCTTCTACTACTTGTGTATCCATGCACTGTGGTGGAGTCTCACTTTAGTGAGTGGTTCCTAATAAACACAAGCTAAGAAACTAGGAAGCCAAACTGGCTGATTGTGTTTAAAGAATGACTAGGGTCTGATTAAGAACAAGAAGTGTCCTACACATAGAAGTACTATAAATAATCAATGGATAACTGTTGTCATACTTGCCAGTTCTTTCTCAAAAATGGAGGTCTAAAAGGAAACATAACTCTGTGAAGTCCTCCAGTATCTATTTTTCCTGTTCTTCATCCTCTGTTGTTGAGTTTTCTTGAGAATGAAAATGCAAGACTTCCTACATGGGCTCTAATAATTCTGCCCAGAGGTGTCCTATTTGCTACGGACCATGCAAACAGAAACAGGTGCCTAAGAAGATTGACCACACAGCTCAAAAACTCAAATATCTCAGAAGACTTTGGCTTCAGGGCCCCTTCCATGACCATTGCTCACAAGACCTTGGTGCTCTGTGACCCAGGCTAGTACAATTCAGTTCACATGAGGTGAGGTAGCTATTAGCGAGAGTCCTTGAGCAGGTTCCCAGTGGGGCAGGACCAACACTGGACATTGCCCAGCTTGTCCAGATGTGCAGTCTGTCCTAGACCTGTGCTGACCGGGAGCCTGCATCTGTTTGATGTTCTTCATTCTTCTTGCTCCAGTGATTGACAGTAATGAATGTCGGGTGCATCCAAGGTCCAATCTCTGTAGGGCTCCACCCTGCCTTCTCCTTTCCTTCTGGAACCATTCAGAAAAGGATATGTGAGTGGGTGTGGAAGGCTTATTGCCCAAATGCTCCAGTGGAAGAATGTGGGAGAGCCAGATGTGAGAGGGACCTCCCCTGAGTGAAGAATATGCAACCAAGACTCTCAGCACATATTGGAGAGGGATGGCTTTCGAACTACACTCTGGATTTGTAGCATCCTGTGATCCCACATCCAAGTCAAAATGCCTGTCCAGATTAAACGTCAAAACTGGCCTGTTATCATCTCTGATTTTTTTTTTACTGAGTATCTTTGAAGAAGAAAGAATCCTTTGGGGGGCTAATTGATCCCAGGCTTGAGAGTTGGACATGGATAAGTATGACCACTTCAGAAGAAAAATTCCAATATTTTAAATCCAGGTATCACATCGCGTTTCAGCTGGAGTGCACCCATTCAGAACATCATAAGACAAGATAGATGGCATGGTATTGGATTCTGCTAGCACAGAGCAAGTTTGCCGAGGGATGAGAAAGCACACAGCACAAATTAATGTGAAAACATTCACAACATCATAAATTATGAATAGATCTGGTAAAACCTGTCCACATAAAACTGGGGAAGGACAAAAGAGGGTACTACAGATTTCTTAATTGTCCATCAACAAAATAAAGTCCAAGTAAGTCTGTTAAGAAACATCGTTGAGTCCTCATGTTAGGTATGAAGAACCATAAAACAGTGTCCGACAGGGTAAGCGACCCTCTAATTAATAGTTACCTCAGTTCTTTTCAACGGATAAAAGTTCCACTTCCAAGGAATCATTTATTTGGACACTCTTAACTATAAGGTTAATGTTCTAAATTATGCATTTTATCCTTTTTCTTTTAGTGATGAATTTCGCTCTTTGAAAATTTCATTAATGTATGTGAAATATCACATTTACTCTCACCTCTGTCATCCCCCAGATAATTTTTCTGGTTCATTATTAGGAACATTTTTAGTGGTCAGTAGACATTTAATGAACTAGAAATGAACTAAAGCTTTAAAATGTCCATCTTATTGTTGCTTTGATTGTCACTAAGAAACATTATGAAAATATCTCTGATGAACACAACCACTTACCTCATAAAATAATGGCAGGTTACCAATTGTAGCTTTTTTCCCCTTTTTAGATGAAGTTGTCCCAAGAAGTGCATGTATTTCATTCATCTGTAGGAAAGATAAATTTAGATATCATAAGAAAGGCTTACTTAAGAATATATACATCCATGTGATTTTCAAATACTCTAGAGATTTAAATCACACCACTGGGTAGTCTAGCAAGAAAGTAGAGGATGGGGGGTTTCTCTAGCCAGGATTGAAACTACTCACTTCATAGGAAGGTGGCATCTGACCTATCTTCTCTGTGGTATTGTTCTCTTCTGACCTCAGGCCGGTTGGATTCTCTATACACTTCATTTTTTACTTAGTCATCTGCTTGCCTGATTTAGTCAAGTCTTTTGTAATTATTTGACTTTTCATTAAATAGTTCCTCATAGAACCTGCTTACAGGTCAGGGAGGTGGCTCAGAGGTTAAAGCACTTGCTGAGGAAGCAAAAGGTCCTGAGTTTGGATCTTTGGATCCCATGTTAATGCTGGTCTAGTCAGATGATCTGCCTATAATCCCAGCCTTGGAAGGAGGAGATTAGGCATCTTGAGAGCAGGCTAGGTAGCCACAGTAGCTCTACTAGCAAACTCTTATTTAGAGACCCGGCTTCAAATCAGTAAGGTGAAAAAGCAATTAGGGATGATTCCTGCTGTCCCTCTTGGGTCTCTACATAAGGATGTGTGAACTTACATGCAGGAATCCCCCCCCCACACGTGCATTCACCTCTGTATAAAAACACACACACACACGTATACATAAATGTGAAAGTGAAAAATAAGGATAAATGCTGAATGAGCCCTATTAATAAGAAATAAGAAATTTTTGAATCTATTTTAGGTATGTTTATTTAAAGCAACCCACCAGACCGTTATACAATCATTTCACTGACTTTAAAATTTCAACCCACTGTGTTAGGAAGAGTCTATCTGGAGGTGCTGAGGTGGGAGGGGAGGTACCTGAGTGAGAATGTTTTGCCATGACACTATACTGAAGAGTCTGCGCTGAGGGAGTTGAACTGCAAGGTCCAAGGCGTGGATAAGAAGATCATCCTCAATCCGGTTTCCCACCACGAAAGCAATGGAGCCCTTCCAATCGTTCTGTTACAAAAGCAGAGGGAGTTAGATGCCAAATACTCTTGACTGGGCAAGTGAGCGTCAAAGGCTTGCATTGAAAACCGCTTGTCCTATGACTGAAGACAGACTGGATCTTGTAATACCTGTGAAGTTTTGACTGATGCAGCCACAAGGCGGCAGTATTGTGCCAAATTTCACTTATCGACAAAAAATCGGAAGGTAACTGTTAAGGTTTTGTTGTTGTTGTTTAGTAGAAATCTGTCCAAAAATAATCTGGTGTCAGAAATCAACCGCTCACTTTAAATGTCACAAGCAAGAATTTTTTTTTTGTTCCCTGGTGCTTTCTCTGAGTTGTGGTTCTACATAATGCAAGTAGTATAAAAGGACATGGACTCGGAGAAATAATTGTTGAATGTTGGGTGACTCTGAATGAATGACCAATGGGAACTGGGCTACACCTTTTTCCTTTAGCATAAAACAAGAATATGATCACAATATAATTCACAAAAGCGTTCTTTCTGAGTCTGGGAAAAGGCTCAAATATTACAGCTGAACCAGGGAAATTTTGTATCAAATAATTTAAAGAAGTGAATTGCTAAAGATAATGATCCCATTCAGTCATTAGCTTCTGTACATTGTATGTCTTACTGGGAAGAAGCGATTCTGTGGGAGGCTAGTGCTCAGTGCATTACTCCTGTGATGCGCTGAGCAAAATTCCATGGAGAGTTGGGGAAAGGCATAGCAAGAGCTTCCACAGAGGAAGGCGATGTCAATAGTGAGAACATCGCAGCTGTAGGACCTTGCTGGACCTTGGTGTTTCACTTGCAAAATGACAGGTGTTTTCTGCTAAGAAGCTAAAAGTTCTTTAAGCTACTTCTATCAACCTGATTGAAACAGAGTAAAACTTGCTCTTCTTGGTGGGAAGCTGAAACAGTGCACAAGATTTGCAAAACTCACACAGATTTTGCGAGATGCATCACTCTGTCTGTATTTCCCTCTGGGTTCTGTCCATTTCACAATTAGGCTGATGTAAGAAATAGAAACCAGGTGGGAAGAAAGGCAGAGGATCCATTCTTTCTTATCATCAAATAGTGACTGACCTTAATGCTTCTCCATGAAAATTTACCATTCTATGAGATTCACCCATGGTTCAATGCTAGTATGAAAACATAAAAAAGCATGTAAAAATATAAAAATGTATATTTTACTTACATGGTATGTGGTTAGTTCACATGCATACATGTAGGTGGATGTGAATTTGTTTTAACTTTACTACTGTTTCAAAATGTTTTTAAAATATTTGTTTTAAAATGCTTAAAACATTCTTTTAGTATAGTGATTTGACATGGAAAGGCTGAATATGTTTTCTTTTAAATGTTTTGGTTTTGGAAAGTAAGGTATGATAGTTATATTGTTTAGGGAAAAAAATCCCATTACAACACCAGAAAATGATGTCTTCTGCATTGGACATTATTCTTATGTCTTGTCTAACTTTAATCGAAGCTGCCTCTCTAGTTGGAATTGAGGGAAGATTGTCTCTTCCATTTTCATAGTAAAGGATGTAGGGAAATAGCTCACCCCTCCTGACACCTACACCTTCCAGCACGGAGGGCTTTAACCTCCTCATCCCCTCCCTTCTGTGACTTCCCTTGCCAACATTTGAAAGCTAATGAGGACAAGAAAAATTGGCTTCTTTGTCCCTTTGGAGACAATTAAAAAAATGGCATCACCTACTTACCCATTAGGATCTGGTGTCAAAGGCTGGTGTAAGACCATTCAGACAAGCGGGGAAGGGAAGGAAGGAGGAAGTATTAATTGCGTGAACTTGCCGTGTTCCAATTTTATGTAACCTCATTCACCCTCTAAACAACTTGGTGAAATAGGGGTTCTGATATGCAGAATACAGATTGAAAAACTGGTTCAGTGATGCTCAGCAACTTGTTCAGATCATTTAGAAGCAACCCATGTAGATCACAGATAAGTTTCACCAATTTATTATCATCTTAGGACAGTTTTAAATAAAAGTCTTAGGGATTAGAATGACACATATTATTCTCAGTCCAATATTACTAATTGAGGTTTATTTTACTTACTAACGTATATTGGACCTTAATAGCATATGTTTAATCTCCAAAACATTGTAAATCACTTTTTTAAAATGGCAATTATACAAAGATGCATACAGAAGTGAAAGAAACCTTCCAAGCTTCCCTCTCGCCAAGCCCAGCACTGTCGTTGCTACAGTTTGTGGCAATGCGCATTGAAACTTGTGATATCCCTGAGGTCACGGTGAGACAGTTGGCCGAGCTAAAGCAACACCATGTGGGACCCAGTCACCTCTCTGTATTTGAGGGGGGCCTGAAAAATCCCAGCCAAGGCCCAGTTTCCCATTCACTGTCTGGTCCATACATAGCTTCTCTGAAAACTTGACCTATTTGGCAAAAGAGCATTCATGGAAGACGTTGTTAGAGCTATGGTCTTACGTCTGATCACATTGCCAGAACCCAAGTGAACACGAAGTGGAGTGGTCTTCACACTGCCAAGTGGAGACCCGGCAGAGGCTGCTGCACCTGCGGCAGGCTGCGGCCAGGGGGCAGTGACGTGCTAGGAAACGCTACAGTGATGCTTGGATGGAGAGGAGTCCTTTCCTTGTGGCTAATTGGAACCACTACCCAAATCGACGAGGCTCCGCAAATACATTTCTAGATCTTTCTCTAGGTGTTCTAGAGTTATTGCAGCCTCCAGTTTTCTACCGACTGGTTTAGAAATAGAAAGTCGTTTTGGAAAAAAACAAAAGGAGACATTGGCTTTGGTAAAATGCTGCCATTCTACTAATATTCCATTCAAACACGAAGCTCAATAGAGCCCTTAAATCTAAGTCACAAGGAAGTGAGAGAAATTTGGTTACAGAGGAAGCTATCTTTGACTGTAGGCGAAGGGATGAATGTGGGCGACCCTATTAAACACACCCATGAGCACAGTAGTGCCTTTACCTGGGGTGGATTTGTTTAAGACAGTTCAGGAAATTTGAGTGTAATTCACAGGGGCTGTGAGAAAGAAAACTATTCATTGAAGAAAAACTACCCTGGAAGTTTCCGTGGTGAGAGAGAAGGGTTTTACTCTGGTGCACCTCAAACACCTTCAGAAATGACGTGGGATTCTAATAGTTTGAGACACATGTTACACATGGTTGCTACTGAGTCTTGTGCCCTACAAGTTATTGATAAAAGTCGTTCAAAGGACGGAATGAAGTCATGTATGGACACAACCCATTACCTTCTATTTACTTTACCAGTCTCACCTAATTTGAAGCCTGGCAGGAGGGCGTCTCAACTCAAACACTTACAGGAGTCTCCTAAGACAGCAACACATTTGGTAGAGGTAGAAAACGCGGCTAGCTCAGAGAGCCTCCATTCCCACAGACACAGGGTAGATTTGGAACTATTTTTCTTTCACATATTAAAAAATTCTCCAAACTTTATGAGGCATTTCATATTCTAATAGCATTATAAAAATCATTATAACAAAAGCAAGGTTTTGTGCAATGTCTTTGGGACATTGGAGTTGTGGTGGGTTCTTCCCGCTGTGAAGACCTGTTTTTCACCCAGAACTGCTCAGAGCACCTTTATTATCTGAAGATGGATGTCATTGTCGGGCAAAATCAATATGACATTTAAGAGGTCAGATTCTATTAAGAGTCATTTAACACTACGGATGTGCAGGCCTGAACTTTGGCTAAACAATGCAATAGATGCACTCCATATAATAAACAAGTGCAACATAGAAGATTCATCTAACTCTATTTAGTGCACAGATACCTATTAGAGGCATTTGTCTAATTATATAGCCTTCGTAATGTATCGTATGAGTTAGTTTGACATATTATCTTGGTGTGCTATTATGACATGGTGTACCAAATAAGGACAAACCCTTATTTTGTAATCGAATCATGTGGCTGTCACATTTTTGCAATCAGAAATTATATTTTATATGCGGTTGCACTTTATGGTGCTTGTTATAAACAGCAAATAGGGTCGGGCTCATGCATATCTGTTGATTGACATTTTAAAGCAACAGGGTACACTTAGACATCTTAGATTTTGAGTGTTAGAATCACAAATCATGAGAAAGCAGCATGACAGGTAAAAGCAAAAACGTCCACTTGGCAGCTTTGAAGTTCTTCAGGAGGAGAATACATTGTATCTGACCTAATGTGACTCACACCAGTGGTCAGTTACACTGGTTTGGGTATAGCAACTGTTCTTACGTTAAAACATATTGCCAGGGGGGCTGGAGAGGTGGCTCAGGGGTTAAGCCTCTGCCTTGCAGGCGGAAGGTCCCGAGTTCGGATCCTAGACCCCATGTATAGACGCTGGGTGGAAGCGGGATCAGCCTGCGTTTCCAGTCCTGGTAGGGCGGAGCCTGTGAATCCTGGGGCAAAGTAAACGAGGAGGTGGAAGCGTCCGTGGTGGTTCCTGATTCGTCCGTGGTTCTACACGCACACACATACACACTCGCACACACGCATACACGCACAAATGAATAAATAATAATAATAATAAAAATCACAACACATCAATCTGCCGCCTAAAGGAAACATAAAAAAAAAAACCATATTGCCAGGGAATATTTTAGGAAGGCTCCAGATGCCAGAAGAAAGATGTTTCCTCAGAGAAGGGAAAAGCCAAAAGCTTCACCATCAGCAGCGCTGACTATTAGATGACCACCTTTCCTCTTTCTCTCCTGCTCCATCAACATGAACCTTCACCGCCTGCTCTCTCTTCCTTTTGCCTACTTGGACTTGTCTGCGAATTCGGTGCCTTGGCGTCCTGAGGAGCTTGAGTCACAGTGAAGAATGTCAGGGTGCAGCTGGGCAAGGAGGAAGCTGGAGGAAGCTGCACGAAGCTGCACAACACGCAGCTCTCTGGGTCTAGAGCCTAGAGCACCCCCGCTTGGTGCACGTTCCCCCAGCCGCAGCACTGCCCCCTGCTTCTGGTGTCTGACCCTCATCTAGGGATGCGCAGGACCAAGGGCCACTGAGTTCCTCAGCTCTGGTCAGTAACGGCCTCAAGGACTTGATGCATTCCCCAGAGGGAGGGTTTCAACTGAGACCCTTGGTGAATGTCACCCAGTAGAGCATTATTCTGCCTGGATGAGGGTTAGTGAGCATTTACTAGCAGCCCTCCGGGATGCGTGTGTGTGTGTGTGTGTGTGTGTGTGTGTGTGTGTGTTGCCTATGATTTTGATTGCAAAGGCCACAACTGTGCTTGTGGAAGTGCTCATCAATTGCACACATGCCGTGGCAAATATACCCTGCGGCAGGGTGTTGTGTGAATCTGATGTTGCTTCAGGTTGCCCCAGCCTTAAGCATTATCCTGCAGGCTCGGTTCTGTGAAAAACAGGTAACAGACTGTGTATAGTGGGGTGACTGTGGAAGAAGTGGGGACCACCCACCACAGGGCTCACTCTCTCTCCTTCCTCTCCATTCCCACTCAGGGATCTGCATACTGTGACCACCGTGACCATTGCCATGGAAGGTCCCCAGGCAGCCCCTGTCTACGGGGGGGGGGGGCCAAGGTGACATGTCACATGACACAGTGAGTAAGAGTTTAGGCTCAGAAGGCAGAAGAAGTCAATCTCCTGATTCAATCTCCATGGACTAGATGTGAATCCCAGTGACTTACCTTCTTCATCCCCCCTGTATGAATGAGGGTAACGACAGTAACTACTTCTTGGGATTATTATAAAGACTGAATGAGAAAAGTTACAGAGTTTCTGAACACAAACTCTAGCAGTAATCATGGCTGATATGAATATTAAAAAGGATGGGGGACTTTTCTTCTTATTTTCCATGCTTTTAACATGGTTACTGTACAAGGATGCTTCAAGTGTAGAAAGCTTAAGGGTGAATCAAGAAAGAAACATTGGACCATCAATGGTTGCATCATGAGAAACCAAATGTCACTTTGAACAGCAGTTTGGAAGGTAATTTTCTCTTTGATAATAATAAATGTGAACTGACATGATTCTAGAATGTTTTGGGTCCTTTCAAGAGAGGACCTAAATGATGCACATTAAGTATCTAAAATGATAAATGTCTGTGAGGTTTTTTGAAGCTATGGGACAGAATGTAAGGGTGTGACAGGAGGCACCTTTCCATCAGTTGGTGTCTTATGTCAACTGTCAGAGACATTAGCTTATCCCCAACTACAAAACAAAAGCAAAAGAAGCCAAAAAAATCAGAGTTAAATGAGAAGGCCCCAAACCATGGACGTGGATGTGGGGATGCAGGTCCCCAGGTGGCTAGGGGAGAGCAGCCCCGGCACGACTCTCTCTAGAGATGGGGATCTGCTTGAGTGCTGCACCAAGAACAGGTCTGCTGTTTGCTGGAAGAATTGCTGGGCAATTTTGTGGATGTTGATGTGAAACACAGATGCCAAGCCAGTTAGTTCGTAAGAGCAAAAAGAAAGCACCGGGAGTTTACTTTGGACAGGAAGCCTTCATGAGCCCCTCCTTCCAGCTGATGGCTGCCTGATTTAACTTGTATTCTGGCTTCCCACAGACCCCTGCAGAGATTTTTTGGAAACTATTGGCCCCTTGAGGGTAGAGTCGATTCGCTAATTAGATAAGTAAATATAAGTAAATATATCTGTAGTGCTGGGACCACTTTTTACAGTATTTTTCTTCTCCAGGATATCCACATATTCAAAAAGAATTGCCAGGGATCCCTGGGCTAGCTCCAGGAGGTGCCTTGGCTAATGATGGAATCATCCCACCTATACTACTTCCTGCTCATCCGTGTACCTATTATGTAGACGTTTTCAGTAACTGTTTCTTGAACTTAACAGTCAAAACCCATACACGAAAGAGAGCTTTGAGACAGGCGTAGCATGGGAAGACCAATCGAGTGTGTGGCTGATGCACTGTAAGCCGCTCTTGGCACTTCAGATGGAACCCACCCTCTGGGCCACCAAGATTGAAATTTGAAAAAGAGCATGTTCCTTTGATATTTGGACAACACTGTGCATACCTGATATCCATCAATGAGAACTTTTAGTTCTGGAAGGCAGAGCCTGGGAAATCCCAGAGCAAAGCAAAAAGGAGGCAGAGCAATCTGGAATGATTCCTGAAGTCACCTTTGTGCCTCCACAGGGACACACAGTGGCTTCTGATACACACACACACACACACACACACACACACACACACACACACACACACGCAGTAAAGTACCATGTAAAAGTAAAATATTAATGTATACAAGGTATGTGTTTTAATGTCCCAGACAATTTTCTGTAAAATCGTGTTAAAAGAGATGATTACACCTACCATTCTGAATTTGGACATGCTGTTAGGATCTTCTTTGGATAATTTTAGCCTCTGCTTGGGCTCTTTGGTTGTTTTTCTTTCATTTTTCAGAGTCCTTGGCCCATCCCACCAATCTAGCACATGAGCCTAATTCAGTTTTGCTCTGTGCATCAGAGAGTTTTAAGACAGCTATTAAAACACCACATGGAAAAGCTTTGCAGGGAATTCTACTCCGCGGAGAAACCACAGAAACCACTACACACCTTAACCATCTCCCCACCCCCAACAGTTGGCTAAAATTACAGCTCCATTATGGTAGTGGGATCCAACCAGTTTTATTGCTTGGAGCAAAATCTGAGGTCCAAAATGAACTTCAGAGAATAAAAAGTAAGGCAAACCTCAAAAGGAAACAAGCTTCTTTGGGTTTTCAAACAAATATTACATATCAGAGACATTCTTCTACCAGAGGGGACCAAGAGAAGCCAAGAGGAGTCCTGCTAATTGCTCTGCAAATGTAAAATTGGAATCAGGGGCTCACCCCAAAGAAAGGAGATCTCTTTTCATCATCATATATTAAAAGCTACAACCTTTCATCAACTTCTTCCTCAGACATGAGACCTTCTCCTATGTTTCTCAAGTCCCTTTAGAGTTGAGGCAAAGTTGTCCACAATCAAAGCAAGAGATTTCTGAGATGCAAGAAGCACCCTATGTGGTTCTTTCCTTTGCTTTGTACCCTTTTTCTTCCCTGTAAATGTCCTTCCTCCACGGAACATCGTGGTGCATCCTATGAATTTGCTTTGATTCAATACTGGAACTACTCATGGAAGCAAAATAACCATCAATGTTCTTTCTAAAGACCCATATAGATCATGTGACTGTTGCTTAGTTAATTTTTGTAGACAATTGATTTTTTGGAAGCTAATGTATCTTCACTTTACTACAGGAACATTGATGATTCTGTACCTACCTATGTGAGTACATAATTCTTCCAAGCTACTTCTGGAAAACAGAGATTTAACCTATTCCATTGTACCCCATATCCAATATAATGTTTCTTAAATGACAATGTTTTGACAGCAAAATTAAAATTCCCACATTGTCTCTAATGCCCATGAACAAGACAAACATTTCTTTGCCTGTTTATGTTTATTTTTAGATCTAACAATATAATCATCAGATAATGGTGCGAGAAACACGTGCCAAGGATGATCCAGGGCCAGTGTCTGATCTTCTAGAAGGCCGAGTTTCTATCATGGAAATGGAGAATGATGAGCAGTCTCCAGTAATTTCCTATAGTCATGCAACAGAAACTGTGAGAATGAATCTTGGGTAGGAAAAAGTCATGTGATTTGTCTCCTGTCTCCAGAGAAAAATGAGGAACAGTTCAGTTCAACAAGCCTTTACTAAATATGTTGCATGTAACAACTTATAAAAAATGCATAAGACATGAATCTGACAATGACATGTAGAAGCAACTTAGTCGTACACATTCTCTGGGCAGCTTTATTGAGGGAAGCAGGATGCTCTGTTGCTCTCCAGAGCTGTTGTGTGTAGCAATTCTGACTTCCCCACTTTCAGTTTAAGGGAAATAAAGAGACAGACTTGAAAATCAGGCAAGATCTCAAACACACAGTCAAGGCCTATCCATCTTAGTGGAAGGGTGGATTAGAGGGGTGGTTGGCATGGTGAATGGCACCTAAAGTAATTCTTGAGATTATTCGTCTGAGCATACTGGGGGCTTCGTTGAGGGTGCAGTTCAATCATTATTTTTCCAGGGAAGTTTTCCTAGGAGACAGATAAACAGAAGGAGAGGAGGGCTGGGAGGTAAGGAGTGGTTGGAGTCAGAGGAGTGCTTGGTGCATGTAGTCAGAAGCAATTAGAAACTCACCTTTGACCTTAGCAAGAGCAGCTCTATTCATTGAAACTGTTTCCTGCCCATTCTTTCACTGACACAACCCCCCACACCCTCATAACTCACACATCTCCCTCACAACACGAGCCTCATTTACAGACCATGTTACAAAAATAGACCCAGTCAATGATTATGATAAATTCCAAGGCCGAGATCTGGTTATGGTTCTTAATTTTCTCCAATTACACAGGTACACGGACTCTATTTATTGGATACATCAGGGTAGTAACTCATAATAATTATTCCTCTCCTATCGGTTCTCTAATGGAGCCCTTACAATAGCTCTTTCAATGGTGTAATGAAAAGCGCACTGGATGCAGTATCAGAAAACTTGATTGTTAGTCTTCATTCTAACCACACAGTTTTGGAAAACACTTTAAATGCCCATGACCCATGTAAAATAGTGATATGTATAGCAGAGAGTCATTCATTCAACTAATATTTATGGGAGAGTTATGTACATCAAAAGGGGCATCAGGACAGAGTGCATACGCTTAACACACAAACACTATTTTCACATGGCATCAATCTATGCAGGAAAGTGAGTGTAAATAAGCTAAAGTATTTCATACTAGATATCAGTATTAAAGGTGTTGGTTTTCATTATCTTTGGACTCTCTCTTCTCTATTCACTAATAACTGATATTCACTAGGAGGGCATGGGCTGCCTCAGAAATAATGGACACAAAGATAAGACACAGAAGAGCAATAACATAAAATGAACAGATTATGTATGTCTTAGCTTGGATAGACCTCAAAACATAATGTCACATATAAATAGACAACATTTCCCTTTCTTTAATTGCATGACTTCAATCCTTGCTCGACCTATAATTACCTGGAATTTGGAGTTTTTGGAAACAACTTCTATGTGGTGTATTCAAATTTCCGACAAATTAATTCCAACTCGATAGATTAATTTTTCTATGATACTGATTTCATTATTCAATTTTAATTATCTAACTCACGGTTTCTAAGAGGTTCAGATAAAATACAAACTCTAGGGCCAGTTGGATAGCTGAGTGGGGAAGTGAGTGACCTGAGTTTGATCCTTGGAATCCCACATAGAAGGAGAGAGCTGACTTCTGACCTCCACCCATGCGCTTGGCATACATGTGTGTACCTTCTCTCTGGTACTTGCCCTAACTCTCTTTCAAATAAATAACCAAAATAAAATATTAAAAATCTAAACTGTGGAGACTGAAATTCAATGTTTCCTTTATTTTTTCTTTATGTTTTCTTTTTATTGAGTTTTTGACTCCACATTTCTGCTTTCCTAAACTCTGTTACTTACAAATTCTAGGTCTTCAATTTCTTCACTGAAGTAGGGACACTATTTTAAAAATTGTTGTAAGGATTAGGCATAAGGGTGCATACAGAGAGTCTAATGACGTGTCCAATTGGTCGTTCATTACAGCATGTGGGAAATGTGTGTCCCTCAGCTCCCCACCATCCTCAGCCTATTCTTTTTATTCAACACACCCTTCTTCATCTGAGTCTATGATTCTTGACCTCAACATCCAGTCACACCTGTCCATGAAACTATTATATTATAGTAGTAATTCTGCCTTTATGCTGTGCGCAGCACTTTGGTACATGTTGGAAATTGTAGAGCACATGAAAGCCTTGTTTGCCAAAGTACAGACCACTGAACACCCTCAGCTTCTAATTCAACAAATCTAGGCTTCAGTCTGAGAACTTTCATTTCTTACAGGTTTCCAGGTGAGGCTTATGCTTCTGGTCCAGGGATGGCATCGTTAGAGGACAGATGCCTTCAGATTGTCATATTCTGAGTGGCACGAATGTTCTATTGTCCTTTTTTCCAATGGACTTGTCTCCTTCCTTTCTGCATCTTCCAAGCAACAGCTAATAGTACATTAGTTTAACAGGAAGAAATGAGTGCTCTTCAGTTGGATTTAATTACCTGATGGAGACATGTCGAGCTCCTACTTTTTATAACCCATGACAAGAAGAAGAGCCCTTCCTCTCAAGTTAACGTAAAACTGTATCAGACAAAATTGTGTTTTACTTGCTTGTTCATTTCAATGAAAACTTTCGCTGACCACATTCAGCTAAATGATTTAAAAGAACATTTTTTTTTTCTTGGTAGCTAAAATTCGAAATAGAGAGGAAGCTTGGTTTTTATTTCTTTTTAATGTTTCTTGCTTTTGTTGGAATGTGGGTACCTGCAAATGAGAATAATGAGGGTTGCTGTGGTGGCGACGCACAGATAAAACAAATAAAGGACACTGCTGGAGGGGCTGGAGTGGACGTTCAGCAGCTCTGTCCTTGAAGAGTGTCATGATGCTGGATGAGTGTGCGGCTCACCCGCCTGAAGATGGTATTAATGTGGGCACCACCAGACCCACAGCTTCCATTTGGATTTTGTGTCACCCAAAATTCCACACCCGACCAAAACATGTGGTCTCTAGATACAATTGTTCTTCAGTATTGGACAAAAGAGGGACTAAAAAAAAAAAAAAAAAAGCAGATCATATCTTTCTTTCAACATAATTTTATAAATCTACAGTTCTGTTCTGAGTAAGTCAAAGGATACATCCTCTGCTGTTTGCATGAACATGTGGCTGTAATAAGCTGTTTTTTCACAAAAATTTTCTTAGGTTGGTGCCAAATTTTGTTCATGTATGTTTTTATGTTGGGGGCAATATTCGTATCTTCCTGAGTTTATTTTTTTTTCACTTCTGATGTTTCTTCTTTTTTGATCCTTCTAAATTTAGTAGTGTTTTTACTTTAGTGGATTTTAAAAAATACATGTTTTTATGTTTACTTATGATTATCTAATCTTGTTTTTAAAGTTTTTTTTTGTGTTTGGCATTTTCTTTTTTTAAAACAAATTGGTACTTGCTCTTTTTTTCTTCCTTGCAGAACATTATTCTCCATTTGTTTTATCTTTTTTCTTTCACTTATTTATGTTTGCTTCTCCTTCTTCTCTCCTCTTCACAATCTTCTTACTTTATTCCACTTATTTAACACTTCTATGCTTATTTTAAATAATTTTTAGCTTCACAGTACATTTCATGGCAATTTTACCATTTCAGATCAGTGGTCACTGATGATACAGTTGTGGACTGTAATTGACTTTAAGTATATTTCTGTATTTTGTCCTGTTTGATGTTTCAGCTGCAGTACTTCATATCCTACTTGTTGAATGGTACTGGGGGTGTGAGCTTCAAGACTAGGATGTTTATTAAGAAAATCTTCACACATCCAGAAGAGGTGACCAAACCAACAGATGCACAAATTGCAGCCAGAAACACAAGAACCGTAAGGGAGAAAAGCAACATGATTCCCTCCAAAATCACAACTCTCTAGTCACTGAGTTCAGACACGTGAAATAGGAATAATGTCCAAGGTAGAAGTTTCTGGTAAAGATGGTCGATGACCCAAAAGTCAAAGAGTTTGACTCAGAAACCCAACAGAAAAATCAGCAACGCTAAGGAAAAAGTCAACAGCACAAGAACATCAGCAATACAGATCAAAATGTCAGCAAAGAAAAATAGAGTGAGGAAAAATAGAAGCATTAGAAATTAAAACCTCAATGCATTTAAAAAAAAACTCAAGCAGAAGAAAGAATGTGAAGGACAGAAAATATGCTTGACAAAATATTCTATTGACATTATAATAAAGAGAAAAACCAGTCAATATCACAGCATACAAGATACTTCATATAGGATATGGCTAAGACGCCAAACATAAGAACTTACAAGATGGAAGGAGGAGCCAAGATAAACATGAGCCGTATAAGGAACCTATTCAATAAAATGATGTCAGGGAACTTCTTAAATCTAGTGAAAGAACAGACATCCGGAGACATTTGGAAGTGCAAATGAACTTGACCAAAATCTAATTCAAGATGTTGGGGATATAAGTCAGCAGTTAAACTGCTTGAAATGCAAACAAGAGAACCTGAGTTTGGATCCCTGTAACTCATGTAAATGCTGGGTAGATGTGGTGTCACACCTATGAGTCCAACCTTACAAAGTAGAGATAGGAAATCCCCAAAGCAAGGTAGTCGATGAGACTAGCTGTATCAATGAGCTTTAGGTTTTACTAAGATTTCCTGCCTTTAAGTATAAGGTAGAAGCATGATTGAAGACACTTGGGTTAGGGTTAGGGTTAGGGTTAGGGTTAGGGTTAGGGTTAGGGTTAGGGTTAGGGTTAGGGTTAGGGTTAGGGTTAGGGTTAGGGTTTCTACATATATGTGCATGAAACATACCCACAAACATGTGATTCCACACATGAAAGCACATATACCATGCACATGTACATGAAAGTAAAAAAAAAAATCAAAAGTTGTGAAGGGAAAATGCCAACTCACAATTTCTATCTTCAAGGATTTATGCTTCTATTCTAGAAGTCTTTCAACTTATGATTTTTGGGGAATCACACTGTCTTGGGTAGGTTTATTTCAAGGTTGTTTCTTTATTTTGAGGTTATCATGAATAGAATTATTTTTCCTTATTTCTTTCTTAACATTTCTGTCACTGATGTAGGAAAACTACTGAGTTCTGTTAATTTTATATTCTTGCTGTATTCTACTCCTACTCTTTCCTCTTCTTTTAAGCCTCTTCTTATATAAAGACCTTTTTTTTTTAAAAACAATCTTTTTTTTTAATCTTTGGTTAGAAGAAGACCTCAGCACCTAAATAGGATGTAGTCTGGTGCATTGCAAGAACAGCAAAACTGAAAACAATCAACCAACCATAATATTGAATAGCAATGACTCTACAATGTTCACCCGCAACTAGACCAGCCAAATCTCTTCCTATCCTAAAGCTCAGGGAACTTTGCAGAAGTGTGTGTGTGGGGGGGGAGGTAAAACTGTAGGAGCCTAAAGATAAAGAGGTCCACTGCTGGACAAGATATTTTTCTCACAACTGGACTGCAGCAGCTAGGAACTTGCTACAATGAGATTTAATCTTACCTGACCTTCTGCACAATGGCTGGTATGTCAACATGTCCCCATAGCGAAGATCTCAGGGGAGATGGTTTCAGGCACTAGGATCCTTAGAGGCAAGGAGTTAGGGATAGGAGAGTTCCCATATTTGTAGGTGGCTCAAGAAGGGGCTTCCTGGTCTTCCACAAAGGCCTTAACACCCACTAGAGTACATGATCCAGAGGGAATTCCAGGGTCCAAATAAGATGATGGACAGGAGGGTAGGGAGCAGGCAGGAAACACCAAGAGAGAGGATGGAGGGAAAGAAGGAGGAGAGAATGAGAAAAGGGAGGAGAAAAGGAGGGATGGAACAAAAAGGGGGAATGAAGGGAGGAAGGGAGTGAGGATACCTACTCACTTGTAGGATTAGGTAAAAAAAATTCTGACTTTGATAGAAAGCATTTATCAGCTTTAGCAATTTTTCAGTGGAGTCTTTAATGTCTCTCATGTATAGAACATATTATTGCTGAATAGGATTACTTTGACTTCTTCTTTTCCTATTTGTATCTTTTCCATTTCATTCACTTGTTTTAGTTCTTTAGCCAAGATTTCAATTACCATGTAGAATAGAAATAGAGCATAGCTCCCCTTGTCTTGTTCCTGATTTTAGTGAGAGTAATGCAAGTTTTCACTAGTTGGGAACTTACCTTTTTTTTTTTAAACTAAATTATCTGTTCTCAAACTTGTCTTTAAATATTTGTGTTTAAACCTATAGACAAATGCTGCTATCAGCCTGTGACAGAGGAACACTTTTCACAGTGGGCAATGGTTAATACAGACACTTATCTGGTCAAAATGCTTGGGAATAACTGACTGTTGAATGTTCAGTCCTGTATCACCCCAAGGCCAAGGGAACATCGCTAAAGAATGAGTGAGAAGAATACAACAGTTGGCTGATAGAGATGAATGCTTATGAAATGCTGTCATCTGAATATGGCCTGACTGTTACAATTATGAATGCACAGCAGCTATGGATACTTGTGCAAGCCTACACAAGAATGGGCCTTTTGACTTTCCATCATGGATGGAAGGAGCCCATAATGTCCCACCCCTTCATAAGGAATTGTTGGCAGTTATTGGTTTTTGGGGGAATGAGTGATTTTTTCTTCATTGTAGCCACTGGCAAGCTGCCCATTATCTAGCAAATTATCCACTATCCGAGATCATACAGCAGCTCCATATTGAAGATCTTGCAAGCATGAGCAACTCAGCATGTTCAATGAATAATATATTAAAATTTTTATCATCTGCAAGCCATTGAATGAGAGATATATAACTTAGAGAATACAAGGTGCTTTAAATTTTTATTTATATGTTAACTGACATGCTAAAATATTTTAAGTATTTTTTTAATCTTTGAATTTTGAATATTGAAAATATGAGGTTAATAGAATGGCCTTAGAAACTGAAAATTTCTAACTAGTCCTTCCTTTTTCAAAAGAGAAAAGATTAGAAGCATGAAGAAGAGGTCAATTTAACATCAAGTCGATGCTCAAGAATGATTCTAAATGTTATTGAACAGGACAATATCCACATCATAGAGCACAAGGAGGAAGTTGGAGGTTGTGGGCAGGGTGTACTCAGTTGTGCATGTTGAAGTATTTGTGTACTATCTATATTAGTGATAATTATTACACTGTGGAAACCTGACTCTACTATCCATATTAGCAATTGTTATCATTGTACAACACTAGACTGTCAATCATGCACAGAAATAGAGTAAAAGCTCCCATTCAATGGATGGATCCCAACTCTTCCATTTAGCAAAGGTCTATATTCCTCCATGTGGTAGGCACGGGCGTAGGCAACCCTGCCGTCACGGAACCTGCATGAACATGGCAGGACACAGTAGGAACCGATTTAGTGTATGTGGATAGAATGTCCTGTCTTCTGTAGCAAGGTAGCCAGAAACAGAATCCGAGGCAAGGGTGGACATGCATATTATTCCAGTCATAGGCCACAGCAAGAACTAGGTTCCAAGGCAAGTAACATGCCTTCTGATAGCTTTGGGATCAGATAAAAGATCAGTGTTCCCAACTGAAAGGATGAGTCATAGGGAATACAAGGTGAAGTGAAGCCAGGAACCCAACTCAGGGCCACAGAAGCGAATTTGGGCTTTGGAATCTAGAAACGTCACTATGGATACTGTAAGCAGACTAGCAAGCATGGGAGGGAGGAACTAGCACTAGTTCTCCCTCTGTAGCACTAGATCTACTTGGTAGCTCAGGCAAGAAATGGCTGTGGCTGGAGTCAGATGCAACATCAAGGGCATTTTCCAAGGGCAGGTTGGAGTAACATTCCAAAGGCAGAGTCAACAGGGATTACTGAACGTTTATAGAGGAGTTCGAAAGGAAGAGTGGGAATGCAGCAAGGTTTTAGCCCTGCTGTCTTGGTTAATGGCAGGAACATTCAAGGAGAAGATGAAGACTCAGGTAAGAGGAGGACTGAAACCAGGAGACTGGATTTGGATGTGTGAAGTTCTATACTTCAAGCAGCCGGCCATTTCTCATGTATTAGATGCCCTGAGTCATCTCAGCAGGGTTGTGTAACATCTTCAGGCAAGGAATGGCTGCTACTCCCATTGCACACATGTTGACACCAAGGTATGGAGGCCATTTTCAATTTGTTACCATATGAGTGGGTTGCAACTGACTTTGGAGTAAAAAAGGAAACAGGCTAAGAGGGTAGCAGTAGTTTGCAGCCTGTGTTTCATCCAGTAGATGTTCAGGAAAGTTCACAACATGGTACTTGGTGCTGTAGGTGGGAAGGAAGAAACCAGAAGCATTGTGTTTCTAGTGGCCTTCGGAAAGAGAACATATATCCCATAGATGACATTGAAGTTACTTAGCAGCAACTAAGAATAGGCAATGATCACCAAAGAAGTATCACTGAAGGATGTCAGTCAGTGAGGAGCAGGTCGGTGTGACCTGAGTTGCTTGCTGGAACTTGTGGGAGAGGATTTCGGTGACATCTGCAGTTAGGGAGCACATGAGGTGGACAGCTCTAGTGAGTGTCATGTGTCTGTCATACCTGAGAATGACACAGAAACCATTCTCCCTGGGCCTGGAAGTAAGATAGATGGACAGATAAAAACCACGTTAGACCCAGGTATGAGAGCTGGGCAGAAGTACTTGGGCCTTCATCCTTCACCCTCCAAATGGAGCCAGTGCTGGTTTCTAAGTCCAGAGCGGAACTGCTGTCAACAGCCACCATTTCTTCACTAACATTTTCCTATGATGTTGCCAAACTAGCTGGCAACCTTGCCTTGTACTTCTATTTCATGGCTTTTACCTGTACTAAAAATGATCACATAGCACATCCAGGGAGATATTTTCACGTGAGTTTCCTGTGGCTTCACGTGCATTCCAAACATGCATTTTCTTTTTTGTCCAGAAAGAGAAATGATCGAGTGAGGTTATAAAAAGTCCATTTCCCTATTAACATGCTTCTTAGCAACTCAGTTGTTTTCATTGGCTTTTATTAAAACAACCTTTGTACGAACCAGCAATTTGTTTTGTAAATATCAGTGAAAGCATATTTTAGAAAATACAGTAATAAAAACCAACCCGACTTCAGAAGCCTGCCAGACATCAGTCTTCAGCTCGTATTATGAGTCTTTCCAGTAAGTCCTAAGTATACACAAGCATGAGAAATAGCTTACTGTTTAAGATCAAAAAAGTCAAAAAACCCTTCGCCGCCTCTCAAAAATGGCTCAGGAGTTCTAGCCAATAAAACACACTTCTCTCTTTGACAAACTACGTACATAATGATTTCAAGCACTTCAATGCAATTGAACCATTTTCCCCCTCCAAACCTCTTTACATTCAGTTTATTATCATCCTAGTGTCTATGTATTTTACAGCTTTTTTACTTAAGGGGCCTGGAATATTAATATTTCAGCAATGCCTATCTTGAGCTCACTCCCATCTTCCAAACCTTTACAAGAATCACAGGCTTTTCTCACGACTCTAGGACCCTATATTGCTATTTTCCAAGTGTGCACAACTCAGTTATTACTACTAAGCTACATCTAACCAGACAGGAATATCATTTCTCAATTAAAGTGTAGTAAGGAGAGACTGCGAACAGAACATCTCAGAGAACTTTAATTTGCATGGCTCCTGACTGGCACACGAAATATCTCTGCAAAGTGAGAGGCACTATCACAATACTGTAGAGCTGTGACAAGTGTATTTTTCTTTTACACATAGGATGTGTGTGCCTCTGTGCATGCATGTACCCATATACATTACACACATCTGTGTATGTGTCTCTCTGTGTGTGTGTGTGTGTGTTTGTATGTGAAGAATAGATGTCAACATGTGCCTTCTTCAAATACTCTCACCTTATTTTCAGAGACAGAGTATCTCACTTGACCTGGAGTTCACTGATTTTGCTATGGTGACTGGCCACTGGACTCCAGGGATCAACCTTTTTCTGTTGTTCCAGAGTCGGGATTATAGATGTGTGCTGCCCTACCCACCTCTCTATGCAGTTTCTGGGAATCTGAACCCAGTCAAACACTTTGCCAACCGAGGCATTGTTCCATTCTGAAGGTCTTTCTTTCTACATAGCCCTAATTAGATTAGAACTTTCTAGGTAACAGTGGAAGGCCTTAGAGTCATGGAGATTTTACCACTCTCAGCTTCTTGAGTGTTGGAATTACAGGCATGCACCATGCTGGTATATGATGTGTGATGCCTGTTTTTATACAGATAGTCTATATTTCCGACTCTTACAAAGCATCCTCTCTTCATGCTAGTTGTCCTGGTTTCCATAGTCACAGGTCTCATAGCATTCTAAGATGAACAGTGACTTGACCCAATTTTTCATTTGCCATATTACCTGGTGCTATGTTAGATATTGCAGAATGTATAATAAGGAACATATGATGTGTTCTCTAACCACTCGTGTTCTATAAAACATGAAATGGTGCCAAATTACACGAGGCATTCTGCAACTATTAAGTTATAAGATAAAGTCTAGAGTCAATATGAAGGAAGTTACGTGTTGGCTAAGGTTTGTCAGAACATATACTGCAAGACATGATTTATAAAGGCCTCAAAGAAAAGACAAGACAAGGAATGGAAAGGTGGAGATTCATTTCCAGTAAGGAGACTGATATGAGGAAAAACAGGAGGAGGAGGGGTCAGTGAACCAATGAACGTAATGCTGGAAGTTTACCAAGTGCCATATGCTATAGATGTATTTATAAAATGAAATAAATTTCATTTTGTATTCATAGCAAGCCTTTGAAGGATTATTGTCTTCATCTGACAAAAAGAGAACAAGGCTTACAGAGGTAAGAAAGTTGTTGTAGGTCATGCATTGCATAGCTGAGAATCAGGATCCAATACCTGTAGCCATCTGGCCCTCAGGCTTGGCTTTCTCCCATAGCTCAATGCTTTCTTTCTGTGTCTGTGCTACAATGACAATATGGTCTCACCTGTAACATTCATCTTCATAGTTAGATGGGGCCACATTAGAAGGTACTGAAGAAAGCAGGCTGGTGAGACTTTTGAAAGTGATTGCAGCTATTCACTGGTGGTGGTGTGTGTGTGTGTGTGTGTGTGTGTGTGTGTGTGTGTGTGTTCAAGAGGACACGTGAGTGTGTGTACCTGTGAAGGCCCAACAGTGACATTGGAAATCATCTTGGATTGTTCTACCACATTATTGGGCTACTCTGGGGTTTACCAGGCTCTGCCTTCCAAGACTGGGACTGCACAGGCACCATATCCACCTGACAATTTCACATGGGGGTGGGGAATCTAAACTAGGCCCTTTTGCTTATGACACAAAGGCTTTAACCCCTGAGTCATCTCCTAAGCCTGGAAGGTAAGACATTTAAAAGCAGTCATTCATATGTGTGTGTGTGTGTGTGTGTGTGTGTGTGTGTGTGTGTGTGTATGAAACTATGACAAATCACAAATGTATAACCAGAAGAACACAGACCAGAATCATGATGAGAAGATATAAGCCTTTGTTATGATTGTTATCAAAGTTTAGAATATGTGCTACTTATTGGCGTGTCATGGTTTGAAATGTGTTTGGCAAGGACATGGCACTTTGAGAGGTGGAGCCTTGCTGGAGGAAGGCAGTCACAAGGGGTGGGCCTTGAGATGGATTAGTCCCACCCTATGTCCAGGAGAAGTCTGCCTTTGCAATAAGGAGTCTTGCAGCTTTCAGCCTCCAAGATGTCTGTGGTGACGTAGCCTCCTCCAGCTTTGGCCATCCATGCCACCTCCACCATGAAACTGTATCTCCCTCCTCTCTGGAACAGTAAACTGAATAAAATCTCCCTTTCTGCTTTAAATTGATTGACTTTGGGTGTTCTCTCACAGCAACAGTTAAGAGTAACTTTTACAGAAATTGATACCGAGTAGTGGGGTATTGCTGTGAGATTAAGACCATCTGGTACCACAATGTGAAGCTGTTTGTGAAGCTGAGAGAAGTTGGTACCCAGCAGTATGGCCAATACTGTGATGTGGCTAAAGTGCCTTTGGAACTGTTTTTTGGGAAAAATATGGAGAACTTTGGGACTTTGTGCTGGGAAAGTCTTTGTGTCTTGGCAATGGGGCCAAATGGGTCTTTCTAGTGAGAGCTAATATGTTTTGTTTTCAAACACAGAGGTGTGGAGCTGGTGAAATTGCTCAATGTGTAGTTTGCTGACCCTCTACTCACATACCATAGCATGTATGCATTCATGTTCTCTCTCTCTCATTTACATCTCCTTCTATTTAAATAAAAGGCAATACATTTAAGGAACAGACTCATGGTTGATTTTTTAAATGCCCAGTTTTCAACCAAATATAAAACTCACCTGGCCATGTGTGTACAAGAGGATTACTTGAATATGTGTGCTTATGGAGGCCCAAGGGTGACATCATGACTCATCCTGGATTGCTTTACCTCCTTATTGCTTTGCTCTGGGATTTCCCAGGCTCCACTTTCCAGGGTTCCACCTTCCAGAATTATAGGCTGAAGCCATATTCTGCCTGACATTTTTCTGTGGGAGACATTTTCTGAACTGAGGTCCTTTTGCTTGTGAGGCAAAGCTTAAGATCTTGAGCCAGCTCCCCAGTCTACTGGCAGGTTTTGAGATAGGAATTAACACAGCATGAATAGTGCTTGGAAAAGACAAGCCTAGGAGAGCATGACCCTTCTCCTATATACCATCTTTCAATAACTCACCAAAATGATAATCACTAAAAGAAAGATGTGAGGCACCTAATATTTGTCTCCAGGCATTTTGGGAAATATGGAGTTGTTCCTTTGGCCACCTATGTGTAAATACAAGAAGGGTGACATTGTGAACACAAAAGGGATGAGTGTTCTTTAGGAAGGAATGCTCATAAACGTCACCATGGCAAAGCTAAGAAGTCCACAGGGTAACCTGACATACTGTTGGCATTGTGGCACACCAACAAGGTTTTTTTTAAAATTTTTTTATTATTATTTATTCAACTGTGAGTGTGTGTGCGTGTGTATGTATGTGTGTGTCTGTGTGTGTAGAACCACGGACAGATTCAGGAACCACCATGGATGCCTCCACCTCCTCCTTGTTTACTCTGCCCCGGGATTCACAGGCTCCGCCCTACCAGGACCGGAAACGCAGGTCTCCCCAGCTTCCTCCCGGCGTCTATACGTGGGGTCTAGGATCCGAACTCAGGACCTTCTGCCTGCAAGGCAGAGGCTTAACCCCCGAGCCACTTCTCCAGCCCCCCACACCAACAAGTTAAGGATGAGATCTTGCTAAGAGAATTAATGTGCATATTGAGCATAGTAAGCACTCCAAGAGCCAAGACAGCTTCCTGAAATGGGTGAAGGAGAAAGAGCAAAGGAAGAAAATCCAAGAGAAAGGTGCATGGGTGTACTTGTAGCACCAACCTCCTTTGTTCAGAGAAGCAGCTTTGTGAAAACTGATGGGAAGACACATGAGGTGCTGGACTTGTTCTCTATTCATGGATTAATGATGTAAAAATAATAGTGTGGTGGTTAGATTCAGGTGTCAGCTTGCCAGGTGCAGGCCGTTTGGAGCACAGCTGTGTAGAATCAATGGTTGGAGCAGGCCTGCAACCTGCAGCAACCGGAGCAACTTGATCGAGCCTACAGAGGCTTGTTGATTTGATAATGGAAGACTCTGCTCATAGTGGGTGGTGCTTTTCCTTGCTCGAAGACGCAGCTTTGTGAAAAGTGATGGGAAGACACATGGTAGACCAGATAAAGGGAAGTGTGAGGAGGAGGGACTTGTTCTTCCCTTATCTTGTGTGGAATTGCTGTTGAGTTCACTGCCCAAATCCTCTTGCCTTATTTGAGCATCACTGCCTTCTTTGTGGCTGCTGCTACTGCCTCTGTCCTTAGCTGACTCAGAGCTGGAACTTTTCGGCCTCGCTGCTGCTCTCGTTGTCCTTGGAGCCTTGTCTCCTAGGCCTTGTCATAGTTCATCGATGACATTGGATTCATCTTGGCTACATGAGAGTCCAGTCTCTCCAGTCTTTCAGCATGGTAGTGCCTCAAGACTTTCTTAGGATCCTTCGGCTTTGTGAAATGTTCAGGTCAGGAACAAAACAACTATGAGCAGCTACTTGAAAGGACACTGCTTTCATTGTGAGTTGATTTGCTCTTCCAGAGAATGATGACTACAAATAGTAAAGAAATAAAAACATTCCCAGACTGTAAAAAAAGTGTAAACCATGAAAATGTCTTAATGAGCAAAATAAGATGATTCTGTGTTGAATAGGCGTAAGGCTCTTCTGTGAGACTGACAGTCTGCCTATTGCACCAAGAAAGCAGGTCTTTTAAAAATCCTGAGTTCAAACGACATATGATTGGACTGTGAGGAAGGGGAGAGGATGGAGACAAAGCAAAGTGAGAGATGTTAAAAGAAGATGTAAGCACAGATGTAACAGAGAGGAGCAACACAGAGAGGAACAATGACTTTAGTTTCTGCAAGGACTACAGTGTCAGGGACAGAAATGGGGCCTTGAAGGGCAGATGAGGTCTGAGCCATAGATGAACTGGAATAAAGCTTTGGTGGCACAGTCAGAGAAGGGGCATACTGAGTACACCTATTCAGAAAGAACAAAATTAATGTTCCCTTATTAAGTACTTACATGTTAAGCTATAAACACAAATATGTCTATTTGTCTTCCATAGACAGTCTCAATAAGATATGGAGACTTACAAAGAAAAAAAATGTTGTACCCTTTCTCCAAGCGTGGAGGTCAGAGGACAAGAAAGTCAAGAGGACAAGAAAGGGTAAAAGTCTGACATTTCAGATCAAATACATATGGTTTTCACATAATCTAGAGGAATACTTTGGTCCCGTGTTTAAATGCTAATCAAATAGCTTTCAATAGCTGTTCCATTTTTCCATCTTCAGATGTATTTGTGTTTTGTGTGTAAGTGTATGTGTAGGTATATGGACTCATAAGAGCATGTATATATGTTGGACTGAAGAAATCATCCATGATCTCTCTTCTACCCTATTCTTTTGCGTCTAAGTCTCTAATAAAACCCACAGTTTACAGTTAGGGCTACTCTGACTAGACAGCTTGCTCACAGGATCCCCACATTTCACCTTCCAGTGCTGAAATTACCACTGGGCTGCCACATCTGCCAGCAATTTAAGCAGGATCTGGGATTCTGAAATCTTTTGCTTGTGTAGCAGTAATGTGAACACTGAGCCATCTCCCCAGCCTCTATAACCTTTCTTTCAATAACTTACTCTACTGTAATAATACCAATCTCACAGCATCATTATAGAGACTGACATGAGGGATTACATGTGAAATTTGTTGTAGACTGCAAGACCTACATGAAATTTTCTTATACCCATAACTCATAGTTCCAGCTAAGGAGAATGTACGAACTCTTGAAAACATCTGTGATCTGTTCTCTTACATGCCAAGTAACCTCACATCTTGGAAACTCTTAAATCCATTTTTATAAAAATGGGCTTGAGAACCCAAATACCTGGGAGTTCTCCATCTTTGAGTGAATACTCTAAAGGGCAGCACTACATTCCCACACATCATGTCATTTTTAGTTTTCTGTCCCTAGGACTTATACACAAAGAATATTACTTATTTGAAAAGAGGGACACACATACTGAGGATGAAAATACAAGAGCTGCAAGTGAGACCTATGGGGTCTCAGTATATCAGAAGACATTTTTAAATATTATAAAGTATGTGGATACTTACATTAAAGAAGAACTGAAGGCTTAATGAAAATGAAAATGTGAAACATTGGTAAAGATTAGGTAAATGACGGGGTTTAAATGGAATGAACAGCATTATAATTTGGATCTCAAGCAGGTAGGAACTGCAGATTCAGTAAAATGTATTTGAACACATTGAAGCTTCAAGGGAATGGAAAGATCCATGGATGTCTGAGGAATGAGATTATAGAAAGAAGAAGACCATAGAACATCTAAAGCCCCCAAAGAAAGCTATCCTTAGACTGTCTGGGAAAATAAGACTGTGTGTGTGGTGTGGTGTGATGTGGTGTGGTGTGATGTGTGTGTGTGTGTGTGTGTGTGTGTGTGTGTGTGTGTGTGTGTGTGTTCAAGAGGACACTTGAGTGTGTGTACTTGTGGAGGTCCAACAGTGACACTGGGAATCATCTTGGATTGTTCTACTTCATTATTGAGCTACTCTGGGGTTTTCCAGGCTTTGCCTTCTAAGACTGGGACTGCAGATGGCACCATATCCACCTTACAATTTCACATGGGGTTGGGGAATCTAAACTCAGGCCTTTTTGCCTATGACACAAAGGCTTTAACTCATGAGTCATCTCCCAAGCCTAGAAGGTAAGACATTTAAAAGCAGTCATATATATATATATATATATATATATATATATATACACACACAAATGTGTAGTCAGAAGATTGCAGGCCAGAATGATGATGAGAAGTAGCTTTCATTATGATTCTTATCAAACTTTGGAACCTGTGCTACTAATTGGTAGAAATATGTTCTGTTTTCAAAAAGAGAGGTGTGGAGCTGGTGAAATTTGAAATTGCTCAATGGGTAAAAAGTTTGCTGACCTTCTACCGATGTACATAGCATGCATTAACGTTCTCTCTCTCTCTCTCTCTCTCTCATTTCTATCTCCTTCTATCTAAAATAAAAGGCAATAAATTAACAGAACAGACTTGTGATTGATTTTTTAAATGCCCAATTTTCAACCAAATATAAAACACACAGGATAACAGGACAATATGACCTGTTATCATAAACAAACAAACAAACAAATAAATCTTCAGAAACTGTCTTTGAAGTAGATTTTTTAAATAATTGCTTTAAATATATTCAGAGAAATAAAGGAAATCAGAAAGGAATAAACAAAATGAGAATATTGGTGAAGAGACTAAACCTAAATTCTGAAGTGTTGAAAAAGTATAGTAATTGTAAAGTTCACTAGAAGGTCCAGCAGCAGATTAGAACAGGCAAAGTAAGCAAACTGTGAATCTGAAAATTTATCATTTGAAATTATCGTGTCTGAGGAGCAAAAAGAAAGCAAAGACTAAAGATAAGTCAATAGAATGTAAAGAACTGAAGGACACTATCAAGTAGGCTTATAGATGCATTGGGGATATCTTGACAGATAATACAGAATGAAGGGGGTTAGAGAGATAATTTATCATGACTGAAAATTATTTCAAACCCGAGAAAGACATAAATCCACACGCTCAAGAAGCTCAACCATCTCCAAGTGTGATAAACCCAAAGCTCATATGAAGACACAGTCAAACTGTGAAGGCCAAAGATAGAAAATCTTGAATGCAGCAAGAGCAAAAATTAGCCCCTCATGTACAAGGCTCCTCCACAACCCTCTCAGTGAATTCTCAGCAAATGCATTAACTGGTGATTCTATAATCCATCAAAACTGTGCTTTAATGAAGTGTAAATGAAGAAAATCTAGACAAGCAAGTCAAATAAGTGTATTAACATAAGACATGCCCTTTGAGAAATTCTACAGGATCCTTTCACATTTGAAGTGAAGAGACAATAGGTAACAGCTCAAAACCATGTAAAATATACATTTATCTGACAAAAACAAATCATGAAAAAATATGTCTTTTAAAACAGCAGGATTTGGGGGCTGGAGAATTGGCTCAGAGGTTAAAACTCTGTCTCACTGGCAGAAGTACCTGAGTTCGGATCCCAGTCCTCACATAAAAACCCCAGGCAGAAATGGTAATGGCCTGCACTTCTGGCACTGGTGGGGAGAGCCTGGGAAATCCCAAAGTGAAGCAAAAAGAAGGTAGAAGCGATCCAGGATGATTCCCTAAGTCACCTTGGGCCTCCACAGTGGCAGACGGTGCCCTCTGACACACACAATAAATAAGTTTTTTTTTAAAGCAAGATTATAATTTTAATTTTTAGCTCTACTTAAGTTTTTTACTTTCATTTGTGTGTGTGTGTGTGTGTGTGTGTGTGTGTGTGTGTGCGCATTTGTGTGCATGTTTGTGTGTGTGTACACACCATGTATGGGAGTCAAAGAACAACTTTTGTGGAGTTGGTTTTCTTTGTCTACTATTACATGAGTTCTGGGGACCAAGCTTAGTCAACAAGCTTGTGTGCAAGCAACTTTACCTGCTGAGTCATCTTTGCCAGCCAGCATCTCTATATTTAATATTTTTTCAAACCCTTCCAAAAAATTAAAGAGGAGGGGCTGATTCTAGAAAATAACTTCAAGAAATGTATATAATGCCATCCTTTATGTAGCTCAGAGTAAAAAGCTTCAATAAATATTAGCACATTCAATAGCCTATGAAAGGCTTATCTACATGACCAGTGAGATTTATTCCTGACATGGAAAATGTTTTAACTTATGAGATTAATGTATGCACATATTCTTTCATCTGTTGATTATACCTTAATAAACCAGAGAGGGGCAGAGAATATTAAAAACAGGAAACTCCATGCAATATAACATATTAGCAGAAGGAAAAAACCCATATGAACCCTTCATGTGCTGGAAAAAGCAATGGACAAAATTCAACATCCTATCCTGAAAAAGGAAGAAAAAATACTTGTAGGAATGGAAGAACAAACCTCACATTTCACAATGACATATATCAACCAAAGGTAGCACCATATATACAATAGAAAGCCTAGAAATAGGGCTTTTTATACATGGTCAAATTAGTTTTTTTTAACAAGAATTCATGATAATTTTAATAGGGAAAGAACAGTCTCCATATATAAACATATACTGTAGGGAAATTAGATGTCTATGGACAGGACTCTACTAATAGCAGTTCATCTTTTTTTTTCTGTCTGTTACCTCTTCACTAAAGTGACACTTTAAAGTGATACTAAAGTGACATGTTATGACACAGCCAATGTTCTTGGTGGACACTGTCCCATGTTCTTGCACTTACTAATCTTCCATGAATGTGAAGTTTCTTCTAAATTACCCAGACCTACATATTCTGTTAGAGCAGCATAGACTGAGACAGCTGGAGAAAGATGGGGAATGGGGATTCTTTAATGAAAGTAGATAGCTTGGTTACTCTTCCTGCATGCTGTGGCCAGTGGGTCACATGATTACAAGAAGATATTTGAATTTATTTGACAGCATGATATGTATTCCAAGACCCCCAGTGGCTATCTGACACTGGCTAGCCTTTCAGCTCATGGCTCATTATCTTTTCTGTCTTTGTATAGCACTTATCATGGACGCTCAGTTTTGAAGCATGCTGCAGTTTCTCTTCTCTTGCTGATATAAAAACATGGCCCAAACAATTAAGAGGAGCAAAGGATTCATTCATTTCTTGCTTGCTATTCTTGTTCACATTTTATCAGCAAGGGAGGAGAGCTCATGCCAACATTAGAAACTTAGCGAACTAACTGGCCACACTATATCCACACAGAATTATTAAGATCAAGAGAACATATAACAAGAAATGCTGGTGTGGATGAGGAAGAAGGGGATCCTATTTGCTGTTGGTGGGAGTATAAACTGGTGCAGCCACTATGAAAAGCAGTGTAGCAGTTCCTCAAAAAGCTAGAAATAAAAATACCATATGGCCTAGCTTCTTTTTGGTGTGTCTGAATCACCAGTATATCTCTTCCTGCATTTTAGTGAGTCATATAATAATGAAACATGGCTGCTAAATTTACGCACTTATACATTACACATGAATTTTGTTAATAGGATAGTCTATTCAAGATTCCAAATACAGCTACTGGGTGGGCAAGCAAACGCACAGTGTGGCTACATGAAGGTGATTGTATTGCAGGTGAGAGGGAATGGGTGGAACAAGAATTCATGGTGCCAATCAGACACACAACAGGGTGCTAACATTCAGTCATGGGTGAGGAGGGGGGTTCCTGGGTCTCTGTCTCTCTTCTGAAAGCTATTGGCAGTTGATAGCCTCTAGGGGAAGAAACAAATAAAACCAGACAAAAAAAGATGTGAAAACATATGTGTGTATGTGGGAGGAATTGTGTCATGGGTATGTGTGTAATTAGAATGTTTTATATGCATGCACAAAGTTGTCAAAGAATTAATAAAAGTACATGAGCAAAAAGCTGAAAAAATGTTATACAATTTAGCATTTATAAATGGTTAATTTCAGCAAATTTCTGCCTTCAGACCACAGTTAACTGAAGATAACTGATATCACAGACTGTCAGGTAAAAAGAGAACAATGAGTCCCCTTTCGCCCCACCCCCGCTCCGCCGGTCGGGACGCGTACGCGAGATCCAGCCGGGCCCTCACCGCGCGCTCTAGGACCCCAGGTCAGCCCACAGGGACCCGGCTCCGACTCCCACCATCCAGCCGGAGCCGCGCGGGGGCCGAGGGACGAGGAGGACCTCCCCCTGCGCCCGGGCCCTGCCCCAGCTGCCCTCGGGTTAAATAGCTCCACGCGGACGCGCCCATCGTCCCCTTTCGCCCCACCCCGCTCCGCCGGTCGGGACAAGCGCTGTCCACCCCGGCCTCACCCCGCGCCCTAGGTGAGTCCCCATTCAGGCCCCGCCCACCAGTACCCCAGGCCAAATAATTCAGTTTAGTGAAATTGAGAGATCTTAAGAGTTAAAATGACAATGCCAAAGTCAAAGTGCAAATCCATGAGAAGCAACACTCAAGTAAACAAATTTCCCACTGAAGAAATTAATCCCATAATGTTAGACTCCAACAAGAACAAACCCGCGGAAAAAGGCCAAGAAAGCCTGACCCAGGATAACGACTTTCAAAATATGATCATTACCATGTTCAATACTATGAAAGAGGAAATCCGGGAGGAATTACATAATCGAATCAATCGCTTTGAAGAGGAACACAACAGACATCTGGAGGAGTTGAGAAAAACAGTGCAAGAAACAAAAAGTGGCATAGAGCAGTTAAAACAAACTCAAGCAGAGTTTAAAACTGAGCTAAAAGACAAGTTATCTTCAACCCAGAACTGCCACAGAGAGTCTTATCAACAGAACTAATGAAGCAGAAAACAGAATTTCAGACCTTGAAGATAAAGTGGGAGTACTAACCAGCTCAATGGAAGAGGTTGTTAAAGCCAAAAAGATACTTGAGAGAAATATCCAAGAGATATGGGACACCCTGAAGAAGCCTAACATGCGTATTCATGGAATACCGGAGCAAGAATCTCAAAATACCACCCCTGAGGAAATTTTTCAAACGATCATCAAGGAAAACTTTCCTCATCTAAAAAAGGAGAGGCACATTCATATACAAGAGGCATTCCGCACCCCAAACAGATACAACCAAAATAGAAGCACACCGCGGCAAATAATAGTTAAAACACTCCACATTCAAGATAAAGAACTGGTGCTGAGAGCTTCAAGGGAGAAAAAACAAGTCACTTTTAAAGGCAAACCTATTAAAATAACAAATGACTTCTCAGTCGAAACAGTAAAAGCAAGAAGAGCTTGGAGAGACATACTTCAAGTATTGAATGAGCAAAAATGTCAACCCAGGCTGATTTACCCTGCAAAACTATCAGTCATGATCGAGGGAGAAAGAAAAATTTTCCAGCACAAAGACAACTTTAAGGGATACATGGCCACCAAATCAGGCCTTCAAAAACTGCTAGAAATGATACTCAAGCGTGAAGAAAAAAACAGGCATATCCAGGAGAACAGAAGGCAAATATAACACCATTAAAAGCGAAGCAATATACTTATAAAAGCTACTAAACATAATAAATGTCTGGAATTAACAATAGTTTCTCCATTATAACACTAAATGTTAATGGACTTAATTCACCGATCAAGAGACACAGATTACAAACTTGTATTAAAAATCACAATCCATCAATCTGTTGCCTGCAGGAAACCCATCTCACCACAAAAGATAGGCATGCTCTAAAAATAAAAGGCTGGTCAACAATTCTACAAGCAAATGGAAGCAGAAAACAGGCAGGGGTAGCCATTATGCTATCAGACAAAGTGGATTTCAAACCAAAAAAAATTATAAGAGACACGGATGGATACTACATTTTAGTCACAGGTACAATTCACCAGGAAGATTTCACAATACTGAACATATATGCACCCAATACGGGCCCCTCCACATTCATTAAGAAAACCCTACAGCGTCTAAAGCAAGAAATCAACCCCCAAACGATAATTCTTGGGGACTTCAACACCGCCCTCTCTACATGGGATAGATCAACAGGTCAAAAGCTTAACAGAGACACTTTGGAACTTAATCAAACCCTGAAAGAAATGGACCTCACAGATCTCTATCGAACTTTTCACCCACGCACCAAAGAATACACATTTTTCTCAGCAGCACACGGAACTTTCTCCAAAATAGATCACATATTGGGCCACAAAATGAATCTACACATATACAAGAAAGTTGAAATTCTAACCTGTGCCCTATCAGACCACCACGGCCTAAAGCTGGACATCCACAATACATCAAACAAGAGAAAATACACTAACTCCTGGAAACTTAACACTATGATGCTGAATGAGAACTGGATTCAGGAAGAAATTAAAAAGGAAATTCAAGATTTCCTGAAAGTGAATGATAACGAAAATACAACTTACCAAAATCTCTGGGACACAATGAAAGCTGTTCTAAAGGTAAGTTCATAGCTCTTAATGCCCACGTCAAAAAAATGGAAACATCAGAAATAAACAACTTAACAATGCAGCTTAAAGCTTTAGAGAAACTAGAGTAATCTGATCCCAAAAGCAGTAGAAGAGAAGAGATTAGCAAAATAAGGGGAGAAATATCTGAAATCGAGACTAAGAAAATGATAGAAAAAATCAACCAATCAAAAAGCTGGTTCTTTGAAAAAATCAACAAGATTGATACACCCTTAGCTAAATTAACCAAAAGCAAGAGAGAGAAAACCCAAATTAACAAAATTAGAAATGAACATGGAGTTATCACTACTGATACCCAAGAAATCCAGAGAATTATAACATCATATTTCAAAAACTTATACTCTGTGAAGTTTGACAACACAAAAGAGATGGATGAATTTCTAAGTAAACACACCTTACCTAAATTGAATCAGGAAGTTGTGAATTATTTAAATAGTCCTATAACATATAAGGAAGTAATCTCGAATCTTCCCACCAAAAAATGTCCTGGACCAGATGGATTCAGCACAGAGTTCTACCAGACATTTAAGGAGTTAATAACACCAATACTCCTTAAACTGTTCCATCAAATAGCAAAGGAAGGAACACTACCAAATTCCTTCTATGAAGCTAATATCGTTTTAATCCCAAAACCTAATAAAGATTCACTTAAAAAAGAAAACTATAGGCCGATCTCCCTGATGAACACAGACGCAAAGATTCTCAACAAAGTCTTAGCAAATCGGATTCAAAAACATATTAAAAAGATCATTCATGGGGACCAAGTAGGCTTCATCCCCGGTACACAAGGTTGGTTCAACATACGCAAATCAATAAATGTAATTCATCATGTAAACCAGTCCAAAGTCCAAGACCACATGATACTCTCAATAGATGCAGAAAAAGCTTTTGACAAGATCCAACAGCCTTTTATGATCAAAACGCTAGAGACAGTAGGAATGGAAGGAACCTTTATCAATATAATAAAAGCTGTATACAACAAGCCCACAGCAAGGATTATGCTCAATGGGGAACAATTGGAAGCATTCCCACTTCGATCAGGAGCTAGACAAGGCTGTCCACTCTCACCACTTCTATTCAATATTGTACTTGAAGTCTTAGCTGAAGCCATAAGACAAGAAAGGGACATAAGAGGGATTCAAATCGGCAAGGAAGAAATCAAGCTATCCCTATTTGCAGATGACATGATCTTATACCTGAGGGATCCCAAAAACTCCACCAGGAAGCTCCTGAAACTAATTGAGAAGTTCAGCAGGGTGGCAGGATACAAAATAAATGTGCAAAAATCAGAGGCCTTCCTATATGCCCAGAATGAAAGAAGTGAAAAAGCCTTGAGAGAAACCATGCCATTTACTATAACCCCTAAAAAAATGAAATACCTTGGTATAAACCTAACTAAGGAAGTAAAAGACCTTTACAATGAAAACTTTTAAACCCTAAAGAAAGAAATTGCAGAAGACACCAGAAGGTGGAAAGACCTCCCTTGTTCCTGGATTGGCAGAATCAACATTGTAAAAATGACCATCCTACCAAAGGCAATATATAGATTCAATGCTATACCAATCAAAATCCCAAAGCAATTCTTCAAGGAAGTTGACCAAACAATCTCAAAGTTCATATGGAGGCACAAAAGACCCAGGATAGCAAAAACAATCCTGAGTAACAAAAACACAGCTGGAGGTATTACCATACCAAACCTAAGTCTATACTACAAATCCATAGTTATAAAGACAGCCTGGTACTGGCTCCAAAATAGACACACAGATCAATGGATAAGGATTGAAGACCCAGATATAAGCCCACAAAGTTACAGCCATTTGGTCTTTGACAAAGGGGCCCAAAGAATCCAATGGAAAAAGAACAGCATCTTCAACAAATGGTGCTGGCAAAACTGGATCTCCACATGCAGAAGATTAAAGCTGTACCCGTACTTGTCACCATGTACAAGACTTAATTCCAAATGGATCAAGGACCTTGATATCAGGCCAGAGACTTTAAAAACCATAGTTGAAAGGATAGGGAACTCCCTCGAGCTGATTGGGCTAGGCCAACACTTCCTAAACAGACATCCAATGGCACAATCACTGCTACCAACTCTCAACAGTTGGGATCTTGTGAAATTAAAGAGCTTCTGTTCAGATAAAGAGATTGTCACACGAGCTCAAAGGCAACCCACAGAATGGGAGAAAATCTTCACTAACCACATATCTGACAGAGCTCTACTGTCCAGAGTGCACAAAGAACGTAGAAAATGAAACTCCAAGGAAAACACTGGCCCAATTAAAAAATGGGCCCTGGAACTTCAAAGAAACTTTACCAGGGATGAAATTAAAATGTCTAACAATTATCTTAAAAAAATGCTCCACTTCCTTCGCCATCAGGGAAATGCAAATCAAAACTTCCCTGAGATATCATCTCACCCCGGTCAGGATGGCAAAAATCCACAATACAAACAACGACAAATGCTGGAGAGGATGTGGAGAGAGGGGAACTCTCCTACATTGTTGGTGGGAATGCAGGCTCATACAGCCACTCTGGCGAGCCGTCTGGAGATTCTTAAAGAAATTAAAGATTGAAATGCCGTATGACCCTGCTATCCCACTTTTGGGAATAACCCCCCATGCAGCAGAGGTTCGCCTCGATAGCACAAGCTCGACCATGTTCATAGCAGCACTGTTTACAATAGCAAAGTCATGGAATCAACCTAAATGTCCAACAGTTGACGAGTGGATAAGGAAACTGTGGTACATCTATACAATGGAATACTACTCAGCCATCAAAAATGATGAATTACTGGAATTTGCTGGGAAATAGATGTCATTAGAAAGAATTATATTAAGTGAAGTATCCCAAACCCAGAAAATTAAGCGCCGTATGTACTCCCTAATAGGTGGCTCCTAGTACCAAACTCACCCAGCCCACATCGAGACACTCAAAAGTAAACCTATGAAATACAGTAATTGCAAGGATTATGAACAAGAGAGATGGGTTAGGAGGGCCACACCAGAAACAAGGAGAGAGGAGACCATGTTACAGCAGAGAAAATAGGCCTCCATCAAGGTCTGCAAGTAAGTAATGAGAAACCTGGTTAAGATCACAGACGTTCTTTCCTGATCTCACCAGAAGGGGAGGGCATATAGTCTAGCAGATAAAAAGTAATCATTTTGCAAATGGGTGATGGACCCCTCCCTCAGTGAGGTTTCCTACTCTTATTACATCTACCCTTGAATGCGCTATTACAACAAGACTCCAGTTTAACAGCTTTTTGTCTCTGGCCAGGGGGTGACATACAGTGCCCAGCAGAATGGAGTGAAGGGAATTGCAGGAGCAGCAAAACTGCAAAAGAAAATCAACAAACCACAATCCAGAACTTCAGAGACTCTATATCAATCACATAGAACTAGGACAGCCTAATCTCTCTCCCCATCCTGGAGCTCAGGGACATTTGCGGAAGAGGGGGCGGTAAGATTGTAAGAGCAAAAGGATGGGAGGAGCAACGATTTGCAAGATCCTCAACAATAGTTGGGGCCAAAGCAATCATAATGGGACTTTGCATGCCCTGCGCAATGTCCAGCGCACTGTTGCCCTCATAAAGTCTAGCATCTGTTAAGGGCACCGAGACCCCTGGAGGCAAGGGATTGACAGCCACAGTAGTGATCTTATGCTTAAGGGGAACAAGAGAAAGGGCTTATGGAAATGCCACTGGGTCCTTATATGTCATCGGAGAGGAGGACCCAGTGGAGAGTTAGGCGTACACAATAAAGGACTCTCTGGGAATTGGGGGGAGGCACTGGGGGAAGGGGAGGGGGAGGAGGGGGGAGGGAGGGAACTGGTAAAAAGTTTTAAAATGTATAATTAAAATTTTAATAAAAAAAAAAAGAAATAAAAAAAAAAGAGAACAATGATAGGAAAGCATCTTCCAGGGGTATAGCTGGTTTACATCATGAGCCTATGAAGGTCTCACACATGCCTACATCGTGTATTTTTACCACTGCCAAAGTATGAAGATATTTTATTTGTGTCTAATTTGAATTGTGACTTTCCCCATATATTAAGAAGCTAAAATGTCTTGATAGATAACAAAAATAGCAAATGACCACTTGCCTTGCAGAACTAATTGAGGAACAGTGTACAGCTAGAAGTCTGACCTACTTTTCCTCTCTTTCAATCTAAACAGCCTGGATTAATTTAAGGATATTTCCTTACTTAAAGTCATCTTCCTCCCTGATCCTACCTTGTCATAGTTAGATGCAGGCATCAATTTGACAGTTGAGAGTTCAGGCTCTGGGTACATTTGTAGAGGATTAGTAGTTGAGTAAATCCAAAGAGAACCTACAGGAGATTGTCTATTTGATGTGGAAGATCCGGCCCATGGTGAGCAGAGCTAGTCCTTTGGCAGGTGAATAAGGTGGAGGGAGCTGTTTGAAAAAGTTGGCATCCTTCTGCATACTTGGATAGACATGCTGGTCTGGCAAGTAAGGATTACCTTTTTCTCAGTCATGATGTGGATATGGTGTAGCCAGTTCCCTTAGCCCTTGGTGTTGGCGTCCCCTGCCAAGTTGGATGAGGAACTGTAACCATGTATTATAAGCCAGAATAAAACCTCCTTGTTCCCCTTTTAGCAATTTTACCATGATTTTGTTAGCAACAATGCTGAGTAACTGCATCAGAATTTGGTACCACAGAAGTAGGGTGTTGCTAATAAATGTGGTATGTGGAGTTTGTGGATTTTGAGTGTTTTTTTTTTAAATTTTGGAGGAATATAGTGATGTTTGAAGACACTGAGATTGTGTGCTCTAAAAACTGTTCAGTTTATAGGCCACTTGGAAGATAGTGATGCTGAGAATCACGAGTTGCTTGAGCCCAGATTGTGATGAAGGGGAACAAGGATTTTGGCAAAGTTTAATTTAAAGATGAACTGGTTTGCTTGATAGAGGAGAGCTATATTGGCAACCTTGAAGTTTTGGATGTGGAAAAGGCAGATAACAGAGCAGCTGTCTGTCAGAGAAATGAACATCAGTGAAGAAAAAACCAAGTGCTTTGTACTGGGACAGTGGAAGACATGAATACTATCATATGGAGATTCTGTGGTTTGAAAATCAAGATTTTTCAACAGTAGAAAGCCGTAGCTAAAGCTGTTTCTTGCCCTTTAAACATTTTGGCTGCCAAAAAAAGACATTTCCAGAATTGGTAAGCAAAGGTTGGTACAGCTGTGGCTTTACGCAGACCAAGATATGTTTCGACCTTGCTGCAGAATTTGTCAGCATTACCCAGGTGCTCTGGTTCTGATGTTAAGATTGACGGGTCATAGAAAGCTGCTAAACGTCACCAAATGCAGATTTGGAGTTCATGCATAGGAAGGTGGAGCTTATAACTGCAGAGGAGAATCTAGAGTGTTGTTGGAGATGCCAGGATGGCTGTGAGTGGAGATTCAAATTGATTCAGAGAAACACTGCTTATACACAACTTTGAGCTGTGAAGGTGGACTGGGGCTACCCAGATTCTTTGAGTTGCCCTGACTGCAAGATGAGTAACAGGATATGGTATTTGACTGGCTGGACTTTTGTCTTAATTTGATATTTTCTTATTGTGTCATAATACTTTCATTTGAATGTTTTATCTGTGTTAAAGTATTTGACTTATTTTGATTTGATAAAAGTCTTATGGTTAAGAGATTTTGAACTTTTAAAATGTTGGAACTGAAGTTTTAATGACAAACCATATTAAAATTTGTCTATGAGAACTTTTAGAAATTTAAATAAATTTATTATAAAATAATTTAACAATTAGGGGCAAGGCTTAAAGGTTACAGTATGACAAAGATGTTTTTGTGTCAGGCTGACAAGGGTAAAGTGTCAAAATTAGATGTCGACTGTCAACTTGATAGTTAAGGGTTCAAGTTGAGAATTAGCAGTTGAGTTGAGCCTGCAAGAGATTATCTGGTTAATGGGGAAGTCCCAGTCCATGGTGCACCAGACTAGTTCTTGGTCAGCTGTAAAAGATAGTGGGAGTTGAATGAAAAAGTTGGCATCTTTCTGCGTACTTGGCCAGACATACTGATTTTGCAAGTATAAAGATTGTCCCTCTCTCAGCCTTGATGTGGCTATAGTATGGCCAGTCCCTTAGCCCTTGGTGTTGGTGTGGTGATGGCACTGAAATAATCTTGGAATTTTCCTTTTAAACCAGACGTAAAGGTAAACAGAAAAAAATGTGAGAGGAAATGGAGGACTGTTGTCTTTTCTTGTCATAAGGAAACATTGATTCCAACAAACCGAAGAACACCGAGTTCCTTCTTTGCGGTTAAAGCTCTTTGCATATTACTTTGAGTTTCTATTCTTTCTATGAATTTGTAAGATTTATTGAAACTATATTGTTTTAGTGGGATCAAGAAAGTAGAATATTATTTCAGGTTTTCAAGCCATAAGAAAAAATAGTGCCTTTAGGTTTTCCATTGAACTAGGAAAATCGCAGCTGCATATTTGTAACGTTGAAGGTCATGCCATGTCAGCACCTCCATCAAACCTTGTTGTTCAGCAGTTTATAATTCAGGCAAAATATTCACTCTGAGCCTGACTTGGCTTACATCATCTCAAGGAAAATGGAGAAAAATTGGTTTGGCTAGTCCTGCTTATAAATGCAAAGGGACGGGGGTGCTTTTAGAGAGTAGTTTCACAAACATCTCTGAGAATTGGGGATTGTAAGTTGGGATTGTTGAGTGGACATCCTTCATTCCTAAAGTCAAAGAAAGGACCCAGAATTCCATGCTGTCACATCAGCAGCAGGAGTATCAAACTCTTTTCAAGGAATTCTTTACCAGGACAAATTTCCATATCAGATAGAATTACCATTCGTAGGCAGGAAAACACTCCAGTGGAAAATAAAGGTAAATAGTTAAAACCTTCTCTGGAGGACAACACAAGACTTTAGATTCATTTTCCCTTTCAGTATGAACCCTCTGGTGTACCATATTACTACCTACATATGAAATGCAAAAATTTTTTTTCCATTTTTTTTTTAAAGCAGTTCACAAAGGCAGGCTGGAATTTCCAGAAACAACTTTTCTCTTTCCAAATGTCCACTTGGACTTTCTGAAACAGCAGAGCCTGGAAGTATATTTCCAGCTGCTGGTGACAAGAGCTGTGAGCTCCCCAGCAGAGGTGGGTGGAAGTCAGAAGGCAGCAAACAAATCGGTTACTTGACCCTCTGCCATTTGAAGCCACGGGCCGGGTGGGTCCATAGGTTGGTGCATTGGTGGCAATTTAGGCTGAATGGCTCTCTGGTCTTCTACACTTTCAACTATAGGAAGACGTTCCTACAGGGACCCAGGGCGTTACTGGAGAGTCACCCTTTCCTGTCTAGAGAAGGACCACTTCATATCCCAGACACAGAAAATTAAGCACTGTATGTACTCCCTAATAGGTGGATCCTAGTACCAAACCCACTTAGAGACATTTAAGGATAATTCTCTGTAATACCTACAGTAATTGCAAAGATTATGAACAGGAGGGATGGGGAAGGAGGGCCACACTAGAAACAAGGAGAGAGGGGACCACGTTACAGTAGAGAAAATAGGCCACCATCAAGGACTGCAAGTAAGTAATGAGACATCTGGTTAAGTTCACAGACTATCCTTCCTGATCATTTACAACTGATGGGGTATGATCTTACCAAAAGGGGAGGGCATATAGTCTGGCAGATAGAAAGTAACCATTTCACAAAGGGGTGATTGACCCCTCCCTCACCACGGTTTCCTACTTTTATTACATCTACCTTTGAATATACTCTTATAACAAGATTCTAGTTTAACAGGTTTTTATCTCTGGCCAGGGGGTGACATCCAATACTCATCAGGATGGAGTAAAGGGCATTTCAGGAGCAGCAAAACTGAAAAAAAAAAATCAACAAACCATAATCCAGAACATCAGAGACTCTATATCAACCACCTGGAACTAGGCCAGCCTAATCTTTCCCTATCCTGAAGCTCAGGGAAATTTGCTGAAGAGGGGGCTAAGATTGTAAGAGCACAAGGATGGGAGGAGTAATGATATGCAAGACACTCCATACAAGTTAGGGCCGAAGCAATCATAATTGGACTTTGCATGCCCTGCGCAATGTCCAACACACTATTGACCCCACAAAATCTAGCATTTGCTAAAGGCACTAGGATCCTTGGAGGCAAGGGATTGACAGCCACAGTAGTGTTCCTATGCTTAAGGGGAACACAGGAAAGGGTTCAGGGAAATGCCCCTGGGTCCTTGCACCTCATCGGAGAGGAGGACCCAGAGGAAAGTTTGGCATGCACATTAAAGGATGCTGCGGGGATGGGAGGGGGAGGCATTAGGGGATGGGGAGGGAAGGGGAGTGGGGGATGGAGTGGGAGGAAGGTGGGGGGTTGTAGGAGGGAGGGGACCGGTGTACCTGTTAAGTTTGTATGAGTGGAAATAAAAAAAATATAAATAAAAAAAGAGAAGGACCACTTCGGCACCTCCACATGGTGGCACAAAGCGTCACGGAACACTGTCCCCTTTCTTGTTTATACATAGATCGTTGTCCTAGGTCACATCTGTTTTCACAAAAGTGCTATCATAGGCCAGGCCATACATGATATGACCAGATATCCCTCAAACACGAAGCAAGCACTTCTCACGGATAGCTTCAGTACACCTGGGGAGTGCCTCCCCTTTTCCACCTGGTACCAGCCACTACCCTTTGAAATGACACAGAGGTGTCTTTCCTATTTTCGTTTGTAGTTTCTTTCTCTCTGGTGTTAGGGACTGAACCCAGGGCCTCAAACACACTAGGTAGGTGTTCTACCATGGGTGGAACTGTATACCTAGCCCTCTTTAGTCTTTCATTTGTAAAACAATTCATTTATATTCTTTCAGGGATTTATACACGGATATGATACATTGGTGTTTTTTCCACCCCATATCACCCAGTTCCAATCCCCTACCTTTCTCCTCCTATAAATTTCTTCTTCCCCACTGGTCTCTGGCTTCCTCTCGTGCACTTATGAGTGTGTGGGCCACTAAGTCCTATCTGGGTTATTGATAATGGCCCGTCTCTGTGTGCTTGCTGGAGCGTGACGTTGAGGAGCACACGGAGTGAGGAGGAAGACCTCAGAAGGCACCATACCTCCCTCAGAGATCAGTGAGGACTGTTCCTCTTGCTTCTCATTAAAACAAACAAAACACTCCTTTACCAAGGGCCCCTGCTCCATGTCACTCTGGGGGGGGGTCTGTGGGAAGAGACCCGGCAGAGCCAAGAGTGGAGAGTCTTCCCACGTTGGGAAGGGTGGGGAGGGAGTCTGCTGAGGTTCCTGGCTGGACGCAGCAGAGCGGACGTGAGAGTCTCACCTGGTTGAAGTGGGCAGCTATGAGCGAGGGTTCCCATATCTTAGAACTGGCAACCGCTGCCGCGCTTTTGTCTCTCTTGGGTGCCATACAAAGGCCTGGAGGAGCATTGGCCTGGAAACCCCGCGGAGGCTCAGCTTGAGCGTCCCCGCTGGCATAGCAACCGAGGCCACGCCCACTCTCTGAGCCAAACCGGCTCCCCTCCCCCAAACCTGAACCGGACCCTCCAGCCAACTGCTTCCGTTACTATAGTAACAGCTTTCCTTGCGCTTTGGCTCCTAGACTGGACTTCCAGGATTCCCAGTTAAATCTAAAGATTTCCTAACAGGACTAGGCTTGGCCGCCTGCTTTCTTGACTTATTTATTTTTTTTTTAATTTATTTCCTCTTCTCCTGGGAGCACATTGTCAAGCGACTCAAAAATGCCTATTCAGAACTCCACCAAATTATGTTCTGTGCTGCTGAACCTGTAAGAATACTGACTTTGCCAGGGAGCTTTTCAACCCTTGAAATCCATTGATTGTGCTTCTTCATTGGTGGCAGATTCGCCTCCCCGACATTCCCTATGCGGTGATCTTAGAGCCAGAGTTGTCACTCTTCCACCAGATCCTTTATCTAGGTGTACATGGGACTCAACCACTGTCTGTTTTTTTTTTGTCTTGACTTGAACAGCTACAGTTTCTTCAAACTATTTCATCGGTAAAAAGAATCTTTTTCTATTTTCTCACCCCGCAATCATCATATGAAAGACATTTTGGTTAGAGAGATTCCCAAAATAATGACGATATTCATAACAATTACAGATTCTAACAAGCAGGGAAATTCTCCAGAGAATTACAAAGTCACACATTTGGGACCATGGGGCACTGCAACAAGTATGTGGGCTCTACAGACATCTGTGGCCTTACACAGACACGGAGAAAATAGGAAGTTTTAAGACAAAAGCAAAGCATACCTCAGATCTTTTAAAATATTAATGTTTGGCTTTATGGTTAATTATGAGTATAGACTCAACATGAGGTGGCCTCATGGAATTCTTTCTTTGTCAAGGTTGTGGGGATCCTGGTACACTCTTTCAGATAACTATGTCAAAGCAATCCTGTGTGGAATTCTTTCCCCACCCTTTCAGTGGGTGGTGGGTGGGTTATCTGCTTGTTTGTTGTTATCCTTAGGGCTGACACAAGCAACAACCATTTAATTCTCACAGCTTTCATGTTTCTTTCACAATTGCTGTACACAGTTAACCATTTAATTCTCACAGAAATCTCATCCAAAGTCCCACAGTGCATTATCTTGAGTCCTAAATCCAGGGTGTTTAACATCTCTACCATTACTATCTTAAGCCTAAGAGTGAAGAATATAACTCTTTTGCATATGTGAGTTAAATTATTTTAATTTAGTGTTTTATTTTGTTTGTCAGTGTGTATGCATATGGATGTTGATGTGTTATGTTAATGCATACATCAAAATGAAACTTATTTGCAACTAGCTCAGCCAGATCATTAACATTGGTTGTAGATAAGAAAGAGAAGCAAAGAAGAAGAAAAAAAGGAATAAGGAGATAAAAAAGTAAAAGCATGCAAGTTTTTAGTTGTAGAAAAATTGCCACCATTTCTTTCTTATAAACAGCAGTTGTCTAACCCAAATTTTGGCAGAAATAAAATTTTGTTACATTTTTGTGTCATTAAGTATCTCTCTCTAGTAAGAATAAGATAACATTTTCCAACCTTCTTTATCCTTAGATGTGAATATGCAACTCAATTCTAGTCAATAGGATGAAGTAGAATTATGTATCATAGCATGCACACTTGACTCTTAAAACCATTTCACAAGCATTGTTAATTATCTTTTATCTTTATGAGATATTGAGTCATACTCAAATTCTTGGATCTCTAAGTGATGTCTGTGGTACAGAGTTCTCCCCCAATTTGTTTATCTACCTAAGGTTGTTTGATTAGGACACTCAGGTGGATGACTAATAAGCTTCAGTTTAAGTTGCTAAAATATTTGGATGTGCTATAGCATCCAGAACTACTCTAGTCATCCTAACTTTTTTTTTTTTTTTACATTTTCATTGAGACTCTAATAGCAATGAGCTATTCTGAAGCAGCAAACAACCCTGATACTTTCAAGTAGACAATGTGTCAATGCCAGGTGCTATGGCAGGCAAACCATCTAGTATTAGCTATCCAGTCCTGATCTCCCACTTTACCCTGCCTTCCACACACTTACATTCCTCTGTTTCTTCATTAAGTGTGCTAGTTGGGTTCAACTGTCAACTTGATGGAAAGCAGGTCTCTGGGTCACCATGAGACATGATCTAGTTAAGTCAGTCTCTAGTCAATCACCCTATAGGAGATTGTCTTGATTGCATAACTGATGTGGGAAGACCCACCCCATAGGGGGTGGGACCATTCCCTGGGCAGGTGGACAAGATGGAGGGACCTAATTAGATTATTTGGTAAAATGGTAAGCTGTAAAGCAAGTATGCAGTATCAATTCTTGGACCTTTCTGCTTTCGACTTTGAATACAGTATGACCAGTTCCCTTGGCTCCTGCTCATAACTTTCCATGATGGGCTGTAACGTGGGATCATGAACATGGGTTGGAATTTCTTGCAGCAATGAAGTTATGAAACTAAGACATCAAGTAAATTAATTTTTACTTTGAAATAGTTAGCTTTGTATTGAATAAATGCCACGAACTAATCTCCTCATGTCACCATTCACCTAGGAAAATGTGTTTTTAATTTTTATATCATTATTATTAGTGTGTGTATAAGTATTATATGTGTATGTGCATATGCGACTTGGCATGTGTGTGAATATCAGAGGATAAGTCTGTGGAGTTGTCTCTCTCCTTTCACCTTTACAGGGGCTGATCATCAGGCTTACTTAATATATTGCAAATGCTTTATTTACCTGATGAGGCAACTCAGTCTTTGCCTAGAAAAAGCTTTGAGAATTTGTTTATAGAAGATAAACCAAAAGTCACTGTTTAGCTTTCTACATACGTAAGTCAGAATTTTGCTAATGACTTAAAGTAACCTAATGTTTTGAAAGTCTGAAATAATGATCTCAAGGAGGAAGAATACACTTTTAACATAATCATTGATAGTTTCCTTCATAAAGCACTACCAGAATAAAACCAAATAGGGGAGGTTTTGCAATATTGATTTAAGGATTTTTAAAATAAAAGTTTTATTGCAGAATTCCTCTCGCCCAGTGTTGGCCTTTTTCATTATTCTATGGAAAGTGGTACTCTAGATAATTTATGATACAAAATAGGAAGACATTACACAGTGACTAGATTTATAGGAGGCTTCATCATCGATTCGGCCTGTTTAATTTCAGAAAATAGGTGTGAATGACAATGCTCATAGTTTTAAGGAGCAAAGGCTATTCAGCCTCAAAGAGACCTTGCCAAGAATAGGGGGAAAAAGACTTCTCCATCTGTCATACATTTCTGCCTTCTTGGTGTAATAAATTGTTTCCCCCACTAAATATAAGTTGAAACTTTATAAGCATATACTTTGCTACATAAATTTTCCCATATGTCAGTGACTAAAACAAAACTATATTATTTGGAGAATGTTCTTTCACATTGGCAGGGTTGTTCTTGGGTTGCATGATTTAGTATTTCCAGTAAGATTTTGCATTTAATATGTTTCACTCACGGATTGTCTAGTTTAGGGATGTGCTATTTCTTAGCAATTCTGTGGCCACTGAGAAAATACCTTCTCAAGTTTTAGACTTTGATGCTAGGGTGTTGAGACTTTTGCTCAAATGTGAACTGACCTATATTCTATTTTACACTTGGAAAGGTAAAACCAGCTACTGACATATAAGTATGTCCAACTGTTAACAGGTAACTTCTGAAGTGACTTCTGAGCCAAGATTCTGAATATACAGAATCCATTTAGCTGCAGCAACCTGCTTATCTTCAGCTAAGAAGAGCTTACTGAGAGATATCCATCCCTTCCAAGAATCTTTTTCACTATATATACACAAACATATGTGTGTGTGTGTGTATACACACTTATACTATACTATTGTGTCTCTAGATTTCAAAATATAAAACTATATCACAATGCCACTGGGGTTTTTTATGTAATGTTGAGGGCAAGGATCTTTTTAAATACAAGTTCCCAAACATATGGAGAACAACACCCCTGGATTCCAGGGTAAGTATTAGCTTCATATTCAGTCTTCAATAGGGGTAGAAAGTGTTGACTTTAATTTTTAAAGCCCCTCATTGTTTAGAGGTCAGTTATTCCAGATATCACATCTCTCTCTATGCATCATCATGACAATTAAAATCAGCCACAGTGCTCCACGTCCAAAATCCCCAGTGAGTTGTGGAGAGCCTGGGAGCAGACTCCCTTTCAGAAGAACTTACCAAAAAATTCCTTGTTTATGTCAATGATAAAATCAATAACTGGAATTTACAATTTTGGGTCTGGAATGCTTTGCTACATATCTGAAAGTCTGTGGGACCATAATTAAGAGATTTGACTGTTATTTGTAGCAACAGAGTTTAGAATGTCAAATCTATTTCTGAGGAATCAGAAAAAAAACAGTTATACTTATTAAAAATAGAGCTAGAATTCATCTGTTTCATATTTATCAGTGTGGGATTTTTCATTCTAGTGCTCTCTCTCACTCCAGTTTTTATTTGAAATAAATTTTGAATTTCTTCAGTGAAGAAATTGTTCCTTAATTCTTTGAGATCTATTTCAGAAGCCATAATTCATGGTAAGCCATTTCTCTGAATACTTACTTAACTATGTGTTTGCTTTATTAATGTTTTATCACACAGATGCCTGCTACTTTTAATGTCTACTGGATTAGAAAATAATAGTTCTCCTTTGTGTTCTATACAAGGCTCAAAAGCTGTGGTTAAGATGGACTTGTTTCACTGAACTTACTTCCATCGAATAGACTATAACAGTTCTTGTTATGCCACACTTTAAGGCAATCCTTGAAGGAAGAAAGATGGTTCACTTAAAGGGATTAATAGAATGGCATAATGGCTTGCTAAAGAGGGGGGTTTACTCTCCTCATCTCCTTTTTTCTTCCCTCCAAATGATTGACATAATGAAAGAGGATGAAGAAAAAGAAAAAAAAAAAAAACAACCCTTTTTGTCAGGCATTAAGAAACCAAGGAAGAGTACTAAAAAAAAAAAAAGAGGTGAAAATACATCAATTTTAGTGAACATGCACGTTCATGGCTTGCTTTATGCCTGAAAAATTCCGTGAAGCTCTTCTATCATTTCCTTAACCAGAGTCGACTGCTCCTAATTTTACCTAGACAAATTTCAGCTATATTGACTCTTATATTTCAGTTTTACTGCATTAAGCAAAAGAAAACTGCCTCCACTATCTGTTGGACTTGGACTATGTTTTGCTTTGGCTTTGTGAATAGCTGACTCTTCCTTCTGCACTCATACTTCTTTCTTAAATTGTACATAAATTTCTACTCATTCATATTTAAGGGTTTTATGATTTGTTTGTATGAACTATACTGGTTACTCTTTTCTGTTACTGTGAGACAAGACTAAAACTCAAACAACTTAAAGGAGAAAGGGAGATTTATACAGCTTACAGTTCCAGAGGGGAGGCGATACAGTACTTCATGGCTTGCTAGCAAAAGCTGGAGGAAGCCTAAGTTACATCCGTGATGGAGGCTGAGAGTTGCTGCCCCAAATTCAAGAGCAGACTCACTCATTGAGCAGGGCAGGGCTAACCAATCTCAAAGCCCACACCCTGTCACTGCCTTTTTCTAGCAAGGCTCCACCTCTAAAGGTGCCATGACCTTCCCAAATGACTAAAGATTCCACACATGAGTCTCTGGGGGTAAACCCATGTTTCCAACCATGACATGCACTTCATCTGAACCAGTTGTCTTAATCCTTGATGTTGGTCATCTTTCCATCACCAATCTGTTCCACTCAATAGAGTTCTTGATTTGCTGAAATTGTTTTTAATAAAGCTTAAGCTACATTTCTACTCATGATCTTGTCTCCCTCCTAAGTCACTCTGGTAGAATTTTGAAAGTCTGTTACACTATTTGTTATCAGTTATCAAAATACCTCCTAATATCAGCAGTTTCACTTGCTAAATTTCACTGTTCCCTTGTCACTACAGACTCAAATTCTGCATTCTCCAGGCACTTGAGAGATGTCTTATGTTAAGGGGACACCATTCTAGCTTTTTTTCTCCTGGGTTCAGTTCCTTTCTCTACTCCTTTATCTCTGTGAGGACTTTGAACAAACATTTTAATCATTTTTGGTGTTAATTTCCTTATGAAATATGTTTAATAGTGTTTTCACTGTAAGTTTGCTGATAAAACTAAACACAGTAGGTACAACTGTTTTAAACAGTTCATTTTTATGCCCTTTATAAATGCTGTTAGATCTTTTAAATAGATATACTTTATACAAAAAATTGCAGACAATGCATATGGTTCCTTTGCACCAAAATCTAGATTCCCCAACTTTAATTAATCATGTTATATCTGTTTGCTTCCACTGATATGCCCTTAATGATAGGCTGTTATTAATTATGTGATTACCAGATGCCCTTTATCAGTTCCAGGATCCCATGTAGTAGAGGACACACCTTTAGATTTCTCTTTAGGCTCCTTGGGATTGACAGTTTCTCAGATTTTACTTGTTCTTAATGACTTCTATGATTTTGAGTTGGCAAGACATTTTGTGCAATGTCCTTCAATCTCAGTTTGTTTTCTTATACTTAGACTGGGTTACAACTTTGGAAAGAAAGTTTGAATTAGATATGGCTGAAGACTTAGTAGATTTTCATTTTGCCAGAACCAACTGTGCAAGCCTTTGAGTGTGGTCATTTTCCCATTTTCCATTTCACTAATTCTCTATCCATCCATATCTAATTTGAGGTTTTGGTTTTTTAATGTTTGAAAATTAATATGAAAAGTAATATGTTTCCTTATGGAATTTTCACATATTATTTCATTCTGGTTGATTCCTCTGATCCCCCTGAGCACTTGTCCTCCTTTCTGGGTCTACCATTTCACCACCAGTATCTCTTCCTCAACTTCCCTTATTATCTTCCTTGTCCACTTCCCATGGACAGTCTTTTTTTTTTTTTTTTTTTCTAGTCATATGGGTCCCCTTTTAGCTTCCTGGCCTTTATCCTAATTTATTTCCACTCGGATATGAAGACTTAGCAGAGTATAAACTCTGTGTTTAAGGGGGAATAGATGGTATTTGTCCTGACTGGATTACCTCACTTAATATAATATTTTTTAGTACCACTCATTTTACTAAAAATTCTGTAACTGCAACCTGTACTTCAAGACAGCACCTGAGAAAGCGTAAGAAGGAAGGACAATCCAGGATGATTCTTTAAATCACCCTTGGGTCTCCATACACACACACATTCAGATGTTCTTGCTACACACAGCATACACACAGACACCCAAATACACACATATGCACACACACACAACTTAATTTTTTCCATTTTATGTTTATGTATGTATTTTGTGCATGCGTGTATATATGTATGTTTTTGTGAAAATGGAACATATGTATGTACATAGGAAATACATGTGCATGTGATAGACCTGGCAGTGATATTGTGAATCATCCTTGATCACTCATCTACCTTAAAATTTTGAGTCTGAGTCTCTAATCAAACACAGAGCTCACTGATAGAGTCTGACTAGTCAGGTTGCTTTGAAAATTCCCAGGCTCTGCCTTCTGGGAATGGAATTATAGGTGAGCCAAATTTGCATTTTATTTGGGATCTAGGGGCACACACTTCAATCCTTTTGCCTGCAAGGCAAGCACTTAACTGTTGAGCCATCTCCCAGTTCTACAGCTGAATAAAATTCATTGCTTGATGTTTTGTTGATCACAAACCATGAATCTCATGCAAAGGTGTGCTGATTGCTCAGAGAAGATCTGTTTTTCATCTTACAAGGCTTTACAAGTTTCTTTGTTGACACTTTCTGTGAAATGTGATTTATGTGTGTGTGCATGCTCTGGGCTTCTGTGTTCCACAAACTTTTCTTCTTATACTTCTGTTTTATATTGCTTTAGAAACTAGTCTTATCTATGGTGTCTATTATAGATTACTCCTAAGAGGGGTCACAAAGCCATCTCTAGTTGTTCTGCATTTTTTACAGTTGTCAAAGTGGAACTCCATGGACTCTACAGTGTTTTACCTCTTTAGTTTTTGATTTTACTTTTTGTTTTGTTTTGCTTTCAGAATTTTCCTTACATTCTGATCATCTCAATGGCATAACTCAGATAAGAACTGCAATCATATCCTTTAATAGTTTCTCATATAAAGTATCATTTATTGTACTTAGTATATTGAACTATTTGAAGCAATAGTTCAATTAGTCAATTGCTGTACTTTGTATGTAATTTGTTCTCTAAAATGTTGTGAGTTGGAAACTTGATACCAATATGGTGGTTTGGAAGTTATAGAAGGTATAAGAAGAAGGTCTAGGAGAAGGTAATTAGTTCTACTCCCACAGATTACTGGGGAGTGGGTTCCAGTGGTGCACGGAGATTAGTTCAGCAGCTCTCACAGATGGGATGTGTCTCTGAACAGAGAATTCTTTCCTGTAAGAGCTGGTTCTCTTAAGAAGAGGGAATCTGACTCCTCCCTCTCTTGCTACCTTTTTGCACATAAATCCTTGCTTCTCCTTTGTGTTGTGATACAGACAGAGGCCCTTGACCAGCACAGCACATGCTATTTGTGTCTTCTAAACCCCAGAACCATGAGCCAAATCCATGTATTTTCTTTATATGTTGCCTAAGACTAGCTGGTTTTTTGTTACAGCACTACAGATGGACTATAGCAACTGTTTTCATAGTTACATATTTCTAGATAAAGTGACTATGGCAGTTTGCCTGCATGTTGCCAATAAATTCATGACAAAAGAGCTTATAGGAATAAGGGATTTTTATTCTGACTTATGATTGTCCAGTTACATTTGCAAGTCCAGCTTGGCAGGAGAGTTCAAACCAACAGCAGGGATCTAGGGAACTGGCCACACCACACACACAACACTGCTGAGAGAGGAACAAATTTCACTTTCCAGACAGCATGTCTGTCCAAGTATGCGAAAGAATGCCAACTCCCTGAACCACCTCCTTTCAACTTACCCACCTGCCCAGGAAAAAGTTCTACCCACCGAGAGATAGGCTTTCCCTATCAGCTACACAATCTCTTTCAGTCTTGCTCAGGCTTAACTCAACTACTAATTCTTCACAACTGCACCCAGAGCTCAAGCCTTCAATTGTTGAGTCGACATCTCTATGTAACTGTCACAGTGACTTTAAAAATAAAACAAGAATACTGTGGCACAGCACATAACTTGCATTAGCCTTAGATTTAAGATTTCTATGGAGTCTAGCTTTTCAAACTCCATCTACTTGCTTCAGTCTCCTGAGCACTGAGATTTCAGGCATGTGCTACTCTGCCTGCCTAAAGTGTGCTTTTTGATGTAGATCAATCAGTTTTCAGGGATTAGTTTTCACTTAAACTGACATCTATTCCTTGCTTAGTTACACTAAAAGTAAGATAATTGGATAGAAAAAATCTTTGGTGATGAAAATGATAAAGGAGAGAATTGACATGAAGTGACACAATTTCTAAACCATGCCGTGGTAATTGTCATGGTATGAATGTGTGTTGCCTCCCAGATTACATGGGTTTCTCTGGTTGGTTTTAATGTCTTTCTGGAAGAAGGGGTTAACACGAAAGGCCTGCCTTGAGGTTTGATAGCTCTGCCCTTTTTCCTTCTGTGTTCTCAGCCTCCTGATAAATATGCCTTCTCTTCTTTGTTGCTTGAGTTTGTGTATTGTCCCAGAGTTAAAAAAAAAAAGTAACTGAAACAGAAATAGCCCCCTGAAAAGAGCTGAATGAACTGAATCTCTTTTTTTCTGGATGGAAAGGTTAACCATGACAACCACATGTTGAGCTGTCTAGGAAGCTAATTTGGGTTGTTTGTAGTTGGGCAAGAAAAACTAACTTATCATAGTGTATGAAGGAAGAAACTTGGTCCTGATGTGAAGATCTCTCCATAATTGCTCTTTATTTCTACATTTACATCTAGTTAAAGTATGGAATGCTGGAAAATTTCCTTATTTGACTTCCTTTTAAACTTCTTAAACAGTACTTTCTCTAGTGAATTCCAATCGCTGCTGAACTATCAAAGTGTGACCTTTTAAACCATAACTATCATAATAATTGTTATACACTTAATAAGTTCTGTTTACCAGTCCAAGAAAAGAAAAAGGAAGATCTTATTTCTCAGTTTCAGAGTTCTGTAACCCAGATTGCATATTCCCTCTGTTAGGATCCTTCCTCCACTCTGCTTCTCTTGCCTTAGTCTCTCCCAAACCTTTATTCTCATGGGATCTTCCCATGAAAGCCAGGTCCTGTCCCTGGCACCAGAACACTATGAATGGATTTCTTGCCAAAAAAAAAAAAAATACCTATGGACGTCCTGATAACTCCCTGCCACAGAGAGAAAGTTCATGACATTTCTACTGGGTCTACTGGTGGTGAGATTCTATCTACCTTCAACCAAGATTTCCTTCCCTATTCATGAGCCTCTAACAGATCCCTGTGGCCTGTTATAAGGAATCCAGCCAGAGATCCCTTTGTTTCTAAGAGATGAAGTTGCATCTCACCAATGTTGCTTCTCTGTAGAGCATTCCACATAGGTGTACAAGAAGTCTTTTTTGAAGGGCTTGTTGGCCTTCCATGCCTTCCTCTGTCATCCCAGTCTCATCTTTCCTCCCCTTTTTTTCTATTTAGCACACATGTTATATTCTACTTCACTTGAATCCAGTGAGTAAAGACCTTCCCAGCCCCAATTCAACCTCACAGCTTGTCATTACATCCCTCACTTTTGCTCTAGTTGACTCACCTTTGAAATGGTATCACCTTGTCATAGTTGGGCACAGGTGTCAACTTGACTGTTGAGGGTTTGAGCTCTGGGCACATTTGTAGAGAATTAGTTGTTGAGTTAGGCCCGGAGCAAACCTGCAGGAGATTGTCTAGCTGCTGGGGAAGGCCCAACCCATGGTGGGTGGGACTAGGCCCTGGAATAAATCACAGAGAGCTGGTTGAGAGAGTTGGCTTCCTTCTGTTCACTTGGCCAGACATGCTGGTCTGGCAAGTAAGGATTGTCCATTTCTCAGCCGTTATGTGGTGATAGTGTGGCCAGTTCCCTCGGCCCTGGTGTTGGTATGTGCTCTCCCATCAAGCTGGACAGAGAACTGTGACCAGACTGTCATAAGGAAATAAACCCCTTGTTTCCTTAAGTTGTTTGATGGTCATTTATCAGCAACCATGCAGGCGAACTGCAATACACCTCTTGCCTCAGGGCTTCTTAGATTAAGCCTTGCCTCATTTAGAAAGCTTCACTGATAATCCTACCCAACATATACAACTTTGTTTTCCTGGAACTTATTCAGCATTTTACCTGGGCACAGGTTTAAAGAAAGTATGCTCCAGATAGTAAACTCTTTTGTTTCCATTGTGTTTTGGTCAGTGATAGGCACACAGAAGAATTCTGAGCTTCCAGTCGGTTGGTCACTGAAGGGCTTGATCTCAAGTATAGAGACCATTTCATCCCACAGTGAACTTCCTGTGTTTTCTCCAACCCCTCTGCTCTTTGATGCTTGTCTGATGTTGTGGATTTTTGCACAGGATTTGGAGTTCGGAGACTTGTGTTCAAATTTCAGCTCTGACTGTATAACCTTGGGAAAGTCATAGAATGTTTGTTTACCTCAGATAGCGTGCTCCCTTTATTCAAGACATACTTGAATAAATGGCTCAGAGTATGACTCGTCACACGTGTGGCATCCAGATGAGGAAGCTTTAAAATATATGACACAATAACGTGGGAGAAAAACTCACAGGAAACCAGCCACCAGATTTGTATCTTCTGTGTTTCTATACTGTGCCATGTGCTAAGTTTCTTTCTTTTTCATTTTACTAGCCCACCAAGTGATCTTATCATTACTCTTAAGAGACACGAAAAAACGTACTTTTCTGTCTTATTTTCCAGTATGGCTTACTTTGCAAGCCTTTTTCTCCTATAAGCGAGACTCCTCCAGTGTCTAAGGAGAGGCCGTATAACAACAGTCAGCCTGGTCTCTTCTCAGCCTTCCCTGGTAGTGTAGGTTAATGGGGCAAATTGCCCTGCACGGATCCTTCTCACACCTGTCCACTTGCCGGCTGTCACTTCGCTGGGAGGAATTCCAGAGGAGAAGGGCCCCGGTGCTGGTGACACCAACTGCTGAACTGCGGGTGGCAGCTCAGTGTGCCGTGGTGCTGACAGAGGGGTAGCGCACCCGGGCTAAAAGAGGCTCCGACTTTGACAGCAGGTGTGGCCCAGGCCAAGGAGAAGCATCTGGACAATTCTGGTCATCGGCACATGGAAGGCTTAGGGTAATTTTTCTTCATTTATTACAATCTGCTTTGAGAATAAGAAAAAGAATGTGGTAAAAATGCCACAGAGGGCAAGTCATTCTGCTCAGCATCTCTGAAAATCAGCTCCTGGAGTGGCTTATTTATGAATTCATTTCTTTTATTTTTGAACTACACTGGAGGTAGATGTAAGTAAATTCATTGCCTCATGGGTCAGTGATATCGAATCACATGGACACTTAAAAATCAGTTACTAATGTAATCCTATAATCTGATCTGAAGTTTATGAGTATGTGTAGTTACTATAAAACCTCTTATTGCAGAAGCACTTCATCAGGTGCTGGACTGCTAAGACTCAGTTCCAGTGTTTGATAACTGTGCCTCCGTAGGCATGCCTCAGTTTCCTCATATACTAAGTAAAGATGATTATTTTGTCAATCTCATGACATTGTCATGATGATGAATAGCTCATGTATGAGTTCAGAACAGTGCTGGAGTACCTATTATGGCATGGACATCTGCTCTTGTACAACTGTGTGGGTATAGACAAGAAGGGTGACACAGATAGTGATCAGTATGCATGCTACAGCAATAGGTTTTCTACATTTTTAGCTTGTGTATTTAAAAATACATTATCTTATCTTTCTCTTAAATATTTTTTAAAATGACTTCTTTATGTATGAGAGAGCACAATACAGAAAGAGAGACAGAGAGACAGACGATGCTCAGATATGCTTGTATCACAGCACGTGTGGAAGTCAGAGGGCAACTTTCACAATTTGGTTGTTTCCTCCCCCCATGTGGGCTTTGGGGGATAAAACTTGGGTTGACAGATTGACATGTTTGTGTATAGGTAAGTGCCTGTACTCATTGAGCCATCTCACAAGCTCTTTATTTTGTGTTTGGTATATGTAAACTTACTATAACAAATACATAGTGCTTTTGTAATATGAAAGACATAAAGTAAAAATTATTTAGTTATTACTTAGTGTGCGATGTATCGTGTGTGCACATGTGTGCATGTAGGTGTTCTCACCCTTGCATACATATTAGGGGGCTGAATTTGGGTATCTTGTATTGCTCTCCACCTCATTTTTTTTTTCTTTTTTTTATTAAAAATTTAATTATACATTTTAAAATTTTTTACCAGTTCCCTCCCTCCCCCCTCCTCCCCCTCCCCTTCCCCCAGTGCCTCCCCCCCAATTCCCAGAGAGTCCTTTATTGTGTACACCTAACTCTCCACTGGGTCCTCCTCTCCGATGACATATAAGGACCCAGTGGCATTTCCATAAGCCCTTTCTCTTGTTCCCCTTAAGCATAAGATCACTACTATGGCTGTCAATCCCTTGCCTCCAGGGGTCTCGGTGCCCTTAACAGATGCTAGACTTTATGAGGGCAACAGTGCGCTGGACATTGCGCAGGGCATGCAAAGTCCCATTATGATTGCTTTGGCCCCAACTATTGTTGAGAATCTTGCAAATCGTTGCTCCTCCCATCCTTTTGCTCTTACAATCTTACCGCCCCCTCTTCCGCAAATGTCCCTGAGCTCCAGGATAGGGAGAGATTAGGCTGGCCTAGTTCTATGTGATTGATATAGAGTCTCTGAAGTTCTGGATTGTGGTTTGTTGATTTTCTTTTGCAGTTTTGCTGCTCCTGCAATTCCCTTCACTCCATTCTGCTGGGCACTGTATGTCACCCCCTGGCCAGAGACAAAAAGCTGTTAAGCTGGAGTCTTGTTGTAATAGCACATTCAAGGGTAGATGTAATAAGAGTAGGAAACCTCACTGAGGGAGGGGTCCATCACCCATTTGCAAAATGATTACTTTTTATCTGCTAGACTATATGCCCTCCCCTTCTGGTGAGATCAGGAAAGAACGTCTGTGAACTTAACCAGGTTTCTCATTACTTACTTGCAGACCTTGATGGAGGCCTATTTTCTCTGCTGTAACATGGTTTCCTCTCTCCTTGTTTCTGGTGTGGCCCTCCTAACCCATCTCTCTTGTTCATAATCCTTGCAATTACTGTGTTACATAGGTTTACTTTTGAGTGTCTCAATGTGGGCTGGTGAGTTTGGTACTAGGAGCCACCTATTAAGGAGTACATACGGCGCTTAATTTTCTGGGTTTGGGATACTTCACTTAATATAATTCTTTCTAATGACATCCATTTCCCAGCAAATTCCAGTAATTCATCATTTTTGATGGCTGAGTAGTACTCCATTGTATAGATGTACCACAGTTTCCTTATCCACTTGTCAACTGTTGGACATTTAGGTTGATTCCATGACTTTGCTATTGTAAACAGTGCTGCTATGAACATGGTCGAGCTTGTGCTATCGAGGCGAACCTCTGCTGCATGGGGGGTTATTCCCAAAAGTGGGATAGCAGGGTCATACGGCATTTCAATCTTTAATTTCTTTAAGAATCTCCAGACGGCTCGCCAGAGTGGCTGTATGAGCCTGCATTCCCACCAACAATGTAGGAGAGTTCCCCTCTCTCCACATCCTCTCCAGCATTTGTCGTTGTTTGTATTGTGGATTTTTGCCATCCTGACTGGGGTGAGATGATATCTCAGGGAAGTTTCGATTTGCATTTCCCTGATGGCGAAGGAAGTGGAGCATTTTTTAAGATAATTGTTAGACATTTTAATTTCATCTCTGGTAAAGTTTCTTTGAAGTTCCAGGGCCCATTTTTTAATTGGGCCAGTGTTTTCCTTGGAGTTTAATTTTCTACGTTCTTTGTGCACTCTGGACAGTAGAGCTCTGTCAGATATGTGGTTAGTGAAGATTTTCTCCCATTCTGTGGGTTGCCTTTGAGCTCGTGTGACAATCTCTTTATCTGAACAGAAGCTCTTTAATTTCACAAGATCCCAACTGTTGAGAGTTGGTAGCAGTGATTGTGCCATTGGATGTCTGTTTAGGAAGTGTTGGCCTAGCCCAATCAGCTCGAGGGAGTTCCCTATCCTTTCAACTATGGTTTTTAAAGTTTCTGGCCTGATATCAAGGTCCTTGATCCATTTGGAATTAAGTCTTGTACATGGTGACAAGTACGGGTCCAGCTTTAATCTTCTGCATGTGGAGATCCAGTTTTGCCAGCACCATTTGTTGAAGATGCTGTTCTTTTTCCATTGGATTCTTTGGGCCCCTTTGTCAAAGACCAAATGGCTGTAACTTTGTGGGCTTATATCTGGGTCTTCAATCCTTATCCATTGATCTGTGTGTCTATTTTGGAGCCAGTACCAGGCTGTCTTTATAATTATGGATTTGTAGTATAGACTTAGGTTTGGTATGGTAATACCTCCAGCTGTGTTTTTGTTACTCAGGATTGTTTTTGCTATCCTGGGTCTTTTGTGCCTCCATATGAACTTTGAGATTATTTGGTCAACTTCTTTGAAGAATTGCTTTGGGATTTTGATTGGTATAGCATTGAATCTGTATATTGCCTTTGGTAGGATGGTCATTTTTACAATGTTGATTCTGCCAATCCAGGAACAAGGGAAGTCTTTCCACCTTCTGGTGTCTTCTGCAATTTCTTTCTTTAGGGTTTTAAAGTTTTCATTGTAAAGGTCTTTTACCTCCTTAGTTAGGTTTATACCAAGGTATTTCATTTTTTTAGGGGTTATAGTAAATGGTATGGTTTCTCTCAAGGCTTTTTCACTTCTTTCATTCTGGGCATATAGGAAGGCCTCTGATTTTTGCACATTTATTTTGTATCCCGCCACCCTGCTGAACTTCTCAATTAGTTCCAGGAGCTTCCTGGTGGAGTTTTTGGGATCCCTCAGGTATAAGATCATGTCATCTGCAAATAGGGATAGCTTGATTTCTTCCTTGCCGATTTGAATCCCTCTTATGTCCCTTTCTTGTCTTATGGCTTCAGCTAAGACTTCAAGTACAATATTGAATAGAAGTGGTGAGAGTGGACAGCCTTGTCTAGTTCCTGATCGAAGTGGGAATGCTTCCAATTGTTCCCCATTGAGCATAATCCTTGCTGTGGGCTTGTTGTATACAGCTTTTATTATATTGATAAAGGTTCCTTCCATTCCTACTGTCTCTAGCGTTTTGATCATAAAAGGCTGTTGGATCTTGTCAAAAGCTTTTTCTGCATCTATCGAGAGTATCATGTGGTCTTGGACTTTGGACTGGTTTACATGATGAATTACATTTATTGATTTGCGTATGTTGAACCAACCTTGTGTGCCAGGGATGAAGCCTACTTGGTCCCCGTGAATGATCTTTTTGATATGTTTTTGAATCCGATTTGCTAAGACTTTGTTGAGAATCTTTGCATCTGTGTTCATCAGGGAGATCGGCCTATAGTTTTCTTTTTTAAGTGAATCTTTATTAGGTTTTGGGATTAAAACGATATTAGCTTCATAGAAGGAATTTGGTAGTGTTCCTTCCTTTGCTATTTGATGGAACAGTTTAAGGAGTATTGGTGTTATTAACTCCTTAAATGTCTGGTAGAACTCTGTGCTGAATCCATCTGGTCCAGGACATTTTTTAGTGGGAAGATTTGAGATTACTTCCTCAATTTCCTTATATGTTATAGGACTATTTAAATAATTCACAACTTCCTGATTCAATTTAGGTAAGTTGTGTTTACTTAGAAATTCATCCATCTCTTTTGTGTTGTCAAACTTCACAGAGTATAAGTTTTTGAAATATGATGTTATAATTCTCTGGATTTCTTGGGTATCAGTAGTGATAACTCCATGTTCATTTCTAATTTTGTTAATTTGGGTTTTCTCTCTCTTGCTTTTGGTTAGTTTAGCTAGGGGTGTATCAATCTTGTTGATTTTTTCAAAGAACCAGCTTTTTGATTGGTTGATTTTTTCTATCATTTTCTTAGTCTCGATTTCAGATATTTCTCCCCTTATTTTGCTAATCTCTTCTCTTCTACTGCTTTTGGGATCAGATTGCTCTGGTTTCTCTAAAGCTTTAAGCTGCATTGTTAAGTTGTTTATTTCTGATGTTTCCATTTTTTTGACGTGGGCATTAAGAGCTATGAACTTACCTCTTAGAACAGCTTTCATTGTGTCCCAGAGATTTTGGTAAGTTGTATTTTCGTTATCATTCACTTTCAGGAAATCTTGAATTTCCTTTTTAATTTCTTCCTGAATCCAGTTCTCATTCAGCATCATAGTGTTAAGTTTCCAGGAGTTAGTGTATTTTCTCTTGTTTGATGTGTTGTGGATGTCCAGCTTTAGGCCGTGGTGGTCTGATAGGGCACAGGTTAGAATTTCAACTTTCTTGTATATGTGTAGATTCATTTTGTGGCCCAATATGTGATCTATTTTGGAGAATGTTCCGTGTGCTGCTGAGAAAAATGTGTATTCTTTGGTGCGTGGGTGAAAAGTTCGATAGAGATCTGTGAGGTCCATTTCTTTCAGGGTTTGATTAAGTTCCAAAGTGTCTCTGTTAAGCTTTTGACCTGTTGATCTATCCCATGTAGAGAGGGCGGTGTTGAAGTCCCCAAGAATTATCGTTTGGGGGTTGATTTCTTGCTTTAGACGCTGTAGGGTTTTCTTAATGAATGTGGAGGGGCCCTATTGGGTGCATATATGTTCAGTATTGTGAAATCTTCCTGGTGAATTGTACCTGTGACTAAAATGTAGTATCCATCCGTGTCTCTTATAATTTTTTTTGGTTTGAAATCCACTTTGTCTGATAGCATAATGGCTACCCCTGCCTGTTTTCTGCTTCCATTTGCTTGTAGAATTGTTGACCAGCCTTTTATTTTTAGAGCATGCCTATCTTTTGTGGTGAGATGGGTTTCCTGCGGGCAACAGATTGATGGATTGTGATTTTTAATCCAAGTTTGTAATCTGTGTCTCTTGATCGGTGAATTAAGTCCATTAACATTAATGTTATAATGGAGAAACTATTGTTAATTCCAGACATTTATTATGTTTAGTAGCTTTTATAAGTATATTGCTTCACTTTTAATGGTGTTATATTTGCCTTCTGTTCTCCTGGATATGCCTGTTTTTTTCTTCACACTTGAGTATCATTTCTAGCAGTTTTTGAAGGCCTGGTTTGGTGGCCATGTATCCCTTAAAGTTGTCTTCGTGCTGGAAAATTTTTCTTTCTCCCTCGATCATGACTGATAGTTTTGCAGGGTAAATCAGCCTGGGTTGACATTTTTGCTCATTCAATACTTGAAGTATGTCTCTCCAAGCTCTTCTTGCTTTTACTGTTTCGACTGAGAAGTCATTTGTTATTTTAATAGGTTTGCCTTTAAAAGTGACTTGTTTTTTCTCCCTTGAAGCTCTCAGCACCAGTTCTTTATCTTGAATGTGGAGTGTTTTAACTATTATTTGCCGCAGTGTGCTTCTATTTTGGTCGTATCTGTTTGGGGTGCGGAATGCCTCTTGTATATGAATGTGCCTCTCCTTTTTTAGATGAGGAAAGTTTTCCTTGATGATCGTTTGAAAAATTTCCTCAGGGGTGGTATTTTGAGATTCTTGCTCCGGTATTCCATGAATACGCATGTTAGGCTTCTTCAGGGTGTCCCATATCTCTTGGATATTTCTCTCAAGTATCTTTTTGTCTTTAATAACCTCTTCCATTGAGCTGGTTAGTACTCCCACTTTATCTTCAAGGTCTGAAATTCTGTTTTCTGCTTCATTAGTTCTGTTGATAAGACTCTCTGTGGCATTCTGGGTTGAAGATAACTTGTCTTTTAGCTCAGTTTTAAACTCTGCTTGAGTTTGTTTTAACTGCTCTATGCCACTTTTTGTTTCTTGCACTGTTTTTCTCAACTCCTCCAGATGTCTGTTGTGTTCCTCTTCAAAGCGATTGATTCGATTATGTAATTCCTCCCGGATTTCCTCTTTCATAGTATTGAACATGGTAATGATCATATTTTGAAAGTCGTTATCCTGGGTCAGGCTTTCTTGGCCTTTTTCCGCGGGTTTGTTCTTGTTGGAGTCTAACATTATGGGATTAATTCCTTCAGTGGGAAATTTGTTTACTTGAGTGTTGCTTCTCATGGATTTGCACTTTGACTTTGGCATTGTCATTTTAACTCTTAAGATCTCTCAATTTCACTAAACTGAATTATTTGGCCTGGGGTACTGGTGGGCGGGGCCCGAACAGGGACTTACCTAGGGCGCGGGGTGAGGCCCGGGTGGACCGCGGGTGTCCCGACCGGCGGAGCGGGGTGGGGTGAAAAGTGACGATGGGCGCGTCGGCGTGGAGCTATTAAACCCGAGGGCAGCTGGGGCGGGGCCCGGGCGCAGGGGGAGGTCCTCCTCGTTCCTCGGCCCCCGCGCGGCTCCAGCTGGATGGCGGGAGTCGTAGCCGGGTCCCTGTGGGCTGACCTGGGGTCCTAGAGCGCGTGGTGAGGCCCGGCTGGATCTCGCGTACGCGTCCCGACCGGCGGAGCGGGGTGGGGTGAGAAAAAGGGACGATGGGCGCGTCGGCGTGGAGCTATTTCTCCCCCTCATTTTTTGAGATATGATCTCTCTGGAGCATGTGGTGGGAACTGGCTTTTAACATACTGGTTCCAAATCTGAGTTACGGCAATGAGGATTCACTTGCATTCTGAAAACATGGAGAACAATGGGTTATACCCTTGGAAGCTTTTATCCTTAGAAGTCTTGGAGAATGAGTCTTCAGAAGTCCCATGATCCTCTCTGGTTGATTTTTGTGATCTGGGGAGGAAAGGTGTGGATCTTTCCTCAGCACTGCTACTTTCAAATCTGCACTAAAACTCATGTTATGGGGGGCTATTGAAACAACCAAGAGAGTTTTAGGGAACATATCTTGCAGAACCTGGGTTTATGGTTATGTGAGAGATGATTTCAAAAATGAAGAGCCTCTTTTTTAGTAAGCCAGCAAGAATATTGGGCTTGGAGTAAGATGGGATGCCATTCAGCCATGGCTCTGGGTAGTTCTTGACATCTCTGAGCTTTGGTTTGGTCACTTACATAGATGACCATGTCACCGTCAAAAGACCAAACCAGGGAATGCTTTTATTTCTTCTTGAGATAGTACTTACTTACGTAGCCCAGGCTACCCTCAAATTGACAGTCCTCCTGCCTCTTATTCGTTGATTTCATTTTCTATTATTTGGCAGTTTTACATGTGTATAGGGTGAATTTTTGTCATTTTCACTGCATGTAACTCTATGTCATCCTCATTCCTTCCATGGAGAACGTTTTTCCCAGGGAATTTCCTCCCTCCTTATATGTGTATTTGGGTTTATCTGTCCCACTGACTCTAAAAGGGTTGCCTGCACTAATATGTGCCTGGGCACTTGCTGCAGCCTAGATCAGTGGCAACCCCATTGAAGCAAGTGAGTCTCCTTCCCGCAGCCAACATTAACCACCAATGTTCACTAGAGATGGGCGTGATATCAAGAGCCCCTCCCCTGAGCATGATGTGATGGTCATGGGTACAATCTCCCGTAAGTCTTATGCAGGTAAATACAGCTGCAGTGAGTTCACGCGCTAAATGACCTTGTCCTGTCTGGCAGACACCATTTGGTGGTACTATTCCACACCCACTGGCTCTTTCATTCTTTCTGGCCTCTCTTCCACAGTGTTCCTTGAACCTTGGTGGAAAGAGGGGAGACGTCCTGTTTATAACTGAGTAGTACACAGTTGCTTTTTTTTTATACATTTTTACCAGCTGTGATTCTCTGTATTATCCACCATCCACTGGAAAAAAAATGCTGCTTGTATGAACTACTTCAGCCTCCGGAGTACTGGGATTACAGACATGCGCCACCGTACTAACGAGTGCTCACCAGAGAGCTAATCCCAGTAGAAGTGATTTTCACCTTTTTTCCCTTTCCTTTTCTACATTCCCTTCTCTTCAGTTTCCTTTTGAAGTTTATTTATCATTCATTAATTCATTCATTCATTCAATCAATCAACCCTTTACTTCATGAAAGAGAGGCATGTAGCCTGCGCAGCTCTCCCACTTCTGAAGAGCACATCCCTGGAATGGCGTGGAGTAAGCCATCACATCAGGAGCCACATAGGGAGGTCCCAGGCACCCCTGAGAGGAGTACTGGGTCCCCGGGCTGCTGTGGGGGAGCAGAGCAGGAGCGCATAGAGCACCTCTAGGGAGGACCTCCCCGTATCGCCCGCTGAGCGCTTGCTCGAAGGCCTGCACAGGTGTTGCCCCAACTGCAGGCTTAAATCAAAGGAAAGTATTACCACATGTTCCCACACAGAAAGTAAAAGAGCAAAGGCCGCTCTTGTAAGGAGAGAGGAGTAGGGGGGCAGGGCGATGTGAGGAACCAGGGAAGGAAGGGGGAAAAACAGAAGAGCTGCCAATATAAAGAATTCATTAGAGAAAAGCCATGGTGTGACCTCCAGGATGAAGATGAGTGCAAATTCCTGTATGATTTAATGTTCCGTGGAACTATTCCAAACCACATGGTCCCCACGAAGGCTGTGTGCTTTCCAACCGGGCGGCGCTCTCTGCAGGATGCAGGGGTTTGGGGGATGTGCTTGCTGCACGCTCTCCTTGAGAGCTGTGGTCCTTCATCTTCCTTGAGGGAGGGTCTACTACCCGTTTACTCTGCATGCTACTGACTGAATCTGAGATTCTTAGAAACATGCTCTCAGCACCAATGATGAGGCTTGAGTCATGATCTGTGTCTGCAGAAGCCTGGAGAGGTGGAGGAACTGGGAGCTAACCATTTGTGGGAAGAAGGTGTACATCCTACCGGGGCTGCTTGAGCCTTAGATGGCTTTGTCTCCTGGGCCGGAGGTGCGGCCATCAGACCACATTATTTTGTGGCTTTGTAGTTCTCTGAGTTAGTTGGTTTCGTTTAATGCTTTCCAACTATAAAACCAGCCAAACAAAAAATATGGTTGAGGGAGATGGTTCAGTGAACAAAAGAGCTAGCTGTGGAAGTTTGAGAACCTGAGTTTGAATCCTCAGAGCCTGTCTGAAAGCTGGTGGCATTGCAAATGCATCTGTAACTCCAAAGCTCATATGTAGAGATGAGAAGAGGTGCCAGGGGAATCCCTGGAAACTTGCATACTGGCTAGCCTTGGGCTTGTGGGGCAAGGGGATATGGAAAGAGCCGAGAGGGCAGGAACCAACAACAGACCCTTTCTCAAGCAAGGTGGAAAGCAAAGGCTTACACCAGAGGTGTCATGGTATGTGTGTGATCACAGACCTGTGAATATGCGTGTGCACAGACTAGGCATAACATGCACACTCAAACATGTCTTACACACAGAAATTTCTGTGTTTTATTTAGGAAAAAAATCCTCTGTATGTCAAAAAATGTCTCTTCAAAAAAAATCCGTAAAAATATTGAATGAAGCATAATACACATTAGGCTGATGAGATGACTCAGCCAGATGCCTCGGTAGGTAAAACTTGGAGACCTGAGATCATCCCCAAGAAAGAAATGGCTTAAACGCTGTGGCATGTGCTCGCCTGCTTGCATTCTCTCTCAAGTAAATAAACATATAAATAAACTTGATGCATGAAAAAGAATCTGCTATGGCTAGAAATTAGGATGGGAGCCCAGGGAGATGGCTTTGTAGCTAAAGCCTTTGCCTTACAAATTCAGAGATCTGAGATTGGAACCCTAGAGCCAGGGTAAAACTGCCAGGTGGATATGGTGACAGCCTGCAGTTCTGGCCCTGGAGGTGGAGCTTGGGAAACAGCAGAGCAAAGCGACGAGGAAATAGATTAATATAGCATGATTCTTGATGTCACTCTTGGGCCTCCACAGGTACCCATACTCAAGTGTCTTCTTGTATACATGCCTGGACACACATGTACACACACACACACACACACACACACACACACAAACACACACACACACATGCATGCATGAACAAGAAAAAAGTTAGGATGGGGTCCTGGATCCGACCCACTAGCTTCCCTATCCTTATGTAGTTCAGGTCCTGAAGGGCACACAAAGAAACTGAGGCAAGTCTAGTTATGCCTAAGCTTTTTCAATTTGTGCTCCAGGAAAGGAAAGTACTACGATGATGAAGAGACTTTCTAATGTGTCTGTCAGTAGCCATGTCAAGTCATGTCAAGGGATGCTTTTCCATGGAAATTACATTCTTCTCAGGTGTGTCTTCATGCACTTTCCCAGTGCATTTGCTCTCGGGGTAGAGGTGACTAAAGTGATTCTGGGAGCAGCAGGTCTGTCTGGAGGACCAAACTCTACCACCTGTAAGAGTCCCTAGAGAAGTCTCCACCCTTGGCCGTCACTGGGTGCAAGTGAAACGAAATGCTGTGGTTCCACGCCGGAGTCGCAGGGAGCCCAGAGTCTTCAGCTTGGCCTGTCTAAAAAGGAGCTATCTTTCCCCTGGAATGACCTATCATCCCAGAAGGGATCTTTGGGCTTTAGTCTCAGGCAGAAAAGCCTCAAATTGCTGGTTTGTTATTAAGACAAGTCAGATTACAATTTATCTTCCCAAGCGTCTAAGACCAGAAAAGTCTTTCTGAGTTTTTTTTTTTTTAATGGAGTTGTTTGTTCCCTTTCTAAAGAGAACAATTGGTTTAACACATTAATAATTATTGAAATTCAAAAATATCTTTGGAAATGTTTGCTGAGCTTTTAATCTTCCTAACTCTGCAGAATCTGGCCTCTTGCTGTATTTCTATTTAAGCCTAGGTGCTTTCATGAACAGGCTATGTCTTGTCTGTCAAGATGTACAGAGACTCGCTTTAATTATCACCCGTATAATAGAGAGTGGTGCTCAGCAAAGATGCAAGTGCTCTCTCAGATATGCCAGATTCATCGCACTTAGGTGGTGCCGTGAAACATGGCTGACCAACAAAATGGCTTGAGGTAGAAAACAAAACAAAGAAAAACTCCTATGCAAAGCTCCTGGCTCTCCTTGAAGACTACCATCACCCACTGATCTGCCTGAGACCTTGCAGTCCCTTTCAGAAGTACAGGGCCCTTGTTAGACGGCCACTGTGAATGACACATGGACCTCTGCTGTTTTGAGCCATACCGATCCAGGGCGAATCTGTTCTGCAGTGCAACTTAACTAACCCTGGTGCGTATAGAACAAGGTGGGCTAGCAACAAGAATGGCCCAAAGGCTTGTTCTGGCAAAAGCTCCCCTGAAGAGATTTCTGTAGGATTAGGGAGCTCAGGGTTTCCCAAAGCTGTGTGGTGGAGCTGACTCTTACCACCCGTGACTCATAACTGAGCACATCTTTTCCAAAGGCTACATTCACCTTGGTAATTCATCACCTTGGTAATGCAGACGTTAGCACATGTAAGAATCCTCTCACCTCTGCCCTCTACAGCAAGGTAGTTGTTAAACATTTATCAAAATACCACAGTGTTCCATAAACATAGACGACTGTTTGTCAATTGAGAGTTTAATCACAGGATTAAACAGAGAAACAAGGCCTAGTCTCAGGGAAAAAAAAATCTCACTAGCTCACCACTCATTTTCAAGATTCTTAAGAGAGATTCATCGTGGGTGTAGGAAATGAGACTATGGATTCTCAGTGGGCAAGGACTGCCCCCAGGCTCTTGAACATTCACTCTCTGTAGGAGAGAGATGAAACAGCAGGCTTGCAAGTGGGCAGGCTCACAAACCTGGTGACTTGAATTCAATTCCTGAAGTCCACATGGTGAAACAGGTAATTGATAAACTTTTAAAATTTGTACTTTGACTGTCTTCTATGCCCCATGGCATCCATGTGGATGTTCTCTCTTTCTCTCTCTCTCTCACAAATGTTTATTTAAGATGCTGCAAAAAGGTGATCTATTGTGGTTACTCTAAATCATGTAAGAAGCAGTCAAAATCATGTTTGACTTACAGAACTATTTTTCTGTTCACTTCTTACCCTGTTTTGATGGTTATACTTCTTTTTGAATATGATTAATAGATTCAGATAAATTTAAAAACTAATAAATTATCTTGTTATTGAATAATATTTAAGATGTATGCTTGAGGATTCCAAAGATGAAAGATTTATTTCTTTTATTTCATAATTTCAATTTTCACATACAAAAATAAGTACTTTATGTAAGAAACTCCCTGCCTTGCCATGTTTGGGAAGATTCCTATTCCCTGATTTTTTTTCTGATGATTTCTAACCCTCTTCCATTATTTAGGACTCTAGGAATTTTCCAGAAGAGCAGTAACTGGAATCCTGACTGTAACCCTCCCCTCCAAAGACTGGGAAAGGTCTTAATATAATATCACTAAGCAGGAAACTGTCTTTCTTCTGATGGCATCTCTGCTCATACATTCTAGTGTTTTCTCTGTCATTTCAACAAGGAAATATATTAAGTGTGTGGTAGAGGAGATTAACATATGGACACGAGGAAAATACTATATATAAACTCAATTCATTGTATTTTATAAGAAGGTGTACATAATTTTGATTGACATGCTGAATTTTTGACTTGAATATTCAATATTGTTGCTGACTAGCTTGTGCTTTGTCAAGCTGGGCAACTGCTCACTGTTAAAAATAAGATGCCAGGATGCTTTCCCAGTTTATGCAATTCTCAACAACAGCCTTGACTGGACCTTCTTGACATCAGTTTCTTTGTTTGTGAAGGACTCGATGAGATGGTTTGTGGGGTTCCCCCCAAGTCATATTTTATTGTCATGTCACTATCAGTCAGGCACAGAGGCTGCAAGTGCATGCCCACAATTTACTCACTATGTAGTGAATATTACTTACTTGCTAAGTGGTGAGTGGCAAAACAAACATAAACCCCTGTTCTGGAGAACGTGCAGTTCAATGGGGAGACAAGTGAAAAGCCAGATACAGTAAACAGAATAATGCTGTGCTGCGAACTCTTGTGAAGGACATGAGAAGAGCACCAAATTCATCTTGGGCAAAAAATAATATAGATGAGGCCATCGTAATAGTGGCATATGCACCAAAGAAATGACCAACAGCTTTCTGATTGGACTAGAGATTACCTTATCAGATTAATGCCCATCCCTGTTACTGTAAACTAGAACAAGAATTTTTAAAAAGGGAGGGAAATAGATCAGCAAAGAAGGCACGGAATAAACCTATAGGTAGGAAGACAGTACATCAAACTGCTCTGTAGGCAGCTTTTATTGTACCCATAGAATGAGAACTCACTGTGGAAACCTTTGGGTCTAAAACTGGATGAGTAAGGGGAAATGCACATATCAATGGGGTGGCCTGAAGAGAGGTAACTTGTTGGCTTGAACTGCCGCAGGAGTAGACAAGCCAGAGTGGACCCTGAAGTTCATAGAGCAAAGGATGGGAAAGAGTGGGAGGGAATGATGAAGGGAAGGGAGGGGATGGAAGGGAGGGGGAGGTAGGGAAGCTGGGATGAATACTCAATACATTTGTAAAAGTAGAAAAAATAGATAAAAATGAAAACAAATAATATGAATGAGGGCAGAAAGTAATATTAAGTATGTGCAGAGCTAGGGCTAAGGTGAGGCAGGAGACCCAAAATGGCATAATGGATTTGAAAACTACCCTATTGTGGGCCCCGAGTGAGCCACTTGGCAAGATGATTGATGTTGGTCTCAGGGAGAAGACAGAAACTAGATCAGAACATGCAATGGTAAAGGGCAGGAAACCACAGATTCAAACTTCCTGTGTCTGAATTTAGATCGAGAGGTAAGGTTGCATATGTGAAAGTGAGAGGCCCGAAAGACTCTGGCTTAGGAGGAATCTTATTGAATATTTTAAAGGGAGTGAGATTTTCCTTAGCAGCTATCCATTTGAGATTTTATATATATATATATATATATATATATATACACACACACACACATATGTGTGTATATATATATAAAGTAGAAGTGGGATGAAATGCAATTTTTAATTTTTACTTTTTTTAGTTCATAAGCAATTTCCCCCTTCACTTTGGGGTTAAGATAATCAAGCTCATATGAATTGTCTTAAGTTCATCTGCAACACAATCAGACAAGAAGGCTAAAAGAGCCTGTGCTTTGAAATAACCTTATGCTCCTGACACACCAAGAGACCTTGAACAGGTAATATTGGGTGGAAATGACTTAAATTCATTGTATTCACTTATGAAACTATTGAATAATTATATACATGTGTGTGTATACATATGTTCATACATATGTGTATGTATGTATACACGTATGTAAGTTAGCATCTGTGACTACAAAACCTGTCACTGTCCATCCTGCACTTCTCAGGCAAGAAGAAGCAGTAGGTTCTCTGCAACTCATGTCATTGGAGAGCTCTTTGCTGCTCATCCTGGAGAACTGTGGGAAGGTGGATAAATTTAAATTTCTCTTTCTGAGTTACAAGGAGAAAAAAAGCCCAGTGACATTTTTGGATGCCCCTGTTGAAATGTTCACACTTGAGGGAAAAGAAATCACTTTCTCCAGGAAGTGAGTAATAAATCTCTCTCACCAATGGAAGCTGTTCACATCCTGAAACAACAATCATCAGCTGAAAAGGAGAAAAAAAATGAGGCATTCCTTCCCCCCATGAAACCTTCTTCCTCCATGTCCCCGTTGCTATCGGACTATAGAGAGCGCCCTTGGGTATCTGAAACTTCTTTAGAACTACTCCAGAAAAATCATTGCTCTAGTCAAAGACCGTGGAGCACTGCCCAGGGTGAGAAATGTTTAGTCAGGGCGACTCCTGGAGAGGCTCAGCTGCCTGTGATGCAGGTGCAGTGAGCAAAGCAGGCCAAGTGTGCACAGATGGGGCCTGTGTTTGATGCGACAGGGCAGGGAAATGGCCGGGAGCAGGGTGATATTTGACTGTGTGCATTTAAATGTTGTGCCTTCATTTTATAGAAATGTATGTCTCTCTCTGTATGTCTAAAATGGATGAGTGTGTTGGTTTTTTCTTTTACATTTGTTCTGGCCTTATCTTCAGACTGTCTAACTTTTCCTCCACTTCTTGTCTTTCTTCTTTCACATCCATCTTCCAAACTGCCACCAACATGCAAAGCCACTGGGACCTGCCAAGTTCCTTAGGGGCTCACTGAGTAATACACCCTCGACAGGCAGAGAGGAAATGCCTACTTCATTTTTAGCTTCTATATTCAAGGGAACCTGTTGTTCATTCCGCGATATGTATTGCACTTGCCTTTCTTTCTCATGGATAAATTTAAGGAGAGAAAAGGTTTATGGTACCAGAAGGGAGACACAGTTTACTGTGGTGGAACTCTCACAGCACAGGGATGACTTGGAGGCAGAGGCTACAGGCTAACTTCTCAAGTCACAGCTGTCAGCAGAGAGAGAGAGAGAGAGAGAGAGAGAGAGAGAGAGAGAGACAGAGAGAGAGAGAGAAAGACAGAGACAGAGAGAGAAAGAGAGAGAAAGAGAGAGAAAGAGAGAGAAAGAGAGAGAAAGAGAGCAAGAGACACACCGGGAGGAAATAGAGCAAAGCTACCAAACCTTAAGGCTTCTCCCCTTCCTCCCACCTCTGTGGGATCTTCCTCCAGCAAGACCCTACCTTCTAAAGGGGCTACAACCTTCCCAAATATTAGTAAGAGCTAAGATGCAAACATGAGCCTGTGAGGAACAACCTACATCCAAACCACAATAATATGTCTGTTTGTTTTCATTGAAATTGTTGTAATAAATTACTTGTGATTGAGGCAATGTCATCTCTGTCCCTTCACCATGTGACCTCAGCTGGAGAACCATCTGCAAGAACTGCTGGCAGCCATGTGTCAGGATTCTTTGTCAATAGGCCTTGCACCTTCAAGCACAAAGGTGATACGGGGGTACTTGTCTTTAGTCTGCTGCATCTAATAATATGTCTGGTTTACGTTTGAAATTATCCTATTTGATGTTGGGGGAGACATTATTTAGAGTCATAGCAGAGGAGAGATAGATTGTTTTCTCGCTTGCCTTTCCCAGATATACAACCTCACGGAACTTAAGATTCCTCAGCCGTAAAGTGCAATCTTTGCGGTTTCTCACACACAGAGCCGTGACTATTCAGTCAGATGCTTATGAAGTTTAGAGCAGGTACCTGGTGTCCCAATGCAGATCAGTGCCTTGAATTATTTGTCATGGAACTAATTTTATAGATGATTCAAATGCAGTCATAAGTACAAAATAATCACCAATAGATATAATTGGGTTGATTATATTAGACAATTTTTAACAGCTGAAACAATTTTAAAAGGGGCTATCTGCAGTATGCCAGTGAATACTTCAATATTGCTGAGACCTAGTTCAAATTAGGCAAGGATATAAGAGCTCATTAAACATATGTATTTAAGAAAATTCTAAACTCATACCACTTTTGGTTGATTGAGGCATTTATGTTTAATTTTGGTGAACACACTAACTTTTCTGACATTCTGTGTAATATAGTTTATTGTACTAATATGTCTTTCCCTAGAGTAGAAGTATCTCAAGCTAAGAAAGGAATATAAATAAATAAGAACATCTGGTGGAGGAGTTAAAGCAGATGTGCAGATTGGGGCACATCAAAGCAAAGCCCCTTATTATCTCAGTGACAGACTAGGGCTGCATAATAAAAACAACTTAGAGAGATAGAATTAATCGCCCAGACATGTCAGTTCATATAAAAAGATAGCCTCAAAGCTGTTATCATTTGCTGTTGTAATAATGTTTACTGCTTTTTTGGAATACATGCATGCATAGTTAATGTTCATATTGATAAAGGCCATCAATAGAAGATGAGTTTACACACAGAGCTACCAAGGATTTGGTTTTATTCAATGGAGAATGTTTTTCTGAAATGTGGCATAAAAGCATCTCTTAGCTTTCTCGCATAGCATTACATGTAGTGGAGAGCTCTCTGTTTCTGAGCAGAGAGGTTCTGTGTGGTGACTGAATGCCCCTTTGCATGCTGTGTGCAACACAGCCGTCTGTCCGGGGACTGCAGTCATAGAATATGCTGGACCAGGTTTTATTAATTTTTCACTTTCTATTGTTTTTTAATATTGTATATATAAATACAGTGAATTTATATTTTTTTATCCCTTGGTCCCAAATACCTTCCCCCCACCCCTCCTTTTCCCCTTACAACCTTTCATCTCCCCTGCCAGACTCCCACCTCTTTTCAATTCTTTTCATTGTGTTTCATCTGTTTGTCTTTGATGACATATGCCTGACATGATTCATGCTCCAGCAAGCATCCTAGATCAGTGGATATTCCATTGAGGAAAGCATCCTCCTTTTCTTCCCCATCAGCATTAGTCCTCATCAGTGTCTCAGAGAGATGTGGAGTTTCTTGAGATCTTGCTGATTTCATGGTAAGATGTAGATAAGATAATTCCATTGCAAGTATTCTAATATTCCATGAAATCTTGTATATCATGACTATGTCATGTCCAGAAGATAATGTCTTATGCACCACTTTCCCACTTCGGACTCTTAAAATATGTTACCCCCTCTTCCAAGATGTCCCTAGCGTTTTAGGGTGGGAGCGAGTGAGGCTTATATGTTTTGTTTAGGGACAAATTACTCAACAGTCACTTTTTTTCTGCTTTTTGTCAAGTTGTGATTTTCAGTAATAAACACCTTCCATTATAGAAGAAGGCTTCTCTGTTCAATTCTGAGCACTCTTTCAATCTATGGGAATAATAACAGGTATTTACAAGACAGTTTGGTGGCTGTTATCTTTTTAGCTAAACTTTCATAGTTTGTTCTTCCCTTATGAGCTAGTTTGTCCCCCCCTTGTTTTAGTTTATAGTTACAGGAATGTGTTCTATTTGACAAGTCAGCCTTAAATGTGATCAGAAAGCTGTTGGTTGTCTCCTTGATATTCATGCCACTATTACACTGTTGGTCACCTGTTGCCATGTGATTGTTATTGCAACTTGCAGTTTTCAGATTGATGAGATATTTGATTGCTTTTTCCCTCCACTAGCTTCTATAGTACTCTCTGGTACTGTGTAAGCTATCCAACAAGGAGGAAGCTTCTGAACCAGTTTCAGCTGGTGTTTTTTGTTTGTGTCCTGTAATCCATATGAGTTGCATCCTCAGTAATAGGATATCTTACTGTCAGCTTTGGAGGGCAACCAAGAGTAATGACAAAAACCTGTACTGTTTGGGGGGGCTCTGAAACCTCTCTGAAGAACAATCTATTAGGAAGTACCACATACCCACTACTTCTAGTGTAGTTTTAATTTTCACTGGTGAAGCAACCCAGAGCTTTTTGTTTTGTTTTGTTTTACCCTGTTTCCCTCTCTTTGTGCTCCTCTGCATAGGGACTATCCATTCTTATTCCTTTTAAAAAATGTTTTGTCATATTAGTAACATAGGAGGTTCCTATCTGTTTCCATCCTACAATCTTAGGGTTTTTCTTTTAGTCTCCCAGTCCCTTCTACATCTCATCCCCTCATTTCCCCTAGATACTTTTCCCCATTATTCCTCCATCACCCTACCAGCCATGATATCCTATATCTACTCCTCCAAAGGTTTCACCATAACTATCCCTTCCCACCTTTCCATTACAGGACAAATCAGGTTTTAATACAGAGTACAGTGAAATGGATTTCTTCCCAGAATATTTCTGTGTGGTGTCATATAAAAGGCTAATCTTGAAGCCCGAGGTCAGAGAATTGGGTAGAATAAGAACAGAATTTATTTATAAACCTAAATGTATTTATTTTCTTTCTCACATTACAAAGCAGTAAAGGATAGTGTACCCACTGTGTATAATTTTTCTAAGAGTCTTATTGGTGACTTTTATTGATTCTTTCTCTCTCAAATACTTATACTAAACAACAGATGTCCAATATTTCTATAATACTTTTGTGTCTTTTCTCTTGATGATATCAATGATATTGAAAGGTCAAAATGCTGAATTCTAGGTGAGCTGAGAAACAGATACAATCAAATCTACTCTGCAGAGGACCAAGAGAAACAGCTCTTCAGAGTAAATCCTTGGGAGTTAAGTATAATGGGTCAGCAAAAACATCTGAACTACCTTCTTCAAATGTTAGGACTTAAGAAATGTGAAAATTGTAGCCATAGCCCAAGTCAATCTAGCGCACCTCAAGGGACATTGAATCCTCCCCACCTTTCATAAGTTGGACTCCATAGAACAGTGAATCTGATAAAAGTGGTGCTTTGGCATTGGAAGGAACCTGCTGGCAGAGTTTTGCTGTTAAGGGGGGGTGGCACTGCCTGACTCCTCTCCACTTTTCCTTGCAGCATTCATGGACTAGCACTGGACTAGGGCATTTCACATGCCCAGGTAGTGGAGACCACCTGAAGGGAAAATCCTGTGCAGAAATCAGGTGAGTGAGAACGTCATGACTCATATTGATGTCCATTTTCTTATGCAGCTTTTGTTATGTTTTTGGTGTACCAAACATTTTCTCAGCTTAGTGAAGAAGAAAGAGTGAATACGAAGGTTCCCCGAGACACGGATGATGCTAAGGCTATAAGAGAAGTTTCATACAAATACAGGTACTTGTAGCTTATTTTGTTACTACATATTTTTGCAGAAATCCACCATACATGGCTCTGTATGTCTCAGTATTCTCTCAAGGTTCTTTTATTCCTTTCTGCTAACCTGATACTTCATGTGTTTGTGTTTCAGACTAGGTGCCTCATTCTGTTATAAACTCTTCTACTTAGGAAGACCTGTTGTGTGCAAATGCTTAACCAAGAAGGCAATGAAATGGTCACAATGGTTTAAACACCATGGAGCACATTTAATTAACTTTATTGTATTTTGAGAATAAGACCATTTCTAACCTAATTGGTTTATTAATATTACATCTCTTGTAAATAGTTGTTCCACTGAAAGTTTTTTTATTGTCTCTTTTCTAGGTGTTGTGCCTCTCTCCTTTGTAGCAATTAAGTCAGGAACAACATTGTACCAACCTACAACTTCAGGAAAAGTTGTTTTCTGGAGCTCAGTATTTATTCTGATGATTTTGACTGTTCTTTCTATTCTGTCAGCCATCTTCCAAAAGAAGCTAAACCAGAAATTTGTGTGAGTTTTAGTTTTCATATCACCACCACCATCATCAATTCAGGATTAACAGGTACATCCACTTTACATCTGTAAATGTTTCTTCAGTAACTGAAAATAATTGTAACAATAGAATCTCCCACGAGACTGTTAACGTAGTGCATTAAAAAGGCAAATGGGAAGAACAAGATGGAGGTTGGTGTCTTGCCAAAAGTGCTGTGGCTTAGAGTTGTGACTGAGCCCTTTACATTACTGCATTGAGAGTCACTGTAGATAGATAGATGACTTAGGAAATTCTTACTCTAAATGATTCATTGAATTGGACATTTTTCTCTTTCATTACTAGTAGCTACAATAGTGAGCTTGGGAAGAGTGGTACATGCCCAGGAGGCTGAGGCTAGAAGATTGCTGGTTTGGGCCAGCTTGGGTACCACAGAAAGATACTGTCATGCAGAAAAAAAATAATAAGAGAAAATTTAGAGCACAAACTGAACAAGTAATGCCTGAAGGAGATTTGCAGTTCTCTTCCTAGACAGCACTTTTTATAGACCAATTAATGTAGAATGGAATGAGTTACCTATTTTGTGACACTTTTTGTTTCTTTTTTATCATTGTATATTTTCATCTTGGATTAGTCTGCTAATTTAAATTCTGTCCAGTCTGTTTTTATCCAGTTTTCTAGGTTTTACAGTATTTCTACCTTGTATATATGAAATGAGAATTATATAACTATAACAAATTGGTGTTGATAATATATGTTCAGATAATATTTTGTTTCAGTGTCACTTAACTATCTCAAAAAGGGTTCTAAGAAGTAAATACTCAAATCATATAGTTTTTAAGCATTAAAATAATTATTCTATATTTTGAAACAAACTGGCAGTGGGACACTTGTAATTAAATATATATTTGTTCCAATGACTATAAAACTTACTTCATTTGTTTGTCTGTTCATTAAAGCATGTGTTATGTAATTATCTTTTTAATAAAAGAATAGAAAGAAAGAAATCATAAAATAATCTAAGTGAAAATTTCCTGAACAACAAAGGATGCTTTTGTATAACAAAACTTCCCAGAATCTCCTTTTCTTATCTCTTTTACCAAACTAGACCAATGGGCATTCTTACTTAGTTTGCCATAACTCCCTCTTTCTTATCTCCTTCCTCCACTTTGTGGATCTGTTCTTTAACACTTTTTTCATACAGTGTGTCCTATCTCTTTCTCTTCACTTTTCAGTTCTGTGTCTTGGCATTCTACTCTGCTCAGCACAGTGTAACAAAGGATTATCCCTGGCAGGCAAGAGGAAGAAGATGCCATAAACACTTCTGGCTTCTTGTGCTGGCTGCTCACAAGTTTAAATGTTATCCATTCAAACCTAGAAGAAATAACAGCTGTAAAATAACTTATGCAATAGCTTAATTACAGAGCCTAGGGGAACTATGGGAGACACATTTTTTTTTTCCTTTCAACTATAGTGACCAAGAAAGATGGGAGGGTGAACAGGGGACCGGGTGATATAGATCAGTGGGTAAGGTGGTTGCTTGGAAACCTGGTGACCTGAATTCAATCCTAGTAGCCCACTCAACAAAAGGAGAACTAAGTTCCAAAAGATGCCTTCTGCTCTCTACTTGTGTGCACCTGTGCACCTGTGCACCTGTGTCTCTCTTTCTCCCTCCCTTTCTCCCTCAAATGAATAATAAAATATTTTTTCAAAACATAGCAAGATGGAGAAGAAGGTGAATAAGAAGTGGATAGAATGTAGATTGGGGAAGAGAAAAAAATCTAAAAGACTTTTAGGTAACTGAATATTTTAATATTATATTTTTTTGTCTACAAACAATAATTCCCTGGAAGCAGGAGAATTTGAAAACTATGTGGCAGATATTGCTGTAGAATATAAAGATCCGTAGAATGAATATAAGATGTATTTGTGTAATGTTCTAAATGTAGAATAAAATAAATATCTGTGAAAGTAAAGTGTGCAGATAGTATTAAGGAATTCATTTCAGGAATAAAAATATCATTTCCCAGATATTTTGACCTGTCACTGCTCTCAATAAAAATGTTTTTAATCATCTATAATCTATGTCTATATCTGCATGTACACATGCACACACATAGACATACATCTGAAGCAAACATTACTTTCATGTATATGTATATATATATATGAATATGAATATATATAATTACATCCTCTAATGAATAGCAGTTGTCCCTTTAAGAAGTTACTTCTGGACTGCACATCAAAATAAAAGAAAAAATAAATGCGTATAGTAACTGACAGTTACTGTAAACACTTGAGCTTGCTTGGGTAAGACAGGAGTTTGCTTGTGGATAAAATGACCAAGAAAGACCACTAAGAAAAAAAATTAAAGGAGAAGGAGAAGAGATGACTTGGGTTAAAACCTTTGGCTCACAAGAAAAAGAACCTGAGTTTGGTTCTCTAGTTTCTGTGAAAAAATGCTGGGTAGAAATGGCAGAGACCTGTAATTCTCACTCTGGAAAGTGGAGCCTAGGAAATCCCATAGCAAAGGAGTAAGAAGATAGAGCAATCCAAATTGGTTCCTGATTTCACCCTTGGGCCTCCACAGACATATACAGACACACACACACACACACACACACACACACACACACACACACACACAAATGAATTAATTAAAAAAATAAAAGGAACAAGAGAAAGAACACCGAAACAAAGCAAACTTCATTGCATAAGAGAATTAAAAGTAATCTGGGTCTAATTTGAAGCACGGTCAATTGGTTCATCACTTGTGCTCTAGAGGATAGAATATATTTTGAAATGTTTTCAACAAATTGCAGCTGTCCTAAATGTGAAAGTTTAATTTTCACTCAAGTCATTGAGATTTCTCATCTACTGGTGGTTTCTTTTCCCATTAGGGATATTAACAGAGTAGTTTCTCAGCAGTTGAAGAAATCTGACTCGTTAATAAAATAGAAATGACTGTATTAAGTTAAAGATGTGGCACACAGGTCAATTTATTCAATAAAAAGTCCTCTACAAACAATTTTCCTACTCAATGGTATATGTGTACAAGTGTGCACATATTTATGTGTGTATAATTGCTATTGGTGTGGTTACTATTTGTTTTTGTACAGCTTATGTTTGAAATTATCTGAAATGTCAATGTTTGTATTTTTTCTCTTTTGATATCTGAACGTCTTTCCTTTCTTTTAATATTCAGTTGGCACTATGCATGGCCATCTTCAATTCTGTTCTTTCGTCCTGCATATTCATAGAAAGACTGGTTTTTATTTTGCACAGAAACGTATTTTAAGTTGAAATAATTTCTACACCTACTTTGTTTGAAGAGTGGCCACGAAACATTAAATTTAATTTATGAAGCCCTCTATTTGTGTTCCAGTTCTCTGCAAATGCACACACACACACTGTGTTGAAGCTGCGTTTCTATATGCCAATGACATTAGAGTTTCTGGCAAAACCCAATAGGCAATCAATTATCACCTGTCATGAATGACTTTTAAGATCCAGCCAGTTATTTTAGAAACAGTGCTTAGCTCTACTGAGAATGGGGAAAATCTCCTTCTGAAAGTCCCCATCGTTTTATCCAAAGCCATTCTGACCACTTTCAGTTGAGCTAATGCAAAATAGTGTTGCAACTCACATCTTAGAAACTTATTTCAAAATAGATTTAAGGGTATGCTTGCTGCTTGGAAATGCTAGAAAATCTTTCATCATTTTCCCCGCTCTGGGGAGCACGCACCAGTTGCAAGTTGGCACCTTTTTCCTGTTTCTTATTTTGATTTCAAACCCAGTCAATTGAGAACTGGAATCTGCCTTCTCAGAGTCCAATACTGTTGTTTCCTTTCCTGTTTCTTTTCCTCAATTGTCTTTCAGAAAACATAAAAAACCAACACTGATCTTACCAGCCAGAGAAAAATTGCTGACATCCAAGTATAATGGAATTCCCAAACAGGTAGTACTTTAAACATATATATATATATACACACACACACACACATATATAAACTTTATTTATTTTTAAATTCTGTTAACTATGAATTTATGTGTTTTTATTTCCCATTTCCTACTCCTCCCTCCCTTTACACTTCTCAGTCTTTCTGTTGTTCCTTCCCATCGTTTTCCTTCCCCTCCCAGTTTCGCCCTACATGTGCAAGCAACTAGGTTACTTCTGGGATACATGCACTAGTTAGTGCTTGGGCACCCTTCAGGATGCAAAACCTGTGTGAGTAGAATCTGGAGGCTCCTTCTCTCTTGTGTCTGTCTAGCCTCAGTCCAATATAGGCCTTCAGGGTAGCATCATGTCTGATGCAGTCTTCTCCATTTCATTGCAGTTTGTCCTTAGGCTAGCAAGTATACCACCGACTCCTACTACAGATTCAGAGGCAAAAGAGAAAGGGGCAAGATTATCAAGGCACTCAGCATCCAACCAAGAAAGACAGAAGTGAAAGGGAAGATACATAATGCAGAGAACCACAAAGGGTTATAATATAAAGTAAAAGAATCTGTAACCACTCAGCCCTCTTTAGAGCAATTGAACTATCTCCCTTCCAAGGCCCAGGAAAACTTTCAGAAGAGGGGGCGGTAAGAGCGTAAGAGCTGGGGGGACAGTAGCCACTGTTTGTGTCAGGTCTGTGGTAACCAGATTGCAATGCAATATCTCTTCCACCAGATATGTACATTCTTTTTTCTTTTGTAATGGAAGGCATTTAATACAGGGAATCACAGCTGGCTAAACTGCAGAGAATAAATGACTGTGAATTGTTCAACCTTACTCAAGAACCTAAATCACCCACCCCCAAGACCCAGGGAATATTGCAAAGGGGGGGCAGTAAGACTGTAAGAGCTAGAATTGCTAAAAATATCCACAAAACTCAGAATAAAATAACCCACGTTAATAGACTAATTGAAAAATTCTAATTTTTTTAATTCGTGTACAGCAAAATTTTAGGAGATTTAAAACTTATTCTATAAAAACGTTCTGCACAAAGTAGATATAGACAAGAATTGCCTTGATTGAATGAAAATCATATTCTAAAAATCTGTGGCAAATATTGCACCTAACTGAGAATCTGCCTCTACCTCTCAATGCTGAGATTATAGGCTTGTAATGCCACACCCAGGATGCTATAGGAACATAGAAAAAACAAGAAATTGATATTATTATTATTATTATTTTAACATTTTTTATTATCTCCGCTCATACAAACTTAATAGGTACACTGGTTCCCTCCCTCCCCCCGACCCCTCTGCTCACCCTCCCCTCACCCCTCCCTCCCCACTCCCCAGTGCCTCCCCTCCCCCAATCCCCGGAGAATCCTTTAATGTGCATGCCAAACTCTCTTCTGGGTCCTCCTTTCCGATGACGTACAAGGACCCAGTGGCATTTCCCTGAACCCTTTCCTGTGTTCCCCTTAAGCATAGGAACACTATTTTGGCTGTCAATCCCTTGCCTCCAAGGATTTTGGTGCTTTTAGCAAATGATAGACTTTGTGGGGTCAATAGTGTGTTGGACATTGCGCAGGGCATGCAAAATCCAATTATGATTGCTTCAGCCCTAACTTGTGTGGAGTATTGTGCATATCATGACTCCTCCCATCCTTGTGCTCTTACAATCTTACCGCCCCCTCTTCCGCAAATTTCCCTGAGCTTCAGGATGGGGAGAGATTAGGATGGCCCAGTTCCAGGTGGTTGATATAGAGACTCTGATGTTCTGAATTATGGTTTGTTGACTTTTTTTCAGTTTTGCTGCTCCTGCAATGCCCTTGGCTCCATCCTGATGGGTATTGGATGTCACCCCCTAGCCAGAGATAAAAAGCTGTTACATTAGAGTCTTGTTAATAAGAGTCTATTCAAAGTTAGATGGAAAAAAAGAAGGACACTGCGGAGAGAGAAGGGTCAATCACCCATTTGCAAAATGGAAACTTCCTATCTGGCAATCTACATGTCCTCCCCTTCTGGTGAGATCATACCCCATCAGTTGCAAATGATCAGGAAGGGAAAGTCTGTGAACTTAACCATATGTCTCATTACTTACTTGCAGTCCTTGATGGTGGCCTATTTTCTCTGCTGTAACGTGGTCCCCTCTCTCCTTGTTTCTGGCAGGGCCCTCCTTCCCCATCCCTCCTGTTTATAATCTTTACAATTATTGTAGGTATTACAGAGATTTGTCTTTGAGTGTCTCTAAGTGGCTTTGGTACTAGGATCCACCTATTAGGGAGTACATACGGCACTTAATTTTCCATGTCTGGGATACTTCACTCAATATAATTGTTTCTAATTCCATCCATTTCCCAGGAAATTGCATTAATTCATCATTTTTGATGGCTGAGTAGTATTCCATTGCGTAATGTACCACATTTTCCTAATCCACTCGTCAACTGTTGGACATTTGAGCTGATTCCATGATTTTGCTATTGTAAACAGTGCTGTGCTATTGAGGTGAATTTTTGGTATATGGGGGGTTATTCCCAAAAGTGGAATAGCAAGGTCATATGGCATTTCATTCTTTAACTTCTTTAAGAATCAACAGACGCCTCGCCAGAGTGGTTATATGAATCTGCATTCCCACCAGCAATGTAGGAGAGTTCCCTTCTCACCACATCTTCTCGAGCAATTGGTGTCATTTGTATTGTGGATTTTTGCCATCCTGACCAGGGTGAGACGATATCTCAGGGAAGTTTTGATTTGCATTTCCCTGATGGCTAAGGATGTGGAGCATTTTTTTAAGATATTTGTTAGACATTTTAATTTTGTCCTTGGTAAATTTTCTTTTAAGTTCAAGGCCCATTTTTTAATTGGCCCATTCGTTTCCTTGGTGTTTAGTTTTCTAAGTTCTTTGTGCTCTCTGGATAATAGAGCTCTATCAGATATATGGTTAGTGAAGATTTTCTCCCATTCTGTGGGTTGCCTTTCTGTTCCATTTACAATCTCTTTATCTGAACAGAAGCTCTTTAATTTCACAAGACCCCATCTCTTGAGTGTTGGTTGTAGTGACTGTGTTATTGGATGTCTGTTCAGGAACTATTGGTCTAGTCCAATAAGCTCGAGGGAGTTCCCTACCCTTTTAACTATGGTTTTTATAGTCTCTGGCCTTACATTGAGGTCCTTGATCCATTTGGAATTAATTCTTGTACATGGTGACAATTACGGGTCCAGTTTTAATCTTTTGCATGTGGAGATCCAGTTTTGCCAGCACCATTTGTGTTCTTTCTCCATTGGATTTTTTTGAGTCCTTTTGTCAAAAATCAAATGGCTATAGTTGTGTGGGCTTCTGGGTCTTCAACCCTTATCCATTGATCTGTGTGTCTATTTTGGAGCCAATACCAGCCTGTTTTTACAACTATGGATTTGCAGTATAGACTAAGGTTTGGTATGGTGATACCTCCAGCAGTGTTTTCGTTACTCAGGATTGTCTTTGCTATCCTGGGTCTTTTGTGCCTCCATATGAATTTTGAGCTTGTTTGGTCAACTTTAAAGAATTGCTTTGGGATTTTTATTGGTATAGCATTGAATCTGTATATTGCCTTTGATAGGATGGTCATTTTCATGATGTTGATTCTGCCAATCCAGAACATGGGAGGTCTTTCCACCTTCTGGTGTCTTCTGCAATTTCTTTCTTTAGGGCTTTAAAGTTTTCATTATAAAGGTCTCTTACTTCCTTGGTTAGGTTCATACCAAGGTATTTCATTTTTTTAGAGGCTATAGTAAATGGGATTGTTTCTCTCAGGGCTTTTTCACTTTCATTCTGGGCATATATTATTTTTGTACATTTATTTTGTGTCCTGCCACCATGCTGAACTTCTGTATTAGTTCCAGCAGCTTCCTGGTGGAGTTTTTGGAATCACTCAGGTATAAGATCATGTCATCTGCAAATAACTTGACTTCTTCCTTGCCAATTTGAATCCCTTTTATGTCCTTTTCTTGTCTTATGGCTTCAGCTAAGACTTCAAGTATAATATTGAATAGAAGTGGAGAGAGTGGACAGCCTTGTCCTTGTCTAGTTCCTGATTGAAGTGGGAATGCTTCAAGTTTTTCCCCATTGAGTATAATCCTTGCCGTTGGCTTGTTGTAGACAGCTTTCATTGTATTGATAAAGGTTCCTTCCATTCCAACCTTCTCTAGGGTTTTGATCATAAAGGGCTGTTGGATCTTTTCAAAAGCTTTTTCTGCATCTATTGAGAGTATCATTTGGTCTTGAACTTTGGACTGGTTTACATGATGAATTACATTTATTGATTTGCGTATGTTGAACCAACCTTGTGTACCTGGGATAAAGCCTAGTTGATCCCCATGGATGATCTTTTTGATATGTTTTTGAATCCGATTTGCTAAGACTTTGTTGAGAATCTTTGCATCTGTGTTCATCAGAGAGATTGGCCAATAGTTTTCTTTTTTAAGTGTATCTTTATTAGGTTTTGGGATTAAGACGATATTAGCCTCATAGAAGGAATTTGGTAGTGTGCCTTCCTTTGCTATTTGATGGAACAGTTTAAGGAGTATTGGTGTTATTAGCTCCTTAAATGTCTGGTAGAACTTTGCATTGAATCCATCTGGTCAGGACATTTTTTGGTGGGAAGATTCGAGATTACTTCCTCAATTTCCTCATACGTTATAGGACTATTTAAATAATTCCTTATTCAATTAAGTAAGTTGTGTTTACTTAGGAATTCATCCATCTCTTTTGTATTGTCAAATTTCACACAGTATAAGTTTTTGAAATATGATGTTATAATCTGGATTTCTTGGGTAGCAGCAGTGATAACTCCATGTTCATTTCTAATTTTGTTAATTTGGGTTTTCTCTCTGTTGCTTTTGGTTAATTTAGCTAGGGGTGTATCAATCTTATTGATTTTTTAAAAAAAACCCAGCTTTTTGACTGATTGATTTTCTGTATTGTTTTCCTAATCTCGATTTCAGATATTTCTCCCCTTATTTTGCTAATCTCCTCCCTTTTACTGCTTTTGGGATCAGATTGCTCTAGTGTCTCTAAAGCTTTAAGCTACATTTTTAAGTTATTTATTTCTGATGTTTCCACTTTTTTGATGTAGGCATTAAGAGCTATGAACTTACTTCTTAGGACAGCTTTCATTGTGTCCCAGAGATTTTGGTAAGCTGTATTTTCATTATTGTTCACTTTCAGGAAATGTTGAATTTCCTTTGTAATTTCTTCCTGAATCCAACTCTCATTTAGCATCATAGTGTTAAATTTCCAGCAGTTAGTGTATTTTCTGTTGCTTGTTGTGTTGTGGATGTCGAGCTTTAGGCTGTGGTAGTCTGATAAGGTACAGGCTAGAATTTCAACTTTCCTGTATATGTGGAGATTTGTTTTGTGGCCCAATATGTGATCTATTTTGGAGAGAGTTCCTTGTGCTGCTGAGAAAAATGTGTACTCTTTGGTGCGTGGATGAAAAGTTCGGTAGAGATCTGTAAGGTCCATTTCAGTAAAGGTTTGATTAAGCTCCAAAGTGTCTCTCTTAAGTTTTTTACCTGTTGATCTATCCCATGTTGAGATGGCGATGTTGAAATCCCCAAGAATTTTCATTTGGGGATTGATTTCTCACTTTAGATTTTGTAGGGTTTGCATATATGCCCGTATTGGGTGCATATATGTTCAGTATTGGGAAGTCTTCCTGGTGAATTGTACCCGTGACTAAAATGTAGTATACATCTGTGTCTCTTATGATTTTTTGTGGTTTGAAATCCACTTTGTCTGATATCATAATGGCTACCCCTGCCTGTTTTCTGGTTCCATTAGCTTGCAGAATTTTTGACCAGCCTTTCATTTTTTAGCCTTTCATTTGTTATTTTATCTTTTATGGTGAGATGGGTTTCCTGCAGGCAGCAGATTGATGGATTGTGATTTTTAATCCAAGTTTGTAATCTGTGTCTCTTGATCCGTGAGTTAATTCCATTAACATTTAATGTATGGAGAAACTATTTTTAATTCCAGACATTTATTATGTTTAGTGGCTTTTATAAGTGTGTTGTTTCGCTTTTAGGTTTTGGTGGTATTATACTTCCCTTCTGTTCTCCTGGATATGCCTGTTTTTTTCTTCAAACTTGAGTATCATTTCTAGCAATTTTTGCAGGCCTTGTTTGGTGGACATGTATCCCTTCAAGTTGTCTTTGTGCTGGAAAATTTTTCTTTCTCCCTTGATCATGATGGATAGTTTTGCGGTGTATATCAGCCTGGGTTGACATTTTTGCTCATTCAATACTTGAAGTATGTCTCTCCAAGCTCTTCTTTCTTCTACTGTTTCCATTGAGAAGTCATTTGTTATTTTAATAGATTTACCTTTAAAAGTGACTTTTTTTTCCCTTGAAGCCATCAGCACCAGTTCTTTATCTCAAATGTGGAGTGTTTTAACTATTATTTGCCTGGCGAGTTTCTATTTTGGTCATATCTGTTTGGGGTGCGGAATGCCTCTTGTATTTGGATGGAGCTCTCTTTTTTTAGATGAGGGAAGTTTTCCTTCGTGATAGTTTGAAAATTTTCCTCAAGTGTGGTATTTTGGGATTCTTGCTCTGGTATTCCATGAATATGCATGTTAGGCTTCTTCAGGGTGTCCCATAACTCTTGAATATTTCTCTGGAGTATCATTTGGCTTTAACAACCTCTTCCATTGATCTGGTTAATACTCCCACTTTGTCTTCAAGGTCTGAAATTCTATTTTCTGTTTCATTAGTTCTGCTGATAAGACTCTGTTGACTTCTGGGTTGAAGATAACTTGTCTTTTAGTTCAGTTTTAAACTCTGCTTGAGTCTGTTTTAACTGCTCTATGCCTGTTTTTCTTTCTTGAGCTGTTTTTCTCAACTCCTCCAAGTGTCTGTTGTGTTCCTCTTCAAAGTGATTGGTGCAGTTATTTAATTCCTCCCAGATTTCCTCTTTCATAGTATTGAACATGGTAATGATCATGTTTTGAAAGTCGCTATCCTGGGTCAGGCTTTCTTGGGTATTTTCCATGGGTTTGTTCTGGTTGGAGTCCATCATTATGGGATTAATTCCTTCAGTGGGAGATTTGTTTTCTTGGGTGTTGTTTCTCATGGATTTGCACTTTGACTTGGGCATTGTCGTTTTCACTCTTAAGACCGTCTTTCAATTTCTGTGCATTTTTCACTGAACTGAATTATTTGGCCTGGAGCACCTCCTGCTCCAGCTGTCTGGTGGGAGGAGCTGGGACCAGTGGGCTGCCTGGGGTTTGGGGGTGGGCGGGGGAGTTTACCCAGGCAGTTCTGAGGGGAGACCTCTCTGGGAAGTTTTTGCAGGAGAGCAGCTTAAATTCTTGCCTTGGTAAGTCCAAAGTGTGTGCATCCTGCTGAACTGTCTTAGATGAAAAGCAATGTGGCCAGCTTTGGTGGTCTTTCCAGTGAGGCGACTTAGTGTAAGTGACAGCTTATCAATGGGTTCCCAGCTCAGCGAGGTTTGAATCCTCAGCATTCACCCATTACTAAGTTGATAGCACATGCATGTGTGCTACTTTGTAACATCATGCTTGTACATGTGTGTGTGTGCGCATGCATGTGCATACTCACAGGTACAGATTAGAAGATTGCCTTGTGAAGTCAGTTCTCTTTTTCCACCTTTTTAATGTGGATTCTGGAGATTGAACTCAGGTCACCAGGCTTACACGGGGGGGGGGGGCTTTTAACTGCTGAGTCATCTCACTGGCTCCCCAAATTTTTAAATATATTGCCAGATGCCTCAGTCGTTGAAGGATGAAAACATCAACTTAAACTCAGCACTTTGTACTCTAGATTTCACGTTTTCCTCCTCTACATAGTCCTCAGTACCCAATGACCTGTCAAGGGGTATAACTCCTGGCAATTTACCATAATGCTCACATGAACATCATAGACTACATTAAAATTACCGTCATGATTCTATAATCACCTCTCTCTAGCCATAGCCCATACATGGCCTATTGTTTGTGATGTGGAGTCTGTAAAACTGTTCACTATGTTGAAATATCTACAAACCTAGGAATAAGGCTTCAAAAGAAACTTCCCATAGAAGAGAAGAGATGGCACCCACTGTCTAGCTAGGAGGTTTGGTACATCTATGATCAGGCAACAGAAAGAAGAAGATATGGGACTAGAGAGACATTGGTTTTATGTTCAGTGGTGGGAGCATATACCTAAGGCTAGTTGGGTCAGTAATTCAGAGAAGGTGGATGAAGCGCTAAAGGTTGCAGGAGAATAAAAAAGCCAATAATTTTCTGGGATTGCAAAAAGAGTGACTGGTAGAAGGAAATAGAGGAGAATTTCTGGCGCCAGAGCCCACCTGGATCAAACTCTAACATGAGGCCCACCCATCAGGTTAAGTGTCTTTTTGCTCCAGCTGTGTTTAGCTGCTTGGGAACCGTGAAGCAGGTCTAGATTATGTTAAACTAGGGTTGCGGTTTTGCTAGCCAAGTGTGTGGAAGGCAAGAGAGAAAAGAATGGAGTATGTAAATGAAGTCTTGATTACAATGATGAACCATGGAAACTTAGGAAGAGGATCAAGAGTACAAGACTTCTCATGGAGTTGGAGAGATGTCAAACACAAAGGATTAGATAGAAAGGCTTAAAGAAACAGGGAGCACTAGCTACAAGGAAGAACAAGTGGGCAAGACCCAAAGTGATAGATATCTTCACCTTGGACTTCTGGCTTCTGAAACTGTGAGAAAATGAATGAATTTCTCCGTGGTATCCTTCTGGTCCAAGTCACTGTTATCTGTCTCTTGGACTCAATAGACTTCTAACAGCTTGTCTCCTACCTATGCTTACATTCTAGTGGCCAGATTTGTAGTCAAAGTGACAATTTTAGACACTTGAGTTGGTTCCTATCTTTCTCCTCTCAGATCCTTAGCAAGCATTCCAATTCACTCAAAATCCTAAAATTTTATCATGACCTGAAGCACAGAGTGGTCCAACCCTTAATCCCCCTCCCATTTTCTGCTTATTAGACTCCCTTTGCTTGCTCTGTTTTTTTTTTTTTTTTTTTTTTTTAATCTCATGAGCCTCTCTGTTCTCCAAAGTGCCACAAAAGTTTGCCATAAGGGCCTTTGTGGGTGTTATTTCTCCTCCTACACTGATTTTTCTATGATTTATTTTCACAGCTTTTTCTTGTAGTTATTTCTGATCTTCCCATTTTATCTTTCCTGAAAAGAGAGATCTTTTTGTCCTGTTCATAGCTATTTCTTCTCTTTCTTGTCTTCCCTTCATCTTCTGCTCTGTCTTTATGGAAACACTGATCTATACCTATAAATCTATCTCTCATCCACTCTCATCCATCTTATCTTACTTTACCTTACCTTATCTTACCTCACTTTAGCTTATCTTAAACAACAATCCAACTACTTCTACCTGTCATTTATAAATTGATCACCTATCTAATCTACCATCTATATAATCTTTCAATTACCAAAGTGGAATCTATCTTATCTATCATCAGCTATCTATAGAACTATTATCATTTATCATTTATTGATTGTCTATGTTTTTTCTATCACCCTCATTTATCTATGGAGTGAATGACAAAACAGATTTCATATGCTTGTGAAATGTCATTTATTTCAGAGATTTTAGATTTTTTTCTCTTTGTGTATGAACATACTTGCATGTGAGTTTGTGTTTTGTGTGTGTGTGTGTGCGTATATGGTGTGGTGCATGTATGCATATGTACATGTTTGTGTCAGGGCACATGCCTATATGTGGTAGAGGCCAGATATCAATTTTGTTTTGGAGTTTTTCTGTATTGAGTTCCACCTTACTTTTTTTCCCTTTTTCCAAAGTGTAGACAGTAGTAGTTACTGCTTGCTTGCATCCAGCAGTTTTTAATTTTTTTATTATTATGCTTTCCTAGTTTTACAAGCATATTAAGTACTCATCCCTGCTTCTCTCCATCCCCCTTCCTATCCGTTTTCCTCCCTTCTCTTCATCAATCCATTCCCACTCCCTCTCACCCTTCTGCCTCATCACTCTTGTGGTTTACAGAGTTGCCTTTCTTTGGGCTAACCCACTGATAGGAGCATATCTCTTCACTCATCCAACTTCAGTCCTGGAGATTTCCACTGTATGTTTTTATCTCTTGAGTTCCTCTATGGAGACCAGGGGGGCATGTTGGTATGTCAGTCATTATGCAGGTTTGCTAAGGACAAGTCTCACTGCAGTGAATCTATTTCTCTGTTGATGGGCTTGTTGGCTGATTTCATTTTCTCACTATTGTGAATAGAACTGCAATGGAGTTCCACCTTATTTGTTGAGAGAATATATCAATTAATCTGAAGTTCACTGATTGTCTAGAATAGCTGGCCAGTGAGCTTCAGTGATCCTCCTGTCTCTGCCTTCCAGTGCCAGGATTACAGGTACATGTAACCATATCTGGCTTTCAATGTGGGATCTCGGGTTTCATACACAGACCGCTTGCTGAACAGCAAGTTATTTCCCACCGAGTCAGCTCCTCAGCCTCCATGTAAGAATACTTTACAATCATAATTTCTTTAAGAAAATCACCATTGAGAATCTTTTACATGGAGGTATGGTCCCTCACAAGCTGCCCATCTTTGATAATGAGCATCATTGTGAAATATAAAGAAGACATCGTTCCTTCCTTCTTTGTGAAATGAACTTTGCACTAACCAGAATGGCAAGGCATGTGTGTACCTAGTATAAGCTAAAGGTTATACTACAGAACTGAAGCTAAGCTTAAAGATGTTCAGGAAATTACCAAAGGGTGCTTTATGTGGTCAGCAAAGGAAAAACAGCAAGGACATATTTGTCCTGGTCTTTATCTTGCCACCCTGGATTTCCTATATCACCTTCTAGCTGTTTGTGGGTTTGTGACGAAGCTGTGACAGTGTTTTGGAGATGGACACTTGCTGCTACTCTACTGCTTGTTTAAGAAATAAGACTGGAAAGTGAAGAAGTTGATGGGAGGAGGAGGCAGCAGGGGTAACCTTGAGCAAGGTCAGGACAGAGTGAGTGGGTGGGTAAATCCGCTGAAAACTCTTTGGAGAAAATATATCCAGCCAGGAGGTTCAGAACAAAATGAAGTGACTAAGTGAGAGAAGTGAGCATCCACCAAGGAAAGTGGCAATCATTTGCTACAAGATGTTCATGTATTGAAACTATCAGTAGTGAAAAGAAAATCGTATAAATTTGTCAATTATTGTTTTTAATCTTCAGAGCTTAAAAGTGCATTATATAGTTCTGAAATATAGCAATTTCAAAAACCAGGAACTTAAGGGCTATGACTATTTGCCATCAATTCTCGTTGCTGTCTTTCTAGTGAAAAAAGTATGTTGAAAGCTTCTCTGGTGACCACTTACCTTGCAACATGAAAATATAACATTTTTCTTTACTTTTCAACAAGCCTTAATTATTATCACCAAAGGACTGGTTTATTCCTAGGAATGTTTATGGGTATTTTTGTGCCCCCCCCATTCTTCCCTTTGGGTCTTTGAATACTTTGGAACTCATCTTGTTTTAGATTCATTTATACTCAAGTCAGGATACCTAGTAAGTGAGACAGGACAGTTCGCTGTCAAGTAAGGCATGCTGTGTAAGGCATGTTAAGGAGATGTCACATTTTTGGCCAAGGACGTACATACTAGAAGACCATGAGATTTGAAATTCAACACATATGATATTTAGTGGGTCCTATACTTGGCAAAAGTTCTCTTCTGACCCACCTCCCTTCTTTTCCACACATGGCAGCAGTAACTTAAGAGTCATAAAGCTGTTCATTTTGAAATCTATTTAGAGTTGGTTTATTACTATGTAGAAGACTTCCAGGAGGATGCGTTTTAAGGGAGTCAACATATGGGGTTGTGGTGCTGAAACCTTCAGTAGCTTTCAGCAGACAGAGTGTAGCAACATTGATAAACAGGTCTCCCATCGGGTGTTCTGAAAGTGCATCTGTTCACTACAGGACCAGCATGGAGGAAAGTGCTGGTTCTACAGAACAGTCGAGGCAAGTGAAGTTGAAGCCAATTGAAGTCAATTACGCCTGAGCCTTGCCTCTCCTCTCCTTTGAAGGCAGGAGTAGGCTTGGGTTTCCTGCATCCAGGTGGTCCTCAGATGTCCTAAATTAAACCTGAGTGAAAATGGGGTTTTCACAGCAACTGTACCCTGCCTGACCTACCAGGGTCTAAGTCCTCGCTTGGCGTTTCTGCGCAGCAGCCCCAGCGGGAGCTACAGGGCAAGTGGCGAGGAGGAGGCCCGATTCTTTCCTCTCTGTTGGAAATAGGCCAGGACTATGAATGTTAATTACCCATTCCTTGTAAAAGGTAGTAAGGAGCCTTTAATCACACATGGCTGGAGTCTTCAGTTTTCACTTCGTCTGTGAGGCTCTGGGGGAGTGAGGTGGCACTTTTAAACGAGTATTTACACAATACTAAACCTAGAGGCAAAAGTCAGAGACCTGTGGCTGTTGATCTCAGACTTGAGACATGATGGAAACCAGGCATTTAATAATGGTTCTCCATCACCTTTGAGGTTAAGTTTAAAAATCAAGTATTTCAAGGGTACACAATTGCCCTGAAATATCTTTCTCTAAGGTACTATGTCTTTTTTGAAGACAATACTCCCCGAAGCTACCAAAGATGGGGAATTTCAATTTAGGTAAAGCATGCATAGGTCATACACTTTCTTAAGCTGCTCTATGTCATGTGGAAGAATTATCCATGAACTCTACATCATATGATTATTCTAAGAAAAATTGGTAAAAAGTTAATGGTAGGATTTGTATGTTGAAAAGTATCTTAATTATTTTAAATAATTAAAATATATAATAATAAAATAAAAGTATTTTAATTATTACTACTAGTATTATTTAGGGGGATTATAGGAGGGTAAAGTTTTAAGTAATAAAGTCCCTTGCTTCAAGTTTCCACTACATGTCCAAGAAAACATTAGAATTACTATAGTACTCAAGAAAACTGACTAAAAACAATCATTTTCTTTGCTTCAAGTACAGCTTTTATGATCACTTTGAGAAATAGAAGGAGAGAAAGAAATACACACACACATATATATGCACAGTCTTGATAGTAAACTCAAAATAGTAAAATCATTTATACATTATAATAAAATAATTATCTTTACACTCTTGTATTATTAAATATGAAAGTAAAGCCATTTATGCATTATAACAATATGTTAATAGAAAGTTGACCCCCCAATTTCCAGATATATGAGTTGGAGGAAATTCCTGAATAAACACAAAAGATCAAAGTCACAAATTTTTTTTATCCTGAACCAAAGCTTTATCACTGCTTTCTGAGTTTGAATTGGAGTTGAGCAGACTGGCTCATAGTCAGAGGAGAAAGGCTTGAGACAGACACATTTGGGCTGAAGGCTATGGATAGAATGCAAAGACAAATGTTTGGAAACCGAAATGAAATGAAGGAGAACAGGTTTGAGGATTAAACACTGTCACCCGTGCCCCTCTGGCCTGTTTATTTTAGAACAAGGCCTGGCTATTCTTGATTCCATGAGGATATTCTGTTTCATTTCATTTTCCAATCATGGGCACTGCTTAGCACTCCTTAAGCCAATAACTCCCCAGATCTTACTCCATGAACCCCGCTGCTGGGCTTTAGATCGTTTTCATTGCTCCAGTGGCAGAAGACTTTGCAAGTCTTTCATTGTGGAGGGACTGGACATCATGATTGGAGGGGTGAATATCTTGAAAAGAGTCAATTTCATGGGATATTACTGATAACATTCATGTAGAATAGAGTCAGAGGCAAATTAAAATATTGTTTATGCTTTTTCTCACGTTTCATTTTTACATTCTAGAAGAAAATATGGCCAAAAATAATTTTGATGGGAAAAGTTGCACCAGAAGGCTGTCATTTCCTCCTAAAACTCAACTTTAGATGCTTATTTAATTAATGATTTAGACAGCCATTGAGCAAGTCCTCCATTTCAAGCACTACACTAAGTGCTGGGCATGTAATGAAAAACCAAGGCAAGACACAGGACACTGTAGAAATAACCATTTGCACTGGGCATGGTCATTAAGAGGCTCAAAGCCAATCTCTAGCAACGTCAGCAAAAAGCTGAAAGAAAACAGGATTTCACTCTGATTTTCCTTGCGGCAACAGCTGTGGCCTTTGCTAAGCAATTAAGCCTGTGGCTGGGCTCCCAATCCCTTCTCATCTCAGCCGCATCACAGCCTCAGAACATTCTGGACTGAAGTCTTCATCGATTGCATGCCTTTGTTTTGCCTTGGTATCACAGATGGTGGCAGGCCCAAGGCTGATTAGCCTCAAGTTCCTTCCCCGTGAAGCCAAAGCCACCATGTCATTTCCATTAGACCTGAATATGATCCCGATTTAAAGTTTAGAGGGAGCCCGTAAGCCATCTTCTAATCGTACTTAAGAACGGACTGGCCTGGGCTCCATGTTCTTCATTTTTTTAGTAGTAAAATGAATCTTCAAATATGTGTCACTCTTCATAGACCATCAAATAAGCTTGCTGACAGCCAGCCTATGTCAGGATTGAGCACTGTACTAAATGTCAGAACCCTAAAGCTGAACGGCTTGTCTGATTTGGGGTGAGCCATTTAGCTTTCCTTTTGTTCCACTCCAGTGTCTTTGGCACATCAGGCTTGGAGACTGGTGAGGGTGTAGAATGTGCCGGCGAGGCCAAGAAGGGTCTACAAAGGAAATGGGCCCCTGTCCCGTCTCCATACAGGAGCATAATTGGAAGAAATGAATTTTTTTATTGTTAAGAATTTTCCTTTTATACAAACATAATGAGTGGCTGTTCCACCCTCCCCTTTTCCTCCCTTCCCACTTCTTCCTTTCTTCCCTCTTCCTCCTTTCTCCTTCCTTTTCCTCCCTCCCCTCCCTTCACCAGTCCATCTCTCTCTGTACTCTGGTTGATTGCCGTTGTCTGTTTCGCTGCTCTTCATTATCATAGACTGAATTTTGTTTGGGTGCTGAGATCTTTTCTTATCTAAAGATATAATGATAGGAAGAAATGGACTTGCAAAGCAGCTGGCTAGAACTCATGAGACAAGGTTTGTCCCCAAGAAGCATGTGGGGGCTGTAGGAGCACATGGGATGGAGACCCATTCCTTCTTGGGTCACACATAGTGCATCTCTCAGCTACTTACCAAGGAGCTGAAATTTGAGCGAGGAACCAGAATTCTCACGATAGAGAAAAGGACACTCTTACTTATTCTGTCCTCGACAGAAAAATAGTCTTGGATTCTGCTTAGCTCTCAGACATGTTTTGAGAGCAAGATACTTAAAATGCAAGGCATGGGAGCCTGAGCCCTCCACGAATGTCAAAACACCCCAGGCAACATCAAAACGATGCCACACCAGTCGAGGAATTCTTATACTCCTCTCCCCCATTTCAAGAAATGCTTGCTCATCTTTTCCTTTCTCTGGACCTGTCCACAGCTGCTTCTTTATCCTGTCCTCGTTTATGCTGATGCCTGAGCTGATACAGCTTGTGGCAAGATGACTCTCGGAGCTGCTGTGAGAGAGGGTCCTGCAGGGTCTGAGAAGTGCAAACTTCTCTCCTGCAAGAGCAAGGATTGGGACGTCCTTCTCCTGTGCACTGTGGGATGCAGGAAGTTCCTACAGCCTTGTCAGAAAAGCAGACTCAAACTCAAGCTGTCCAGGTAGTGTTCCAAATGGGTCCCAGGGGGATCCAGGGTGGGCTGCTATTTATGGGCCTTATGTCTCGAAGACAGAAAAAACACAATGTAGCAACAGAAGAACGACACAGATGTTTGTGCAGCCACTCAACTTGAAATGGGCCAATGTCAAGTAAAACCATGTACACCTTGCCTGGGTGTGCAAAGTCATTACTCTGGGGTTGCTAGAACAGTCCTGTGAGTGCAACGCACTGATGGTCATATCTATTCAACACCATGTACCAAGTCTCTGGTCTCAGTTACCTCATTTGCAACATAAGTATAAATTCAGTAGCCCATGACTTCAAACTTCAAAAACCAGAAGAGATCATGTTTAATGTTTGGGAGTAGGGCTTTGAAACATCCATTAAAAAAGTTTCTAAAACAAAGATTACCTATAAATTTAATTTTAATACGCTTATTTGTAGTACTCAGTCATCTTCTTAGATACCATTTTTTTAAAAAATTTCCACTCATACAAACTTAACAGGCATACTGGTCCCCTCCCTCCCTCCAACCTCCCACCGCCCTGTGCCCCCTCCCCTCCCCCTCTCTCCCCATCCCCTAACGCCTCCTCCTCCCATCCCCGGAGCATCCTTTAATGTGCATGCCAAACTCTCCTCTGGGTCCTCCTTTCCGATGAGGTGCAAGGACCCAGTGGCATTTCCCAGAACCCTTTCCTGTGTTCCCCTTAAGCATAGGAATACTACTGTGGCTGTCAATCCCTTGCCTCCAAGGATTCTAGTGCCTTTAGCAAATGCTAGAATTTGGGGGGTCAATAGTGTGTTGGACATTGCACAGGGCATGCAAAGTCCAATTATGATTGCTTTGGTCCTAACTTGTGTGGAGTACTTAGATACCATTTTTAACAACTTTATTGTATCAAAGTAGAGAGCAATGGCATAGGAAAATTAAGTATCATATGAATGACTAGGAATGCTATAATGCTAACACCTCCTCCAATTTTTGACTCACAAAAATAAACAATAGAGACAATGTAATAATTTCAAGGATGAGCATCAAAGGAAGTAGGGAGTAGGGGATTAAAAAATAGCTACTTTGTAAAGCAGGAAAGCCAGGTGCCTGCTCTGTTGCACTCTCTGATGGTGAAATCCACAGTCGGTTATCATTTTAAGGGTTTAATATCCATGGCTCTAAAATGGTGGGTAGCAATGGCTTCCTATCAATGTCTTAGGACAATTTAAGAATAATATTGTGCATTGAAGGTAGGGTAAAGGGTTATTCATAGATGTAACCTGCATGCAGAGAGCGTTCTTTGCATTTGGCCCTGGTGAGCTGTTTCTCTTTGGAGTCTGAATTCTCATTCTTCGGTATCATGTATGACTCATGTGTGTAACATCCGATGTCAACCTTCTTTACTTCCACTGCAGCATCTAATGCCCAGGACCTGGACTCAGCTCGGCTTCATTTTTCACTGAGGCAGACATTCTAAATTCCCTTCTTTTTTGCCTTCAATTCACAATTCGCTCATTCAATAAATATTTATCAAACCCCTCACATGTGCCAGATACTACTCTGAGCGGGTGATTTCTGTTTTGTTGGAGCATACTTATTACCACATGGATGCCAGAAAATTAGTACCTGAATGATACTATGTGAGGCTTAGGCATGAAGAAACTAAATGACATAGGAGAGGAACTGAAGAGATACAGAGGCCCACCTTCAAAGATGTTGACTCTAGAGGCCTAGGGTGTGGTCCAGGCATCCCAAGGGTTAACCAGAAGATCAAGGGATTCACTGCAGTTGGTCTCTGGATGACTCTTTTAACATCACTGGTCTTAGACAATGTCCTGAGTGTATAACCATTGCAAAGGGTCACATGTCCTTTGTGAGTGGTGGGAGTAAAATGAGGAATGCTTTGGGGAGAAGAGTAACTGCTCAGTGCAGATTCCCACCTGAAGCACTCTCTTCCTCTTTGGCCTCTGAGCAGCTGCCTCTGAGCAGGAATAGGCTTTACCACCTGTTGGCTGTAGCCTCAGTCCCCAAGGATTAGTGTGCTCTTATCTGAGATGACAGAAAAGGGAGGAGTGGGAAGGAAAATTGTTAACATGGTTTTCCTTATCTCTCTTCTACCAGATCCCTTTCTGATCCCCCTTCCCGGATCCTCCTCCCACTCTCTCAAATCCGCCTTGAGCAGCTGCTGCCCCCCTGCCCTGACTGCGGGCCTCCACACCAGCTGTCTGACGTCACACATCAATCTTTAACATCTTTACAGCAAATCTCTACTGGTCAGATTTCACATATCCTGGACTCTGGCCATAAAGCCCCTTTCTCTGAAATGATTAGTAATTAGAGGAAAAATGTTCGCAAGTAGACGTTGGAGCCCCATCTGTCAAGTGAGGAAATCCCCATTGGAGTGAAGGCTGATCACTCTCTCCAGGTGATAGGCAGCCTACAACCTGCTCTTTTCAACTGAATGCTTCTTGTGGTCAGTAGTAATATGCTTCAAAATGTCCAATGGGCTGGTCACATGCCTCCCTGTACCTATGTAAGACCCATGTCTATACGGCAGGTAATATTAATGCAGTAGGTAGGGCTGTCATAAGAAAATGTTTCCCTGGCTGCCACTGTCTACCTGGGCCAGCCTGGTGCTTCCCCATGGCTCCCTGCTAGATGGTTTCCATGTGCCAGGTTGCCCAGTTCCAGGGCCAGACTGTGAGTATGTGAGATAGAATGTGTCCTGTGTGAGAAGCACATGATGCTTAAGGATTGTTGTATTTGGTGACACTGAACATATGGCACCCTCATTATTTTTGTCATGTGTGAAAGGACCTCACAAAGGAATTCCCAAACTCTGAACATTGGTTTTACTTTGTATCTGGGGCCAATCATTCAATATAGGTGTCCTAAAAAGACAAATGCACAGATAAAATGTAGTGATCTTCTAGAGCAAGGGGCTACTTTTCTGTTCTTTGTGTTAGTTGAATCATATTAGACTGACTGGATTTCTTTTGAGGAATAAATCTAATGGGGATACCGAATCCATCTGTGTTTGAGCATCAAATCATGAGGAGAGCAAAAGGATTTTAATTTGTCAGTTGGGAGCATTTGGGTGTTCAAGGATGAGAGGCCTCTGAAATAGAGTGCTATCTGTTTCCAAAGATTTAAAGGGTCTCCATATCATAAAACTTGGGCTTATACTGTGGCGTTAGTATTCATTGTGGCATGACAATTACAGGAAGTAGCTTTTTAGCTTCACATTCTGTCGCAGTTTATCTACATGTTGCTGACAAATTCATGACCAGACAGCTTAAGGGAACGAAGGGTTTTATTCTAGCTCACAATTCTGTTACAGTTCATAGTCCAACTTGGCAGGAGCTGAGGGAAGTGGTCATACCAATCCACAGGGATTGCTGAAAGAGGGGTAAACCTCATTGCCAGACTGTAAGACTGCAGAAGTATGGTAAAGAACTGAACCAGCTCCCTTCATATTATCCACTTGCCCAGGATCCTACCCACTATGGGATGGGTCTTCCCATATCAATCAGACAATTTCCTGCAGGCTTGCTTGGGGTTTGCCTTAACTTCTAATTCTTTACAAATGTGCCATCACTTGTCAAGTTGATGCCTGTATAATCTTTTTTTTTATCTCTCTTTTTTCTTTAATACCACTGAATCTGCTTTTCTAAAAATTTACAATGGTCCTTTAGTAGAAAGGTTCTGAAAACTATTGCATTTTGCTTCATTTTCCCCCATTAAGGAGTCATATCAAGGTTCTCTCATGCATGTCATCCTCCCTTGTCAATTTTTTCCAGATGAACCCTGGTGAAATCTCAGAAATATTTTTAATAATAGATGCCTGTATAATCTAACTAACACATATTCTGACTCTGGGTGCTGGAGTAAGGAGTTTTAGAAATTAATTCTCTTTTGACATTATTAGCTATATGATGATTGCAAGTGTGTTTGGCTATTATCGCTGTTTATCTTCATGTTTCTGAAAAATGCACAACCACACAACACAGGAAAACAAGGGGTTTTATTCTTGTTTACTGATTCATAGTTTATCTTGACAGGGGAGTTCATACTGATGTAAGGAGACAAAGGAATGGGCCATAACATAGTTTCAAGGATTACTAAGATAGTAATTCTTACCATGCCAATATGCCAAAGTATCCCAAACTGCTGAATCGACTTTCTTTGTCTTATTCACCTGCTCAGGGAATGGTTCCATTCACTCACTATGTGCTGGGACTTCCCGCATTAATCAGACAATCCCTTGCAAGAATGCTCAAAGCTTGTCTTTACCAATTCTTCATAAATGTATCCAAGGTGTTGACATCCAATAATCATTGATTACTCGTATTTTTGAGGCAGGAATATCATCTGGGTAGAAAACTCAATGTATTTCAAACTAGATTCCTTAAAGATAATAGAATGACACATTAAGAGATCTAATCTAATCTAATATAGCTAAAGTGACATCGCACTTAGAGATTATCATGCCAGGAGGCTAAAGCACTGTGAAATCTGGTGGGATTCCTGATCCACAAGACCCAAAACAATTTATTTCCCTGCACAATTCCTGTTTAAAGGAGAAATTAATTATGAAATAAAGAGTATATAAAGCATATTCAAAAAAAGCTGAATATAGAATTGGCCAGGGCATGGATTGTACTGGTGGCTAAGTGGCTGCATTTTGATGAAGTCATTAGCTTTGATTCGTGAAAGAATTTCTGCTCTGCTGAAGTATGAAGGGTCTGAGGATGGTAAGTGATGTGATCTCACACCACCATGCATCTCCTCCCCACATCTCTCTTCTTAGATACAGACAGAGATTGGGAGAAATTTGAGTGTGTGTATGCCAGACATTATGATAAGCAGCAAAGGCACAAGGTCACTGGGAGCATCATTCCTCCCCTTCGGTGTAGAAGCATAAGCCAGCATTCATTGAATCATGAATGTGGCCTTAGAAGACATAAAGGGCTAAGCTAGGAGATTGGGGCAAAAGCAGTTCTGTTGGAAAGAGAGACTTTTGCAGGTGTCTCCCTGTGACTTTGTCTATGAGCAGCATAGAGTATACAGGTCATATTTGCAGGCGTGGATGAGGGGATTTGATCCTTATGGAGTCGAGGAACACAAAGGAGAACCTGGGTAGAGCAGCCAACACAAGATTGAATGAATTTATGTTTGAATACAAGAATGCAGCTAAAGTGACATCACATTTAAAGATTATATGCCAGAAGGCTACAGAACTGTGAAATGTGAGGTTTCATATTTTGGTTTCTAATGCTAAAGAAGTCATGGTGGGCATGGTGACACATGTCTGTAATCACAACACTCTGCTGGGGAAGGCTGAGGACCACAAGTTCAAGGCCAGTCTAGGCTACATATGAGCTGTCTGTCTGAAAATACTTTTCCCACATACCATATCATCTTTCAGAAGTGTACAAATGGGATATGGGTTACAAAAGGCCTTTAAGACCCTCTCCTCCAATATTCTGCAAATCTCCAAGTTTTATATTGATATCTGTACTGTTCCATATCTGTAGTGTTCCATGTTCTTTTATAGCCTGATACCAGCCAGCTCATGTTGTGAATTTTAACACTTTTACTTTTTATTATTCATTTTATCTTACGTGTCTCTCTGTGTGTGTGTGTGTGTGTGTGTACATGGATGCATGTATAGAAGTTAGACATCAGCATTGAGCATCTTCCTCTCTTTGCTCTTTAACTTATTTTTGAGATAGGGCCTCTCTGCTGAACTTGGAGCTTCCTGATTCAGTTGGGCTAGCTACTCAGTGAACTGCAGAGATTCCCCTGTCTCACTCTATGCTAAGGTTGCAAGTACATATTACGATCGATCCCTTGCTTTTACATGGGTGCTAAGGGATGGGATCAGAACTCAGGTCCTTGTGCTTGCATGTCAGGCACATTACTAACTGACCCATCTGCCCAGACTGAGTTTGATAACTTTTGACCTCCTGATGATTAGTTCTGCGCTCTCCTGCCCTTCTTTCCGTTATGCTTTCTCATTCCTTCCTTTCAAAGTGGGGAGATCTGTACTTGGAATTCTGAGTATGGTCTCCCCTAGAGCTGCCTGTGTCATCCATCTTCTGCTCGCTGGCACAATGATTCTGTGTCAAATTCATTCTGTTGCCCAGAACATTGCAAACTCATGTGTTTCTGGTTTCTTGCTCCAAAAATGCATTGCTTTGCATTTTTTCCAAGTAGAATTCCATTATTTTCCACCCAGCTTTCCATAATCGTTTAATATTGTTCATGTGTTCCTGTCCACACTAGGGTCTGCTTTTCCTAGCTTGGTACTCTATACATATTTCATTAATTTTTTTTCGAGATCCAGGCCTAACACTTTCTTCTGTGTCATATCACCTGAGATCTCATAGGCTAATATCCCCAATGTCTCAGATCCAGGGTTAGTTTTACCATTCAGTTAGAAACATCCCCATTTCATTGAAAGTTCTACATGTTCCTCCTTCATCTAAAATTTTCCAATTCTGAAGGACTCCATCTTCTTATTGCTGGATGGTATGATTGAAAGCAATACAAGTGAACATCTCTATTTTATTAAGATGAAGAAAACAAGTCCTGCCCAGTGGTGCATGCCTGTAATTCCAGTGCTCAGGAGACTGGGGCAGGAGGATTGCCAGCTCGAAGCCAAGCAATTGCCAAGGTAGCTTGGAAGCAACAACAGAATAAAGAAATAGATTGAGGAAGAGCAATTAAATGTGCAGTTGGCAGAACAGGGTATTGAAGGAGCCAAGCGCTCAATGTCTGTACTTTCTGGAGTAAAAGGGCACAGCAAGACATGAACTACCCTGAAGATGGAATAGGAGGGAGGAATGAATGAAAGGGAGTAATATTATAAATTACCTGGCTCTGACCCAGCTGAACGATGACGGTGCCAGTGAATCATCAAATCTGAGTGTCCTTTCCCAGGAGATGCATCCACGGGCATGTGCCTACGCCTCTGAGACACTGTGTAAGTATGGAGTTTACCCTCCCTAGATGGATTAAAAAGCATAGGATACATTCAAAGACTCCTTTTTTTCCTTCATTTCTTGGTCAAACTGCTGATTTTTTAACCCATTGCTGGAGATCACTTCCATCATTTCCAGTCCTCACTGGTCCTTGCCAGTCTTCAGAAGGCTAAAAAGGACTTGCTTCCACACACATTTTCATACTCTAGACGTTTGATTTTTCCCCCAGCTATTCTTTGTGCACTCCCTTTTTCAAATACTTGCGAAAATGATTTGCAGTGTATCTTCTTGGTCACATTTTTATGACTTCCTCATTTACCGATCTTTGACTTGAACTCTAAAAGTGACCCAAGAGTTTAGTTCCAAGTTTTCTGCTGCCTAGTCATTAGTCACTGACTTACCGAGCAGAATGGCTGCTGTAGTGTCTCCTGCATCATGACAATCATAAATGAAATGAAAACTCTTTTTTCTCCTTGGATTGTTATGCAAGTATTATGTCACTCTGTTTTCTTTTTTTCCTGCCAGATTTTTTTTTTCTCCAAGTCTTGACTGAGATTGGGTCTACATGACACCAAAACATCTAAATGAAAAAGAAAAATTAAGTTGGGCCACTCAGATGTTTCTCCACCACATCCAGATGTTTGGCAAGTGTGAACAATACCTCCAGATAATAAGCAAGTCCCCCACAGTCAACATGCACTTCATACTGGATTAGTTAAAAACACAGCTTGAGAGTCTGGTTGTACGAAAGGCTGTAAGGATGGTGGATTCAACCCCTGTCTGCAAAGAACTTCTGACTCACTCACTTGACCAACCCTGATGGGAAGATGCTTCAAGTGTTACCATGAAGAATCGTGGCTCAGGAAGTGGGCGTTTAACCTAGCATAAACACATCCAGATGCAAAAAAATTCAAGGGGAAAGAATCAGGACTTGGATTCTTTTTGGCTACAGAATTGTGGTAAATATTTCAAAATATCTACAGTATCCAATTCTTTTATTCTGCATAATTTGCCTAACATGTTCCCTGATATAATTAAATGAAAAACACATATTTTGCATTCAGACACTAATTGTCATTCTGAAAATTTGGAAACACTGAATACATGGCACCTTTCACATTTTCTCAATTTTCCAGCAAAAACAGCTTCATTGTCTTCATTTATCAACTGACTAGAGAAAGACTTAACAATTTCACATAAAATGTATAAAACATTGAAGACCAGAATTGATTCTAGGGTCATAGAGTTGAAGGACATTCAAGGTCTTTCAAGTAAAATACCCATCCATGCTTAAGCCTGTGCCCCATCAGACACATTTGTTAAATAGCGATGCAGGAAATCAATTTTAGAAGATCTAAAGATAGAGGTAGGCGTGTGTGTGTGTGTGTGTGTGTGTGTGTGTGTGTGCATGTACATATATGTTCACGTGCATGTGTGATGTGTGTGTCTGTGTGCCTGAGTGTGCATGTATTTATGTGCCTGGGTATGCTACATGTGTACATGTATATGTGTGATGTACCTTAGACTCTTTCTGCCTTTGACTCATTTTGTGAACTCTGATTTCCTTCCAGGCTCCACAGAGTCAAGGAGTCATTTCTCATGGGTGTAGCTTCCTGCTATTTGGGATAGCTTGTCATCCCCTTTTCTGCAATGTCATCCAAGACTGTTTTTTTTTTTTTTGGAGGAACCTCTGTTCTTATCATTACTGCTTCCCCCAATGCACTCCAGTGTTTGTCAAGCATTAAATACCAAGAGCCCATGTCTCCTTGAGGCTTCCTTGCCTGGAGCGATGACACTACCTGGAGTCTGGCAGCTGCCTCAGAAGGCAGGAAGGTGTCTCAGGGCTTCTACCCTGGTTTCTCTTTCATCTCTGAGTTCATCCTCACCGCAAATGCCTGTTACCGGATGAGAAATGCAGTAGCTTGAATAACGTCTCATTTCAACAGTTAGCTGCACTCACAGCAGCAGCCCCTGCCACCCACCTGCTCCTGGCAGGGCTCCAGGACAAGGTGAGGACTCATGCTCTTGCACGACACTAACAGGCGAGGGATTCTGACAGGTATGTGGGACCACCTAATGATGGAAAATGTGGCCTGGCAGGCAGTAAATCGGCTGCAGCGACTGCAGAGCTCAGGGTGAAAAATGAATTTATAAGCTTCATCTTTATGCTGGGAGGACTGCTGTGTCTTCTCACCTGACCTACGCCGAGACTCATGCACATCTGTAGTCTCTTTATAGGCTCCAGCAGCCATTCTCCAGGGTCCGGTGGAGACTTCCCAGGTATGAACAACTGAATGTGCTTCTCCATTTTAACCTTCTTCCAGCTATTGCACAAATTGCCTGGTCTAGAATTTAAACTTGTTTGAATTGTGGTTTCTACCACTAGCACCTTGAGTTTATATAAAAGGCTAAAATTTCTGCCTTGGACCATGACTATAAAAGTCCTTAAACCTAATTTTCCAGCTGAGCCAAATTTAAATTAAATAGCTTCGCACAGGGAACGTCAACATCTGGAGGAGACCCTAACAAACCCTGTGATAAATCAGCAGCTGCCGTGGGCCGAAGGTCACTCTAACTCCAGATTCTCTGCCTCTACAACAGCAAGGCAATAAATAAGATTACTGCGCACATTCCTTGATCATGATGAGGGCTTTGACGGCGGAGATCATGAAGGCAGGCAGGATGGTCCTGTGCTGGCAGGGGAGGCAAGCGCCGTGATGTCACCACCAGCTTGAGTGAGGGGATGCAGCTACAAACAGGTGGTGGCTGGGCAGTCTGTGTTCTTGGTCTGTACCACTTCCCTGTAGAACCTGACACTTTATTGTCTTCCATAAACATCCAATAGGGAATGGAATAGTCCCCCTTTATCCATGGGCACGTATACCAAGATAACCGATTAGTATCCGAGACCTGATAGAGTCTTGAGTCCTTAAATAAGAACACTGTGCCACCCAACAGTCATTATGATAATCAGGACACTTAATAAGTAGCTAATGGGTGAGTGGCATGGACAGTGTGGGGGTACCTTGGACAAAAGAAGGAATCATGTCCTGCTTTGAACCAAGTAGGGCAAAGTGAGATGTTATGTTAGAGCAGCATAATGGTTAAAACTGAAGAAGTGCTTATTTCTAGAATTTTCTATCTAGTATTTTTTTAATCTCTGTGAACCATGGGTAACTGAAACAGCAGAGAACAAAATCAAGGATGAAGAAAGACGACTACTATGGTCTTGATAAAGACTAGATAGGACATGGTAGAGAAGGATGTTACAGCGCGGGTTATAACTCTACTTCCTTAAGTCCTCCTTAAGCATCTCTGTTAATTCCCTGGAGTTCCCTTCTTAGCCCTTTTACTTGGCTTCCTCTCTCTCTCCAGTTTTGCTCCTTGGGAACAACTTTAGGTCTTCCCTTTCTCTCTGGATTTGGAAGCTGAAGCTCTAGACATAAGGACCATCTCAACATTCCTCTCCCTCTCTGTCTCTGATTATCAGTACTTCCCTCAACAAGCAAGGAGCTCGCTCTTTCCAGGGTACACTTGTCTTAAATAGGAAGATAGAATTGGGTGTGGGGATCATCACATTTTTTTTCTCCTAACACAACAGATCACTATTAAGGATGGTGTCTAGTACATTTTATGTAATAAGATGACAGTTTTTAGCATTATCTTAACAGCCCAGGTGATCCTATTAAAAGTCAAGGCCTTTGGGAAATGGTTAGGACGTGAGGGCACAACTCTTATGAATGAGATTAGTGTCTTTGAAGCTGTGACCCCAAACGGCTCCCAGTGCTCATCTGCTCTGTGATGTTACAGTGAGATGGAAGTTGTCTATGAGACATCCCTGCCACCATGTCTGCTGATCTTGGGGTCTCAGCATCCACAATTTTGAGAAATAGGTTTCTTTCATTTATGTTACCTAGACACAATTACTTTACTATAGCTACCCGAACAGGCTAAGACAACTATGATTTTAGAAGAAAAAATTATCTCTCCTACTCATGCATCTATTCTAGATGATTTCTCTATACTTGGGATTCTCATCAACTGACACTGGTTGGTTTCCATAAACTTATATTTATGGTGTTCAGTATTTCCTAGACTTTGGCCTGGAAAAGAATAGTCTAGTAAGGACATCATAAAGCTCCCTTTGAGAATCTAATTTTAGTTTTACATGAAGATGCAAGAATACGAATGTTAACCTGCTCTGTGGGGGACGCAAATGCAATTGGCTTGGGGCCCATCTTTGATAAATCTATCTGGAAGCTACTAAGTTCTTTCCATTATCATCACATTCTTTTTTCCTCATCTTATTGCCAGATCAATTCCTTGAACCCAATTCTGATCGGTTCTGTTCCCAAACCTTGTACATTGTCCATTCTTACTGTTACATACTGTAACCACCTAAACTTTCTCCTGTCTCACTGGAATTACTCAAAAATCACTTTCTAATGACTCTTGCTTATCCTACCTTTACATCCCTGCAGAAAATGCTGGAAGCAGAAGCCACTGCGTTGTTTGGTAAAAAGCAAACCCAAAAGGCAAGTGGGCATTTCTGTTCTTCTCAAAATCTCCAAGTGATTTCTCAGCTTCTTCGAAGCAACAGTTTGGATAAGCGCCTCCAAGTCACTGCAATCTGGCCCCAGCCTTCTTCGGGCCTCATTTCTGACCTTTCTCTATCACCTACTTGACTACTGCAATGACAGGCCTGTATGTTTTCTGTTTGCTTTCTCTCTTTGAACATGGCGCTAGGATTCGCTATGAAGATATTCAGATGTTAGGTGTCTGAGAACTGGAGGGAGGCAATGTGAAGGCCTCACCCATACGCAGAAGAGGGACTGTGATGACTTTGCTCAGGAGTCTCCACTGTCTCTACCGAACACACACATATACAAACATACACACATGTGCACATGAATATACACATACACTTGCATGTTCACTCACACGTATTTGCACACACATGCAAGCACACACACATGCAGAGGCATACACACATGTGTGCATGAATACACACACACACACACACACACACACACACACACCTGCTCTTCTGTATATTTTCACCCTCCTTACCCCAGTTTATAGGTGACATAAGAACCCACTGAAGGTTTCCTCCGTAATAATGTCATTGCTTTAAGAAGCATCTGCTCTGGTCTGTCCGCTGTTGGTAGAAAGAGACTCACATGTGGGCCTCTAATCTCCATTCTGTCCCCAGGACCAAACTCCTTCCCCTAGTCCTAGACCGAGGGGGCACATCTGGTCCTTGAAGTAAGAGTTTCACTGCATTGGAAGAAGGCAACTACGATTCAAAAGGAACAAAAAGGGATGGTTTTCATCATCTCTTTTCTGGCCCCTGGGAATCTTTGCTCTAGAAATGTGTTGTTGGGCGGAAGAGGCAGAGGGCAGGAGGGAAAACCTTGAGCTCTGCGGCAGGGCCTCCCTGCAAGGTGGGTCAGCCTGGCATCAGACCAGGCCCAGGCGCCAGGCATGGGGTTTCTCATTGTTTTTTCTGTGTTTCAATGTCATAAAGGAAGGGTGACTTGTATCGTTCAGGAGACTTCCCTGAAGACTGCATAGAACAAGGTTTTCTTAGGTAGGAGGAAAGATGTTCCCCTGGAGCAACTGGTTTATTCTCCCCTTTTAAATACCATGATTCCTGTAACTGCCATCTTTCCTCTATTTTGTTTTCTGGTTTCTGGACAGTTTAGGGTCAGAACTGCAGTCTATTTTTCTGTTTGTATCAATCCTTTTCCAAATTATTCATCTTAATTTTCTGCACTTATTTTTATTTTGCATTCATTTCACCATTAAAGAAAATATTTTGGTGCTATATTTGCTTTTCAGAGTCTTACTGAAATTGTTTTAAAACTGGTCATGATTTAAATAATTATAATCTTTTGTTGTAACAAATACCCTTTCATCCTCATCACTCCAACCAGTCATTTTGTGCAGAGCCCAGAAAATTCAGGGCTCAAAGACTCTGGAGCCCACTTACTGAGGGAACAAAAAGAAAAAAAAAATAGTATGCTTCTGACTACAGTTACCGAGTGGTGCCAGCACTCAGAAGCCCACCCAGAAGCCTGAGAAACGTGGATAGACTTCCCAGCAATACAGTCTTAAAGCAAAATTAGCAAGCAGTCAGACAAGCCCCACCCCTGCCTGGGTGTTTTCATTCTGCAGATGTGGCTAGATCCCAGCCTGTTCCCAATGGGCACAGCTGTCCCCAGCTGTGGTAAAGATTTTAGTACTACATAAGTCAGAGGCAGTAGAGAAAGACACACCATAGCTGGAACCTTCTAAATCGAAAACCAAAGTCACTGTCAGCTTAAACAGCTCGTTGGTGAAGAGAGGTCACCAGACACCTTGGGTTCATTCATTCATTCATTCATTCATTCATTGGCTCCCCACTGTGAATTAGGCATTATGGGATCAGGAAGGTTAAAGGAGCATAAACATGGAGGATCATGGACATCAAGGAATGGTAAGTAAACTAGCCCAAAGAGAAGGTGAGATGGATAACGTGTATAAGGATTGAAAAGATGGAGGGAAGAACTCCTTAGCTAAAACAGAGAACTCTTCAAAAAGTTTGAACTGCACCCCAGGGCAACATTTAGACCTTGTAGGCAGAAGGATTGGTAACAGTACATGTATGAAAAGGTTTATTGCAGAGTATATTTCAAGAATGCAACCTAGTCAGCCCACCTAGTTTCAATGGTTATATTATTATTATTTTATGGAAGTAGGTAGGGCAGGTTCTGTAAGATCTACTTTTTATTCCCATAATCTGCCATGGTTGGCCTCATTTATCAGCATGCTAAAAGCCTGGTTGTGGTGACTTGAATGTAAACTATCCCCCATAAGTTCTTGTGTTTGAACACTTGGTCCCTAGCTGGTAGCACTGTTCGGGAAGGTTGTGTAACATTTAGGAGGTGAGACAACTGGAGGGGTACATCACTGGTGGCTGATCTTGGGTTTTATAACTTGTTCTCCTTGTGCTTCCTGATTGTGGAAGCAAAGAGAGCGAGAGGAGCCTCCTGCTCTTGCCATAGTACTTTCCCCACCATGATGTTCTCTATCCTTCAGTGTCTACAAGCCAAAATAAACCCTCCCTTCCTTAAGTTTCTTTTATTAGGGTATTGCTCACAGCACTAGAAAAGAAACCCAAACACACAGTAAATAAATACACAGAAAAACTGAAGGATAGTAGTGATAATCTGACTCTATTTCCTTAACTCTTCTCAGTATGATGTGACTAACACCTTTTACTGGAAAGCATTCAGGATCCTTGTCTGCAAATCATCACGTTCTTTATTGCTTCAGCCCTGTGTAGCTACTTGGTATAGTGGGCTGTCATGATATGGAGGGTTCAAGAACTACTTGAAAATACTAGTAATGACAGAGTCACCTGACTTCAATAGGAACATTGAAAATTCTTGGCTATGTTTAACAGAAATGTGCAGGAAATACTGATTTTCCACAAAGCATTGAGAGAACAAGATATTGCTTTGCACTGTAGTGGGTTTGTAATTTAGTGTATAGTATAAGTCTATAATTATTTATTTGTTTGGCAGTCCCTTTCTATTTTTCAGTAAATTCAGCAGCATCTAGTCAAAAACTAGAAGGGTAGATTTAATGAATAATAAGAGCTGGATTTGTGTTTTAAGAAAAGTTCAGTGAACATAGAATGTACAAAATGTTTGGGAAGACCATCCACTGTGGAAGATGGGGCCCATGAAAATCAGAATCATAAGCTTATTGAGCAAGTATCAACCTGCACATCAGAGCTTTTGGCTTCTCATGTCCTATCATTAAAAAGCTTAAGTTCTATGAAGTTATCTAGCACTTACACAGCCTTCTCTGAAATAGTAACTCGACATGAATAGATTGATTCTTCTACATTAATATCATTTGCTCTTGTTTCTGAATTTTCTTGCCCTGCTCCAGACTTAAATAGTTGCTGATCAGATGTGATTCGAGATGCCCTATTATGGGATTTCTTGCTCTGTACATATCTCATTTTGAATGTGAACTGTATCCACAGGCTCATGTATCTGCATCCTTAGCTGTTAATGTTTGGAAAGGTCATGGCAAGTTTAGGAGGTAGAGCCTTGCTGGAGGAAGTGCCACAGTGGCTAGGCCTTGAGATTCTTTATCGCCCAGTTCTGCTTCCTCCCAGTTGGCTTTTGCTTGCTCTGACAGGTGACCTGAACCAGCCTCCAGCTTCTGCTTCCAAGTCGTACCTTCTGCTATGCTATCCTTGCCATGATGCATTTTGTTTTCCCCTCTGGAACTATCAGTCAAATACATTTCCCTTTCCCTCTTTTTCCCAGGGTCTGAGTATTATCTCACAGCAGCATAAAGTAGGGTAACCACAGCAGTAGGGAACTATGTCACTTCTTTTTTTGGTTATGCATGCTTTGATTATGGGTCTTATTTTCAAACTCAAGTTTCTTTGTAGGAATCATTTTTAAAAGTCACTTGTGGGGCTGCAGAGATGGCTCAGAAGTTAAGATTCTGCTCTGCAACCAGAAAGTCCTGAATTCGGATCCCAAGTCCCATGTAGAAATGGCAGGAGGAATGGTGGCAGCCTGCACTTCTGGTCCTGGTGGGCAGAGCCTGGGAAATCCCAGAGCAAAGCAAAAAAGGAAGTAGAGGCAATCCAGGATGATTCCAAAAATCATCCTTTGTCCTCTACAGGGACATGCAGTGCCCACAAAATAAAGTTTAAAGTCACTTGTCTGTCTTAGGATAGATGGTGCTCTGAGTGTGTTGTGACTCTTTCACCCAAGTGTGGTGTTATATTCTGTCCTCACAGCTTCTTGCATATTAAAAGTGGCCATTAGTCATTGAGAGTGAGCAAGAGAACCAAACCAAGCAGTATCTTAACTAATAGTAGAGATTTTAAACACATCACAGTTTCTACATAAGTAGTAGATATAATTTGAAATTTTAATGTTTCTTAGTAACATTCCATTTTGGAAACTTCTATTACAGATAACTGCAATATTCTTTGTTTTGATATTCAATCTCACAAAAATAAGTCAAAGTGTGCTCTCACATGAATAGATTAGCATCTTTACCAGTACGTCATTATTATACATAAATAGATATAGTACCAAGAATTGGATTAGTGGGATTTTTAGCAACTTTAATAAGTTAATATATGTAAAGCATCTAGAAGGTTCCTTTTAACTTAGTGTAGCAATGAGGTATACATTTATTGCTGTCATTATTTAGTATTTATTAAAATATCTGTGCCAACATATGCAAAAAGACTTGAAAAGAGAAAGGAATCTGGCAGGGAGGAAAAACGTTACAAGGGAAAGATGAGGGGGATGACTGAAGGTTTAGGTGTGAAAATATCATAAATTCACTAGTATGTAACACCAAAAGAATTTAAAAAGTGGGGAAAAAATAAAAAACAGGACATGAAGATGTGAGGAGGAATGTGTTGGGAGGGGTTAAGGGGGAGTTGAAGGGAAACTGGGGAGCTGGATATGATCAAAATACATCATGTGCATGTATGAAATTGTTAAAGAATAAAATAATATTATTAGAATAAATTATCTGTGCCAAGTTCTGCAGATTCTTAGATAATAGCTAGCATTTTATGAATAAAAGAAAGACCCAGTAGATATAATCACAACAACCCCTTGGTGTTTGGGAAAGATGGGTCGTTATCTTCACTTTTCATGGTCTACAGAAACCTAACAGAGCAGTGTAAGTGTAAAAGTTCTAGGCCCTGAGAATGCTCCATTAGTAGGTAATATTACTGCCTTAGCCACCATCTAAACCCAATCATCTTATCTAATAAAATGGGGATAACAGTGTCCAGTTTACAAAATAATCAGTAGGGAATTACACTGGACTATAGGTGCAAAGCAACCAATACATTCTCTAGAAAGTCTAGGTATAAAGACAGTAAAAACATTTTTGAATCCATGAAATCCATTTGTTTTCTACCATAGATGAAACTAGATTGACCATTTGCAACACAGCTGGGTTTGCTGGCGGGAAGAAGTCACAGCAACACCCAGGCTGGAGATGTGGCTCTTGTCATATGGCAGAGGTTTTTCCACAGAGATTTCTGAAGTCACCACAGCACCATGGGTTAAAGGAAGAAAAATATTGATGTTTCACAGAGTTACTCCTATAGGTCGGATCAGGTATCAGCACTGCGATCTAAACAATGAGCCGGTTCTGGAGGAATGCACAGCTGAGACGGATGAGATAAACCTTTCACAGCCTTGACTCCTCCAAGACTCAGCAAATTGCTTCCTTTATTTAATTAGGAATTAATTGAAAACACTCCCATGTTGATAAAACAAGACTAGTTCCCGATTTGTTGATAATAGTCTAATCCCCCAGCAATATCCCATGGACACCATGGCATGATTATGTCGTCAGTTTTACAATGGCAGGGCTGGATACACATGGTTGCCTGAGGTTCAGGAAGAGGATAAACACACAGAGAGGTATGCTTGAGGAAGGGTGATTTAAGGGTAAGTTTCAAATCCGATGGTCCTTGGGTAGAATACCAGTTCTGACACTCACTAGCTAAGAAGCATTTTGGAGCCCTTGGAGCACTAGATGCCTAGTAAGTACACAGAAAGCAGTCACTTGTGCTTGCCACATAGTGTGGGTTCATCAATGTTAGCTGCATCATTTTTCCCTCTTATGCAATAGATTTCTCTAAGTTCAGAGCATTGCCATAGTTCTAGGGAGGTAAGTGATATAACAACACCTTCTTCAGCATCCAGACCTTCTTTTTCTTTTTTAAGCTTTTTTATAGATGATTTTTCATATACAAATAAAATGAGTGTATATCCTTACTCACCCCCTCCCTTCCCATTCTCTTTCCCTCCGACCCGCTCCTTCTCCCATCCTCCCCTCCCCTCTCCAATCCAGCCACGTCCCTCCAGCCTTCCTCTCCCTCTGTGTGTGTGGATCACACAGCTCCCTTTGGGTGACTATGTTAGTAAGGTAACAGTGGTAGTGTAAGTGGCTCTTCAGTAGGCAAACTCACAAGTGGGAGGTTTTGCTCCTCTTGTCCAGTATCTACCTCAGAGACTCTCCCGTAATACAGTTGTTGCTTCTGAGATTCTTGCTAGTCCTTGGGGGAATGTGGATATGTCGGTCATTATGTAGATCTTATCAGTCTAGCTTTCTGTAACTTCCAGGCCATCCATGGTCCTTCCTATCTACTATCCACTTGCTAGCCCTTGCATGTTTTCATGCCTTTCCAGAGTAGGGCCTTGACCCCCTCAGTTGAGGTGGACGTCACAGTGTCCCCAAAGTGGCTCATCCCCAGATGAGGTAGCTGCAGATATATGGTTGCAAATCAGAGTTGGTACGTACACCTCGCAGCAAGTAAAGCAATACCCTCAAAGGGCCAACTCAAGGAAAGGAGCAAGAAAAAATCAGATAATGTTAGAGTCGAAAGATTGTTGCGGCTTAGGCCAATTATTAGGGGCTATACACCACACCTCAAAGGATTTACCAGAAATATATTCTAAAGGAATTGAGGAGAATTGTGGACTTTCTCTTCCTCTTCAGCATGTAGTAGCTTACCCTTTGGAACTGTGCTTCTCCCAGCAGCAGATCTGACACTTCTTTGAGGGTAGGTCATAAGTCCAGTTTCTTTCACTAGGTCCGATTGACATATAAAAGAAAATCATTAGCTATTTGCTTTATGAAAGTGCTAGAGGGATAGAGAAAAAAAGGAAATTAAAGAACTCAAAACTCCTTCAGTCATGTAAACATGTTTCTCCTAATTTAATCAGAAAGCAAAAGTTCATTTCACATGTATTGGAAGAAAAGATACAGTGTTTCAGATTTGAGTTTGATAAGTCAGGATCACATCATATGACCATTTACGTTGTGTATAGACATCATTAGAGTCAAAGTCACAACAATTTTCAGCATAATGCAAACAATGGTTTCATTGAAGCCAAGATAAGTAAAGAGTCCACCCCATCACTCCATTGACTAACTTCCGCATTGAATCATCAAAAGATCCAAGGTACAGTATTGATGGAAGTACTCGGCACAGAGATGTTTTGCTTGAATCACAGGAAACATCACAAAAAACTTTGATTTAGCTTGCTGATCTTTGCAAATCTCTTCTGAGTAGGAATTTAGGAAGGGACTCACTCTAAAGAATTATTCCGATCAGCCACAAAGAATGGATTTCTGTAAATTACAATGTTCTCCACAATGGGTATGCACCCTAATTCCTTTATTTTGCTTGAGGAGAAACCTTAGCTCAAGTAAGATCATAGATGAGGTCGATGTCAGAACTGGTTCATATGATGACTCAGTGCTGCTCTGAGTGGATCTAGGCATTCCCTGATCACAGTTTCCTGCTCAGTCAGTTTCTTTCTATGGTCACTGGAAACAACTCAGGGTACTTTTCTGGCCACATCTACCTGCAGAGAAAATCCTCCTTTGGATTTCTTGTCAAGTAAAAAGAAAACATTTTCCACAGAAAATTCTAGCAAAGCTTCCTCATATCTCATTAGCTACAATTAGGTAACATATTAATTTTCATTGCAAAAGGGATGGGATTTCTCTAAGATCCAACAAGGCCACTCTTGGAGCTAAGAATTGGGGTTTCTCACCTTCAAATTTTTTTTTTTTTGCAAAACAAAACTTATCATTTATTCACAATCCATTAGAATACTTAGTTAATGTAGCTATGCTCTTTGAAATCATTTCTTATGGAATAGTATTAAAGAACAGTCTAAAATTTAGACAAATAAAGGAGAGTCTTTTGATTTAAAGTTCAAAATCAAAATGCAAAAGTTTCTTTTACCAAAGAATTAGTTTTATACAACACATAAACACTTTTACACTATAATACTACAAATATTTAAATTAGAATTCTATTACCTGTTTTCCTTCAATTCTCTTTGGACATAAAACATACTTGCAATTTAGAAAGCTGATAATAAACTCAATTGCCATGCTGTCTTAGAAAAGCTTTTGCCACTAGGAGCTATTGATTCCTTTGGCTCAAAGTTACATAATCAGTAAATTTTGATTTAATTTACAAAACTCTGCCATATTAACACGAAGAGCACACTGATACTTATTATTTAGACATTAAACAGCTTAACACAAAATTCAGAAAAGAAGGTAATCTATATCTAATGTTAATTAGAAAAACCTCGGCAATTTCCACATTTACTGACAAACTACCTTTCATGGTTGTGCAGCCCTATAATCTTAGCAATTGGGAAGTGAAGGCAGGAGGATCTGGAATTCACGATTATCCAGGGCTACATAGTAAATTCAAGGCAGCCTGGGTTATATGATATTCTATCTCAAAAGAAACGCTTTCAAAAGAATGGGTCATATTAAATCAAAGGAAATGTTCACTAGTACTGCTTTTGGCAGTCATAGAGGTTGAAACTAGGGTCTTAATGCATGTGAGGCAATGAATTACTGCTCCAAATTCAATCCTAAATTAAAACATTTAAAATAAAGGTGGCAAAATTTATTTGTTTTCATTTAGAAAGGGATTAACATTATCAACATCTACATAATGCCTAATAGTAACTACCACTTCTGCTCAGTATTTTAAGTATAATCTTTAAAATTGTGATTACTTTATAATTATGGTGGGAAGAATTTTGAAAAGTAACAAAGGTTTAAAATGAAATAGATGTAATGTAAAGCTACTATAAACATTGAATCAAAATTTCTTTGCTCCTTAAATATGACTTTCATTCTCAATTTTATGGATAATATGGAAAACAGAAAAAGCCAAGCTTCATAATATCCTACTTGCAACAAATAAGAGAGTGTAGATGCTGGATGCTGAGATGACTGACAAACAAAATGTCATGAGAGGCAGAGCTGTGCTAAATACATATTTTGACATGATACCAAAGGGTAGAGTTTAATACATACTCAGAATTAGAGACAAATGTGGTTCTTGGATGTGAATACAATGACAATATTAAAAAACTATTATTATGATTTAAAATATCTTCAGTCTATGTACATAAAGAGATAAAGGAAGTTTTCTTCAAAGATATGTTCTTCATATGTTACTTCAAAGACATAAGGTCATCTCTCACTTTTCAAGTTCAACCAAAGCAGGGAATGTCTGAATCCTTGGACAGATGGAGGGAAGCTCAAAGTAGTGAAATGATGGGTGGTTTGCTGCGCTGGAGCAGGACGGTCCATTTAGCGTATCCATTTGTAGAATGTCCATCGACTGAACAGAAAGAGTGGTGTAACACATATTTTTATTAAAGCTGTCTCATCAATATTTTTTTAGGTTATTTTTATTCTTCCATATGGACTTTAAAAATATTATTTGCAATTTCATATGTGTATGCAATGAATTCAAGTACCCAATCGCATGCCCCATCCTTCTCTCTTTTTCCCCTTACACTTCAGTGTGTGTGTGTGTGTGTGTGTGTGTGTGTGTGTGTGTGTGTGTTCCACTGAGAGTTGGCTGCATTAACCTGTGCCTGGATGGTTGCTAGATACTGGACCCTTAATCTGCTCTACCTTGATTGTTCCATTGCAGTGACAATTTCAGAACAGATTTCTAGCCTGAAACTATGTCTTGTACTGTATGTACTATTTTACTAATTACGTAAACTCCAAAAATTTCCTGGAAGATTAAAGTAATAGTCTAGTTTATTTCACCTTCTATCTATCATTCATCTAAATGTTAAACAGAACGTGGTTTGCTTTTTAAACTGTCTCAGCAATGTGGATAGTTATGAAAGAAATAGCTAATATGTCAGATTCTCTTGAACATTAAAGTCAGAATTAATAACAAACATTTACCATGTTGACTTTAGAAAACAAGTTATAAAACCGAGGTGGGGCTGTAGAGAGTTAAAACCTTTGCCTCACAAGCAGAAGATCTGAGTTCAGATTCCCAGATCCCATGCAAAAATGCTGGGTGGATATAGCAGTGGCCTGTAATTCTGGCCCTGGAAGACAAAGCCTGGGAAACCCCAGAGCAAAGGCAATAAAGAAGTACAATCCAGGACGATTCCCAATGTCACAACATACACACAAGCAAGTAACCACTCGTCCACACACACACACACACACACACACACACACACACACACACTCGCATTCACACACAAAGGTAAAAGAACTGTGCTGTACTGTGGAATTGCTTTTCATGTTTCATGTTAAATTTTAATCTTTTTCAGGATTCAAAAGACAATTTCACTACATGATAAGAACAACTTTTCTGTCTTAGGTAAACTGAGGCTTCACATTTGTCTCCTAGATTCAAGACAAGAGAACAACAGATCTATGACTGAATCCATCTAGGTAGATTCTGCCGGTGCCACCAATAACCAGGAGCACACCAGGAGATTATTAAAGACTGGATGAGGGCTGGAGAGGTGGCTCAGGGGTTAAGCCTCCGCCTTGCAGGTGGAAGGTCCCGAGTTCGGATCCCAGATCCCACGTATAGACGCCAGACAGAAGCGGGGGTGGCCTGCGCTTCTGGTCCTGGTAGGGCGGAGCCTGTGAATCCCGGGGCAGAAGGAGGTGGAGGCGCCCATGGTGGTTCACGAATTCGTCCGTGGTTCTACACACACACACACACACACACAGACACACATGCGCGCGCACATACACACAGTTGAATAAATAATAATAATAATAATAAATTAAAAAAAAAGACTGGATGAAAGCGTGACACCAAGTTACGGTTACTTTTCAGGCAGTCTAGACATAGGAGTTGTGAGCTATACTAAACACAAGGACGCTGGCGGAGGCACTAGTGGCTGCTGGATAGTAGAGAGAGTTTCTCCAGTCACCGTGCAGAGAAGGACAGCCATTATGAGACCAACAGTCTCCGAAGTCAGAAGAGGAACTCCAAGGAGAGCAAGGAAGCTCCACCTTGAAGTCAACACAGGCTTCAAGTCTATGTTGCTGGCTGAGATAGATTTCATATCCCTAGCTTCACCTTACCAACTTTCTTCCCTGTTTTGCCTGAATGGTATTCATTTCATAACCTGATTTATGAAGATAGATACACCCAGTTTTCAGTTAATTTATGTCATCAATGTGCACTTGAACTCTGCAATCTTTTTATCTTCTCATTCTCTTCTGATCACAATGTTAAGTATTAATGTTTTCTCGTTTTGGCTCTGGCATCATTTCATTGACTTTTTCCTATGCTCTCTGCCTTTCTAGCCACAACTTTAAAAATAAAAACTTGAAACTTCAGAAAGCATCATTTTTATATATGAGAATGTTTCAAATCGCACCTTCTACAAGTGTAGTGTGTTTTCCAGAAGGTCTGCTAGGGTTCTTACTGCACTTTCTGTAAGGGAAATTCCTCCTTAGTTCAACGTCTTCCTCCAAGAAGGACGTCAGGCATCTTTGTGTCAATTCACAGGAAGACAATTCCCTAAAAACCAATTTTCCAAATGCCTAACACAGAAATTCCAATTCACCAGACTGACTCATATATAATGTTCATGGTCATTTACAACAATTTTTAAATTTTTTGTATTCACAGTGGCATGTTGAGGAATATTCAATTTGTCTTTAGTCTTGTTCCTGCGGCCATACCTGAAGGGGAATATTAAAGGGCTGTGCTACTGGGAAGGGCTGGGAAGAAAGCCAGCACACAATTTAGATTGAGCTGTCAATCCCAGAGATAGAGTGAGAGACCACAAGGCTGTCAATCTCAAAGATAGAGTGACTGAGAGACCACAGGGCAGGGAGAGGAGAAGGCAGAGAGAGAGAGAGAGAGAGAAAGAGAGAGAGAGAAAGAGAGAGAGAGAGAGAGAGAGAGAGAGAGAGAGAGAGAGAGACTAGTGTTGAGTGCACTCTTGATTATGTATCTCTTTTACTTCTGTAGGTTTACAGAGATGTAATGAACATAAGTTATATTAATTAATGTGTACTCAAGGTCATCAGTTCCTCTGCAATGTAATATGCTATTTATGTCATCCAGTTTATTTTTACTTTTATTTAAATGGAAGCCAGAAGATGATTTTCAAAAGTCAGTTCTCCCTCCTTTCACATTTGGGCTTCTTGGGCATTGAACTCAGGTTTCTGGGTTTGTGAGCAGGTTACCTTACATCCTGAGCCCTCTTGTTGCACATTGGATATATTTTATTCCATGAATTATATGCTTCATCTCTGGAAGCTTGATTTAATCACTTTAATTTCTATCTTCTCTATACTTAATTAACTTCTTGAACATATAGAAAATAGCAACAACTCTTGATTTAAAATTCTGTAATGTCTGTGTTGATGTCCATGTAATTTCTTGGTTGATTTTTTGTTCCTGATACCTTATTCATTTTATAATTGTTGTACACAGTATCTTTAGGTACAAAATATATTCAGATTATCATAAATATTGGCATTTAGGAGGACTTATGTGTCTAATGTGTATGTGCACATCTTCACATGTGTGAAAGTAGACATGTATGGACGAAAATGTGTGTGTGGCAGTCAGAGAAAAACCTTGAATGGTAGTCCTAGCCTTCCCCCTTGTTTGAGACAGGATCTATTTGTTGAAATTTTGTTGTTGCTGTTTATCTATACAGCAGGCTGCCTGAGCTTCCCATCTTCTCACAGGAGTACTGGAATTATAGATACTCTATAGGTGTCTGAAGTTCTAGGAATTCGAGTTCAAGACTGTATGCTTCCATGGAAATCACATTTGCCCACTGAGTCATCTCTTCAACCTAACTATTTGACTTCTTCAGCAACATGTAGGCATTGATCTCCTGCTTTCCTACGGCTGAGGCCTGACTTCCTTCCCAAGCCATTCACCGCCGTTGCTTGTTGCATAGGACACGTGTCAAATGCTTAGTCCTAACTTGAGAAGTATACCCAGTTCCTATACCAAAACCCTCCATTACACTTCAGCCAGCCTCTAGGTATTTGAGTTCATCAGCTGCACTACAAACAATAAGCCATGATGTGACCCGAAGATTAAGATTCCCTATCAGTCTCTTTAAATGTTTTTATTTCTCTGAATGTGAACTGAAAAGGAAGTACTCTTTCTTTTGAAAAATGTTCTTCAAATACTTTTTGACTTTTATCTCTTTAATTCAGTTGAGTGATTAAATCTTCTAAGACATTCTGGACATTTCCTGTACAAATTATGCCAATGGAAATTAGTTGTTCTTTGGTGTCTATGATGGTTAATATTCATGATCAGTGTGAATGGGACCTATGGGACCTATGGGACCTAAGGTATGTGGATTAAACGCTATTCCTGGATGCTCTAGTGAGATTGTTTCTAGATGAGATCAACACATGAAAGGGCGGACTGAGTAAAGAAGGTGTTCCTCACCCATGATTTGCCTTCATTTAATCTATTAAGGACCTAAATAGAACAAACAAACAAACAAACAAACAAACAAATAAACAAACAAACAAAAACTCAGAGGAAATTTATTCTTTGCCTAGCAGTAAGATCTAAAACATCAGTATTCTACTGCCCTTGACTGGGGCTTATGCTTTTGATCTTCCAGATCTCAGAAGCATAGGAATGGCTTTCCTGGATCTCCAGCCTGTAAGTGGAAAATTGTGTCATTTCTCAGCCTCCAAGAGGTTGTGAGACACTTCCTTATGCATATAGTCGTGTGTGCATATAGGTTCTGTTTCTTTGAAGGCCCCTGATACATTATTTCAGTACTTCCACCTTGGTATTCTATTGCATTTGTCAAACAGCTACCACAGTGCATGGTGTAAGAGAAACACTCAAATGTTCATGTCTTACTTTCAAGGAATCAAACACAGAGACATAATCACAGATATATAATTAAATAGTCAAATGTTTTGAGATTTTCCAGATGGGAGCCCCTAAGAAGATGTAAAGTACTATTCTTAGAAAAATTTCCATCCTTTTTTTTCAATTTTGGACAGCTGACAGATCTCTCACATGGAGTGCTGACATGTTTTGATGTGCTTTTCTCTGGGACCAATTTTGCTGACAGGCAAGCGCAATTTGACATTATTCAGAGCTGTAAAATCTCCCTTTCATCCAAGCAACATACATATCAAATTGATCATTTCTGTTCTTTTGTGCCTTTTAATATTTTAAAAGCCCAGTGAGCCAACGGGATTTGGAGGGTTATCATTGGTGCCACTCACATAGAAATGAAACCACCACTGTGCTTATAGTATGCTGGGTCTGAATTGACCATGGATGAACATACTAATGACATCATTTTACAACCACTGCATGTGATGGGAATTACAAAGCAATGAGTTGTTAGAATATTCATGGATGCTTCTTAGTGAGATTTCTGACACGTGATATAAAGTCTGATTGCTCCAATCACTTGATGTCAGAAGTGGACAGATCAGCCAGGACTCTGAGATGTTCTAGAAAAGTCAGTCATTCTCGAACAAGTGGACCCTATTAGAAACCACCTATACTCACCCCAAAGTCCTTCTTGTTCCCCTTCTAAATAAAAAGTATAAAATCAAAGGCCTGAGAAGTTAGTCAGTTACACTTTAACTACTCAAGAATTCTTTTCCTATACAAGTCAATAGAATTTTTCCTACAGAATTCCAGGAGTTGTTTGTGAAGGTTTTAGAAAAATTTTAGCCTCAAAAAATTCACACTTACATGTGTTTATTGTATGCAAAAACCTATTTTGAGGAAGATTGCCTTCTGGAAATGCAAAAGGAAGAGCAATGGGTAACAAAACTTTCAGTAAGTTGTGGAGAGAGGACATGGATGGAAGAGTTAGTGCTTAAGGGAGAAATGGGCGAGAGACTAGCAAGAGTTGATCGCTTGAGCAGCAGTTCTAAAGTCAAAGCCTCACAAATACAGACACAGAGTGTTTGGGTTGTAGAGGAAAAAAATACACAGAGTAGTCTCTATTATCAAACCCCTGGCGGATCATCTCTCTTTACCTCCACTCTCTCCCTTGTCCTCCTCCTTAACTGTGAACTTGCTTGTAACATAGACACTACCTAGGTTGCAAAGCATTCCACAACTTTCTTTAAAAGAAACCTTGGAAATAACATCCATAATATGTTGCTAGTCCTAGAATTTGTTGGTGGAGTTAGAAGAAAAACATTCAGATGAAAGACAAATTAATTTTTGCAGCATGTTAAGAGGTTCCAAGGATAAAAACAGAGCATAATAAAGGGGTGGGAAGAATGGGTTATGTTTTAAAGGTTTAAAGCTACTGTCCAGCCACTTTTCTGTTGCTGTGGTGAAATACTCTGACCCAAGCAACTTAAAGGAGAAAGAGTTCATTATCCTGGCTAATGTTCCAGAGAGATACAATCCATCATGGTGGGAACCCATGGTGGTAGGCAGAAATGGTGGGGTGTGGTGACAGGAACATGAGACTGGTTATTACCTTGCAGCCATTTTCATGAAAGAGAGAGAGAGAGAGAGAGAGAGAGAACAGGTAGTGGGGCTTGATTTATCAAACCTTAAAACCCACCCCCAGTGACATGTTTCCTGCTGTAAGACTCTATCTTTTTTTTATTTTTTAATTGTAAGTAATGGAGGCTTAATCATCCTTGTTTGAGTCAGAGGGACCAAGAAAAATTACTGTAGTTAATTGCTCTATAAAGCATCATGGGAAACATAGACTTTCTGGAAATGCAAGACCAGAAACTTTAGATGCACGGATGCATCTAAACATGGATGCAAAGGACACTGAGGAGCTGCAACCCATCAGGGATGGGATGTGAGTTCATTTAGCAGTCATCGGTCTGTCCTGCTGGGACATACTGCCATACAAGATGGTACCACTGTGAATTCTGCATGGAAAATGCCCCAACTTATAGAAATGCCATTCATAAACTGAAATATTCTACTAGCCATAAAAACTTACTTTACGACTGTATTAGTTAGGGTTCTCTAGAGTCACGGAATTCACAGAATGAATATATATACAGGAAATTTATTGAGTTGGCTTATAGATATGGCCAAGGTATTCCAGCGAAGGCTGCCAGTAGCCAAGGTAGTCCAACGATGGCTGCCAATAGCTAGCTGCTCAGTTCGGTAGTCAAGTGGGTGATGGCTGAAGGCTGGAGAACTCCTAGAGTCTTAGTCTAGTCGAAGGCTAGAAGGTTGAAGAAACAGGGCAGCTGGAAGGAAGAACGATTCCTAACACAGCTGCAAGAAGGGCGATCTGGTCTCCTTGGTGGCTTCTTTTTATATGATGCAGTATAGGATCTGGGGCATGTATAATCCTTTCAAGTAGTCTCAGTTGATCCTTTCCAGAGGTGGTCTCAGCCCAGCTTAGTTAATACGGGTGTGTCAAGTTGAAACCCAGGCTTAACTATCACAACAACATACCAATAGTTCATGACTTAAAGTTGTCCATGTATTTCCCCAAACAGAAAATGTCTTTTTTATCTATGTATGTATGTATGTATGTATGTATGTATGTATGTATGTATCTATCTATCTATCTATCTATCTATCTATCTATCTATCTATCTATCTATGTTTCCTAATGCTTGAGGGGAGAGGGTTGGATGTCCTGTCTGAAGCTGTGTGATCCACAGACATCTGTTCTCTCCTGACCACCAATTATTGCTAAGCCAAGCTTCTGAACTAGAGCTTGCTTAACTACACAAATCTGTACATTTAATGTTAGTGTCTATGAAAGAGAGTGAGATGAGAGAGAGAGAGAGAGAGAGAGAGAGAGAGAGAGAGAGAGAGAGAATACAGTATTTGTCTTTCTGGGACTGATTACCATAACTCAGTATAATTTTTTCAAGATCTCTCCGTTTGTGAATTTCATGATTTCGTCTCTCATGGTAGCTAATAATATTTCATTGTGTATATGTATCACATCTTCATTATCCATACATCATTTGTAGACTCTATCTCTTAAAGGTTTGGCAGTTCTCAAACAGTTCCATCAAGCAAGGGGACCATTCAAACACATGAGCCCAATGGGAACAACTCACATTCAAACTATGTGTCACATTCAAACCACTTGAATGGTGACACATGTGAGCAGTTTGAAGGGCATGAGAATATGTTTGGGACGAGCACTCCAACTCCTGAAAAAGCCCTGTCTGCCATCTTATGTCACATGACTGTACTGTCTCTCTCCATCTACACATATTCCATGAGATGACTTTCTTTGCTGAAGCCATTTATTTCCTTGGATCAAGGAGTACAGAGATCTGTAATGTTTTTAAAATTTTTTAATACTCTGCAAGATGATCAATCAATATAGATTTCCTTTATAGATACAGGACCACCTGGTTTCTCAAATTTGTGGTAATGCTAGAAGATTCATTTGGCTGTGGTTTTGGGGAATCCCATGCTTTTCAACCTTTGTGCTTTGCTCTGTCTCTTTTGACAGCTCAGGAACTGATATTGACCATTGATTTCTTTCTCTGTTAATTTGGTTTCATTCATGTACTAAGGTCCGGTACCCTGTTCAGAGTTCATTTATGCCCAACCTTGTCTTATTTAATGACCCTTGTGTGAACACTGCACAGTCAACGCACTTATTTGCCCCTCATTATGAGCTATCACCAAACTGAGATCCTAGGAATATTTTATAAGAGAACAAGACAAAGACCCCAGGAAAGTTCCACTGTGCGCCTCGTTCAAGGATACAGCATCACATGTTCTAAGTGAAATGAATACCTTGGTCTCTGCCAATAAACTCTGGAATTCTGAAAGGAGATCAGGAAAGTTGCCATGAAGCTTCAAGCTGTAGCCATCAATTGCCTCTGGGATGCTTCCTTTCTTAAGAATGGCTGGCACTTTTCCTCTAAACTATTCCTGCATTAAATGCACATTGGAGAAGATGATGCTAATAAGTGCTGGTGGCAATCTTTTTTTTTAATGTCAATCTTTAAAATGTTCCTTGCACAATATCTGGCAGCATAGACATGGCATAACTATGTAGAGTGAGAGACCTTGCAATTCAGTGAGTCCAAATTTTAGTAGTTTGTATTTGGTGGCAGATGTTTCCTTGAAATAGAGGGCTCATTACCAGAAATATTTGATGCTACTAATTCTGTGCAATAAATCTGTACAAATTTCTAAATGTGATGTTGAGGCTTCTTTCTATATACTCCCATCTACTCATTATCAGACCTCCCACAGCATCCCCTCCAAAAAAAAAAATCACACCAGAACCAAGAATGGGTCTCAAACTCCATTGTTTTGGTTTTTATTTTCTTCATTGATGAATTTTAATTTTACTCTTTGACAATTTCATTATGTATGATATATTATATATCATATATATACTACATTCTGATTACTTTTCCTCCTGCCTTTTCTTACTTTACCTCTTCCTACTGCTACCCCACCTTTTCTCGAAGTCCTTTTCCTGTATTCATCTCCTTACACTTCGTTGTGTGTCCCCCTGGTGTGCATCAGGGCCTTTTATGTGATCCTGGGCTTGGGACTCTCTGCAAACTTAGTGGGCTGCTCTATGGATACAAAACTCACTGTTTTTCTCAGTTTGCTCCCATGCCTGGAAGCTGTCAGTTGTCCATGACTTTTCAGTCTCCTTTGCAGGGCCCCTTGGTTCTCAGCTTCCATAGGTCTGCTGTAGGCTTGGCGTCAGTAAGCACTTCTGTAGTGTGAACTTCTATTCTTACAGGCTGCATTTTTCCCCTGTTCATCTGGGTAGAGGATACAAAGCTCTACACTGCACTGGGTGAAATGAAGTAGAATTGGCTTTATTTGATGTCTCCCTCTTAGACATCACTCTATCGTCAGCTTTTCCCAGGGAAATCCATGACCTATACTGTTACATTCCTGCCTCCTACCACTTTGTACTTAGCTCAAAAGGTGCCTGACAGCACTAGCAGATTACTACCTTTGGAACTCAGTCTGAGAGTTGAGCTGTCAATCACTTTTCCCCAGCAGATGAATCTATCCTCTTGCCCTTGAGCCGAAGGCCCTGGGCCAGGACAGTTCCACTGTGCTGTTGTCAAGTTTTCCACTGTGTCCTCAGGTCAGCCCCGGATGGCTGGTATTGCTGTCCTCACACTATTTTTAGTCATAGATCAGTTATCCCTGACAGCGCAGCGATGGGGCTTAACAAAATGCACTCATATGCATCTCTGAAGACTGCTATGTGTGTTCCCAGCCCAAAGTAGCCTTGGGCAGTTTTGGGTAGGATTAGCAGGCTTAATTTTTTATTGTCTCTTTCTACTTCTCCTGGGGGAGAGAGAGAGAGAGAGAGAGAGAGAGAGAGAGAGAGAGAGAGAGAGAGAGAGAGAGAGAGAGAGAGAGAGAGAGAGAGAGAGAGAGAGAGAGAGAGAGACAGAGAGAGAGAGAGAGAGAATGTTAGAGAGTTGTTGTATAGGCCAGAACCACCTTAATGTGTTTAAAAGACTTTGATGTAAGATTTTTCCTTAACCATGAATCACACCTGTATTTTGCCCGCTCTCAATTTCTTACAGAACCTGGTGGTAAAATTTTCCTTCTCTTGATGGAAAGGTATCTATTGGACTTCATGGTGCTTTTATGAGAACACAGAGTAACAGGTCATGGCTGAGGGATGTCCCCAGCAAACTCTCATGTGATGAAGGCTTCACATGCCAGAGGCAGGGAATTTCATAATGCCCAGTGCCAGCTGGGAAGGCTGCACATGGCAAGGCAAGCACCTCCGTAATCACATCGTGTTCTGAAACCTCAGACTGATTACTCTGATCTTTATCCTCCTCTGACCTGAGCCGAAAGCAAGGATGATCTTTAAATGGCTGCTGTTTTCAGACTCTAGTACAGTGCACAGCATGGACTTTTGTGGCAGCAAATTACACCAAAGGACCCAGACTTGCTTGACTTATTTATTGCATACTTTAGTTTTTCAGTTCTCTTCACTTTGCAAATAACTCCTGGTTCTTATAAGGAAGTAAAAAGGAAGCGCTTGACTTTGACTTTGAGCTTTTGCAATCTTCCTTTAAAAAAAATCCTCCCTTTCCTTGGTGTAATATAATGTCTCTTATTCTGTGGCCTCAATGTGCTCTGTAGAAACTTTGTGCTGAGAGTAGAACCCCTGTGCTGGGGTTCAGGATCTGGGAATTGGCCTCTGAGTGTTCCTAAGTGGGATGGTATTACTGTTAGTTTAGGGTACTTACTTAGAGAGCTGGAATTTCTTAGGTATCATCCTGCCCATGCAATAACTCCTGTGCTCTTGGATTTGGGGCTGAAAGACAACTACAATAGAAGTTACAACTCTACTTGACAATTCTGTCATCATCCACCATCATTCCTGTCCTTTCTCTATCTGCAACTGCACTTTCTTCCATGGTTGAAAAATTGTAACATATAAACAGTGGCTATATCTACCAAAGAAAAGGAAACAAACAAATTGATAAATTCATGCCCCATTATTTTTCTTTGTTTATCAGGCAACATTTACATATCAAGTGCCTAGGATATGTTTGCCTGCCTCTCCTCCAAAAAAAATCTGTACACAAAGCTTTTCCAATTGAGGTCTTTACCTGTAGATGAACTCCTGTTCCATGGTTGAGTCAAATGCTAGCTGGGGATAGAAGGATGCCTAGAATGTACTTCAGAAATCTCTCCTCTGTATGAAGGGAAAGAGACACTGTGTCAGAACTGCTCCTGGGTGATGACCCCTAAATACACTGGGGACTTTGTAAGCAGCCCCTGTATCCCCCAGGTCTCTTGTATCTGGTATCCTGAGATCTCTCCTTGGTCTTGGTCCCAGAGGCACTTGGCAGAGATACTTGGTGGCTTCTTCTGCTTCCTGTTACCTATTGGCAAGTCTCTGCAATGCAGCGTTTGTCCTTCACCTGCAGAGTTTGTAGTTTGCTTCTACCATGACTCTTGTCTCTATTTTTCATTATAATCTCCCTGTTTCTTCCCCTGGAAATCTGTTTCCCATTTGTGTGTCCTAGGGGCTGACAAACCCTTATTCTCCTGCACTGTCAGACTCACCACTTGGTTGCTCTATTGAATCCCCACGAAGGCTATCACCTGTGGGGCTTATAGGAATCATTCAGGGTGGGTTCCTTTACCTTAAGGTGCTTGAGACCTAGGAATAAAGGTGGAATGATCCCAGAGGATGATCACATTGGACAATTCACTATGGAGCTTTCATTTTCTGCCTTTAATCAAATCTATGAGGACTAATTAAAGAATAACAGAGAGGGATAGAGAGAAAAAGAGAGAGAGAAAGAAAGCAATGGGGTAAAGGTGGTCCAGGCAGACAAACAGTACTACATACTACAGGATAAAATATGTAGAGGTATGGGTCGAAACAGGATGTGTATCATGTATAGAAACTGACATCATTAATTTGGTGGCACTGGTAAAAGGTAGATTCTAGAAGCTCTCTACCAACGATAAGCAGCCAGGCTGTCCTTGTAACCCTCCCAGAAGTCAACACCACGCTGTGCGACCTTCTGCCCCCTCCCCCCATTTATGTCATCAGGCTTCCATTCAGCAGACACTTCAAGGCACTGTCTATGAAAACCAGGAGCAAGTGAGACCTGAAGTTCTGGCAGGAGATTGGCTGCTCAGAGGCTGGGGGAGGTGGAGACCCTTGTGTGCTCAGCTCCTGGAACCATCCAGGTAAAGCTCATACTTGATGGATACATATCCTGGAGAGACACAGGCACAGGAAGAAGGTGGTAAATACCTTGATATTCAATAGTAAAGGAACCTTGAGTTGACTTTGGTCTTGTATGGGACAATTTTATTGCCATAAAAATTATAGAAAATTTTAAATGACACAGGCTGTTTACTAGTCAAGGAGTTGAAGATATGGTTGTGTGTGTGTGTGTGTGTGTGTGTGTGTGTGTGTGTGTGTGTATGCGAGCAGACATTTGAATGTGTGTGCCTAAGGGTGACAACAGGAAACATCCTGGATTGCTCCACCTCCTCATTACGTTGTTCTGGGATTTCCCAGGCTCTGCCCTCCAGGGCCAGAAGTGCAGGTCACTGTCGTAGCCACCTGGCACTTTTAAGTGGGATCTGGGGATCTGAGCTCAGGTCCTGTTGCTTGAAAGGCAAAGATTTAAAACCCTGTGCCATCCCCCCTCCAAAAAAAAGCATTAATTTTTGACACAGAGATGAATAAGTTTATAAAAGTAGATGGTGAGGATTGCCCCCTCCTCAAATCTGAATTGCTGCTGTCCAAGGAGCAGTCAAGGTGCTTCATTTTCAGAGAGTTACTGTGCAGAAAGACATGGCCCATTATTGTCAGCCAGATATGCCTTGGACTGAGAAAACCCACAGGGTTCCGGGCAGTCTGCAAGTTACATAAATCAGTGCTAAGTCCTGTAGTCAGATGTCTCCATGGTGTTCGCACGTTACCATCCCAGGAATCCAGAGCTGTCATTGGCCTTGTGTCCCAGCCCAGGGTTTCCTGTAGACTCTAATGGGTTTTGATGGCCAAGGAGCTGGATATCTCTCCCTTACTTCTCTGTAAAGTCACAGCCATCATCATCATCATTACTGCCTTTTAATTGACAGCCTACTGTGTGTGATGTGATTCACAGATACCAGTTTTAATCTACTCAGCAATCCTGTCGGTAGAATATTATTAGGCCAATTTTTATGGAAAATAAAATTGAGACCCAGCATGATCAAATAACGCCCCAGAGGCATAAAATTAGTTAACTTTGGAACTAGATGTCTCTATCCTTCCTTGGTGCCCTTGGGCTTCTAATTTCTCATGGTGTGTGTGTGTGTGTGTGTGTGTGTGTGTGTGTGTGTGTGTTATGGAAAGAGAGAGAGAGGGAAAAGGAAAGGGAGAGGGAGAGAGAGAGAGAAACAATCATTTTTCAAAAGCGCTTTATTTCTATTTGCTTATGAAAGAGAAAGGGTTTGAAAATTCCTGCCTTGGCACACAGTGAAGTCAGAAGACAGTTTGCAGAAATCAATTCTCTCCTTCTACCAATGTGGGCTTATGGGGATTGGACTCATGTCGCCAGGTTTTTGAACAAGTGCCCAACCATTGAACAATTTCACAGCTGGAAACAATGTTAGGACACTACTTTGAACAATGATTTACTTTTGAATTTGGTCTTCTTTAATTGCACCTACTTCTTGGCACTGATTTTTTTTCCAAAATGTTTTTCTTCCCACAACATGTTAAAAAAGGAAAAGTTATTCCTTTTAGCTCTTATAACTCTTTTTCCAAAGGAAGCCTTAGTCAGGAATGGAAAATGGGTTGAAAATAATTCTAACTTTCAAGACTTCAATTTTGAACTAGCAAACAGAATGATTTTCTATTCTCAGGATGACAGAAATCTCCCATAGATGCCAGGAACAAGCTAAGAGAAATTTTCAAGACACTAACAAACCTTGGAAGTCCCTTCCTTTGTGCACAGTGGAGCCCTGTATCAGACCTCTTGCATCTAGGTCTTTGGCTGACATGTAGGATGCTTTTGTTGGGGTGAGCATTCCAGGCTCAGACTTGCAATAGCAACTGACTTTGTCTTCTTGTAGGCAGATCACCATGGTCTAACAGTGCTACATCTGTCTCTCTCTTTTCAGCAAATAAGTATCTCTATCCAGGCTCTTATCTGCAATAAGAGAACAGGGCCAGCTATGATGGGGAGCGGATGGACAGAGTTAAGATGAAATATGACCACTACTTACTTCATCACTAAGACCCCAGGTGCTTGGTGGGCAGATTTGGAAGGTCAGCAAAGAGTTCCTCCACCAAGATATTCTGTGCAGAGACCTAAATGGTCAGTTAGTATACCAGCTAGGAATGTTCTGGGTAATGCTTGTGCTGTGTGTGGCACACAAGGTGTTGGCTGGACCTGAAAAGGGTGGTGGAGGTATAACAGATATGTAGTACACAAAATCTGAAGGTTTAGAGAAGTGGGGAACCAGGAAGCATTCTACCTATCCTTCAAGCAGTAAGTCCAGCACTGCCAGAAAACCTTTATTCACTCAACAAGCACAGGATTCAAAGACAAGGTACAAATTATGCAAGAGAATCTCCCTGTGAGCTGTCAAGGGACTATCTAAGCAACAAGGCTGACTATGATTTTAGGTAGGACATTGTGGTTTAAAATCCCTTTGATCTTGGGGCTGGAGAGGGGCTCAGGGGTTAAGCCTCTGCCTTGCAGGCAGAAGGTCCTGAGTTTGTATCCTAGATCCCACATATAGACGCCGGGCGAAAGCGGGGGCAGCCTGCGTTTCACCACTGGTAGGGCGGAGCCTATGAATCCCAGGGCAAAGTAAACAAGGAGGAGGTGGAGGTGGTCCATGGTTCCCGAATTCGCCCGTGGTTCTACACACACACATACACACATACATACACACAAGCACACACGCACAATTAATAAATAATAAAAAAATTTTAAAAAACCCTTTGATCTTAAGTTAGGCAAAGAACACTGCCTTAAGTCCTTGCATTAACATGCATGCTATCTGGCTGCCTAAAATAAGCCTGTTTTGGAGGATGGTGACGTTACATATCCACCAAATATGTTTATGCAAAGCTCTCGCAAAGATGTGGCCTCCAACAAGCCTTCCGGGAAGGTGAATTCTCCAACCAGTGTGTATCTGTGTCACTTTTTGGTTGTTGAGAAGGAGGGTTAGTGTTGCCTTTATGTTTTAAATGAAGGACTGTTAGAATTCCAGGACTATCCAAATCCCCATGAGCTATAAGAATTTCTGTAAGACACATTGGGACAAAGGGAAATTCCATGGGCAAATCATATGCCTCTTCTTGGAATCACTTCCTATGAAATGGGACACCGATTTTGTGGGAAAGGATTGGGCACTTGAGGAGAGGCTATAAGGTGAAATTTTATAACTTCTTGGGCAGATTTTTTCTCCTCTAATTTACCACATGTTGGACTGGGTTTGATTCTGATCTGTGACCATGATGTCTGTCACAGAAGCTGGCTAATAAGAAATAACCCCGAGTTGATCTCAAGGGTGAAAGAGGCTGAGGTGAAGGTTCATATTCAACTTTATCTCAGGAGAGCTTATTCTAGCCACTTAATGTCATAAAGAAATCCTAGTCCTGGTCCGATTCCGAGGCTGGCGACAGATAAGGCTGCCTAACTTAAAGTGAGATCAAGATTTCAAACATACAGCCCATGGTTAGGGGTTTAACTATAGAAGAAATCTTGTGTGAACACAAGGATCAAGGTTAATTGACAGAGCTTCAAAAAACAACACTCTGAAGAGCTCTCTCTTAATTATACCAGTTTACCATTTCATAGATTTGTTCTTTCTTTTCCGTTTCTTACCATTTTCTTTTTGAATAGAATATGTGAAAATAAGTAGATACTAAGACTTATTTATAGAATGCTTAGTACTTACCACATATTACATAACAAGAGCTAGGGCTGCCATATGCCAGCCATTCCACGCACCTTTCCACCAGAGGTTAGGAATAGGCTTGCTGGTTTTCTTGCTCGCTGGCAACACCAAGCATAGCGCTAGCCTGTTGTAGGACATTACCACGCGCTTGGCTTATTGGCACAGATCCAAGCAGAGAAGGCATGGTCTAAATTTAGCTCTGCCATGCAAATTTTCAGAATTTTGCCTCACCCTGCCGGTCATCTTGGAAAGACAGGTCCGGTGCCTGGTGGCGCCTGCGTCCTGAGGGCGCCAGAGCTCCCCCGGCATTTTAACAATAGGAAGGCAGGCAAAGGCAAGTCATAAATTAGGGCAGGGGAAGGAGGCAGAGGAAAATAGATACAGACTGCTGACAAGATTAATATGCAGTTGACGGAGAGCACTTTCACACCACAGCGCCAACAAATAAACACAATTCAGACAGCTCATCCCTGCCTTACCAGCGAAGGCAGATTCCGGAGCCAAAGAAAGGAAGAAGAGAAAGAAGGTGGTAGCCACGTGTGCAGGGAACCTCCTCTGCCAGGAATTCCTCCAGCAGGATCGGATAGCTGAGGGGTGACCCAAGCCGCAGGCCTTGCGGAGTTGGATGTTTTCAGGACCAAAATCAGGGGCGAGAGAAGCAGGAGCGATCCCCGCAGGGCAGGTGGATGCTGGGGAAAGCTAGTGGAAGCTGAGCTAGGCACCGTGGCTGCCCGGGACCTGGGCAAGATCTGCCTGCCCTGGCAGCTGAGGTGATCATCATTTTCTGACCGTGGTCAGCAGAGCTGCCTGACCGTTTCAGCTGGACCTTTCAAAAGGCTTCCTTCCTTCCCTGCCTTAAGGAATGGGATTTCACAGGCCGGCTTCAAGTGACTGCTTGGTAGGGTTTGCTTATTTATTTATTTTCTTACAAGTTTGACAATTGTTTACAGTGCAGGATATCAACGAGGAGAGAGCGAGCTTCCAAACCCAAGGATTGAATCTGAGCTCCGCTGAGATGCAGTGTTTTGATGGTGACTTTCCGTGACACTATGCATACATCCAGACTTTGAACTTGGTCTTAAAAGAATTTTCAGGACCTGGTATTTGATTTAGTCTGCTAAGCCACTCCCCTCCTCTCCATGGCAACAATGAACAACTTCCTTCACAAGACTGGATTAGTTCTATTTCCTATGTTGTAACAAAATACACGAGGTTGGGTAATTTATAAAGAAAGTTGGTTTACTAAGCTGTCAGTCTTGAAGCTGAATTCTAAAACCAGGTGGGGTTCTATTGACTTGGGCTCTGCCGAGGGCCCCCTTGATTACAGTTTATCATAGTAACAACACATGTGAGAGATCATATAAGCAGGGGTGAAACTCCAGAAAATGAAGTCTCGCTTATGAAAATAACTTTCTCATGAAAACCAACTGAGGTCCCAGAACTCCTATAACCCTCTCGAGAGCAGCAGCATCCATTACCCCCCAGGAGACTCTACTTCTTGAAGGGTCCATCATGTCTAGCAATGTACAAAGAGGACTAAATCTCTAACACATGAAACCTTGGAGTGGGGGGCAGACCACATCACACCCTATGGATGAATTATGGACTTCTATTTTTAACTTGTACTCTTCCTTCTTTCTACAATGTGCGCACCTACATCTTTTCTCTGATACAACATTGTATCTTGCAGGCCTTTGCCATTATAACACTTATGCTGAGCAGCAAATTACCTGAAGGAAAGAATGCTGTCTTGAACCCAAGACTTGGCAGCTAAACACCCAGTGTATGAATGGACTGAAAGAAAAATTACATGAACTAATACCCCCACTCCAACACACATCCGCTGGACATCTTCTCATTCCAAATTAAATATTTTTCTCTAGATGTCCAGCTTGGAACAATCTCTTGACTTTTGGTTAGACTTCTCCCACAGAAGTTGGCGAGACCTAGAATGTAATGGAAGAATATAACTTAACTCAAAATCATAGTACTACACTCTTGGGAACTATTCAGTCCATGTTTTTTCATTAGTGAAGGAAGTTTGTCATGTTGGATCATATTCTGGTTTTCTTGGGGTTATCAGATTTCACTGGAAGAATTTTTCAAAACTACCAGTAATATAAATAAAAACAGTCCTTTGAAGGCAGTTGGAAGAATTAGTTGTAGATGTTAGGACTGTGGTGGCTGGTGACTGGAGATGTTCTAAATAGCCCAGTAGCTTTGTCTGGGTTTGAACTGGTATAACATATTCCTTTGGAAGAGCAAATTACAGAAGATAACTTGTAAGCGATATGGCTTATTAGCAGTTAGTCAATTTTAGGGATCAAATTTGATAGCCCCTCTTCACTTCTAATAAGTTGTGTCAGTAGAAGGCTATTCTGTAGTCTATGTGGGTAGGATGCTCTGTGATGTATCTGAGCCATACAAACACTCCTTACCAAACGAAGAGCCTATGAGCTCCATGACAGCAAAAGCCCACAATTGCATGCTGGTATTCTCTCTCAGGATTAGTACAATAGGTGCTTTGGGACTAAAAGGCTTCTAGTGGCCATCATCATAATGCTAATATCTTATGATGCTGTAGTTGTAAACTTATCCATATTTACCGCTGCCTTGGTGCATTATATAGACTATTAGTATACATGCAACTATTTAAGGAATTCCATACTGCTTGCAAACTATTGTGTCCATAGCAAAATGTCATGATTTTATTTCCATGGCAACCCATTTCTTCCCCAGGAACCTTGCTTTTTGAATGAATTTAGAGTATTCTAATATATTCTGTACTTTATTTAGCTAACACCCTGATTTTGAAAAGTGGGATTGCCCCTCCAGCTTTTGGTAGTTAAAAACAGTGCCAATGAATAATGCTATGTCTATACTGTGAATATCTTTGCTGCTTTTTAGGTAAATGAGTGAACCAAAGATTGCCCTACTTTTCAGATTGTCTTTCAGAAAGATTGTATTCGCCACTAGTCAGTTGAGGCTTTAACAGTTTTCTTTGGATGACAGAAATTCATGCCACAAACTCTTTGAGGAGATTGGAACTCTCTATAATAACCACCCCATCTAGAACACTTGTCCTTGCATAGTGGAAGAGAATTGAAGACAGTGGAAATACTAATAAAATAAATAAAATACACTAAATAAATGTAAAAGTTTTGATGTTAAGAGGAGGTTTGGATTTTTATTGCATAATCTATTAGTTCGTAAATTCTGAATAAGTTTCTTTGTGTGTATGTGTGTGTGTCAGAAGGCACTTGAGTATGTGCCTTAACTCAGGCTTAACCACCTTGCCTCGACCTGTGGAGGCCCATTGGAGATGATATTGGGAATCATCATGCATTGTTCTGCCTTTTTATTGCTTTGCTCTGGAGTTTCCCAGTCTCTATCTTCCAGGCCTAGAATTATAGGCCACCGCCACATTTTTAGGTGGGGTCCAGGGACCCAAACTCAGGTACTTTCTGAACAAGTTTCTTGACTTCTCTTAACTGATCTCATCTGTACAACTCCTGAATATACCTGTGGATTCTACTTTTGTTTCTAATGATTTGTGGTGCTTGTGTTTGTGCCTGAAGGCCTATGCATGTGAGTGCTTGGGTGTGTCTGTGTGTGCTCCTGTCACATGTAATGAAGACGATTTCTAGAAAGGGCTTAAGGCAGCACAGAGCACACAGTCATTCTTTTTGAATCATCCCCAATGTTTTCTTTGCATTATGTCTAATCATTTGCTATCATCGCTTTGTCCTCCCAATGGATGGAAGCATGAGGTAAATAAAGGAAGGAAGAAAGGGAGACTAAGCACTTAGAGATTCAGCGTGGGGAAATCTGTCCGCGGGCCCCTCCAGCCTCCTACCGCTGCCTTCGGAGCCGCAGTTCTGAGGGAAGGCCCTCCACCTGCCAAGCCGCTTGGGTTTCACTGGTCCTGTGAGCTTTCTGCTTTTCGCCTCTCCTTGCTCTGGAGGCGGCTCTGCTGACCTTGAGGGTCCGGGACATAGTGTTGATCCCAGGAAAGACAGTAATAGTTTTGTTGACAGACACTTTTCAACAGCTGTATGGTATCCGTGAGGTTGAGAGTAGGGGCGGGAAGAGAGTGACTCAGGCTTAACCCACTCTTGCCCTCGACCGTCTCCCCTTGTAAGAAGGCCTCACACAGATATTGCTTGTGGGGGCTTTAGATTTTATTTTTCAACGTAAACTTTCTTCATCAATTTTCATATTTTTAATAAAGCAAAGTAAGGTTGATTGCTCAGAAGCAGAATACATGAAATGTCAAAACACTGAAAGTATTGTATGTGAGAGGTCTGAGCGACATCTTAACCATAAAGGTGCCTGCTCAAAAACCTGGTGACCTGTTTTGATCCTTGGAAACCCACAGACTGTCTTCCATAATATTGAAAGAGAAAGCATTGTATTTCAAAGAGAATAAAGTGACCATTTTGACAATGAAAGAACTCTGAAACACCCCAGGATTCCTCCACCCATCACCTTCATATTACATCTGCTGCAGATGAGATAGGAATCATTTCGGGAGTCATTTTGGTCAATATTACTAGTAATGGTTAAGTTTCATTTCAGGTTTCATAGGAGATACTATTAACATATAATTTTATAGTTATGGTCTCCTTTACTAACCATAATCTCTGTGGGGTCTTAGCCAAGGAGCCCTCAATAAAATTATTAAAGTGCTTTAAATGCATGACATTTTAAGTGCTAATCCCATGGGACCTTTTATAATACTGCTGCTGAGGGACAAAATGAACAACCGCTTGCAAACTGACTCTGATCTCCATCTTTGCCTTTTTGTTTTGCTGTATTTTAAGGACAATTATATAAAGAATTCCCCCAAGCAGCAAAGTTAGGAGACATATAACAATGAGATTTGATAGAAATGTAGTCACTTATTTCCCAGAAAACATTCTACATAGGACTATGACTCTATTTGATTTATTTTTACATGCAGTCTGTTTTTGTATATACATCTAACTTACAGAAAGGGAAACCTTAAGTTCTATGGAATAGTAAGCACCTGTTAGAATTCTCGTCCCTGAGAAACTGCAATCTAAAGAAGAGGCTCAATGTACTGAGAATTAGCTGAGGAACAAGGAGGAAGGCGATGATTGTCATTTGAAGAGGGAAAGTGCACCAACAGGGGGATTGTAGGACAGGTTTTGCTTGATTTGGGTTTGACTCCATTTTCTGTCTCTTATTTGTTGGATCTTATACACTGTAGTTTTGTCTCTCTGACCTTTCTTTTCCTCTTTCTGAAAAGTGACATGTCTAACTTATGGTGTGTTCATGAAATGGCATGTATAAAACTTTTAGTAGAGTACACGGTACAAAGTGAATCTAAACACACGGTAGCTAGCTGTGGCAGATAGCATAAAAGGTAAGTGTGATACAGAGGTACTAGGGATATGAAAAGGCTTTGGGGAGACATGAGATTTGAACTTGGCTGCAAATAGAAAGAGGGCATTCTAGGTCAATGGCCTTGTGAATGGTGTGATTTGCAACAAGAGAGTCCTGGGAATGTGTAAAAACTGAACTTCAGACTCAAGGACTAGAATGGAGGGGTCCACAGGTAGTGACCCAGATAACACTTCAGCTTCTTTGTTCATTTTAAGATAAACAGTACCCTGGGCAAAGAGGTGCTGAGGAACTGAGACTGTTAGATTAAGAAGGTGGGTTGGGGAGACGGCTTAGGGGTTAGAGCCCAAGTTCAGATCCCCACATCCCAAATAAAAATGCTGGGTGGGAATGACAATGGCCAGAGCAAAACAACAAGGAGACAGAGGGATCCGGATGATTCCTGATTTCCTGATGTCACTTTTGGGCCTCCACAGGCACATACACACTCCCCCGCACATGCACACACATGTGCACGTGCACACACAGACACAACGCATATTCATAGAGTGTTTATGTGGTTGACTATGGGGAGCTCAATGGTGCTTTGTATAGGATTCTCCCATGACATGAAAGCTAGATTGTGAACAGAAGAAAGAAAAAGCATGACTTCAGCTGTTCAGGAAAAATGTAATTCTGGGGCTCTTTCTTTTACAACAAAAAGTGTCACTTTTGGCTTAAATATTTTTTCAGTTTTTCTATTTCTTCTAACAGGTACAATCATTCCCTTTCCAGAATAAAGATGATTACATGATTTCCCCTGGAATCCCTCCATGTATCTCCTCACAGATAATTAGCTTGCTGTTCATGTTGTTGCTTAAATATTCCTGTTTAGAGAAATGCATCTAGAAGTAGACTCTAGGTTGCTGGGTCCAGGCCTAGTCATCCCTCAGTGTGTTTATTGTTGACACAGGAGACAGAAAATTTTTCATTTGGTAGGTCTAAGATAATTCAAGGAAGCTGTTGTTTTTTAAAAGTTCACAACATTGTTCTGTGTTCCACCATGTTTGGCAGTCATTGTGCTAGATCTTAAAAATCTTTGAATAAACTTGCATTTTTTAGCCTATAGGACCTATCACATTATCTGATCTTAAATAAATGTTCATAATATTTGCTATGAAGAACTGATATGTCATAACAAAACAGAGAAAAACACCAAACACTAGAGAAATAATGCTCTCCTGACGTCTGGCATTACCTAAAGGGCAATTTTCAAAAAGAGCAATTTCTGCTTTGTCCAGCAGGGGGCAGGCCTGGCAGCTCAGCTTACAGTTTTTCTTGATTGATTGCCCTGTAACTTGACATGAATCTGAGGATCAGAGCATTAGATTTACCAAATTGCAAAAATTATTAAAATACGTCTAAAAATGCAGAAGTTATCAGAGAGCTTTGTGTTTATATTGAGAGAATTAGGACATCATGCCCAAAGTTAGTATATCTGTGGTAGCAATCAGCAAAATGCAAGTGAAAACAGAAATACTTTTAAGTTGGTAAAGAGATTGTGTGTGTGTGTGTGTGTGTGTGTGTGTGTGTGTGTGTGTGTGGCAGTGTCTCAAGTACCACAAGCTGTCCTTGAATTCTCTGATCAGCTAAGTATGACATTAAACTTCTGACCCTCCTGCCTCTAATTCCCAAGAGCTGGGGTTGCAGGTGTACACTACACAAAATCTAACAATGACCTAATCATTTTGTATTACATAGAAAAATCCATAAATAGCATATAAATAGTGAATAAATTGATGGATTTTCAGATATCTCTTTGAAATGATATCCATGAGGGCTGTATGTCCTGTTAAAAAACAGGGCATAATGGAAATGCAGAAAATAAAATGCACATAAATATTAAGAGAAACTTTTTATATTAATTAGAATTAAAACTATGCAAATATGAATGCATTTCAAAAGGTTTAAGAAGCAGCTAAATATACAGCTGCATTCACTTACTGGAACGTGAGTGCCTTTTCCTTGTATTAACGCTTGCTAGTTAAGTTTGCAACTTTTATATTTTAACACTGAAAAATAATTGATATGCACATATACTCACAAATACATGCCAGAGCTGGAGTCTGGTCCATGGTCACCTGAAGAGCTTGCAAGTAAAATTGAAGCAAGGATGTAGATAAGCTAGCAGGGTATAATCCCCCTTCCTCTATCTCTTAGGGACTTCCACAACATTATATTAAAAAAGTGGCCTTTGCCCTTGTGTGTGTGTGTGTGTGTGTGTGTGTGTGTGTGTGATGAGGAATAATGTCTTTTGTTTTAAAAAGTCTTTTACCTGCTCTACTTGAAAACAACTCGTATGTGAATCTCTATGGAGATTAGATTCTAGATTCGGTTAGGTTTTTTCAAAAGACGTAATTTTGAGAAAGGAACTCATGGAGCCGGTACTCAGTGTTAAATAAGGTCATGCTTGCTGCTGTTGGTTATGTCTCCCACATGACAGGGTACTATTTTTAAAGGAGACAATTGGTGAATGACTCAGGAAGACCTTCCAAAGCCAAATGGCAGCTTGGAGGAGTATAACTTGCTATTAGCTGAGGAGAAAGTAACTAATGCAGTCTGACAAGCAATCCATTTTTTTTTTTTTGCTTACAGTATCTGCTGCTATCAACCTAGCATAATCAACCTTCCTGCAGCACAGATAAATGAAGACAACTGTTTAAATGTATTTCTCTTCCCTGCTCAGAAAACAGCTGTGTTAGTAAATGGTTTTGGAATGATGAACACTAAATACCCATTTTCAATGTTTGTCAGTTACAATGATACAATGAAGACTGTCTTCATGTGGATTACACAAGCTACTTTTGTGGAGGTGGGAGTATTGATAGGGAAGTGGAAAGTCCACATGGTGGGATATGCTGATATGATCAATACCCCCATTTCGTTCTTATTTTCATCTGTGTGTCGTTGTGTGTGCGTGTGTGTCAGAGGGCACTGTGTGTGCCTGGGGAAGCCCAAGGGTGGCTTCAGACATCACACTGGATCGTTCTATCTCCTGATTGCTTTGCTCTGGGACTTCACAAGCTCCACCTTCCAATTCCAGAAGTGCAAGCCGCCAACATTTCTGCCAGATGTTTTAATGTGAAATCTGGGATCTGAACTCAGGACCTTCTGCTGCTAGGCAGAGGCTTTAACGCCTCAACTATCTTTCTAGTTCCCCCCGATACTCTCATTCTACTGATGAGAATGATTCATTTTAACTGCTGAACATGAGTTGGGTTTAGAATCCCAGATATCCCCACTCCACAGCTCAAAGCTGTTCCCAGCCCTCACAGATAAAGTCTTGCATTTTAACTCGTTGCTTTAAATCCATTAGTCTTCCACGTTCTCCAATGGCCTTTATTCCATAAACGTTCTGTGTTACTTTCGAATGGGGGGAACTCACACAAGCTGGTTGCTTATTGTTATTATTTCCATTATCGTTATCAAGCTCTTGTTTCTGGAGAATGAGGGCTGGAGAGAGGCAGGAATGTGCAGAAGCTTGCTTTTCTGGACAGATTTAGAAAGGAGAGGATGTCTGTGGTAACTGAGGGAATGCCAGGCTGTGCTGCCAGGGGTGGAGGCCTGTCTCTCTTAAGCTGAAGGTGCAAGGAAGGGAAAGCCCCTCCCCCTTCCACTGCCCAGACTGACAGTAGCCACAATGCCCTGGACTAGAGTGTCAATTCATCCTCTCCATCCCACCCTCCAAGGCTCTCCCAGTGGGCCAGGGGCAAAGTGTGTCCTTTTCTCTTTTCTCAGCATCATTCAGTCTGTGATCTCACACTGTTGCTGTGTTGCCAAAGACAAGTTCAACAGCACAGTGCTTCAGCAGGGGTTTGGGGCAGGAGTGTAGGAAAGGTCATGTGTGTCTTGCTTTCAAAGAGGAAGAAGAGGAATGAAGAAAAAGAAGGAGGAGGAGGAGGAGTAGGAGGAGGAGGAGGAGGAGGAGGAGGAGGAGGAGGAGGAGGAAGAAGAAGAAGAAGAAGAAGAAGAAGAAGAAGAAGAAGAAGAAGAAGAAGAAGAAGAAGAAGAAGAAGAAGAAGAAGAAGAAGAAAAGCTGAAAATCGAAAAGCAGGAAACAGTCGATAACGCTAGCTGTAAGAAGTGGTTGCTTCCAGGCACAAAGTCTTAAGGGCTGGGTGTGGGGGGGGGTGGGGAGCACCCTTAATTTAGGTCTAGAGTCATCGTTATGTATTAAGTGCCTGTAGACTTTTGTCTAAATTTTAATAAGCTACCTATATGTTGGACTGAGTTGATTGAATCCACCTGAATAATTTCCTGCCAATTGCAGCAGCATTAATCATACGTACTGTTTCTTGACACTTTTAGTAATGTGGTGTGGGACATAGACTGAAGCTGAAATTCCTTCTTCCTTCTCTTCCTTCCTTTGTCCCTCCCTTCCTTCCTTCCTTTCTTTCTTTCTTTCTTTCTTTCTTTCTTTCTTTCTTTCTTTCTTCTTTTTTCTTTCTTTCTTTCTTTCTTTTTTCTTCTTTTTCTCTTTCTTTCTTTCTTTCTTTTCTTTTGTTTTTTTCCTTTTTTTTTTTCTTTCTTTCTTTTTTTTTCTTTCTTTCTTTCTTTCTTTCTTTCTTTCTTTCTTTCTTTTCTCTCTCTTCTCTCTCTTCCTTTCTTTTTCTTTTTCTTTCTTCATTTTTTCTTTCTGTTTCTTTCTTTCTTCCTTCTCCATTTTTATGTGCCACAAATATTCATACGTACTCATATGAATAATACTCACTTGAGAAAGAAAAGAAAGTATGTTTTTCAGTTTTAGATGAGCAGGATATGTCAGCAAGTTCACCAGGAAGCATGCCGGTGGAAGCACTAATGACTAACATAATTAAATTAGAATATTCAGAAGATGCCTCATATAACCTTCAGTAAATGCACACTGAGTATTTTACAGATGAAGAAACTGATCCAATTCAGAGGGACCAAATAACTTTTCTCCAAGTCACAAAAATAATGGTTTTGAAACTCAAATCCAGGTTTTAACTCTTTGCTTAACATTATGCAGTTGTTCAGAAGCTTCAGAAAAATGCCCTAAAGAGCAAGAATCATATCATAGACTTATTCATGTGTACCTAAATAATTTTTTCATTATTTTACATTGCTAGAATAAAACTGCCTCTTACTGGTTTCACTCACAGAATTTAATGTCACAAAGAACTTTTAGCACAACAAAATTTTAGACTTCTGGACCTCATGATGTGAAGGCTCAATAGTAACTCAGAATCTGATAGCCTCTAAAAGTCTCTGGGAGACCCTCACCTTCGTTCCCAAGGTTAGGACAACAATATTTGATCCTACTCGTGACGTGTGTTTTCAGGGATGCCCTGCAAGAACTTTGGGCTCACCAGAAAACCAAACAAACTTGTCGTGGTAAAAAGCGTCCCATGACTTTGTCAGGGGACTAGTTTTTGAAAATTTCCCGACCTGGTAAACTTCTCAGGAATCATGAAAATTGCATATAAACGAAGAGGGATTAACATTTTGGATGTGTCTGTAGAAATATTTCATATGGGAAAAAGTCTTAGTGGTTTTTATTGTACTGAATCAAGCCAAAGAAGGATTATTTTTACATAAAACCTCTCACCTAACTAGGACCACCTGGCCTATAGTCCTGTCCCATAAGCCAGTGATGTCCTGAATCCCCTTATGAAGCAAAAGCCCATGTTGCTGAAGTTCTGAAGTTCACTCTGCTGTGATTAGAAGGCCAGGTCAGTTCTTCTTGGTACTCTGGGGGTCTGCATGCAGCAGACTTTCAAAGTTGTCTACTCTATAGGGCTGCTGCCACCAGACCATCTCTTCCACAGTTTTCCCGTCCTTTTTGAGCCATCACTTAGCTATCTCACCAATGTGCTGAGCTTCCCAAGGAGTTTCCTTTACATATGTCGATACCTAAGGTGTGTAACTAGAAAAAGGGCTTAGACTTTGTCCATGGACTTCTGCTGGCTGCTGTGAATTTCTTGTCCTAAAATATTTCCAGCGTTATGAGCAATGACAAAGACTGAGGTGACTTAATAGAATATTCAATCACATACTTCTTCTTAATTTTGATTTTTGCCCACACATGCATATGTGTGTGTATTTGTGTGTGTGTGTGTGTGTATGTGTGTGTGTGTGTGTGAATATGTGTATATGTATGTATGTACCAAAGGGCTCTTGAGTGCCTGTGGAGACCCAAGAGTGACTTTGGGAATTATCATGGATTACTCTACTGCCTTGTTGCTTTGCTCTGGGGTCTTCCAGAGCTGGAATTTCAGGCTGCTGCCTTATCTTCCAGGCATTTCTTAAAGAAACTGGGAGGATCCAAACTCGGGTTCTTTTTTATTGTGAGGCAAAGGCTTCAACCCCTAAACTATCTCCACAGCCCAGTCACACACTTAAGGTATTTTTAAAATCTCTTAGTTTCCTTGGTACATTTGATTAGCCAGCTCTATGCTAGAATACTTGACTTTGAAAAGCCATGGAAACAATCTATTCTCCAATGCGTTCTGTTCACAAAACTGCAGCACACATTTGCAGTGTCATTTTCAAGCTTAAATTAATGCACACTACATTTCATGTGGCAAAACAGTTAACTTCGATGATCTAAATATTTCTGTTTTAAAAAATGGCAGACCAATTTCTGATTTAAAATATATTATACAAATTTTCAGGGAAAAGTTTCTTATAAACACATTTTATCTGTATATATTTGTGTATGTGTATATGTGTGTCTATATGTGTGAGAGAGTAAGAGCAATAGTAAGTAGATTTATTGACAACATTTTGTCCCATTTATTTTCTCTCTCTCTCTATGTATATATGTATATAAGTATGTATGTATATGTATCTGTAAAGACTCATGCATATTTATTTTTCTAAACTTTGTACCAAATAGAATTAACATTTACACATATACTTGGCATCTTAAAGTCCCCAATACTTTAAATTTCAACTTCTAAGCAAAGGAGAATTTCTATTATTGTATTAATGAAATGTAACATGTTTACATTTCTCTGGTTGTCTTTTGTAGCTAGTTTTCTGCAATCCAGAATCTACTCAGAGGTAGCTTATCACATGCAATTACCATTTCTCTGTCATTTCCTTTCCTTAGAATGATTTCCTGATAGTTTTTATCCTGTAGGACAGGGACATTTTGAAAGCATTCAGACAAGTCACCTTTGTAGAATGCTCCTCCACCTCCTTTATGACTTGATGCTGCTTTTGTCTCATTGGCAACAAGTGTCTCTCTCTCTCTGTGGAGCACTCACAAAGAGTAGACTCTCAAGTTCACTGTTGGTCAAGTAATTCTTGAGTTAAGACAACATTAATAGCATAGATGATGTAACACACACACACACACACACACACACACACACACTTACACACTTAAGAAGATCAGGTTTTGAAAACGGTGTCTCTTTAAAACTGACAGCAGATCCCATGTGGATAATTTCAGAGGAGGTCCTAGCTTGGATAGGGGTCAGGGAGACGATCAAGGCATCTGCAGACTTCAGCAATTGGAAACTTGAGGAGTTGAGGGAAGACACATGTGAAACTGAACTTGGTCAAAGGAAAGAATGAGGCGAGGAGACCAGGAGCGCCCCAGGGAGGTGATAGTGACCAGGAGGTTAAAGCTCAGTGAATCTTAGACGTCATGCATAAGAAATTGTTCTGTTGTTTTCCAGAGTTTGCCTATATTCCTTCTAAGAAATAAATAAAAATAAATGTATTAAAAAGGGAAAGAGGGCTTGAAAAACCCTTTGGATAGAAAATAGTACAGAGAGAAACAATATTTTGATGAGTTAGTGCTAAATGAATTAGAAACATGTGGAGTGAATTTCCCTTGAAATACAAATGGATTGAATAATTAATGGAAAAAGCACTTGGCAAAATGTACTTGAGGTTTTTATTGAACCCAAACCAAAACATTTGAAAATATTTTGAAATATGTGAAAAGTACAATATACATCTGGGTCTGCACAGCCTTTGTAAGGACACAGGAAATATTATTTTTATTTAACATTTATGTGATAGCTCTAGTGAGCCTCAGTCCTAAAGTATTTCTTACAACAGCCCTGTGGTCTAGAACTTAATTACTGTTTTCATTTGGGGGAAAAAACTTAGCAGCACTCACACAATGGGCCCAAATTGAAGCATCTACTGGTCTGTGTATTTTAGAGGTTTTTATTGGTAGGAACATTGGACCAGCAGACATAATCTTTGGCCCAAGTCTTGTATTTAATTCTCAGTGACAATCCCATTATATATCTTCATGATAGATTTTTTTCATTTTCTAGTTTCCCTCTTCTCCAGAATATATTTTTATTTAAATCTATTTTGCCAATTGTTACTGACTCAATAGCAAATTTCCTTGGTAACTGTTTACTAGTGAGATCAATAGCAAAGAGAAAAATGACTCCATGAAGATACGTATATTCAAATCCCAAGAACCTGTGGATATGTTGTATAGTGTGGTCAAATGGGATTAGATGGTCTAGAACTACAGAGATTAGTCTACGGTAATCCTTAAAGTTTGAAGAGGGAGGGAAGAAACAGAAGAAAATCTATAGAGTTTCATCATCTGAGAAGCACTTGTATTTCTGTTTTTGAAAGTATGAAGAGGATCGCCAGTCCCAAAATAAAGGTGCCTCAACAATGTGGGTAGCACAAGGAACTGAGATAGCGGTACACTTCACTGACACCTTGATTTTAGCATGGGAACCTTCTGGATGTCCAATTGCAAAATGTCATATAATCAGTTTGTTTGTGTGTGTGTGCTAACTTATTAGATCTGTGAAGAAAAATAATACATGTCTCATCCTTCAATTAAAGTTATTCTTTGTGCCTTAGCTATGTCTCTTGTAAATGTCATTTAATTTCCTAAAACCAGTACTATCACTTTCTTTTTGTTGCTAGGCAATTCATTTATGTATCTGTGATTCTTTTTTTTTTTAATTTTTTTTATTATTATTATTTATTCAATTGTGTGTGTGCATATGTATGTGTGTGCGCATGCGTGTGTGTGTGTCTGTGTGTGTGTGTAGAACCACGGACGAACTCGGGAACCACCACGGACGCCTCCACCTCCTTCTGCCCCGGGATTCACAGGCTCTGCCCTACCAGGATCAGAAGCACAGGCCGCCCCCGCTTCCGCCTGGCGTCTATACGTGGGATCTGGGATCCGAACTCAGGACCTTCCGCCTCCAAGGCGGAGGCTTAACCCCTGAGCCACCTCTCCAGCCCCGTATCTGTGATTCTTGATCTACTTGGACGACCCTTGTGATTTTATTTCTCCATCTGTTTATTTGGGATTTTCTTTGATCTTGCTTTTCCATGTATTTAAACTATAGTGCTAAGCCACATAATGGTGACACATGTCTGTAATGTCATCACTTAACAGGGACAGACAGGAGGGTCAGAGAATCAAAGATAACTATGGCTACAGAGTGAATTTAAGGGTAGCCTTGTCTGCATGAGACCATCTCTCTCTCTCTCTCTCACACACACACACACAGACACACACACACACACACACACACACACACACACACACACACACACACACACAACACAAAACAACTAGGCCCTGGAGTTAAAGTCTCTATCTTACAAGCAGAAGGACTTAAGTTTGGATCCTGGAACCCATGTAAAAATGCCAGGAGGAAATGGCTGCAGCCTGTACTTCCAGCCCTGGAGAGTGGAACCTTGAAAACCTCAGAGCAAAGCAAAGAGGAGGTAGAGAAAATCAGGGTGATTCTTGATGTCAGCCTTGGGCCTCCACAGGCATGGATATTCAAGTGCCTTCTGATACACATATGTACACACATAAATACACACACACACATAGATGTACACACATGAACAAAAATAAATTCCAAAGGCTGGGGGGGGATGACTCGGTGGGTAAAGCACTTACTGTACAAGTATGAGGACTAGAGTTCAGATCCCCAGATTCCAATTAAACTCTGCATAAAGTGGGATGAGCATCTGTGACCTCTGTGCACCTGCAGGAAATGGGAAGTGGTGACCTGAGAAGCTTCCAGAAAATTCAGGGGCAATTGGTCTGGCCTTTGCAGCAATAACGAAGTGATCCAGTCTCAAGCAAGATAAAGACAAAGAACAAAATCCAAAATGTTGTCCTCTTCCTCCATACAAATACACACACACACACACACACACACACACACACACACACACACACACGCATGCATGCATGCACTCACACACGCATGCACACGCACGCGCACGCACACACCAAACAAGACTTCAGAAATATACTGCCAGGTTGCATGCTTGGAGTCTCCATTTTTACAATGTGACTGCTGCAGTGTCCATTGGTTTTGGTCTGTTATGATTATGATTCCATTTTCATTTGTTTCCACAAATCTGATTTATTTCGTGAGTCACAATTCATTTGCTTGCCTATTTGTTTAGTCTTCCTGAATTTCTATAGTTTCTGAAGTATCTCTATTTTTCATTTCTGGTTCTATTTCTGGTTAGAAAAGATACATGATACGATTTTAATTGCTTTGAATTGGTTGGGACTGATTCATGGCATGATTGATGGTCTGTTCTACAGGAACTTTCATGTGCTGATGAAAAGGATTCATTCCACAGCTGTTTGATGAAATATTTAAGATATGTCTGTTGGATTTTTTTTGGTCTAGAAGTACAGCTTAACTCTGATTTTTTTATTGATTTTGGGGGAGGTGTGGATGATCTGTGCATTAATCAAAATAACAGGTGTTTCATTTCATTCGATCTTGTCTATCTTGTTATTGTCATCAATACAAGGTGCTGCTATGTAGCTTAGACTGGACTCAAACTCGCGATTCTTGTAACTTAGCCTTCTAAATATTATTTTTCTTTTCTGTAGATCTAATAATATTTTTAAATAAAGTCAGGTGTTGCAGAAGTGGGTGCATATGTATTTACAATTGCCATATCTTAGGTGATTGATGTCTTAATAGTGAGTTTATCTCTTCTTACAGTTTTTATGTTGAAGTCTGTTTCATCAGATATTAATCAGCTACTCCTCTCTCTCTCTCTCTCTCTCTCTCTCTCGCTCTCTCTCTCTTCCTCTCTAAGGAGTTTATCTGAGTTGTAATTTATGAGTAAAAGCATTAAAATGAGTTTAGAGCTCCATGGTGTCTGTGGGGGAGGGGTGAGGGAAAGTCTTGCTTAAGAGAAGAGAGACAAGAGAGACATCATCATGTTAGTGGTTATGGCTCTTCACTTGTCCATTCATCTGGAATTTCACTCTCTTTCGATTCACATTTTCAGGAGCACCTGTTGCATTCTTTCACCTTTAGCACAAATGTTTCTGGAGGCCTGTAAGGTGACTTCAGGAATAATCCTGGATTGCTCTACCTCCTTCCTGCTTTGCTCTAGGGTTTCCCAGACTCCACCTTCCAGGGCCAGAAGTGCAGGATACCATCAGTTGTTTTAACATGGGATTCAGGATCTGAATTCAGATCCTTCTGCTTATGAGGCAGAGGCTTGACCCCCCGAGCCATCTCTTGAGCCCAGTTGTTAGTTGGGCAACTGAATTCATGTGTATTCACATCCAAGTTTGACAAGTCAGGTAACTTTATTACATTTCTGGTACTCTACCACCTCTGGTTCTGGTGAAGGTTTCTCAAATTAGAGTATTTGCCTCTCTTTTGAATGTTGGTTCATTGGACCATAAAATTTGTACTTGCTGTTCTTGTAACACCATCTTCAACACAAAAAGCTTTCTGTTGGAGTTCTGCATGTCTGAGCTGTAGGCATATTCTTATATTAAATATTATCCAGGAATCCTATGATTTCTCTGGACTAGCTCCAGTTTTCAGATTAATTTCTCAGTTTTGAGTAACTCTAGCCATATGGCTATGGACCTCACATCCACATACCACATAAGCCTGGATTTCCATTTCTCATATATTTTCCACTTACAGCTCCAAGAGGATCTTTAACTTCCTCTTTGCTCACCTCCTTCTCATCTCCACTGGAGCACTCCTGGATGGACTCACCTATGTGCGTATTAACACTATAGTGCTTCAGTTTTCCTGTGAGCATTTTAGATCCCGATCACTTCTTTAATTGAGGAAAATACAGGCTTTCTCTTACCTACAGGGGCATCTGAACATCTTCATTTTTTGATTTTCTCCAGCTTCTTTACAGTTTTAGGGTATCACCATTGTATATTCAGGGCGTTGTAGCACTTGATATTGGACAAACTTATTTTTTTTCCTTCCAAGTAGAATGAACTTATTTTTTTCCTTCCAAACAGAAATCTAAATATCATATGGTCATAAACTTTGATTCAAACAGTATTAGGACTTTCTAATACTTAGATGTTTTTCTGTTATTGTTGATTACATATAATAGATTATAGCATATGTAGATAGATGATAGATAGATAGAGATAGTGTATGTGCACCCATATACTGTCACTTTTCACCTAATTTTTGAAGAGAAGCTGGGGCTCATGGATTTGACTGACCTGGCTGACCTACAAACCACCAGGGATTGTCACATCTCTGTTTTCCCAATACTGGTATTGCAGGTATCTGCTCCATGTCTAACTCTCTGTGCAGGTGCCAGATATATAAACTCAGGTCTGTCAATATATTAAAAATACACATAGAAAAGAATCTTCAAGGAGATGATTATGTATTACAAACAAAGGAAAATACTTTGGTAGATGTGATCTAGGAGCTGTTCAGCTAGGCTGCATAACAGTGCAAATGGGGACCCTGGAATAGAAGATTGGAGGATTTGGAGTTTTGCTACTGGAGAGGAAACGGAATCTCAAATAGGCAGTGGGGGTCTGAGATTCGTAAAATTAAAACACCGGAGTACGTCTGAAGAGAAAAATCTACTTCAATTGAATGTCATATTTGTTCAAGATGGGTGTTGTTCTTTTCACTCTGATAATTTACAAAGAGTCAGAAATCTCTTTTCTTTGGTCCACTCCACATGCAAATCAGACTTTTTTTCCTGTTAAAGGACACTCTTGGACCAGCAAGAAATTTAGCAGGTGTATGATCTGGCCATGCAGACTGGCAACATAAGTGGGATTCTGTATTCACTTGATGGAGAGTGGTTCGAGAACATTGTCTTCCAACCCCCATCTGTCCATTGGGCTTAAGACATACAGAGATATAGATGATTGATAGATAGATAGATAGATAGATAGATAGATATAGATAGATAGATAGATAGATAGATAGACAGATAGAGAGACAGAAAGACAGACAGACAGGCAGGCAGGCAGACAGACAGGCAGGCAGGCAGACAGACAGACATGTAGACACGCAGGCAGGCAGACAGACAGATAGACAGACAGGTATATATATATATGTATATATATATATATAGAGAGAGAGAGAGAGAGATAATTTTTATAAAGGACTCTTCTGGTACCCTAATTCTCTCCCATTTATTTTAGCACTTTGTGGGTGAAGTAAACAAAAGACCAATGTCATCTTAAGTATTTAACTTGCCTTTTCTAGACATTTTGAAAACAACATGATTCATTTTGCAGACTGTAGATAACTTACAAAAATCACCTACATCTCTCAGTCTCTTCCTCTTGCATGTCCCTTCACTTTATTAACCCTACAAGAAGTACAACATTCACCAGCTATGTTCTTGAAGATATTGCAGATAGTGTTTCTGAAAGAAAAACAAATTAGTTTCCTTCCTTGTACCCCCTTTCGGAAGAGAGGCAAAGTTGAATCTTGCCCTTGAACAGCTTGTCCCTTCCAAGGCTCTGGACTGGGATTCTGTAGGAATTCACATGAACAGATATGTGTGTTGTTTATTGTGAGTCCTTATTCTAGAAATAGAACCATCCACCCCCACAGAACATCGTCAGTGTCAACCACCACCACCCTGGCCCTGTCTTTACAGAATCTATCCGCCAATGAATCAGAGTTCACCTGTCTAGTCTTGAGAAGCAACCAGTATCTGCTTCTCCTTACTTCCCACCTATCAGGACTTGTCCGGAGGACCACAGTTTCCTGCTGGGGAGAGTCTCCTGGGGCTTACAGGATCCCAGCTTGGCAATAAGGATCACACTTCCCAGGCGCTGCTCCCAAAAGGCAAAGCTGGTGGTATTTGTGCTTTTCAGCCAATGCCCATGCCCTGCATCCGTAGGTACAGAAGTAGCTCGGAGGTGAAGCCAGCAGGTGCTTACAAAGGGAGCCCCTGGGTTGTGTCATGCCAGCCCTCAGAGCTCACCCTTCAGCTGCCGTGGTTGGCAAGGAGAAGACAAAAATAAACACAGCAATTGCAATGATTTGCAGTGAAACACTTGAATGGAAGACAGTAAATAGAAATGCTTCTGTCTGAATCATGAGCCCATCTGTCATCATCAGAGCAGCTCTGCTTTCAGGAGGTCTTCTTGCTCCTCCAAGTCTGGAATATGCATCTCTGGAGATCTGTGGACCAGACTCCTTATCCCAGTCTGTCCCTGGGCTCACTCCTTGATCTTCCAGTTCCTTGTCCTTTCAAACCCTTCCAACCCTAAGGCTCACCTCTGTTCTACCTAGACAGGGCTGTGCTAACTGCTTTTTGCTATCTCAGAGCCTTTGAACCATATGATACCAGAAGGAGTGGATCATAACCTGGTATGCTCCTGTCAAGAACAGTCCAGGAGCTTCCATTGCATCAGTGCTCTGTCAGTCTTTATTTCACACCTCCTGCTTATCCTCCTAAATCCAAAAGACCTCTGAGTTTATGACACACAGTAGACTACAGATTGTCCATCTTAGAAGTCCAAACACAGTATAGACATTAAGTATGTGTGTGTGGGGAGGATACAGTGGTCCATATCTATAATCCTAGCAGTCTGGAGATGAATGTACAAGGAGCTAAGCTGAAAATCATCCTTGGATTATATAGAAAGTTTCAGGTCTGTCTGTACTACACAAGAGCTGCTTAAATAAAATAAAATAATAAAATAACTTATAAGTAGATGCTAACTTATTAAAAAGTTGTATGTATGCATGTGCATGCAGATGTGTATACCCACGCCATCTACCAGAAGGATCAGGTGTTTTGCTGTACTGTGCGTTACCTTGATTCCTTTTGAGGCAAGTTCTCTCACTAAGCCTAGATCTTGTGGGTTTGTTATTGTTGTTGATGTTGACTTGTTGGTTAAGTTGGAAGCCAACAAGCCCCAAAGATGATCCTGACTCCACTTTCTCAGTATTGGCACCACAGACATGTGTGTTCTCTAGAACATGGCTAGCTTGTTAGGTGTGTCCTGGGATCAGAATGCTAGTCCTCATCCTTATGCAGCAAGCACTCTTAAACCTCCGACTCATCTTTCCAACCCCAGAGGGTTTTTCTTAAGGAATTTAATACTGCGCAACCTTGGGCAAGCTTCTGAAAGTCTTGGTGTTTACACTTCTGCTTCTAGGCTCAGATTAACAATCCTAAATGTTCTTTGGTCCCAGATGGGCATGAGTTAATATATGGAAATTGCCTAGAATATCCAATACCTACTAAGCATTTCATAAATGTTAGCTATGTAACAATATTATTATTTTATATTCATCTATGCTCTACATTTTTTAGGACTCTAGCTTCAAAGCGCCACATCATATTGAATAAATGACTGTTCTCAGTACTCAATGTGAAAAATGAGAAAAGAGCAAATTCCTGTCTGGGCCATTGTGCTTCCCTGAGGTAAGAGCTTTTCTCACAATTTGGTGAGGAGAGCATGCTTATATGCCAGGACTTAGGAGCAAAGCCATCCAAGACAAGAAAACAACTTTGTTTTTCTCAAGTACATCTAACATGTCTGAAATACATCACATCTGTGCTTGGTCTCAACTTCATTTACTTCCTCTGTCAGTCTGATTTTTTCCTTTCATCTTCAACTACTAGAGATTTGGAATTCTATCATCAGCCATGTGGATTGCATGCGTTGCTCAAAAATGGGTTAAATAAAACATTCTTTTGAAATGCAGACACACCTTTGCAAGTGGAGGAATGTTACATGAGCAAATATATTGGGACTGTTTTGTGGCTAAGAACTGTACTGTATATACTATATATAAGTGCATTACACTGTGCACGGGTGTGTGTCTGCACAGGTGTATGTATATATGTGATTGGGGGAGGAGAATGCGAGTGAAGGCAGGAATGGGAGAGGAGAAAAGAAGTTGCAATAAGACCTACAGGCAGCAAGACTTAGGAACAGAGCCCCAACAGAGTCTCATCTATCATCAACATCACCTCATTCTTGGGGAAGAGCTCATTCATTCTCCGAGTGAATATTGATGGTCAAGGCTGGCTGGGGGAAGGAAAGTTACATTCCTTAGTAGTGAAACCACTGAGTGTCATCTTTGCCGTGGCAAATGCCCAGGCACATAGTAACGCAGGCAACCCTTATTCTGACAACAGAGCTTTTTTCTGTTTTTTTTCCTGTGTGTGTATGAGAGAGAGAGAGAGAGAAGAGAGAGAGAGAGAGAGAGAGAGCGCACAATTTTACAAGAAATTACCAAGTGTAACAAAACATTATTAGACATAAAATATCAGAATGGTTATAGCTAATATTAGTAGAAATGATTAAACAGTGATCAGGGAATCGAAAAGACATAAAATGATAAGCAGGCATCTAAAAAATGGCCATTTCCAAAGTATAGAAGCAACACTGGTTACAGCTCAGTGGGCCACACACATGAAAAGACAAGAGGAGGGAAACTTGCTGGGAAGATATTTTTTTGTGGGAGAAGAAAGGGGTTGAGGTAGTGTAATATGGGAGGAAAATGACAAAAATCATTGAATACATATACCGAACTGCTAAAGAAATAAAAATGGAAATTCATAAAATATTTTTAGATGTCTTTAAAACAATTCAGGGGCCCAAGCTAACAGCACCATCTGTTTGACTCCAACGCAAGGACATTTTTTTCTGATCTGAGGTTGTTTTCAGCTGTGGCTCCCTCAGAGTGGTACAGGTGGAAGAGGTTTTGTTATTGAAAGCAGAATGGGGAGGCTTTGAGGACGACATGGCCCCACTGGTCTGGGGAGTGCATTGGTTGCTCAGGACATGCTCTGTTTACACTCCCACTCCCGGGTGTTTTAGAAGTACTTCTTCCCCAGTAGTCTTTGGTAATCTTGGTTTGTATCATCCAAGCTTGTTTTTATTAACCTGTCAGGAGAAATGGATACCTGTTGTTGTAACCACCATTACTTCTATTCCTTGTAAATGGCCATTTTTAGATGCCTGCTTATCATTTTTATATCTTTTCAATTCCCTAACTCACATGTTTAATCATTTCTACTAACATTAGATATAACCATCCTGATGGTTTTATGTCCAATAATGCTTTGTTACACTTGGTAATTTCTTGTAAAATTATGCTCTCCATCTCTCTCTCTCTCTCTCTCTCTCTCTCTCTCTCTATCTTTCATACACACACACACACACACACACACACACACACACATACACACACACACACACAAAAAGCTCTGTTGTCAGAAAAAATTATCCAACAACTTTAAACACATATTCTTTCAGGATATCATTGGGTATGAATTTCTACTAACTGCCTATTTCACAATGCTTTCTTCCTACCTGTATTTCTATTTGTGTGAAGTGCATGCTTATGTACATGCATGTTCACTGTGTGGGGGTACATGTGTGTGCATGTGAGTGTGGAGGTCCGAGAATGATGTCAGGAATCATCCTCGTTTTCTCTTCTACTTTATTTCTTAGGCCAAGTCTCTACCTCATCGCTGGCTGATATGGCTCGTCTTACTAGCTAGCTTGCTCACAGCATCCTCAGCCTCTGTTTTCCAAGGCTGGGACCACAGGCAGACCCTCAAACTCACCAGCATTTTATGTGGGATGTGGGGATGCCAAGCTCCGTACTTTCTGTTTTTGGCGTGAGCACTTCGGCTTCTGAACCATTGCCAGACCCCGATTTCACAACTCTTTAGGAAGCAAGGATAGCATGAATCAATAAGGATGAAAATCCTTCCTCCTGGTAGCACATATTACCCAGAGCCTGTGAGCCTGCCACAGTTTTGCATCTGACCTAGTCAAGTCTACCATGCTGTTCACAGATACGCAGCTTCTCACATGAGCTCAGGACTACTTTTGAAATAGTTCTGGTTTCCTTATTAGCTGATGAGTCAAGCGAAACCCTTGACATTTGTGCCTTTCTCTCTCTCTCTCTCTCTCTCTCTGTGACTTGAGATTTACAATTTACGTATTCACAAAGTTTACTTTAGGAGAGGCAACATAGTTCAGTGCGTAAAGCACATGTTTGCAAAACTGGTGACCTGAGTCTGAGCCCTGGAAGCCCGCATGATGGAAAGGAAGGAAAGACATCTTCTACCTCATCTGGTATACCATGGCATGCATGTATGTTTCTGTTCATTCTCTCTCTTTCTTTCTCAAGGGTTAAGCCTTTGCCTCCCAAGCAAAAGTACCTGAGCTCAGATGCTGGATGATGAATAGAGATGGGTAACTCAGAGCAAAGCAATAAGAAAGTAGAGAAAACCAGGATGTTCCTGAAGTCACCCTTGAGCCTTCACAGACATAGATAGTGCCCTCTCTTAAACACACCCCACACGTGCACACTTACACCTACACGTGAAAAAAATAGAGTCCTGGTAGGAAAAAAAGAACTCCATCCATGCACGTCTACTTTCTCTCATAATGAGGTAAAAGTCTCGAAACGCCAAGACAAGAAAGAAAACTCCGATTTGAAAGAACCCTGTTCAAGGGCTCCTCCTTTGGACTGCGCATGCTCGGCTCCCTTCCACGGCGTGGACCAGGACTGGCCGGTCTCACACTCGGCTTCCAGGTGGCTGCGGTGGGATTTTTACAGCTCCACTTTCCATCTCACTCAGCTTAATTTTAATGGCTGCCTCTTTCCGGGGGTCTTAGTGAACCATTCCAGGAAGGGTTATAACCTACATTAAATAATAATCATTAAAAAAAGGAAGATAGAGAAAATAAATGCCTCCTGCTTACACGTTCAAACAACCAGGTCGTTGAGAGCAGCATTCTTGGCTGACTTGAGCGAGGCTCTGGTTCTGCAACTCCTCGCCTGGGTTCCTGCAGCTGCCCATTGAGTCTCACATTCTGCACCCCTCACATCCTGAATCCCTCAGCAAATGCATTCTCACAGACTGTCAGTCACAACCGTTTTACTTTCAAGTCTGCTTGCTCCGTCTTCCTGGCTGAAGTCCGTGACCTCATTCAGTACTGCCTGACCCTCCGTGGCTTTGTAGACCTGCTTCCTGGACCCCCTATTTCCACTCCCACCCCATCCCACCCCTACCCTATTCTTTTTTTCCAACCGTTTTGAACTTGATTCACAATCCTGGAAAGTCCTATGTGCTTAGACACCTTCATGCTGTGGACAATTGCATACCTCTTTCTAGAAGGTTCTGGGCCTCTTCTCCAGTTAACTCTGACTGCCATGCCCCAGCTCTCATGAGCAGCTCCTGATGCCCCACCTCCCTCGGAGTCATGGGTTTATGTTTTCTTTATCTATTAGGAGGCTTTTTTACAAACTGCTTTATAGTCGTTGCTTTTATTCTGTGTCTTTCTCAGGATATCTCCGCAGGTCGGGAACTAAATTTTGCCTCTTTTTTTTTTTTTTTTTTTTTTTTTTTTGTAACTCTGTATTTATAGCGCTGTCTTCACACAGGGAATGTTCGGTAAATATTAAGTGAATGATCTCATCGTGTGACTTACACTCTTTAGCCACAACGAAATTCTTTAAGACTATACAGGAACTTTTCGACATTTTTAAAGCACCCCAAGTAACTATAAACCTGAGATTAGAAAGAATGTGTCATAATTTCAATGCCTTCTTGTCAATGAAAATCTATTCCAAGAATATTTAAGGAGCCTCATAGTATATGCTATACTTAAAGTCATAGGGTAGAGTTATAAAAAACTAAAAATATAATTCTTCTGCTTGTGTGAAGTTCTTTGGGGGGTAGAAAGGGTGTCTTTGGCTTCTCTTAAATCCTCTGCAGGGCCTAATATATGACTAGCCTTTTACCAAGAGCTCAGTAAATACTTGTTGTTCAATGGACTGGTTGATATATATGCAGCCAATGTTGCCAAGAAACTCCTGCTCTAATTTATTAAGTGGTGACAAGCTAGTGATTCAATAGGGAAACTTGGGGATTATATCATAAAAGCCTAGCATGGTAAGCTGGGGAACATCTCACTGGTAGTAACCGTGGTCATCATGTCCATAGGCACTGAGTCAGACAAAGTGGGTGAGAGTATCTGCCTCACTTACGCAGCAATATGCACAGCCAAAGCTTTAAATCTTCTTTTGGTCTTTTTCCACCCGACATTCTGTAGCTTCAACACTTAGTTATATAACAATAATTCACACGTCCATATCTCTAGCCTTGATCTGCCTCTTAAACTACAGATTTTCCCAACTGCAGAACACCTGGATTTCAACAAGTGCCCTGCATGCTCTAAACCCAGATCTAAGCTCACTGCTGGCTCATTATTTCACTGTTTCCTGCCTAGGTTTTGGGGCAATCATTTACTAATGATAATTGTAGCAAAGTCACTTCAGTTCTGTGGCTTTAGCTTCTCCACTGTGTAAAATTCTACACAAAGTTTTTTGTGTCATGAAGACACCAGACTCACATGGTCAGTTCCAAACCAATGACCACACCTAGGACCCCAGCAAAGCACAGTAGGACACAAAACAAAAGCCATGAATATCAGAAAGAGGTTTGTAGGGAAGAGGAGGCCAATATGAGAGAGTAGGGAAGAACAATTGTAACATGTTATGCACTTATTTGGAATTGTCCAGGAACAAAAAGATTTTACTACAAAAAGGTTTTGGTTCACATGTTTGCTGTTACAATCAAATGATTATTAGCCAAAATTTCATCATAATGATGAAATGCCCATGATGAAATGATGAAGTGCCCAGGAAAAGGAACTTAAAAGAAGTAAATGTGGGCTGGAGAGATGGCTCAGGGGTTAAGACTCTTCCTTATAAGCTGAAGGTCCTAAGTTTGGATCCCAGGTCCCAAGTAAAAAAAAAAATGCCAAGGGAAAATAGTGGTGGCCTGCACTTTTGGCCCTGGTGGGTGGAGCCTGAGAAATCCCAATGCAAAGCAAAAAAGAGGTAGAAGCAATTCGAGCTGATTTCTGAAGTCACCCATGGTCCTCCACAGGTACACACAATACCCTCTGCTACACACACTTATGCACACACATATACGTACACATACACTCCATAAATAAATAAAATAAAGTTAAGAAAGAGAAAATAGATGTTTATTTGGTATTATAATTTCAGATATTGTTGTCCATGTTTACTCGGTTCTGTTGCCTTTGGACTAGTAGAGAGGCAGAAGGAGAAGTGGGTCCCAAAGGTAGCTGTCACCTCATGGTCAGGAAGCAGAAGAGAAAGAAAGGAAGGGAACAGGGTTTGACATTTCCTGGAAGGATGTGTCCTCAATGGCTTAACTTGCATCCACAAGGACCACAACTCCTAAAGGTTCCACCATTTGCCAAGAGCATCACAGGTTGGTCTCTGAGGTTTTTTGAGGATTATTCAAGATCCAAATTACAGTGCAGTTCATGCTGTATGTTCAGTGAGTAACTGGCAGCATGTTTTTTCCTTTTTCTCACCATGCTTGCAGGTTAACACTTCAGAATTGTCTTCGTAGTCCCTTGCCTTACCTCAATACTCCTGGCTCTCAGAGTATGCATTCACCTTTGTGCAGATTCTGTCCTTGGTATCAAACCTCCTATAATACAATCAGGAAAACAAACACCACTCTAGGTATAGTTAATAGAGCGAATTTAGAAAGTTCAAGTCATGATGGAGTTTGAGACATTAAAGAAGGAGCTATTTAACAAAAGAGGGAGCCATTATGATTGCTAGGGTCTAGAGGACAATGAGAAACTCTAGTGACTTTTCATGGCAAAACCTGCCGCAGAAGCTGATGAGTTATGGAGATCTGGGGGAGTTAGACCCTGTGATCAGAGAAAGGCAGAGGACAGTGGTTCTCTTTGAGTTCTCTTAGCCCACTCTTCCTTTTGTCTTTTTCTTCTCATTCATACTGCTGATGCCTCATGACTACACTGTTTCAACAGCTGCCTCACCAACGTTCCTGACCTCAGCATCTCTATAGTTTGGTATAATTTAGTTTTTCTTCATATTTATTCTAGAGTTATCAAATGAAAAAATCAAAACCTGTTCTTGTGAATTGATAAAATCTCATTTTGGAGGACGGTGCAATGTAACTCAGTGGAAAATACCACACAAGGTATTCCTCACTCAGGTGAGGACCTGAGTTTGGATTCCCAGCATGCAGTTGGAAGCCAGGAGTGGCAGTGCTAAGGAGGTGGTGGGGAAGAAGACAGAGACAGATGTCCTATGGTCTTAGTGACCAGCCATCCTGTCAGTAAGAGATTTTATTTTAAAAACAAGGGATAGGGAAGGGGTGAAAGATGATGTCAATTTGATATCAAACTCCAGTCTCTGTATGCACACACATGGGTGTGTGCATTTGCACACATACATGCAACACACACACACACACACACACACGACCTTGATTATCTCTTCATCCCCAATCTCTCTTGCTGTATTTGCCTTCATTTCTATGCCATAACAACTAGAAATGTACATCACTTTAGTTTTTTTAGTCTGCCTGGAACACTTACTTATTTCTTTTCACAAATGTCACCCTTGAAGCATTTCCCAGAATCTCGCATTAGCTGCCCTGACCTTTTGGGCCTTCTGTATTGCTCCTGAACTTTGTTCTAGCATTTTCCTGCTGCACCAAATTGTCTACTTTCTTGCCTGTTTATTCAGTCTCCTTTGAGTTCATTGAATGGAACTTTGTGGAATTTAATTGTTAAATAAATATTAACACTGCTTGAGTCTCTGTGCCAGGATTTGCCTGACTGAATGACTTTCATGGGTTCTGGCTGGAATCCTGTGAAAACGGCTGAGTGCAAAGTGTATCCTTTCTGTTCTGGGGACCACATAGACTGGCGACTTGATTTAGTTTACCAGATTCTCCAGGTAATATGTGACCTGTGTATCATGAATGGAGATTCAATCGGAAAATCGCTTTGTATCCATTATCCAAAATCAGTATTGTCTTTTGTATCTCTTTGATTTTTTTTCCCTGAACTATAAGTTTTCAAGTCACACCTGGCTGTGGAATCTTACTCACTACATACTCTGGTGTTCTAGGTTCCTCATATGAAAAACCTAATATTTTTTGCTATGATGTTTTCCAAGGCACAGAAATTCTTTGATATGGTAAATACATTCTGAAAATAGTTCCACCTTTCTGACTTGAGTCCCTTTTGCAGAATTACTAGAACATTTGTGCTACCAATGCCTTGGATGCCTACTTCTTTTTCAGGAAAGGAACTAGAATTTCTCCTAAAGGAATAAGGGACTACTTTTCAGTAATTTTCTGCTAGCTTAGTAGTTTATTCTATGTAATTTAAATACAACATTCCAAATTTGCAAAACCATTTCATATAGCTTTTGTTTTAGCTTGTTTTAAAGTGTGAATAATCAGTGCAATCCCATATACTTCTTGTGTTTTGGAAGATATAATATGACAGTGAGTGAAAATTGTTTGCAATGAACAACTTACATGGACCATTTATTTAAAAAAACAGGATTTTTATGGTACAAAAAGAGAAGTGTCAAAGACAGTCTCAATATGCTCCTCTTCCTGAAGTGACGCCTTTGATGCTATCTGATAAAGACAACCAGAAGTGTACACATAAGCACATAATCAAGAGCCAGTAGACCCAGAGAGTTAGAACTACAAAAGGAGGGAAGGCAGCATTTGCCACATGAGAGAGCAATTCAGATTTCTTTTCTTTTTTTTCTTTTCTTTTCTTTCTTTTCTTTTCTTTTCTTTTCTTTTCTTTTCTTTTCTTTTCTTTTCTTTATTTTTGTGTGTGTACCAGAAGACACTTGAGCGTGTGTGCCTGTGACATTAGGAATCATCCTGGAGATTGCTCTATCTCCTTATATCTTTGCTCTTGGGTTTCGCAGACTCTGTCTTCCAGGGCTGGAATTGCAGGGCACCACCATATCTACCCAATGTTTTTATGTGGTATTTGAAATTTGAACTCAAGTCTTTCTGCTTAGAGGCAGAGGCTTTAACCCCTAAGACACCTCTCCAGCCCAGCAATTAAGATTTCTAAGAGAAGACACCATCTCATGTGGAGTTAGCACAGTAGGGCTGAAGGGATGATTTTATCAGTATATGTTTGATCAACCACATCCTTCATTCCTTTTTGTCCCATCTGAGTAAAGAGTGAAGATTGGAGCCAGTCAAAAAACCAGAAAGTTCACAAACACATGGAAGCTTAATATTAATAGCATGCTATACTGAATGAAGAATGGGCCTGGAAAGAAGTTAAAATGGAAATTCAAAAATTCTTAGAACTCAATGATAATGAAAACACATCATATCAAAACCTTTGGGATATGATAAAGGTGGTCTTAAAAGGAAAGAAAGCTCATAGTACTCAATGATTACATCAAAAAACAGAAATCTCACAAGTAAACAACTTACCAATGCAGCTTAAAGCTTTAGAGAAACAAGAAGAAATCAACCCCAAAAGAAGTAGACATAGGGAGATTAGTAGGATCTGAGGAAAAATAATTGAAATTGAGACAAAGAAAACAATACAAAAAAATCAATCAAACAAAAAGCTATTCCTTTGAAAAGCTTAAATTGACAAAACCTTAGCCAAATTAACCAAAATCAAGAGACAAAACTCAAATTAATAAAATTAGAGATGAAAATGGAGTCATTACAACAGATGTCAAGGAAAGTCAAAGAATCATAAGGTCAAACTTCAAAAAATTGATACACTACCAAACCTGACAATCACAAAGAAATCAACAAATTTCTAAACACATATATCATAGCAAAGTTAAACCATGATGAACTGAATTATTTAAACAGTCCCAGGGCAAGGGAAGAAACCGAAGCAGTAATTATAAATCTCCCTCAAAAAAAAAAAAAAAAAAAAAAGCCTGGGACCAGATTCAGTGCAGAATTCTACCAGACTTTTTATATCAATACTCCTTAAATTATTTCACAAAATAGAAAAGGAAGGAATATTTGCAAACTCTTTTTACAAATCCAACATTATACTGATCCCCAAATCAAATAAAGACACAGCAAACAAAAGAAAACTATAGATAAATCTCATTGATGAACACAGATACGAAGATCCTCAACAAAATTCTAATAAACTGGATTCAAAAGCATATCAAAAGATCATCCACTATAACCAGGTTGGGTTTTTTCCAGAAACACAAGGTTGGTTTAACATATGTAAATCTATAAATATAATTCACTATATAAACAAATGAAAAGAAAAAAATCACAAGGTTCTCTCAACTGATGTTGAAAAGGCTTTTGAGAAAGTCCAACACCCCTTTATGATAAAGACCTTGGAGAAAATAGGAAGGAACTTTTATCAACTTAACAAAGACTATATACAACACGCTATAGCAAAAATCATCCCAAATGGTGAAAAAGTAGAAACATTCCCACTCAGATTGGGAAATAGACAAGGATGTCCACGCTCATCACTTCTATTCAACATTGTTCTTAATGTTTTAGCTAGAGTCATAAGACAAGAGGTAGATAGAAGGGACATAACTTGGAAAAAGAAGTCAAGTTATCCCTACTTAGAGATGACATGATTCTATACTTCAAAGACCCCAAAAACTCTGCCAGGAAACTCCCCGAACTAATAAATAAGGAATGGCAGGATACAAAAGTCAATGTTCAAAAATCAGTGGCTTTCCTATACACCAAGAATAAACAAAGCACGAAAGATCTAAAACATTATTATTCCCTGTAACTCCTAAAAAATGAAATACCTTGGAATAAACTTAACCAAGGATATAAAAGATCTAGACAATGAAAACTGTGAGAGAGAGAGAAAGAGAGAGAAAGCAATTACAGAAGACACCAAAAGATGGAAAGATGTCACATGCCCTGGATTGGCAAGATTAACATTGTTAAAATAAACTATTCTATTCAAAGTAATATGCAGATTCAAAGCAATATCAAAATTCCAACCTAATTCATCACATAAATTGGTAAAATAATCCCAAAAATTTATATGGAATCATTAAAAGCACAAGATAGCAAAAAACAATTCTGAGTAATAAAAATTCTGTGGGAGGTATCACCATACCAGACCTCAAACTATACTATAAAGTCATGGTAATAAAAACAACGTTACTGACTCCAAAAAGGACATATAGCCAACAGATTAGAATGAAGATTAAAATGCAGGATTAGAATGGACATATAGCCATTGGATTAGAATAAGGATTAAAATGCAGGTGCACATACTTATAGTCAACTGATTTTTGACATAGAGGTAAAGAAAACCCGTTGGAAAAAAGACAAGATCTTCAACAAGTGGTGCTGGCAAAATTGGATGTCTACATGCAGAAGAATGAAACTGGACCTTTATTTGTCTCCCTGCATGAAAATCAACTCCAAATGGATTAAAGACCTCAATATAGACCAGAGATTATAAAAATCCTAGAAGAAAAAAATTGGGAACTGATTGTTTTTGTTCCTATTTTTCTGAGTTCTGTTTATGATTCAAATTGTCAACTAGGTTAAAAACTATTGGTTAAATATTTTTTGGAGCTAGGAGGGAAACTGTGTGTAAAATAGAAAAGAGATTCTCAAGGTAAAAGTGAGACATTTTGTTTGTAATTATCCAATATAATTATCCAATTAACAAACTCAAGGTAACATTCAGCAAATGAGTATTTTAGATTTTGGAAAATGTTTTTTGGAGGCTTTATCTCTCCTTCTTGCACTCTGAATCCTTCTCTTTCTGCCTTCTATAGTTTTATTTTCTCACATCCAAGAATGCTCTGTTCAGTGACCAAAGGCTGCCTACTATTTCTATCTGTCTCTGATATTCTTGGCACCCTTATATTCTTGATATCCTGATTCACTTTAAGACTTGTTAAACTTTCCTTCCTTTGGCTGTTTCCAAAATTTGTTTCTATTATTTTTCTTCTAGTGTCAAGAGTATTCCAAGGCTGACCCAATGAAGCCATACAGTATTCTATTATAAAACAGATTGTTTGAGTACCATAGGATTTTAACTGAAGATGTCCTTGTTTAGCCTGGTTTGCTGCTCAGAATGCTCATGTGAAGTCATTGTATTGGGGGAAGCAGGGAGCTGGGGGCAAAGTGAACAGAGTCAATGATCATGGAGACTGGCAAGTGTGAAATCCACCAAGTTGGTGTTTGACAGGTTAGAGACCCAGGGATGAACCGAGTTTGTGACTCAAGTCTAAAGACAGTTGGTTAGCAAAGTTCCCTTTTACTCCCAGAGGTCAACAAAGTCTGTAAAGACAGTGGACTGACAAGATAAGGCCTACTCACCTACAATGTAGAGAATATGCCGCTTTGCTTGAAGTCACCTGGTTTAAACTCTGACTTCATTAAACAACAAATTCTCCCACAGAAATGCTTGAACAGTGTTCAACTAAGTATCTGGATACTGAAGGCACTGCAAACATTCAAAAAATGATCCATTGTAAAAGCTAGTATCAGTTGGAAAGTGTGAAAAATTCATCAAGGAAATATGAGTTCTTATCAATGTTTCTGTTCCCATTACTGCCAATAAATGCTCAAGTGTTTTCTCATGGGCACAGTTTCTTTCGTTCAAAGATACTCTTGAAATATCATGAGCAGTAAGTTATAAAGAATGTGGTTGCGTGATAAATGACTCAGGGTTCCCGAGTAAATAACTGAGAAGACTCTTCAAAATAAAGCTTGGAATTTAAATTCAGAAATTGTTATTTGAGTATGATGATAAGTTTGGTTCAGGCTCCTGAGAACTAAGTGGCTGAAGGTTGTGGAGGGTGTGAAGAGTCACTGACCTTCCAGTGGTCTATGCTGCGTACCATTAGCTCTAACACAGTACATAAATCTTTGTCATGGAATAAGTGGTTCTTTTTTTCTCAATTGAAAGTAGTTTCTGTTTTTTTTCATTCTGTGTATGAAGTCTCTCCAGGACCACAGTGTTCTAACTCTTACAATCCCAAATGGATCTCTAAAAATAAAATCAGTTTAAAATACTGGCAAACGAATAGCACAGGGTCTAGTGACAACACTCAGGGTGGTGAGTTAGATTGTCTGGGGTCACACAGTAATAATGGAAGCACCTGTTCTCAGTGCAATTCTGGCCAAAGTAGTTAAGTTCTTTGTACTTTAACTTCTATAGTGTTCTAAATGGAGTAAAGGGAAGTCCTTATTTGATAGTTATTGGGAGAACTAAATGAGAATTCACTTGGAGAGCTTGGTAAAGTAAGTACCTCATACATAGAGTTTTATCATATTTGTTATCTTAAAATAATAATTGTACATATTAAATTACATGTGAAATATAATAAATACATTTAATTAAAGATATATAATAATCAAAATTAAAATAATTATTAAAAGTAGCTAATTATTTTCATTGTAGTAGCGATAGTAGCAAGTAGAAATAATAGAAGTAGTAAGCTGGACAGTCATAGATACAGCGCTTCTGTTGCTGTACAGTTGAGTTAGTATTCAAATAACTCTTCCAAAGGCACCCCACTGTGTAGAAAGAAAACTGTTGGCCTGATGAAAATTACTTATATCTTTCAAAAGTGTTTTTCAAAGCTGGTATCATGGCAAAATGCTCACTTATCTCATTACGACCTGTACTCTTCATTAAATATCCTGTAACATCATGAGGAAGTGAGATTATCTGCCCTGACCATTTTTACACCTTCACTTTCAACTCAGAGATGATTCTCTTTATTATAAGATGGTATCAGTTAAGCTTAGCAGGTATGAGGTGAGATGCACTTAATTTCTAAAATATTTTACTGCTATTTCCTCATGTTAATTTGGCATTAGATGCAGGAGAACATTGCTTGGTGCTTGTGGACCAGTGGAACTTAGAGGTCGACCTGTTGGTAGTCGCCAGGAGTCATGATTCTGGGGACAGGAAGGTGTTAACCAGGTGTCTTGGCCAACTTCCAAGTTTGGCTTAGTGAATGTTACCTCCTGAAATCTACCCCCCTCCTTGTCCTTTCAATTGGATATGGTATTCCTCTTGGCTTCCTGTCCCAAGCTGAGGTCCATGGGACTGTGGTATGGCTGCAGAACAGCTGCTACATTCCACCACCGAGGTGCTGTGCAAGGAGTCCAGGGGTGGATGAAGTGAGAGGCTTACGCACAGCTTGCACAAGGTATCAGCTTGCAAAATATTTGTAGACCCTCTGGGATGAAGGGCTCCAGGCAGAGCAGAGATGCTATAGTGGTGACGTGCATTGATTCATTGCTATCTTCTGGAATGTCATGGGCTTTAACAGTGTGGACCAGAGCCCATGCATTTACTTATTCTGCCAGTCAGTGAGTCTGTGTGTGTGTGAGAGGACTGGCTGCATGGAGTTCACAGCAGGATGCTGTGATTGACGGGAGTGGGAAGCCCCAGGGGTGAATTTCAGCTGCTAAGTCCGGCCAGATGGGAGAGGCCTCCCATGTGTACTTGGATGAGGATAAGGATTTCTAGGATATCTAGCCCATGGAATTACCTTGCATTTGGTGGAACTCAAATGGCCCATAACCAGGAGGAATTTGGTAAACACAGTAATGACAACATAGGGTAAAACCCTACATTCTGTCAATGAAATCAAAACGTTTCCCTGGTGTGAGCTCTCCAGGACTACATGCGAGAAAGGATAAAAGAAAAGGAAAATATTTGAAATATTTCATTCTGTGCATCAGCCAAGATTCTACTTATCAAAAGGACCTGGAAATACTACCTTTGAGTCATTGGAATAATAGCAAGGGAAAAAAAGTATGTTTTTAACCTTCTGGGATATTTCAGACCTTGACATGCTGCAGGGAATCTGTCCTCCCCCACTATTTCACACATTTCTGAATCTAGCTTAGGAGTTCAAAATGAAGGCCCCAGAGACTGGAGAAGAAATGCCTGAGGGACTGTCCGTCATTTGTAAGACCACTGAGGCTGCTTGGGAAACTAGACCTAATTCATTCTAATAAAATCACGCGATAACTTAAACTCAAGACACAGACACATGAAAAGTCCTGGAACCATGTATATATTCTCTCTTTTCTCATTTTCCTCCACAGTCTTCTAGTTACCTCTGTTTTCTGAATGTTCTAGAACATTTTTTTTGCTCTGTGCACTTTCTTTCACCCAAATCCCACTACCGAAGAAACAGAACACAATGATTCAGACAGACAGTGAACTAGCAAACCTTCTGTTCTTTGCCCCTACGTCAACCCCATAGAAATTAAGTAGGTAAACAAGATAGATATTAGGAACTAACTAAAAATGTTAAGAAAGCTCCCTGGGGTGATTGCTCTAGGGACAGAAGCCTTTGAAAAAAGGGGTGCAAAACAGAATATTGGTATGTGGGGTTGTATGTATGTGTGTTATAATGTACGTGTATGTGAATATGGGCACATCCGTGCCACACCATTTATGTGGAGGTGAAGGATAGCTTTCTTCTTTCCCTTTTCACCTTCCCACAGGGTTTCTTCACCACTGCTGTGTAAATCAGCCTGAATGGCCTGCTAGCTTCTGGAGTGTCTCAGATTTCTGTCTCCCATTTCTAGTAGGGGAGCAGGAATTATCGACACTTATGCATTGCATCTGGGGATTAACCTGGGACCCGGGGATCTGAACTCTGGTCACATATGTCCAGCAAAGACTTTATCTACTGTGCCATCTCCCCAATCCTCCAATCCATTCTTACTGTTCTACAACAAGAATTTGGACACCACTGTCCGCTTCTGATCACACAGTCCTAAGTCAACAAGGCAATTCATTTTGGTGCCAAACACTCTATTGGTGAGGGAGCCTGTTGAGAGTCTGTGTCAGTCCTTGCTCTCCAAGCCTTCAGGTTGTAAGATTAGTCTTGCAAGAGATCCTTGCTTCTTGTGCATATTCTCCTAAGGCCAACCAAGTGACCCCCAACAAAATTTTTATCTCATATATTTTTCAATCTTATTCCTTGTAGACCTTAAACTAATCTCTGAAGCTCTCTGTCATACTTTGGACATCCATGAAGAGGGGGATACTACGCATGAGTTCCTTTATACGAATTGAGCCATTAGTGATGCTTATTGGGGAATTTTCTTCACCACTACTCAGGAGGGAGCTGGCCTACAGTGCATTTGTTTGATTTGTTTTGTTTTATTTTGTTTCTGTCAACTCATTTGTGAATCTGATCTTGAGATTTTTTTCCCTCCTTCTGTTTTTTTATCTTTTATTTATCCTTTCTTTCCCTTTTCGTTCTTCAGTTTTTGGCACTAGGATTAAACCCAAGGCCTCATGTATGTTAAGTGAGCACTCTACTAGAGTTATGCCACAGTTCTTCCTTCTTTCAACTGGGTCAGGAGACCTACTTCTCCACTAACTGCCAGGAGGTCACAGTTGAAGGAGAGGGTCTTAAGTGTGCAGAACGAGTGGTCAGTGTCATTCATTTACACTTTCTTGGGTTCTCAGGCCAAACCTTGCATGCTCCATTTCTATTGTATAATGGATTACTGTTCTGGGGACTGTGCGGTTTGGTGAATCTGAAGATGCATGCGTCAAGACCAAATAAATGCTCTGGTCATATGACTATCTACTGTTCCATAGCCAAGTCCTTCTTTTCGGTAAATTAGAGACTACGGCTGCTTTTCAAATGATGGATAGTTTTCTGCTGCAGAAAATGTGAATTTGTTTTGGAGTTCTGAGAAATCTATCATATGTATTATTGAAAGCTCCAGGTAGTACCCTTATCAACTATCATTTTTCTAGTCTTACAAGCATATTGAGTACTCATCCTTGCTTCCTACCATCCTCCTCCTTCTCATCTCTCTCCTTTCCCTTCATTAATTTGTCCTACTCCCTCCCACCCTCCTGCCTGTCTGCTTCTATGGACCCCAGGGTTCGTCTGGCTTGCCTACTTTTGTGGGGGTTTGAGCCTCTTGTACAAAGTTGCCTCTCTTCAAGCCACCCCACTGATAAGAGCATTTCCCTTCATTCATCCACCTTTAATCCCCAAGATTTCCATTGTGCATTCTTATATCTCTTCAGTTCCTCTGTAGCCTATGGGGGCATGTTGTATGTCAGTCATTATGCAGGTCTGATAAGGACAAGTCTCACTGCAGTAAGTTTCTAGATACAGTAGTCCTGTCTTGAATGGAATGTCTTGTCTAATGGTGAAACTTCCACCTTCCCGCCTTTAGGTTTTTACAATCCCACCACCTTCTTTTTCGCAAGGTTCCCAAAACCTTAGAGAGGGGAGAAATTAGGTTGCCCTGATTCTGGGTGAACCCCGCTAGGCTGCTGGCACACTGCATTATGGCTGACCATTGCTATTCACTTTTCTTCTACTGCTCTAGGCTGAATCTTGCCAGGGTGTTGGGATCCTCTATCTCTGTTGTAGAAGAAGCTTTCTAGGCTGAGCGTTAAGCATTCTTCAATTCTATGGGTATAACAACAGCTATTTACAGAGTAGCTGGGTGTGCTGTCTTCTTACAGGTTCATTAGATGCTTTTCCCTATTGATCTATTTCCTTCTCTTTTTAAGGTTCTTCTAGTTAACAGTAACGGTAATGTGCTCTATTCTGACAAGTTGGTCTTGAGTTCAATCAGAAAGCTTTTGGTTGTCTCCTTGACATTCATGCCACTATTACACTAATGGTCACCTGTTGCCATGGTGATTTTTATTGACACTTACAGATCTCATGAGTTGATGAGGCCTGTGATTATTTCTTTCACCCAGAAGCTTCTACAGTACACCTTGGTGCTGTATAAGCTATCCAGAAAGGAGGAAGTTCTCAGACAAGTTATAGTTGATATATTTTGCCCATCTTCTGTGATCCTTATGTGTTGCATCTTTAGTAATAGGGTCTTGCTGACAGGTTTTTTGAAGAACAATCAAAAACAATGGCAAAAGCCTATAATGTTTGGGGATCTTTAAGACCTCTATGACCAACATTTTATCAGTAAGTGTCACAATCCTGTTACTTCTAGTATATTTTTGTCACTGGGTTCTAAGTGGATCAGCTCATGGCTTTTTCTCCCTTGTTTTCCTCATGCTATACTCCTCTGCCTAGTGGCTGTTCATTTGTGTTCCTTTTAGAAGGACATGTTTTTTGACATATTACTAGCACAGGAGATTCCTTTGGGATTAGATTCCACAATAATAGGATTTTTCTGTAAGTCCTTCTGTTCCTCCTATCTCCCATCCCCTCATTCCCTGCTATGTATTTTTCCCATTTATTCCCTCCCTCATACTACTTGTCATGGTATCCTAAATATCCCTTTAAAAGGTTTCACCCCAATCATCCCTCCCTACCATCCCACTCATTGGTCCCTTTTGAATTTTCTAGCTCTTACAGTGATTCCAACTCAAATACATTGACAAGTATATCAGTGCTAACATCTACATGCAAGAGAAAACATGTGGTATTTAATTTTCTGTGTCTGAGATAACTCACTCAATATTAAATTTTTGAGTTCCATCCATTTACCAGCAAATTCTATAATCTTATCCTTTCTGATGGCTGAGTAATATTCCATTATGTATATATGCCACATTTTCATTATCCGTTCCTCTGTTGATGAGCATGTTGGCTGGTTCCATTTTCCTGCTATTGTGCTTTATTAATTATCTTCACCAACTTAAATATCTCCATCATTATTATATATCTGTTTCTTCTTACAGCTCATGCTGCAGGGGATTTTCTGTATATGCTTTCTTTATGCACAGTCCTAGTCAAAACTAGCATCTTTTTTAGTCACATGGTAAATGGAATAGACGTTATTGAAACTATAATATGGTATACATGATCTTCAAATTTGAGAGAGGAAAACCAAATACAGGCACTGTTTCTTAGTGGTGGAAGAGATTGTTCATCTTTTTTGGGTGGGAGATGTGAATAGATACCTTTTTATTCCAGATCAAGTACCAATAACAGACTAATGAAATGATACCACCCAGATGTAGCTTGGTGTGCCTATAGGGGCTACTTACTGGAATATGGGTTAGGGGTTGCCAGCAGAAACACAAATGACTCAAAGGCAGCTGTATCATTAAATTTTATTATTTCTGTGATATGATTATTTCTAAGTTTATGATTAAAAGTTCTTACAGACCAATTTCAAAATATTCTATTCTTAAAAGTTCAATTCCGGGGGCTGGAGAGGTGGCTCAGGGGTTAAGCCTCTGCCTTGCAGGTGGAAGGTCCTGAGTTCCGATCCTAGACCCCACGTATAGACGCCGGGCGGAAGCAGGGGTGGCCTGTGTTTCTGGTCCTGGTAGGGCGGAGCCTGTGAATCCCGGGGCAGAGTAAACAAGGAGGAGGCAGAGGCAGTCCATGGTGGTTCCCGAATTCACCCATGGTTCTACACACACACACACATACACACACACACACACACACACATACACACACATACATACACACACATACACACACATACACGTGTGCACACATGCATACACGCACAATTGAATAAATAATAAATAATAATAAAAATTTTTTTAAAACGTTCAATTCCAACTGCTCCGGAGGTTTCTACTTTGCTGGATAGCTTACATAGTACCAGAGAGCACTGGGGGAAAAAAACAATCAAAAATCTCATCAATTTGTGAAATCTTCAAGTTGTAAAAACAATAACATGGCAAAAGGTGACTGTCAGTGCAACAGTGGCGTGAATGCCAAGGAGACGACCAAGAGCTTTCTCATAAGATTTAAGGCCTGCTTGTCAAAAAGGAACACATTCTTGTTACTGTAAACTAGAACAAGAACCTAGGAAAGGAGAGGACATATACTCCAGGAGAAGAGCCAGCTATAAATGTTTAGCTATGACAACACTACATAAAACTGCCTTTTAAATAACTGCTATTATGTTTTATGCCTATAGATTAAAAGAGCACTCTGCAGTCAACCTCAAGCCTCCTTCTGCAACAGATGTTTACTACCATTTAAGCCCCCACTTGCTATCTCAAAGCTCAGAGAACATCACAGAAGAGGGGGCAGTAAGGTTGTAAGAGCCTGAAGTGAGATAGTGGTGGACCAGATATTATGTCCTAGACATGACAGGACCCTGGTATACATGATTTTATGGAAGTTATGCATGCTTTTGCAATAACTGTGTTAGAACTGTCCTGTCAACATCTCACCAAGAAAGTGGAAAGATCTCAAGAAGCTCCATACCTCTTTGAGAGGCTGATGAGGACTAATGCTGATAGGGAAGAAAAGGAAGATGCTTTCCTCAGTGGTGTATCCACTGATCTATAAGATAATTGCTGGAGCATAAATCATTTCAGGCATATGTCATCAAAGACAAACTAGATGAAACACAGTGGGCCACACAAGTGAAAATATTTGAAAATAGGGAAGAGTCTGGCATGGTAGACGAAGGGTTGCAAATGGAAACAGATGGGTAGCGAGGTTTGGGATTAAGGGGTATAAATATTGTAAGTTCATCATATTCATACATGTAGCACTAAAAAAATGAAAAAGAAGTTCCAGAAAAGAAGGAATGCAATGAAATAAATTAAAAATATATACCCAGAGTCACTGAACACCTTTATTTGTATTCCCAATTTGACGTGATTAAAATTGGTTAAATCTCTTTGTTTTTCATAAACAAACAACAACAGACATTACATTACCCAAGTTTTAGTAGTCAATTTCTTTATGAACTCAAAAGGAGAATCAAGAAAATTGACTTTCTGTGAATTATAACTATCACAATAGCATAACCTTTTTTAGTGCAGATGCACATGTATGTAGGCTACATGAGTACACGCATGCTTGCATATGTATGTAGTGCGCATGTAGATGTCTACAGTAGGCATCAAATGTCTTCTTCAATTGCCACTTCTTCAATTCAATTCTCCACTTCGTTTATTGCTGCCTTTTAGTGGAACCCGGAGAGTTTCCATTTGTTTTGGATTACCCTGGGGATCCCTGTCTTTATTTCTCCGGTACTGAGATTTCAAGGAGCTGCCATTACTCAGTTTTCATGTGAATTCTGAGTCTCTGAACTTTATTCTTCATGCTTGTGGGATGAGCACCCTTCTAGTGAGCTATCCCTCTGGCCCAATAGCATAACTTTATACACCAAGCTAATACTAATTCAGTGACTTTATGTTTACTACCTACTCAAGGTGGTATCTTTCATGATTCTCTAATCTGCCTATGACAATGGGACAGGATTGTGTCTCAGTCTTCCATAATCCTTTCTTTATCACATATGTTCAACAACCTTACCCATCTTTCCTAAATGGTTGAGAACCAGAGGCTCTCAATGTAAAGTTACACAAAATTTCTCCAAGCCCCTGCTTTGTATTTAAAGTGAAAGTAGCTGGTGAAGAGATTAAGGTGTAGACAAAGAGATCTGAGTTGGAACCACACTTGCCATTCTAGGCAGGGACAAAATGCCAGGTATCTGGAACCCATTTCAAGCAGCTGGGTGCCATGGGGCAAACACTGTCTTCCACTTCACAATGGTCCCCAGAACCAGAAACCAGTCTGGTTTTCTTTTATGCATCTGGAACCTTCTTCTAGTTAGTCTACAGGAGCCAAAGCAGTAGGATGGTTGAACATTTCTGCAGGCTTCAGATCAGACCTTCCACCTTTGACCTGTCATGGCCATTATCAGGCCTGTTAAAGGTGCAAAGTGGTCCTTTCATCAGCCTGAGAAAGCTGTGTTATTCCAAACAGAAGCTGCTACGTGGGCAACAAGCAAATTCCTCTTTGTGCCTGAGAAACCACACTGTTTATATCAAGATGTTGGTACAAATTTTCTGCTGTAAGTGGAGTGGGCAGCACTATCTGGTACCAAGTGTAGGGTTTCTTCAATTACTGAAATGTGATATTCTGAGTCAATTTATGGTTTATTTGAGCACTTAATGATGTGGCCAGCTTCCTCTTGGTATTTATGCATCCCATGAGAGAGCGTGACAAGGTAGAGATCCGGCATAGGAGTTTTTTTTTGTGTTCACCATTAGCCTGGTGCCCAGTCACAGTGTCTTTCAAAGCCCCATGAAGGACAAGCAGGATCCGATACCATTTCTCCCGACACAGGAGAATGAGCTGCCCATGGCTGCCCATGGGCATTAAATGGGGACGGTGAGCTTCCTAATGGTTTTTCTGGACCATTGTCACTCACCTTTCTCCCTTGCCAAGTTGACTAAAGGTCGCCTAATTTTTCTTCATTAAAACATGAATTGTCCCGGGAAAAATGAAATTGTTGTTAAATGAAAACCAGTCAAAAAGCTGAGGCCAAAGAAAGTGTTGGCAATCGTCCTGCTGAATTATGCAGTCTGCACATGGTGCAGGCAGCCTGTGGGTCCTGTCGCAAATAACAGGGGAATGTGGCTTCTGCTCCCAACAGGAAGGGCCCCTGCCCAGCGGCTTGGCCCTGGGCCATGGCTGACCCTTACTGCCTCCCAAGGAAAGCTTTGTGTTTCACCCACAGATGAAACCGTTATGTCAAGAATAGACATCTGTCTACTTAACTTTTCTTAGCATGAAGCAACTTGACTTCTCACAAGTCCATGAGCTATTTCCTTTCCATTTTCCTTTATCCTTTCCTTTATTTCTCCTCCCCTCCCCTCCTTCCCTCCTCTCTCCTCCCCTCCTTCCCTCCCTTCCCTCCTCTCCTTCCCTCCCTTCCCTCCCCTCTCCTCCTCTCCCTTGCTCCCTTTCCCTCTCCTCTCTTTTCTGTTCCTTTTTCCTTTCCCTTCCCCTCCTTTCCCCTCCTTTTACCTTTTTCTTTCCTTTCCCTTTGCTTCTTTCCCTTCCCTTCCTTTTCTTTCCTTTTCATTCCTTTCCTTTCCCTCTTTTTCCTATTCCTTAATTTTTCTTTTCACTCCTTTTTCTTCTCTTTCCTCCTTTTCCTTTCCTTTTTCTTGTTAATCTTTTAAAATGGAACATTATTAAAAAAACTCATTGTTTCCCCCATCCCTATTTTTATTTTTATAAAGAAGTTAGAAGTTTAGAAGTCACAATACGAAGACTGTGTGTCCCACAGCTTCCTCATGAGGCTCTTCATTTCCCTAGCAATATGCCTCAAGGACTTTCCAGGCCCCTCTCAGGCTCAGGTCTGTGGGAGAAGCCTCCCTTTTCCCTTCCATTCCTTCTTCTCTTGTTTGTACAAAGATCCCGATCTTGGAGTAACATGATCTGTGGTGGTCAGTTGGGTCTTCATCATGCATTTGGCATGAATCAAAGCTTGTGTCTCAAGTGACAAATTTATATTATATCAAAGTTCTTTCATAGCGTAATCCAGAAGAGAGACTAACAATGGTGTTTCTACTGCAATGTGGATCCTCTTGGAGATGAGATGAGGCAAAACGTGTTCTAGTTCAATTCTCAAAGGTAGTTACTGGTCTCACTTACCTTTCAGATTGGCATTGCCCACAGAAAAATTTCAATAAACAGAGCTCTGCTTTGTGAGGCACACATTTCTCATCACTAACATTCTTCCTCAGGAGGCATGCTTTACTTTATTGAGTTGATGCAAGTTCTCAGTTAGTCATACTGTGCATCTTTCCCTGTCCTGAGACCTTCAAAAAATCATTAGGATTTTATATAATTTAATAAAAGATATTAAGGTTTGGGATGTAGATCAACGATAGAGAAAGCACTTGCCTGAAATGCAAAATGCCCTCTCTTCAATTTCTGGCAACTCAAAAAAAAAAATAAAAAGGAAATTTGGTATTTTGTAAACTAGGGTAGGATGCATAATGCAAGAAATGTTTCTCTGTTCAGATATAGAGCAGTGTTGTGGTGTGAATGTCAAATGTCACCATAAGCTTATGTATGCACATAGTCCCCAACTGGTCGTATTGTTTGGGAAGGTTATGGAACCTTTAAGAGGTAGAACTTTGTTGGAGGAGTTTAGATTCAGTTCCTACTCTCTCTCTCTCTCTCTCTCTCTCTCTCTCTCTCTCTCTCTCTCTCTCTCTCTCTCTCTCTCTCTCTCTCTCTCTCTCCCTGGCTTCTTAGGCTTGGATACAATGCGAGTCGACAGCCTCATGCCTTCCCTTCCTGCTCCCATGTCTTCCCTGCATGATGACCTCTATCCCTCTAGATTTGTAGGACAAAGTAAACCTTTTTCCCATATTTGTTGATTCGGGATTCTGCTGCAAGACCCAATCCTCAATGAATAAGCTGGAAACTGGTCAAGGAAAACTCTCAATGGCAGTTATGGGTCTCACAGGCATGCACAACACATGTATGTGTCCTCAGGCACTTACAACATGAGAACTTGCATACTCACACATATACTACTTACACAGACACACAACCTACAGTGGGAATATTGTTTCTGTCAGGTGCACCTGAGCTCCATATGGAGATAACTATTTCATCTTCTCTGTATCCACAGCTTCTGAAACAGCAGCTAAAGGACTCAGTCAATGATCCCATGGCATTTAGTACATCTTGATTCATAATGGGGAAGGAGGAGATAGAAGATTTTGAAGAATTAGAACTCCTACTTTTAAGGAGTTCAGATCTAAGAGGTGAAGTGAAGTGGTCCTGGGCCTACAGAGCAGTGGCAGACAGAGTAGCCCCTGCAGAGAACAGGTGACTCAAGCTATGTCTGAGAAATAAATCACACCAACATAAAAACAAACATAGATGTAACATATTTATTAGTTGTGATTCTGATGAATGTAATGTCATATTACCTGAGATAACTGAGGAAATTGAGTCGATTATTCATTTAAAAAACTAAGGTATATCCCCACCCCAAGGTTCAGAGAACATCATAGAAGAGGGGAGAGTAAGAATGCAAGAGGCAGGGTGCTGTCCCCATGAACTCATTATGGCTGTTTCTACTTCCGACTTGCACAAAACTTGAACTAGCAACATATTACCATGGAAAAAGACCTCATGAGATACAACTCTATCAGGAGACACTACTGACGGTTAATGCTGGCATGGGGAAGGGGAGCCGCTTTCTTCAGTGATAGAGTCACTTATGTATATTGTCCGTGTTCCAACCAGTGTTCAGGTACACACTAATGCAGGCAATCCTGATGAAACTCAGTGGGACACACGCTTACAAAAAGACATGGAAGGAAGAGGGAGACTAGTTGGGAAGAAGAGATTTAATGAGAGAAGGAGGGGACATTGGATTAGGTAACATGGGAGAAAATGGCTCACATTCATTGTTATGCATGTATGGAATTGTCAAAGAATTTTAAAAAGAGTAAAAAGAAAACATTAAATACTCTTATCAGCCATAAAAAATATGAAGGAGCAAATGTTGTATCATTAGAATGTTCTGAAAGGTAAGATGTTGTCTAATCCCTCTGGCCGAAGGTGTGAGAGATGGAGGGATGTTAGAAGGACAGCCTAAGCAGTGAATGTGTGAAGAAGCTGAGTGAGAGACAGGAGTCCTGACATTCTGCAAAAATAAAGGAGAAGAAAGCCCAAGGTAGCAAAGTTGCTCTTCTAGGACGAGAGCAGGGTGGGGAAGGAGGGAGAACTAAATCAGAAGAGGAAAATGACAACTATCTTATAAACTGAATGGTAATGTACCATTAATGTGATTTTTATCTGTTTTAAATTTTTTCACAAGTTAAGTCCACTCTTCAACTTCTAATGTAATCTCTGAACCAGCTGAGCTCACAGTAATCTTAAGAAACAAAGATTTTCTAAACTCCAAATTAGAAATTCTAGATATTGGAGCACTGGGTCTTGTCATGATCAATAGTGCAGAGAGGAGTGGAAAAATCAAGTTTCAATAGAGGCCGATAGAAAAGAGTTCAGAGAGCATCCTCGTTTCTCCTTTCCTGCTGCATATTGAAGCTTTGAAGAAGGGATTCTGGGCAAAGAAAGCAGTCAGATAGTTTTGTGGAGGAGTCTAAGGGGAAGAGAGGAGAGAGAGAGAGAGAGAGAAAGAGAGAGAGAGAGGCATTCACTCTACATTTCTCAGGGCATAAACAGAAAGTGTATCACATCCTACAACAAAGAGCTCTACTTTGAAAAATAGTGATGCTAGCTTGTGGATGAGAAACCTGTAAGATGCTTAGAGAACAACTGTAGATGCCCTGTACAGCTCAGTCTGGTGTGAAGAAGGCAGCTGTCATTACTTTATCTCTCTCTCAAGTCACCCGCCTCATCGCAAGAGGTGATACATGCTGAGGGTGTAATCAGGGATGGGGTTATGGTGACACACATCCTGTTACCCAGCATTGCCAGGAATGGAGAACACAGCATCATTTCCTAAAAATCATACTCAACACATTGTATCTGAGAAGTTATAGCCATACAATGCTTAGGTTCAAGATCAGTTGAGTCAAATAACATCAGAAAGTGAGGGACCCAGAGAAGAGAATAAAGATGTGTCCAATCCTATCTTTACAAGGACATAAATACTTTTCTTTTACACTGGAGACACTGTGATAAGCAGAGTAGGGAATGGAGTGAAAACCCCATTTTCTCCGAGCCAACTACCTGAGTTAGGCAGACTTTTTTGGGGACGAGTCCAAGTTTCCCATTTTTTTAAGTTGACCAGTTTAAAATACTACCCACTACCTAAGTAGAGAATGGAAGACAGATTTGACAAATACTTCAATGGTAGTAATACTTTACTAGATTGAAACAATGAAGGTGAAGGCAAGATTTTCAAGTAGTATGATCACATGGATGGGAGAGCCTCCAGTGGAGAGAGTGTAGAATCAGCATATTTGAGTAGGAATATTTAGAGTTTAACCATTAAACGAGCTCTCCTTAGACTTCCCAATGATGAGTAGAGAATGATATTTTTGGCTATCATACAGTTCTGTGTTGGAGTTATGAATGCACAAATGAAGCAGAATGAAGCAGGGAGAACTAAAGACTGCATGAATACAGCAGCATGAATTCCTACTAACTGAGGTCAATATAGTTAGAGCTGCCACAAAATTTCCACCCTCTTTGTTAGTTTCATCTTGCCTTGTCTAACTGAAAAGAACACAGGATCCAAACAATTTAGGGAAGCAAAAGGTTTATTCATGTTCACATTCTCTGGCCACAGTACATCAGCAGGCAGGAGAGTTTATACCAAGGTCAGGAACCAAGGGAACTAGCCACACCATGTCCACAAATAAAGGCTAAAAAACAGACATATTTTCTAACTTGCAGTCTGCAACTCTTTCTTATTTACTTACCCAGAGAATGGTTGTACCTATCATAAGCTGGGAATTCCCCCACCATTTAGACTATCTCCCACAGGATTGCTCGGGGTTTGTTGAAACTAAATAATTCTTGACGGGTTTGTTAAAAGGCTCAGTTGTCAAGTTGATGCCTACAACTAACTGGTCCACTATCCTAAGAGAGACCAATGCTTCCTTCATTCCCTCTCTTTTTCCTACTTTCCATTCCTTCCTTCCTTTCTTCCTTCCTTCCTTTTTTCCTTCTTTCCTTCCTTCTTTCCCTCCCTCCCTCCTTCCTTCTTTCCCTCCCTCCCTCCTTTCCTTCCTTTATTTCCTTCTCTTCCTTTCTTCTTTTTTTCTCATTCTCTTTTTCTCTCTCTTTCTTTCGTTCCCTTCCTTCCTTCCTTCCTTCCTTCCTTCCTTCCTTCCTTCCTTCCTTCCTTCCTTCCTTCCTTCCTTCCTTCCTTCTCTCTCTCTCTAGGGATTAAATCCAAGGATAAGCAACTGCTCTGCCACTAAGCTGCATCCCCAGTCTTATGCTGCTTTTAAAGTACTTTTCAAGTATTGCAGATGCCTTGGTGTTAATTATAAATGCGTGAAAGTAAAACACCACCTACACATTTCTTATCATCTCCTTAGATAAGAAAAGCTCTCAGCACTCAATCAAGGAGCATCCTGTTGCAATGGAAGATTTGTGATGCAGAAAACCACAGCTGGCAACAGAGCTGAGTATTGTGGACCCTGGAATTCTCAGACCTAATCAGGCCATCAAAAATCTCTCCCCATTGCAGGCTCAGGGAACCTAGCGGAAGGAGGTGGTGGAGAAAGATCGTAAGCACCTAAGGGTGGAGAGGTGTACTCTCTGCTACGATACTCCACTCACTGCAATAAGAGCTACTTCTACTAGATATACACAATGGCTAATACAACAATATCCCCCTATGGACAAGAAAGAGCTCAGAGGAAAAAACTACATTCAGGTACTGGAGACTAGAGGGGGGCCTCACCACCTGTAACTTTGCCCACTGGAGGAACACTTATACTACCAAATATGCCTAGACTTTTACTAGCACAGGTTCCCCCCAAAAGAACCCCATGTTCCACACATACAGAGGGATATGAGAGTGGGAGGGCCATGGCTAGATTAGGTGAACAGAAGGGAATATGTGGGGGGGGGGCGGATAGGAGGGAGTGGGGGGGCAATGACATAAACTTGCTCTGTATATGAAAATTTCAAAGAATAAAAAGATAAGAATAGGCTGTGTCTTGTTTGGGTGCCGAGATCTTTTCTCTTAGCTTCCGTTTCCGTCTTTCTGCATCCGGGATATTTCACCCAGTATGATTTCTTCCAGATCTACCTACCCATTTACTGGCAAATTTCATTAGTATTTCATCATACATATGTACCGTATTCTTATTAATGATTCGTCGCAATTGGATATCTAAGCTGGTTCCATTTCTTTTCTTTTGAGAAAAGAGCTGCTATGAACATGGGTGTACACATGACTCCACTGTAGGATGCAGTGTTCTTTGGGAATATTCCCAGGAGTGGTATAGCTGGGTCATATGGAATTTCAATTTCGAACCTTTTAAGGGACCTCCAAAGGAGTTGTATGAGTTTACAATACCACTAGCAATGTACAAGGATCCCCTTCTCCCTGCATTTGGGCCAGAATTTGATGTTAGGGTTACTGCATCCAGGAACTTACTGCAATGAGACTTATCCTCACCAGACCTGCACTATGACTGACATATCAACATTCCCCTATAGACTAGCAAGGAACTCAAGAGAAATAATTACACGCAGGTGGAACCTTAGGGGCTAGAGCTAGACAGGTGAAGGAGAGTGTCCTTATTAACAGTGGGTCTACCCAAGGTAGGACCACTTAATTTGCCACAGAGGCCTGAGCCATACCAATGCAATAAATCCCAAAGGATCCCTAGGGCCAACACAAGCAGACAGGCAGGAGGGTGGAAGGAGAGGGATGGGTTGATGAGAAGGGAGGGTGGGGGAGGAAGAGGGGAGGGAAGGAAGGGGGAAGGAGCAGAAGGCAGGGATAACCACTCATTATGTTTGTAAGTAAAGTATACTCTTACCAGTTGTCTTCATGTTGCTGGAAAATATACAACCAATTATCCTAAGGAAAGAAGGGGTTCACTCCTGCTTACAGTATTGGTTACCATTCACAGTTTGGTAGGAAAGTTCATATCAACACCAGGAGCTGAAAGAACTGACCACTTGCCGAACTTTCTCACTTGCTAAAATGCCTGCATGACAATATGGCGAAGTATGCCAAAAGCATCCCAAACTACTAAACTAGTTCTCTCCACCTGATTCACCTCTTGTTCAGGGAATGGGCTATCCCACTATGGTCTGGGTCTTCCTGCATCAATTACATAATCTCCCCCAGGTTTGCTCAAGGGTTGCTTTAACTACTAATACTTTACAGATGTACCCAGTGCTGTGCTTTTAATTGTCAAGCTGACACCTGCCTTAAGCTAGCACACATGTGTATATCATCCAGAATATAATAATTAGAAAATACATAAGCATTAATTTTTATCATAGATTTAAAGTAGGTTGAATATCAGACTTTACTGTCCCTCAAAGAATCCAACAAACCATGTATTTCATTCACAACATTCAGAGTACTTTACTTTTCTCCTACATTCTCTCTCCACAGGCAGCATCAAATTTTAGCTGGCCCTTCTCAGGCATAGTGTCCTCTGATAGTCCCTGCTCAGCACGGCCTTCAGACCTCATGAGAACAGCCTGGCTACCAACCTGAAAGAAGATTTCACACTTTATTGCCTTCCAATTCCACAGGAGACAAAAGATCCCTGTTCCTTTCAGAAAACACTGAGACTTCTGCTCATGCCTCTGGAGGAATTACATTAATTCCTGACATAAAAAATATGCTCACGTGTTGTGAGAGGAGCGGTGAGACAGCTCAGCTGATAAGGCTTCTTGTCACAGATTTGAGGACCCGCATTCTATCCCTGAAGCCAACATGGCGGGAGAAGAGAAATGACTTCTGAAAGTTGTCCTTGAATCTCCTGTGATGCACCCATGGTGTGTGTTTCTCTGTCTCTGTGTCTCTGGCTCTTTCAAATAAATAAATAAACAAATTATATATATATTACATATATGTATATTAAATCTTTACAAAGTATATTTGTAAAAAGTGCTATAAATGAATTTTTGCCTTAAAAATTTTAAGAGGGACTGGGGAGGGGTGGAGGGAGAGAGAACAGGGTCCTATTAAGCTTGTATGATTGGGGAAAAATAAATAAATATAATAAAAAAATTAACTCAAGGTAAGCAAAAAAAAGTGAAAACAAAATTATCATTTTTAAATAGACAGACAGTTTCTTCTTTAAAACTTACTCTGAAGCACGTATTATTTCATGAGACTGTTTCAGTTTCTACTCTGGCAGTTAGGACGTCTTTTTCTGAGGTACTTATGGTTTTTACTTAACCTCTACCCTGTCCATCACGCCTCCTCCTCCTCTGCTCTTCAGTCTGAATTTTCTTGGTAGGCTGTTTTCCATCAGATCCGTTTTGCTGAATGCCCAAGAGACTGATGTAATTCTGACCAGCGTTGATGGATTCAATAAAGCCACTAATAAGTCAGTGAAAGTTGTTCCAAAGCGAAGAGGAAGGGAGCTGAGAGGATGGATGAGGGCCACACGGAGGGGTAGCTTTCTGACTCTTGAACTTGGAAAATTTCAGATGAAACATCTGTATGTAGGACACGGGTGTTGATGGAGTATGTTAATTGCTGTCGTCAGGACTTAGATGCGCTGGAGAGTAGCTGGAAGCCCTTATGTGTACAATTATCAGAGGAATCTTCTTAAAACAGATAAGCGCTGATTACAATGGTGCATGAAGGTCAGACCTCTGCAGTGCTATAGACAGCAGCCTCCCTACAACTTTCCTCCCTCGGGCCTAGACCAAAACATGTGGCTCTTTTGTCATCCTGTCTGGAAAAGACCACCAGGCCGGGACGTCTGCTTGTTTATTTCCTTGTCACCCATTGACTGCTGACTAAGGATTACTATGCTGGTCTCAAGTAGAATTAACCACATTCTAAAATTAGACTTTAAAAATCACTGGGTCAACATGGTACTTTCCACCCAGCCTAAATGAACTGATTCAAGGCTGTTGGGTATAGATATCAATGTATATGGATTTTATTATTTGCAATACTTAAAAACAAACTGACTGTATTCTAGTCAGCAAAATAAATCTAATATCTGAAGGATTAGTTCCATGTAAATATAACAGCCTAAACACTATACCACCAAGGACAAAACGAAACTACAAAGAAAAGGTTGAGAAGATATTGTGACTGGGGCCAGTGACGTGGTTCAGTGAGTAAGGGGCCCACACACCTGAGTTTGAGCCCCAAGAACACATGATGGAAAAAGAAAACCCACTTCATAGGATAATAGATGTGTATATGTGTATAATTATGCATATATAAATATGCATAATTATATACAAATATGCATATATATATGATTTTAAACCTAAAATGTGCTTCTTCTTTAGTATCAATAGGAGATTCAGTGCTTTGGATGTACACAAACTCTGAGCATGTCAGCATTGAAACTATGGTGCTTTATCTGGGCTCAGGTTCTAAACTTGCCATCAGTGGAAGCTTGTCATGGTTTGAAATGTGTCCCCACAGTCTCATGTGTTTGGAAAGGTCATGGCACCTTTAGAAGATGGAACCTTGCTGGAAGAGGCAGTCACAGGGGGTGGTCTTTGAGATGGATTAGTCCCACCCTACCTCTGGGAGAGGTATGTTCTTACAGTTAGCAGTCTAACAGTTCTCAGCCTCCCTGATGGGGATGATGTCTTCGGCTTCTGCCTCTAGTCATGCCACAGATGGCTATATCTCCCCTCTGGAACTGTAAGCAGAATAAATCTCCCTTTCTCCTTAAAGTTGCTTGACTTGGGTAATGTCTCACAACGACAGATAAGAAGTAACCAGAACAAAGCCCTTGAAGATGGTCAGAACAGCCTTTCAGTCATTGTTTCCTTCTTGATTATCTTCCTGGACGTGTGCTGCTTCATGGTCTGTCCAGGATTTAAGGAGGTTTTTGTCAACATCTGACCACACAAACCAAGATACTTCCCTCTGTTGGATCTCTCCTCAAATCACTAGTATGTTAGCCTTACATGTGAACCATTTCTTCTTACTATCCCATCTATTTGGAAGTACTGAAAAGGAAAAGACTCGAAAGTATGAATCTCACCATGGAGGTCCCCTGGTATTCTGAGTCAGAGTCCTTTAGTTTCTTTTTGCCTTTGGTTACTTTCCAGTGCTTCATAAAGTTGAGTTTTAAATGTATTATCGAGAGGATTAGTCTGTTACAGTGCTACTACCACTATTGAATCTCAGACCACTTCTTATGCTTGGGTCTGTAACCCAATCTGTAGAACTGGATTTAATGCTAGAAGAAGAATAGAATTTTATACTTTAAGAGATGGATTTGAATTGAGAGGGGAAGGAGGCTGGATGAAGCAAAGATTGCTGAAATTCTGAGGAAACCAACAGATTCTTCTCATCGATGTAGCATGCTTTCCTATAGCACAAAACATTACACGTTCACACCCCCAAACCCTACACATTATAACTCCTTTCTCCATGCCCACTGTTGAGAAAATAAACTGCAAGAGAAACATGAAACTCCTCCATGGAAGCAACACAATTTTAGGGGAATAAGGAATCTCCCATTTTAAGAAACTTTAATGTTTTATATTTAATACTAGATATACATAACATTTCCTTTTTAATACAGATGTCTTTATCAAACCTTAGCACTGTTCTCCAAAACATGATTAATTTACTATCCCTAGGCTAGAGAGATGCCTCAGGGGTTAAGACTCCACCTCACAAGCAGAAGGACATGAGTTTGGATCCCAGATCCCATGTAAAAAGGCCAGCAGGAAATGGCAGTGGCCTGCATTTCTGGCCCTGGAAGGTGAAGCCTGGGGAATCTCAGAGCAAAACAAAAGGAGGAAGAAGCAATCCAGGGTGATTCCCAAAGTCATCAATCTTGGTCCTCCGCAAGGACACACAGTGCCCTCTGATACACGCACATACGCAAAATAATAAAATAAAAAACTTATCTCTGTATGAAGCATGACCCAATTTTTAAAATTTTTTTTTATTCAATTGTGCGTGCGTGTGTGTGTGTGTGTGTGTGTGTGTGTGTGTGTGTGTGTGTATGTGTGTAGAACCACAGGCGAATTCAGGAACCACCATGGACACCTCCACCTCCTCCTTGTTTACTTTGCCCGGGGATTCACAAGCTCCGTCCTATCAGGACCAGAAACACAGGCTGCCCCCCCACCCCCCACCCCTCACCCCCCCACCCCACCCCACCCCACCCCACCCCCGCCCGGCTTCTATACTTGGGGTCTATACTTGGGGTCTAGAATCTGAACTCAGGACTTTCTGCCTACAAGGCAGAGGCTTAACACCCGAGCCAGCCCCATGACCCAATTTTCAAAGAACACTTTTACTGCTTGCTATTCATTCAGTGCTTTACACTTGCTTTTTCAAGTATTATAAGGGTGTAAAGGGCAGATGAAATCTCCATCTTCCTATTATGCCAAAAGATAATTTAGAGATGAGATGCTACGTCCAGTGTATGGCTTAGAAGTAAGAGAACTGGGGCTTCAACCACTCTTCTGTGTGCACCTTTGGACACTATGCTACTGCCTCTTGGCACTGTTCTTCCGCCAGAAACAATCTCTGTTTGCTCTGAATTCCCTTAGCACATAAAATTCCTTGGGCCATTAATCATACCCTACTTTATTATTGAAGCATGTTTCTACTCCACCGTAGTCTTGGATATCAGAGTTAATGTCTCCAATAGTTTTCCATGAGAAGTTGTAAGACAAGACTACTTGATTCATACCTTACTCATTTACTGTTTGATTATGTTCAAAACCATATATTTCCTCTTTCCCTTCCATTCTCTCTTTCTCTCTCTCTCTTTCCTTTCCTCCTTCTTTCCCTTGCTCCCTTGATCTCTCCCTCCCTCCCTCTCTCTTCCTCCTGCCTCCAGAGTGGAGAGTACAGCTTTATGTGTGATTGTTGTGAAGGCTGAGCGAGGCAATGTGTTACAGTCACCGTAAGCAGCAGCTACACAGCCTTCAGTGTCGTCCTGAAGCTCCGTGAACTCACTGCTGCATGTTTTTTCATGACCATCTTATTTAACCACAACTGGGAGGTTATTAACCTCTCTGGTTTCCAAGAGAGCTTTCCAGGAGACACACAGACCTTCCATCACTGCTTCTGACCCTGTGGCCCTGTCTGGCCACTAAAGGTCTGAACAGACATCCAGACCCTGCATGTTCCCCTCCGTGAGGTAAGGCGGAGGGCTGGGCAGCAACTCTCGGATCAGTCTGAGAAGCAGGGCAGTCAACCCTTTGCCAGGGTCTTCTCTTCTAATTGACTTCCCGCAGCGAAACCTTTATTTTGAAACAAGACTCCAGAGTCACCCCTGGCTGGAAAGACAAAAACAATGTCATTAACTGTTTGTTTTGCTTGGGATAAAGTGTCCTGCGCGTCTAACAAATGTCTTCTTGTCAGCCAATGCGAACACATAATTAAGTTGGCTTTGCCACCATGTTTAACGAGCTTTCGGCTTCCTCTCTACCTCACTTTCTCATTTTTTTAATGAGATACCAATTTCCTCTGGCCCAGCACTCGCAGATACCCCAAGCCATAAAGCAGACAGCTTCGCTTTTCATCTTAGTGTGAAGTTTGGGGGATTAATTTATTCATCTGTGACCTGGGCCACACGCTTCTCATGCTCAATGGCCTGTTAATCTTTAAAAATTAACAAGGTGTCTCAGGCCAGAAAATGCAGCAGAGGAGGAAAAAAGACATGAATGGAGAAGCAAGAAAGAGGAAGGAAGGTTTTCTCTAAGGCAGCATGGGGACATTGGCATGCTCCTACTGCCCCCTTGGATTCCACGTCTTTTGGAAACAGACAGCTGTTGAAGATGTTTCCCTGACTTTAACCCCTCTTTCCCAGTTAGGATCTAAGTGTGCCCCATCTGTCCAGCTAAGAAGCTGGTTAGTTAGGTCTGGTGTGAACGGAGTCATCGCTGTGGTCCACAGAAAAAGAAGAGAAGAAGGAAGAGCCTTCCTGGAGGCTGTGAACTCGGTGCAGGCCACCAGTGTGGCCAGTTCTCTGCACAGAGCAGTCCTTACACCTGCATACTTACAAACAGTAATTGCCTTTAAGATTTTTAGTAGTCATGGAACTGAGCACAAAGATGATTTCGAATTGTGCTTAGGAAAACACTATACTGCTTTTTGTGTACTTTACCCCAAGTCCACTTTTGTAGTGGCAGTTGGAAACCATGTGACCTTATTAAAAGAGACAAAGCATTTCTATTACAAAATGAACTTACTCTGACCATAAACTGCAGTTGTGATTTGTTTTCTCCCCTGTGGGATCGATCTCTTCAATCATCATCATCATCAATATTTTTCTAACTTTTGAAAACAAGAATTGAGCTATAAAATTCACAAACTTCAACAATCACTCATACAACATACCAATTTGATGATTTTGGAATATTCAGAGAGTTGTGCAAACAAACCTTGTCATGGTCTACGTTTAGAATTGGTGTGGGTTTCTTTACTCTAAGAAATCCTGGACAGTCACTTTCCTTCCCTTCCCCCCATCTTTGCCCCAGGCACCCACTTTCTGCCTCCACATATCTGCCATTTCAGCATATTTCCCATCAATCACATGCTGTTGTGACAAGACTTTTTTCAATAAGTATGTTGTGTAAAAGATCATCCATGTTATATCATGTGTTGACAATTAATGCTTTATGGTTGAATAATAGTCAAAGGACAGATCTTTTAATTAAAATGAAAGATGGGCTGGAGAGATGGCTCAGGGGCCAAAGCTTTTGCCTCCCAACCAAATGACCTGAATTCAGAACACCAGATCCCATGTAAAAATATCTGACAGAAATGATCGCGGTCTGCTGTTCTGACCCTGGAAGGCGGAGCCTGAGAAGCCCTGCAGAGCAGGGATGGTTTCAGATGTCATCCATGGGGCTCCGCAGGAACACAGAAATACACTGTTCTACACACACATATGCGCATGCAAAAAATATACTTGGATTTACTGAATCCCTTGTCTGTATTTCCTAATGTGGCATAATAAAACTGATGACATCTTTCTTTGCTTTCCAAAAACAAGCAAACCAAAAACCCTGCTCAGAATTAAAGCACAATTTTTAAGTAAATACACAAATTTTACTAGTCAGTTTCTCTATGTATTCAAAAGAGAACCAAGAAAATTTACCTACTGGCAGTTTTAACCATAGTGATAATGTAACTTTTTTGCTTGTGCACATGTTTGCAGAGTGAATGAGTGGCGTGCATGTTCGCATTATGTGGATGCAGGTCTGTGGGAAGACAAAGTTGATTTGAGGTGTCCTTTTTTTTCTGTTTAATTTCACTTTTAATCTTTCCAGAACAGGGCCCTGATTGGGCATGGGGGTACCACCTGTAATAGCACATGGGAGGCTGGGGAAGGAGAGATTGCTGTGAGTTCAAGGTCAGTCAGGGCTGCACAGCAAGACCCTGTCCTCCCAAAATAATCCAAACTTCCAGTCCCCCCAAGCATCATATATATGTCTGAGAACTCTCATATTCAGGTAAGTCCTTGGGTCTGGTCCATTGTGACAAGTGTCAGGGAGGCCTATGGCATCATTTGCCCACCAACACGAAGCCCCCAGGCAGCAGACAACAGAGCAAGATGACTCCTCCCTCCAAAGCACTTGTTCATTTAAGAGACAGTGAGAGCCAACATGGAAATTTTCTTTGGACCAGGGCTGTGGAGAAAGCTGCCTGCTGTTTGCAGCCCACTATCTTTTCCTGACGCCTGCTTGCATTTTCCAAAGGCAGAAAGCAATCTTGTCTGAAAATACTCGATAATCCTCAAAACAGGCTCCAATATATTGTGCTTCCAGTGACCTGGCAGTTGAGTCATTGGTGCGCCGGTCCCATATCCTTGAAGCCCATCTCCTTAAGGAACCCACTCTGTTCTTGGTGGCATGGCGGACCACGGAGAGGTGGAAAGGACACAAGAATGAGGAGCTCTCCTGGAAATGCTTCACAAGGAAGGCAAAGTCACGGATGAGGTCTTCCAGATAAACAGGCCAAATCTCCCTAAGTGCCCCCCAATTACCATTGTGCTGTCTGTCAGAGGAACGATCATATTCTTCACTTTAACTTGTCCACGTTTCAAGATGAGCTCAGGTTTGGAAATCCCCAGGTCACATAAGGCTCCACTATATGCAGCAGTTTTACACGTTGCGGGGAGGGGTGACTAGGACAAAAACTCCTCTGAACAATTTCTTCAGGCAAAGTCTTGTGATGGTCTTTTGTACTAGCAAGCTCACTTCCTCAACCCTTTGGATTCCGACAACAAAGGAGAATGTTTATCAGGAACTTCCAAAGCACCAGGTTTCACTTTTAGTCGTTGGAAGGTCACTTTGTCACACAGCTTCCTCCAGGAGTCATGTGCGAATGATTCCAATCACTTAAACCTGAACTCTACATTTCCTCTCCCTCTTTGCCAACAGTGTCTGTTTTACCTGGGTGGCTTTAAGTGCTTGATAATCCTTCCTCTATTTCAGTATATTTTCTGGAACCAAAGAGATTTTTCTTCTTCCCTCTTCTTCCACCATCTCTGAGAGGTGTCTTTTTCAATTGCTCTCTACTATTTTTATTGAGGCAAGCTTTCTCAATTGACCCCAGAACTCACCTATCACCTAGGCTAGATAGTCAGCTTGCCCTGGGCATCCCCTGTCCTTCCCTCCCTAGTGCTGGGATTACAGTCATCTGTACTCATTTTCACATATGTTCTGGGGATCTGAATTCATGTTCTGATTGGTCCAGTTGATTCATCTCTGATCCTCATACTTAGGGGACAGCTACTTTATCCTGATTCACTTTCTTGAGGACATCATATGCAGCAAAATTTACTTATATTTTCCTGTAAGACATTCATACATTTGACTATTTTTTAAAAAAATATTTAATCTATTTATTTGAGAGACAGTGGAGAAGGTAAGGAAGAGGGAGGAAGAGGAAGAGAAAGAAGAAAGAGAGAACATAAGCAAAGGTGCACACAGCCATGCCATGGTGCATGGGTAGAGGTCAGAGGGCAACTTTCAGAAGTCATTTCTCTCCTTCCGCCAAGTGGGCTTCTGGGAATCAAACTTAAGACACCAGGTTTGTGAGCAGGTGCTTTGTCCACTGAGTATCTTAGCCATCCTGTAGTTTCAACTTCTTAGTGCAAGACTATGATCTGAAATCAGACCTTCATTTTCTGCATTTATTAGTTGATCATGTGGCTTTCATTTCTTTCTCATTAACATGATATATCACATTGATTGCTTTCTGCAGATTGGCCATTCTTACATAATTTGGCCCTCTTTATCCAAAGGTTCCACGTTCACAAATCCAACTAATTGCTGATCAAAAACATTCCAAAATTTTCTTTTGTACTGAACACAGTATTTTTTTTCTTGTTGTTATTCTCTAAATGGTACAGTGTAGTAACTATTTACATAGACTTTGCATTGATTTAGGTATTATAAGTCACTTGAAGACAGTTTAAAATAATTGGAAGAATATGTGCATGGTATGCAAATATAATGCTATTTATGTAAGGGATTAAGCATCTTCAGCTTTGTGTATCTGCAGGGAGTTCTGGGACAAATTCTGAAGAGCCACTGTACCTTGCTGGGCAGGAATCTAGCTTCATTGCTTGTTGGGGTGTGAAACTCAGTTGTGTAAGCACCACTTGCTGAAAAGACTATTATTTTCCCCACTTAGTTACTGTGACACCCTTGTTGAGAATCAATAGAAAATAAAACAGTTCATTTCTGGACTCTGAATCCTATAATAATGGTGAGACCATGCATCCTTAGGCTAACACAAATCTGTTCTGGTTTAGTGTGGGTGCAGAAAAAATAATTGAATTACAAATCCTGCAAGGACTATCAGGGCTACTTTTTTTCTATTGACTATTCTGGTCCTCTTGAATTTCCATGGGAACTTTGGGATCCTATGAACAATTTCTACCAAAAAAAAAAAAAAAAAGAAAATGAAGCTCTGCTAAGATCACCCTGAACCTATCCTGACATATTACAAATATTAGATCTTTACGGCTGGAGAGATGGCTCAAGAGTTAAGACTCTGCCTTGCAAACAGAAGGACCTAGATTTGGATCCCGAATACCCAGTTAAAACGCCAGATAAAATGACAGCAGCCTATAATTCTGGTTATGGAAGGCAGAGCCTAGGAAATCCCAGGACAAAGCAAAAAGGAGGTAGAGCAATTCAGGATGATTTCTGAAGTCACCCTAGACCCTCCGCAGAGACACACAGTGTGCTCTGATACACACACACACACACACACACACACACACACACACACACACTAAAAATTAAAAACCTGTAGTCTTTAAATCAAAACATAAGATGATCTTCATTCTATTTAGATTTTTAATAAGTTCTTCAATGTTATTTTTTAGTTTTCAATCCTAATTATGAGTAGAACTGTACTAACTGAAAGAGAGAACATAAGCAAAGGTGCACACAGCCATGCCATGGTGCATGGGTAGAGGTCAGAGGGCAACTTTCAGAAGTCATTTCTCTCCTTCCACCAAGTGGGCCTCTGGGAATCAAACTTAAGACACTAGGTTTGTGAGCAGGTGCTTTATCCACTTGCTTCATATTTGTCTTGCTAGTTGCTTGGGTCTAATCACAGAATTGATTGTATTGTAATGCAATGTCTCACGGCCTTCAGACTTTGTGCTAAAACTTTTTCTTTATATAAGATCATGCCATCTCCACATAGACAGAATTTTATTTTTCTAATTAAATTTAGTGTCTTTCATTTCTTTTCCTGTCCTGAACATCCTGATCAGAAGACCCAGGAAAGATGCTGCATGGAGGTGGTAAGAGCAGATGCTTTGTCTTGTTCCTGATCTCAGTGGTGCTTTTATAGATGCTCTTAATCATGCTAGAGAAAGTTCCCCCTCTAGTCCTAATTTGCTGGAGTGTTAGATTTAAACAAATGCTTTCATTTCATGTGTTGAATTGAACATAAGATTTTCATTTTTCTTGCTTTCTCGATATTGACTATCCTTGCAAAATTTGCCATATGGATTTGGTTTACTCGTTGATAAAGTTTCATTTTCTTGTGATATCTTTGCCTGGTTTACATATCAGGAAAATACAGGCCTTTTTTTGTTTTAAAATACTTTTTCTTTTTCTTCTTTTTTATATTTTATTTATTTATTTACTCTCTGTGTATGTGTATGTGTACATGACTGTGTGTGTATGTGTGTGTATGTGTGTGTGTGTGTGTGTGTGTATCTGAGGACACTGTGTGTCTCTGTGGAGGACCAAAGGTGAATTCAGGAATCATCCTGGATTGTTTCAACTGCCTTTTTGCTTCATTGTAGGATTTCCATAGCTGGAAGTGTAGGCCTCTGCCATTTCTGCCTGATGTTTTATGTGGGATCTGGGATCCAAACTCAAGACTGTCTGCTTGTGAGGCAGAGTCTTAATCCCTGAGCCATCTCTCCAGCTCAGTACTGGCCTTTTAAGATGAGTTTGGAAATATTCCTTCTTATCCCATTTTGAAAATATCTGTGAACATTCGAATAGTTCTTTAAATGTTTAGTAAAACTTAACCAGTAAATGTATTTGGGTCTATGATTTTTTTTGTGGACCATTTAAATTTCTAATCAAATTTCTTCAGTTTTAAAGTTGTATCCATGTTTCCTACTTCTGTTCGAGTCAGTTTTGATTATTATATGTCTGAGCATTCTCCATTTCACTCAAATTATTTATTTAGTTTTTTAGACATACAAATTTCCTGGCATTCCTTTATAATCTTTCTCATTTCTTTATGATTGGCAATCCTGTCCCTTCTTCCATTATTTTAGTGCTCTGATTATTCTCCCTCTTTTACTTGTGTGGTTTGCCAATCTCATTAAATGTCTTAAAGAGTAAACTTGCTTATTTTCTCCATGATATGGTGAGAACTTTATTCTTTGTAGTCAAAGTGATTCTTACATACCCATTATATATATATATGTATTATATATATGTCAATAGCTATATATATTACATTATATATATCATTACATATTCATTATAACTTCAGCTTCTTCCACAAGATTTAAACACTGTCTTCATCCCAGATCTGTTCTTCATCTCTTTCTTCTTTGATCTTGAGCTCCCTTTTTGGAATGGGCCTATAGTATCAACCAGGTACTTTCACTTGTCAAACAACCACACATCTCACTAGCCCTGGATGAGAATGAACTAAAGAGCATATGGAGAAGTCAGAATCTAAATCTTGCAAGGACCATGAGGGCTCCATTCTCAATAACTGTTCTATGGCTTTTGCTCCACGACTGTTATTTCTGCTTCCTTTATCTTGCTGCCTGAGTAAATACATAAAATACCTTATGCAATGAACTAATTTGATTCCAATACTGGGATTATCAGTGAAAGGTTTGGCCCATGCACAATTGCCTAACTGTCTCTTGTTCAATAAAGATACCAATAATCATTTTAACTAAGATCAGATGGCCTTACAATTGTTCTCTAAACAGAAATTATACCCAAGATCCATTGGTTGATTAACAAAACAAATGCTTGTGCCCACAAGCCACATGAATGCCAGTATTACAAATGTAGTCTAACATAAAAATTGCAAATTACTCTGAACTTAATGAGCTTTTTTTCCTTGCAACTGTTTTCTATCTGATTACTTGGTTCTCCAGTGTGAACATTAACAGTGTCAACTTTATACTCTCGCTCCTGTTTCTGATATCTCGACCCCTTCCCTTTGTTACCGGATGCTGATAAACTGGGATTAACACTACTCTCTGCAAATTCATCTTGGACAAATCAGCTTATCATACATTGAAGGAAGGAATTTTATCAAACAAACTTGTGATATAGGTAGAAACCATGCCAGTTACATGCTCACCAGGAATAAGTGAGAAACTTCTGAATAACTCTCCAATGTCACAGACATTACCACTAATATCAATAAAAGAGACACCTCTCAATATAATGTATTTATTTCTGTTTTTTAAGTATTGATGATTGAACCTAAGGTTTCATAATGTTAGGCCAGTACTCTACCTACATTTAGAGTATGATCCAGGAGGTCACTGGATCAGGGAACATTGATTAGTCTATGTTTCAGTGACAAGCAACAGTGAAACTCTCTGGCTATAAGATTTGGTTTCTAGCTTGGACTATGTCCACTATAGATCAACTATAGTTCTACCTCTTCTTCTTTTCAAGATTTGGACTAAAGGAACTTTCCTTTTCAAAATGATTCCTCTTCTTATGACAGACACAAAAGAAAACTGTGTAATAGATTTCAAACATTTGCTCTATGTGACATTCATAACTTCTGCTCATATTTAAATGACCAGAGCAACTCACATAGCTAATCTTGATGTCAGGTGATGGATTTATCATCCTTTCCTGGGAAGAACATTGAGTACTTATTTAATTGTCTATCATGATACTGAGGGTAAAGGGAAGGCAAAAGCTGCAGTCCCTTCCTCTGCTACAGTTACAGTTTAAGGTTGGAAGGGATGTCCATCCATAGAGAGCATCTTGTTGCCTCTTCACTTTGATCCTTCAGTCATCCCTATCGGTATGAACATATGGGGGCAAGTGTCTTCCTCAAAGCCTCTGGTGATGGGAATGGAATGTAGAGCCTGGAATGTGTTCAAAGATGTGCCTGAATCCATTTATGGACTTGTCCCAAATGTAGTTGAGGAATAAGAATGATCAAACAGGGGCTACAGAGATGGCTCAGAGGTTACACTTTTGCCTCAAAAGGATCTGAGTTTGGATCCCCAGATCCCATGTAAAAATGTCAGGCAGAAATGGCAGCAATCTGCACTTCCAGCTCTGGAAAGCAGAGCCTGGAAGACCCAGAGCAAAGCGATAAGGAGGTAGAGGAATCCTGGATGATTTCCAGTGTTACTTTTGGATTTCCACAAGCACACCCCCCCATCCTTATACACACCTACACATGCAAAAAAATACCTTTACACAGTTATCTTGGACACCGCCTGGTATTGGTAAATAAATAAGTAATTATTCCTTTCTAAACACTTTAAAAGTTTCCAAAGAGAAGGGATACAGAAATCACTTGCTTGTTCTTGAAAAGTATGAACAGAAAAGCCATCAAGTATCTAGAAACCTGCCTCTTAAGTCAGAGGGAGGTTTCACTAATAAGAGGGATCACCTGACCTGCAATAACAGAATTGGACAGACCCATGGCATCCTTACAAAGCGTTTGTGAAATGTAATTCACAGGAAAGATGGCCACAGTTTACTAGTTTGAGCTGAAATGGTACTTCCTTTTTTATTTTTATTTATTTATTTATTTTATTCAATTGTGCGTGTGCGTAGAACCACGGGCGAATTCGGGAACCACCATGGACCGCTTCCACCTCCTCCTTGTTTACTCCGCCCGGGATTCACAGGCTCCGCCCTACCAGGGCCAGAAACACAGGCCGCCCCCGCTTCCGCCCGGCGTCTATATGTGGGGTCTAGGATCCGAACTCAGGACCTTCCGCCTGCAAGGCAGAAGCTTAAACCTCTGAGCCACCTCTCCAGCTCCTGAAATGGTACTTCCCAACTAGGCCAGCTCTGCACTAAGGCTGCAGGCACGCGCAGGTGTCTAAATTGGAGGGTGGTGAGCGAATCAGGTAGATTTTATTTCCTCACTGAATCCAAGTGAAGGACAACACAGGACAGGGCTGAAGAAGGACAATAGAGGCAAAGCAGTCCATCCTTCACTCCCTCTGAAAGGAGAGTGGCTAATGAAAAGATGAAGGGGGAATTGCAAAACCAAATGTGTGCCTAAGATCCATCTGGAAGCCAGACACTCAGTGTGTGGGCAAAAGGCTCTCTTGTGCTCCAGGTGCTGTCTCTGGTGTCTGTGTCTGTGTCTGCCCCTCTTCTCACCAAACCACACACCACTCCTCTGCAAGCAGCTCCCTCCAGACGCATTGCTTAACACTGACAAACAGCTCTATGAAAACCTACTGATATGGTTATTTGTCCACAACTATGGTCTTATTGATAGGATTACAGAATGTATCATCATGGGTTGTTGGAACTTGAATGTCTTTTTGGAAAGTAGCAGCAGCAACAGAAATAATAGATAGTGTGAATTTTAGTCCCAATCACTGCAAATTACTTAAGTAAATAAATTATTCAGTTTCACCCAAACTGAGTTTCTCGGATCTGTAAAATGTACGCACATATCTATTTACTAGGTGCAAGCTACCAGGTGAAAAGGTGACGTGTAGAGAACCAGTGCTGGTAGTTCTAGGTTTCATGGAGTTGATAGTCTCTGTTGGAGGCCAGCCATCAATCATCACACGAATATAGTTGGATGCTGTGTTGAATGCAGATAAGTGCAATGAAGTGCAAGGGATTTCTGAGTAGTGTCAAACTGAGATATGAAGAATGAATGGTCAGAACAGAGAAGCAACAGTGGGTTAGGATGATAATTTTGGCAGCGGGAGTGGCTGGTTTGATTGTGTTGAAGAATGTTTGGAGCTGTCATGCTATTCAGATATTCTGATTAAACAAGCATTTATTATAGGCCCAACTGCAAACAAACACAGTGGACATGAGATTTTTCTTGACGTCAGCTCTCAAGAAAGCTGGAGAACACCATTTAGAAGCATAGCTTCATTGTGTCTTTTAGGAGTAAAACTATGCATTTCTAGTTTAGTTATGAAAAGAAAAGTCAAGTAAAATGTAAAGTCTTTTTTTTCAAATCAGAGAAAAAACTTATTGGCAATAAAAATAAAGAAATAAAAATTAATGATAATTTAAAAACAAACTAAACTTTGAACTTCAGGAGCAATAGTCTAATGCAGGAAATATAAACATAGTAGAAATCTTATCAGATAAGATAGAAGAAGATAAGAGGTCACACATAGCATGTGGACCATTCATGGATGTTGTATTTTATCTACTTTGGGAAGCTAAACAAGTGTTGTAAGCAAGGATAGTGAAGATTAAAGAGATGTTTTATATATATATATATATATATATATATATATATATCATATACATATATGTATAAACATTATTTCTTAGTATGTATTTAGTGAATATATTTTATTTATACATGAAAACACCTGCAAAAAGTGTAATTCATTTGTCGTAAGCATCTTTAAATCCATCACCTGATTTCACTGAGGTCAGCGTAAGAATTATAAGGTAGAGTCCTAAACAAAACATTGGCGTAGCTGGGATGACTTAAATTAATATAATATTTAATTAATAAGTATTAAATTAATATAACATTAATAAATGAATATAATAGGGTTTAAACAATCTAGGCTTTTAAGAAAAGAGTATCTATTTGACTTAAAGCGTAAAATTATTTCTTTTGAGCCATAAGCAATAGAATTACAGAACTCTTGCATAAGACTTTGTTTTATGCATTTGCTACCCACACGTTTTCAGTAAAATCTGAGTTCCAGGTAAATGGCAGTCTTTCAGTGTAAATAGGCCATAAATATTTCATGGAACGTACTTATGTAAAAATCATTTCCTGTTTCTATGAAACCAAAATTTGTCTGGGTATACTGTATTTGAATTTTCAAGCAACCCTGCCATTTAGGGAAGTAGTAGCCATATTATTTGTGGATCTTCAACTTTTGGAATTGCTTTTTAGGTGTGATTGTAATGTTGAATATTTGTGAATGGTGCTGTAAAATTAACAACTTTTCAACATAAATAAAGGAATAAATTCCAAGTGAAGGCATGTAGAGCAATGCAGATGAATGGTAAGGTTATTATGTCCTCAGCTCAACTAGGGAAGAACTGTATTGATAAAAGCTGATGGGTAATTTTGTGTTGCATAATCATTTATTCTAACATTCTTCTTCCTTTGACTACAAAAAAAGCCTGAAACGGTTTTATCATATTAGACTTTAGGAACTTTTTTTTATTTCTTCACAGAAACATTTTATCCCATAGCCTAATTATTCCCCAAAATTCTTTCAAAGTCCAGTCTGTATTACTTGCCAGTCTATATCAGTAAATAACCCTAAAAAAATCCTATGCTAGCAATATGTCAAAAAAATGTCTTTCAAAGAAAGGAACAGGAATGGGTGGTCTTCATGCAGAGGAGCATAGAGTGAGGAAAACGGGGCGGGAGGGGGAGCCTTGAGCTGATCTACTTAGAACCCAGAGACAAAATTATACTGGAAGTAACAGGGATGTGGCACTTCCTGATAATATGTTGGTCAGAGAGGTCTCAAAGGCCCCCAAACATTACAGAATTTTACCATTGTTCTTGGTTGCACTCCAAAAACTTGTCGATAAGACCCTATTACTGAAGATGCAACATAAATGGATCACAGAACATGGGCAAACTATATCAACTGGAATTGGTCTGAGGACTTCCTCCTTGATAGATAGCTTACACAGCACCGAGTAATACTGTAGAAGCTTTTGAGGGAGAGAAATAATCACAAGCCCCATCAATGGCATGAGATCTGTAAGTTGCGATGTAAGTTACCATGAAAACAGGTGACTACCAGTGTAATAGTGGCATTAGCATCAAGGAGGAACCATCAGCTTTCTGATCAGATTCAAGACCCACTTGTCAGAATGGGACACATCCCTGTTACTGCAAACTAGAACAAGAACCTAAAAAAAGGGAAGGAAATAGATGAATAGGGAAGACAGCCAAGAAACCTATATAGGCAGGAAGACAGTACATCAAACTGCCCTGTAGGTAACTGTTATTATATCCATAGAATGAGAACTTAAAATGGAAACCTTTGGGCCTAAAGCTGGATGAGTGAACAGAAATGTACATATCACATATCAGTGGGGTGTCCTGAAAAGAGGTGACCTGATATACTATGGAGGCCTGAGCCCCCACAGGATTAGACAAGCATCTACAGGATTAGAACAGGCAGAAGGGTAGGAAGGAATGGGAAGGATTGATGAAGAGAAAGGAGGAGATGGGAGGGAGGGGGAAGGGAGAGAAGTTGGGATCGATATTCAATATGCTTGAAAAAGTAGAAAAATAAATTTAAAAAAGATAAAAAAAAAGAAGTGAGGATCACCTTCAGACTTCTGAACAGTCTAAAGTAGCTCACCTAAAATCAACTTTAGCCAATATTATTCAATACAATTGGAAGCAATATTTATTTTGATAAAAATGTTAAAGTGGAAAGTCATAAAAGTTGGGACACTTGCATACCTTTATGTGTTTTAAGACACATGAATGGCAGTTTTTTGATGTAAAGCAAAGAGACCTTTCTTTAAGTGTGGGTCACTTAGCATGGGCTCTCCTTCCCACGGAACAGCATCTCTCATTTCTGTTGTAGTTTCTGTAAAGTAAAGGAGAATTTAAGAAGCTTTTAAAATAATTTGAGAGCAGAAGATGTTACACTTTTACAAAGCTTCTCACATCATCTACACTCTTTCCAATATGCAATAGTTATGTCTTAGTGTTAATAAATCTTTTTTCTAAATATTTGATGCAATTTCTTCCATGAAAACTTTTCTATTCATATTCATATTCCATGAATGGCAATCCTATTTTATCATATTATATACGATATATGACATCGGCTACTTCTTTTGTCAATATAAGTAGAATTCACATTAAGCTAGTGGCTATAAAACAATTTACTCTAGTATTTAGTCTATTAAGTCTTACTGAGTACGCTACTGGAAGACAGGAAACTAAATAAAATTATTTCTGATGAAATTTCAGATTTCACTGTGTGTGCCAGTGTCATAATTCAGTTTCTTCAAATGGAAGATTCCTTATTCTCCTACAATTTGTTGCTTACATGTAAGTTGCATTTTTTTCTTGTAGTTTATTATTTGCTTCCTTTCATTAGTCACTGGACAGTGAGCATGGAGAAAGGAGACTAATGTGCATGGTTTTGTGTTAAGAATACATAATCTTACTTTTGGTGCTATTTTTAGCCAAGTTTTGCAAGAAAAGTATGGTTATATTAATGAGAAGAATCTATTTAGTTTCCTTCATAGAATTGGAGCAATCTGGGGCTGGAGAGGTGGCTCAGGGGTTAAGCCTCTGCCTTGCAGGCGGAGAGTACTGAGTTCCGATCCTAGACCCCACGTATAGACGCCGGCAGAAGCGGGGGCGCCTGCGTTTCTGGTCCTGGTAGGGCGGAACCTGCGAATCGCCAGGCAAAGTAATCAGAAGGAGGTGGAGGCGCCCATGGTGGTTCCGGAATTCGTCCGTGGTTCTACACACACACACATATACATACACACGCGCACACACACATACACGCACAATTGAATAAATAATAAATAAAAAAAAAGAATTGGAGCAATCTTTGCTTTGTCCAGCCTTCTTCCTTCTCAACCCAAGTCCATTTCTTAAAGTATGAATGTCTATTCTGCTCCTAGTATTAAATCCAGTCCCACAGACCAGGTTACAGACACAATTTTGCTTCTTTATAAATATGAAATTTTCCATTAATTTCTGGAAAGGAAAGTTAAATTGATCTGTTTTCCTTATGACTAATTTTCAGTAAAGCCAGACGTTTGCAAGTTAATGTTTTTTTTTAAAGTCTCTTATACAGACTTTCTGTTTCTAAATGTTCCTTTGCAACAAGAAAAGAGATTCATTGTTGGAATGATGGATTTTGCTTTTTGTTTAAAGGGACAGAGTGCTCAGGGTGGGGTCTGGCTGCTTCCTGACCCAGAACACAACTGTAAAGATTAGCCATATTACAGCCTAAACAACCTGACAAGACCGCCCTAACCACAACAGCAAATAAAGGTGGTTCCCAACAGGGGGTTAAAGGAAAGTGGCTGGCTTTAATTCACCCTTAATGAACAGTCAGTCTCTCCAGCAGGGGAAGACGGCCTCAATAGAGTAGCTGTCAGAACAGCCTAGGACACTCAGAAGAACAGTTTCCTTCGGTTCAACAAATGGGCCTTGGTACAGATTTGAAGGGCTTCGGGTCTGATGAAATCTTACCCCTCCTTAAAGACCCAGATTAAAGAAAGGCTCCCTTCCTTCTCTTTGAACATGTCTGAATTTGTTTTCTTTGTCTGAGGGCCCATTCTTCATTTCCACTTATTGCAAGCCACCTAGCTTCTACTTTCAATTACAATGATTTTATTAATGATTGATTTATTAAAAATATGATCTCACCAGTTTAGAGCTAAAGCTTCTGTCATATTTGGCATGATATCTTGGAGGAACTGTGTTAGGAACGAGGGATGCAGAGTCAAACTAACGAAGGAAATGAATCTGTGAATGAATGTTTTCAGAGCAGTGTGCTGATGGTATGCTAAAAGTGGATACAAGACAATATAATTAAAGTTCTTACATGCACATAAAATACAAACCGGCCTGAGCACACACATACTCAAACATATTCCTCCTCAAAGAAAACTATGTAAACTTCTAGTCCATAGACCTGCCTATATACCACATGTAAATTTAGGATTCATTTTTGAGTTACCTACAGAGTTCTCTGTTTTTATTCTCTGAAAGATAATTCTGTTTTTTACTTTGGGTCATAGTTGCAAATGTTTAACCCTATCCCCAGTGATAGTTGATTAACTTAGGGGTAGAATTTGCCTCAAGTTGAGCCAGTCTAACATTGAGAACTATATATCTTGTTGTGTTGGATCCATCATACTGAACAAAATTCTGGTCTTGTACTATTCATCACACAATGCTCTTTCCTTCAAAAATTTCCTTATTGGAATCAGACACAAGTAAATCTTTAAACTGTGCCGAGTGAAAATGATTAGTCATAAGATTATTAATGAAGTCGTGAGATTATAGATAAAAGTATAACATCAATATAAAAATCAATTAGCATGCCTATTACATGCTAACAGCTACTAAAGAGTAAAAGATGAATAAGATATGATCTTTTATCATGGACAGGCATGTTGCGAAATAGCTACAATAGAGGTAGGCACTGAAATAAAGACAATTATCAGATAATCATATGCAGAGAGAAGATATAACTTTCATAGATTGTGACCCCCCTGCCTTAGTGTTCCTCTGAGCATCTTAGGCCCAGGGACACAATTGCAAACCAGGAAATCCATTTAAAGATGTTGTACCTTTTCCTCCACACAACTTAAAAAAACCTGCTCAGTGAAAAATCAGATTAAATTCCATAACTGCTTTCCCACCACTGGTCTGTGCATTAAAAGTTTCATCTTTTATTTTAGGTGACTGAGGGGAAGCAGAATTCTTGTCTGCCTTTTGTATGAAATCCACAGCTCTGTGGGCTTACAGACTTTAGAGGCTGGTCCTCACAATGAATAATCTAGAAGTAGGTGGCATTATGGATTCAGGAGTTCAAATTTAGGAGACTAATGGACAGCAGTTCTTCTGGGTTTCTGCTCCTCTCTTTGCCCTGTTTTGATGGAATATGAGCCCCAATGAGACAGCTGGGGCATGCATGTTAGCACGGGGGCAAAAGCTGGCACCGAAAGGAGCTACTTCCAGAGAGGAGATCCTGTTTCTACCGCCACCACTTTCCTAGGACTCATTCAGCACCCGGACTCCAGGAAGATTTATGAGCTGGTTAAAACATTCGTGTTTGCCTACTGCTGATCATTGGAAATTCACAGTGAGAACTGGACTGTTAGCAGTCAGGGAGCTCTCTGTTCAGGTCCATGGGCTCTAACACATCTTCTTGGAGATATTCCTATATGCTTGCCCTCTCAGTCTCCCCTGAGGCATATACAACTTATTTCCTCCTGGGATTCATTCGAATTTACCTAGCTTCCATAAATGTGTAAAAGATTGGAAGAGTTAGAAATAATCATGTACCCTGTAGAAGAACTCACATTTGTGAAGTAGTTTATAGTTCACGAGGCACTTCCACATACCGTAGCACTTGCTTCCTTTATTCATTATTCTCTTCATGCACCTAAGCAACACGTGGTTTTTGATATCAACATAGGTTAGGGACTGGGTCTTATGGTGGTATTTTTTTGGTAATGTTGCTTAAATTCTATAGAAAAGTATTTAATGTTTTTGAAAGATCTATGTTATGCAAATTTCTGTGAGTAGAATATCTGGGGAATTCCAAAATTAAGAATATGGAAAAAGAAAGGAGTAAAATTCTCATGATCTAATAAGAGAAACTGATTTGCACTCAAACAAAAAGGAAGGAAAATGGAATGGGGAGAAAGATAGGAGTAACTGAGGAATTCCAGCTCCTAGTTTCCAAACCGTAGCAAAATTGATAACGAGTTATAGTCGGACCTCTTTTCAACTCTGATTAAGATGCACAACTGCCATTAATACTACACAAATTTGATGGGAAGAGGAGACGTAAAGGAGCCCCTTTCAGTGTGAAGGTGGTGGAGAAAAACATTTTTATGAACTGAAATTCAAGGAATTCATAACACGTTTCTTTACTGTTGCTGCACACTAGAGAGGCTGTTGCCTGCTTTTCTCTACATTGAACTTTAGCAGCAAAAATCATTTGATTAAAAACTCCAAGGTGAACAAGAAAAATATAAAATAAGAAGGAGAATGGAAGGAGAAGTAAAAGAAGTAAAGAAGAAAGGGAAGGAGAGAAGAAGAAAGAAGAAATGAAGAAGGATAAGGAGGAGGAGAAAAACTGGGAAGCAGAAGAAAAAGAGGAAGAAGAAAGGAGGAAGAGGAGAGGAGAAAGAGAATGAGAAATGGACTTGAAAGATGGTTCGGTATATGAAGAGCTTGCTTTGCAAGTATGAGGACCTGAGTTCCTGGAATCTACATGAAAACAGGCATTAGAATCCCAGCAAGGGAGGATGGAGACAGATGGATCCCCAGGGATTGCTGACCAGCCCCTCTAGCCCAAATAGTGAGCTTCAGGTTCAGTGGCCCATCTAACTGAAACAAATAAATAAAGTAAGTGGAGAGCAATAGAGGAACACAGCAAAGTTGAGCTCTGGCCAGCACATGAGCAAAAACTGGTGAGCACCCCACCTCCTTCCATACATGCATACATAAGTAAATGCATCAGCACATACAGAGAGAGAGAGAGAGAGAGAGAGAGAGAGAGAGAGAGAGAGAGAGAGATGAATAAAGAATTGAAAAGCTTTGGGACTAGTTCATTTCCAATGCCCTGTAACTCTAGCTAAGCAACAGAAGTAGGGAAAGATTATTGCCACGAGTACTCCATCACTGGAATATTTGAATTTTAATATAGAAATGATAGATGAAGAATTTGTGATGGATCGCACATACTGTGTAATGTGAGCTGGAAGAGGAAGTTTGAAAGCTCCAAATATATTCTTAAAATCTCCAGGAATTGCTTTCCAAAATTGTTCTGAGCCACAAATTTCTATTCTTGCCTGGATTAATGTTATAAAAATATAGTAAGAGGCTGGAGAGGCGGCTCAGAGCTTAACCCTCTGCTTCATAAGCAGAAGGACCTGAGTTCAGATCCAGGATCCTATATAAAAATGCCAGTAAGAAATGACATCATCCTATGCTTCTGGCCCTACAACACAGAGCCTGGAAAATCCCAGAGCAAAGCTTTAAGAAGGCAATGCAATCCAAGATGATTCCCGAAGTTACACTTGCACCTTCACGGGCACACACAGTGCCTCAACATTGAAGAACCACTCAGTTTCTGCCCCTAGAAACCCAGCAAGCAAAGGCTCATGGGAAGACAGGACCTTGGCAACATGGTATTCCCTAGTGGTATTCAAGGTGACGCGGTTAACAGAGCCTTCCAGTTGCAACCAAACTGGAAAATCTTGTATAGCTGAGGTTCCAAAATTTCACAGGTATGCATTTTAAGGTATCCGTGGAGGAGCTTTCCTAGATGATACAGTCCAAGGCGTCTGTTGTGTTTTTTTTTAATGTGTACTCTCAGTCTTGATGTATGTCAAGAAGCTTCCCAAGCTCAGACAACTGGTCTAAATACCGGCTGGTAAATTTATGCCTGACCCCTTTAATATGAAGGTGTTAGGAAAGAACAATGGCTTTAAAAACTGACGTCCATGGAACCTCCGAGGAGTTTGTTGTACTGTTGCTGTTACCCTATTTAGAAATGAAATATAAAACATGCAAAAATATGGGTCTTATTCACTTGCAAGATGAACTATCTATTCATCTCACAAGCATTCTAGATTGGGAAAGAGGAGTCTGTGACAGTTTCAGCCGCCAACTTGAACTTGAGTAGGGCATCTAAGGGCACCTTTGAGGAATTATTTAGTTCTAGCAAACCAGTGGGTAAGTCTACAGGCCATTGTCTTAATGACACTGTTGATATGTGATGACCCAGCCCAGAGTGGATGAGACCAGTATAGCACTGATCTACTTCTCTTTGCTCTTACTATGGACAAGATGTGACCCATTTCCTTGGCTCCTTCTGGAAACGTCCCTGCTATGATGAATTGTAAAGTGAAAGCATAAACCAGTAAAAAAAAATCTCTGTGTTCTCCTAAATTTTGGGGATCCATTTATGCAGCAATGAAAATGAAACTAAGACAGAGCCCTAAAGAAAATAGTTTTCTTTATTCAAGAGAAGAATTTATTCTCTGGCTCCAAATTCCCTGGGGTCTATTAACTTCCTTTCTTTATTCTTCACACTTTGGGGTAGGGCACTGTGGGCATTATACTTTTTGGCTTTAGCTACATTCTGAACCCAGAACAAGCCAGAAGACTTTTTCATCTGAATGTTCTAGATGCATGTGAATGCATAAGTTCAAAACAAATCTTATCAAAAACATCTTTCTTTTCTCCATTCCAGCCATCGAATAGGCATTTCTACCTCAGAAATGACTCTGGAATCTTCCTCTTTTGTTTTATTCATTAGTTTGCATTGAGCACAAAATCGCTGGGGGAAGGGGGATTCTGTGTACCCCCCCCCATCACTCCACTTCATTTAACTAACAATCCAGTGATCACTGAGGTAAAAGATATTGGCAAATCCAGAGGAAAAGAGAGCTTGATAGAGCTATAACACCCAGGGCACACTGCAAATATAGCATGTCTTCTTTGTTTTGTTATTCCTGGTAGCAATCTCATTATATTCCTTAATTGCTCGTTTCTATCAAATAAAACAATATGGAGTGTGAGTCAAGTTTGGGGCTTCTTTCTCCTGTGACTTGCAGTTTGTATATGACTCCTGGGTAACGAAATGACAAGACACTAGGGAGAATCAGACTCTATAGAAGGAACAATATTCAAAGGAAGATGCATCCCCAACAGGTGCTGTTCAGCTCAAGGGAAATGAAAGAACCCAGAGAAAACAGAGGAAGTGAGGAGGGAGCACAGCGGAAAGAGAATCAAAGATGGTAGTCCCTTAAGTCCCTGCCCTTAATGCTGTCTACCCTGCTACAGTCACTTAACTTAAAGGCATCTCTAGTGCACCTTCCAACCTCACTTTGAGATCCTCTTGTTCCAGTATTGGAGGGTGAATTTGCTCAGTAGAAAACCGAAGAGAAGACAGGCAAGCTAAAGAAGCAGTCTGTGAGAATGAGGAAGCACAAGCGATTAAGCAGACTCACTGGGATGCAGTAAGAGCATTCATGTCAGTTGATTGAGGGCAGAGGAGGCAGAAATAGGGCTGGAGGACTTGACAGGGTCTTGTGTTCCTTGTTGAGAGGCTTAGAATTTAAAACAAGACAACTCTAATAATGTTAAGAATGAAACAGAAGCAATAAAGTTGTTTGGGGAAGGCAGATGTTGAAATAGGCAAATATGTCAAAGTATAGAGTTTGGTATCCTCATTTAGACATCCGTCATAAACATGATGGATGTTGGACAATTGCCAGAGAAAGATGGAAGGCTGTGGCGGATTCTCTGGAGTTTCTAATATAGACACGTCAAGGCATTGCTGGCTTAGTGCATGTGCTGTCCTTTCCCTGATGGTTGTGATTATAAACATCGGCTTCTGACGGCTCTCTTGCTCTCCGTCTTCCTTGCTATGTGTTGTGTGAATTATTTTTCCTGGGGAGACGCCACACATAACCGTCTTCCCACCCAAGACAGTTTCACAACAGACCAAATTGGCAACAAACCAGCATGCTTACTGGAGTTACTTACAGGACCAGTTGAGTGTCACTGACTGGAGGAGGGATGATTCACAGGCATCTCATACAGCACAGCTGGCAGCTTCCTGGGGCAATCAAATGGATCTCCCTGAGCTAATCTTCCTCTGCTTTTTTTTTTTAATTTTTTTTAATTTTTTTTTAAAATTATTTATTCAATTGTGTGTGTGTGCGTGCGCACGTGCGTGTGTGTGTGTATATATGTAGAACCACGGGAGAATTCAGGAACCACCATGGACGCCTCCACCTCCTTCTGCCCAGGGATTCACAGGCTCTGCCCTACCAGGACCAGAAACGCAGGCCGCCCCCGCTTCCGCCCGGCGTCTATACGTGGGGTCTAGGATCCGAACTTGGGACCTTCTGCCTGCAAGGCAGAAGCTTAACCCCTGAGCCATCTCTCCAGCCCCTTCCTCTGCTTATATACCCTGGAGTCCCTCCCAATCTCATGTTGGAGGGCATTTGGGCAGCATGTGAACAAGCATATGTATGGGCACGTGTGCAATATGCATGTCCACAGGTGCATTCTAGCTCCTCTGTAGCTGAGGGAACATCAACAATTGATAGAACAAAATGGAGGCCATTTATTCAGAGGAACACACCACACGACACTACGATTCATGAAATGTGCTTCATAAATTTCTGCTTTGAACCTTTATTTAAATAGCCTTTTATCTTTGGTTAAGAGATGACCTCAATGCCCAATCAGGATGCAGCCAAGTGCAATGCAGGAAAAGCAAAATGAAAAAAACAACCAATCATAATTCAAAACACCGAAGACCCTACAATATTCCCCTGGATCCAGACCAGCCAAATCTCTCCCATTTTAAAGTTCAGGGAACCTTGTAGAAAAGGGGACAGCAAGACTGTAAGAGCCTAAAGATGAGGAAGACCACTGATAGACAAGATACTCCGCTCAAGCCTGGGCTGTGGCAGCCAGCATATTGCTACAATGTGATTTGACCTTGCCTGACCTGTATGATGGCTGATACGTCAAAAAGCCCTCAAAGACTAGAACGGATCCCAGGGGAGAAGGCTTCAGGCAGCAGGATCCTTAAAGGCAAAGGGTTAAACAGATATAATGGAGTTCCCATATTAGTGGGCAGCCTAAGATGAACCCCAAAATATGCCACTGAATCCTAAACCCTCATTAGTGTAGAGTATTCAGAGGGAAATTCAGTGCCCATATAAACAGATGTTCTGGAGGGTGGGAAGGAACAGGAGGGAAATACCAACAGAAGAGGAGGGAGGAAAAGTGGAGAGAAAAAGGGAGAGAGGCAGAAGGAGATGGAGGGACAACAAAGGAGAAGTGAGGGGAAAAGAGGAAAGATATACTTATGAAACATATATCTGTCATTATATCAAATTTCATCATGAAGTAGTTTTCTCAAGAATTTGCAAATGAATGAGTGTTTAGAAGTAGCAGGTGTTAAGGCTACCCAAATAGTTGCCTACCCATTAAGCTTTTATAATTTGGTAAATAATAATAATGATAATAATAATAATAAATTTTGCCTTGAGTAAATGTAAGAACAACCTGTTTAAGAAAAAAACAAAAAGAACAAAATTTTATCTTGACTGCATAGTACCTTAGATAATAGTTAACAAATGATAGTTTTAAAGGATTCTTCAATTTCTACAGAGCACGGAGCTCACTAACGAGAACATGGATGCTGCATATTCCTATACCATACAGGAGGTGTTCAGGAAATTAATCTGTAATAAAGTTTCTTATTTCACAGGGCTTTGAGAGAATATTAAATTCTCTAAATCTATGGATTCCACTTCTTTGAATCCAACCAACTGCAATTGGAAAAAATGCAAAAAATCGTATCTGCACTGAACATGCATGGATCTTATCCCATAAGCAACACAGCATCATAGCTGTACAGAATAGCTTGGCCTTGTAATGAGTATTTTGAGTAACTGGAAATGGTTAAAGCGTATGGTAGAATGTGTATAGAGCATATGAAAATACTGAACGTTTTACAGAAGGGATTTGAGCATATTCAGCAGATTTGGGTATCTGACCCATCCCCTGATTGTTGTTAGAGACACGGCAGTTGTATTTTGAATCAAGAGTTTCTCTTACTCATTATTTAATTTGAGAATATTTACTAGTTCAAATAATTTGATCTGGGTGTGTTGGTGTGGGTGGAGAGGGAAAGAGGAAGAGAAAGAAGTGGGAGTAAGAAGTGTGAATAAAATGAGATTTTTCCAATTTTTTGCAAATTGGCTTGTGGAAGTTATTTGCAAATCTCTTTACATGTGTTTAACTGCATATTGCTTCCATGTGTTTACATGGGTGTGTCTGTTTATAAGACTGTACAAAAGTAGCTTTCTGTGTGCAAGTAATTCAGCAGAGCACTAAACAGGTTTATGTATGTAGTATACCTGTGTATAGATCTGTGTGACACTGTAAATTGTGAAGATGTACTTATAAAACATATATCTGTCATTATATCAAATTTCATCATGAAGTAGTTTTCTCAAGAATTTGCAAATGAATGAGTGTTTAGAAGTAGCAGGTGTTAAGGCTACCCAAATAGCACAGTAGTACGTGTTTGGTTTCATCTCTCAAAATTATTAAATTGATGGAAGAATCTCAAAAAGTTGCACAAGTTAGAGTGATTCATACTGAGACAGATTTTATTACTTTGTGAGTCTTTTCAGTGGGGCTGAACAGGGTTGGATGGTCTGGAGAATCCAATGAAGCCTTAGTGACCTGCCCCTCTCTTTACTCATCTGTTACATTTCCCAAATAAAGTAGTGACAGACAGGGGGGATCCTGTCGCCTTTTAGAACAAGGAGGCTCTTGTGAGTGAGTCTGCCTGAAAGGAAGAGAAGTCACTATGGTGCAAAGACATGGACTTTGGTACCATTTGGAATGGAGCCTGAAATGACTTTGTCACTCATCAGTAATTTGGCTTTGAACTTTATAACCTTCTCTTCAAGGTTTAGTTTCTTCCTCAACTCAATGAAGTTAATAATAATAATACTCAGATTTCCTTTAAGAGTGACAGAGAGTCACCTAAATTATTGTAAATAAAATGTCCTATAGACGCTGGTAAGAATGTGAGTGTTCATCAGATGTTCACAAGTATTAGAAACTGAGAGAGTATAAAATAATGATGCCAAAGGAGCAGCAACTTTTCATACATCTGCTACGAGTGTGGAGATTGTAAATCAGCCTAGCAGGAAGGTGACCGAGAAAGGATACTTTGTGGAGAATGATGCTTTCAAAGGACCACATCACTGTGAGTGACAATCTGATTCTCTTCCATTTTCCCAAATTTCATGCTTTTGCCTCTGTCCCCAAAGCTCAACCCAGCCAGAAAAGGAGCCTGTAACCTCTTTCAGAAACCTCTGCTCCCTTTCTCCATGCCCACCTGAAGGAAAGGGGTTTGAGTGTTGTGAACTGCCAGGAACTCCAGTGAGTAGGTTTCATGGAGTGACAGGTGTCAAAAGAAAACTGGCTTGAAATATGAGCAGCAATGGGTGTGAGTGGCCTGAACCTGAGACCACCGAGTATCGTTGTTTTTGGACTTCTCCCCACGCTTATCTATACAATGGATCCAATTCAATGTAGTGATGAAGACTGATATCATACTTAAACAATTGTTTTATTAATAACTTTATAAAGGCTCAATTTCTAGTTCCTGTGTAGTTTAAAAGCAGGGGGTCCCACATGGTTCTTACTCAATTATATCATCAAATTAGACTGTCTGTCTTGTAAAAAAAAAACAGCTATATCATAGCCAAGAAATTCGCTGAGCCTTTTTAACAAGCATTTTACGCCTTATTTCATAAAAACAGGAAGCCATATTTGACTTTGAGTAAACTAATTCTCCTTGGACAAGTTTCAGAAAGTGGCAACATTTCAGATACCTGCAAATCCTAGATTCATTTCAACCATGTGGAAACCAGTTCTTTAAGTTTTGGAACAAATTATGTCAGACCAGGAAAATGAGCACATTGCTCAACATTTATGCTCTTGCAAAATGACCTCCTCCATGCATAACAATATGCTCAGAAACACTTCCAGCTCTCTTTGCTGTTGCCTGCTCATCATGCCTTCTTGGACACGTTCCTCACAGGCAGCCATTTTCAATTTTCAAATTGAGGTTGTCAATGTCCTCCTCCCCAACAAATTTTTTTTAATTATGAGAATATATAGTCCTGTGATTCTGCCATCAAAATACTATCAGAAAATAGTGCTTCAATACTCCATTGCATATCAAGGTTAAAATTCTGGTTTAGAATTTACTGGCTATTTGACCTTGAGAAAATTATGGAAACTCTGGTCATTTTATTATTTATAACCATTGCAATACCCAGTTCAGAATAATCTGTTTGCCATAAATCTTTGCTTTTCCTTTTCTTTGCATCTTCTTTTTTCATGTTCCTCTACTTTTCTTCTTCTGGTACTTTTCTCATATTTTTAACCTGTTACAATTATAAGTAAAGGTTTTCATTGGCTTCCCCAATTTCTTCTGCAAAGATTCACGCACTTGATTCAGCTCTTGAAGTTGTTGAACTGTTAAAGGGTGCTTTTCATATTGCCCTACAAGAGTCCTCAAAGTGGGGTCAGCACTATATTTTGTTTAGTTTCTGATTTTGTTTATTTGTTTATTTGTTTATTTTTTGTAGTTTTAGACACTACATATTTTTACAAATTCAAATTTTTCCCTAGGTAATTCATTCTTAAAACTTCTGAATTTCCTGATTACTTTAATTATGATTTATGAAATCATGATGCTGGTTAAATTCTATGTGTATTCCTTTCTTTGAATAATTACATATTTAAAATATAATATTACAAATATATAAAATTCATACAAACATTTTTTGTTTAATTTGAAATTTTATTATTTATATTTATTTTGTTGATGTAATCTCATGTAGTCCAGGATGACCTAAAACTTGTTGTATTGCCAAAGATGACCTTGAACTCCAGTTTCCACACCCAAGTGTTAAGATTTTAGGTATGCCACCATGCTTGGTGTAAAAAACCTTTACAAACTTGTAACTGTAACACTGCTAGTGAAATTTAAATCTCTAGAAAACCAGAAAATTCAGTCAGACATGAGACCATTGAAGCAAGACTTACTGCTTTCCATCTACACTTGACAAATTAATTTATAGTGATAGTCGATCTGTAAAATGTAGTTTCTGATGCTTGACAATGTCCTTAAAAGGTGTGAGCCAGGATATCACCCAACATTGCCAAAAATTTTCTTTGCTATTGAAGTATTCTTTTGCCTGTAGACTAGAAAACATACTCCAGTGACACTTTTCTAGGAGACTGATTGCCAGCATTTTTCAGAGTTCAGCATTTATACTCTTGTTATACTCCCTCCATTTACAGGAAGACCTGATTAGAATCTTGGTAAAATACAGATCTGATTAAGTGGGTCTTGGGTGAAATCTGAGATTCTACATTACTAATTTCTGGAGAAAGGCAAAACTGCCAGTTTATGCTGGATCACACTTGAAGTCTGAGAGGACTAAATCCTTGTATCAACTTGAGTCCCAATCTACTTATTACATGACAATGTGGCGTGGACTTGACCAGTGTCATGAGTCCTTTGCACATCTGTCTGCAGATTAGAAAGGTGAAGGTCTGCACTCTTTGAGAAGAATTTGTTGAGATTCCACAAGATAAACATTTATCCAAAGAAAGCCTCTCTTTGAACTTAAATATATTTCTCCCTGACGTTGGCTCATGTGAATCAGGGAAAGAGGTGGGCAGAAAGTTTCTGCATACTTGTGACTTTGGCTGGCATGGCTGGTTATGGGTGGCAAAAATGCTGCTATGTCCTTGTCTATGTTATCTCTTCAGAGTCAAGATGATCCAGCTGTAAGCTTTTCAGCTTATTCTACAGTGATGCAGCAAGTGATACTTTAGTGAGTAATGATGGTTAACATCTTTACTCAATGCTATTTGCACAGGAATCCTATGTAAACTGTTTTTACTAATAAAATTTTAGCAGGGTAAGAGGAGAGGGATGCATAAGTAGCCATGGCTCCTGAATTTATAGGTTGTGTGATCTTGGCCAAAGAACTTTGTCAAATGGGTAATAGTAAAGTGATTGCAAGAATTAGATACAAATTTAAAGAGACTGTTAGGGTAAATGGTAACTTACTATTGGTATGAATTAAATCTGCAGTTGAAATCACTGTAGTATAATTGTTTAAAGCAACAAGGGCCAATGAATGGTGCTGTCTTATTATTCAGAATAATTCACAATGTAGATTTTGTAAGAATAAAAGCAATCAATGGATCCTGGAATTGAGACTTTTAAGTAATATCTCAAAGATCCCAATACAATTGTATCAAAACTTATCAAGTATAACGTATTAGCTGGGGTGTTCGAAGGTACTTTAAAAATCACATAATAAGCAATAAAATAGTTCATATAATTGCACATGTTATAACTGGTGATGATGCTTAAAATACCCTACCAAGAAAAGGTAGATAAAGCCTTTATCTCCTTTCCAACACACATTTAAACTTGAGAATATGCATGGGTCTCAGACAGTTAACATAATAATTTCTAATCATGCTTGAAGTAACAGTACAGTCAGCTCATCATCTGCCCTATTAACTATGCCTTATATAATTTTCCCAGAAGTCCTCTGGGCTAAAAGTGATAGAGTATTTTCCTAACCCTCCTTAGCTAGATCATACTTCAAATATGACACTTTGGTCCAGTGTGCTAATCTGTTTTGTGATCCTTCTTAGTCCACAACTCCTCTCTTTTCTTCCTGTTTGATGAGTGAAAATGGACCCATGTTGATCCATTCCAGCTTGGAGGTCCCTGAGTTCATGTAAGGAGAGTAAGGGGTAGTAAACAAAGTGGATGAAGTGGGTACATCAGGTGCCTGAAGGATTGGATCAGAGAAAGGCAACTGAAGTGCCTTTTACTCTATGGTAATGACAATTTTAATCAGAAGAGGTTTTCCTACTCTAGGAATCCTCTTTCTCTTCCTCCTGTTTTCATTTCTGAAAATTAAGCATGTCCAAGTCCCATATCTAACAAATCTTTCTTCACAGTCTTCTAAGTTTTCTTTTAGTATTTTTGTCTGAGAATAATTTTATTTAAGGAGACCCTCTCACTCATTTAGTTCAACAAAACAAAAAAGGAATAAAGATTACGAAGATGAATTTGCTTAGCTTTGGGAGTTATCAAATCATTTCAGCTGTAAGATGAAAGCTCTCTGACTTTCATAATGATATTGGTGCTTCCCTGTGCGTGCATCATTGTACGTCAGCAAGTAAATCGATGCCACAGTTCATCAGTGGCCTCTCTGCTTGTTTAATATAGGCTATGTAAGTGAGACATAAGAGTGAAGATGTAAAATTTACTTGTAAATAGCTTGATAGTTGCACATCCTCTCAGTGGGTCCTGTGAATTGGAGAATACACTAAGAAACATAGATGTTGAAAGAGTCCACGAAGAAGATACTTTTTAATGATGCCTTATGCATTGACTCTGTAAAACTTTTATTATCTTAGGATCTAGTAACCAAGCTTGAAAAATACCTCAATGTTATTGTATCTTCGATTGCATTTTCTTCATTTGAATTATTTGTTTTAGTTATGACTGTGTCCCACAGTTTCCTAGATTTAAGGCATAGCGTGCATCTGTAATGTACACAGTTGTGGGTAGATCAGGTAAATCCTTCCTCTGGGAATCTGTGCACTATAATAGTAGATTGTTCACAGGAAAAACGCTTGTGTTTATGCAGAGCTCTGTGGGGGCGTACATGCTCAGCATGTGGAGGGAGCTGTGGCTCTGACCATCGTTGGTGCCTCTGGGTTTCTTTCAGGTCCTTGAGAGATTTTCTTAGCTGCACACTTCAAAGTGCTCTGCCCACCTGCAGCACTCTGTCAACAAGCAAGGAGAGCTTTAGGACAGAAGCCCAGGACACAGCCAAGCTCTTAAAACCCTTGGCTGGGCCTAAGGATGAACCTACACTTACAGACAGGCTGGCTGCCAAACATTAACTAAAATACTCACACTTGTTTTTGACAACAGAGCTCAGGTTCAGTTTCATCCATTGCTATTCTGGGTGCAGAGCTATGGCAGAAATGTCTTTGGATGCCGGGTGACTGTAATGGCTCTATAAGGCCACCTTTCAGCATGCTCCATCTGCTGTGCTTTCAAGCACTCAGCTGTGTTGGTGCCTTCAGAAGAGTCAGCACCAAAAAAGTGCATGGGGAGGCCTAAAAGGAACCTCTGAGGAGAAACCCTTGGGACAGGCAACTCCGAGTCTCCCTGGCCTGGCCGACTCTGATATGTGAGAGCGACAGCAGAGGTGGCTTCCAAGTGCCTGTCTGCGATGATGGATGAACTTGGCCGTGCAGCCTGGGGAACAGAGAGGAGTCAGCACAACCCAGATATTTCAAGGCAGCCAAGTTTTTCTCTAATGGGAATGCTCAAGCAAGACCCTTATTAAAATACATAAAATCTTAATCTCCTTGCAAAGCAAGAGGGAACCTTATGGAACGTGTAGCACAGGACAATAAAGCTTGGGACCTATTAAAGCCTTGAGTGACACATGTTCATCTCTTTGGAAATGCCTCCAGAGAAGTTTGCATTTTATTCGTGGGTGAACAGTATTGTGATTTTTTTCATTAAGATATGATAACTGAGAGAGTTTAAATTTCTAAATGACTGTGTGGAAATTTATAGGAAAAGTTTTTGACATCACAGACACAATGCATCTTGGACATGTTTTATTCTCCCAAAGTATAAAGGAGGTTGTGTCTTCACCTCTAAGTTGACATCTAGTAGAATGAAAATCTCAGGGAACTTAGTTCTGATTCTCAGAGCACCAAGGGAGAAGGGAAGGATCAAGGAAACAAGTCTCCTTTCTATCAGAACTTCTGAATGACAAAGAAAAGGGAATTTGAAGGTCATGGCCATAAGTGGAATCAGGAAATAAAAACTAAATGTTGCATAAAATCATATAAATATACAGAAATGGCTGTACCAGATACTAGGAAAGTTCAACAAAAATCTAGGCTGCATATGAGTCAGAGAGATATAGACATATGAGATATTAAATAAGGATTATCCAATGGGTCTTCAGTGACCCTCAAATCCTAGCCATTTGGAAACAAGAAGCAGTGGGCTAAGACCAAAATGCAGGAAATTTACAACCTCAGATCTGGTTTAGAGCTTCAGGAATTTTACTATGCAATGATGTCTGTCCTTAGGTTGTCAGGAGGGGCTCTGATTTTGTAGGTACTTGACAAGAGCAAACAAATTCTAGTACAGAGAATGACAGACAATAATGATTGCTCCATCATTACAGGAAAAAGTTTGCATTTGAAGTGATTTTTGACAGAATACCATAAGCTGTGTAGCCATTTGACAGAATGCAATAAACTGTGTAGCCATTGAAACTTCCATACTTTTCTGCAGAATAATAAGAAATACAAGCGTATTGATTCCAGAAAGATTAGGATAGAGAATGTGGCAGATTTTCTCTGAAGATGAGCCATCTGTTTCTTGATTTCCCCCAAAATGAAAAATATCATTCTCTAGAACTTTTCTTTTTAGATGAAAAGGCATAATAGAGCTAATATACAATAGCTTTAAATATCCTTATAAATAAACAATGAAATGATAAATAAGAAACTCAATTGGGAGTGGAGAATTAATAAAGGAACAAATGGAAATAACAGGACAGAAAAACACAGATAAGACTTTGATAAGTGGTGTCACCATCAGATTATATACTGCAGAATAAAATATTGCTAAGTTTTCACACACTGCAGAGAAAGTAGGGAAATTCAAAGAATGCGAGGAGGAAAAAAGATTTACAGACAAAAATGATGAGCAAACAGATGCTGAGTGACTTGTGAAAAAAAGGAAGACGTTTAACATATCTATAATCAGAGGCCTAAAAGAAATGAGGCATATTGAAACACAAAAAATGTTAATTTGAATCAGCAATAATAAAATATTTTTATATTTGTTGAAAATATATTAATAGTCTGAAAATCAAAGTAGCTCAACCAACCTTAAGATTTGCAGATAGGCATGTAGATATATAGCCACATATGGTATAAGTGCCAGAAAACAATAATAAAAAATTCTAAAAGCAACAGGAAAAAATACACACATAAGTGAAAAGCAATGGACAATAATTTCTGTTTCTCAGTAAGGACTTCACTAATCGTTTCAGAAATAATGAAAACAAGCAGAGAGTAGGTTGGGAACTTCTAATCACTAGAGAGAAATATCATTACATAATTTCAATTCTGGTGAAAATATTCTTCAAACTGAGGTTGAATTGAAGCTAATTTTAGATAAAGAGAGTGAAGGGATTTCACTCCCAGAAGACATGCAGTTAGAGTTATTAATGGAAATTCTTTTGGGGTCATAGGAAATAAAATCAAGGGCTCGAGAGATGACTCAGATGTTAAGACTCTGCCTCACAAGCAGAAGTTCCTGAGTTCAGATTCCTGGATCCCACATAAAATCACCAGGTGGAAATGGCTGTATTTCTGGCTTTGGAAGTTAGAGCCTGGGAAATCCCTAGAGCAAAGCAAAAAAGGAGGTAGAAGGAATCCAAGGTGACTCTCACAGTCACCCTTGGGCCTCCACAGACACACAGTCCCTTTTTATACACACACACACACACACACACACACACACACACACACACACTGAGAAAGGGAAATCAAATGTAAATTCATATTTACAATACTGTGAATGGAAAATATATGGGGCTGATATAAAAATCATGTTTTAATTTCTTAATTTCACAAAAGAACATTTCCTGATTAAAGTAATAGTAATGATATTCTTTGGATTTTTGTATAGCATGCTGTCAATTGAACCCAGGACTTTGCACATATTAAGAATATTACAACATAGTGCATTTAGAAATGCAGCAATCCTTCCTTATCTGTGGTCTTCTTCCAAGTGTATGTACATGGTCAATCACATAATCTGAAAATATTAAGTGGAAAATTCCAGTAACAAACAACTAATACATTTTAAATAAATTTTATCATTGCCTGTTGTTCTAAATTTTCTGTTTTTATTACTGTTGTTAACCTTTTATTAATTTATAAATTAAATCATATCATGGGTGTTTATCAATAAACATAGTATATGTAGAGTTCAAGTTTTCTAAGTTTTCATGAATCTACTTGTGATAAATGGAATTTCCATAGAACATATACTAAGAAGAGCAAAAGTAATGATGGAAGAATTATTGTTGATTGCCTTTGTAAATTATTATATTGTAAAGGAAGTGATATGCTAACTTAACAGACTGTGATAGGTTCAAAATCATAATGAAATCACTTCTAAATATATAAAACATCCCAGACAGATAAAGCAATAAGTCAGTATATGGGTACTAAGTATTGAAATTATTCAGTCTGCTGAAATTTGAAAAGGAGAAAATTATCTGAAAACAACAGATGAAAAAATAGCAATAATGTGGAATATATGGACAATTACAAAACACACTGTAAGATAATAGATAAAGCTGACTATACTGATACCTGCATTGGGAACTAGGACTGAGCATGATTACTTATAAGCAGGAATTAAGTATGACACAGATCAAAATAAGTGGAAAGAAAGTAGATATATCATGCAATCAATACATCAAACTTATTGTTAGATAAAAATACAGTGCCTGGAAGCATGTCCATGTTTTATGGCAGATGATTGAGTGCAAAAGAGCATGGTAGGAACTGTCTAAGGTTATGGTTTGGTTCTATCTCCTGTGTGTTCTTATGGATGCATGATTTTAAGCACCTGTCCAAACTCATTAAAATGTACATTTTATATCATTGATTTGTATTCTATGTTAATTATACCTCAATAAGGCTATTTTCTAACAGGAAAAAAGAAGAAAAACCTGCTCATACTCGTAAACACTCAAGATCTGTGCAATTTATTTTAAGGAATAAACCAAAAGATTTAGTTGACTTCGTAGTATAAGATTCATTTGGAACTCAATACTTACACATAAAGACAAGAATGGTGGTATGAATTTGTAATCCCAGTGCTGGGGAGGTAGACAGGCAGATCCTTAGAGTTTGTTGGCTGGCCTAGCATAGTTGTCAAGTTCCATGTCAGTGAGAGGCTTTGTTTAAGAAAATGTTGGAAGGTGCTTTAAAAATACTATAACATCATGCTACATCTGGAGTTGTGTTCAGGTCTCTATATGAACTTGTACATATGTGTATCTCCACACATATACACACATACATACAAGAAGGGAGAAAGTGCATTAATGTAACTATTAGGATGACAGCCCAGAGAACTGCTTGATAACACAGAACAATTTTGGAAGACCATATGTGGTATGCTTTTGCAGCATCCTTTGTAGAAAACTGATCTGGCTTGGCAGCAAATTTTGTCAAGGAAACTTTGTGCCTTGTCTGTATTCCAAGACTGGCTGAGCAAGCAAGATTCTTAAGATGTACTTCAATTTCCCATGTAAGGAATTAGCTTTGTGACCTGAATTGAGTCTGACCCTACTAGGTAGCAGAAGTGAGTCCTCGAATACATGAACTTGGTGAATGAAAGAGTTAGCCTCACAGATATCCAAAGCTAAACTATATTCTGATGGAAGCTACAAGTGAATTGCTGGAATAAAAAAAGTCATTATGATTAGTATATGTTAAGATAAAGAAAACTCTTTAAGAAATAAAATGTCCATCCTCAGTGACTAAGTCACTGACAATGTTAAGTATTATACAAAGTTCATTTCCACTGATAGTCCAAGTAAGCCAGAACCTGTTATTTCTTTTTTTTTAATTAATTAATTTATTTATTTTTATTTCAGCTCATACAAGCTTATTAGGTACACCAGTTCCCTCCCTCCCTCCTCCTCCCTCTGTACCCCCTGCTCCCCCTCCCCACCCCACCCGTCTCCCTCCCCATCCCCCAGTGCCTCCCGCCCCAATTCCCAGAGAGTCCTTTCTTCTGCATGTCTGATTTTCCTCTGGGCCCTCCTCTCCAATGATGTACAAGGACCCAGTGGCCTTTCCCTGAACCCTTTCCCGTGTTCCCCTTAGGTATAGGAACACTGCTGTGGCTGCCAATCCTTTGCCTCCAAGGATCTTGGTGCCTTTAGCAGATGCTAGACTTTGTGAGGTCAACAGTGTGTTGGACAATGCGCGGGGCATGCAAAGTCCAATTATGATTGCTTCAGCCCTAACTAGTATAGAGTATCTTTTTTTTTTACTTCTTTTTTTATTAAAAATTTAATTATACATTTAAAAAATTTTTACCAGTTCCTTCCCTCCCCCCTCCTCCCCCGAACCCCCTCCTCCCCCTCCCCATCTCCCAGTGCCTCCCCCCCAATTCCCAGAGAGTCCTTTATTGTGTACGCCTAACTCTCCACTGGGTCCTCCTCTCCGATGACATATAAGAACCCAGTGGCATTTCCATAAGCCCTTTCTCTTGTTCCCCTTAAGCATAAGATAACTACTATGGCTGTCAATCCCTTGCCTCCAGGGGTCTCGGTGCCCTTAACAGATGCTAGACTTTATGAGGGCAACAGTGCGCTGGACATTGGGCAGGGCATGCAAAGTCCCATTATGATTGCTTTGGCCCCAACTATTGTTGAGAATCTTGCAAATCATTGCTCCTCCCATCCTTTTGCTCTTACAATCTTACCGCCCCCTCTTCCGCAAATGTCCCTGAGCTCCAGGATGGGGAGAGATTAGGCTGGCCTAGTTCTATGTGATTGATATAGAGTCTCTGAAGTTCTGGATTGTGGTTTGTTGATTTTCTTTTGCAGTTTTGTTGCTCCTGCAATGCCCTTCACTCCATTCTGCTGGGCACTGTATGTCACCCCCTGGCCATAGACAAAAAGCTGTTAGAGTCTTGTGATAAAAGCACATTCAAAGGTAGATGTAATAAAAGTGGGAAACCACAGTAAGGGAGGGGTCTATCACCCATTTGCAAAATGGTTACTTTTTATCTGCCAGACTATATGCCCTCCTCTTCTGGTGAGATCACACCCCCTCAGTTGTAAATGATCAGGAACAAAAGTCTATGAACTTAATCAGATATCTCATTACTTATTTGGGTCCTTGGTGGAGGCCTATTTTCCCTGCTGTAACATGGTCCCTTCTCTCCTTGTTTCTGGTGTGGCCCTCCTACCCCATCCCTCCTGTTCATAATCCTTGGAATTACTGTCTCTAGGTGGGCTGGGTGGGTTTGGTACTAGGAGCCACCTATTAGGGAGTACATACGGCGCTTAATTTTCTGGGTCTGGGATACTTCACTTAATATAATTGTTTCTAATGACATCCATTTCCCGGCAAATTCCAGTAATTCATCATTTTTGATGGCTGAGTAGTACTCCATTGTATAGATGTACCACCTTTTCCTTATCCACTCGTCAACTGTTGGACATTTGGGTTGATTCCATGACTTTGCTATTGTAAACAGTGCTGCTATGAACATGGTCGTGCTTGTGCTATCGAGGTGAACCTCTGCTGTATGGGGGGTTATTCCCAAAAGTGGAATAGCAGGGTCATATGGCATTTCAATCTTTAATTTCTTTAAGAATCTGCAGATGGCTCGCCAAAGTGGCTGTATGAGCCTGCATTCCCACCAGCAATGTAGGAGAGTTCCCCTCTCTCCACATCCTCTCCAACATTTGTTGTTGTTTGTATTGTGGATTTTTGCCATCCTGACCAGGGTGAGATGATATCTCAGGGAAGTTTTGATTTGCATTTCCCTGATGGCTAAGGAGTGGAGCTTTTTTTCAGATATTTGTTAGACATTTTAATTTCATCCCTGGTAAAGTTTCTTTTACGTTCCAGGGCCCATTTTTTAATTGGGCCATTAGTTTCCTTGGTGTTTAGTTTTCTAAGTTCTTTGTGCACTCTGGACAGCAGAATTCTATCAGATGTGTGGTTAGTGAAGATTTTTCTCCCATTCTGTGGGTTGCCTTTGAGCTCGCATTATAATCTCTTTATCTGAACAGAAGCTCTTTAATTTCAAAAGATCCCAACTGTTGAGAGTTGGTAGCAGTGACTGTGCCATTGGATGTCTGTTTAGGAACTGTTGGCCTAGCCCAATCAGCTCGAGGGAGTTCCCTATCCTTTCAACTATGGTTTTTATAGTCTCTGGCCTGATATCAAGGTCCTTGATCCATTTGGAATTAAGTCTTGTACATGGTGGCAAGTACGGGTCCAGCTTTAATCTTCTGCATGTGGAGATCCAGTTTTGCCAGCACCATTTGTTGAAGATGCTGTTCTTTTTCCATTGGATTCTTTGGGCCCCTTTGTCAAAGACCAAATGGCTGTAACTTTGTGGGCTTATATCTGGGTCTTCAATCCTTATCCATTGATCTGTGTGTCTATTTTGGAGCCAGTACCAGGCTGTCTTTATAACTATGGATTTGTAGTATAGACTAAGGTTTGGTATGGATTTTTTTTGCTATCTTAGGTCTTTTGTGCCTCCATATGAACTTTGAGATTGTTTGGTCAACTTCTTTGAAGAATTGCTTTGGGATTTTGATTGGGATAGCATTGAATCTGTATATTGCCTTTGGTAGGATGGTCATTTTTACGATGTTGATTCTGCCAATCCAGGAACAAGGGAGGTTTTTCCACCTTCTGGTGTCTTCTGCTATTTCTTTCTTTAGGGTTTTAAGGTTTACATTGTAAAGGTCTATTACCTCCTTAGTTAGGTTTATACGAAGGTATTTCATTTTTTAGAGGCTATAGTAAATTGGATTGTTTCTCTCAAGGCTTTTTCACTTCTTTCGTTCTGGGTATATAGGAAGGCCTCTGATTTTTGCACATTTATTTTGTATCCTGCCACCCTGCTGAACTTCTCAATTAGTTCCAGCAGCTTCCTGGTGGAGTTTTTGGGATCACTCAGGTATAAGATCATGTCATCTGCAAATAGGGATAGCTTGACTTCTTCCTTGACGATTTGAATCCCTCTTATGTCCCTTTCTTGTCTTATGGCTTCAGCTAAGACTTCAAGTACAATATTGAATAGAAGTGGTGAGAGTGGACAGCCTTGTCTAGTTCCTGATCGAAGTGGGAATGCTTCCAATTGTTCCCCATTGAGCATAATCCTTGCTGTGGGCATGTTGTATATAGCTTTTATTATATTGATAAAGGTTCCTTCCATTCCTACTGTCTCTGGCGTTTTGATCATAAAAGGCTGTTGGATCTTGTCAAAAGCTTTCTCTGCATCTATCGAGAGTATCATGTGGTCTTGGACTTTGGACTGGTTTACATGATGAATTACATTTATTGATTTGCATATGTTAAACCAACCTTGTGTGCCGGGGATGAAGCCTACTTGGTCTCCGTGAATGATCTTTTTAATATGTTTTAGAATCCGATTTGCTAAGACTTTGTTGAGAATCTTTGTGTCTGTGTTCATCAGAGAGATCAGCCTATAGTTTTCTTTTTTAAGTGAGTCTTTATTAGGTTTTGGGATCAAAACGATATTAGCTTCATAGAAGGAATTTGGTAGTGTTCCTTCCTTTGCTATTTGATGGAACAGTTTAAGGAGTATTGGTGTTTTTAACTCCTTAAATGTCTGGTAGAACTCTGTGCTGAATCCATCTGGTCCAGGACATTTTTTGGTGGGAAGATTCGAGATTACTTCCTCAATTTCCTTATATGTTGTAAGACTATTTAAATAATTCACAACTTCCTGATTCAATTTAGGTAAGTTGTGTTTACTTAGAAATTCATCCATCTCTTTTGTGTTGTCAAACTTCACAGAGTATATGTTTTTGAAATATGATGTTACAATTCTCTGGATTTCTTGGGTATCAGTAGTGATAACTCCATGTTCATTTCTAATTTTGTTAATTTGGGTTTTCTCTCTCTTGCTTTTGGTTAATTTAGCTAGGGGTGTATCAATCTTATTGATTTTTTCAACGAACTAGCTTTTTGACTGGTTGATTTTTTCTATCATTTTCTTAATCTCGATTTCAGATATTTCTCCCCTTAGTTTGCTAATCTCCTCTCTTCTACTACTTTTGGGATCAGATTGCTCTAGTTTCTCTAAAGCTTTAAGCTGCATTGTTAAGTTGTTTATTTCTGATGTTTCCATTTTTTTGATGTAGGCATTAAGAGCTATGAACTTACCTCTTAGAACAGCTTTCATTGTGTCCCAGAGATTTTGGTAAGTTGTATTTTCGTTATCATTTACTTTCAGGAAATCTTGAATTTCCTTTTTAATTTCTTCCTGAATCCAGGTCTCATTCAGCATCATAGTGTTAAGTTTCCAGGAGTTAGTGTATTTTCTCCTGTTTGATGTGTTGTGGATGTCCCGCTGTAGGCCGTGGTGGTCTGATAGGGCACAGGTTAGAATTTCAACTTTCCTGTATATGCGGAGATTCATTTTGTGGCCCAGTATGTGATCTATTTTGGAGTAAGTTCCGTGTGCTGCTGAGAAAAATGTGTATTCTTTGGTGTGTGGGTGAAAAGTTCGATAGAGATCTGTAAGGTCCATTTCTTTAAGCGTTTGATTAAGTTCCAAAGTGTCTCTGTTAAGCTTTTGACCTGTTGATCTATCCCATGTTGAGAGGGCGGTGTTGAAGTCCCCAAGAATTATCGTTTGGGGGTTGATTTCTTGCTTTAGACGCTGTAGGGTTTTCTTAATGAATGTGGAGGGGCCCGTACTGGGCGCATATATGTTCAGTATTGTGAAGTCTTCCTAGTGTATTGTACCTGTGACTAAAATGTAGTGTCCATCCGTGTCTCTTATAATTTTCTTTGGTTTGAAATCCACTTTGTCTGATAGCATAATGGCTACCCCTGCCTGTTTTCTGCTTCCATTTGCTTGTAGAATTGTTGACCAGCCTTTTATTTTTAGAGCATGCCTATCTTTTGTGGTGAGATGGGTTTCCTACAGGCAGCAGATTGATGGATTATGATTTTTAATCCAAGTTTGTAATCTGTGTCTCTCGATCGGTGAATTAATTCCATTAACATTTAGTGTTATAATGGAGAAACTATTGTTAATTCCAGACATTATGTTTAGTAGCTTTTATAAGTATATTGCTTCGCTTTCAATGGTGTTATATTTGCCTTCTGTTCTCCTGGATATGCCTGTTTTTTTCTTCACGCTTGAGTATCATTTCTAGCATTTTTTGAAGGCCTGGTTTGGTGGACATGTATCCCTTCAAGTTGTCTTTGTGCTGGAAAATTTTTCTTTCTCCCTCGATCATGACTGACAGTTTTGCAGGGTAAATCAGCCTGGGTTGACATTTTTGCTCATTCAATACTTGAAGTATGTCTCTCCAAGCTCTTCTTGCTTTTACTGTTTAGACTGAGAAGTCATTTGTTATTTTAATAGGTTTACCTTTAAAAGTGACTTGTTTTTTCTCCCTTGAAGCTCTCAGCACCAGTTCTTTATCTTGAATGTGGAGTGTTTTAACTATTATTTGCCGTGGCGTGCTTCTATTTTGGTCGTATCTGTTTGGGGTGCGGAATGCCTCTTGTATATGGATGGGCCTCTCTTTTTTTAGATGAGGAAAGTTTTCCTCAGGGGTGGTATTTTGAGATTCTTGCTCTGGTATTCCATGAATATGCATGTTAGGCTTCTTCAGGGTGTCCCATATCTCTTGGATATTTCTCTCAAGTATCTTTTTGGCTTTAACAACCTCTTCCATTGAGCTGGTTAGTACTCCCACTTTATCTTCAAGGTCTGAAATTCTGTTTTCTGCTTCCTTAGTTCTGTTGATAAGACTGTCTGTGGCGTTCTGGGTTGAAGATAACTTGTCTTTTAGCTCAGTTTTAAACTCTGATTGAGTTTGTTTTAACTGCTCTATGCCACTTTTTGTTGCTTGCACTGTTTTTCTCAACTCCTCCAGATGTCTGTTGTGTTCCTCTTCAAAGCGATTGATTCGATTACGTAATTCCTCCCGGATTTCCTCTTTCATAGTATTGAACATGGTAATGATCATATTTTGAAAGTCTTTATCCTGGGTCAGGCTTTCTTGGCCTTTTTCCGCGGGTTTGTTCTTGTTGGAGTCTAACATTATGGGATTAATTCCTTCAGTGGGAAATTTGTTTACTTGAGTGTTGCTTCTCATGGATTTGCATTTTGACTTTGGCATTGTCATTTTAACTCTTAAGATCTCTCAATTTCACTAAACTGGGGTCCTGGTGGGCAAGCGCGGCGGAGACTTACCTAGGTCGCGGGGTGAGGCCTGGCTGGACCGCGCCCGTGTCCCGACGGGGGGGGGGGGGATGGGGTTGGGTAAAGGGAGGATGGGGGTGTCGGCGTGGAGCTATTTAACCCGAGGGCAGCTGGGGCGGGGCCCTGGGCGCAGGGGGAGGTCCTCCTCGTCCCTCGGCCCTGCGCGCGGCTCCGGCTGGATGGGGGGAGTTGGAGCCGGGTCCCTTTGGGCTGACCTGGGGTCCTGGTGGGCGGTGCGCGGGCGGAGACTTATCTAGGGCGCGGGGTGAGGCCCGGCTTGACCTGCGCTCATGGGTCCCGACCGGCGGAGTGGGGTGGGGTGTAAAGGGCCAGAACCTGTTATTTCTAGAGTAGAAATAATTTTAGTAAGATTAAGATATAAATGTGTATAAAATTTTCTGTGTAAAAGGATTTGTGTGCTAGTTCCAGGTGATTAAAACTTTTCTGAAGAAAGAAGAGAGGTCTGCAAAGATGGTTTAGCCATTTAAACATTGGCCTTGCAAGCAAAAGAACTAGAGTTCAGACCCCCAAATCCCTCAAGAAATGCTAAATGGGTATAGTGACCAACTTGTAATTCCACCCTGAAACAAAAGACTTGGGGTCCCCAGAACAACCTAGTTAGCAAGATTAAGTTTTTGGGTAAGCTTTGGGCTTGATGAGAGGACATGCCTCAAAAGAATAGGATAGAAAAATGATCAAGCATGATTTTTGAAATTAACATTGGGTTTCTACTCACATATACAAACACTTGCCTTCCACACATTTTTAAAAAATAGAGAAAGAAAGGAAGAAAGATGACAGTTGAATGCCAGTTTAAAGCTGGAAGCATGTTGAATACAGTCATTTTCCTTCTTTGTTATCAAAAACACCTCATTCAATAAAGCATTTGTTCTTCTAACTAACACCATCAGAACAAGAACTTGAGATCACAAGAAGACACAAGAAGGTGCTTATCTCCATACCACGGAGAAAGAGTCCAGAAGAAACCTATCTGCTGACGCCTTTATCTTGTGTATCTACAGAATTGTAGAGATTGTGAGAAAATAGGTTTTTGTCTTTAAGCTTCTAAGTCTGTGGTATTTTGTTATGACAATCCCTTGCAGAGGAAGATACAAGTCTTGAGATTCTAGCATCAAATGATTAAGCTGGCATAGTCAGGTGGGGAATGAAGGAAGTAATAAAAATAAGGAAAGAAGAAAATAGAGAACAGCTCTTATTAGAATATTCTTCCCAGAGACAACCAGTATATATTTTGGAACAATCATTATTAAAAGTCTGTTTGAAGGAACTGAAGAGGAAAACAAGTCAGGGAGACATTGAAGCAGATGTAATACTTGGAAGAGTTAGGGTAAAGTGTATTTCCTTTTTTATGGCTTTTTATATATAAAATTATACCCCAAATGTGCTGTGTAGAATACCTAAAATTTTGACACAAGATATATACCACTCAAGCAGGTTGAGAAATTGCAAGACAAAATTCAAAGCAATTATAGTTGCTAAAGAATGGGAGAAGGAATTCTAGAAAGGAGAAACTCAGAAAAGATATATCGCTATGCTCTATGTGACTTCCAGCCTAGTCTCTGATGAACTTCTGCACTGTGCATTTCAAGGCAGTTTTAAAGCAGCCCCAAGAAGTTAAATAAGGACTGAATGGGATAACTTGAGCTGTCATTCACCATAAAAATGCAGAATTCTCAATAGAGCCCTCTCAAGCTAATGAGACAGAAAAAAATAAAGCCATACATACAATCCTCTTCAGAAGAATATAAGTGAACTTGGAGTCCCCATAACATGCTAATCACAATGTCTGTGATACAATTCAAAAATGGCTGACATGAAAGAAAAAGAAAAACCTCAGAAATTCTCCAGATAAAAGACATCAATAGACACCAATGCTGAGATGATCCAGATGTTAGAATTGATAGAATTTTAAAACAACTATCATCACTCTGCTTAAGAATGCAAATGACAAAATGATCTCAGTGAATAAAAGATAGAAAATCATCACAGAAAGAAGCAAGTAGAATTGAAAAGAGACATTACTGGAGACAGGAAATCTTAAGGGGTGGATTTAATAACAGAATAGGGGATAATGAAAAAGTTAGTGAACATGGACATAAATTATTCCATCTGAGGAGCTTAGAGACAGGTTGGAGAAAAGAAAATGAGTAGTGTGGGGGAATGATGTGAAGAAGACTGGTATCGATGTATGTGGGGGTCCCATTTGGAGACATTGGTATAAAAATGTTTGAAAGAATGCAGACACGAGTCCAGTAAGTTATGCAAATATTTCTCCTTCACAGCGTCAGACCCAGTGAAGATCACCAGGATAACCTGGATGCGCCAATAAGAAAGACATATTTGGGAAGATAACTTAAAAACAAAGCTGTTAAAGCATCATCTGCTTTTTATTTTTACTGTGTTTTGCCAATGCTAAAGAATGTCAATGATAAAATACTTCTTTCTCATAATCTCTTATTAGTCTAAGCAACAGAGTAAATATTGAGTTTTAATAATATAAATGTAAGGTTCAGAATAACACATTTCATTTATCTTTTGTTAAATACTATTTTCTATGAAGTAGCAAATTTGTAGTATTTTCATTTACACATTTATGGACACAAATATTCTGAGTGTACTTTCTGTATTGTTTTGCCTACAGTCCTTGTAATGCTATATAATCTTGCCCTAAAATTATAATATGAATTAGAGAATGGTGGTATTGTGATTCTAACTAGTTCTCTTAGTTTTGTCATTTTGTATCACCATAAAGAGAATATTGTGCTAAAAATTAAGCAATGGCAATTGCCACACAAGTAAAATGACCAAGGGTCAGATACCCAGATCCATGTAAAATGTGAGGTAAAAGAGTGATAGAAGATGATTCCTAATGTAAACATCAGGCCTCTACATACATGTATACATGTGTCCCACATGCAAGTATGCATCCACAAAGGCACACATCCATACATATCCACTTGAAGATGGAGAAAGAAAACAAAAACAAACAAAAATTAAACAATGGACTAGAATAAACACTCTCGATTATAACTTTGTGCCTTTATATTGCAAAGGTTATATATGATCTTAAAGCTATTTTTAAGATTGAAATATATTGGTATATATTAGACATATTAGACAAATAGACAAAAATGATGAATTATTCAAGTAGTACATTTTCATTGGTATATAAATATGATGTCTTGCATAAGATTCAAGTGTCAAAGCAATCATGATCACAATTCTGTGTCATCTCAATTTGATAAAAATGGCTGAATATCAAAAAGACTAGAGGGCTAGGGAGATGACTCAAGAGATTAAAGTCTTTGCCTTGCAATCAAAAGGACCTGAGTTTGGATCCCAAGATTCCATGTAAACATAGTGGGCAGAAATGGCAGTGGCCAAAAATTTCAGCCCTGGGAAACAAAGCCTAGAAAAACCCTAGAGCAAAGGAGTAAGAAGACAGTACAATTCAGTATGATTCCCAATGTTACCCTTGGGCCTCCACAGGAATACACTCAGTGCCCTCCTGTGTGCATGCGTGCATACACACACACACACACACACACACACACACACACAGAGAGACCAAAGATAACTAGTACTGGTAAGAATGTGCAGGAAACTCCTGCTGTTGGGATTTTAAACTAGTAGAGTCAATAGCAAGGTAGGCATCTGTAGGCTCCACAAATATGCTGATGGGTGGTATTTTTTGTCAACTTGACACCCAGACACCCAGAACACAGGCATTCAGCATACCTAAGAGGTATGCTTAATGTTTATGTTAAGATGGGCTTCTGTATATACTTGTGATGGATTGTCCTTTTTGTGTAATTGATATGGGAAGACTCATTCCACTGTGGCCAGGACCATTCCCTAGGCAGGTGGAATGGAACTGTATAAGGTTGAAGAGAGTTAGCTGAGTACTGTCAAGAAAACATAAATGTCTTAGCTCTGGCCCTAGGCTCTTGCAGTGGATGTGACATGGAAACCTGCTTCAAGCTCCTGCTGATGTAACTAGTGACAGACTCTGAGCCAAGTAAACCCTTTCACTCTAAATTGCCTGGGCCAGGTATTTTCTTGAAATAACATGAAATGAAAGTAGAAAACATATACAGAGGAAATTAAAATCAGTTTGTTGAAGAGACGAACTGTTTATTGTAACCGTACGCACAATACCTAATATGTAGAAATAATCCACATTTCCATCAACAGATGAGTGAATAATAAAGATGTATAAGCATGCAAATTTTCTATATCTTTATACTATTTGTGTTAAGTGAAATACGTCAGGTACACAAAGTTAAGAACCTTATGGTCTGACTTATGTAAAATCTAAAGCAGTTACTCTTACAGAAGATAAGGGAAAAATTATGGCTACCAGAGGAAGGGAACAGTAAGCAGTGAGGAGAAGTATGGAAAGACTGACCAATGGACACGTGTTATGGATTGAAGGTAAAATAACCTCATGTATTTGAGGACTTGGTCTCCTGCTGGAAGTTCTGTTTTAGGAGGTTATGGGTACTGGTTGGAAGAGGTGGATCACTGGGGTTTGTCTTTGAGGGTTTTAGTCAAGCCTGCTTCTAGTCTTCATCTCTGCTTCCTGATCTGGCTACCATGTGTAGTGCAGAAGTCACTGCCATTGCCAAAAACAGGAGCCAGTCAGCCATGCCTTTCCTGCCATGATGGACTGAAATCCCCTGAAACTGTGAGCCAAACTAAATCTTCCCTCCTTTAACTTGCTTCTGGTAAGTATTTTGTCAGAGTCACAAGAAAAGTTACTAATACAAGATCACTTACACTGAGAAGCAAGACACTCTAGGGAATTAGTAATAATATGGTAACTACAGGTAACAATTATGCATTGGGCATTTCAAAGTTTAAAGGAAGGGTTTCAGGTTTTTAGTGCAAGAAATGATAAATATTTGAGAAGATCATTATATTTAACCTGATATGGTCAGGTTAAATAACAAATCATGACTTTAAAAAGATATGTTTTGTCTATATAATTTAATCTTATTACAGAAAAATAAAAACTCACTTTCACTCATACAAAATGAGCTTTGAAAAAACATAAAAGGAAATAAGGATGAACTACAAGATATTGAGCTCAAGAATGTTTACTAACTAGGTAAATTAATAGAAAAGGCAAGCCTAGCTGAGGAGAAAATATTTAAGATACAACATTTATCTAGTAAGAGTTGTATTTAGTTGCATTTTATAATTGCCAGTACAGGTATGCAATATAAATTGTTTTCATTCTTTTAGTGTTTTATTCATGAATGTAGTGAATTTATGATATTTTCCCATCTTACTCGCAAATCCCATCCCCACTCATCTTTAGTAATATAAAACTTTTAATCAATGAGATCAACTAGCTATGTAAAAGTTTAGAAGAATGAATTAAGTAGATACATCATAAAGGGATGTATTCAAATGCAGTATGCATATGACAGTGGGCTCACATGTGCTAATAATTTTAGATTAAAATCAAAAGGAGACCCATTACATATCCATTGAAATGGCTAAAGCTAAAAAATTAGTAACATTTGTTGGCTCAACCTTCAAACACCAGAGTTGAATTTATAAATGGGTACTGCCATTATATGTTTTACAGTAGACATGTAAAAATGTTCATAGTGGAAGTTATTATCAGTAATTTCACAAAATGGAAACAGTATAGATGTCCAACGAAGGTTTAGTGGATATATAAGCTCTTCTATGTATAATGCATTCAGCAATATATTTAATAGTTCAATGGAAATGAATAGCTACGGCTCAATATAATAGCATAAACATTTAAGCATGAAATTGAATGAAACAAGCCAAGCATTAATTTCATTTATCTGAACTTTGAGCACAGACAAGTGACACAATTGTACTAAATGCCACAAAAGTCGTGTTTGGCCCAGGTAAGATTAGGATTTGGGAAAGGAACTCCATAGTACTAGCATAGCTTCTATTTCTTGATTTGGGTAGTGATCACTTATGGTATTCCTGTGGAGCATTAATCTGGGCATTTTTTCCTAATATACAGCATACATTACACTAAAAATGTTTTTAAGATATTCAGATGGGATTAGGACAAATCCTAGGCAAAACTTTTTAATACTTAGAATACAAAAATTAGAATTTTTAGTATCTTAAAGTAGAGAAAGATTTATTGTAGCTGACGCAACATACCACAAAGTATCTGAAGTTTTACCTTAAAATTAAGCATTATTCATTCATTAAATGAAGTCATAATGTGAAAAGATAAGCTGCAAACTAGACGAATATACATGTAGCACATGTAATTACAAAAGAATTAACTTTCAGAATGTGCCAATGTAAAAATAAGCAAAAGAGAAGATCCAATGATTAAAAATGAATTGGCTCAAAATCATGTTGGAAGGATCCAGCGTCAATAATGATCAGGAGATGCAAATTAACATATTGGTCACAGCTCTGAAACCTGACAATTCTAGTTGTTTAGGTGGAACTGGAGTAGCAGAAGCTTAGGCTCTGCTGGCAAAGTCATGGGTTGATACAATCACTGTTAGAGAGAGTCACAGCAACTATCTCACAAGGCCAGAAGCAGTGCGCAGCCATGACCGGAAATGCCGCTCCTTGGGAAGTTCCCTGAGAAACTGCAAAGTGCACCAAACAACATGTGCAAGAAAATCAGACCAAACAATAAAAAAGAAAGAAAATCAGACCATTCTTGCTTTCAATAATAAACATGCTGGGAAAAAAGAACATGGACATTAGAAAATGAAAGGATAATAAGCTATGGATATCCATACAATGGAAAATTTTGTGGTTGTGAAATGTAAAAGACTATGCACATTGGTAGAAATTCATCTAGGAATAACAAATTATGAAGTATCGTGAGGCCGATACTTGCCTTTTAAACTGTTCCTTATATCTTACTTTGTCCTGATATTGTTAATTGTACCTTAACTGATCAGTGTGAGATAGAAAATCTCTGGTCTCTCAGACTGCATAAGAGTCATTTCTGTGGACTCTTGAAGGCAGTTTTTTCTTCTCAATCTTAAGTATGCAGATCCTCTGCAACAGAATTACTCTGGGAGACAAAAAGTTATCAGTAAACCCTAGCTCCTCATCTCTATTCTAAGCCTGAGTTTAGCGATGGGACCCAACTCTAGTATCTGACTTTTTAGACTAAACAGAGGTCCTGCTTCATCCCATACACCATGAATAGCAATGGATTAAATTATGACCTTGGGAGGACGGACAGGAGACTAAGGGTAATGATAATCATTGATCAGGCTGAACATTGTTTGTAGCTTGTTAGTCAACACTGCAAGTAGATGTGTAAGCATATACTTTTTGATGCACAAAATACTTCAGGTTAAATGGCTTCTGCTCCCTATATATTCTCTCTAAAAAGTATAGAAGTTTATACCAGAAACTGACGTCACCTACTGCTGTTCCTAGTGACCATCAATACTGATGATGACTAGGAATATAGTTATAATGGCAAGAGGCTGTACTTTTAAACCATGCCATCCCATTTTTCTTTTATCCTGGGTCTTAGGTTCTTTGTAGGAAGCAGAGAGAATGTACGCCAGGAATCGAAGGCCAAATGTGCTTTCACCATGAATTGTAAGTTATATTTTCCCAGCAATTCCATGATGATGGAATGGGGCACATAGCATTCATTTGACTTGACAGGTCTACCAAAGATTAAAAAGATTAAAAGAGGGTAAAGCAAATTGCCTAGAGATGCACACCAAATAAAGGCAAGAGCTGTTTTGGATTTCCCTTCACAGTGTATGTACCTCCAGAGTTTCCTCTGGGTGTCTAAGCATGAGATCGAGGTTGTCAACAAAATCACAAATCCCCAGCACTCAGGCTTAGAAATACTTAGTCTGCTTAGCTCTCTCTTTGGGAGCCTCTTCTGGGCCATAGGGAGGTTGATATACTATGTACAGTGGAGGTTAAGTATCCATTTCCTCTGACATTTCGCTTGTCAGTTGTGCCTGTCCCTGAGCAGCTTTTTGCCTTAAACCCTCTGCTCTCCTGAAGGCTGAGACATTGAAAGTGCCGATGATCTATAAAGTTAAAGGTACATTTCATGGAGGAGACCCTCGGCTGATCTAAGGAACAGCTTTGTGAGAGTGGCCGCCCCATGACATGGGGAAAGCAACGCAGCAGCATGTGAATGATAGCTTCATCAGCTTGATGTGCCCTCGGGATCTACCACCTACGTAGGGGTTCCTTCCTGGCTATTTCTCCACCAGATGTGAAAATTATTAAATGTATTTGGTGGGAGTATCTTGGGGACTCCTCTCTGGCTTCTTGTCCCTCTCTGCCTCCTGGGTTTTTTTTTTTTCCTGTTTTTATTTTCTGCTTCTACATAGAATATATATAAGAATACTGGCATTTGCAGAGGAATCTAAGTAGAGAGAAGCAGCTCTGGGTGACCTGTATCCTAGAGCTGAGCCCAGTACTCCATCCAGTAAACAGTACCCAAGGGCAGAAAGCTTTCCTTCCCTAACAATTTAGCAGTCCATGCTTAGAGAAGATTTAGGACTGGTTGAGAAAATTTTTCACAGCTTGTCAGGGGATGGGTTTGCCAAACAAAGCCCTTGGGTTGTCTCGGGATATTTTTTTCCCCTCTCCTGGGTTGCACTTACTGAAGTCTGAGATATTTAGGAAGAACTATGAATAAGTAGAGGTCATTGAAAGGTCTGAAGGCTTCAACTATTGGTTCACCAAATGGGCAATCAGTCATAGACATTGTGTATGTATGCAAACACATTTCTGGTGCACACATATGTATTCCTGACATACAGGGTAGGATTTGGGGACATTAGGTAGAATTTCACTTGCCTATCTGTGGCTCTGAAATTTCTATCACTACTTTTAAATTGTTGATGTTCTTGTTGTGTGTTTGAGGGTTGCATGTAGTATATATGTGTGTGCATGTACACGGGTGCACGTATGTGAGTGTATATGGAGGCCCGACATTAAAATCATTGCTTTCTTCCATTGTTTGCCACTTCCTTTATTGAGGCAACGTCTCTCAGTTAAGCCTAGATTCTCTGATTGCCTAGTCTAGCTGGTCAGTTTACCCTGAGGATCCTGCCTTTGTTCCCTGTCCCCTAATATGGGATTATGCTAAGCCTGCTTGTCTCGTATGTGGGTTCTAGTTATCGTGTTTGCGGACAAGTGCCTTAATCTATTGAGCTCTCTCCCAAGCCTTAAACTTGTTTTTATGGCTTAACTCAAGCTGTTTTAAAGATTCCCATCTTTAAGATTAATTTGATCCTATTCATTAAGAGTCTGAAAGAGACATATTGAACTCCGCAACAAATGTGTACTGACGATTTTACAGTTTGGGACATATTCAGATACACTGTCCCATTTACTCAATACAAAAGCCATGGTTTATTTTAACCTTACAGATATTGAGGGAAAGACATTAACAGAAATTTATGATTTTTCCATCCTTTGTAGTGAGGCCGATACTTGCCTTTTAAACTGTTCCTTATATCTTACTTTGTCCTGATATTGTTAATTGTACCTTAACTGATCAGTGTGAGATAGAAAATCTCTGGTCTCTCAGACTGCATAAGAGTCATTTCTGTGGACTCTTGAAGGCAGTTTTTTCTTCTCAATCTTAAGTATGCAGATCCTCTGCAACAGAATTACTCTGGGAGACAAAAAGTTATCAGTAAACCCTAGCTCCTCATCTCTATTCTAAGCCTGAGTTTAGCGATGGGACCCAACTCTAGTATCTGACTTTTTAGACTAAACAGAGGTCCTGCTTCATCTCATACACCATGAATAGCAATGGCTTAAGAGTCACATCACCTCTAGGGTCAGTGCCTTGTATGTCTACTGACCCTCTAGGGCTCTGACTGCTTAGGTGAATGGGTCACAGTCTTACTGCATCCCTGAAGACTCCTGTTTGGAATTTGATCCATTGGCTAGAAATTCTTTCTTTATCCCACCCAACAATGCAGGATATTTTTTCCAGACTGGCCCAGAGGAAAAGCTAGTCATTGTTCTCATTTTGACTAATTGGAGACAGTCTGGCCACAAACATCCCACTTTGTGCCTTTTCTCTTCTACAGGGATTGGGCAGGGCTGCAGAGAGCCTGCTGGAGGGCGGCTGGGGTGGGACCCAGAGGAGAGTAATTAGAATTGCAACGCCTTCTGTCATTAAGTCCTGAGTGGAATGCTGATCGGAACAATGAGAAGGTCTCTGCCGTCCTTGGGAACATTTTTGTTATTGTCCCAAGTCATGGACTTCAGTGTAGAGTGAGATTCTTTTATGTCTGTACTTTTCCACAATTTTCTGGAATTTTATACAGCCTGTGTGGTGATTGCAATTTGCTTATAATCTCACAGTTGGCTACCCTCAATTTGTTTCAGTTGGTCTGGTATTCCTTCGGTAAATTGAATGACTACAATTAGGAAAGTCTCTTGTTTCCTTTTGCTGTCTTGGAGAAGGAAAAAGTGTAAATCACTGTCTTCAAGAAATGACACATAAAAGAAATGTCTACATTTTTTCTCTGGCAGCCTCAAGTTTTCCTTCTTCAACAAACATCAAGATCACCCAAATTTTCTATACAAATTCCACATTTTCTTTCTGCGGTATGATATTTCTCTGACATCTTCCTCCAAGCATAGATCTTTTGTACAAGTGGTAGTTGTCCTAAAGAGTTACTGAGAATTTTTCTTATTCTGACCCCTGTGCTAATTAGTTGTGTAAATATTTTCATTTGATAACCCTCACTTGTTGCTTAAGTTACGTTCTATCATAATTTCTACTTTAAAGATGAGCAAATGCAGTCTTAGAAAGTTGAAACTTTTCTGAGATCCAACAAGTATTTGACTGATGATCTATATTGAAGAAATTAGCTACACAGTTGTGTTCCTTTTAGCTGTATCCTGTGTCTTCTTGTCTTACATAATCTTTTCAGTAACAGAAAATACCAAGCTTTAAGTCTCCAATACTGTGTTTGGTTATTTTGATAGCACTAAATAGTTCAGGAAATAAATACTATTGGAGCACCACTTTCAGCTAATAACAAAAAAGGTCAGGAAACATTTCTAAAAGGAAATAGAGTAGACTTTGCTGAGGGCGATGACTATAAGCTCTTCACAGACAGATAGTTTGTAATAACTAGTATGTCATCACCAAAATCTCTATTGAATGCTAGGACTGAGGAAATTGGTGTTTTTATTTAAGTTGGTGTATAGTCCTTATAGGCAGTGTTGGATTTTATAATGTGTATGCATACATTTGTGTATATAGTTTTATGTATCTATATAAAACATAGGAACCATACATCATCTAAGATCTACAAATGGGGGAGAATGTAATATATCTATACAATTTAATTTGGATAATATGATTTCCAGTTGTGTTCATTTTCTGGCAAATAGCACACTTTCATTCCTTTTTATCACAGAATAAAATATTCTCTCTCTCTCTCTCTCTCTCTCTCTCTCTCTCTCTCTCCTCCCCCTGACATTTTCTTCATCTATTCATCTCATGACAGACATCTGGGCTGATTTCATAAGCTGCCTATTGGGACTAGTGCTGTCATAAACATGGATGAGCAAATATCTCTAAGGTATATAAACTTAAGTCCTCTGGGTACATACTGGAAGTGAAATAGCTATGTCAGATGATAGTTCTATGTCTAGTTTTTTTGAGGAGTCTCCATATTGATTTCTTTAGTTACTAGACTAATTTATATTCCTATCAGGAGAATATAAATATTTCCCTTTCTTCTCATTCACTCCAGCTTTTGTTAAACATAGCCATTTTGACTGGAGTAATATGGAATCTCAAATCAGTTTTAATTTGCATTTGACCAATGGACAAAAGATATTGAACATATCTTCATGTGTTTATTGGCCGTTTGTACTTGATCGTCATCTTTTAAGACAACTCCAATCATTTATTTGATCCATGTATTAACTGAATTTTGGGACTTTGTTTTTTAAAATTATTCACATATTCTAGAAATTAATCATTAATACAATTTCTAAAACTCCATAAGCATAGGCAGGAACTTTCTGAAAGGGACTCTAGTAGCCCAAGAAACAATAGCAACAATTGACAAATGGAACTATGAAAAGTTAAAAAGTTTCCATATAGTTAAAGAAACAATTGAATAAAAAGACAGTACCAAATGTAGGAAATATATTAATGTACACCTAACACAAGAAAAGGTGTTCGTCAAAAAGTTGTCATAGCCAGATAAGTCTTGTGAGGTTCTGCTAAGGAAAAGTCACACTGATTTCAATGAAATATTTTATCAATGAACATACTTTTCACAGGGTATTTAATTACCACTTTCAGATTCAGAGGTTTCCCCTAACAAAATACTGCAAGTGGTATGTTTAAAAAGATTACTGGATTTGGAATAAGTTCTTCAATGAAGACTCATCTCCTAGGTGAGCTATATAATCTCTCCAAGCTCAAGTGGTTTACTCTATGAAATGGACATTGCATTATTTATCTTGTTTGGTTGTAATGATTATTGAGTTAAGAAGTATGAAAAGGGTTGTAAATTCAAAAGCATTAAATTATCATGCTTCTTTTGGAGCACTACACTTTTTTTCCACAGTATTTCATTCCTTGACATGCAGTAATCAGTGAAGACATTCATTAATCGATGTCAGACACCAGTGAACCATTTAAACAGAATAATAAAAGCTAGAAGTTGATGTTCTTCTAGAGTAGGTAAGACTTGGACAGATTTGTTAATGTTTCTTCTTTCCTATTGTACTCTTGTGTTACTAAGATACAAGACATGATATCTAAGTTCTAAAAGAAAATATAGAATTATCTTCAAGGCAAAAAACAGTTATTTTGAAACAGAAATTATTTGGAGAAAGAACTCAGCTCCCTTGCTCAGATGTGTTGACCATTATTAATGAATTATAATTAAACTTTAAGAATTGTAAACATCCATTTCAAATCCATCTTTGAACAGTGAAGAGTGAGAGGGACCACTCTGTATCCAGTCTTATTTGTTTCTTCAAATTCTATTAAAGCCAGGAGTCCTTTCTTGGTTTTCTGAATTTTTTTTGTAGATCTCAAGATAAGAAAAGATCTCAACATCCAAACAAGACATAGCCTAGTACAATGGAACAGTAAAATATACAACAGCCAGCAACCATTATTCAGAGTACTGACAACCTGCAATATCCACATGGAATCAGGCTAGCCAAATCTCTTACATGTTTAGACATTCCACTTAAGGGAGAGCTGAATGGGATGAATTGATGAAGGGATAAGAAGTTGGGAAAGAAAGGGGGAGAGAGGAAGGGGAGAAGGAGGGAAGGAAGGGACAATTACTCAAATCACTTTGTAAAACTAGGAAAATTAAAATTAAAAAAATAAGTTCTGAGTGCCAAAAATATCCATCTCAAAATAGTAAATAATGTATTTGTCTATGTGGCTATACAGATGGTCCACTGAAACATTTCATATATGAGGCTGAAAAGGTTCACAATATACCTAATAAAAGTGACCAAATATAACTGGCAGAAAAAGAGTAGGAGATAGCTCATCTGTAAGTGTCTTAAAGACTAACTCGGGTGCTGAAAACATCTGGATGCTTTCACAGTCTTTAGTCGATTATGTTTGGTAATCATGTCTAGCCATTTGAAGACATCTGGATGGTTGAATATTCACCCAGATGTTCATTCTTGAATACATGTTTGGCAACTAAAAAATGTAATTTTCCAGTGCTGGGTCTGAATTTTGCTGAATTTTTAAAAAACGTAAGTTGAACAGTTATTTTGTGTCTCTGCCAATGGCCTAGATTTGGACTAATCAACTAAGAACAGGCTTAGGAAGAAAACCAGTACATCAGTATTCTGAACTATCTTAATTTGCCCAACAGTAACAAGATTTTTCATAGTTAGCTTTGGTGTTCAACAAGTAAATAGAACCCTCATAGAGACTTTGTGATGGTTTATACTGATTGTCAACTTGTTACTATGTAGAAATCTCTATGCATGTCTGTGAGGGATTTTCTAAATTAGGTTACTTATAGAGAGGAAAATAAACCTTAATTTCCAGACTAAATAAAAAGGAAAACTGAAAATAGATCCAGTATTCATGGCTCTTTGCTTCCTGACTGATGCGATGGGACCAAACATCTCAAGCTCCTGCCACCATGATTTCCTTGCCACAATGAACTTCATCCTCTGTTTCTGTAAGCAGAAGTGAACTTGCCCCCTTAAGTTTCTTTTTTTGTCAGTTATTATATCAGATCAAAAAGAAAACTAATTAATATAGAAATTTGGCATCAAGAAATGGGACTGTTGCTATGATAATTTTGACTGTGTAGTGTGAAATCCTTTGGAACTGGTTTGTAGAAGACATGTGGAAGATTTTGGAACTTTGGATTACAAAAAGTCAAATAGTTATTAGAAACAAAATTTAGTAGGTTACTTAAAAAACAAGAGTGCCGACACAAGGTTGGTTCAACATATGCAAATCAATAAGCGTAATGCACTATATAAACCAGTCTAAAATGCAAGACCCCATGATACTCTCAATAGATGCAGAAAAAGCTTTTGACAAGATCCAACAGCCTTTTATGATCAAAACCCTAGAGACAGTTGGAATGGAAGGAACCTTTGTCAATATAATAAAAGCTGTCTACAACAAGCCCACAGCAAGGATTATACTCAATGGGGAAAAACTCAGAGCATTTCCATTAGGAACTAGACAAGACTGTCCACTTTCACTACTTCTCTTCAATATTGTACTTGAAGTCTTAGCTGAAGCCATGAGACAAGAAAGGGAGATAACAGGGATTCAAATCGGCAAGGAAGAAGTCAAGTTATCTCTATTTGCTGAAGACATGATTTTATGCCTGAGTGATCCCAAAAACTTCACCAGGAAACTCCTGGAACTAATACAGAAGTTCAGCAGGGTAGCAGGATACAAAGTAAACATACAAAAATCAGTGGTCTTCCTATATGCACAGAATGAAAGAAGTGAAAAAGCCCTAAAAGAAGCAATCCCATTTACTATAGCCCCTAAAAAAATGAAATACCTTGGTATAAACCTTTACAATGAAAACTTTAAAACCCTAAAGAAAGAAATTACAGAAGACACTAGAAGGTAGAAAGACCTCCCATGTTCCTGGATTGGCAGAATCAACATCATAAAAAGGACCATCCTACCAAAGGCAATATACAGATTCAATGCTATACCAATTAAAATCCCAAAGCAATTTTTCAAAGAGGTTGACCAAACAATCTCAGCGTTCATATGGAGGCACAAAAGACCCAGGATAGCACAGACAATCCTGAGTAACAAAAACACTGCTGGAGGTATCACCATACCTTAGTCTATACTACAATCCATAGTTATAAAAACAGCCTGGTACTGGCTCCAAAATAGACACACAGATCAATGAATAAGGGTTGAAGACCCAGATATAAGCCCACATAATTACAGCCATTTTATCTTTGACAAAGGGGCCCAAAGAATCCAATGGGAAAAGAACAGCATCTTCAACAAATGGTGCTGGCAAAACTGGATCTCCACATGCAGAAGATTAAAATTGGACCCGTACTTGTCACTATGTGCAAGACTTACTTCCAAAAGGATCAAGGACTCAATATAAGGCCAGAGACTATAAAAACCTTAGTTGAAAGGGTAGGGAACTCCCTGGAGCTGATTGGACTAAGCCAACAGTTCCTAATCGGAAATGCAATAGCACAGTCAATACAACCAACACTCAACAGATGGTATCTTATGAAATTAAAGAGCTTCTGTTCAGAGAAAGAGATTGTAAATGGAGCAGAAAGGCAACACACAGAATGGGAGAAAATCTTCATTAACTATATATCTGATAGAGCTCTATTATCCAGAGTGCACAAAGAACTTAGAAAACTAAACACCAAGGAAACTAATGGCCCAATTAAAAAATGGGCCTTGGAACTTAAAAGAAGATTTACCAAGGACAAAATTAAAATGGCCAACAAATATCTTTAAAAATGCTCCACATCCTTAGCCATCAGGGAAATGCAAATCAAAACTTCCCTGAGATATCATCTCACCCCAGTCAGGATGGCAAAAATCCACAATACAAACAATACCAAGTGCTGGAGAGGATGTGGAGAGAGGAGAACTCTCCTACATTGCTGGTGGAAATGCAGGCTCATACAACGACTCTGGTGATTCTTAAAGAAGTTAAAGATTGAAATGCCATATGACCCACCTATTCCCCTTGGTGGAATAACCCCCCTATACAGCAAAAATTCACCCCGATAGCACAAGCATGACCATGTTCATAGCAGCACTGTTTACAATAGCAAAGTCATAGAATCAACCCAAATGTCCAACAGTTGACGAGTGATAAGGAAAATGTGGTACATTTATACAATGGAATACTATTCAGCCATCAAAAATGATGAATCAATGCAATTTGCCGGGAAATGGGTGGAATTAGAAACAACTATATTGAGTGAAGTATCCCAGACACAGAAAATTAAGCACCATATGTATTCCTTAATAGGTGAATCCTAGTACCAAACCTACTTAGAGACACACTCAAAGATAGATCTCTGTAATACCTACAGTAATTGGAAAGATTATAAACAGGAAAGAAGGGGAAGGAGGGCCCCACCAGAAACAAGGAGAGAGGGGATCATGCTACAGCAGAGATAATAGGCCACCATCAAGGACTGCAAGTAAGAAATAAGACATCTGGTTAAGCTCACAGACTGTCCTTCCTGGTCACTTGCAACTGATGGGGTATGATCTTACCAGAAAGGGTGGGCATACGGTCTGTTAGATAGAAGGTAACCATCTTGCAATGGGAGGCTGACCCACCCCTCACCGCAGTCTCCTACTCTTATTCCATCTACCTTTGAATCTATCCTTATAATAAAACTCTATTTTAACAGCTTTTTATCTCTGACTAGGGGGTGACATCCAATATCCATCAGGATGGAGCCAAGGGCATTGCAGGAGGAACAAAACTGAAAAAAAAAAATCAGCAAACCATAATTCAGAACATCAGAGACTCTATATCACCTGGAATCAGGCCTGCCTAATCTCTCCACATCCTAAAGCTCAGGGAAATTTGAGGAAGAGGGGGTAAGATTGTAAGAGCACAAGGATGGGAGGAGTTATGATATGCAAGATACTCCACACAAGTTAGGGACAAGCCAATTATAATAGGACTCTGCATGATCTGCGCAATGACCAACATATCATTGACCTCTCAAAGTCTAGCATGGACTCAAGGCACTAAGATCCTTAGAAGCAAGGGATTAACAGTCACAATAGTGTTCCTATACTTAAGGGGAACACAAGAAAGAGTTCTAGGAAATGCCCCTGAGTCCTTATACCTCATCAGAGAGGAGGACCCAGAGGAAAGTTTGATATACACATTAAAGGATGCTTTAGAGATGGGGGGAGGGGCACTGGGAGAAAAGGAGGGAGGTGGGAAATTAAGGGGAAAAGGGGGAAGGGAGGGAGCAGGAAGGTCCATGGAGGGGTGGAGGGAGGGAGGGGACAAGAGTACCTATACGTTTGTATGAGTAGAAAAAAAAAAAAAAAAACAAGAGTGCCGAGAGAAACATGAACAGTAGAAGCCCAGCTCCTGAGCTCTTGTACATACCAAGAGCTTGGGAAATCCATTGAGGAAAACTGCAAGCGTGGAATAGAGCTGACCCTGAAGCACTTTAGGCATCGTCATATGTCTTTTCTTAGAGAAGATTTAAAATGCATAAGTTGTTTGAACTTATTAAATTGAAAAGTTCAGTAAGACTATAAACATAGTAATTTGAGAGCATTGTATTTTTCTTGGTTGTCCTCTTACTTCCCTCTCTCCCTTCCTTTCTCTCTTATTTCTAAGCAGTTTGATTTTTTAAGCTCTTTTGGTCTCAGTATTTTTTTTATTACAACATATATAACGACTCAGACAAAATGAATTCATCTTTTTCTCAAATGCTTAGGGTCCCTTTAAGATCATCAAATAATATTTGGACGTAAGCAGAGAATGAATTTTTGTTCTAGTGCCATTCTTTTCTCTATTTTAATTCTTAATACGTACATTTCTTATTTAGAGGGAAAATTTTCTTTTTGACTTATGAATGTGATTACCTTGCAGGCTAATATCCTAACAACATTTCCATTGCTGGCCCCAGTATTAATCATCTTGTAGGCACATGTTATAGGCACTGCTTTCTGCAATATCAAAAATATTATTAACTGTTTCTTTGCACTTCTAAGAAATGAAAAAGTAACAAAATCCTTCTCTATGAGATTTCAATATCACAGATAAATAATGTCCCTTCAGTAATGCTGTACTCTGGTAATTCAGGACATATAGTGAGATCTTTTATATTTTATGTAGAAACAACTTTATAGACTAAATGAAATTTGCAAATTTTATATTTGTATAATTTGCCAACTATACAAAGTGACAAACAAGGATATAGTTGATATATGAACAAGATATTAATTTTTTATGTTTTCTAACATTTTGTGAAAAATCTTCATGGACATTGAGAAGACAATTAGAGATTGTATTGTTTGGAGAAAGTTGTATTGGTTAAATATAATTGAATCAGTTTTTATACTGCTGGTAGTGAACAGATGTGTTTTATCAAAATTTCATCATTTTATCAGTGCTCCTGAAATCCTAGTCCTAGAGTGTGTGTGTGTGTGTGTGTGTGTGTGTGTGTGTAGATAGATAGATAGATAGATAGATAGACAGATAGATGATAGAGAGATAGAGATAGAGATAGAGATAGAGTAGAGATAGAGATAGAGTAGAGATAGAGACGCAGGAGGAGAATTAAAAGTTCAAGGCCAGGCTAGGCTACTCTGCTAATTGGTAAGAGTCTGTCTCAAAATGAGACATTGTATGTTCTGTGTGTTGAATTAAATACTATAAAAAAGCAGAAGGAAAAGAAAAATATAACAGCGAAATGGTAGTAGAGGAGAAAGAGGCACAAGAGAGAGAGAGGTGGAATGGTCAAAAGAAAAGGCAAGCTGAATTATGGAAGACACCAGAAATAAAATGTGACTGATCCTTTTCCAGTAATATCCATTTTCTTTGAACCCTCCAAGAGATAATTCCTGTTCCTCTACCCTATATCAGTCTTCTGCACTGCCTCAGACTTGCTAATATTGTAATGGAACAATGCTAATGGCTTTCCTGAAGTCATCTTCAAATGGGAGTGAGAGTTGCCAGTGGAGTTCTGTTTATCTTAGATTTCGAGTTCAAAAGTTTGTCTGTTTCCATGCAATGTTTCATGAGGTAACAACTCTTTTCAAATTATAAAGTACTCCTTTAGGATGAAGACCACTGAATTGGTCCAATGGGTTTTAAAGTGGTGCTACAAATAAACATTATTTGGACTTAAAATAACATGCATCCTTATTGATGTAATGCCTAGGATTTCTTCATTATTTCTTCCTTTCCAATCTTGCATTCTGTTTTTGATTCCAAATATAACTTTGAATGCAAGCTGTGTGTCTACTTCTATTACATATATAACATACATTACTCTATGTTATATATGGTATAAGGATAGAGATAAAGTCTTAGTAAGGATTACTGGGTTGAGGAGGATTCTTTCTGATCTAGGGTTACTGGGGGACTTGTAATTTCATAAAAATCACACAGTGTGAATTTTGTTTAAATATTTCTCAATAATGACTGAAGAACATTTATGTTATTCTTGAGCATCATCATATGAGCCCATATTCCAAACATCTTTCTTCAAATATATTTTTTAAAACTTGTTTGTAGACACAATGGGCAAAGCCAATTCACCACAATGTTGGTGTATCTTCTTGCTTTTGTGAGCATAACACTATAGAATCCTCACTCCTAATATTGGGGGTAAAATGGGTTACTTTATTTTATTTGACCACTGTCTAGTCAAATAGTGAACCTCAATCCTGTGAGTTCTAAACCATTCTGCTTACAGATCAAGGCCAGATACACTAGTTTTTTAATACCTTGTGAAGTAGGTGAATAACTACATGTTCAAAACAGCAGATTCCCAAAGTTACAACTAAAGCAGAGAATATGGTTTGCATTGGAATTGGCAGGAAGACTTGTATCAGAGGACAGATACAAAGCTCAGCAGGCGCACATTGCCAGGGCACACTAATCCATGTGAAACCAGGCCAAAACCTTGAGGACTTATAGAATAATTCAAGACGTCTTTTGTTATTTTTAAAGAATCATTGAGAAAAAATGGCACAGAACTGGGTGATACTGTTGTTTGCTTTTATCTCCAACAACTTGCATAGCACCCTTTGGCACTGTCAAAGCTGATCAGCAAAGAGGATGCTTCTAGATCAATTTGTTTTTTCCCATGTCTCATTACACATGTCAACATGTGTCTCTGAAGCAACTGGATCTTACTGTCAGTTTCTGGGAGGCAACCAAAGTACTAGAGGGGAACAAATTACTAAGATTTACCTATAAGGACATGATACCAAATTGTAATCTCAACATTTATTTTACATCCACAGATTAGAGGAACTCTAAACTCTTTACCTAGAAGCTTCCTTTTGCAATGGAAGATATTTATACAGGGAATACTGAAGTACAGAGAATAAGGGAGGACTGCTCAGTTCTAACCTTCTAAGTCACTCTCCACCCAATGCTTTGGAAACATTGTTGAAGAGGGGGCTATAAAAATGTAAGAGCATGAAGTTCGGGAGGAATGCTGTCAAACAGCATCCTCTGAACATAACAGGGCTGCTTCATCTATGAACCCACTGAAGCAATGTCTACTTCTACGAGACTTGCGCAGGACTTGACCTATTTAACATGGAAGGGGAAAGACTTTAAGAGCTATGGTACCTCTCTGAGATACTTTTGAGGATTAATGATAGATTGGGAGTAATGGTAAAAGGGAGCTACTTTCCTTAATGGTATGATATCTGATATGTCATCTGTGTTCCTGCAGTGCTCAGAGACAAATGCCAGTAACAGGCGTCCTAGATGACTCAGTGGCACACACATACACACAGAGAGTGGCTAGAAAGAAGTCTTGCCACTCACTCGATGATAAATCTCTGTAATACAGTAATTGCAAGGAGTATGAACAGGTGGGATGGGGTAGGAGGGCCACACCAGAAACAAGGAGAGAGGGGACTATGTAACAGCAGAGAAAATAGGCCTCCATCAAGGACTGTGAGTAAGTAATGAGACATTTGGTTAAGTTCACAGACTTTTCGTTCCTGATCATCTACAACTGAGGGGGTGTGATCTCACCAGAAGGGGAGGGCATATAGTCTGGCAGATAATAAGTAACCATTTTGCAAATGGGTGATTGACCCCTCCCTCACTGTGGTTTCCTACTTTTATTGCATCTACCTTTGAATATACTCTTATAACAAGACTCTAGTTTAACAGTTTTTTATCTCTCCAGGGGGTGACATGCAATACCCATCAGGATGGAGTGAAGGGCATTGCAGGAGCAGCAAAACCCCAAAAGAAAATCAACAAACCATAATCCAGAACTTCAGAGACTCTATATCAACCACCTAGAAGTAGGCCAGCTTAGTCTCTCCCCATCCTGAAGCTCAGGGACATTTGCAGAAGAGGGGGCGGTAAGAGTGTAAGAGCACAAGGATGGGAGGAGCAATGATTTGCAAGATACTCCACACAAGTTAGGGCCGAAGCAATCATAATTGGACTTTACATGCCCTGCACAATGTCCAACACACTATTGTCCCCACAAAGTCTAGCATTTGCTAAAAGCACCAAGATCTTTGGAGGCAAGGGATTGACAGCCAAAATAGTGTTCCTATGCTTAAGGGGAACACAGGAAAGGGTTCAGGGAAATGCCGCTGGGTCCTTGTATGTCATTGGAGAGGAGGACCCAGAGGACAGTCAGGCATGCACATTAAAGGATTCTCTGGGGATTGGGGAGGGGAGGCACTGGGAGGTGGGAGGGGTGAGGGGAGGGCGAGCAGAGGGGTGAGGGAAGGAGGAGGGAGGGAGGGAACCGGTGTACCTGTTAAGTTTGTATGAGCGGAGATAATAAAAAATGTTAAAAAAAAAAGAAAGAAGTTTTGCTTTGGGAAAAGGAGTAAGGATGAGATAAGGTATAAGGAATGAAACTGACAAATTCATTATATTCATGGATGAAACTCTGAAGAAATAAAAATAAATTTTAAAAAAGACCTCAAACCTAATACAAGTTTCAGGGAGGTAAATGCCTATTTTGTTATTTTCCCATCCCATTGCCCTTCGACTCCCATATACTCATTCATATATATTCTGATGGCTTTAGGTTGAGTGTTCTACAAACTTTATGAAATTAAGTTGTTTGTACAGTCTATTAAATCAGCAACTTTACACTTTTGTGGAATAAAAAAACACTTATTGTATGAGTGTGTGATATACATGCATGTGAACATGTATGTACAAGGGCCATTGAAGGAGATCTAGTGTCTTGCTTGCTCTATCACTGCATTCTGAGAAACAGGGGCCCTCAATGAATGTGGAGCTTATCTTTTTTGCAAGACTGGTTGTCCAGCAAACCCAGTAATTCTCATGCCTGTACTCCCATAGGACTGCATAAGCACACTTGGCTTTTTTATAAGGACACTGGGGCTTGAACTCATGTCCTCATGTTTGCACAGCAAACACCCTTATCCCTGATCCTTCCCCACACCCTGATCTCCCACCATTATTCTTACAAGAGTTTCATACATCAACTCTTACTTGCATTGAGAACTGCAAAAGATACGGTTATAATGTTTGCTTTAAATTGTCCACTGGGAGCAGATTCTTTTAGTTTTTCTTCATCTACGCATGCCTTTGTTCCATCTTTTTTCTTAAAGGATAATTTTGCTATATGTAGAATTATGAGTTGACAGGTTTTTTATATTTATATCACTTGAAACAGGGTACTCCTTTTTTACCTTCATGGATTTGATGAAATTTATAATAACTCAAATAATTTAGCCATAAAGGCAACATATTATTTTCCTCTAATTGCCTTCAAAGACTTCATGGTCAATTTGTAGAGTTTAGCTTACAATATATCTGGACTTTAGATTTCTTTCAATTTCTTGTCCTGAAACTTCATGAATGCCTTCAGTCCAGGAATTGATATTTTCTGACCATATTTGAGAAACTTTTCTGTCTTCATTTTCTTCATTTATTTATTAGACTTGTACCATCTCCTCTCTGCACCAATGAGGCAAATGACAACTTTATTTTGATTGCTTATTTGGTTAGTTGATTGGGTTTTTTTAACCTAGGGGTCACCCAGGCTTTATTAATTTTTCTGTTTCTGTATTAAATACTTTCTCTTTCTTCGTATCTACTTGTCTCTGCTACTGAGCATATCACTGAGCGTTTTAAAAGTCTTGATAGTTGTACTATCAATTATAAAATTTCCATGGCTGCTCCTTTATATTTTCTGTTTCTCTGCTTTGGCTTTCTAGTAAGTTATTTGTTATGAATGTTGCCGTTTGTTAATAAAATATATTTATAATGGCTTCTCTGTAGTCTTGGTTAAATAATTCTATCCCATCACCTAAGATCAGTATTTATTACTTTTTCTCATGTAGTTGAATTTTTTCTAGTTCTTATGCTATTTTGGATTTTATCCTAGAAATTTTTATTGTAATTTTGTGAGACTTGTATATGATGTTGACCTGTCAAGATGCTGACAGTTGGAATTTTCTGAAATGTTTAAAAAGGGAATTGAACAATATTTTGTGGGAAAATTTCACTTTAATCTTTTCGAGATACATGTGGCTGGACACATCTCTTCCTCCATTTTCATTCCTTGGCTTTGCAGACCCTGCTGCCGTAGTCTCTCAGCCCCTTCCTTGCTTGCCTGGCATCCAGGCAAGTTCTTAGCTGTCAAATTTCTATCCAGGTGGCCTCCATAAATATCTCAACAGAATTTATTTTCTTTCATTTTCTTTGGCCTGACTCGAGAATTTGCTGATTGGGAGACTGTTTGGGGGCTAGTGTGCCCAAAGATGGATAGTCACATCTGCTAGGCATTTAGGTTAATTATTACACCTGTGTCATAAAACCTGTATTAATAAAGAGGTGGTGAGGAGCCTCATGCTGCAGCCCAGACAGCGCCTGCTCTCCTTCCCAGCCTTCCCTCCAGGTTAGCAGTGTTCCTAACAGCATTCTTAGCACATGCTTCCATGACTAATGCATCTCTAAAATCCATCCGGATCTCTATCACATACTTTCCAGAGATATCCTTTCTTATCATTTCCCTTCCTACATTCTAGTCAGGGTCATCTCTAATCACACGACACCTAGAATATTACAAAATCAAAATTGGTCCTATCGCCAGCTGCCTGCCTCTTCTGACCATCTTTTAACAATAGAAAGAACCTTTCTTTTAAAAATAATGTTGATCAGATTTCACTCCAATGCCTTGACTGGTAAGTATGTGTCCCCCTTTGATCTACTAATAGGCTCCCAGAAATGTACATGGCTTTCTGTTGTCTTTTAAAAAAATCAAAAACAAATGCTTCATACTGGTCTTTAAGGCTGTCTCGCAACCTTGCACAGTATTGCTGTTCTTATTTATGTCTGATCTTTGACCTACAATTACTTCGTGTTTGAGTTAGGTAAACCTGCTTACTCTCACATACATGAGCTTTTATGCATGGCGGTTGGCTGCCTAAAACTTTAACTGCATGACCACCTCTAAATATTTCTCCTTTTATTTACATCAAGTTCTTCTGAAACAAAATATATATATTTGTTATGAATCATCCCAGACACAACCTTAAAACTTCAATAAGTGGGACCTGATGCTTGATGGGAAGTAGTTGTGAATCCCAGACATGCAAGCTCACAGCAGATTCCAAGATGCAAAATAATCTTCATACCTTTAACCTAGGTGGTGTTGATAAACAAGCACCAGTCTACATAATGTGTAAGCCTTTGGTGGAGTTTTTCTATGTTGCAGAGCCATTTAACACACTAAGGAAATGAGGAAGAAAGCAGACATTTGCCTGGACAGTTAGCTTTTGGGAAATGGCTATGTCAATAAATAAGATTACAGATGTTTCAATCTCACGACAATTAGACGAAAAGTTGTGAATAAGAAATTGTAATGCTAGAAGAAGCAGAGAGGGTGAAATGCTGTTGACACGCCAAACCACATGCTACTCACACCTCCTGATATATTTCAATTCCTAAATCATGACCACTGAGGTATAATTGAAGTGTTCTGAATCTTCATTGCATGTTGAAGGTGGAGATGATGATTTAAAAATAAAACTAATATGGATTTGCAAGGCTTTCTTTAGCATCCCATTCTGTAGTGTGTTCACTAGCGAGATTCAGCAGAGTTAGTTAAGATAGGACTAAATAACTTGGGATTCTTACAATAAGTGTAGAATCTCATATGAGTAGAAAAGTGTAGTTCAGGACACTTCTGTATTTTATACTGACTTGATTCATGATTCATACCTTTTCTTGCATGTTGCTTGTTCTGTTTTACTTCTAGATCTCTGTCCACTATCTTCCTAGTCCTCCTTCCTCGTTCTGTTTGTCTCTCTTTTTTCCCCATGAAATTTAGAGGAAAAGAAACATCATTAATCACTCTGCAGGATGCAATGCTTAGATGGCTATCCTTGAAGGGAATCTGTTTAGCATCAACAGATTTTTCATTTCCTTTCAGCAGGGACAGTGGACTGCTCTGTGTCCCCGAGGGCCAAGCAACATGAGAGCAGGTACTCAGTGCTCCACAGGAGACAATTAAGACCCAGGGTTAGAGATGCAATAGCATTTAAACCAATCTAGTACTTGAAATTAGTGCCCTTCATTCCTCCTTCTGCTTTATGAGACTTAAAGATGTAGATCCTAGGCCAGAGTTTGTCTGCATTGGTCAATGACAGTTATTCATTCACTTATCATTTATTCACTTCACATGAATCTTAACTTCATGAGTTAAACTATACAGTTTCCATAAAAAGAACTTAGTGATGTTTAAAGGTCTAGATGCACTAATAAAGTTTTTCAATAAAAAAATCTGACAGAGATAGAATTTTATAGTGATCTTAAATAATTTACATGAGAGAATGGTTTTCTATTTAAAAAATGCAAAAACTCTGATCACTTCAGGCTTTGGTATACATACACAAGATTATACCAATGTTCTTTACAGATCAGACATTGAAGTAGAATAATAAAAGTAACTACCTAGAAAGTGCAGAAACAATGGGAGAAATATGTACATGGAAGTTAATTGACATGGAGCGAAAAAAATACGGATGAAACTATGAAAGGGGTTAAGCAGTACAGCGGTTGCCGTGGTTATTTTTTCTGCTGTTGTGAGACACTGCTCAGACTCAAACAACTTAAGGAAGAAAAGGGAGACTTATTTAGTTTATGGTACAGGGGATATACAGTCCATTACAGAAGAAAAGTCACTGCAAGAGGCACAAACTGAAGGCCGCTTAGGTTATGTTCATCATGGAGGCCAAGAGGTTATACGGCAAACTGCTAGAGCAGACTGCTTGTGGAAGCCAAGTGGAGCTACCTAACTTCAAGGTCTGTCCCTTTATAACCTGCCTTCCTCCACAAGGCTCTACCTCCTAAAGGTGTCACGACCTTCCCAAACATTAACAGCTAATGCTGCAAACTCATATTTAAAACATAACAGTGTTTAACTGAAAATAACAAATCTGTCTGATAAGAGATTATGGAGACTGAGAAAAGGCAATGACCCTATAACGATGAAAAATTCTGAAAATTGAAGAAATAAGCCTTCACTGTTTGACAAAGCACATGAATAATAGAAAGACAGATTGCCTATGAAGAAATAATGAAAGTATAACAAAAAAGTGTTGTAAATATTGTTTTAATGTGTAAAAGAATTCCCACAATAGTAAAAGAGAAAGAAAACTGTGAAATACTCTTTCGACAAAATAGACGATAATTTGAAGTCTAAGACTCTGAAAACAAACTAATGCTAAGAAATGAGGATGCTAGGGATAATTTTTAATTAATTTATTTTGGGTGTGTGTGTGTGAGAAAGAGAGAGAGAGAGACAGAGAGGGAAAGACAGAGAGAGACAGAGACAGAGACAGAGAGAGAAAGAGTATTGTGTGTCCCTGTGAAGATCCAAGGGTGACCAGGAATCATCCTGGATTGCTTCTACCCTTTTTGCTTTGCTCTGAGATTTCCCAGATCCCACCCACCAGGGCCTGAAGTTCAGGCCACTACTGTTTTTGCCTGACATTTTTATGTGGGACTTGGGATTCAAATTCAGGATGTTCTACTTATGAGGCAGAGTCTTAACCTCTCTCTACAAACCTTGGAAATAATTTTTGCATAAAGATCCATTACATGTATGTTACCATTTATACAAGCTATTAAGCTATTGAACTATTAAAAATGAACTATTCAAAACCTATGTAAGAAAAAATTAAATTAAATTGGAACAAAGAATTTGGATAGTTGGAAACAATGTTAAAAATTGCTAAAATAAGAAATCAATACAATGATATATATATATGAGAATGAAGCACATCACATTTCAATGCTAACTTAAAAAATGAACAATTTGAGCTTTGAAAAAAAGTGAGATAATTATTAGTGTTCAAAGTATAGGAAATTGATTAACATTAGATTTTCTTTTCTGTCTGTGTGTGCATGTGCGTATGCGTGTGTGTGTGTGTGTGTGTGTGTGTCAATATAAGTATTTGCAAGTGTGTGGGCTCATATGTGTATGTGTTAGTGCACAAGTCCCTATGTGCTTACATACATATAGAGGCCCAAAGTCAGCATCAGTGATCTTTGATCACCCTCCATTTTGATGATGAAGACAGACTCTTTCAGTTAAACCCAGAGCTTGCCAGTCAGCTAGGCTAGCTAGCTAAGTTGCCCTTTTCCTGTCTTTGACTCCTGAGTGCAGGGATTATAGGCAGCTTGTATGCCTGTCTGGCTCTTATGTGGGTTTTGAGGATCCAAAGTTCACCCTCATTCTACATCTCCACAATTCCTTAATCTTAATTTTTCTTAATGTGTGAAAACATGTTGGAAATGTAAAGCTACCCATTAAAGAACAAAAATAGATCATAACTTTCTATTTCCAAATCATCAGACTAAATCAGTAGAGACCAGGAAATATATACAAGGAAAGTCAGCAAAGGAAAATAGAATGATAAATTTGACATGAGAAATGAAAATAACCAGAAAATAGCTTTTCACTTAATAGAAGGATGTCACTGATCTTGTGTGATTGATGCATTGTAAGAACTAGATAGATTAAAAAAAACTAGAAAACAGTTCTTTAAAAACTCAAATAGATATGAAAATAACAAAACTGAAACAAAAACCTTCTTTAGTAGTGAATTCCTGCTCAGGGGAGCGAGTTTGAAATTTTCTGTGGCTATTGCTGCACAGGGATCACCTGAGCATTTTTGTGTTTCAAAGGAAAATGTGTCTTTGGCATTTTTAAAAGAATGCTAAGCTATCCTCTCTAATGTCTGACCCACGGAGAAACTCTGATGCTATACAAATCAAATCCATCCGTGGTTAGCTTAGAAAAAGGGAGGGGGGAAGAAACAAAGGAAAGAGCTTTTAGTTGTTTTTGTTTTCAAACATTTTCACGTGCTTTAAATATGCAAGAGAATAAAATATAATTTAGATATTCCCATGTCAAAGCCAAATGAGAATTTATAAGTTACTGTCTTCAGTTCCTGTGTTTAACAAATAAATCCAGATAGGTGAGACTATGTCGCAGGACCAATAACAGAGTGACAGTTGAACTGGAATTATGGCTTCCTATTTTCCATTTTCTAATATAAATATGAGCACATGGGTTTGGGTGCAAGTATACTACATTTGAGATTCTTGATCCGCTACTTGATAATTATTACAGAGTCCAATAAAAATGTTGAAGGTTATATATACATATGTGACATATGCGTATATCCAATTTAACAGTTTGTATGTTTTTAAATGTATCATCTAGAGAGTGCACAGTCCAATAGGGTGAAATTAACTCTACTTAAGTTATATTAAAAATATAGCCTATAGTCATTCATAAATAGGCTTAAGGACAGAAATTACTTCAATATATGCTGAAAAGGTACCTGCTGGGCCTATGAAATAGTTCAGTGAATAAAAACACTTATGTGCAAACTTTGCGATTTGAGTTTGTTCTCCAGAAGTGTTACAAGTGGAAGGAGAAAATAGACTTCCATAAGTTGTCCTCCACATGCACATTTGTGTTCTTTTCCTGTCCTTGCTCCTATCTCTCCACTTTCTTTCTCTATCTCATGAATATATGAATATATGAGTGATTACAATAATTTAAAAAATCCTAAGTGAACCAAAGACTTTAATGTATCACCTAAACTTCTGAAGGTACTTGAGGAGATATGGAGAATATACTTGGAGTTATAGGCTGAGTCAAGGACTTTCTTGAAAGAACCCTAAAGATTAGAAAATAATTCTAAGATTTAACCATGAAACTGCATAAAATAAAAGTGATTCTGTATAATAGAAGCAACAATGAACTTAAGGGGCAGTCTACAGAATGGAAGATCTTTGCCAGCTGATAAAAGATTAATATCTATTAATATCTGTAATATCTATTATAATTAAAGAACTCAAAAAGATTAAACACAAAAACAATTAACTTAATCCATAAATGAGCAAACAGAATAAACAGGCACTCTCAAAACAGGAAGTACAGGCGGACAATTAATACAGGAGAAGATGCTCAGCCTTCTTAATCATTCCATTCCACCCTGTCAGAATGGTGGCCATCAGGAAAAATAGAGATAACACACGATGATGAGTGTGTTCCTAAATACCACAGTGTTCAAGCCACAGTGAAATTCATCTTTGTACACTCTACACAATGAATGTACACTAAGTGAAAAATATTTCAGAGAAAAAAATAACAGGAAATATTATTACAAAATTAATTAATTAAAGTTTTAAAATTCAATTGCTTGTTCATATACTTCACATTTGACTACTTACCATGCACATGTGGTACATGGCTACCATATTGGATGGAACTCCAGTAGTTCCATTCTAGGGTGGTTGTATATAATGTGATAACTAAATAAATGAGGTAATGGAGGAAGTACAGTCATTACCCAACAAGCGTGCAATAAAGGCACTATGATAGGCATAGGTGATTCTTGAAGAATTAAAGTAGACCCACTAAAGAGCAAATATAATTAAGATAAATTTAAGGAAAAATATTTTTTGAATCTTAATGATTTCATGTGATAGATACATAGATGATAGATATAGAAGGATGGCAGATAATCAATAGAAGATGATAGATGATAAATAGACAAGCAGATGAAAAATAGATGTTAGGTAAATAGACCATTTTTCTTAAAATAGTTTCCCTTTGTTTTCATAATTCATAATTTCCGGTCCTACAATTAGGCCTTTTATATATTTGAAGTCAATGTTTGTGTATAATGACATGTAAAATCTAGCTTTGATATTGCACATGGATATCCAGTTTTGACAGCACAAATCATTGAAGATACTGTTCCTTTTCCAAAATAGATTTATGACTCCTTTGTCAAAAATCTATTAGCTATTATATATAAAGCAATGTGGATGTGGATTTCTTTCTGGGTTTGCTATTCACTGGTCTGTTGTCAATTTTTATTTTAGTACCATGCTGTTTGTGTTCATCTGAACATTTTAAAGTTAGTTCTTGTGATAACTCAGCTTATTCTTAGGTTTTGTGCATTTGTTTTTTCTTAAGATACCTTGACCATTCTAGAGGGTTTCTGAATTAATGGATTTCAGATTTCATTTTTCTATGTCTCTGATGAATGTCATTGGCACTTTTATGGAGATTACATTGAATATGTAAGATCACTTTGATAGAAAGTTTCTTTAAAATATTGATGCTTTTGATCCTTAAACATTGATTTCCCTTTTTTCAGCTTTTTTGTGTCTTCTGTATTTTTCCATTGATGCTTTATAAGTTTAACCATAGATATCTTTCACTTCCTATAAAAAATTATTCCTAGTGACTTTGTAAATTGTGAGATGGCTACTGTAATGCTGACTTTATGTTCAAGTATATTAAATATTTAAATATTATATGTATAAAGCCATGCCATCTGAAAACACAGGTAATGAGATTTACTCTTTTCCAATTTCTATGTCATTTATTTCCTTCTCTTCCCTAGGATGATGGGTACTTTATCTTGGTATATTATTATGATTATTAACTTGTTCCCCTGTACCTCAGTCTGGTCTCTAAAAGATGACCTTGACTTCTGACTCTTCTGCCTCCACCTCACAAGTACTTGAATTACAGGTGGGTACAACCATGTTCAGTTATATGTCATCTCACATTCACCAGGATAGCCACTAATGTTTGAATGAAAATATTACTAAGGATGAAGAGAACTCAGAATAAAAGGAAATTAGTGGAAATACAAAATGCATAGCTACTAATGAAAATTATATTGCTGTTCCTAAATGCTGACAATAGATCTACTATATGTTGTAGTCACTTGTTTCATGGCTATGATAAAATAACTTGATAAGAGCACCTTAAAGAAGGGAGGGTTTTACTTTTGGCTTATAGCTCTAGAGGACACAACTCATGATGGCAGGGAAGGTAGGGTAGCAGGAGCAGGAGCTAGTTGGTCAAATTGAATCTATAACCAGGAAGCAAAGAACTATGAGTGCTGGTGTACAAATTTTTCTCTTTATTCAGTCCAGAACCTCAGACTGGTGAATGGTGCACACCATATTCAGGGTATGTCTGTCCCACTTCAGATAATCCAATCAAGAAATTCTTTCATAAACATGTCCAGATTCTTGTTTCTAGGGTGATTCTAAATCTCACCAACTTGACAACTAAATTTAAATTTTACAACTCCACCCCTTTACAACTTGGCAGTCAAACATATCACTTTGAAGTTTTTTGCCGTCTACTGTTGTCCCTATAGGCTCATTGCCTTATCAAACTGCAAGATGCAGTCAGTCTACCTTTAAAAAGACCCATGGTCTTTAATAGTTCTTACACTGTTCAAAAATGTTAATGTAGGTTGTCTCTCCTCCTCCTTCCTTCCCTCTCTCTTCTTCCTTATCTTCTTCCCCCTCTTAAATAAATAAATAAAGCTATATGAAGTAAGTCTGCCTCTCTCCTGATATGTTTTATCATACTTTGCATTTTCACTTAAACATATTATGACTTCTGTTTGGAGTATGCAAATTGTATGTATCATTGCCTTTCACTGTGGGATCACTATTAAGTAAATTTGTAGAGCACATCACTAGTACGCTAATGACCATGGTACTGGTAACTAAAATGGCTCAGTAAGTAGGAGGACTGGTGCACAGAACAACGATACAGAGCAAAAGGGTTGATTCTCACCCCAAGTGGGGCCACATGGAACACTTAACAGTGGGAGATTCCCTCATGCTATGAAACATGGGTACAATTTAAAACTCATGAATTATTTATATCTAGAAATCTCTACTTGGTGTTTTTAAACTCTGGGTAGATGAAACTGCAGAAAGCAAAGCCAATGTGTGAGTGGACCACACAAGTGAAAGAACTTGAAATAAGAGGGAGTCTGTCAGGGGAGATGAAGGGTCGTAAGAGGAAAAGGAGGGGGATGGGATTGAGGATTAAGATGTGAAAATATCATAAATTCACTATCTTCATGTATGTGACACTAAAATATTTTTAAAATTAAAGCAATGTGTGAGAATTGATTCTTTAAAAGAAGCTATTTGCATATGTCCTTGAAATAGTGTTAACTTTTGTGAACATTCAGTGTTAACATTTGTGAATTCTAGCTCCCTGGACTCACTCAACCTGCTATGTTGGTCCAAATTCTAAAATATTTTGATATAATGAATATATTTGTGTATTAAGTATTTAATTTGTAGTTACCACTTCCCTTTACTGTTTTGGAGCACCCTGCATACAACAGGTTGGAAAACTTCGGACAACATGAGATGAAGGCTCTTCTGATTTTGTTTTTTTTCATCTGTAAGGATTATTGGATACAAACTACCTCCCAATCCTGATTTGATCAAGGAATAAGAACTGCCAGCATAGATATTCTTGGGGTATATCAATAGGCATACACAATAAAGGACTCTCTGGGAATTGGGGGGGAGGCACTGGGGGATGGGGAGGGAGGGAGGGGGAGCAGGGGGTTCCGGGGAAGGAGGAAGGAGGGAGGGAACTGGTCTACCTATTAAGTTTGTATGAGAGGAAATAATAAAAAATGTATTAAAAAAAAAAGGTAAAGGAACTGGAGTGAAGCACTGCCAAGGCCCTACTGGAAGATTTAGAATTTCCTAATAAACACTGAACAATACTTAGAAACTTTGTTTTCTCTCCAATTCTCTTTTTATTTGTGCTCCATAATCAAAGAAATTGAATCTTTTTGGTTACTATGATCAGACTAAGCCTCAATTCATTGTCTTGTTTGTGGCTATATCTTTGTTTGATAGAAGTAGACTCCATGTTATGTATCTGTGAATTCCTCTCAGCTATGGCCATAGTGGTCAACATATACCAAGATTTTACTAAATGTTTGCTGAAGGAGCAAATGTCCTGGTAATTGGGATATTGTGATGTGTCCTGGTAATTTCTCCAATTGGATCTGAGGTGTTTTAGATGCGTATTGTCTAATTTTCTGAAATCTAGCTATGTGGTAGTTCCTTTTCCCATTGCTGTGATAAGATAACGTGGTAAAAGCATCTAAGGAAGAAGGGGTTATATTGATTGGCTCACATCTTGAAGGTACAGGCCATCATGGTGGAAGCCTCATGGTGGAGCTTGAGCAACTGGATTTAGGAAACAGAGAATGAGCATGCTCATCTTGGATCTCCTTTTTGGTGCAATCTAAGACCTGCTGTCAGGGAATGGTGACACCCTCATTGAAGGTGAATTTCCCACCAAGATTAGACCAATCCAAATAATCCTTTGCAAGCATGCCCAGAAGTCAATCTAATCTTAACAAAACCTCATCAAAGAGACAAGAAGTTTGTCTCCTAGGTGCTTTCGAATCTGATCAAGTTGTCTATCAACACTACCCTTCACAATCTGACATAACTAAAATTTTTCTGTGCCCTCTCTATTCATAATGAACTTAGTAAAAGCAATCAAGATAAAATACACATTTCTGCTCTTTCACTTAGACAACCACATAATTGTGGTATTCACCCCCACCATTTCTCATTTGCTACAGTTTGGTCAAAGCTTTATAAATTTTACTATGGATTCAAACCTGAAGGAGAAAAAAATGCTGTTACTTGCGTTTTGGATTTTGGTGTCAGTGATGGAATCCAGGTCTTGGTACATGCTAAGCAAGTGCTATACTACTGAAATACCTCCTTAGCCTGTTACATTTTTTTAAAATCTGTTTTTCATTTTGATTGGTTTCTCAAGGACTACAGCATTAATATAGACCACCTAGAGAAAACAGACATGAAACCTAACATTTTTTAAATCCCATCCTTGTTGTTACATGGCTGTGATACTGAACAGATTACTTGACCTCCTCGTGTCTATATTTCTTTACTATTGTAATGATGAGACTAAAAAGAAATAATGTAAAATTAAAACTTGGTAACTTTCTGAGAAATTTAAAATGGAATGTATGTATAAAGCATTGCTGCAAAACAAATTCTATGATGTTGAGTCCTAGAAACTAAACAAAATCTTATGCGTCTGTGTGACCACCCACATTGCAGGCTGCAAAAGAAAGGAGAAATTCTGCATTTTGTTTCGTTTTGCTGCTACATTCTTTGGCAAAGGCAAAGTCTAGTTGTTAGAGGCCCAGTAGAAACAACAATGGCTACAGTCTCCATTTGACCAGTCAGTTTTCATGTCTACCAAATTCTTCAGCCCTTCAATGCCTGCTCAGCAAACTCTTACATTGAAATCCTGGTTCTTGGCTCACCCCTGCTTAGTTATGGTCAGTAGGTGGAAAAGCAGACCAGAGTGATTAGATAAGTGATTCTATGAAGCTGATTTTTGGGAGCAAATGACCTCTTTTCCCCAAAAGTAAAAAGTTGGACAGTTACAGTAATTATTCATGAATTCTCCATAGGTGATTCGTTTTAGAGATTATGCTGGTGGCATTATTTCTTTATCTTTAGCTTTCTTCACAATCTATAGAATAATACATATCTTAAACCAATCTCTTTGGATTAAAAATTATATAAATTCAACTCAAGAGGTTCTGAGAAATTTAAAATGGAATGTATGTATAATGCATTGCTGCAAAACAAATCCTATGATGTTAAGTCCTAGAAACTAAACAAGGAGGAAGATGAGGACTAATTTAATGTCTGGCTCAGTTATGAACTTCATTATTCATTTTGGCACTGGACTATTCTTATGTTTTAATTAGCCTCCATGATTAATTTTAAGCTACCAATAAAACATGGAATTGAGAAGAGAAATACACACACAAAAAAGTGTAAACTATACAAATTAATCTTAGTGCACTATGGCACTGTCTACCCAAACTCTAGAATTCAGTAAAATAGGGTCCAAACTACTCTCCTCACAGAGAGAGTGAGATTGGAATAGGGAAAAGGGGGATTTTAACATTTATGTAGAACCACGGACGAATTCGCGAACCACCATGGACGCCTCCATCTCCTTCTGCCCCGGGATTCACAGGCTCCGCCCTACCAGGACAGAACGCAGGCCGTCTCCGCTTCCTCCTGGCATCTATACATGGGGTCTAGGATCCGAACTCAGGACCTTCTGCCTGCAAGGCGGAGGCTTAACCCCTGAGCCACCTCTCCAGCCCCGGATTTTAACATTTCTTAAAAATATTAGATTTTGCCAGATGCCACACACTCATTTGCAGTCTATATTTGCTATAAGAGTTTAAATTTTTTGGTCAAAGCCCAGGGTATACCATAGAGGAGGTGCCAGAAGGAAGGTGAAAACTAGATTAGGGGGAGAAACATCCACACACTGTACCCCGTAGTCATAAAAACCTATACAACCACTGACACAGCAAACAAGTTTACCTGCAGGAGACCTAACAAGAGTGGACTCAACAACATAGCACAATGAATGGGGGAGGATGTGAGAAGACTTTACCTCTCTGAGAGCAATCATTGATTGCCACAGCAGGCCAGAGGAAGTGGTCCTCTAGACATCAATGATACACACCCCCATGGAAATACTGCCTATGCTGCAGTAGATACTCAGCACATGAAAGAACAGACATCCCCCTTTGGACTCAGTGGGACACATGCATAAGAAGGGACACTATGCTGGGAAGGAAGCTTGTGGGGATGAAGGAGAATGTCAGGTGGGAACTGGGAGAACAAAAACAATTACATTGTAATTATGAATGATTTTTTTAAAGGGCTTAAATTTTGAGACCATACTGCCTAGGCTCAAGCATCAGTTTCGTAATTTCTTTTTTTTTTAAGGGAGAAAGGGAGGTTTATTCAGCTTACGATTCCAGAGGGAAGGTACAGTCTCTCAAAGCAGAGGCGGCATGGCTGGCTGGCCAAAGCTGGAGGAGGCTAAGTCACCGCAGACATCTTGGAAGCTGAGAGCTGCAGACTGCTTGCAGCAAAAAGCAGACTTCTCCTGGAGGTAGGGTGGGACTAATCCACCTCAAGGCCCACCCCTTGTGACTGCCTTCCTCCAGTAAGGCTCCACCTCTCAAGGTGCCATGACCTTGCCAAACACATGAGACTGTGGGGGACACATTTCAAACCATGACATTCCACCCTTGGCCCCCACAGGCTCATTGCCATCTCATTATGCAAATCATACTCAGTCCAACTTTAAAAGTCTTCATAGACTAAAATGGTAGTCCCAACAGTCCAAAAGTCCAAAGTCCAAAGTCTCCTGTAAAATCAAAATACAAGTTACATACTTCTAACATACAATGGCACAGAATAAACATTCCCATTCCAAAAGGAAGGAATGGGGGCATATCCAGGAAAGATCAGTCCATAACAAGACTGAAAACCAGCAGGACAAACTCCAAATCTTGTAGCTCCAAGCTTCTTGTTGAAATCATCTCAGTTCCAAAGGGCTTTGGTTCCATCCCTCCAATGCAGCTGCCCATAGAATACGTTGGTCTCTTGAGCTGACTCCTCCCAGGGTATACAGCTCTCCTTGGCAAGTGTCCCACGTTGTCTCTGGCATCTCTAACATCTTTACTTCTCAATGGCAAACCAGGCTTTAACTCCACAGCACAAACTGCCCTTATTGGGCCTCTAAACTGCAGGCTTCTTGCCTCATGATGCCTGGATTCTGCCAATTTTTGAAATCTTGGAGGAGGACTCCGTGATCTCCTCCCTCTCGCATCACTGATGCCTCTAAAACCAGAACAACGTGGACAACTTTGCCAAGACTGGCCCTCTTGAATCACAGCTGATTCTGCTTCTCTATGCTGGCCATGTCTTTCACTCCTGGGCAGTGGCTTGGTAAGAGAAACCAACTCTTGCTTTGGAACTCCACTCTTTAGCTCCAGTCTTCTGAAAGGATTTGCATTCTTATGAGTGGGAGCCTTCCCTGAGGATCTTGCCCTCAAGCTAGGGCCTCTCCTATTATTCAAATAGCTAATCTCTTCAACAGCCATTTTGTTCTCTGCTTTTTCCTGGTTCAACTCTTTTAAGTTTGCCATTGTATTTTTCATCATTGGATCTTACAGTTTTTGCTTCTTCCTGCCTGATTCTTTGCTCTTTTTCATAACTCTGAAGACATCTAAAAAGTAGCCATATCACATTGTCAAGACTACATTGCTTTGAAATTTCCTCTACCAAGCACTCCAGCTTAACTTCAGGCAAGCTTTCAGGACGAGGGCAAAACTTCACTAAACTCTCAGCCAACACATAATTTCATGTGTCATTTGTCCAGTTCCAAACACAGTCTCTGTTCCCCTCTGGACCATCACAAGCTGGGCTTCCACTGTCTGCGTCTCTCACAGCATTGCTCTCCTCTGAGCTCTCACGAGAAAGGCCCCTTTGGCCCAACCGCCAAGACGCAAAGACTTTCCCAGGACAAAGTCCCAAAATTCTCCGTATTTCTCCCAACAAACAATTCCAAAGGCACACTAGCCACTCACAGCATTGGCCATGCTTCTGGGTACCAACTTTTCTCAGCTTCACAAACAACTTCAGTTTGTGGTACCAGCTGTTCTTATCTCACAGCAATACCCCACTATCCGGTACCAATTTCTGTAATGGTTACTCTTAACTGTTGCTGTGAGAGAGTACTCAAAGTCAATCAACTTAAGGGAGAAAGGGAGGTTTATTCAGCTTACGATTCCAGAGGGAAGGTACAGTCTCTCAAAGCAGAGGTGGCATGGCTGGCTGGCCAAAGCTGGAGGAGGCTAAGTAAAGGGCTTAAATTTGAGACCATACTGCCTAGGCTCAAGCATCAGTTTCGTAATTTCTTAAGTGTTTGAACTTCAACAAATTAGTTAACCCTCTGTGCTAAGAAAGAGGGTAGTAGTAACATCTATCTCAGAGCTGTTTGAAAAATTCATATGCATCAAACATTTAAAACAATCCCTCATTCATAGTGTATACTCACCAAGTCTTAGTTGTTGACATGTAACTGTTGCTTTCTAAGTCTATCACTTTGGTTTCTGTATATTATAATCTCTAGTCAAACTGACAGAGTACAGAGAGTTTCCAAAATAACTCAAGAGCTGTCCTGTGTGTATGTGTGTGTGTGTGTGTGTGTGTGTGTGTGTGTGTGTGTCTTTGTGTGTTTTATAAATGAGGCTTACAGCAGTGTGTATGATAGCATGAGATGGAAAGAGACCAGAGCCAAGGAGATGAGGTATGTATTATTGCAGCAGTTTTATGAAAGCCAGAATTAGGCTGGGTTCACAAGGCAATGGTGACTTTGAGAACTATGTACTTAGAAAATAAAATTGAAAGGTTCTTTCCTGCTGAGAAAAATAACTCAGCAAATTTAAACTCTTGGTTTGCACCTCAGTGGTGTTTCAATGCAACATGACTTCATTTATTGCTTCTGAGAATACAGTATTATGTAAGACACTGATAGAAATACAAAGTTAAATATGAGCTGCTATCGATGCAGTTATCTAGCTTATCTTTTTACAATGATCCTACATGACAGTTACTGACATTTTCTCCAGTTTATAAATGGGGCACCAAAGATCAGAGACACAAACTAACCCGCTCAGTCACAGGGCTAGAGAATTACAAAGCTCATACAGCACTTCCTAGCACCTCATGCAATACACAGACAATCATATTATAACAAATCAAGATGTTTCTTTCTTGTCTGGATAGTTACTGTAGCCACTTCACTGGGTTTTGTGCTCCTACCTTTTCCTTACCTCCCACATCTTCTTTACTGATGGGATTTGTCAGGAAGACATCAAGGAGATGATATAGCCAGCCTAACATTCTTCCCAGGGGAGAAATAGCCCTTCTCTTGGAAGAAGAGTAAGTCATTAGTTCACTTGCTCTTATACTCCAGGATCTTCACACTCACTTAAACTCTTTGTTATTACTAAAAGGAACCATTAACATTTGTACCTCCTGTGTGGAAAAGTCAGCAGGAGGCAGTTTGCATGATTATCTTACTTAATGCTCCAAACAAGTCAGTTTAATGAGCACACTATTAACCATTTAAACTTTAATAATTAATTTGAAATTATCAGATTTTGATCATCTTCAGATCTCATGGGTTATATTACCAGGTCCCAACAGCCTCATTCTGAAGTTGATTCTTAAGACCCTGCAAACCTTTCAAGAATCTCCTGGTCTTTATCCAATACTGTGGCTTTGCTTTTTAGCATGGAACTCATTCCCAGAGGATTCTAAGCAGACCTCTATAGACACTTCTCTTTCGGTCCCCAAATGGCCTGGCACTTGAGAGTGACGGGAGTGGAGGCTGCATCTTACAGTTTAATTCTGTCCAGTAACAGCAGAGTTACCACAAAGCGTCTCCACATGGACGAGAGGAAGAAGAGTGATGTTTTATCTCCCAACAGTAAAATCAGAGCGAGTACTTCACAGGAGAGTATGGTTTCAATCAGCTGAAGCTGCATATGGGAGCCTCCTGGCTCTTCTCCCTTTACCTTTTGTTATGCCAGACCTTATTCCAGGCCAGGCACAGAATTGTATCCAGTGCAATACTCACCTCTGGGGTCAACTTCATAACCTTGAGCATGATATGAGTGTCATGCCAGGCACCCAATAAACACATGTTGAGTAACTGATAAAATATAATGAACAATGGACAACTTTACACACATGCTCACACATTTGCAGGCTGAAAAGCCATCTGTCTTCAGACACTTTTTCCCTTGGACTCCCTTTCATGTTATTTTTTTTCATTATTTTGGTTCATTCGTTATGCCCCTTTCCATTTTACATATACTACCACATGTGCACACATACACACAAGCATGTATTAAGATTTTTTAAAAAGGATACACACACACACACACACACACACACACACACACACATATAATCAACTTTAATTATACTGGAAACAAATTTTGGATGGACCACCATAAAGCAGTCCAGAAAAAGTGCCTCTTTTGCTGCTAATGTGATGACTCTGACATGCAAGCAAAGTTTGGTGGATTTTGCTCCATGCCTGGATAATTTAATATTCTACCTCATTTTTAAGGTACATTGATGGACACCTAACTGGCTTTTCAAGGCTGGGTAAAAACAATGAGAAGTGGGTTTGGACACCAGAAAGTAAACAGAGAGGAGGAAGGGTGCAAATAAGTATTGACAAGGAATAATTTTGTCAATGGCAGGATAGGGCAGAAACAGCATAGAGATGATATCATTCATGAGATAATGTTGCTGAGGGTCATATGAGAAGTTAGGTAAGGGATCACCATATAGTTTATGTCCTGTGAAGAGAAAAGTAGGTAACCGTATGTGGTGGTGGCTATTTAAGGCAATGGGATAGATAATCAGGTAGAAAACACAATAATGGACATCAAGTGTGTAAAATAGAATGAATTCCAGACAGGCAGCTTCTCTGAGATCTGCCAATGAATAAGTCACTGTGTCCCTAAGTCATGGAGATTAGACATTCTAAAAGGGACTGATGGAAGATAAAGACATACTCTAATATTGGTGGGAAGTCTCCTATAGTTGATCTTCTATAAAAAAGGATGATCACAAATCTTTCAAATCCCTTTGCCCATGCTCTCCTGATATGAACTTGGCAGCTTGTTCCACCCAAAAGCAGAATGCATTCTGTATGCATTCATCTAAGTTTGGCAATTTTGCTCATTTTAGTCGGGTATGTTGCAAGTAAATGCCTGATCAGGACTTGCTTCTCTCATGCTGTTTTGAGAGCTCCAGGCATCATAGCCATGTGACAATTCCCAAATCAGCCTCCTTAATAGTAAGAGCTGTCTATCACCCAAGCCAGCAAGCCATGAACATAATTGCAGAATCACCTTGCTGAGCAGCCCTTAGCCGCAGCCCAGGAGGGAGCCTATCTAGGACCATGGGGCAGAGTCACAGTGAACCTGAGTTGCTCAAATGCAGAGGGAGAAGGCCAATGGATGGCTATTGCTTTAACCACTCTGAATTTGGAAGTGCTTTGTTTCATTGCCTATCAAAAACCTAGAAGTTGTCAAAAGAATCAGATGGGTCTCTAGTACAGTTCTTCAGGGATGAGATTTTAGTGGAGAGAGAAATTGCAGTCTTAGGGGCAACCAGAATCTAACAGAATCTATCAGAGAAGATAGAAACAAATTTGCCACATTTCAAAATCTCACCTTCCGCTGAAACAGCTACTGTGGTGCACACGATTCATGTCATACCATCCCTAGCTTCAGTGCCTAGCTTGTCAATCAAGAATGCTGCTGGGAGTTTGACTTGCTGATTGTCTTACCCATCCCCTATTTAAGCAATTCCAAACTGTGAACCACATTTTGCTTTTCTCATACTTTCACCTGTTGACCTTACCCAGTGTCTCAACAAAAATAAAAGGAATATCAATAAAATCTCAGTCACCTTCGTAGGCAGCCCACTGTATCCAAATATGCTTTTTCCTCTAAAGGACACCTGCTATGTCCCTCAAATTGATCCTCCAGTGTGTTTTGGGGCTAACTAGAAGACTTCTATTGCCTGTGTAAACAAAAGTCCCCCAAGAGTTAAATGAACTTACGTGAAAGATTCTACAAGACTGATTAACTGATTATCACTTCATGATTGCAGAGAATTAGAGCATTATAGATCTAAGGCCAAATTACCTTGTAGCCACTGACTACTCACTTCTGTATGTGACCTGACAGACCTCTTTGTGACTATATGAAGCCTTTTGAGATTTATTATTAAACTATGAATTTCTATCATCTCCAAAGGTAACAATGTCATCAGCTAATATCTGAAACCTATAATAGAGATTTCCCTATCTCTCTGTAGCCCTACCTGCCTGATATTCCCAATAATGTATTTGAAAAATGCTTTGGCATGTGAGTTTCTTTGTTATATAATAAAACCTTCATGAAACTGTTCCCATATTGAAACATGGTATTTGGGGCAACCTGAATCCATATTTCTGACTCATACTCATTCCTGCTTGGCTCAAAAAATCATGTCTTTTCTCTGAGGGAAGAGCTGTATTTTGTGTTGACAGGGGCCATTCTTTCTTTTATATCTTTAATCTCTTTCTTTTTGTCCCCTCCCATCAGAATAGAAATATTCAAATAGCTTTCTTTAAGAAACACTTCCTTTCCTTTCATTAAAAACACTCATTTTCCTCCCAACTCTTCTTGCATGGGTATCCAAGGTCTGTCTTCTTATTTACTTTTTAATTTAGAGTGAATGATGTCTATCCATCATTCTTGGCTCTATTTCCTCTCCCTATCTGCTTTTGATCATTTTTTATTCTTCTTTCAATATGCTGTGAAATTGCATTCACCCCAAACTGGGGACCCAATGCATACAATGATATCACCATTGATATTCCTGATTATATGTAAAATACTGTGATAGAGTTATCAGATATCCTGCTTCCCTTAGAGCATTACCTGACACTTTGTCTATAACATCTTCAAGTAGAAATATGATTCCCTGGTCATGTATTTATTAGTTGTCTGCCCAGTTTAAGAACTGAAAAGGACATATTGCAAAGTTAAACTGGGTTTCAGCTCATTGTGAGAGATCTGTATGGTATAATGTACTTCTTGTGTAGGAAACATAATCAATGCCTTCCATGAGTTTAGCAAGCCACACTTATTTCATATGCTGGGTTCAACAGCCAGAACATGGCTAAAGATGGGAGGGGAGTGAGAGATTTGCAGTCTAAACTTTTTTGGCCTTTTTTGGCTTGTATATGTGTGTATAGGCACACGTGTGTATGCATGTGAAGACTGGAGGCTGATATTAGTAATCATCCTTGAAAGTTCTTCCACATTATTCTTTTTGAAACAGTCTTTAACTAAACCCAGAGCTCACCTATAAGGCCAGTCTGGCTAATCAATGTGATCTAGAAATTTCCAGTCCTCATCTTCCAAATCTGGAATTTCCAGCATACTCACCTGGCATTTTATTTGGGTTCTCTGGGTCCAAAATCTGATCCTCTGGTGGGCAGTGAACACTTTCACTGTGTAGCCATGTCCCTGGTCCCTGAAAGACAAATTTAATTGGTGAATTAAGTTAATCAAGCTTAATCACAAAAATATGCAGGTCTCCATATGTACTTACAATTCCACTGGTGACACTCTGTTCTGCCTACCAAAGTTCTTGTCATTGTCTCCTCTGTTTCTTTTGGAGAAAACTAACTTGCAATCGTAAAACTAAGCTAATCAGAGACATGAATATGGAGAAGATACTTGCTTTTTGTTTTCCAAATTTTGCAGTTCCTGAAAATGCATAAGTGGAGGATAGGCACGACCTTAAAGAACTAAATAGACTATATCTAGAAATAAGGCTCTTATATAAAGAGAAGCAATCACACACAAAGAAATAAAAAACATCTTTTAAAAGATAAGGAAATTTTAGAAATTTACAGACCAAATAAAACAAAACATGTATATTAAGTGAGCAAGTGTAATATAAATATAATATATACTTTTATGTAATTATAAAAATTGGTGTCTGATAAAGTAAAATTCAATTTTACCGAAAACCAAAATAAATCGAAAAGTTTGAAATGAAAGCTTGCAAAAGTATACTAGGCAGATGAAGGCACTAAAAGGTAAAGGCTTAATCCTAAAGTAATAATAAAGTTAAAATGTATTGGAAAACAGAATAGTTAACAATGTTAATATTTCTTTCAACAGTAAAATTACATAGCTAAAACATGATCATGTCAAGTAATTTGGCATGGTTATGATAAAGCAGAAACTATAGGAGAGAAAAGAAAAAAATGTTTTAATGATTAAGAAACCTGATCCTTAAAAATTGCTTTCTCTTCCTAGAATATGGAGAGTCTAGAAAATATTTACCCAAATTAAGCAACCATTGAGACAAAAAAAAATCCAACAGTTGTTCAACAATTGTATATTACTTTCAATGCCTAGAAAATGATAAAAAATGATGAAAGAAAAAATGCATCTCAGTACTTGAAACTTAAAAGTTTTAAAATATTTTATTTATTTATTTTGAGAAAGAACGAGAAGCAGAGAGACAGAAGCACGTGTGTGCCATCGTGCGCGCCGTCATGCACTTGTGGAAGTCCAGGGCAGCTTTCAGAAGTTCGCGTTCTCTTTTTCTACCATGTAGGCTCCGGGGATCAAACTCAGGTTTGTGCACAGGTGTCTTTATCCGATGAGCCGTCACTACCCTCCAAAAGTCTTAGTGGTGAAATTTTTAAATAAAAGAGGAAAATCAAACAGAAACTGCAGTTTATGTTAATATTGTATTCCATTGCTGTGATAACCACTGGACACAAATTTTTAAGTCGGGGAACAAAGGGATGTAATTAACTTACGTTTTCAGGTCACAGTTCATTATGGCAGGAGAGCTGTGCCAACATGGAGAGCAGGGGGAACCCGAAACATCATATGCACAGCAAAAGCAATGAGGGCAAGGACCAGTGCTTTTTCTGGCTTGCCGGACTGTTGAGACTCTCTCTGTCATTTCCACATTCTTGGGAACAGTCTGACCCACTATGGAATGGGTCTTCCCTAATCAGTTATGCAATTAGACAGTTTCCTTCATGCTTACCTTAACTGAGTAATTCCTCATAGGTTTGCCAAAAGGTTCAGATCTCATGTGTCAAATCGACCCTTCAAACTGTCACACAGAAGACCTAAGAAAAAGAAGCTACTCTAACGCTACCTATCAGAACTCTAAGAGAGCAAACTAAAACATGGTTCACAAAAAATTCATAAGCTTTTAAATATTTAAAAAGTAAAAATGTTAAATGAGCATTTTTTTTCTGAAGAATTTGGGTCAACTAAGAGGAAGGCAGAAAAAAATCAAGAAAAAGTAAAAATTCGCGAGCAAGATTAAAAAGAGATGGATAGAAGAAATAATAGAAAAATATAGATAAAGCTGATAGGAAACAATGAATTGATCACTAGCAAGAATGTATTCACAAAAAAATACATTAATAGAAAAGTTACCAAAGAAATTAGTGTGAGAAAGTTATCATGTTTATAGGAAAATAAAAATTATTTATTGTTTAAAATAATTATAAGTTTCAGGGGCTGGAGAGGTGGCTCAGGGGTTAAGCCTTTGCCTTGCAGGCAGAAGGTCCTGAGTTTGGATTCTAGACCCCATGTATAAACGCCAGGCGGAAGCAGGGCGGCCTGCGTTTCTGGTCCTGGTAAGGTAGAGCCTGTGAATCCCCAGGCTGAGTAAACAAGGAGGAGATGGAGGCAGTCTATGGTAGTTCCCGAATTTGCCCATGGTTCTACACACACACCCACACACACACACACATACACACACACGCACACACGCACAATTGAATAAATAATAATAAAAATTTTTAAAAAATAATTATGAAGTTTCTAAAAATTTTATCAAAAGGAGCATTTATCTAGACAAATATAAGATCTAATCTATGAAGAAATGAACACTCTAAGCTGTCTTCAAGGATTAAAAAGAGGTTGATAGTGAGTTACCTCTTCTGGAAGAAATTCAGATCTAGCTCACTATAGTTAGATGCAGGTGTCAATTTGACAGGTGAGGGTTTAAGCACTGGGCACATTCATAAAAAAAAAATCAGTGCTTGAGTTAAGCCCTGAGCAAGTCTGCAGGAAACTGTCTATTTAATAAAGAGACCCAGTCAATGGTGGGTGGGACTAGTCCCTGGGCAGGTGGATAAGATGGAGGAAACTGGGTAAAGAAATTGGTGTCCTTCCACATTCTTAACCAGACATGCTGGTCTGGCAGGTAAAAATTATCCCTCTTTCAGCTATTATGTAGATTTGGTTTGGCCAGTTCCCTCAGCCCATAGTGTTGATGTGAACTCTCCTGCCCAACTCAACAAAAAACTATGACAAGCAAAGAATGATAAGCCAAAATTAAATCCCTTGGTCCTTTAAACTATTTGAATTTATTGGCAACAATGCAGGCTAACTGCAACACAGATGCTTATTAGAAAATTCTCAAATAAGAATAATTTAACTGCTTCTGAATGTAGAAAATGCATGCATTATGTTAAGTACAGTGTTGAAATCAAAACATAAAAGGATATCTGAGGAAGGGAAAAACTATAAATCAAATTCACATATTATCATCAGTGTGAGAATTCAAAATGGCATATTACAAATACTAAAAACTAATTAGTATATGGATTTACTTGAGGTAAAGTGGATGATATAATTAAATCTAATAATTTATAATACCAACAGAGAAAACAAGAAAATAATGTTAAAAGTGTAATAGTTACTACAATCCTAGTGTTTGCTATTTGCCAGATATCATCCTAAACATTGAAAGATATTAATTTGCTTATTTTTCACATCTCTCATATGAAGTAGAAATTGTTATTCTCTGCAGCTCAAGTCAAGAAGCAACTTGCTGGTGAATTTCTAAATATGTCTAGGATTTTTCTTACTAACTGACAGATGCACTTTCTAAAAGTTAGAAATTATTTACCATTAGAGCTTATTTTCCAAATATTATAACTGATTGATATTCTTTTAATCATCTCCATGGATAGATTCTGAGATTCCATTTGACACAATTCAACATTTATTCTGAATTTTCCATTGAATCCATAAAATAGAAAGAAGTATATCCTTAATATGATGTGATGTATATGATATAATATTTAATGACAAAAATCACTAGAAATACTCCAATTAAATTCAAGGGACAAATCATATGGCCATCTCAATAGACAAAGAAAATAATCACTTGATAACATTCAGCTATGTCTACTGATAAACATATGTTATGAATAAAAAGAAAGTGCCTCAAAACATTAAAGACTTGTAGAAAAACAAACCTCTGAACATCACACTGAATAGCAAGAAATTGTGGGATTTTTTTCCCCTGTAAAATCTGGAATAAGTTTTGTGGTTTGAATATGAAATGTCCCTCTACAGGTTACGTGTTTAAGCACTTGGTCGCAAGCTGGCAGTGTTATTTGGGAAGGGTGGGAAGCCCTCAAGAAGTAGAATTTCACTGAAGGAAATCCGGCACTGAGGATGGGTCTTGAGATCTTATAGTCCATCTCCCTTCCTGTTCAAGCTCTGATTCCTGATTGTGCTACAACGAGGCCAGCCACTCCTGCTCTGTTCCATGCCTTTCCTGCTATGATGTAATAATACATCCTATAACCATAAACCAAGACAACCTCTTCCTCCGTTTTTGCTTCTTCTGGTCAGGTATTCCATCACAGGAATCAGAAAAATAATGCATATAATTCCAATGCTCACTTTTGTTACCTGTATTCAAGATAGTATTAAAAGTCTCAGTCAGAGAAATTAGATAAAAGGAAGATATTTTAAGTTGCAAACTAGAATGCAAAATGATCCCCACTTATCAATAATAGAATCTTACATAAAGGAAGTCTTTTAGACTGTACTGGGGAAAAAAAAAAACTTTTAGACCCGATGAACAGATTGTACAAAGCTTGTAAAATGCAAAATCAACATGTTAAAATCAATTGTGTTTCTATAGAAAAACATAAGAAATCAGGAAAATAATACTATTTTCAATAGCTTTTAGTGAAAGTGTTTGAAATATTCAAGGGAGACTCGTTTCTGGTAAAAGTAATATGTTATCTGTCTCCACTGGACTCAGTAGCTAAATGTTATGGGCACGTGGCTCAGTTCCTAGTACCCTCCTGACAGTAGACTACTCTCCGTGAAAATAACCATTCTCAAAGCATAGGCCCACTGTGGAAATATGTCAGTCTTCAACTAAAAACAATCACTCCTTCAGTTGCAAACATTTTAGGAACTGAAGAGCACTTACAGCCCTGGATTCATTGAGATATTAGTTAATGAGGAGATGAGTAAAATGAAAGTATGGGGAGTAAGAATGGTGATTAGTATTGAGATAAGAGAAAAAATAAAGAAAGGAAAAGTATGAGGGAGGGACATCAGGGACACATGGAGAAGACATTAGGCCACTCTGGACAGAGGTAGAATGAGAAGAGAAACAGGGAAGGGTATGCAGACAACTAAACACAATCCCAGCTGTCAGGAGCCTGTGGCAAGGAGGTGCCCCAAATCAGGCAAGCTCTGTTCTTGTAGAAACCTATCAAAATGAAAAGAAATGAGTAGTGAAAAGCAGTCAAAGTAAACAAAAATAGAGAAGAAGAGATCAGGGTAAAGTGGGGCTGTCAAATTGTCATTGGATGTTAAATAAGGAGGCATAAGAGTGAATGAAATGGTTGAGTGGGCAAGCAGAGGATGAATATGGTCCGTACAGTCAAGGGTGGTGCACAGCCTTGACTCTGGGAGCTTCTTCCTGGGCTTGCAGATGCTGGCCAATACCCCTGGCTGCTGCTTTTTCAGGCCTCGAGAAGATACTGTTGATGCCTGTGGGCAATCTTTTCCTGATCTGGTTGAGAATCTGAACAGTCATGGGTTGAATTACGAGTGCTGCCAATGCCTTTGTATGGCCCACTGAGAGACAGGTCATAGATGCTAGTCTGGTTGTGGGAAGTCCCTCACAGGTTGGATTGCACATGCTGATCACACCCCCGGGCAGTCTTTTCCGATGCTGGCATGCTTGCAACCTGCCATGTTCCCTTCAATGAGCCCAAAACTCTTTGTTAAAACGCTTATACCAAATGCCCCACATGTATTCACAGATGGGGGAAAAACAGGATCTGCTTATGCTACCTTTGCCCTAGGAAATTTGATTCAGCCATATAAACAAAAATACCAGCCTGCCCAAGGATCAGCTCAATATAAAGAGCTGTTCCACTGTACATTCTGGAGCTGACCACGTATCCTCCTATTGGATTCTGCATGGTTCTGGCCCAAAGTTCCTTCCATGCTGTCTGGAGTTATGGTGCTGGTGAGGTTTTAAGGTGTAGCTTCTTAACAGTTGCTCTGTTTCCTAGAGAATGGGGTTCAGCCAGCAGAAATCATTTTCAAAGTATCTTCCTGCATATTTTCCTGGCTTTCCTCCTACCTCTGCTATTCTCTTCTTCCTCTCTTTCCCTTCTTTAAAAATATCTGTTATTTTGAAAGTATACCACATATTTTCTGATGCTGTCTTAAGCCGTGGCTCCAGCCAGACCAGCTGCTGTTGCATGCACTCTCTCTCTCACTGAGCAGAGGAAGAAAGCTCCCCCCACTATGCTAATTCCTCTGGGAAGGGCTCTGGACTTTCTCTCTTGCTCTGCAATGCACAGTTGTCTATTTTATTTTAATAGTGAAATTTTGGCCATTCCCCACTTCTTGTGATAGATGTTATCCAATTTTCCCAGGTTTATTCCCTGGAGATTCTAGCAAGCTGTGCCCGAGGGTCATCCTACATCTTAGACCAGTCACAGAAGTTAATGAATATTTTTTATTTAACTTCATTTTCTTAATTGGAATTCACAGTATTAGGTATCATTACGATATTTTCCAAAAGTTGTAGCCAATTCTCCTTTCTTATCTCCTCTGAAAACATTTTTTAAAGAAGAGAAAAACTTGTTAATAAAATTAGAAGAAATGAGACAATAATTTGAGGCTGCAAAATATCAGTCATTTTTATGGATAGGATGAAAGATGGGGTGAATGGGAAGAGCAAAAAGAACTTCTTTTCCAGATGAATTTTAGAATAGTGATTATGCTTTGTGTGATACTATAGTGACATAGACATGCAGCTATATTTGTCTAAGCCCATAGACTGTATAATCACTAAGTATAAAAGCTATTGTAAACTACTGGCATGAGGTGATTATGATGTGGCAGTGTAGCTCACCTGTTATGATAAGGACCATTATTGTAGGGTTGTTGATAATGGAAGGCGCTGCAGATGTGTGGCCAGAGGGTTTGTGGGAAAAACTCAGGGTCTTTCTCTTAAATTTACAAGGATCCTAAAATTGCTTTAAAAAACTAAGACTTAAAAGGGAAGTAATTAACAAATTTGATTATACTAAAACTGAGAAATGAGAAATTTAAACATGAAAGTAAAAAAACAGTCTCAAATACACACACACATATGATCATGAACCAATGAAGCATTAATGAAAATAAAACAACACTGAAGTGCTGAACTGGTCACACATATCCTAACATAATTCACAAAATAGAAAAAAACAAATTGCCATTAACACTTAAGAAGATATAGCTTTGCAAATCAAGAAAATACATGGCAGAACTTCACTGATAAACTATATTTTGTAAACCATGTGTACTAATACTGACATTTAATGTGATTCTTACCATTATTGCTGCCTTGTAGTTTGCTACCAACATATGAAGCAATTTGGAATTTCCCAGTCAAGTTAAAAGAGCACATGCCAACTTCATGCCCATGGAAACTCACTTAACAGGAGCACAAGAACTTTCACAACGGAATTCACCTTTTATCAAATTAATTTTAAGCTAGTATCTAAAGAAATGGGTTCCATGGTACAAGGGGAAATGCTCACATATGCAGCTAGCTAATTTTAAAACAAATTTTAACACACACAGCATTGAAAATGATGGGGCTATTAAAAGTATTGCAACCTTCATGACTCTTGCAAACTATGTTGTGTTCTGTCTCCTCCTAAAAAGGAAAAACCAAAAGGTATTTTTGGATTCTGATTTCCTTCTAGATGGAAAGGAAAGTGAAGTGACTTAGAGAGAATGATTGATATAATCTTTTAAAAGCTGTGAGTTATGTACATGGTTCTTTTTTCCCATTATTATTACCTTTAAGCCACATAGAAACATTAGGCCACACATTGCTCTTCAATTAAAAACAGTGATTAATGGTGAATGAAATCCATAGGAATATGTAAATTATTAAGATTGCATAAAACCAGCTGTGGTGGTACATACCTATAATGTCAACAGCTCAGAGGATGAGAATTTCAAGGTCATTGTCAGCTGCCAAAGAGATGTTGCGCAATGGTGATGTATAGAACGTAGATGTACTACTACAGCCAGATGGCAAATATAAGGGCTCAGGACTACATGGGATAAAGTAACTACATAGCACAGGTTATTATTAGAATGAAATTTTATTCTTGACATATAATGCACATTCAACAAATGTTTGCTGGATGACTGGATGAATAAAAAGCAGAGGTTGATAATCCTTGGGCCAGGCATTGAAAGCTACAGGCTTCCTTTTACGGGAGGTAAGAGCTGGATAGCAATGGTGGAATGCTTTGAAACGTGTCCTGTGGGTTTCAGGCCATTAAAGATGTAGAATAATGAATTACTCATGATTGGGGGGAGACAGAGAAAATGAAAACAACTTGTCCATTCATTTAGTTGGCAGTGTGGCAGCTCCTACATAAAAACTCTGCCTAATAATTTTATGTACATAACAGACTAATTTTAGGAGTATCCTGTGGGAAAACTCAATCTTCATGAGAAAACACTTACTAACATATTCCTAGAAATACAGCTTTCTTATGTAGTATTTAATATTTTATCTGTGAGAAATTCTGTCAGATACATTGTCTCAATTACAGAATTTCTATGATCACATTTATATTTCATAATTCTAAAAACTGAAATACAGAGACTTAATACATCACTTTGTCACACAATTATTGTGTGCCAAAGCAGACACAGAACTAAGATTCCACAGCTATGTGCCAGAACTGAGTAGTGTACATGGTTCAGAATACACATGTGATCTACCTAAGTTAATTTGAAGTGCCAGGATGATTTATTTAATAAAAGTAGTTTTAAAGTAGAGGAGTTGTGTCTTTGAAATCTATTTTTTTCATATGGTTTCTGACACTATCTCCCATGTTCTGCTTTTTAAATCTTTTGGTTGTGTGTGTGTGTTTATGTATGCACGTGTTTTCATGCATGACTAAAATGTACATGTGCCATAGCATGCCTGTGGTGGTCAGAGATCAGCCTCAAAAGTTGGTCCTCCCTTTCTTTATTGGAGAGAGTGCCTCTTGTTTACAGCTGTACTAAGTTAGATGGTCCATGATTTTCTAGGATCATCCCATCTCACCAGAGGACAGCTGGAGTTACAGACACATGGTAACACAGTTCAACTTACATAGGTGCCAGGGGTCTGAACTCAGATTCTTATGTTTGTATAGCAAGTGGTTTATGCACTGAGCCATCTCCCTAGCTTCTCCCATGTTTTGCTATGCAGGCTTTTGTATTGTTCTGAGGTTTGGATAACTGCCCAACTGCCTTCATATGCTTTACCCCTAGAATCAGGCTTCTGTTACGACATTTTGCACAAAAATAAAACTACTATTCCGGTGTTCCCCATCCTTAAAAAAATCCGAGATCCATCAGCGCTCAGAAATATAATAGGTAATTAACTTTCATCCTAATAAAGTAGATCATTATATGTCCCTAGAGGAAAGCAGCTGGTCAAGAAGGGATTGAAGTTAAGTTTAGAGAAAGGAGCACTGTACAGGGCACCTTTAGTAGGAGCATCGAGTAGGGGCATCAAGTCTCACAAAGGATGCAGGGGACATCTTGAAAGAATATCGAAGACAAGAAATACTCTTCAATGGCTTTATGGAATGATCACAAAGTTTGATGTCATCTATTCGATGATTATACCCAATGCTTTACCCACTCAATGTTTTGTATAAGTTGAGGGAAGGACAAAGTGTGTAGAATGCGTTAAGGAGAGTGACATTAAAAGATGATATTTTAAATGTGGTGGTACAAAATAAAGACTGTCTCAAAAGAGGAGATAGATAATAGATTGTGAATGCTGATTATGGTATAGTTCTTTTTTCAGATTTCTTCATTTCTGTCCATTGGATGTTCAATAAGCAACTGTAAAAATTTCTATAATCAGTTTTAGGAAAGAAATATAGTGATGAGTGAGACAGGAAATGTCAACATTTTACAAGACATGGATGTTACTGGCTGGTATAGACAAAAGGATGGTACAGCAATTCCAGAGCAAAAGAATTCCCTTTGAGTTTATGTGTTTAGTGAAGGAGACAATTGAGAGAATTCCAGAAATGCTGAAAATATGTTAAAAAGAGGCAAGAAGGTACTCTGGAAAGAGGAAGTCAACCAGCAGATTTGGTGAGACAGGCAACAGGCAGAGAAAGCTAAAAAAAAAAAAATTGAAATATAGCATCTAAAGGTCTATGGGGTAAATATTTACAGTTTAGGTCAAATTTCAGCTCCTAATTGGTGATCTTGCAAAACATATAGTTGTACTGTCTAAAAAGAATCTACAACAATATATATTTTGTAAGAATAGAGTTAGAAAAGCATACATTGTGAAATGTTCAACATAATTATGGATAATACAATATTATAATTTTATCTATTATATTTATTGTGATTTTCACTGACACAGAAAAGTGCGTTGGTTACTAGCAAGAAGTAAAGCTATAAAGGAAATATTATTCCTTAAACTCTAGGTGATAAATACCAGTACTAGAATTCTGACTGACCAAGCAACATGTTCCACTGGTACAATAGTGCTATAACTGTTATTGGGGTAACCAACTACTTTCTGATTGGATTTGTGACCTGATTCACAAGATAGAAATCTTGCCTGGCACTGTCAGCTTCTCAAAAGCCCATGGTTTGGGAGGTTATGGACTCTATAGAGCAAACTAGTGTTGCAGGATTGATCTGTCCCAACGTTGCAGGATTCTTTTGTTCACAGTAGAAGATTGAAATCAGAACATGAATAGAGGATTAAAGTAGAGTTTATTAGAGGAGAAAGAGGATGGAATTCACAGACTCCATTCGTGGAGTGCCATGATGGGCAGGCACTCCCAGGAACTCATGGACTCTAGACATGGAATCCATGAAAAGCAAGGAACTAGAAATAAACTCATGGACCCCACATGTAGAGTCCTGTGAAGGGCAGGTGTCGAAAATGGCTGCCAAGGTCAGGTATATTTATGGCTTTTGATAAGCCCAGGAAAATAGCTTTTCCCCATTGGTTAAGCAAGCCTGGAAAAAATGGCTTTCCTCATTGGTTAGCTCAGTTGATCCTGTGCCCACCTGGAGGAGAGGCTGTTTCTGTGCAGGAGAGCTAATCTCTACATACTTTCATAAGCAAAGGGTTGGGGAAGTTGGCAAAGAGTGTTTTCCTTTAGGGTAATCCCAGCAGAGGAGGGTGACCTTCCAAGACCTTCAGGACAGTCCCAGAATGACTACTCTAAACCTGTCTTACTAGTACTGTTGTTTTGATAGATAAAAATGTCAAATTGCCTTCCAAATATTTATGTTTATAGTCATAGATTACTTCTATTACTGTCTTTGTCAGGATAGCTTCTCTTTGCAGTGGTTGATGCAAAGACTAATAGCCAATCAAAAGATTAAGAACAGTGACTGTCTTGTTCTCATCCCAAAATGGGACACATCTTTATAACTTTCCTCCCAAATCAGGCTCTGGAAACACTGCAAAAGAGATGAACAGATGAGATGTAAAAGTCATGGGACAAGGAGGAGTGCATTTCATAGTTGTTGAATATTGAATTCACAGCTACTGTGGTTACCTGCTTGAGACATACAGGAGATATAACCCTTCCACATCCATCATGGATTGAGTATGACATAAAAGTTCCTATTTCTAGCTGAGGAGCTATTGGCAGTTAATGACTGCTGCAGTGGGGCGGGGTCATTCTTCAGTGGTGTAGCCACTGGTAAATTGACTATGCTCCAGCAAATAAGTCCAAACCCATATTCATGTAACCAGTCCTAACTAAATTTGGTGAGTCATAAAGAAACAAATATGAAGCATGAAGGAGACTTGTTGGGAAGTAGAAGTAGATTCAGTGGGAATAAGGGGGGAGTAAGAGAGTAATTGTGAATGAATATGTTCAAAATATAACACACACATATACACACATACATATGAAATTGTCAAAGAACAAACTGAAAGTCTTTTAAAGATGAATTAGATGCAACAGTGTCTTGGAACCTAGAAGAAGGTGGAATGGGAAGCAATGACTGAAACTAATGTATGTGGTAAAACAACCAGTGGTTGGATTTAAGGCCCACTTTTCAGTAGGGATAACAATCCTTATACCTGGTACTATAAATCAAAGCAAGAACTTATGAAACAGGAGGACATAGGCCTAGGCAGAGGTGTAAGCTATTAAGGTTTAACTCTAAAGACCCTATATCTAACTACCTTTTAGCCATTTGTCATTGTATCCATAGGTTTCAGGAACACTCAGCACTAGCCACCTATGAGCTTTTACAATGGAAGATGTTTATTGCAGAAAATCACAATTAGCCAAAGTGTAGAAAATAAGTGACTTTATACTGCTCCTCCCTAAAAAGGACATCTAAATTGCCCCCCCATCCCAAGGCTCAGGGAACATTCTGGAAGAAGGAGGCAGTAAGACTATAAGAACCTAAGTCTGTAAGAGTCAAGAGAATGACCAGACATTATCTTGTGGACATGACAGGCTGTGAAATCCATGAATTCATCACAATTATGGAATTTGTCTTATCGACATTTCCCATGGAAGGGAAAAGATCTCAATTGTCCCCACACACCTCCTGAGAGAGTGGTGAAAGTTAATGTTGATGGAGGTTGGGGGTGAGGGAAGATGTTTTCCTCAGCGGTGTACCCACTGATGTAATTCGTGCTGCAGCAGGCACTCAGGCACATGCCATCAAAGGTCACCCAAGTGAAACTCAGTGGACCACACATGCAATAAGACATGAAAATAGAAGGGAGGTCAGCCAGGTAGAAGAGCTGTAATGGCAAAAGGAGGGGGGATGGAATTGGTGATTAAGGTACAACAATATCATAAAATCAGCATATTTGTGTATAAAAAAGATTTTTCTTAAAAAGTAGTTGAGACTACACTATTTCAGAGTATAGGACATTTTCATATGAGCAAAGAGGTATCTGTATTCTTCATTCAGTCATTCTTCATTCCCTTGCACACTTCAGTTGTCAAGCTATCTAATTCTGAGTAACTATTTAACAAGTGAACGAAATCCCTGGTATTACTGTCAAGTCCCACAGAGAAGCTACTAGCTTTCAAGATCACCACTGGAACGAAATTTGCCTTTAGATTGTGTCTGATGAATTTGTGGCTCCTGGCTCTTTAGCTCTGTGCATTTGGTCTGTACCTTGGAAGCCATCTAGCACCGGTTTTGGAGACACTTTCCTTCAACACTTACAAACGCATTTTGATAAGAGTCTGTTCCATGTGGTCAGCTTTGCAGCAAGAACTGAACCGAGGGTCTCATCTTGGAAGCACTTGCTCACCACTCACCCTTAGTCACAAAAGCAGGAGCTGCTCCCTATTGCGACAGAACTTTGCATCTCAACAGTGTGAATTAGAGCTTGTGATTAGTATGAAATCACCAACTAAACACTGCTGTTTGCTCACCTCTTTTAAACAAACCAGACAACTGTTTTTAAGTGCCTAAGCCTCACCTAGGGGTAGAACCCCTTCTGCCCCTTCCCACCTCCCCAAACCTGCCCCCCACCCTTCCCCTTCTGTCTCCATGGCGACCTCTAAAACAAGCCATTACAGTCCTGACATGGCACCAGGTTGACACCTTGGGCTGGGATTTAATTTTGAGTTATGACCGCGTTAGGAAAACATATGATGTGGCTGTTTGCTTACAGAGAGAGGGGGGAGGGATCATAAAACCCTCTTTTTTTATGAGCTGTCGCTTGATTCGTTCCTGGAGCCCCAAGTAGCAAGCTTCTAAATCAATGCGTGCAGCTGTTTGGGCTTCTTAGAGCCCAGCAGGTGTATTACCTAGCTCTGCTGCCATCTCCCCACACTCACATAACAAATAATAATGTCTTGCACACACCAGTCATCCATCAGAGTTACTGCTAGTCCCTAAGAGGCTTCCTTCCTTCTTCTCCACAATGCTTTATCTTTCTGCTCCTTGTCTTATTTCTTTTTTTGCATTTTTCTTTTTCTCCTACTATACTATACAGATAATATACTATTCAGATTTTCTTTTGTCACACTCTTTGATGCCTTTAATTCAATAACCTTTGACTTTTTCAGCAAGAGAAAAGAGCAAGAAAGAGAGAGAGAGTTCCACCACCGTATTTATTTGTGATATATATATATATATATATATATATATATATATATATATATATATATATATATATACAATAGAAGTATTGTGACTGGTGAAATCAATTAGTCTTCCTAGGCAGTAAGGCCCACATCTGGTGTGACTTAAGTTAATGTAAGGGAAAGGGCTGTGGAGGGCTAGGGCCTTGCATTCTCTTTTCAACAGGTGACAAAGAAGGCATGAAGGGCTAATAATATACTACAAGTGCAGAGATGGTGTGATAAATAAGGGAGTTGCAGGGGGAGGTGGGCAGACAGGCCTCTGAGGTAAAATCTTTGCTGGCTCATGACAACTAACTGTTTCTTTTTGAAGTTGACTGGTCAATTCTAAGAACTGAAAGGCCGGGACATTTCGGAAGGGTCAATAAGGCCATTTCTCAAGGAAACACAGAGATAAGAACTAGGGCCCTGAGACTTGGTGATAGGCAGTGAAGACAGATTTGACATGCAGAACCTCAATCCAAGTGTGTCTTTGGAAGAAGACTGTAGAGAGCCGTGCATGGTGGTTACTTTAGAAGAGGCTTCTGCGTAGGCCGGCAGCTGACTTAGACTTTGGTTTTCCAATAGACTTGCTGGGTTTAACCAACAAAAATTCAGGATACCTCATCAAATTTGGAATTTCAACTAAAGAACAAGTGACTTTCAGTATTAGGGGGTTTGCATGCACTTGAACTAAAATTTTGTTGTTCATGTAAAATTCAAAATTGTGTTGGGTTTCCTCTAATTTATCTAGCTATTCTACTTCTACTTCCTAGGGGTTTGTACTTTCTGTATTTGATGTAATTCTCAATGTTTTCTGTGTTGTAGTATTAGTCAAAATTAAAAAAAAAATGACCAGAATGAAAGCAGGACTGTCTTACATGTAGAACCATTGTTTAATACCCATTAAGGTGTTACCTTTGGGTAAGTGCCTTTGGAAATTTACATGCTTGTTTGTTGCTTTTGCTTTGTTAGGTAATAATCATTCTCATCTAAACAAGAAAAAATATTCCTTCATAATAAATGTCCTTTTCACCTGGAGACCAGTGGAACTTTAGAACTTAAAATGCTGCTCTGTTCATTTTGGCACTGTACCATCCGTGTTCACAAAGTAGAACACAAGAACCACATCTCTTTCTTGTATGTGAGTGTAAAGCACTCTAATGTGAATCAAAGTGTCTGGAGGGTTTCATAGCAAAAATAAATTAATCTGTTTAGCTTTTCTTCACCCGGAGTTACTTAATTTGTCCAATTATAGAACAACCTCTTCAAGTAATACCTATTTGCACCAGCAGAACCAGTTCACTGAGTAAGCCAACATAAGCGGATTCATTTTTTTCTTTCTGAGTTTGTGTGTATGTGGCGAATTCATGTGTGTATGCATGTTTGCATATGGATGGGAACACGTGTATGAGGGTGCGTGTGTCCATGAGTGTCCTTGCATGTGGGGGCCTGAAGGCAACAGGAAGAATCATCCTCAAAGGCTCATTCACCCTTATTCTTTTGAAGTTGAATTTCTAATTAAACCCACAGCTGGTTGATGGGATTAGTGTGGCTAGTTAGCTTGCTCTGGCAATTCCTAGGCTATGCCTTCCCAGGGCAGGAATTACAGGTGGGTGGCCAACATGCCCACCTGACATTTTTACTTGGAACTTGGGATTCTGAACTCTACTCCAGAAGGACAAGTGCTTCTACCACTGAGACATTTCTCCAGCTACATACATAATGGTCTTTATATATCTATTTCCCTTCAATCTACATGATTTTCACCTTCTATCTAAAAATATCTCATTCTACATGCATTTCTTTGAAAGACATCTCAAGTCGTTCTTGAAAGTATGCAATAAATCAGTTATGAACAAATAAATAAATAAATGCTCTGAGGTCATTAGGAACCTAACAGAATGTACAGGACCTGCAATTCAGAGAATCAATACTCATTAAAAAGATTTCTTTCCTTCTTCCTTCTGTAATACTGTCAACAAGTGTGAAGGTGCCATTCCCCGAAACAATCTTTTTCCTTTAGCATTGGTTCCTGCCCCATTATAATGCCTCAGTGGGCGGGGAACTTGTATCACCACTCCCTACAACCAGTCTCCCTTGTGTTAACTTCATCCAGTTCAACAGGAGTCCAAGCCTTTGGATTTTATCACACATGTAGTAGTCACGGACCCTTTAAGAAAAAGGGGGGTAGGGACCATATGAATTATTATTCTGAAGTCTCAATTATTAACTTGACCCTTATGTGAAACCCTTGGGTACCTAGCAATCATACCAGCACGATATAAATCTATTTGTCATAAAGAAATCTCATTTCAAGGGGAAAACTCTCTTATTTATTCCAAAGCTGATGGCAGGTACCAGAAACCAGGAAAGACAGCATAGTCCATGGGTATTTTATTTTTATTATTTTCCTAAACCAGTTTCCAACAGCTGGTTGCCAGTTGCCTCTGATATGGACACATAAAAGCAAAACCCTCCAGCACTGTGCCAGCCGGGATCAGGGAAGAAACAGAGGCCTCATAAATCAAGGCTGTGCTGGTCTATAGCTTTAACACAATGAAGTGCACGTGTATGAGATCAGAGGACGAGTTGTGTCTGGGGAGCTGTGTTCTTTCCCCCATGAACGGAAGCCAGCCCTTGTTTAAATAAAGTTTTGTCATTTCCTTGGGCTCTCAACACTGGTCAAATCATGGATTCAAGACCACACACTCTTGTGAGCAAGGCGTCCCAGCTCACCACCCTGGATCATTTTTTTCACATATGCGCACATGTATGTATGTGGGGAGAGGTGTAGAAAATGGGACATGAGTGTATGTGCCTTTGGAGGCCCAAGAGTGACTTCAGGAATCATCCTAGATTACTCTGCCTCCTTATTGCTTTGCTCTGGGGTTTACCAGGCTCTGCCCCCCCCCCCCAGAGTTAGAGTTACAGGCTGCCAACATTTCCATTCCTCATTTTTATGTGGGTTCTGAGGATTTGAACTCAGGTCCTTTTGTTTGCAAGGCAAAGGCTTTAAGCCCTGTGTCATGTCCCTAGCCTTCCTGGGTCTTTTTAAGAAAGACCCTGGTTCTTAGTGTTTAAAGCTTCAGAAAGGATGGCCTCCCAAGTCTGCAGATCAGAAGTGTGTATGACATAGTTTATTAATGATTTCCAGAAGCACAGTTCATTAGAGTTAGTGGGGCAAGTATGATGCTGGGTTCTAAGATAAAGATGTAGAAAAGACTTTTGTAGATACAGAGAGTGCAGACTTAAAGCAGAGAAAGTAGTAGTAAAACATGAAAATGAGGCAAGCTTCCTACAGATGACTGAATAGCCATTTCAGCAGAAGAATAACTTCCCTTGGGCTGACTCCTGAGCCATTCACAGAATCTAAGCTACCTGAAATGAACTCAGGGAATTCAATGATCCAGAATAAATGAAATAAAGGCTTAGATTTCAGAAAGCCAATTCTAAACTTTTAAATAAAAGTAACTCCATGATGGTGAGCATCCTCAACCTCAATCTTTTCCATGCTATTCTTTTGAGACAAGGTCTCTAATTAAACTCTGAGCTGTCTGATAGAAATAGTTTGGATCAATTGTGCCTGCGGATCCCCAGTCTCTACCTTCAGAGGCCGGAATTATAGGAAGATCACCACACCTACCTGGCATTTTACATGGGATATGAATTCTGGTCCTTTTGCTCTTAAGTGTAATTCTCTTCTTCCACACATGTATTGTGTCATGCATGCCTCACCTCCTGTCCCAACACACACAATGAAAACTGAATAAAAACTACAAAGAAAGAGAAACTAAGAAGAAATCTTAGAAATGGAGAACCTTAATCCATTTGAAAGCTTCACAACAGATTATATAAAGTAGAAGTCAGAACATGAAGGAATGTGTTTGAGAGAGAGAAAGAGAACATTTCAAATATTCAAAGATTTTTCGGAAACCATTAAATGAACATAGGATAGTATTTTTGGATTACGATGTGAAGAGAAGAAACAGAGACAGGCAAAGGAAGTTTTTCTGTGCAAGAACTGAACACTTCTACATCCTTAGGAAAGACATGGATAAGCAGTTATAAAAGGACCTTGGATAACAAGTAGACAACAAGAACATAATCTTACATGTATTACAGTCAAACTGTCAAAACACAAGACAGAGAGAATTACAAAATATACACTGGAAAAGAATCAAATCATATTGAAGAGATTTGTCAGCAGAAATTTTGAAGACCAGGAAAGAATGAAACAGAGTATTCTAAGTGATGAAAAAGATATTGCTACAAATAATAAAGACCTTTTAGATATGCTGGGAAAATCTTATGAGCAACTTTAAATAATAATAAACTTGGAAATGTAGGTGCCAAAAACATTTATATGCAAACAGAACTACAGAAACAAAAAAAAAAAACTGAGAAACTTTACATGCATCAAAATAATTTAGGCCGTAATTTAAAATCTACCCACAAAAACCCGACTGGCCTCAGTGGTACATTTTATTAAATCTTTAAGCAAAATATAACACTTGTCTGATATAAGCACTTCCAAAAAATTAAAAGAAGAAATATTTGATGAAGCTTAATATCATCATGTCAGAAATCCATCAACAAACAGAGGTGAACTGCTTTAATGATATGGATCAGCAAGTAAAAATTCCTGAAATCATTGGGAAACCATTAAACGTAAAGGGCTGGTGGAGGCTCTCTGCTTAATATTTAATAACTAGTATTACATAGAGAGATGAAAGAAAAAAATAAAGGAAGACTTTTCTGTAAGGAGAAGTGGAGAAGAGTACCCTGAAAATTCTCTCTAGAATAAATACAATAATATCAGCCAACATGGCCAAAATATTTATTAATGGATCTTGAAATTGATGGAAGGTAATCAACAAGCTGAGACATGGGTATTCATGCAACACTGCTGAGCTTCAAGTGAGAGCAAAGGAAAGACAAGACTTTCTTGGAGCCACATCCATCCCTGCTCCAACTCAGTTGTCACTGTGCTTCCCCCTAGTTGGGCTGGTCATGAACCCACACCTCTTCTTCCAGAGGAAGCTTCTTCCTTCCCTGACATCAGTCAAAGTAGCCAAATCAGTGGGAAATAAACAGAGAACATATAAACCCCTGACAGCCCTTAGTGACTGAGTAGGTCCTGTTAAGGACAAGTGGCAGAACAGAACACTAGTCAGCCATCTAGCAGGCAGATCTCTGAGACAAACCCACATTAAGAAGCTTGATAAGCTTGCTAGGTATCTTGCATGATTGGCAGACAGTGTGCACATGCAGGTAGGTTTCTAGAAGATAATAAAAGCTTTGTTGGTTTCAAAAGCTATTTGAGTTTTGTTCTGTATAACTTACACACAGATTGACTGCCAGAAAACCAGAAGCCTTATTGATCATAGAGTTTTGAATTAAATGATAGACCAGTACACTCAGGGACAGGATTAATCCTCAGGAAGCAAGACTAAAAATTTAAAACTAAGAATAGAGGAGTACTTGCACTTTACCAGTGGTTATAGCACTGAAGAACATGTCTCTCCTTCCCCCATTGTCATCTGCATATAAAATCGCAGGAAAGTATAAGGCCTTATGAGTTCCTCCCCCTTCCATGAGAGGCTGCTAATAAGCCTAATCTTGTGTCTATCACAACTGCTGTGAATTCAGGATGCAGCAAGCAAGTCTTGTACAGAAATAAGGTTTCTGTGCCTCTATCCAATTTTTTTTTGAACTCTAACGTTCTTTCTGTCCCTTCTTCTGAGATGGTCCCTGAGTCTTGGAGAGGATGACATGGATGTCCTTCATGGCCAAGCATTCGAGAGTTGTGATTTGTGTGTGCTTTGACCAGTTTTGAGTGTCTGCAGTCACTGCTAATCACTGAAGAAAAGAAGTTTCTCTGATTACAGTTGACAAGTCTAGTTTGTGGTCTAGTCTATGGTTACAAACATAGCTATTTAGAAAATAATCAGACACATCATGCATATTTAGCAAAGCAACTCCTTCACTAGGGCTTATGACCATCCCCACTCACTAGATTTTGATGATGTTTATACTTCTGGACTTGAATTTGTAGAGTGAGCATCAAACTCAACCCAAAAGCAGTTGGTTGTAACAGACTTGACCTGTTACACTGGTGGGGTCATATTGCATGGCTGATTAGTATTTTTGCTCATTGAGTCTACAGCTGAGTAAGATTTCTGATAACAATTCTTCCCACAACAACTTCTGATACTGTGACATCCAGCTAGCAGTCCAGTTCTAGATTGATTTTTCTATATCCCACAGCCAAATCATGTGACATCTTCAGGAACAAGGTCTTATTAACTAATTCTGATAAATATCCAATGGCAATGCCATTACCTGTTTTGTTTAAGGGGGCTCAGTTATCTTCCTGGTTAACAATTCATAGGCCATCGGGACTTTTGTTTAATAACCTATACCTCTTGGCCGCAGGTTTATCCATCCACACAGACTATCTGCATTCAGACTCTCTCTCTTTTCTTTAAAATTAGTTTAACATGTATCAGATTTCCTTTCAGCTTTTTAATACATAAGCTTACCCTGTTTCTACTTAAAACTTCCACCCTCAGTATTTTTCCTTCCATTTTCATGGCACATAGTTGTACTGATGTCCATTTGAAAAATTTTTAACAAGACTCACTGGGACATACATACATATATATATATATATATATATATATATATATATATATATATATATATACGCATCCCTGACTTAGAAGGAATGTTAGCTGGGAAGAAGTAGATTAATGGAACTAGGAGAAGAGAGGAGAAGGTTATATGGATGAATTTATTGAAAATACATGATGAAGGTTTCATAGTGAAGCCTATTAATATGTATAATTAATGCACCTAAATAGAAAAGAAAAGAAAAAAAGAAGATACTGAGTATTGGCGAGGAAGTGGAAAATTAGAAACCTTGCATGGTTCACCTTCAGAAACCAAGGAAGGAAATGAGAAACAGAAATCAATGGAGTAAAAAGAGAAAAATGATGGGTAGAGCCAAATGTTATATTTAGAAAAATGTAAAAAAAATGATAAACTTTAGGTACACTTGCTAACAAGGGATAAATGAGAACAAATTTACTACATTTTTGAGATGAAGGATATCATTGGTACATTATCCCATGGGATATTATTTAATTGATATAGGAAAACATAGCACCTAGTGGGTGGGCCGTTCTCTGGGCAGGTGGATAAGATGGAGAGAATGCTGGTTGACTTTGGCATATTCACAAGGTTAGAAAGTATCCACTTTCTCAACTCTTTCTGTGGATATGGTATGGCCAGTTCCCTCAATTTTGATGTTGTTATAACTCCCCTGCCATAATGATCTATAACTTAAAACAATGTTCATGGAAAAAAAATCTCTATTGCCCAAATTGTCTGGTTTTTTTTATCAGAGGAACAAAACTATGAGATTAAGACCCTGAACTTTTAGAATCCATGGATATCAGCCATGAACCTCATTATTAGAATCTAGAATAGGAACAGAACAAAAACAGAAAATAAAACTCACATTGTGAAAAATTACAGTTGTTATAATTGTTTCATTGGGGCAATGGTTTGGTGGCCAAAGCCTTTGCCTCACAAGCAACATGACCTGAGTTCAGATTCCCAGAGCCTACATAAAAATGCCAGGAAGACGTAGAAGCCCATCTGTAATTCTACCCCTGGAAAACAAACCTGGGAATGAATACTGAAAGCAAGCTGGGTAGCCTGACTAACGCTAATAGCATATTCTGGGTTTAATTAGAGACCCAGGCTCACAACAGTAAGGAGAAATAGCAAGAAAAACACTGGAGGATGATTTCTGATACCACCCTTAAGTCTCTATAAGCATGCACACTCAAGTGTACTCGTATACAGGTATATGTACATAGATATGTGTCCGCCCACATGCAAAGCAGTTACACATGCACACACATAAACACACACACACACACACACACACACAGACGCACACACATGCACCCCAAACACACATACTTGTGAAAACCCAACCACAAACAAAGGGAAGCATTAGCACAGAAATATCATTAATTGATTCAATGTTTGTTCTTAGTGCATTTATAATTCTCTTTTGCCACGTGATTCTGAATTCTAAGTAACAGAATTTTATTAGTAGCTTACCTCTATTTTTTTCTCTCTATTGCTGAGGACCGGACATAGGGCCTCATGCACGCTAGGAAAGCACTCTATCAGTGAGTTACATACTTAGTTCCATAGTACTTTACTTAATCACTTGCTACAAAAGAGAATAATATGCCCTTTACCTGTCTTCCAAAATGATCAGATAAGGTTCTTTTACACTTCCCCACCCAACCTCTTTCTACACCTAGATTCCTTTTTTTTTTTTTTAACATTTTTTATTATTATTTCCTCTCATACAAACTTAATAGGTACACCGGTTCCCTCCCTCCCTCCTTCCCCCAATCCCCCTACTGCCCCTCCCCTCACCCCTTCCTCCCCATCCTCCAGTGCCTCCCCCCCCCAATCCCTGGAGAATCCTTTAATGTGCATGCCAGACTCTCCTCTGTGCCCTCCTCTCCGATGACATACAAGGACCCAGTGGCATTTCCCTGAACTCTTTTCTGTGTTCCCCTTAAGCATAGGAACACTATTGTGGCTGTCAATCCCTTGCCTCCAAGGATCTTGGTGCCATTAGCAAACACTAGACTTTGTGGGGTCAATAGTGTGTTGGACATTGCGCAGGGCATGTAAAGTCCAATTATGATTGCTTCGGCCCTAACTTGTGTGGAGTATCTTGCATATCATTACTCCTCCCATCCTTGTGCTCTTACAATCTTACCACCCGCTCTTCCGCAAATTTCCCTGAGCTTCAGGATGGGGAGAGATTAGGCTGGCCTAGTTCCAGGTGGTTGATATAGAGTCGCTGATGTTCTGGATTATGGTTTGTTGATTTTCTTTTGCAGTTTTGCTGCTCCTGCAATGCCGTTCACTCCATCCTGATGGGTATTGTATGTCACCCCCTGGCCAGAGATAAAAAGCTGTTAAACTAGAGTCTTGTTATAAGAGTATATTCAAAGGTAGATGTAATAAAAGTAGGAAACTGCAGTGAGGGAGGGGGTCAATCACCCATTTGCAAAATGGTTAGTTTTTATCTGACAGACTATATGCCCTCTCCTTCTGGTGAGATCATACCCCTTCAGTCTGTGAACTTAAGATGTCTTATTACTTACTTGCAGTCCTTGATGGTGGCCTATTTTCTCTGCTGTAAAATGGTCCCCTCTCTCCTTGTTTCCGGTGTGGCTCTCCTACCCCATCCCTCCTGTTCATAATCCTTGCAGTTACTGTGGGTAATACAGAGATTTATCTTTGAGTGTCTCTAGGTGGGCTGGGTAGATTTAGTACTAGGAGCCACCTATTAGGGAGTACATAGGACACTTAATTTTCTGGGTCTGGGATACTTCACTTAATATAATTGTTTCTAATAACATCCATTTCCCGGCAAATTCCAGTAATCCAAACAATCTCAACGTTCATATGGAGGCACAAAAGACCCAGGATAGCACAGACAATCCTGAGTAACAAAAACACTGCTGGAGGTATCACCATACCAAACCTTAGTCTATACTACAAATCCATAGTTATAAAAACAGCTTGGTACTGGCTCCAAAATAGACACACAGATCAATGGATAAGGGTTGAAGACCCAGATATAAGCCCACAAAATTACAGCCATTTGGTCTTTGACAAAGGAGCCCAAAAAATTCAATGGAAAAAGAACAGCATCTTCAACAAATGGTGCTGGCAAAACTGGATCTCCACATGCAGAAGATTAAAGCTGGACCCGTACTTGTCACCATGTACAAGACTTAATTCCAAATGGATCAAGGACCTTGATATCAGGCCAAAGACTATAAAAACCATAGTTGAAAGGATAGGGAACTCCCTCGAGCTGATTGGGCTAGGCCAACACTTCCTAAACAGACATCCAATGGCACAGTCACTGCTACCAACTCTCAACAGTTGGGATCTGGTGAAATTAAGGAGCTTCTGTTCAGATAAAGAGATTATAACACGAGCTCAAAGGCAACCCACAGAATGGGAGAAAATCTTCACTAACCACATATCTGATAGAGCTCTATTATCCAGGGTGCACAAAGAACTTAGAAAACTAAACACCAAGGAAACCAATGGCCCAATTAAAAAATGGGCCCTGGAACTTAAAAGAAACTTTACCAGGGATGAAATTAAAATGTCTAACAAATATCTGAAAAAATGCTCCACATTCTTAGCCATCAGGGAAATGCAAATCAAAACTTCCCTGAGATATCGTCTCACCCCGGTCAGGATGGCAAAAATCCACAGTACAAACAGTAATAAATGCTGGAGAGGATGTGGAGAGAGGGGAAATCTCCTACATTGCTGGTGGGAATGCAGGCTCATACAACCACTCTCGCGAGCCGTCTGTAGATTCTTAAAGAAATTAAAGATTGAAATGCCATATGACCCTGCGATTCCACTTTTGGGAATAACCCCCCATGTAGCAGAGGTTCACCTGGATAGCACAAGCACGACCATGTTCATAGCAGCACTGTTTACAATAGCAAAGTCATGGAATCAACCCAAATGTCCAACAGTGGACGAGTGGATAAGGAAATTGTTGTGCATCTATACATGGAGTACTACTCAGCCATCAAAAATGATGAATTACTAGATTGCTTTCAAAGTCAAGTTTCTTTATGTAATAATGTTCACACAATAAAGCACATTAGTTAGGTATATAGTTCTGTGAATTTTGATGCCATATAATCGTAGCAACCATGAGTGTTGTTACATCAAGATACAAAGTAGTAGAAACTTTTCATGTTTGATTCAAAGTAAGTTTTCTACACTCACCCCATTACTTGATAATGTCTTTGTAAGAATGTATCATAAATGTAATTCTATAGAACCCAAACTGGTTTCCTTTACATTGCCATATGCAATATAGATAATAATCTTAAGACCTACCAGTGGATTAGTTACTTGTCTTATCACTGTAACAAAATGCCCAGCATAAACAATTTAAGGTGAGTCTGCTTTACTTTCTTCATATGCATAAGCAATTTAAGGTATGTATGGTCCACTTTGTTCATATTTTCAGAGGTTTCACTCCACAAAGGGAGGAAGGAGCATGAAGCATTTCATCTTGTGGCCGACTGGAAGCAGAGCAGAGTAGTATCAGCAACTTCCAAGAATATTCTCCTTCCTAGTAACTTCCTCTAATCAGATTCCACATTTCTACTACCTCTTAGTAATTTGTTTGAATTCATTGATAGAAAAAAAACATTCAGTAGGTCAGAGTCCTAATGGATTAATCATCTTTGGAGACATTTCAGACACACTGAGTCTTATTAACGTCCCAGACATTTTTAATATGATCAGATTGATAGTCCAGGTGACATCTGGCTAACCCTTAGTGTATTAATTAATAATATTCTGCCTATAATTCCTCTAATTTGCAATAAAAATTTATTCCAATGAGATTAACCTATCATCTTTAAAAAATAATAAAATGGGTACTTTTGTTATCAATTTTTCTAGTCCAAAGATGGTGACTTTCTCAGTACTTCATATTGATCTCAGGGCAAATCAAGCTCATGGCTTCGTTCATACTAAGCAAGCACTTTACCCACCAACCTCCAAACCCAGAGGTCTGGTTCCATCCCTGTCCTGTCAGCTGGATTCCCTAGCATGTGCTCCACACAATATATTGGATGATGAAACCTTCCCAGAAAGGGGAAGCGACTCTTCACGGCTTTCAGAGCTTAGTCCTCTGGTCACAGAGATAAGGTCTTTGAACACATCAAGAGAAATAGTATTAGTCTATAGAAAATGGGATTTCCCCCTTTTCTCCCTCCCAGCCCTGACGCGCTTCCCAGTCCTCCATCCCCAGGTGAGTCTGCCCAGCCCCCCAGGCCGCACTGCATTCCAGCGGCACCCAGGCTGCCTCCGGATTTAGCCTGGGCCATGCCCCGGGACCCGAACCCCTTTTTCTCCCTACTGGCCCGGCCTTGACCACCCCTTGCCCACCACACTTCCCAGTCCGCCATCCCCAGGTGAGTCTATTCAGCCCCCCAGGTCACCCCGTGTCCCAACAGCACCCAGGCTGCCTCCGGTTTTGGCCTGGGCCATGCTCGGGACCCCAGCCCTTTCTTCCTCCGTCCTGCCTGTCCGCCCAACTGGACAGGACTTGCTCACATTCCTCCATCCCTGGAGCTTGGGAGGGCCCCTAAGCCAAGTCCCAGGTCCCAGGTGAAGAATTCTGACATCAACATCAGCCCCTCTGCCTCTCTGGCCCACCGGGGACCCATGCACGTGGTCTACAGAAGACACACTGCTACTCAGAATTCAATAGAGTCCAAAGGAAACTCAAGCAAAGTTCTAAGGGTCAAAGGCCATACATCTGAAAACCTCTACAATCATCCTATTACATGGGATAGATTCTTCATATCCAGCCCAAAGATAAGTAAACCTTCTTTTTTTCACCTTACTGTTCCTTTCTAATATTAATCACTGTAGATTAACTTTTCCATACAGTCACCCAAAAAACATATACAACTCCAGGGAGTACACCACCCACACTTACATATCACCAAGATACTAAATCGTAAAAGTGCACTACCATACTAATATTCACCCCCTGTCTACTTAACCTGACTTAACTGATGTATTAACAGCCTTATAGCCTCAACTAGGAAATAACAATAACAAAAGACAAACATACCCAACTCCAAGGAAAGCACGAGTAAAAACTGCCCAAGTGTAGTAATACCAACTAAATCAGTTCAGTCAAAAACACACAGAAACTGAAAAGCCCTAGAAGACAAAACAACAATGCCCAAGTCAAAATGCAGATCCATGAGAAACAAAACCCAAGAAGACCAATCTCCCACTGAAAGAATTAACCCCTTAATGATGGATTCCATCCAGAACAAATTCACAGAAATCAGACAAGAAAGCCAGACCCAAGACAACCACTTTCAAAGTATGATCATTACAATGAGTAATACTATGAAAGAGGAAATCTAAGTAGAGTTAAACAACCACATCAACCACTTTGAACAGGAACACAACAGGCACTTGGAGGAGTTGAGAAAAACAGTTCAAGAAACAAAAATAGGCATAGAGCAGTTAAAACAGTCTCAGGCAGAGTTTAAAATTGAACTAAAAGACAAGTTATCTACAACCCAAAGCTCAATAGAGAGTCTTATCAACAGAACTAATGAAGCAGAAAATAGAATTTCAGGTCTTGAAGGCAAAGTGGGAGAATTAACCAGCTCAATGGAAGAGATTGTTAAAGCCAAAAAGATACTTGAAAGGAACATTCAAGAGATATGGGACACCCTGAAGAAGCCTAACATGCGCATTCATGGAATACCAAAGCAAGAATCCCAAAATACCACACCTGAGGAAATTTTTCAAATTATGATAAATGAAAACTTCCATCAACTGAAGAATGAGAGTCCCATCTAAATACAAGAGGCATTTCACACTCCAAACAGATATGACCAAAATAGAAAATCGCCACGGCAAATAATAGTCAAAACACTCCACATTCAAGACAAAGAAAAAGTGCTGAGAGCTTCAAGAGAAAAAAAGCAAGTCACTTTTAAAAGCAAACCTATTAAAATAACAAATGACTTCTCAATGGAAACAGTAAAAGCAAGAAGAGCTTGGAGAGACGTACTTGAGTATTAAATGAGCAAAAAATCCCAACCCAGACTAATATACCTGGCAAAACTATCTGTCATGATTGAGGGAGAAAGAAAAATTTTCCAGCACAAAAACAACTTGAAGGGATACATGTCTATCAAACCAGGCCTTCAAAAAATGCTAGAAATGATACACAAACTTGAAGAAAAAAACAAGCTTATCCAGGAGGACAGAAGGGAAGCATAATACCACCAAAACATAAATGTCAAACATTACGCTTACAAAATTCACTAAATTTAAAAAATGTCCAGAATTAAAAATAATTTCTTCATTATAACATTAAATATCAATGGTATTAACTCACCGATTAAGAGACACAGATTACAAACTTGGATTAAAAACCAAAACCCATCAATCTGCTACCTTCAGGAAACGCATCTCACCACAAAAGATAGGCACATCCTAAAAATGAAAGGCTGGTCCAAAATTCTGCAAGCTAATGGAACCAGGAAACAGGCAGGGGTAGCCATTATGCTTTCAGACAAAGTGGACTTCAAACCAAAAAAAATCAAAAGAGACACGGATGGATACTGCATTTCAGTCACAGGTACAATTCACCAGGAAGACTTCACAATACTGAACATATATGCACCCAATACAGGCCCCTCCACATTCACTAAGAAATCCCTACAGCGTCTAAAGCGAGAAATCAACCCCCAAACGGTAATTCATTTGGGATTTTAACACTGCCCTGTCAACATGGGATAGATCAACAGGTCAAAAGATTAACAGAGCCACTTAATCAAACCCTTAAAGAAACGGACCTTACAGATCTCTATCAAACTTTTCATCCACGCACCAAAGAATACACATTTTTCTCAGAAGCACACGGAACTTTCTCCAAAATAGATCACATACTGGGCCAAAAAATGAATCTACACATATATATAGGAAAGTTGAAATTCTAGCCTGTGCCCTATCAGACCACCACGGCCTAAAGCTGGACATCCACAACACACCAAACAACAGAAAATACACTAACTCCTGGAAACTTAACACTATGATGCTGAATGAGACCTGGATTCAGGAAGAAATTACAAAGGAAATTCAAGATTTCCTGAAAGTGAATGATAATGAAAATACAACTTACCAAAATCTCTTGGACACAGTGAAAGCTGTCCTGAGAGGTAAGTTCATAGCTCTTAATGCCTACATCAAAAAAATGGAAGCATCAGAAATAAATAACTTAACAATGCAGCTTAAAGGTTTAGAGACACTAGCGCAATCTGATCCCAAAAGTAGTAGAAGAGAGGAGATTAGCAAAATAAGGGGAGAAATATCTGAAATCGAGATTAGGAAAACGATAGAGAAAATCAACCAGTCAAAAAGCTGGTTCTTTGAAAAAAATCAATAAGACTGATACACCCTTAGCTAAATTAACCAGAAGCAAGAGAGAGAAAACCCAAATTAACAAAGTTAGAAATGAAAATGGGTTATCACTGCTGATACCCAAGAAATCCAGAGAATTATAACATCATATTTCAAAAACTTGTACTCTGTGAAATTTGACAACACAAAAGACATAGATGAATTCCTAAGTAAACACAACTTACCTAAAATGAATCAGGAAGTTGTGAATTATTTAAATAGTCCTATAACATATGAGGAAATTGAGGAAGTGATCTCAAATCTTCCCACCAAAAATTGTCCTGGACCAGATGGATTCAGCACAGAGTTCTACCAGACATTTAAGGAGTTAAAAACACCAATAATCCTTAAACTGTTCCATCAAATAGCAAAAGAAGGAACACTACCTAATTCCTTCTATGAAGCTAATATCATCTTAATCCCAAAACCTAATAAAGATACACTTAAAAAAGAAAACTATAGGCCAATCTCTCTGATGAACACAGATGCAAAGATTCTCAACAAAGTCTTAGCAAATAGGATTCAAAAACATATCAAAAAGATCATTCATGGGGACCAAGTAGGGTTTATCCCCGGCACACAAGGTTGGTTCAACATATGCAAATCAATAAATGTAATTCATCATATAAAGTCCAAAGTCCAAGACTACATGATACTCTCGATAGATGCAGAAAAAGATTTTGACAACATCTAACAGCCTTTTATGATCAAAACGCTGGAGACAATAGGAATGGAAGAAACCTTTATCAATATAATAAAAGCTGTATATGACAATCCCACAGCAAGGATTATACTCAATGGGGAAAAACTCGAAGCATTCTTGTTTCCATAGGAACTAGACAAGGCTGTCCACTTTCACTATTTCTCTTCAATATTGTACTTGAAGTTTTAGCTGAAGCCATAAGACAAGAAAGAGAGATAAAGGGATTCAAATCGGCAAGGAAGATGTCAAGTTATCTCTATTTGCTGATGACATGATTTTATATGTCACTAGGAAACTCCTAGAACTAACACAGAAGTTCAGCAGGGTAGCAGGATACCAAGTAAACATACAAAAATCAGTGGCCTTCTTATATGCACAGAATGAAAGAAGTGAAAAAGCCCTAAGAGAAGCAATCCCATTTAATGTAGCCCCTAAAAAAATGAAATACCTTGGTATAAACCTAATCAAGGAAGTGATTGACCTTTACAATGAAAACTTTAAAACCCTAAAGAAAGAAATTACAGAAGACACCAGAAGGTAGAAAGGCCTCTCATGTTCCTGGATTGGCAGAATCAACATCATAAAAATGACCATCCTACCAAAGGCAATATACAGATTCAGTGCTATACCAATTAAAATCCCAAAGCAATTCTTCAAAGAAGTTGAACAAACAATCTCAAAATTCATATGGAAGCACAAAAGACCCAGGATAGCAAAGACAATCCTGAGTAACAAAAACACAGCTGGAGGTATTGCCATACCAAACCTTAGTCTATACTACAAATCCATAGTTATAAAAACAGCCTGGTACTGGCTCCAAAATAGATACACAGATCAATGGATAAGGATTGAAGATCCATATATAAGCCCACAAAATTTGGTTTGTGACAAAGGAGCCCAAAAAATTCAATGGAAAAAGAACAATATCTTCAACAAATGGTGCTGGCAAAACTGGATCTCCACATGCAGAAGATTAAAGCTGGACCCGTACTTGTCACCATGTACAAGACTTAATTCCAAATGGATCAAGGACCTTGATATCAGGCCAGAGACTATAAAAACCATAGTTGAAAGGATAGGGAACTCCCTCAAGCTGATTGGGCTAGGCCAACATTTCCTAAACAGACATCCAATGGCACAGTCACTGCTACCAACTCTCAACAGTTGGGATCTGGTGAAATTAAGGAGCTTCTGTTCAGATAAAGAGATTGTAACACGAGCTCAAAAGCAACCCACAGAATGGGAGAAAATCTTCACTAACCACATATCTGATAGAACTCTACTGTCCAGGGTGCACAAAGAACTTAGAAAACTAAACACCAAGGAAACCAATGGCCCAATTAAAAAATGGGCCCTGGAACTTAAAAGAAACTTTACCAGGGATGAAATTAAAATGTCTAACAAATATCTTAAAAAATGCTCCACTTCTTTAGCCATCAGGGAAATGCAAATCAAAACTTCCCTATCATCTCACCCGGGTCAGGATGGCAAAAATTCACAGTACAAACAGTAATAAATGCTGGAGAGGATGTGGAGAGAGGGGAAATCTCCTACATTGCTGGTGGGAATGCAGGCTCATACAACCACTCTGGCGAGCCGTCTGTAGATTCTTAAAGAAACTAAAGATTGAAATGCCATGTGACCCTGTTATTCCACTCTTGGGAATAACCCCCCATACAGCAAAAATTCACCTCAATAGCACAAGCACGACTATGTTCATAGCAGCACTGTTTACAATAGCAAAGTCATGGAATCAACCCAAATGTCCAATAGTGGACGAGTGGGTAAGGAAATTGTTGTACATCTATACAATGGAGTACTACTCAGCCATCAAAAATGATGAATTTGTGGAATTTGCTAGGAAGTGGATGAAATTATAAACAATTACACGGAGTGAAGTATCCCAGAAAATTAAGTGCCGTATGTACTCCCTAATAGGTGGCTCCTAGTACCAAACCCACTTAGAGACACTCGAAGATAAATCTCTGTAATACATACAGTAATTGCAAAGATTATGAACAGGAGGAATGGGGAAGAAGGGACACACCAGTAACAAGGAGAGAGGGGACCATGTTACAGCAGAGCAAATAGGCCTACATCAAGGACTGCAAGTGAGTAATGAGACATCTGGTTAGGTTCACAGAATTTCCTTCCTGATCATTTACAACGGGGAGGGATCATTTACCAGAAGGTGAGGGCGTAGAGTCTGGCAGATAGAAAGTAACCATTTTGCAAATGGGCGATTAGCTTCTCTCTCATCGGGGTTTCCCACTTTTATTACATCTACCTTTGAATATACTCTTATAATAAGACTCTAGTTTAACAGGTTTTTATCTCTAGCCAGGGGGTGATATCCAATACCCATCAGGATGGAGTGAAGGGCATTGCAGGAGCAGCGAAACTGAAAAAAATTCAAAAAACCATAATACAGAACATCAGCGACTCTATATCAACCACCTGGAACTAGGCCAGCCTAATCTCTCCCCATCCTGAAGCTCAGGGAAATTTGCGAAAAAAGGGGGCGGTAAGATTGTAAGGGCACAAGGATCGGAGGAGTAATGATATGCAAGATACTCCACACAATTAAGGCCAAAGCAATCATAATTGGACTTTGCATCCCCTGCACAATGTCCAACACACTATTGACCCCACAAAGTCTAGCGTTTGCTAAAGGCACTAGGATCCTTGGAGGCAAGGGATTGACAGCCACAGTAGTGTTCCTATGCTTAAAGAGAACACAGGAAAGGGTTCTGGGAAATGCCACTGGGTCCTTGCACCTCATCGGAGAGGAGGACCCAGAGGAGAGTTTGGCATGCTCATTAAAGGATGCTCCGGGGATGGGAGGGGGAGGCACTGGGTGATGGGGAGGCAAGGGGGAGGGGAGGGGGCACAGGGGGGTGGGGGCTGGAGCGAATGAAGGGACCGGTGTACCTGTTAAGTTTGTATGAGTGGAAATTAAAAAAAATAAAAATGGGATTCTGAGATAACATCTAGGTGTTGGAAGACCAAATGAGAAAAAAATATTACCAGGCCTTGGAAATTAAAAGAAAATGAATCTGAATGGAGAACATGGGTAAATGGAAGGAAACATTACAATTAAGTGACAGATATGAAATATACAAGCGATTTGGGCACTATGGTGCTAGAATGATGAATTTGCACACAACCAGATGACAAATGCCAATGTCAAGTTGTGGATCTGTGTGAGGCAAATATTCCCTGTGCTTCAAATAGGCAGAGCTTGAGATGTAGGAAATGATCATCAATGTATGCGTGTACCTCTGTGTATTCAGTATATGGGGGTATTTGCTGAAAAAAATGAAACAAATGAGATATGTTTATTAAATTATCCTTTGCACAATTCTTCCTTAAAAACCAACAAATAAGTCTTGACTTCTACATTCCTTAAATTCTGATCAGCATGTTTTGTAATATTTTGTGGTACACATTGCTCAATAAGTAAATATCGATATCATCAACTGTGGAGCGAGTGAGCACTTTTGCATAGGCAACAATCATTCTTGTAGCTGCCAAACAGTTTATTCAGAATTCCATATATGAGGTGAAATAGCACAAGACCCTCCTCCTCAGAGTATTTGTTTGTTCTGCATACCCAAATATGAACCAGAGCTTATGTATGTGTTTACTTTTCAGGTAGGTTTAAACTTTTTCCAGTTCTTTTTTTTTAATGAATTAGAACTTTTAACGATTGTAAAATCAACACAACCTAGCTATATAAATTTAGTCTCATGGAATCCTTTCCATCTAGAGGTAAAGCTTAAAAAAAAAAAAGAAATTTGGCATATTATGTGGTTTGTAAGCTAGGAAACGAGGACTTTGTTGACATAGGAAAGGAAGGGAAGTTCCAAGCCAAGGCCCTCTGAGGGAAATATCTTGTTGCTTCCTGGGGTCTGGCTTGTACTGCCAAGTTGGTTAACACAAGTGCCGCTGTTCATATCTGTTGGCATAAGCGTCCGGGGTAAGGATGGAGCGGAGAGGAAGCTGATGCTGGAAGGTGGTCAGCAACAAAGGGCGGAGTCTGCGAACTCTGCTGCGTGTCCCGGAGTCTTTCATGGTGCTTATGCTCCCAGCTAAGAAACTTCTGTCAAATAAGTAGAGACCATGGTCCACAGACCAACCCCCTTCTTTGTAGCAGTGGAATTGAACTGTCCCCCAAACCAGAGAGAGAAGCTGCAGATTCAGTACCCAGGTAGCCTCAGATAACTCAAGTTTAACATTTAACTAAGTTATCAATTAAACTAAACTACATTTAGACAAGGAAGAGAAAAAAAAAACAACTCTATTCCCTCTCCTCCTCCTCCTCCTCCTTTTATCTGCCTATCTTTGTCCCTCTTTCTCCTGTGTGTGTGTGTGTGTGTGTGTGTGTGTGTGTGATTTTTGTACTAGTGATTCAACCAATAGAAAACAATCTTGATTATGAGGGTTGTCCTCTGTGCTACCTTAGAAAATGAGAAAGAAGACAAGGGATTGGAGAAATAACACACTCTCAGGAGTCTGTATGGTATGAATTTTCTGGGTCATAGTAATGAGGAAATAGCAAATTCAAAGATATTTGAACTTGGAGAGCAAAAATGTAGGCTGCATGGAACAAAATTGTTTTCCTGACCTATGGTCTATCCCATACATATGAAATAAAAAATTCTAATCATGTTGAAAATAGGAGGCTGAAGGTTTTGGCATACTGCCTGACTAGGCGGTCCCTTCAGTGTTAATCTTGTCTTCTCCCAATCTTGTATACATGTATGTATAAGCAGGCCTTCAACACAAGCATATATTTAATGCATAAAATCCAAATTTACAACAATGATATAGTAGATGCTTGTTATTTGCTGTGTAAGAGTATATGCTGTGTTTTCCTTAGCAAATTGATTAACACACACACTGGAGCAAGGATATGATTTGCACATACTTCAGAACAGCATGGACTTCACAAAGAGAGGCAACACTGTAGACACGCTTTCCAAATGTGAGTAAATCTAATTTTGATCAGTTGAATCAGATACTAAATTTCCTTAGAGAGTTGGTTATTTGAAAGGGCCCCAAGGTGAATTCCTCTGGTAAAACATCAACTCGTTCTGAATGGTAAAAATTTGTGAGAAACTTGATGACAACTTCTCCTGGCCAGAAAGAAGTGCTTGTCAAGTTTCCCAAGAGCAGAGTCTAAGCAAAGTTCAGAACACAGCTCAGGAAGAGAACAGGAAAGGTAGGATGTGAGAGGGAGTAGGCAGGCCTTCAGACAATCTGTGTGGGTTTCTACCCTTGGCTGGAAGACACGTGTGTGGTTTGCAGACCCAGAATCATACATGCATGTATTTTTGATTTTGTAGATTTTGACACTGAATTGAGTGTACTTGATTCAAAGGTAACAATGTGTGGCCTAGATCTGGAAGTAAAATTTTGCAGTAAGAACAGGATGAATGATATTTGAAACCCTGAAAAGTCCCAAGAGTACCTAAACCAAGGCATGTGCAGATTGAGGAGTGAAGACAAAGAAAGAGGAACAATGGGGAAAGATAAGGCAAAGCAAAAGCAAAAAAACAAAACAGACAAACAAAAAAAAAAAAACAGAGAAGAAGCTGGATTAAAAAAATAAAAAGTGTTCTGCCAGGCAGGACATTCCAGTCAGGACAAGGGCTGCTGTGTCCAGGAGCTCACTGCAATGAGATCTACTTCCACCACATTTACGCAGTGGCTGATATATCAGCATTCCCCCATGGACCAGTGAAGATCTCAGGAGAAAGAACTGCACTCAGAGAGAATCTCTGGAGCAAGTACTGGACAAGAGAAGGGGTGCTTCCCCATCCACCTGTGGGGTTACCCACTGAAAAGCCACTTAAACTCCCACAGAGGCCTGTTTCCTTACTGACACATGAATCCCAAAGGGAATCCAGTGTTCCACACATGAAGAGGGACATGAGGTTGTGAGGGGGACATGAGTGGACTGGGGAGGAAAGAGGAAGTTGCATGAGGAGGAGGTTGGTGGGAGGGAGCAGGGAAGATCTCGAACACATTTTGTTTCTACGTGACAAATTGTTAATAAAAATGTTTTCTGAAAGGAAGACAGCTAGGAGAGTGTACAGGAGAGCAGTAAAGGAAGTCAGTCAAGGACAGTATCCAGTAGGCTAATTGCATGGCTATCAGCTAAAGTCTGTGAGATTTCCTGTAAACTCAACAGTTAATGTGATCATTGGAGATGACCTACAGACTGGTTTCAGTGTGATAGGGATCAAAGAGGAAATAGTTCACACATGTCTCTCAAACATCTACTGTTCCAGCACCTGTTGGTAACCAACCAGTGATCAAGACAAGAATATGCTCTTTTAGCTCTAGGCAATGCTACTGAGTCCTTACACATCATCAGAGAGGAGGACCCAGAGGGAAGTTTGACATGCACACTAAAGAATTCTCCAGGAAGGGGTGGGGGGAAAGGGGGTGCTGGGAGAAAGAGAGGAAAGGGGGGAAAGGAAGGGGAAAAGGGAGAAGGGAGCAAGGGGATCCAGGGAGGGGTGGAAGGAGGGAGGGGAATGGGATACTTATCAACTTTGTATGAGTGGAAGAAACAAAAAAATAAAAAATAAATAAAAAGGAAGAAATACAAATGATCAATAATTATAGAAAAAACTGTTCAATATATTTCTCTACATGGAAATTGCAAATAGAAATTAAATTGAGATTTCATATGAAAAAAAGGAATATGCTCTTTTGAGCCATATATGCATATATATATATGGTAGTATGTTCTGCTGCGGTAAATCAATGCTCATTCTTGACATAATGATGCAGTTTCTTTTCGAATTATATTTAGATTTATCTAAAAAAATTCTGAATTCTTCATTCTATTTTAGGCAATACTGAATACATCACATTTCCCAAATCTGTATAAATTGAATGTGTCCATCGATGGTTCATTCATCAATTATTTATTCCACAAATATTTATTGAAAGAAAAAAAATCACTTCGGCACTCTGACATACAGCAAAGTCAAACAACCTGCTGGATGAAATGAAATCATTTTATCTGCTTTATACCCGAATGCATGAAAGACAAGTAAAAGTAAAATCTTAGAAAAAAACCTACATAAAAGAAAAGTTGAGCCCAACTCAGTGTATAGAGATTGACTCCAAAAGTTTCTATTTTACTATTTTACTATTCTCTTTTACTATTCTCAGACATCCTAATTCTCAAATCTACATAAACTGCTCCATTTCAGAATCATTTTCCAAGCTTTTAATGTTCCAGAGAGTCTAATATCTATCCAGTCAGTTTAAAAAATGAGTGTATAGATGTTTGTCAAGTGAGCATGATGCTGTGAGCGTTTGGCAAGGATCAAAGGCCATCAGAGGCATCAATTCAAGTCCTCTCCTGACAAATGTCACAGGCTGCTTTTAAAGGGAGAATACATGATGCTTGTAATGGATGGGCAGCAACAGTGTGTCCCCAGCCTCCCGGTCATGCTGAGAGAATTCCAGACAGCACCTCTGAGAGTGTGCATATCCTGTTTCAGCCTGCAAATGTATCCCCATTAATACAAACAGAGCTGACAATGGAAAGGTGATGTGAAACTACCCTGAATGGCTTGGGAAGTCAGGAAAGTTGATTAACTGTTATTTCCTGATCTATAAATCATCAATTTCTAGCTTCTTGTGTTTTATCCATGAAATATTGGCTGTGGGGCTTTGCTATAAAAAAGCATCTCATTTTTTACAATGACCTTGTAAATAACAATTAATATAGTACAATGAAAGAGTATCCTGTATAAATCACGCAAAATCAGGTCACGTGTTTAACTACTTTGGTGCTGTGTGCATGCCGGCGTGTCCCAGCAAGTGCTTCATTAAGGGTTTTCATCTCAGAATATTTGTCAGTATTCCAATAAAGTAACCACACACTCTTGAAAGGATTCTTCTTCTCAGTTGTCTCTCCTTAAGCACTACTTAGAGGAAAATAAAAGGATTAGTTATGTAGTACATTTTCTAGTTGTGAAATCTTTCAAAGTCATATCAATTGATTCTCATAATTGGTTAGGTAGTTATTGTTATCTATGTTTCAAACATTGAGAGTAACCATTCCAAGATCACTCATAAACTATATTGCAGCAGCCATGATTTTTTTGCTTATTTCCTATGATATCATTGTTGGATGCTGATGACATTTTTGTTATAAAGGCTAAAAGACACAAGTCAAAGTGCCATTCAGGAACATTGGTGCTGCTTACAAGCCTGTTAGAAATACAAAATTCCAGGTCCTATTCCATGATTTGAATCAAAAGCTACATTCATTTCACTAGTTAAAGTTTGCTAATGTATTAAGACTTGAGAAAGCATTAATTCAATCATTCATTCATCCAGCACATATATATTAGACACTGGCTAATACTATATTAGTGGAACAACTCTAGTCAAAAACTTCAGTGTTGAGATTTACAAACATAAAAAGCTAAGGTTTTAGGCATACCTCTACAAATGTCTATCTGAATGGTGCTTATCAATTTCATAGGTCAAGGTAGTTAGCGATTAATTAATTGATTAAATGAAGATTTTTCTCATTTTTCCTGAGAGTAAACAGAGCAAGATCTACCCATTACTCTCCTTGATTCACAGATATGTTTCAGCTGTTTGACCAAAGGTCTTTGGACAGAGAACAAAGTTTGTACCCTTTGGAACTCAACATTGGCTTTGTTGAGAAGCATATGTAAGAAAATAGCAACAGTAATGAGCGAGTGAATAAATATTTTTGGAAGACTTTGGGGTAATTTCCAACAACATACCCTACTACTTCTAGCTCACTGTAATAACTGACTCATTTTCTTTAAAAATAAATTCACATGCAAAAATTTCCCCCGACTTTTGAATTTTGGACACAGTAACAGATCTCAGATCTGCCAATTGTTGCTGTCACTGATTACTGCTGATGTTTATTTAATTATTTAAGTTAACAAGTCAGTTTCAGGAACTTTGAAAAGAGAAGTTAAAGGATGTAAGTGCTCAAAAATTATTAAAACAATTGACATTATGGAGGCATTAAACTAAAATTAAGAGAATTGGAATTGGGAAGTAACTACCTGAAAGGATGTAACTAACTCATGTCTGAAGCTACCATTGTCCATTAATAGCAACGTTTTCCTAAACATACTGTGTGCCTCTCCTTTGTACCTTTTATCTGAGTTCAAAATGTCTTATCTTACAATCTAGACATTCATCATTTCAAAACTCAAATGATTAAATGCACTTTTGTAACTATATCTTTCTCCTCTTGATTTAGTTTATATCAATGCCAAGTCTTAAACTTACTTATTAATTATTTAATTAATTGGCTTATATTGTTCCATTTTCATGTGTATATGTGGAAATGCACACATGAGTAAATATATGTATGTGGGAAGGCACGTGTGTGCATGCATATGCTTACATGCAGAGGTCCAAGGCTGATACAGATGATCATACTCAATTGTTCTTCCAACGTTTTGAGACTGGGTCTCTAATTATGCTTAGGGCTCACTGATGGAGCTAGTTTGGCTAACCAGCTTGCTCTGGAGATTCCCAGGTTCCACTTTCCATGTCTGCGGTCATAATTGGTCAACTCACTCACTTGATATTTTATGTAAGATCTGGAGACCTGAACTCTGATCTTTCTGCTTGCAGGACAGAACACTTCAACTGCTGAGTCACCTTCACAGTCTTGCATTTATTTTATTACTGCTTAATGTGCAGTTTATCTTTGCTTTATTCAATTGTACTATAACTCTACAAGAATGGAGCTAGATTTAAACAATCTAGCCATTCTGGAGTTTTAGAGGGTCACATGATTTATACCACACACCTCAGGAATAAGATGGTCTGAACTTGAACTCTTCAATAGTTCCTTTGTTGCAACCCTCAGACATAGGCACATTGTTTCTATGGAGAACTTTCATTCAGAAGAGTCTGACCCTAACTGGCTGACATTCTGAATCTTAATGAGGCATTAAGTGTGGGTCTCCACATTAAGAACTATATGAAAACCTATGTTTCATCACACTTCTGAAATTAGAAAATCAGGCTTCAGGATTTATTACTAATAATATACAAAGTTTCTATTGTGATAGGTGTTACTCTGAATTGAGATGTTATATGCCTCTAAACATCATTTGCTAATAGCGTAATAAAATGTTCTGTGGTTAATAGAAGCTGCTCAATATGACAGGAAGATTCAGACAAAAGGTCAGGAAAAGACATAAAATGCACACTGTTTAATGAGGCCAAAAATCTTTTATGAAACCAAAAACCTGATTTTGTCTCTGACACTGATTGCTAGTTTGACAGAGAGGGAAAAAAACATAAAATGGAAGGAAAATTTACTAAATGATCAACTTCTTGTACTTGCATCCTGTTAACTTCCAAAAGGATTTAATTGACTTGCAGATCAAAATGTCAGGAGAATGTGACACAGAAAGGAGGTAGTGCTTGAAATGCGCTGGGGATATGCAGCTGATTCTACTATTGACACCTTACCACTGGCTCCAAGTGTTTTGGAGAATAAAAGTAAAGATAGAAACATACCCATTTTAGTGTTCCCGGTTTTGCATCCAAATTTTCAAGAAACATTGATACTTCTTTATTCCAATGGAGCCAGCCAACATTGTTTCCAACTTCCAGACAGAAAAAGAACTGGGTATTTGCCCTTTTCAGTTTCCATGGCTGCTTCTGCCACATGATCTGATGAGTTTGTGTTTGTGGTTGCCTCCCTACTTTTTTGGTAGGGTATACAACATGCTTGGGACTTGATGGTTATGATTTCTCCTTACACATCCATGTTTAGACATTTTTCACAAGCAAAGTAGTTACATAGGAATGGCTTGCTGAGAAAGCTTCTAGCCTCAGTTCCAAGTGAGGTCATTTCCACACCTCCATAAAAACCTAGGTAACATCAGAGTCTGCCTCTTCTTATTGACTTAGTTTAGAGGCCCTTGGTATACCTTTCTTCCAGAATGTTTCAATCAGGTAACCTTGAATACCGCAAGAAGTTCTTGCCTTCTAGGAAGATTTTTGTTCATGTAAATTTGCTTCCTTTCTTACAGAAATTGACATTGTATAACTCAGGGATACTATGAGAAACTATGAATAGAGGCACTGAAGGACAGTTTAAATAATATTCCTCAATCATCAGTGCTTAGTAGACATTTTTCATTAAAAGTTTGGAAGTCTAAAGTATAACTTGGTATTGCGCTAGGGTCTTAAGAAATAGCAGTGGATAAATTTGACAAGGTTCCTCCAAACGCAAGGCTTACTTTATAGATGAAAAGATGAATGATGAACAAACATCAAGATATTTAATGGCAAGTGGTATAGAGACAAAGAAAGGTGATTTTAGATAAAGTATACGTGAAAAGGACAGTTTAACGCTGAACCAAGGAAAGAAATAAGCATATATACTCAAGGAAAACCACCACGTTGCAAAGCATTGAAAACAGAGGGGAACTGGCGAGTGCAAGGATCAGCAAAGGAGCCCAAGGTGTTTACAGCAGAATGAGCAAGAGGAAGTAGAAGGTAAAGTAAGAAAGACAGCTGGATATTAAAAGAGAATGTGGTGGTGGTGAAGGTTATGGTCAGAACTCTGGACTGAATTCTGCAAGAGCTGGAAAGTCTTTGCAAGTGTTCAGGAGAAAACAATCTGAAACAATCTGCTTTGTTTTATAAGAAAAGTTGGCTATTCCGTGTAAGAAGAAGAGTGGGATTTGGACACTAGTGGTAAGAGTAGAAACTGGAAGAACGGTAGAGCTGGTAGAATGATGAAGGGCTAAGGATTAAACCTGGATTTAAAATGATGGTAAGCTATTAGAGACCCTGCCAAGAGCAGTGTTATCAGCCTTGTGAAAACAGAAGCCTTTCAGGTAACCCATTACTTATTCTTTCATGATCCATTTTTGAGATTCAGGTAGAATTTGTTCACTTAACATGGCTTTAAAAAGTGGTTAATTACTACGTGCCAAGTTATTGCTTTTTAATAAAGACATAGTAAATTAATCATTCCTGGTCATAAGACAAATGCAACCACAAAACACTACAACCAAGCCCATGTACCCACGATTAATGTAAGAGTGGACCCAATTACATAGTAAAATGAGTAAGAGAGGAATTCACACGGCCCTGCATCTCACAGAGTGATCACTGGTGATCTACTTTAGCCATAGGAAGTGATCCCTACGCATCAACAATGTTGCCACTGAAATATTACCCAAGCTGCAGCAGGTGCTACATGTAAGGACAGACATCCTCTATTGTGAGACACAAAAAGGGACACTTCCTACTATCAGAAAGATGAAGACTATTATCATCTTTATTATAACCATTTGCATATTGTAAAGCTATAGTTTACCATTTAATTTTCTCTTTCTTCTGTCACATAATTTCAGGATTTTATGTATCACTTTCTAATCCCTGAGATCATCTTCCTGAGTTTTCTGATCCATAGTCAGATATGTTATCCATTCTACCACTGGTCTGACAGTTTGTGACTCTTCTTAGAGGTGTTTTGAAATAGATTTTATCTGATTATTTAGTCAAATCAATAGCTTTAGGTTCCAAATAGATTTTTTATTAGGTAAATTTATTCTATGATAGTCTTGAATATGATAACAATGCATTATGATTTTTCTCATCCCCCACTTTCTTCCACCCACTCGGAAGCAGCCTTGTTGCCATGAGTATGAAACTATCTATTGCATCTTAAGGGACTCACCAGTGGGTACACAACCAAAGCAATGACTCTTGTTCTCCAACCAGTAGTTCATCTTATGAGCTCCTCCCATATCCTTGATTGATTGTTCGGAGGCCCAGTCTTGTACAGGTCACATACGGGCCGTTGCGGTTACTATGAGTTCATAATCAAAATGTCTATATGTTGCAGAGGGGGTTGTGGTACTTGTGCCTGTCGTATGATTCTTACACTCTTTCTTTCTTCTCTTCTCAGCATTAGAAGTGCTTGCATAAATATCTTATTTAGGGGTGAGCTTTCAGCTGCCAGTTAGTTTCAGCACCTTAAACAGTCGCGAGTCTCTGCATTCACTTCTAGTCATTTCAAAGAGAAGCTTCTTTTATTCCAGTTATTGTCCATTCTACTTTTTCACCACTTCTTCTCATTAAAAAAAGCAAAACGACCTTCCCCTCCACTCCGCCGCCCGGGATGCGCACGCGTGGTCCAGCCCGGCCTCACCGCACCCCGACCCAGGTAAAATCGGTCCCCGCCCGCCCCCAGAGCCCCAGGCCGCCCGAGTGGACCCAGCTCCTCCCGCCATCCAGCCAGAGCAGCGCGCGCAGGGCCTTGGGAGGAGGAGAGGGCACCCCCTCTGCTCCCGGCCCCGCCCTCGGGTGGCCCGAGTTTAAACAGTGCCCCGCCGACGCCCCATGCCCCCTTCCCCTCCACTCGGCTGCCGGGGACACGCGCGCGGTCCAACTGGGCCTCACTGTGCCACGACCCAGGTAAGATCAGTCCCCGCCCACCCCCAGAGCCCAAGGCCAAATAATTCAGTTTAGTGAAAAACGCACAGAAATTAAAAGATCTTAAGAGTTAAACCGACAATGCCAAAGTCTAAGTGCAAATCCATGAGAAGCAACACTCAAGTAAACAAATCTCCCACTGAAGGAATTAATCCCATAATGTTAGACTCCAACCAGAACAAACCCATGGAAAATGGCCAAGAAAGCCTGACCCTGGATAACGACTTTCAAAATATGATCATTACCATGTTCAATACTATGAAAGAGGAAATCAGGGAGGAATTAAATAATCGAATCAATCACTTTGAGGAGGAACACAACAGACACATGGAGGAGTTGAGAAAAACAGTGCAAGAATCAAAAACTGGCTTAGAGCAGTTAAAGCAGACTCAAGCAGACTTTAAAACTGAGCTAAAAGACAAGTTATCTTCAACCCAGAACTCCACAGAGAGTCTTATCAGCAGAACTAAGGAAGCAGAAAACAGAATTTCAGATCTTGAAGATAAAGTGGGAGTATTAACCAGCTCAATGGAAGAGATTGTTAAAGCCAAAAAGATGCTCAAGAGAAATATCCAGGAGATATGGGACACCCTGAAGAAGCCCAACATGCGTATTCATGGAATACCAGAGCAAGAATCTCAGAATACCACCCCTGAGGAAATTTTCCAAATGATCATCAAGGAAAACTTTCCTCATCTAAAAAAAGAGAGGCCCATCCATATACAAGAGGCATTCCGCACCCCAAATAGATATGACCAAAACAGAAGCTCGCCACAGCAACTAATAGTCAAAACACTCCACATTCAAGATAAAGAACTGGTACTGAGAGCTTCAAGGGAGAAAAAACAAGTCACTTTTAAAGGTAAACCTATTAAAATAACAAATGACTTCTCAATGGAAACACTAAAAGCAAGAAGAGCTTGGAGAGATATACTTCAAGTATTGAATGAGCAAAAATGTCAACCTAGGCTGATTACCCTGCAAAACTATCAGTCATGATCGAGGGAGAAAGAAAAATCTTCCAGCACAAAGACAACTTGAAGGGATACATGTCCACCAAACCAGGCCTTCAAAAACTGCTAGAAATGATACTCAAGCATGAAGAAAAAAACAAGCATATCCAGGAGAGCAGAAGGCAAGTATAACACCATTAAAAGCAAAGCAATATACTTATAAAAACTACTAAACATAATAAATGTCTGAAATCAAAAATAGTTTCACCATTATAACACTAAATGTTAATGGAATTAACTCACCGATCAAGAGACACAGATTACAAACTTGGATTAAAAATCATAATCCATCAATCTGCTGCCTGCAGGAAACCCATCTCACCACAAAAGATATGCACGCTCTAAAAATAAAAGGCTGGTCAACAATTCTACAAGCTAATGGAAGCAGAAAACAGGCAGGGGTAGCTATTATGATATCAGACAAAGTGGACTTCAAACCAAAAAAAATCAAAAGAGACATGGATGGATACTACATTTTAGTCACAGGTACAATTCACCAGGAGACTTCACAATACTGAACATATATGCACCCAATACGGGCCCCTCCACATTCATTAAGAAAACCCTACAGCATCTAAACCAAGAAATCAACCCCCAAACGATAATTCTTGGGGACTTCAACACCGCCCTCTCAACATGGGATAGATCAACAGATCAAAAGCTTAATAGAGACACTTTGGACCTTAATCAAACCCTTAAAGAAATGGACCTTACAGATCTCTATCGAACTTTTCACCCACGTACCAAAGAATACACATTTTTTCTCAGCAGCACATGGAACTTTCTCCTAAATAGATCACATACTGGACCACAAAACGAATCTACACATGTACAAAAAAGTTGAAATTCTAACCTGTGCCCTGTCAGACCACCATGGCCTAAAGCTGGACATCCACAATACAACAAACAAGAGAAAATACACTAACTCCTGGAAACTTAACAATATGATGCTGAATGAGAACTGGATTCAGGAAGAAATTAGAAAGGAAATTCAAGATTTCCTGAAAGTGAACAATAATGAAAATACAACTTACCAAAATCTCTGGGACACAATGAAAGCTGTTCTAAGAGGTAAGTTCATAGCTCTTAATGCCTACATCAAAAAAATGGAAACATCAGAAATAAATAACTTAACAATGCAGCTTAAAGCTTTAGACAAACTAGAGCAATCTGATCCCAAAAGTAGTAGAAGAGAGGAGATTAGCAAACTAAGGGGAGAAATATCTGAAATCGAGATTAACAAAATGATAGAAAAAATCAACCAGTCAAAAAGCTGGTTCTTGGAAAAAATCAATAAGACTGATACAACCCTAGCTAAATTAACCAAAAGCAGGAGAGAGAAAACCCAATTAACAAAATCAGAAATGAACATGGAGTTATCACTACTGATACCCAAGAAATGCAGAGAATTATAACATCATATTTCAAAAACTTGTACTCTGTGAAGTTTGACAACACAAAAGAGATGGATGAATTTCTAAGTAAACACAACTTACCTAAATTGAATCAGGAAGTTGTGAATTATTTAAATAGTCCTATAACATATAAGGAAATTGAAGAAGTAATCTCAAATCTTCCCACCAAAAAATGTCCTGGACCAGATGGATTCAGCACAGAGTTCTACCAGACATTTAAGGAGTTAATAACACCAATAATCCTTAAACTGTTCCATTAAAGAAAGGAAGGAACACTACCAAATTCCTTCTATGAAGCTAATATCGTCTTAATCCCAAAACCTAATAAAGAGTCACTTAAAAAAGAAAACTATAGGCCGATCTCTCTGATGAACACAGACACAAAGATTCTCAACAAAGTCTTAGCAAATCAGATTCAAAAACATATTAAAAAGATCATTCATGGGGACCAAGTAGGCTTCATCTCTGGCACACAAGGTTGGTTCAACATATGCAAATCAATAAATGTAATTCATCATGTAAACCAGTCCAAAGTCCAAGACCACATGATACTCTCGATAGATGCAGAGAAAGCTTTTGACAAGATCCAACAGCCTTTTATGATCAAAACGCTAGAGACAGTAGGAATGGAAGGAACCTTTATCAATATAATAAAAGCTGTATACAACAAGCTCACAGCAAGGACTATGCTCAATGGGGAACAATTGGAAGCATTCCCACTTCGATCAGGAACTAGACAAGGCTGTCCACTCTCACCACTTCTATTCAATATTGTACTTGAAGTCTTAGCTGAAGCCATAAGACAAGAAAGGGACATAAGAGGGATTCAAATCGGCAAGGAAGAAGTCAAGCTATCCCTATTTGCAGATGACATGATCTTATACCTGAGTGATCCCAAAAACTCCACCAGGAAGCTGCTGGAACTAATTGAGAAGTTCAGCAGGGTGGCAGGATACAAAATAAATGTGCAAAAATCAGAGGCCTTCCTATATGCCGAGAATGAAAGAAGTGAAAAAGCCTTGAGAGAAACAATCCCATTTACTATAGCTCCTAAAAAAATGAAATACCTTGGTATAAACCTAACCAAGGAGGTAAAAGACCTTTACAACGAAAACCTTAAAACCCTAAAGAAAGAAATAGCAGAAGACACCAGAAGGTGGAAAAACCTCCCTTGTTCCTGGATTGGCAGAATCAACATCGTAAATATGACCATCCTACCAAAGGCAATATACAGATTCAATGCTATACCAATCAAAATCCCAAAGCAATTCTTCAAAGAAGTTGACCAAACAATCTCAAAGTTCATATGGAGGCACAAAAGACCCAGGATAGCAAAGACAATCCTGAGTAACAAAAACACGGCTGGAGGTATTACCATACCAAATCTAAGTCTATACTACAAATCCATAGTTATAAAGACGGCCTGGTACTGGCTCCAAAATAGACACACAGATCAATGGATAAGGATTGAAGACCCAGATATAAACCCACAAAATTACAGCCATTTGGTCTTTGACAAAGGGGCCCAAAGAATCCAATGGAAAAAGAACAGCATCTTCAACAAATGGTGCTGGCAAAACTGGATCTCCACATGCAGAAGATTAAAGCTGGACCCGTACTTGTCACCATGTACAAGACTTAATTCCAAATGGATCAAGGACCTTGATATCAGGCCAGAGACTATAAAAACCATAGTTGAAAGGATAGGGAACTCCCTCGAGCTGATTGGGCTAGGCCAACATTTCCTAAACAGACATCCAATGGCACAGTCACTGCTACCAACTCTCAACAGTTGGGATCTTGTGAAATTAAAGAGCTTCTGTTCAGATAAAGAGATTGTAACATGAGCTCAAAGGCAACCCACAGAATGGGAGGAAATCTTCACTAACCACACATCTGATAGAACTCTGCTGTCCAGAGTGCACAAAGAACTTAGAAAACTAAACACCAAGGAAACCAATGGCCCAATTAAAAAATGGGCCCTGGAACTTAAAAGAAACTTTACCAGGGTTGAAATTAAAATGTCTAACTTAAAAAATGCTCTACTTCCTTAGCCATCAGGGAAATGCAAATCAAAACTTCCCTGAGATATCATCTCACCCCAGTCAGGATGGCAAAAATCCACAATACTAACAATGACAAATGCTGGAGAGGATGTGGAGAGAGGGGAACTCTCCTATATTGCTGTTGGGAATGCAGGCTCATACAGCCACTCTGGCGAGCCGTCTGGAGATTCTTAAAGAAATTAAAGATTGAAATGCCATATGACCCTGCTATTCCACTTTTGGGAATAACCCCCCATACAGCAGAGGTTCACCTCGATAGCACAAGCACGACCATGTTCATAGCAGCACTGTTTACAATAGCAAAGTCATGGAATCAACCCAAATGTCCAACAGTTGACGAGTGGATAAGGAAAAGGTGGTACATCTATACAATGGAGTACTACTCAGCCATCAAAAATGATGAATTACTCGAATTTGCTGGGAAATGGATGTCATTAGAAACAATTATATTAAGTGAAGTATCCCAGACCCAGAAAATTAAACGCCATATGTACTCCCTAATAGGTGGCTCCTAGTACCAAACCCACCCAGCCCACCTTGAGACAGTAATTGCAAGGATTATGAACAGGAGGGATGGGGTAGGAGGCCACACCAGAAACAAGGAGAGAAGGGTCCATGTTACAGTAGAGAAAATAGGCCTCCATCAAGGACTCAAATAAGTAATGAGATATATGATTAAGTTCACAGACTTTTGTTCCTGATCATTTACTACTGAGGGGGTATGATCTCACCAGAAGAGGAGGGCATATAGTCTGGCAGATAAAAAGTAACCGTTGTGCAAATTGGTGATAGACCCCTCCCTCACTGTGGTTTCCCACTTTTATTACATCTACCTTTGAATGTGCTTTTATCACAAGACTCTTGTTTAACAGCTTTTTGTCTCTGGCCAGGGGGTAACATACAATGCCCACCAGGATGGAGTGAAGGGCATTGCAGGAGCAGCAAAACTGCAAAAGAAAATCAACAAACCACAATCCAGAACTTCAGAGACTCTATATCAACCACCTAGAACTAGGCCAGCTTAATCTCTCCCCATCCTGAAACTCAGGGAAATTTGCGGAAGAGGGGGCGGTAAGAGTGTAAGAGCAAAAGGATGGAAGGAGCAATGATATGTAAGATACTCCATACAAGTTAGGGCTGAAGCAATCATAATTGGACTTTACATGCCCTGCGCATTGTCCAACACACTATTGACCTCACAAAGTCTAGCATCTGCTAATAGCACCAAGATCCTTGGAGGCAAGGGATTGGCAGCCACAGCAGTGTTCCTATACCTAAGGGGAACACGGGAAAGGGTTTAGGGAAAGGCCACTGGGTCCTTGTACGTCATCGGAGAGGAGGGCCCAGAGGAAAATCAGGCATGCACAAGAAAAGACTCTCTGGTAATTGGGGTGGGAGGCACTGGGGGATGGGAAGGAAAAGGGGTGGGGAGGAGGAGTAGGGGGTACGGGGGGAGGAGGAGGGAGGGAGGGAACTGGTGTACCCATTAAGTTTGTATGAGCTGAAATAATAATAAAAATGTATTAATAATAAAAAAAGCAAAACGAGGACCCTATCAACATCTAACACTAAAGTTCAACACACTAGATTGAACAATAACAAATATGATAAAGGAGCTCCAAGAACACATGAATAAATGCTTAAACAAATATGAAAAGGAAGACAATAAAAGCTGGAAAGAAGACCAAGAAAACACAAACAAGGAGCTAGATACAATTTAAAAACAGTTGAAGATCTGAGACAAATTTAGAAATACTTATTAAAAAATGAAAATGTTATGAAAGCAATTACAGAAGCACTGAAAAAAACCAAACTGAAATAAACAATCAAATGAAGAACTAGCAAAAAGTCTCAAAAATAGACCTAACCAAGTAGCATAAAGAATATCAGAAATGGAAGACAAGATATGGGAATTTGACAAGTTAATCAAAGAAACTAATCCAATTAATTGAAAACCAAGCATGAATGAAACAAAGGAGCTCTGACCATCAAAGGAGCCAACGTACAGGTCATGGATGTTCCAGAAGCAGAACCCAAAAGAAAGATACTTCATGCATATTCAATGATATGATAGAAGAAAAATTACTTAATTTAAGGAAAGACTTATTTATCCAGATTCAAGAAGCATTCAGAATGTCAAATACACAGGGCTGGAAAAGAAGCACCACACAACACATAGTTGTCCACATATTAAATATTAGGCAAAAGAAAAACTCATAAAGGACTGCAGGACAGAAGAACAAAGTTATATACAAAGGCAAACCTATCAAAATTACAGTTGACTTTCCAATGCAAACTGTAAAAGTCAGAAGAACTTTGAGAGACATGCTATAATTCAGGAATGAATACAAACACTAATCCAGACAATTATATCCAGTAAAATTATCAGTTATAATAGGAGTAGAAAAAATATTCCATGATAAAAGCAGTTTAAAGGAATATATGACTACTAAGTCAGGTCTGCAGAAATACTGTAAGGAATGTTCAGGACTGAAGAGAAAGGTAACAGAACAAAAGTCAACAAGGAATAAATAATAGCAATACAACAGCTAAGAAAAGAATTATAAAAACAAGTAATACAAGGTTAACAAGATGAAAGGAATCACTGAACATCTTTTAATAATAACCTTAAATATCAATGGGCTCAATTCCCCAATCAAGATAAATAGGCCTATAGACTGAATTAAAATCATGATCCATCTCTGTCTCATGTGAAAGACAGATGCTATCTTAAGGTGAAAAAATGGTCAAAAATACTCCAAGAAAATGGAAGCAGGAAACAAGCAGGATTCATTCTCCTAATATTTGACAAAGTAGAATTCAAACTAAAGAAAACCTTAAGAGATTAAAAAGGTTACTACCTACTAACTGAGGAATAATCCACCAAGAAGATACTACAACTCTATGTATAGATACACCAAACTCAGGCTTTCCCAAATTCATTGGAAAAAAATGCTACTTGTTCTAAAACAACCCAATTGGTGATGGTAGGAGACTTGAATACACTACTTTCACCATTAACAGGTCAAATGACCAAAAGCCAAACAGAGACACAGTGAAGTTAAATAAAACCATAAATCAAATAGACCTGACAGATATCTACAGAATATTTCACCCAAACACTAAAGAACATACATTTTTCTCAGCAGCCCATAGAACTTTCTCCAAAATAGACCACCTACTAGGACACAAACAAGCCGCCATAAAGAGAGGAAAATTGAAATAAAAGAGAACAGAAAACCACTTTTGGAGTTAGGTAAACTTGTCTTACCAAAGCAGTTGATCAGAAACCAAACTACATTATTGAAATTGAGATCAAAATCTCCTTTTCAGTTCATTAGCTATTTCTACCATGTGAAAAAGTATGAAGATTCTTTTAAGAGTTTACTCCATTTTTTTCCTCCTACCACTTTTATGCTTTCTTGACCATGAGGTAAAGTGCAGTGAGTATATTCTCATGATTGCTTGGATATGGGGAATCAAGGTAGAAGATGGCCAAAACCAAAATTTTACTTGCAGATCTACAATTTGGGTCAAGCTCAACAGAAACAACCAGTTTCTCTGCTCCAAATAATGGTGACTCTCAGGGGTTGACTGAGGAGGGAAGTTGGCCCTTTTCTATATGGACAGAGCTAAGCTCTAGGCATCAGTTCCTCTCACATAGATCTCCCTGACTGGATTCCTTGTTCATTGAGAACTGCTCCAAGAGCATCCACGAGACAGGAAATGGATGCAACTCTCACACCCTGTTTCATACAGAAGTTACAGACTTCAGATCTAGAAGGAGAAAATGTAAATCCCACCTCTTCATGAGATGAAAACCAAAGAATTTTAATGGCACTTTTTGCAACTACCACACAAGATAATCTTTTAGATATGTGCCATCATTACAGATTATGATTCTGTGATTTTTTCCTTACCAAAAATCACAGGAGAAAATTCAACACTGCACTCATGTCAGGATATAATCACAAGTTCATAATGTTAATTTTGAAATTCTGCGCTGGGAAGTTTATTAAATGTATTTTATCTACTGCCTCTCTTCTTTTTAATATTAAGAAGCATTTTTCTACTACTTGCAGCACAGCAAGAATTGTTCTTGGCAAATGTAATTCTTATAAAACTCCCAAAGGTTATATTATTTCTATATCACATCTACACACTAAAAAATTGAAACCTGAAGACATTAAACACTGCATAAGTTACACAGCCAGGGAAGGCAGAAACTGGATTCAAATCTAAAGTCTGACTCTGTACCTTCAACTATAGTGTTATACTGCCACTCTTTCAATGCACCCAGTGATCTTATAGTGTTATTCTGATGCAATATAACAAGCCAAAGCTTTATGCAAATAATCACTTTCCCAAGTTCAGTATTTCTAACATTGCTTCTGATCCTCACTTCACAGTTGCAAGGAAGACGTGTGAAAACAGAAACTGAATACCAAGTAACTGGTTCTAGTCATCTAATTAGCAATTACTGCCTCTTGGTTTACATGTATCTTTAGGGGCAGAAAAAGAAAGAAAGACTAGAAATGCTGAAATTACTATGAAGGGAGTGCATCATCCTACCCACGACTTCTTGGCTAACCTCTGGGAGAGCTGAATGACAAGAAGTCTAAGGAATCAACAAACCACTATCCAGAACTTCAGAGACTCTATATCAACCACCTAGAACTAGGCCAAACTAATCTCTCCCCATCCTGAAGCTCAGGGACATTTGCGGAAGAGGGGGCGGTAAGAGTGTAAGAGCAAAAGGATGGGAGGAGCAATGATTTGCAAGATACTCCACACAAGTTAGGGCCGAAGCAATCATAATTGGACACTGCATGCCCGGCGCTATGTCCAACACACTATTGACCTCACAAAGTCTTGCATCTTCTAAAGTCACCAAGATCCTTGGAGGCAAGGGATTGGCAGCCACAGTAGTGTTCCTATGCTTAAGGGGAACACAGGGAAGGGTTCAGGGAAAGGCCACTGGGTCCTTGTACGTCATCGGAGAGGAGGGCCCAGAGGAGAGTCAGGCATGCACAAGAAAGGACTCTGGGAATTGGGGCGGGAGGCACGGGGAGATGGGGAAGGAGGGGTGAGGGGAGGGGGAGTAGGGGCTTCGGGGGGGGGGGAGGAAGAGGGAGGGAGGGAACTGGTGTACCTATTAAGTTTGTATGAGCTGAAATAATAATAAAAAATGTATTATAAAAAAAAAGAAGTCTAAGGAATGTTAGGACGGGTTCACAAATCTGTTTCAAGATTGTGAATGCCACTCCTCTCTAGTGGAGAGGCTGCTTCTCCTGTCTCCACTGTAGTCATCTTTGTCCCAACTGATAGAGGAGGAAGGTGAAGTGATGAAAGAAAACATCTACCCAGGGGCCTCTTGTGGTTTAGTCAATTAATTCTTGGCCCTTTGGGGAGAAACCGGGTGGAAGAAGAGTGAGGAGCAAAGGAAGAAGAGGAAAAAAGAAATCAACTAATCTCCCAAACCTGTCACGGTACCTCTGGACTTTTCCTATGAAGATGTCCCGCGTGGCCCATTTAGAGCCATTACTAAACGTTCTGCAGCTTTCTTTGATTTCTCACATCTGCGTTCCTCTTTCTTCCCTGTACAGTCTTGTGCTTCCTGAATGCATGGCCGTCAGCCTTTGATCTCCGTGCCTCTGGTTAGCTGCACACTGTAAGTCATCCCTCTCCTCAAGCTAAGGCAGGGCAATGATGAAATCTACATCCCTTCCTTCTTCACCCTCTTCATCACAAACCTGCCATCAAGGCTGATGTGAGTCAGACCAGTTCTCCCACGGGGGCTCACGGAACTCGCTAATCCTTTAATAGGAACAGGGACTTCAAGTTATACGTCGTCCTAGAGTTATTATGCTAATCCTATAAACTGACCACTCTAAAAGTCAGAGGTCCCCAAAGAAATCAAGTTACAGTAAGTAATCAGCTTCATATAAATTTCAAGCATAATTATGTAAGGAGAGACAATTCTCTGTGTTGCTTAGATTACAATGACTACCTTTTCTCGCTTTTTAGCAACTTCAAATCTGCTGTGAGAAAGTGATGGAAAATACTTTAAAGACAAGCTCATTTGTGGGAGATTAAGTTGAATCATGAGATTAAACTATGGAAGCTTTTCAGAGAACACAGTTTATTCTTTCTAATAAAATTAGAAAATATAAAATGACCCCAATTTGTCTATATTCCTAAAGAGCTGAGCATAATTGATAAGGATGATTTCCAATAAACATGTAAGGATAATTGACCATGAATACAGAATACCTTCAGCTATTTAAATATTTACATCACTTGACATTTGTGTTCAAGTGGTTCTTTAATGGTAAGTGAGGACAATGATGAATATTAGACCATTTTCTAGGCAAATGATCATAAATTCTAAATAATGGAGAATTTATTATGCTACTTTCTACTTATGGGAAAAGTAATATGTAAAATTTTTCTAGTGAATAGGAATTGCTTCCTATGTTTTTGAATTATTCATTATTCAAGGTCTCAAAGGAAGTTTTGTCTTGTTACTATTAATTCTTAATACCAAGTGTATTTCTCATTTTGTGCCTTTTCCAGACCAACATACATTTCCAATAACATTTTAGTCATGGATACTGTCTATACTACAGCATGTTTATGATAGACATTCACTACTTCCTAGATAGTATGAAATATTCAATGTAACATTAGACTGAATTCAACAGCTAAAGTTTTAAGCATCTCAATACTGAATTATCTGATAATAAGAAGGTACTCATGTCATACTTTCAGAAAATTAAAAATAAACATTAAACTATCACTTTAGAAGTTCTTAAGAAAGTGAAAAATTGTTTTTACTAAGATTTGTTAGCAACTGAACTAGATGAATTGCACACGCATAACCCTATATGTAAAGAAAATAGTATTAGATAACAAAATGTAAGGGGGTGAGATGAGACTAATATATATGTCTTCTATGTTCTTGGCTGAAATATTCAAAGTTGAATGATTGACCCTGGAACCAAGGGAATTGGCTTTACATCTGTGCTTTTCACGGAGGCCTGCGGTCTGTAAATCGAACTGTGTTCCAAGAACCAACTAGAACCCAGAGGAGAGAAGGAAGCAGAAGAAAGAACACAGATGTGGCATTCAGAAGTCCTCAATGCTTGTGCCACCTTAAAATTTGCATGTTGAAAACGTCACCCCAAAGCTGTGGTGTCAGGAGGGTTGCCTTAGGACATTATTAGGTCATAGGCAAGGCCATTCTGATTGGGACCAATGTGCTTACAGAAGAAACCCCAAGAGCAGAGATGCCCTTCATGTGAGAACACAGTGTTCAGTGACACCCGTGAACCAGAAGCTGGTCCTCTCCAGACACCGGATCTGGCTTCCAACTCTCCACATCCAGTTTCTGCTTCTTATGGCCTATGGTTTTAGCGACCCAAATGGACTGAAATGGGTTGTCAATTGGGTTGTGGAGGCATGTGTGGAAGAATATATAGAGGCTGGAGGAGAGGAGAATCAAGTTCAGTTGGTGGTGATTAGCATATGCTCAGAACAGACTTCCTTCCCAGAGCCAATAAATCCAGAACTTTTTTGAAGCAGAAAGCTACCCTTGTGGAACCTGAGGTAGGCTGTGCCCACCCACTCCAGGTGGGGGTTCAGATTTGCTGGCTCCATCCCTGTGCTGCTGAGGGTGCAGGGTAAAGGCCTGCGAATGCCTGTCTTTTAGCCCCGTTCTTCTTCAAGACTCCCCAAAGAGAACTGTCAGCGGCGAGGTGTTCCGGACCATAAAAAACGACCATTTTCCTGGGGACTAGATTATTTCACCTGGAGAAATCAAACATCCTTTCTTCCTGCAAGCATTTATCAATGAGACAGGACCTACTGTTCTTGGGGAAGGCTTCACCCCCTTCACCGCCTGGAGCTCTGAGATGCAGCTGTAGGCATTGCTCTACCGCCCTTACTTCCCACACGGCTTGAGCTCCTGAGCTACAACCTAGACACATAATTCTGAAAGAGTCACTCAGCCTTTCCTGCCTACCTCCAATGAGCCAATAAACCTCACAGCGGCTGTTTGTACAACACTTACCTTCCAGGGAAGCCCAGAGCCATTTCCAGTGGCCTGCTCTAATCCTCCCCCACCCTTGGGAAGTAACAGGTATTAATCTTATTCCCCTGTACACATTGGAGCCATAATGGTTTGCTTGATCCTTACATGGCTCTTTAATTGATCAACTTTTTCCCAAGCATGTCCTATTCACGGTACTGTACTGATTATTTTCACATAGGTTAGCTCACTTTTCCTTAAATTTTCTTGATGCTAAGAATTGCCGGGGCTTTTCAACCCCACGATTCTTGCCTTGGACCTTTTCATTCAGTAAGCCTGAAATGAGGCCCATAAATATTTGTGTTCTCATGCACACTTGTCTGATACAGGCTGTCATTTGTGCTCCATGTGCCCCTTTAGCTGACCCATGAACTTCTGGGGATGTATCATCCCTCCCTTAGCTTAGAAGTAATGGGATCAGAGGTAACCAGCACTTTGTCCACTTTCGCATGAGTTCTGAGAATTCAAACTGAGGTCTTCACATATGTGAAGCAAGCATTTTATTGACTGAGGTACCTCCCCAGCCCCACATATATAATGACTATTAGCATTCTGAAAATTTGGGACAATATCATGCATTTCACTTAGACCTTATTAGTTACCCTGTGGGTCCAGTTATTCACTTTGATCGAAAAAGAAATCTCAGCTTGGTATATCCACATGGAGGGCTAGATTTGAAATCTCATCAAATTCAACTCTGACTCACACAGATGAAAAGTAGCAGCTGGTAATTTCTTATATTTCCTTACATTTCCCAATCGCACTTTCTCACTTAAGCCATTAAAGCCAAAGGTATCTGGAATTTGAAACACATACACAATATTTAAACCTGTGTCATAAATCACACTGTATGAGCTTTCCACTACAGCATTTTAAATGGATCTTTTTTCTTTTTGTGAAAATTACTAGAAAATCAGATCTTCTGTAAGCTGAAGTTCACACTCTTGGTTCCACTTGGACTTCATCCTTATTCCATCACTGTTATTACTGAGTCTTGTCTCTCTGGGCCCTTCCCTGCATCCTCTTCTTTCTTTCTCATTCATGGTCTTCCTCTTGCCAAGATACTTCAGCATTTCCTCTCTCTTAACTCTTCTGCGACCACAGAGGTTTGCACAACTCCCACACACTATTCTAATGTTCACATCCTGAGACCTCAGGGAGGATTTCTGTCACCATCAAGAGGGGATATCAATTTGCTCATGGTCCAAAGGATGCACAAGTCAATTTCTCACTGATACAATCTTTCAGACTCTGGAGTAGTCTCAGTCCAGACATCGAAATCATAAGCAAAGTATTGCATTGCAGTGTCAGGTTAGCAAATCATCTGTTCAGGGGGCCACATGAACTTGTATTTGGTGTTAAAAATTTCATTCACTAGAAAAGACAGATCTTGTAGGCTCTAATACATAACATCTTAAGATTTGGTAATGTAAATATGGTCATGATGGTCATTTTCCAGCTACTGAAGATTTAGTAACAAGTTTGCAAGATTCTTTAGCTTTTAACAATCATCTTCTATGAGTATTGTGAACCAAATTTTGTACATCACTGGACAATCCTACCCAGGAAAAAAAATGAATTCACTTTCCCTATATTTGCTAATGATATGCACATTGAGTATTTATATTCTCATAGGCAAAGGGTTGCTAGATGTGCTTCCACAATTGCATCTCAATGCTTCTCCTCCTAATGACCCATTTGCTGGAATGTTCTTCCTCTCAAGTCTTTAAGACCTCTTCAAATCACTTCTTTTTCCCTGAATCCAATCCCCATTGTTCTTGACTAATGACAACCATATAGCATTTACAACTTCTGATCTTGTATTAGTGATATTTTAATGTCATTATTCCATATGATTATTGGTTAAAATCTGTGTGAAGATATTGTTCATATTATCTAAAAAAAACCCCACTGAAACTAATGCCTGTGTAGAGCAGGTCTTCAAATCCATGCTAACAACCATTGTTTGCCTGCTTCCTATATTAATCAATTGGTCACCTAACCTTGTATCTCAAAGTCAGAAACATACTGTTTCCCTTGACATAATTATAAGTATCAAATGATAAGCAAGAATTCCTCACATGAGCATACTTTGTAGTTTATGAAGATCCAGTAAGAACTCTGAAACGCTACCAATCCCCTAATTTCATGCCTCTTAAAATGCGCTGTGCAAGATTGACAGTCCTTCCCGCTTTAAGAACTGTGACTGAGCAGTGCCACCTTCTCCAGCGAACCATGCAACAAATTCAGCATGTTTAGATTGGTTACTTCCAGTGGCACATTTATTCTTTGAAAAGAGAAAAAATGGAAATGAGATAGAAAGGACATTCCAGATCCTAAGGATAACTTAAGTAAAAACACATTCATAGAGTGTTGGTAGTGGTTAGAGAGACAGCTCAGGGATTAAGACTCTGCCTTGCAGAAGGTCCTGAGTTCAGATCCCATGTAAAAACACCAGGCAGAGACTGCTGCAGCTAACACTTCTCATCCTGGTGGGCGAAACCTGGGAAATCCCAGAGTCAAACAAAAAGGAGGTAGAAACAATCCAGAATGGTTCCAGAAGTCAACCTTGGTCCTCCACAGGGGCACAAAATGCTCTCTGATATGCATTAAACAAACAAACAAACAAACAAACACATACATAAATCAGATAGACAAATAAGTAAATAAAAAGTGTTTGGTTGGTACAGGATATGGAATCTTGGTTGTAACTTCTTAGAGTTGGATATGTCAAGTGAAAGGCAAGTGTCGAACTTCAGAGGACCATATTTATTTGTGAGATATTCAAGATTCATCGAATATTTTAAGGTAGAACTTACTATAGTTAAATTTGACTTTTCAGGGCCAAAGTATATAGTGTCAGAATTAATTATGCAAATGGTTGTGACATACTCAATAAATATACCAGGTATTATTGAATGTATTAACTTTTATGGCAATAAGGCAATGAATATCAAGAGTGATAATTCTGACTCAAGTGGTATATATGAATTAACTAAAGAAAAATCAAGGCGTTAAAATGAGTGAAATAGAGTGTTTCAAAATCTGGCTGCTACTAATGTAAGTATTGGAAAATAATAAACTATTTTGGAATCTCCACACATTTGACAACCAACCTAAGCCCTTCTACTCATAGATTGGTGCCTTGGACACACACTGCATCCAGGCTAATGTAAGTGGCAAAAGCATATGTTTCCTTAGTACTTGTCCTCTTGTCTCTGTGTCCTGAGTTTCCTTCATGCCTTTGGACGGTGGCATTCACACTGCTCGTAAACAGTGCTCTGAGCCTTGCTTATCCATTGCCTCAGAGCTGGGCACCAAGCGAAGCAGTCTGGGTTCTGGGCTCTGCCTTCTCCTGGTTTCCTTTTAAAAGATCTGTCTCATGATATTTTTCATGAATAAGAAAAAAAACTCTTATTTAGACATGGTATTTAAGCTTTAAGAGTTAGGAAAGGCTTCACAAAAAGCCTTTGTATGGCTTTTTTGGAAGTATGGAAATTTTTCCTGAGATGAAAAGATGACTAATGTGTATATTCTATCCACTTACCTATTAATTCTCTCTCTCTTCCTTTCCCTCTCTCTCTCTTTCTGTCTTTTCCAGACTCCATGACTTGAGCTCCTTTGTTCTACCAGCTCCCTGACATAATGTTTTGCATCACTATGGCCTTGAAACACCATAGCCAATTCACCATAGACTTAAACCTCCAAAATTGTGAGCCCAAATACATTTTTCCTCCTTTGTTTTCTTTTTCAAGTATTTGTGACAACACAACAGAAAGCCGGAGTGTTAAAAATCTTAATAGGTATTCTCCATAGACTAGGCATCCCCTCTAGGGGTCTCTTCTCTAGCACCCACCCAAACTCGGGAGCTGATACCAAAACCAGTCCTGGCATAGAACTCATTTAAATACTCTTCAATCTTCATTGACCACAAGGACTCATTTTTACTCAATGCTTAATTATTTTATACTTTCACACACTGAAATATTCATCAATTCTGTTCCTCCAGACCAACTCCTGGTACCAAAATCTGTATTAGTCAGGGTTCTCTGAAGAAACAGAATCTATAGAATGCTATATAATTAAAATAATTCACAATAAAAATAGTGCCCTTCAAGGTAGCCACCCACAGCAGCCTTGGTCTTGACTGGAATGTTCCACAAAGCCAAAAGATCCTGAGAAGGTTTCAACCCTTTACTTCTCTGGAGGGTCGAAGATACTGGGTTCCGATGTTGATGAAGAACAGCTGGGCTCTGACATCGGTGACGAACAGCGAAGAGCAGCAAGGCCTAGAGAGCAGCAAGACAGCAGGAAGAGCAACCACATGGCTGCTCCAAGTCAGCCAAGGGTGGAGGCGGCAGCAGCAGCAACAAAGAAGGCCACAATGGTTTCTAAAAGCGAATGACGCATGCAGAGTGGACTGCACAGCAAGTTGACACTGGATAAGGGAAGAGCAAGTCCCTTCTTGCACTTACATGGTCCACCACTGGAAAGTACCACCCACTATGGGCTGGGTTCTCCTCAGCAATCAATCAAGTACCTACAGACTTGTTCAGGGGCTGTTCCAACCATTAACCTTCTACAGTTGTGCCCCAACCAGTCTGCAACTGTCAAGTTGACACCAAAATGCAACCATAACAACTACCTACTAACCTAAATTTCAACTCACCCTCTTCTTTGCCACGGCATGAATGAAAATATTGCATTTTAATCTTGAAGCCAGGCTTTCTCAGTTTGATTCTTGACTTTATACTAATTGTGTGTCTTTAGGCAAGTTGATTGATCTCTCTGCACCCCCATCTTCCTCCATCTGTGAAATGGGGCTCTGAGGGAGCACCTAGACAAAAAGTCTCATATCTGTGGCATTCCAGAGCCACCACTGCACACACAGATGATCTGTGCTCATCCGAAGCATTTGCAAGAATGCATGCAGACAGGCCATGCATTCACTTTGCCAAGGCTCAAGACTCCTAGAGACCCCATGTCTCATGTACTGTGCTACCCCCTTTTTCAATTAATTTCTTTTTCTTGATATATGTGTTGTGACAGTCTCAGTTGTCAACTGGATGTTTGTGAGATGAGCCTCTAGGGTACTCCTAAGAGGAATTCTTCAGTTAAGGCAGGACTCTAGTCAAGCCTGTAGAAGACCATGGTAAATTATTTGAATTGCAGTGAGAAGACCTTCCCATCGTGGGTGGGACCATTCACTGTGTAGGAGAATGTCATGGTTTAAAATGTGAGTTGTTCCCCACAGTCTCATGTGTTTGAATCTTTAGTTGTTTGGAAAAGTCACGGCACCTTTAAGAGGCAGAGTCTTGCTGGAGGAAGGCAGTCACAGGGGGTGGGACTTGAGGTGGATTAGCTCTACCCTACTTCTGGGAGAGGTCTGCTCTTGCAGCTGGCAGTTTTGCAGCTTTCAGTCTCCATAAAGGATGTGACTTAGAAAGTCACTTGAGTTTGAGACTTATCTCACAGCAGCAGAGAAAAGCAACTGCTACCGTGGAAAAGCTGGAGAGGGCACTAGCTAACACTTGTGGCAAGCTACGAAGCAAGTACACAGCACTGATCCTTGCTTTTTCTGCTCTTGATTTTAGACGTAGAGCGACCAGTTCCCTTGACTCCATCTGATAACTCCTGCCCTGATGGACTGTAACCTGAAGCTCTGAGCATGAATATAAACCCATTGTCATGGTTTGAACTGTGACTTGTCTTTCACAAGTTCGTGTATTTTCATCTTTAGCTGGTGATGAGAAGTTTGCAGCACCTTTGGTAGGTGGACTTTTGCTGGAGGAAAACACATCACAGGGGGTGAATCTTGAGGTCAATTAATCCTGTCCTGCTTCCACTGGGAGTAATGGAAAGATCTGTTGCTTTGAGACATCACTCCAGCTAAGAGAGGAAAAGGAGATGTATTTGTCTTATAGTTCCAGAGGGGAGATGGAGTCTGTTATGGCAGAAAAGACATAGTACGTGGCAGAATCTGAGACGGTTTTAGTCATGTCCATTATAAAGGTTAAGAGAGGAAAAGCTGCAGACTGGCAAAATATTCTCCTAGTTGAAGCAGGGAAGGATTAACTTCTATACTCATGTTCATCTCAGCTGTTTGGGTAAGGCACATATTTCGTTATGAAATGAAAACCTGTATCTTCCTAATTTTTTTTACCTATCACTTTTAGCAAATGCCTTTGCTTTCCTGATTATGAACTTAAGCCCAAATACCATGGAGAATGCACATTCTTTATGATAAGGGTTAACTGGCCAGTGCTTGCTTCCCTGTTCCACTTCTTGGACCTCTGGCATGCTAACCTTCAGGTCCTGTAAGAGCATGTAGCATGTCGTAGGGACTCGTAAAATGAATAAAATCATTGTTGGTCAAAAAAGTCTTGTCTAGAAAAGCAAAAGGAATAATAAATAAAATCTTGGAGAGGATGTTTCAGTAAGAACAGGCCTCCATCTGGAATGAAATTGTATGAGTCCATTGAGGTTATGTGAATGTAATCTAGGAAGATGATATCTGCTCTTGGCTCTCCCTAGATTTGCTGTGTGATGGTAGGTTTTTTAAGAGCCACACATCTCAAACTCCTCATTAGAAGACATCGGGATGTGGAGCATCACCTTTCACTCTCAAGAGATCGTAAGGCAAAGTCACCATCACTGTGGTAACCAATGAGAGCATCTGAGACAGTTAAAAGTTCATCCACACAGGCGGGACAACTCAAGTGTTCTGATCCCCCATTACCATCTCATGCTACATTGTCAAATCTGCAGCAAATACTTCTGGCGAATTTAACATCATCCACTGGGATGTCGGAGGAGGCTGTGGGACCCTGAGGAATCTGGTTTCAAAGCTTTTGCCCTGACCTTTGCTTAGCTCAAACACAGGATTCCATTTACACTGCTGTTTCATTTTCACAGTTACAGTTTAGAGTCTGAACAAGTTCTCTCTGTCTCCCCTGGGGTTAAAAAAAAAAAAAAAGGCTGAAAATAAAATAAAGTACAAGCCTGCAGCGGTCTTTTGGGCTGGATTTAAATGACAAAGAAAGTAAGTAAGTGAGAAGATTAAACAAGGCAGGAATTGAGCTTAAATTATTTGGAGAAGACAGTAAGCTATATCATGGGCCATCACCCCCACACTCCCATGCTTTGGCAGTGTCTACGGACCCATGGTATACACCACTCTATATTTAAGGGATTCTTTGGGAGAATTGTTGCCATGGCCTCTTACATCCTGGGGACATGTTGGAAGCTATAATTCCTCTGAAATGTCACTGCTCAGGGTCTGTGGAATTTCTTCAATGTTAGTTTGGAGGTACTATCCCCTCGCATGCCCCCTAAAAGTTAACATTCAAACTATCAAATGCTTTCCTAAATTATCCCATCACCTTTCCTTCTATCTCCTCTTTAATGCTCTATGAATACCTCTCTCTTTTCTTTTCCTCTTTTCCCCCTTCAGTCACGTGATTCAGAACTCAGGCTTATTCTAAAGGTATTCTTTCCTCCTTGTTAAGTACAGTTAAGCACAGAGAATGAAAAGATTTCCACTCAACCAGCATGGCCCTAAGCAAGACATTTTATTCCTAAATCGTACATCTGAAAAATGGGAGAAAAGCAATCCTTGATGTAGCAATATTTTATTTTTGTCAGAAAAAGAGAGGTAGAATATTTTATTTTTGTCAGAAAAAAGAGGTGCTTGAAACTTCTGACTCCATAAGAAGGTACAAAAATCCCAAATTTACCACATCTTGATTCCTCAGTCATAAAATAAAAAATAATTTCAGCCGCCTTGTCTTCTTCGTGATTACTTATGTGAGCTTTGAGAGAAGATGCTGGAATCTATTGACAAAGTAAAACAGTCCCCCTTCTCCCAACTACCTGTGCACCAAGTGAATGATAGTTCAGCTGCAGCCCTGTGATTCAGTGGGATGGTGGAGTCAGATAGTCAGATGTCCCTGTGGGCCACTCTCAGTTTTGCCTTCTCCCCACCTCAGGATGGAATTCATTAATGAAAAGACTCCTTTTCTGTCTGACCTGATTTCTTTCTGCATTGCAAGCCATTCTCTAAAATGAGTCACTGCAAGGCCCTGTCTCTGATGGGGCAGAACACCAACACTAAATTGTGTCGTCACATCTTCCAGGCAATAAAGTAGCATGTGGTAGGCTGAGGAACGCTGGAGGGAATGGCCACCCGCATGAGCTGTGCGGACACAGCCTGCTGAATCCATTGCTCAGATCCCTAGGCAGCCATTGAACGTGATTGCCTTCTCTCGGAGCTGAGCTTCCTCCTGTCTCCACATGAAACGTGAGTGATGTGGGAAAGCCTAGAGAGAGAAAGGAGTCAAAACACGAGCAAAAGATAATCATGATACCAACACACAGTATAAAGCGTTAACAATTAATAAAGCTCTTTCAAAGGTATTGTCTCATATAATTCTGATTCATTACAGAAAATGCAGATGAACCTTCTAAAACTCAGTTCTTCATTCATTAAATGTACTTCACAAGCACGTAGGAACTGAAAAATAATGTATGCAAACAGTCCTAACGTGGACTTAGAAGTCATTGATTCATTATTTAACAACATGTGTGGAATATCTACTGTATCTCAAATACTGAACTCAATGGGAGAAGATTAATACAAAGGATACTGTCCACATAATGCTCCACTCCTTGTCACTAGTGTATACATACTTAAGCACAGGAGACATCTCATGTTCTTCTTACATAGCGTTCTCATTATGCAGTGTTCTTATTATATAGTGTGGTAGACAGCTTTCTGGTATCAACTTGACAATTGAAGACTGTGAGTCCAGGGCACATTTGTAAAGAATTAGTAGCTGAGTCAAGCCTGAGAGAGCCTGTAGGATATTGTCTGATTGATTGGGGTGGGGGTCCAGCTCATGGTGGGTAGGACCATTCCCTGAGCAGGTGGTAAGGCAATTGGGTATTCTTCTGCATAGTTGGACAGATATGCTGTATGGCAAGAGAATTCTGATTCTCTCTTTCTCAACAGTCCTGTATGTATGATTCGGCCAGTTTCTTCGGGACATGGTATTGGCACCAAGCTGGATTGGCAACTATAACTGGATAATTGTAAATTAAAATAAACTGGTCTTGAATTTATGAGTGACATGCAGGCAAACCGTAACACATAAAAGAGAGAATAAAAAGAAATGTAAAGGTGATATGATGAAGAGGTTACATGGTATTGGAGTGGGGAATGGCAAAACAAAGAGTTATATTCAAGGTTCTAGATGGGTGAGCTGAGATCAGGGCCACTGAAGGAAAAGGTGTAGTATGTGGCAAATGACCTTTATAATGACTTCCAGAGACTCCTGGTGGTCATGTCCCTTTCTCCTGGGAGTCACACCAGCCAAACGACAGAAGAGATGACGCTTCCAATGTTGCACTGTAAGATTATAACTTGACTTGCTCATTCCATTCCCTCCTTCTCCTCTCTTATTCTGCCTTCTTTTCTTCCCCTTCTCCCCCCACCCTGCCATGTTTATCACGTACTCACTCTCTCTCCCTCTCTCTTGCACTAATTTCTAGATCTCTGTCCCTATCACTACTATCTCTACCAGCTCTATCTCCATTATCTCTCTTTAGCTCTCTCTCAAGATAGCCAACTGCCATGTCCTGTAGCCTAATAAAGAGATCCACATGACACAAAACCCCTGTTTGTCATCAAGAATCAGACAGAATCCAAACCTCTTAATCTATATGGCTTTGCTTGGAAGTGGGTCTTCTGAGCATTGCCCAGCTAGTGAATTGGACCTACCAAGTAGATCTTCCCCTAGTCAGAAGATGGTTGCAACCCCAGCCAACTCTGGCCTCAACCTTGTGAGAAACTAGCAGAAAGCTTCACTTATGGTCTTGCCTATATACTTGACCCAGAGAAACTGGGAGATAACACATGCTTATTGTTTTAAGCCATTACATCTTGGATTCATTATAAAAATATTTGCTACACAATAAATAATTGATATAGTGCATTAGTTCATTTGGAGTTCATTTTGGAGAAGGAATGAGGAAGTGTATGTATGCCTGGAATGCATGAGTGCAGGGTTAAACATCAAGATGAGCAGCAGCTACAGAAGCTGAGAGGCTCTGCTTACAAATATGTGACTTTCAAGGAAAAGGAGAAATGCAGCAACACTTACTGTTACACCTATAGATTAGAGCAGCTCTCTGACCTCAACTGAGAAACATCCTTTTGTAATGGAAGGTGTTTAATACAGAGACTCATAGCTGCCAAAAATGCAGAGAATAAGTGACTGTGGGCTACACAACCCTAACAAAACACTTCAATCACCCCTATCCCTAGGCTCAGGGAACAAAGCAGAAAAGAATGCAATAAGAATATAAGATCATCCTTTTGCTGGTCCATGCTCCCACCCGGCCTGGATACTCCCGGTCACTCTACATCTCAGGTAACCCCTACCAGCCCGTCCCAGCTCCTCCCGCAGGCCAGCCTGAGCAGCATCCAGCCTGCCTGTGGTTGGCTGGAACTCTGGGCCACTCCCCGGGTCCCAAGCAAGGTGCCCAGCTAGCGCTCCACCAGCCCCTTTGCTGGTCCACCTGCCCAGCCGCCCTGGAAGCTTCAGGTCACCTTGCGTCTCAGGAAGGGCACACTGTTCCTCAGAAACCAACAGAATCCAAAGAAAACCCAAGCAAAGCTCTAGGGGATGAACGCCATACATCTGAAGTCCTCTAAAATCATCCTATCACACGAGAGAGATTCTTCACAGCCAGCCCAAAGATAAGTAAACCCCTTTTTACCATCCTGCTTCTTTCAAATATTAATCACTGTAGATTAACTTTTCCATATAGCCACCCACAAACCATATAAAACTTCAGGGACTATACCACTTATCCCCACATATCATCAAGGTACTAAATTGTAAAAGTGCACTACCACACTAATATTCACCTCCTGTCTACTAAACCTGTCTTAATTGATGTACTAACAGCCTAATACCCCCACCCAGGAAATAATAACAACAGACAAACGTACCCACCTCCAAGGCAATCACTAGCAATAACTACCAGAGAATATTAATATCAACTAGATCAGTACATTCAAAAACACACAGAATCTGAAAGGTCTTAAGAGACAAAACAACAATGCCCAAGTCAAAATGCAGAGAAATAAAATCCATGAGAAACAAAACCCAAGAAGACAAATTTCCCACCGAAAGAATTAACCTCATAATGATAGACTCAAACCAAGACAAATTCACAGAAAATAGCCAAGAAAGCCAGACCCAAGACAACCACTTTCAAAGCATGATCATTACCATGATCAATATTATGAAAGAGGAAATCTGGAAGGTGTTAAATAACCACATCAATTACTTTGAACAGGAACACAACAGACATTTGAAGGAGTTTAGAAAAATAGTTCAAGAAACAAAAATAGGCATAGAGCAGTTAAAACAGTCTCAAGCAGAGTTTAAAACTGAACTAAAAGACAAGTTATCTTCAACCCAGAACTCAACAGAGAGTCTTATCAGCAGAACTAACAAAGCAGAAAATAGAATTTCAGATCTTGACGACAAAGTGGGAGTATTAACCAGCTCAAGGGAAGAGGTTGCTAAAGCCAAAAACATACTTGAGAGGAATATTCAAGAGTTATGGGACACTCTGAAGAAGGCTGACATGTACATTCATGGAATAGGAGAATAAGAATCCCAAAATACCCCACCTGAGGAAATTTTTAAAATTATCATCAAGGAAAACTTCCCTCATCTAAAGAATGTGAGGCCCATCCAAATGCAAGAGGCATTCCGCACCCCAAACAGATATGACCAAAATAGAAACCCGCCATGGCAAATAATAGTCAAAACATTCCACATTCAAGACAAAGAAAAGGTGCTGAGAGCTTCAAGGGAAAAGAAAGTCACTTTTAAAAGTAAACCTATTAAAATAACAAATGATTTCTCAAAAAAGTAAAAGTAAGAAGAGCTTGGAGAGATGTACTTCAAGTATTAAATGATCAAAAATATCAACCCAGCTGATATACCCTGCAAAAATATCCATCATGATCGAAGGAGAAAAAAAAGTTTTCCAGCACAAAGACAACTTGAAAACTTACATGTCTACCAAACCAGGCCTTCAAAAAATGCTACAAATTCAAGGGCTGGAGAAGTGGCTCAAGGGTTAAGCCTCTGCCTTGCAGGCGGAAGGTCCTGAGTTCGGATCCCAGATCCCACATAGAGACGCCAGGCGGAAGCGGGGTGGGGGTGGGGCTTGCGTTTCTGGTCCTGGTAGGGCGGAGCCTGTGAATCCCAGGGCAGAGGAAGTGGAGGTTCCCGAATTCGTCCGTGGTTCTACACACACACACACACACAGACACACACACGCATGCACACATACATATGCACATACGCACAATTGAATAAAAAAAATTAAAAAAATCTAAAAAAGCTACAAATGATACTCAAGCTTGAAGAAAAAAGCAAGCATATCCAGGAGGACAGAAGAGAAGTATAATAACACCAAAATCTAAAAGCCAAATAATACACTTACAAAAGCCACTAAACATAAAAAATGTCCAGAATTAAAAATAATTTCTCCATTATAACATTAAATGTCAGTGGAATTAACTCACCCATCAAGAGACACAGATTACAAATTTGGATCAAAAATTGCAGGAAACTCATCTCACCACAAAAGATAGGCACATCTTAAAATGAAAGGCTGGTCCAAAATTCTGCAAGCTAATAGAACCAAGAAACAGGCAGGGGTAGCCATTATGCTATCAGACAAAGTGGACTTTAAACCAAAAAAAATCAAAAGAGACACAGATGGATACTACATTTTAGTCACAGGCACAATTCACCAGGAAGACTTCACAATACTGAACATGTATGCAGCTAATACGGGCCCCTCCACATTCATTAAGAAAACCTTATAGCATCTAAACCAAGAAATCAACCCCAAAACAATAATTCTTAGGGATTTCAATACAGCCCTCTCAACATGGGATAGATGCTTTAAAAGAGACACTTTGGAACATAACCAAACCCTTACTGAAATGGACCTTACAGATCTTTATCAAACTTTTCATCCATGAACTAAAGAATACACATTTTTCTCAGCAGCACAAGAAGCTTTCTCCAAATTGATCACATATTTGGCCATAAAATGAATCTCCACATATACAGGAAAGTTGAAATTCTAGCCTGTACCCTATCAGACCACCATGGTATATTCCTGGAAACTTAACACTATGATGCTGAATGAGAATTGGATTCAGGAAGAAATTTAAAAGGAAATTCAAGATTTCCTGGAAGTGAACGATAATGAAAATACAACTTACCAAAATCTTTGGGACACAATGAAAGCTGTCCTAAGAGGTCAGTTCATAGCTCTTAATGCCTACATCAAAAAAATGGAAACATCACAATTAAATAACTTAACAATACAGCTTAAAGCTTTATAGACACTAGAACAATCCATTCCCAAAAGCAGCAGAAGAGAGGAGATCAGCAAAATCAGTGGAGAAATATCTGAAATTGAGATAAGGAAAATGATACAGAGAATTAACCTGGTTCTTGAAAAAATCAATAAGATTTGATACACCCTTAGCTAAATTAACTAAAAACAAGAGACAGAAAGCCCAAGTTAACAAAATTAGAAATGAGAATGGAGTATCACTACTGATACCCAAGAAATTCAGTGTATAATAACATCTTATTTCAAAAACATATATTCTGTGAAATTTGACAACACAAAAGAGATGGATGAATTCCTAAGTAAGCACCACTTACCGAAATTGAATCAAGAAATGTTGAATTTTTTAAATAGTCCTATAACATATGAGGAAATCGATGAAGTAATCTCGAATCTTCCCACCAAGAAATGTCCTGGACCAGATGGATTCAGCACAGAGTTCTGCCAGAAATTTAAGGAGTGAATAATACCAATACTCCTTAAACTGTTCCATCAAATAGCAAAGGAAGGAACACTAACAAATTCTTTCTATGAAGCTAATATCGTCTTAATCCCAAAACCTAATAAAGATACATTTAAAGAAGAAAACTATAGGCCAATCTCTTTGATGAACGCAGATGCAAAGATTCTTAATAAAGTCTTAGCAAATTGTATTCAAAAACATATCAAAAAGATTATTCACAGGGATCAAGTAGGGTTTATCCAAGGCACACAAGATCGGTTCAACATACATAAATCAATAAATGTAGTTCACCATATAAACCAGTCAAAATTCAAGACCACATGATACTCTCGATAGATGCAGAAAAAGCTTTTGACAAGATCCAACAGCCCTTTATGATCAAAACCCTAGAGAATGTTGGAATGTAAGGAACCTTTATCAATATAATAAAAGCTGTCTACAACAAGCCTACAGCAAGGATTATACTTAATGGGGAAAAACGTGAAGTGGATAAGGTTGTCCACTCTCACCACTTCTATTCAATATTGTACTTGAAGTCTTAGCTGAGACCATAAGACAAGAAAGGGAGAGAAAAGGGATTCAAATTGGCAAAGAAGAAGTCACGTTATCTCTATTTGCAGATGACATGATCTTATACCTGAGTGATCCTAAAAACTCCACCAGGAAACTCCTGGAATTAATACAGAATTTCAACAAGGTGGTAGAATACAAAATAAATGTACAAAATCAGTGGCCTTCCTATATTCCCAGAATGAAAGATGTGAAAAAGCCCTGAGAGAAACAATTCCATTTACTATAGCCCCTAAAAAAATAAAAGAAATACCTTGGCATAAACCTAACCAAAGAAGTAAGAGACCTTTATAATGAAAGCTTTAAAAACCCTAAAGAAAGAAATAGCAGAAGACACCAGAAGGTGGAAAGACCTCCCATGTATCTGGATTGGCAGAATCAACATCATAAAAATGACCATCCTACCAAAGGCAGTATAGAGATTCAATGCTATACCAATTAAAATCCCAAAGCAATTCTTTAAAGAAGTTCACCAAACAATCTCAAAATTCATATGGAGGCACAAAAGACCCAGGATAGCAAAGACAATCCTGGGTAACAAAAACACGGCTGGAGGTATCACCATACCAAACCTTAGTCTCTACTACAAATCCATAGTTATAAAGACAGCCTGGTACTGGCTCCAAAATAGACACACAGATCAATGGATAAGGATTGAAGACCCAGATATAAGCCCATACAACTACAGCCATCTGATCTTTGACAAAGGGGCCCAAAAAATCCAATGGAAAAAGAACAGCATCTGCAACAAATGGTGCTGGCAAAACTGGATCTCCACATGCAGAAGATTAAAACTGGACCAGTACTTGTCACCATGTGCAAGAATTAATTCCAAATGTATCAAGGACCTGGATACAAGGCCAGAGACTAAAAAACCTTAGTTGAAAGGGTAGAGAACTTCCTCGAACTGATTGGGCTAGGCCAACAGTTCCTAAATGGACATCCAATAGCATAGTCACTACAACCAACACTTAACAGGTGGGATCTCGTGAAATTAAAGAGCTTCTATTCAGATAAAGAAATTATAACTCAAGCACAAAGGTAACCTACAGAATGGGGGAAAATCTTCACTAACCACATATGTGATAGAGCTCTATTATCCAGAGAGAACAAAGAACTTATGAAACTAAACAACAAAGAAACAAATGGCCCAGTTAAAAAATGGGCCTCAGAACTTAAAAGAAACTTTACAAGTGATGAAATTAAAATGTCTAACAAATATCTTAAAAAATGTTCCACATTCTTAGCTATCAGGGAAACACAAATCAAAACCTCTCTGAGATATCATCTCACCCCAGTCAGGATGGCAAAAATCCACAATACAAACAACAACAAATGCTGGAGAGGATGTGGAGAGAGGGGAACTCTTCTATATTGCTGGTGGGAATGCAGGTTCATGCAACCACCGTCTGGCGATTCTTAAGGAAGTTAAAGATTGAAATGCCATATGACCCTGCTATTCCACTTTTGGGAATAACCCCCCATACAGCAGAGGTTCACCTCGATAGCACAAGCACGACCATGTTCATAGCAGCACTGTTTACAATAGCAAAGTCATGGAATCAACCCAAATGTCCAACTGTTCACGAGTGGATAAGGAAAATGTGTTACATTTATATAATGGAATACTACTCAGCCATAAAAAATGATGAATTAATGCAATTTGCTGGGAAATAGATGGAATTAGAAACAATTATATTGAGTGAAGTATCCTAGACACAGAAAATTAAGCGCCATATGTACTCCCTAATAGGTGGATCCTAGTACCAAACCCACTTAGAGACACTCAAAGATAAATCTCTGTAATACTCACAGTAATTGCAAAGATTATAAACAGGAGGGAAGGAGACGAAGGGCCAAAGCAGAAACAAGGAGAGAGGGGGGATCATGTTACAGCAGAGCAAATAGGCCTCCATCAAGGACTTCAAGTAAGTCATGAGACATCTGGTTAAGTCCACAGACTTTCTTTCCTGATCATTTGCAACTGATGGTGTATGATCTCACCAGAAGGGGAGGGCATACAAGCTGCCAGATAGAAAGTAACCATTGTGCAAATGGGAGACTGACCCTCCCCCCTCGCCATGGTCTCCTACTTTTATTCCATCTGCCTTTGAATATATTGTTATAATAAGACTCTATTTTAACAGCTTTTTATCTCTGGCCAGGTGGTGACATCCATTACCCATCAGGATGGAGTGAAGGGCATTGCAGGAGCAGCAAAACTGAAAAAAAATCAACAAACCATAATTCAGAAGGTCAGAGACTCTATATCAACCACTTGGAACCAGGTCAGCCTAATCTCTCCCCATCCTGAAGCTCAGGGAAATTTGTGGAAGAGAGGGCGGTAAGATTGTAAGAGCACAAGGATAGGAGGAGTAATGATATGAAAGATACTCCACACAAGTTAGGTCTGAAGCCACATAATAGGACTTTGCATGACCTGTGCAATGACCAACACATTATTGACTCCTCAAAGTCTAGCATGGACTAAAGGCACTAGGATCCTTAGAAGCTAGGGATTAGCAGCCACAATAGTGTTCCTGTACTTATGGAGAACACAAGAAAGAGTTCTAGAAAATGCCACTGACTCCTTACACCTCATCAGAGAGGAGGGCCCAGAGGAAAGTTGGACATACACATTAAAGGACGCTCAAGGGATAGGGGGAGGCACTGGGAGATAGGGAAGAAGGGGGGAAAGGAAGGGGAAAGGGGGGAGGGAGATAGAGGGTCCAGGGAGGGATGGAGGGAAGGAGGGTACTGGTGTACCTATTACGTTTGTATGAGCGGAAATTAATTAATTAATTAATTAAAAAAAGAATATAAGATCATGAGCTGGAGAGATGGCTCAGGGGTTAAGACTCTGCCTCACAAGCAGAAGGTCCTAAGTTCAGATGCCAGGCCTGCATATCTGGTCCTGGTGGGCATAACACGTGAAGTCCCAGAGTGAAGCAAAAAGGTAGAAGCAATCCAGGATGATTCCCCAAGTCATCCTTGGTCCTCCACAAGGATACGCAGTGTTTTCTAATACACACACAAACATACACGCACACACACACACACACAAAATAAATAAATTATTTGTTTAAAAAAAGAATGTAAGATCGTGAGGGCAGGGAGGGGCACTATCAGACAATATCTTCTAGACATGGCAGGGTTGCTGTACCTGTGAACTCACTGCAGTTGTATCTACTCTGTATAACATTGGAAGAAGTGAGATCTCAAGATGCTTCACATCTTCCTGAGAGACTATTGATGGTTTATGCTGGATAGAGGAAGAGCAGCTATTTTCCTCAATTATGGACCCACTGATACATCACCCATGCTCCAACAAGTGCTCAGATACATGCCAATACATGCATCCTAAATGAACCCTAGTGTGCCATGCATGCAAAATGACATTAAATAGGAGGGTGACTGGTGTAAGAAGAAGACAGCCTACCTTTAGAAAAGGAGGAAGGATGGAAATGGGCAATTTGGGATGAAGATGGCATAAGTTCATTGTGTTCCTAAATGACACTTTGAGGAATAAAAATAAATTAAAAAAAGTTGTGATGTCAAAGAAAATGATCAGTTGGTGAAAGTGAGGCTATTCTGAGAATAAAACTCAATTTTGAATAAAAAATTGAACATAAAAGAAAATGAAAGGCTAGTGTATGAGCTTAGGTTCTGCAAAGAATAGGATGAAATGGAGTCAAAGCACTAAACTAGATGAGACACAGCCTAAAGGGAAACATGTTAATTCTCTGTTATTTTGGAACTAATTACCAAGGATTAAGCAGCTAAAACCAGGCTACATTTATTATAGCGTGGTGGCTTCAGTGAGTCAGGGTCCAGGCATGGCTGGACTGGGTCCCCCTCTCAGGTCCTCACAAGCCTGCAATGAAGGTGTCAGTCAGTCTGCATTCCTGTCTGCACTTCCAGGCCTGTTGAGAATCCAAGGGGCTGTTGGTACAATTCAGTTCCTATGGTTGTCACATCAGGGATCCCAACCAGGATATGCCTTTAGCAGGCTGAGGTTGCTTACTTTCTCTAGGCACGTGGCTTTGTCACAGACTTCCACAGCATGGTCACTTACTGCTTCAAGGTCAGCCGAAGAATCTCTTTCTGGTCTGCTAAGAGAAGTCTATTGATCAATGAACTTTATCTAATGGCTAAAAGAAAGTCATACATTTCATCTGCACTGAAGGAGAAAGGATTATGTAGAGGTGACTCATTGCAATATATTTGTGGGTCATGTCCATCATGGGACAGGATAAGTAGAGATACAGATAATTCATTTGGCAGGAATAGTTCCTGAGAAGATTTTATTTTAATGTGAATGTAGGATGCACTCATGTACATATGCATGTTATGAAGTATGTGTGTATATATGTGTGCATGTGTGTGTTTGTGTATGTGTTCATGCACATGCACACATATGTATGTAGAATATACATGTACATTTATACATGTGCATGTAGATGCCTGAGGGTGATATCCAAAATCATTCTCAATCATTCTTCCTATGTATTCTTTTGAGATAGAGTCTTTAATTAAACCCAGAATTTATCTATGGAACAAACCTGTGACTTGGGGATCCCCACTCTCTCTTCTAATGAAAATATAATTACTAGCTGGCCACCACATTGACCTGGCAATTAACATGGGATTTTTTACTCTGCACTTTTTATTTGCATGGCAAGCAGTTAGCCATCTCGCTAGCTTCCATTTTCTTCAAGTCATGCTAACCATGTAAACATTCCACTTAGTCACACATTTATTAAAATGTTGAAAGGGCACCCTCCTCTTGACCTAATAAACCCACATGACCTAGGGGCCTGCCTTTATAATATCCATGTCGAGGGATGATCTTAGCATTTTAAAGGAGATCCATGTTCTAACAGATAATTCATTTCAGATATACATGCTTGTGTTACAGCATAGTCAACACCAGCAATGGCTCTAGAGAAACATGAGGAAATATGACATAAAAACAGGAAGTCTAGGAGTCAAGCTGAAACTATAAGTCTGCTACTTGTGTAGACTGAAGTAACAATTGCCTGATTAAAGTTTAATGCTATCTGTAAAGGGACAATCTTAAAGTATGTTTCTGGTTTTCAAATGATGCATCTTAAGCTTGGAAACTGTACAGAAGTTCTTGAAGATTTCTTTAAATAGCAACAACAAAAAAGAGAGAATGTGCATCAACAGACCATAAAAGGTCTTAGTTTCCTGGAGAACCTTTTAGTTTTTCATATACCATCTCAGAGATAAAATTCTGTGGGATACTCAATATAATTTTTTTCTAATTCCACCCATTTCCTAGCAAATTTCATTAATTCATCTTTTTTGATGGCCGAGTAGTATTCCATTGTATAAATGTATCATATTTTCTTTATCCATTCATCAACTATTGGGCATTTGGATTGATTCCATGACTTTGCTATTATAAATAGTGTTGCAATGGTTGTGCTCATGTCAATGTAGTGGATTTTTGCATTATGGGGAATTATTCCCAGTAGTGGTATAGTAGGGTCTTATGGCATTTCAATTTTTAACATTTTTAGAAATCACCAGAGTGGTTGTATAAGCCTGCATTCCCACCAGCAATGTATGAGAGTTCACTTTTCTCCACATTTTCTCTAGCATTTGGTGTTGTTTGTATTGTGGATTTTTGCCATCCTGACTGGGGTAAGGTGATCTCAGGGTAGTTCTGATTTGCATTTCCCTGATGGCTAGGGATGTGGAACATTTTTTTAAGATATTTGTTAGACATTTCAATTTCATCCCTGGAAAAGTTTCTTTTGAGTTCCATTTATCTGGTGTTTAGTTTTTTTAAGTTCTTTGTGCACTCTGGATAATAGAGCTCTATCAGATATGTGGTTAGTGAAGATTTTCTCCCATTCTGTGGGTTGCCTTTTTGCTCAGTTTACAATCTCTTTATCTGAACAGATGTTCTTTAATTTCATAAGCTCTCATTTGTTGATTGTTGGTTCTAGTGCCTGTGCTATTGGATTTCTCTTTAGGAACTGTTGGTCTAGCCCAATCACTTGAGGGAGTTCTCTACCCTTTCAACTAGGGTTTTTAAAAAGTGTCTGGCCTAATATTAAAGTCCTTGATCCATTTGGATTTAATTTTTGTGCATAGTGACAAGTACAGGTCCAGTTAGACACGATATGTATTCCAAACCCACCTATGACATACTGAAAGGTAGATCTCTGTAACACCTACCATAATCACAAAGGATTATAAACAGGAGGGAAGGGGAAAGAAGGCCTCAAAAAAGAAGACAGGGGGGTGGAGGGGCTGGAGAGGTGGCTCAGGGGTTAAGCCTCTGCTTTGAAGGCAGAAGGTCCTGAGTTCGGATCCTAGACCCCACGTATAGACGCCGGGCAGAAGCGGGGGGTGGCCTGTGTTTCTGGTCCGAGTAGGATGGAGCCTGTGAATCCCCAGGCAGAGTAAACAAGGAGGAGGTGGAGGCGGTCCATGGTGGTTCCCGAATTCATCCATGGTTCTACATACACACACAAACACACACACACACACACACACACACACACACACACACACACACACACACCGTGAGTGCACACAACACACACAGACACACACACACACACAATTGAATAAATAAGAAAAAGAAATAATAATAATAAAAAGAAGACGGGATCACACTTCAGTAAAGAAAAAAGACCACTGTCAAGTATTGCATGTAAGTAGTGAGACATCTGGTGCAGCTTACTCTCACTTCCCTTGCTGGTCACTTGTGTCTGAACAGGTTTGATCTCACCAATCAGGGAGGATATAAGGACTGAAAGATAGATGGTAATCATCCGGCAAATGGGACACTGACCCCTCTCCCCCCACTGCTATTTTCCTCCCTTCTCCTATTCGTCAATCTACTTCTGAGTCTCCTCTTATATTAAGATCTTCATTTAAACAGTCTTTTATCTTTGGTTAGGAGGTAGCTTTCAATACCAATCAGGATACAGCCAAGGACAGTGCAGGAAAAGCAAAACTGAAAACAACAAGAAACCATAATTCAGAACACCAAAGACCTTACATTAATTACCCAGAACCAGACCAGCCAAATCTCTCCCCATCCTAAAGCTAAGAGAACCTTGCGGAAGAGGGGGCGGCAAGATTGTGAGAGCCTACAGATGGGGAGGACTAATGATATGCAAGATATTCCACACAAGTTAAGGCTGCAGCAGCCAGAATTCAACTTTGTTTGACCTTCACAATGGCTGACATGTCAACGACCCCCCAAAGTCTAGAATCGATGACAGAAGAGAAAAAGCTCCAGGCAGTAGGATCCTTAGAAACAAGGGATTAAACAGTCATAATAGAGCTCCCACACTAATGGGGAGCCCAAGAAGGGGCTCTAGGCTATGACACTGAGTCCTGAATCCCTACTAGGGTAGAGGACTCAGAAGGAGGTTTGGCTTCACACAAAAGGATGCTCCAGGGGATGGGAAGGAGGAAGGGGGAGACCCTATGAAAGGGGGAGGGAAGGGGGTGAAAGGAAAGGAGGAAAGGAGGAGAGTGCAAGGGGGGGATGACTGGGGAGGGGAGGAAGGAGGGAAAGTTTGTATGATTGGAAAAAAAATAAAATTTGGGAGGAAAAAAAGAATCCTGTGGGAAAAAGAGCCCCCCTCCTAATTCTTCCACGTGAAGTCACTGAGGTAGTTAACCTGAATATAGCTCTGGCTTTCTTTGAATCCATAAGATACAACATTCTACATCAGAACATTCTCGAATTCAGGCTCCACCCTTGAGACCATGAAAAAGCTACTTAGTTTTTTCTAGACAACTTCCCAAGGCAGGTGATAGTACAATCCCCATGCAGGGTCAGTGGGAGATTTATTCTGAGCATTAATTTTCTTTTTCCTGAGACTTAATTCTCCACAGTCTAGACTAGTTAAGCATATTAACATGCTTAAAGTGATCTATCCAGGCAGAGTATGGAGAGAGCAAAACAAGTTCAAGCCTGATGAAGAATAAAAGATATGATGCCATGGCCTGGATCCCAGCCCATGTCACACCATGAAGAGAGGTAGGTGCTCCTGTAAGCACAAAGCAGAGGTGGCAAGTCATGCCACTTGCACACATACCCCCAATTCACACAATACAAAAATGTTTCTGGTCCCCTTGAGATAGGGTTTTTCAGTCTCACACTTTTGACATCTAGATCCAGATAATTCTTTGCCATGAGGGAATTTCCCATGTCTTACAAGATGTTTGCAATCCCTCTGTGCTCTACACACTCAGTGTGAATGCTCCCTTTCTGCCATGCTGGACAATAAAAGAAATGACTCTGGATATTGCAAAAGGAACCTCGGTATTAATCCGGCTAAGAATAGCCGCATTGGTAGAATGAAGCTATGGCCCCGTGCTGATTCTGGTATTCAGACCAGTCTGACTACCTTCGACTCCTGGAAACAGGTTGCTCTTTCTCACTAATTTAAAAGCCTCATGCGGCAATTATTCTTGATGCTGTTGATATAACTATAGGACTCGAACTACTTAGAGGTTTATTTCAGTTTACAATTCAGCATGGAAGGAGAGTACATACTGAGGTCAGGAGCTGAGGGAAACTGGCCACACGACTACACAAGAAACATACATTGTTGCTTGTTAACGTGCCAAAGTACTAAACCAGCTCCTTCACCTTATCCACCTGCCCATGAAATGCCCACGCATAATGGGTTAGGCCTTTACAGATCGATTAGACAGGCTGACATAATTGTCTGAACACGGCCCACCCCACAAGTCAAGAATCAAGGAGTCAGTGGTGTGCAGAAAATATCAATTCCCAATCTCTAGAACCTTTAAATGTTATCGCATAAATTTGCAACTGAAATTAAATTAGATACTTGGTGATAATCCTAGATTATCTGGTGGGATCTCTGTGCAATGTCAGGTATCCTATAAGAGAAGAGGAGAGCGAGGCTTGGGAAGCAGAAGAAGGGGTACATACTCAGAAGAGGAAATAATGTAACCATGAAGGAGAAACCAGAGGCTGGCAAGCACAAGCCAAGGCATGTGGGGTCTCCAGAGGCCAGAGGGTACAAGTATTGGATTCTTCCTTAGAACAATGGCAAGGATGCTACCCTGCCAGCAACCTGATATTGGCTAATTTGGGCTGGAGATGAAAAGAAAGAAAAACAAGATGGAAGATAAAATGGAAAATAAACAAAACTAAATCAATGCCAGTACGTAACCATAGTTCAGAACAACAGAGGTCTGCTGACCCAAAGACACTGAAGTGCCATAAGCTAAGTGTGTTCTCTTGGTGAATGGTGGGAGTTCCTTCACAGATCCCCACATCTATCATCACGTATACTGCAATTCACTTCCAAAGAGTGTGCCTGCATGGAGTCAACCAACCATGACTGAAAGTATTTGAAAAAATAGAGCTGCATCTTTACTGAATGCTAACAGACTTGTTTTCTTGTCTTTTGCTCTCAGTGATCATCTAATCGCTATTTGTTAGGGATTTTTTTTTTTTTTGGAGGGGAAGAAGACTTAAGAGTGATGGGAAGATGAACTGCCCTGGCAGACAAGATTATGATTCACACAGGATGCACAGAGGGGGTCTGAAGTAGAGTTTTGGTACTCTGGTGGGCAAGTACAAGTATACTTTTGTTATCTTCTTTTCGTGTGTGTGTGTGTGTGTGTGTGTGTGTGTGTGTGTGTGTGTGGTACATAAGAGAGAAAAGAGGGATATATGTGCATGTGTGTGTGGGTTTGCATGCCCATGTGCATGGGCAGTGATGAGAGCACTGGCATCCTGTTACATCACTCTCTGCCTTGTTGAGACATTGAGACAGTGTCTCTCACTGAGTCCACAGACAGGCTGGCAGCCAGCAACCCCAGCAATCCTCCTGTCTCCATACACCTTTTTATGGAGGATTCCAACTCAGGCCTTCATGCTTGTACTGCAAACTCTCCTACTCACTGAACCATATATCCAGACCCAAAAGTGCACTTTTAATTGTTTTTGACCTAAAGGTATGGTATGTTTTAGACCACAAACAGGAAGCAGTTTTAGTTAGCAGGTACACTATGCTACATGACCATGGTAGGAGAGTGGATCATGAGTGACTTAGGCTCCATGACAGTGTCTTCATAAGACAGGACTCGATGAATATATGACCTAGGCCATGTGACAGTAGGCAGGCTGCCTCTGACTCCCAGCCAAGCGGAAGGGGGGACTGGGTGTGTCATTACTTCGGCTGCAACAGTGTCTTCTAGGGCCTGGGTTTTCTCTATAAGACAAAAGGCGTGGGTGGGTGGGGGAAGCTGGCATGTTTGGAAGCTAGACAGCAGCACTGATCCTTGTCCCTGTGCACTTACTGTGGGTGTGGTGTGCAGTTCCCTGGGCTCCAGATGCTGGCACCACTCCTCTCCTTCATGGTGTGCAGCTGTGACCTAGAACCATGCATATGACTAACCCCACTGTTTCACTAAATGGTTTGGATCATGTCTTCATTACATGAAACAACGATGCTGAGTCTGAGAGACCTATGGGACTGTGTTCACAATTCACATGCAAGGCGAAGGGCTATGCCTCTTGAGCTGGTGATTCACTTTCTGGCCGATGGTCCTTCCTGCCTACATGATACCTCCATTAACTCTGAGCATCTGACTGGAGCGCAGTGTGTGACTGTGAAGGAGAAGGTACTGGAAGATGCAACAGATTGTTGGAACCCATGGTCCATGAGCTGGTTCGGTGGGTCCAACAGAATCTCAAGCAAGTCCTCATTCAGCAGAACCTAGACGGGGCAGCGAGAAGTACCCTTCTCCATGAGAATGATGGATTGTGGATCACGCTTTAGCATTTAGACTACATGAGAGCAAAGGCTACGTATGTCAAGGCCAGGGAGAAGTGGGCATTGGATTTAAGACTGACAGGAAGATTGAATGTTCATGACAGGGAAAATGTTGATTTGACTACAAGGAGAGAGACTACAAGGAGTACCTGACTCTTCAGAAAACCTCCAAAGTTGGTGTGGACTCAAGTGGAAGGAAATGCAAAGAGCACATGATGAGTGTACTATGCGAGACCAAAGTGCAAATGGAACACATGAGATTCCTGGTGTTTGAAGTCAAAGCGTATTCAACGCTGGATGAGTTACAAAAGGAATTCCAAACTGCAGGGCTGAAGAAGCTGTTCTGAGTCCGTCCTCGGGCTGGTGAAATGAACTGAATGACACATTCTTTGGGAACAAAAGCGAGCTCTGTTTTATGGAATTTTAAACATGAAAAGACCTGACATATTCTAATGTTTAATAGAAAAGCCTAGGTTCAGTAGATGAAACATTATTTGGAGGATTAAAAAAAGATGATGGTAAATGAGCTGTTGTTTTTATATTAAATAACTTATTTGGAAGCATGTAATTTTCAGGCTAGTATTTTTTCTTTCGAACGAAATGATTTCTTAAAGAAAAACAAATTTGAATCTTCTCCTTTCATTAGGAGAATGTGAGAATCCAACATCAGCTCTGTGGTAATTGGATGTAATTCTTTTAAGGTCCTGGACATAATTCTAGAAACAATTTCTTAAAGCATTTCAGTATGAAAAGAGTTAAGCTGTAGGAGAAGGAAGCAGCGTGATAATTTCACAAAAACCCTCCAAACCTTAACACTGATCTTCTCAGAGTCCTCCGTGCTGAGAATTCACTTTATCTGCTACAGGTAGGGCTCCAGAGAGAAAGACTATTTTTTTTACATGGCTTCTGAGAAGGTGTAGATGACATCTTTGCAGGACGTTTATACCCTCCTGATCCTAGCGCGCAGGCCACCAGCACCAGATCAGGGGGAGCGTGTGTGTGTGTGTGTGTGTGTGTGTGTGTGTGTGTGTGTATGTGTGTGTGTGTGTTCTGGATATAGCTGCTGTCCTCAAATCCAGATGGCCTATGATGTCACTGGAAAACCCTGAAACCTACAGCAAGAAAGAGCTTTTTATGGTTCCCTGTGTAATGTTCCCATATGCTGGATTCCAGGTGGCAGGAGAAAACAACCGAAAGACTTTCATACTCCACACAGCCCTTTTTATCCTCAGCGTGGGCTGCAGGGAAAGCCAGGGCTAGAGGAAAGGAAAGATTTAGGAGGAGAGAATAAAACAAAAGTAGGAAGGGAATTGAAATCTTCTGCTCTCTCCTTCACTTAGCCTTTGTGTCTCCTTGGAGAACACTTTGCACATGGAGGTAGAGGACCATGTTCACATAGGTGACCTTCCTAGAAGGTTTTGAAATCAACAGCCCTATCTAACCCATCACACACACACACACACACACACACACACACACATTATATCACATTATTATTATTGTTCCTTTTCTTCCTTGCTACTCTGCGAGTCAGACGTGACTAAGCCACTTCACAGAATAGAAACCAAAACTTGAAGAGAAGGTAAAGCAAGGGCCCTAGCTCAAACAGCAAGTAGAGATAGCATTCAAGTACAGACCTGATTACTCCAGAAGCATCCAGGATAGCATGCTTCTTTGAAGAAGCTTCTGCTATTCATGTATCCCCACCCCAAACATGAAAAGGAAGATAAAAAGTAAGCCACGTTTGGGATCCATGTGATCTAGGAATTAATGTGAACATTATACTACTCACACACCAATTTTGTTTTGAAAGTATTTTTTTCCTAAAATTGTGTTCTTTGACAACTCTATACAAATGTATAATGCATTCTATTTTCCTCCCTGTCCTCTTTTCTCTCCCTCCCACTCCTGCCACCCCTCTTCTTCCCTCCAAATCTCTTTCCTATATCCATTTGTGTGGTATCCCACTGTGTTTAGCCAGGCTTGTCAATGTGATCATGGGTTTGGGACTATTTGAGCCTGGTGAGTATACAACTGGATCTATGCTTCTCCCTCTCCCAGAATCTCCCAGAATTGTCAAGTATTCAACAGTAAGTGTTTTTCAGGTCAGTCCCATGTAGGCATAATGTCAATAACCACAGCTATGACTCATGATTGGAATATGATTAGAAGATGGCATTTTTCAGCCCTTTTCCTTATATTTTGGCCCTTATCTTCCTTCTTCTCACCCTTCTGTGATGATCTATGAAGCTAGAAAGGATGGTATAAGACAGAACCCTCGTCCCTCACTTATTCATGGCATCTTGTACAGTCATGGGTCTGTGAGTTCATCTCTACTCACTGTAAAGAGAGGCTTCTCTGATCAAGGTTAACAGATTTTATTTTTTTAATTTTCTTATTATTATTTATTCAATTGTGTGTGTGTGTGTGTGTGTGTGTGTGTGTGTGTGCGCGCGTGCGCACACGCACGCATGTGTATGTATGTGTGTGTGCGCGTAGAACCACGGACGAATTCGAGAACCACCATGGACCGCCTCCACCTCCTCCTTTACTCTGCCCAGGGATTCACAGGCTCTGCCCTACCAGGACCAGAAATGCAGGCCGCCCCCGCTTCTGCCCGGTGTCTATACGTGGGGTCTAGGATCCGAACTCAGGACCTTCTGCCTGCAAGGCAGAGGCTTAACCCCTGAGCCACCTCTCTAGCCCCAAGGTCAACAGATTTTAACTGTGGATATAAACACATATTTAACAGGTAGTTCAATGTTATGCCAATCTGGCTAAATAGCAGCAATAGGCCTCCTTAGTGAATCAGATTTATAGTAGCAGGCATGGATTACCTCTAGTGGAGAAGCAATTTAAGAGTGATTGGTACTCCCAAGCAAATCATGCCACTGTTGCATCAGTGGGCACATCTTGCCTAGTTGGTATGGTAGTTCAAAGAGTCCACAGTAGAATGAGACCATTGGTGCTTTCACTTTGCCAGTGGCCTGCACAGTACCATTCAGCTCTATGAAAGCTAGCCAGTGAGGGAAAGTTTGCAGAGCAAATTCTGATTCTCTTAGGAATATTTACATCCTGTCCTTCTTATGACTTTAAGACACTTTCCGATGAATTAAAAGCAAATGTGATGATGGGAAAAGGAGGTTTACAAGGAAAAATCAGTTATCTACTTATATTAATGATGATCTACATCAACTTTGGAAACTCAAACCTGAGGGCCTATGTTCTGTTTCTCGTTTTTACAAGATGAAGGAGAGAACTGACTCTCTAAAGTTATCCTCTGACTTCCACAAGTGCTCCGTGGCAATGCATATGTATACTCTCTCTCTCCCTTTATCTCTCTCTCCCTTTCTCTCTCTCTCCCTTTCTCTCTCTCTCTTCCTTTCTCTCTCTCTTCCTTTCTCTCCCTCTCTTTCTCAAGTACATATACACATCCATAAACATACATGTTTATTTTAAATCTAGTACTGAATTTTTTAAATCTAGTACTGAATTAGTTTTTTATGGACTGAGCATTTATTTCCTCTCAAAATCTGTGCATTGAAGCCCTAACCCCCAAATGATGATATTTGAGAGTAGAACTGCTGAGAAGAAAGCAGTCATGAGGGGAAAGCCCTCATTAATGAGGTAAGTGTCCTTGTAAGATGACAGGAGAGAAATTTACCCCTCTGCCATTGGTTCCATAGGGAAATCTATCCAAGTGAAGACTAGGAAGAGGGTTAACCTTAATACTTAATTTTGGATTCTTAGCACTCAGAATATCTGTTATTGATTAAATCAGCTGCTTTGCAGTACTTTCATCTTGTGGTATCTCAAACTGACTCATCTATAATCTAGGTTATATTCTATGGGGTGAATAGTAGGCTTTCTAACATATGGCACTAGATAACTGAAGACTGATGTAGAAAAAATTAAATTCACATCATAAAAATCATTTGCAAATGGGGCTGGAGAGATGGCTCACAGGCTAAAAGTATTAACCTCGAAAGCAAAAGGATTTGAGTTTGAATTACAGATACCATGTAAAAATGCTGGAGGAAATGGTAGCAGTCTATAATTCCAGCCCTGAAAGGCAGATTCTGGGAGACCTCAGAGCAAAAGCAATAAAGAGGGAGAATCATCCAGAGTGAGTCCCAAAGTCACCTTTGGGGGCCTCACAGGAACATGCACACACTCAAAGTGCCATCTTATACACACACACACACACACACACACACACACACACACACACACACACACAAATGCATGCATACATGCACATGCACAGATGCTTACAAAAAATAAAAATAAATAAAATCAACTGCAAGTGGCTTAGAATAATAATCATAAAAGCTGAAATCATAAAAGTTAAAGGAAGAGCTTATTCTGGTTTATGGTTCAAGGTATAATCAATCTATCATGGTGGAGAAGTCAAGACAATTGGAGATTGGAGCAGCTGGTCACATCTGTAAACGGAATGCAGAGAGCAATGAATACTAATGCTCAGCTCACTTCTTTCCATTTCATACAGATCAGGATACTCATCCAGAGAATGGGTTACAGTTAAAATGGATTATATCTTCCCACCCAATCAATTTAAGGTAATTTTTCACTTTCCCAGAGGCTAAATAATCCCTCATAGGAATGCTTCGAGGCTTGTTTCTTGGTTGATTCCAGATTCTAGCAAGTTGGCAATTAGCACCATCAGTTAACACTATATAGGTGAAATTTCCAAATATTAACAATTTTAAATCAGAGTGAGTGCATTAAATCAAGGAGTTTTTGGTGAAATAAACATTGACACTTGAAGGCAACTGAAGAGAAGAGAATCTCTTATCATCCTGTCTTTTTTTTTTCAGGCCCTAGATAGATTGTCTATGTATATACCTAAATAGGAGCTTGTGCACATTGAAGAGAGTGATCCTCTTTTACCCACTGTACTTACTCTAGTGCTAATCTCATCTGTAAACACCTTCTCTGACACACATTGAAGAACAGTTATTAATCATCTGTGTATCTCTCAGTCTAGTTAAGTCAATGTACAAAGTTAGCTATTAAAACACTCGAGGAAATAGATCAGGCTTTTATCTCATGCCATACAGAGTAATCAACTCAAATGGTATTGAAGATATAAACACAAAATTTGAAATCATAAAACAAGAAAAAAATAGGAAAAATCTCCATATATTGGCTTTGGCAGTAATTTCTTGTATATTTCATCAGTATGGGTTAGAAAGGTAAATAAAGAAACAAATTCTATCAAACTAAAAGGAAATCAAGGGAATGAAAAAAGTAACCTATGAAACTGGAGAAAATGCTTCAAAGCACATGTTTGATAAATTATTAATGCATAAAATCCATGAGCAATTTCTAGAATTCATTATCTGCATGCAAATAACACAACTGAAAAATAAGTAAAGGAAGAGAATAAGCATTTTTGAAAAGCAAGGCAGTAAGTGTAGCCAACAGATGTATGAACAGTTTCTGAATATTATTAATCTTTGTGATGATCCAAGTTAAACTCACAATGATATGTCACTTCATAACTTTTAGTCTGACACATTATTTTCATTTCCTGTTCATTTGGCAAAATACCTCACAAAAAGAAATTTGAGGGTGAATTGATTTATTTTGACTCATGGTTCAAGAGATTATAATCCATATAGTCCAGAGTCAAGGAATAATTGACAGAGTCAGGAACATGTAACTGAATCTCTTCACATCTGGAAAGACCAGAAAGTACAAAGTAGGGACACTGCAATACTCTTTCCCCCTTTTTATTCTGTCTGAGACTCTAGTCCAGTGTGACCCTTTCCATCTCAGATATGGCTCCCAGAAAATGCCCATGCAAACATGCATAGAAGTGTGCTTCTTGGGTGATTCCTAATTAGTGAAGTTTGACAATGAAGTAGCAATCAACTTGATATTCAAACATGTCATTTTAAATACATGCTGTTACTAGTCCTAGAAAATTCATGAAAATTTCATAATAAAAATGCATTTAGTACTTTTATAAAGATCCCCTAAAATATTAACAATTTTTATTAATTTTTGTATTTATTCTTTTCATTCAAATGATTGAAACAAATTTATTATGAGTGATAATAGTATATTAAATTTTCTTTTTTCTTTTTTTAGTAAGAAAAGTCTTTTACACTTCAATGTACGCAATACAGGACAGATAACGTTGAAACATCTTATAGCATGCAGAATTGAAAAATAATTAAATAAAAGTTTGTATTCATTAGAAATATAAACAGTGCATATTATCATGTTTTCAAAATTGCAAAGCAATACCACATTACATTTCCACTTTTATGTAAGAGAGCTATGTAGTTTATTATGAAAATCATTCATGTATAATTTCTTAAAGAGATATTGCAGATAGAGATGCTCATGAAATCTCTAGAAGTGGCCAAACAGTAACATGAAGTAGACTTGAGAATTTTCAATCAGAGGTTAACCTCTTCTTATCTATTTTAATTCAAGCTCCCTCATCTTTGAGGGGAAAGAACTGAGTGTTCCACCTGGGACTGAGTTCTCCACAGTCATCTGGTTTCTGATGACTTGGATCTATTGTTCATACAAACTTAAAAGGAATAGCGGTCCCTTCCTTCCTTCCATCTTGCCCCGAACCCCTGCTCCCCCCTCCCCTCCCTCCTTTCTTCCTATCCCCCAGTACCTCTCCCTCAGTGGCTCCCCCCCAATTCCCGGAGCATCCTTTAATGTGCATGCCAAACTCTCCTCTGGGTCCTCCTCTCCAATGAGGTGCAAGGACCCAGGGGCATTTCCGAGAACCCTTTACTATGTTCCCCTCAAGCTTAGGAACACTACTGTGACTGTCAGTCCCTAGCCTCCAAGGATCCTAGTGCCTTTAATCCATGCTAGACTTTGTGGGGTCAATAATGTGTTGGGCATAATGCAGGTCATGCAAAGTCCTAATATGATTGCTTCTGCTCTAACTTGTGTGGAGTATCTTGCATGTCATGACTCCTCCCATCCTTGTGCTCTTACAATCTTACCGCCCCATCTTCCGCAAATTTCCCTGAGCTTCAGGATGGGGAGAGATTAGGCTGGCCTAGTTCCAGGTGGTACGCCGGTCCCCTCCCTCTTTCCATCTCGCCCCAACCAATGCCAAACTCTCCTCTGATGTTTTGAATTATGGTTTGTTGATTTTTTTCAGTTTTGCTGCTCCTGCAATGCCCTTGGCTCCATCCTGATGGTTATTAGATGTCACCCCCTGGCCAGAGATAAAAACCTGTTACATTAGAGTCTTGTTATACGAGTATATTCAAAGGTAGATGGAATAAAAGTAGGAAACCGCAGAGAGAGAGGGATCAATTACCCATTTGCAAAATGGTTACTTTCTATCTGGCAGCCTATATGCCCTCCCATTCTGGTGAGATCATACTCCATCAGTTGCAAATGATGAGGAAGGAAAGTCTGTGAATTTAACCAGATGTCTCATTACTTACTTGCAGTCCTTGATGGAGGCCTATTTTCTCTGCTGTAACATGGTCCCCTCTCTCCTTGTTTCTGGTGGGGCCCTCCTTCCCCATCCCTCTTGTTTATAATCTTTACAATTACTGTAGGTATTACAGAGATTTGTCATTGAGTGTCTCTAAGTGAGTTTGGTATTAGGAGCCACCTATTAGGGAATACATATGGTGCTTAATTTTCCATGTCTGGGATACTTCACTCAATATAATTGTTTCTAATTCCATCCATTTCCCGGTAAATTGCATTAATTCATCATTTTTGATGGCTGAGTAGTATTCCATTGTATAAATGTACCACATTTTCCTTATCCACTTGTCAACTGTTGGACATTTGGGCTGCTATTGTAAACAGTGCTGCTATGAACATGGTCGTGCTTGTGCTATCGAGGTGAATTTTGGCTGTATGGGGGGGGTTATTACCAAAATTGGAATAGGAGGATCATATGGCATTTCAATCTTTAATTTCTTTAAGAATCTCCAGATGGCTCGCCAGAGTGGCTGTATGAGCCTGCATTCCCACCAGCAATGTAGAGGAGTTCCCCTCTCTCCACACCCTCTCCAGCACTTGGTGTTGTTTATATTGTGGATTTTTGCCATCCTGACCGGGGTGAGATGATATCTCAGGGAAGTTTTGATTTGCATTTCCCTGATGGCTAAGAATATGGAGCATTTTTTTAAGATATTTGTTAGACATTTTAATTTCGTCCCTGGTAAAGTTTCTTTTAAGTTTCAAGGCCCATTTTTTAATTGGCCCATTTGTTTCCTCGGTGTTTAGTGTTCTAAGTTCTTTGTGCACTCTGGATAATAGAGCTCTATCAGATATGTGGTTAGTGAAGATTTTCTCCCATTTTGTGGGTTGCCTTTGTGCTTGAGTTACAATCTCTTTATCTGAACAGAAGCTCTTTAATTTCACAAGATCCCATCTCTTGAGTATTGGTTGTACTGATTGTGCTATTGGATGTCTGTTTAGGAACTGTTGGCCTAGCCCAAACAGCTCAAGGGAGTTCTCTACCCTTTCAACTATGGTTTTTATACTCTCTGGCCTTATATCCAGGTCCTTGATCCATTTGGAATTAATTGTTGTGCATGTTGACAAGTACGGGTCCAGTTTTAATATTCTGCATGTGTAGATCCAGTTTCGCCAGCACCACTTGTTGAAGATACTGTTTTTTTCCATTGGATTTTTTGGGCCGCTTTGTCAAAGATCAAATGGCTGTAGTTGTGTGGACTTATATCTGGGTCTTCAACCCTTATCCATTGATCTGTGGGCCTGTTTTGGAGCCAGTACCAGGCTGTTTTTACAACTATGGATTTGTAGTATAGACTAAGGTTTGGTATGGTGATACCTCCAGCAGTGTTTTTGTTACTCAGGACTGTTTTTGCTATCCTGGGTCTTTTGTGCCCATATGAATTTTGAGCTTGTTTGGTCAACTTCTTTAAAGAATTGTTTGGGATTTTAATGATATAGCATTGAATCTATATATTGCCTTTGGTAGGATGGTCATTTTTACAATGTTGATTCTGCCAATCCAGGAACATAGGAGGTCTTTCCATCTTCTGGTGTCTTCTGCAATTTCTTTCTTTAGGGTTTTAAAGTTTTCATTATAAAGGTCTCTTACTTTCTTGGTTAGGTTTATACAAAGGTATTTCATTTTTTTAGGGGCTATAGTAAATGGGATTGTTTCTCTCAGGGCCTTTTCACTTCTTTCATTCTCGGCAAATAGGAAGGCCACTGATTTTGTACATTTATTTTGTATCTTGCCACCCTGCTGAACTTCTCAATTAGTTCCAGCAGTTTCCTGGTGGAGTTTTTGGGATCACTCAGGTATAAGATCATGTCATCTTGAAATAGGGATAGCTTGACTTCTTCCTTGCCGATTTGAATACCTTTATGTCCCTTTCTTGTCTTATGGCTTCAGCTAAGACTTCAAGTACAATATTGAAAAGAAGTGGTGAGAGTGGACAGCCTTGTCTAGTTCCTGATCAGAGTGGGAATGCTTCAAGTTTTTCCCTATTGAGTATAATCCTTGTCATTGGCTTGTTGTAAACAACTTTAATTATATTGATAAAGGTTCCTTCCATTCCAACCTTCTCTAGGGTTTTGATCATAAAGGGCTGTTGGATCTTGTCAAAAGCTTTTTCTGCATCTATCGAGAGTATCATGTGCTCTTGAACTTTGGACTGGTTTATATGGTGAATTACATTTATTGATTTGCATATGTTGAACCAACCTTGTGTGCCTGGGATAAAGTGTAGTTGATCCCCGTGGATGATCTTTTTGATATGTTTTTTAATCTGATTTGCTAAGACTTTGTTGAGAATCTTTGCGTCTGTGCTCATCAGGGAGATCGGCCTATAGTTTTCTTTTTTAAGTGTATCTTTATTAGGTTTGGGATTAAGACTATATTAGCTTCATAGAAGGCATTTGGTAGTGTTCCTTCCTTTGCTATTTGATGGAACGGTTTAAGGAGTATTGGTGTTATTAACTCCTTAAATGTCTGATAGAACTCTGTGCTGAATCCATCTGGTCCAGGACATTTTTTGGTAGGAAGATTCGAGATTATTTCCTCAATTTCCTCATATGTTATAGGACTATTTAAATAATTCACAACTTCCTGATTCAATTTAGGTAAGTTGTGCCTACTTTGGAATTCATCCATTTCTTTTGTGTTGTCAAATTTCACAGAGTATGAGTTTTTGAAATAAAACGTTATAATACTCTGAATTTCTTGGGTATCAGTAGTGATAACTCCATTTTCATTTCTAATTTTGTTAATTTGGGTTTTCTCTCTGTTGCTTTTGGTTAATTTAGCTAGGGGTGTATCAATCTTATTGATTTTTTCAAAAATCCAGCTTTTTGACTGGTTGATTTTCTGTATCATTTTCCTAATCTTGATTTCAGATATCTCTCCCCTTATTTTGCTAATCTCCTCCCTACTACTGCTTTTGGGATCAGATTGCTCTAGTGTCTCTAAAGCTTTAAGCTGCATTGTTAAGTTATTTATTTCTGATGATTCCATTTTTTTGACATAGGCATTAAGAGCTATGAACTTACCTCTTAGGACAGCTTTCATTATGTCCCAGAGATTTTGGTAAGTTGTATTTTCATTATTGTTCACTTTCAGGAAATCTTGAATTTCCTTTTTAATTTCTTCCTGAATCCCATTCTCATTCAGCATCATAGTGTTAAGTTTCCAGAAGTTAGTGTATTTTCTGTTGCTTGTTGTGTTGTGGATGTCAAGCTTTAGGCCGTGGTGGTCTGATAAGGTACAGGCTAGAATTTCAGCTTTCCTATATAAGTGGAGCTTTGTTTAGTGGCCTAATATGTGATCTATTTTGGAGAAAGTTCCTTTTTCTGCTGAGAAAAATGTGTATTCTTTGGTGCATGGATGAAAAGTTCGATAGAGATCTGAATGGTCCATTTCAGTAAAGTTTTGATTAAGCTCCAAAGTGTCTCTGTTAAGTTTTTTAACTGTTGATCTATCCCATGTTGAGAGGGTGGTGTTGAAATCCCCAAGAATTATCATTTTGGAATTGATTTCTCACTTTAGATGTTGTAGGATTTGCATATAGGCCCGTATTAGGTGCATATATGTTCAGTATTGTGAAGTCTTCCTGGTGAATTGTACCTGTGACTAAAATGTAATATCCATCTGTGTCTCTTGTGATTTTTTTAGTTTGAAGTTCACATTGTCCAACAGCATAATGGCTACCCCTGCCTGTCTTCTGGTTCCATTAGCCTGCAGAATTTTTGACCAGTCTTTTATGTTTAGGATGTGCCTATCTTTTGTGGTTTGATGGGTTTCCTGCAGGCAGAAGATGGATGGATTGTGATTTTCAATACAAGTTTGTAATCTGTGTCTCTTGATCGGTGAGTTAATTCCATTAACATTTAATGTTATAATGGAGAAATTTTTTTAATTCCGGACTTTTTTTATGTTTGGTGGCTTTTGTAAGTGTATTGTTTCGCTTGTAAGTTTTGGTGGTATTATACTTCCCTTCTGCTCTGGATATGCCTGTTTTTTTCTTCAAGCTTGAGTATCATTTTTAGCATTTCTCGCATGCGTGGTTTGGTGGACATGTATCCCTTCAATTTGTCTTTGTGCTGGAAAATTTTTCTTTCTTCCTCAATCATGGTTGGATAGTTTTGCGGGGTATATCAGCCTGGGTTTTTAGTTTTCTCATTTAATACTTGAAGTACGTCTCTCCAAGCACTTCTTGCTTTTACTGTTTCCATTGAGAAGTCATTTGTTATCTTAATAGGTTTACCTTTAAAAGTGACTTGTTTTTTTCCCTTGAAGCTCTCAGCACCATTTCTTTATCTTGAATGTGGAGTGTTTTAATTATTATTTGCCGTGGTGAGTTTCTATTTTGGTCATATCTGTTTGGGATGCAGAATGCCTTTTGGATTTGGATGGGCCTCTCCTTTTTTAGATGAGGAAAGTTTTCCTTGATGATCATTTGAAAAATTTCCTCATGTGCGGTATTGTGGGATTCTTGCTTTGGTATTCCATGAATGTGCATGTTAGGCTTCTTCAGGGTGTCCCATAATTCTTGAATGTTTCTCTTGAGTATCTTTTTGGCTTTAAAAACCTCTTCCATTGAGCTGGTTAATACTCCCACTTTGTCTTCAACGTCTGAAATTCTATTTTCTGCTTCATTAGTTCTGCTGATAAGACTCTCTGTTGAGTTCTGGGTTGAAGATAACTTGTCTTTTAGTTCAAGATAATGCTACTTGAGTCTGTTTTAACTGCTCTATGCCTGTTTTTGTTTCTTGAACTGTTTTTCCCAACTCCTCCAAGTGTCTGTTGTGTTCCTCTTCAAAGTGGTTGATGCGGTTATTTAATTCCTCCTGGATTTCCTCTTTCATAGTATTGAACATGGTATTGATCATGTTTTGAAAGTTGCTATCCCGGATCAGGCTTTCTTGGCTATTTTTCGTGGGTTTGTTCTGGTTGGAATCTATCATTATGGGATTAATTCCTTCAGTGGGAGATTTGTTTTCTTGGGTGTTGTTTCTCATGGATTTGCACTTTGACTTGGGCATTGTCGTTTTAACTCTTAAGAACTTCTTTCAATTTCTGTTTGTTTTTCACTTAACTGAATTATTTGGCATGGGACAGCTCCTGCTACAGCTTGCTGGTGGGAGCAGTTGAGACCTGTGAGCTGCCTGGGGTTTGTGGGTGGGCGGGAGAGTTTACCTAGGTCTCAGTGAGTCCCAGAAGTGGGGGAAAGGGAGGAGTGGGCGGTGGTGGGTTGCTACTTAACTTGGGGAGCTGGGGCGTGGCCCAGGGGTTCCTCCCCAGCCAACACAGCACTAGCTCCGGCTGGCTGGTGGGAGGACCTGGGTCCTGCTTTGGGCTGCCTGGCGTTTTGGGGCTAAGTGTGAGGGGTTTTTTGGGGGGGGAGCTTACCTAGGTCGCTGTGAGTCCAGCTAGACTGCTTGTGTCAGGGGCAGGTGGGTAAATGGTAAAATATTAACAATTTTAAAGTTGTACAAATGCCAAAGTCTCTTCTGATAGTCAAGGCAATATCTTCAATGTCTGTCCCTGTTAAATCAAACCACATTATATATTTCTAATGTATATTGGGACATATTAAATATTCTAATTCCAGAAGGGAGGATCAGGGTCAGAGCAAGGAAATATCAGGCCAAACCAAGACCACAACCCATAGGGAAAACACCAAATCCTGCAGCTCCCAGGACAAGTGCGTTGGCTCTTGATGTCATAGAGCACCAAGAAGCTTGGATGTCCCTTCTCCAGTTATGGTACCTGCAGCACATGTAGCTTCTCTCTTCATCAAGTTTCACTTGGTATCTTTCCTGTGAATATTCTAAGTCTCCAGCATTTCCATCATTATATGGTCTCTATTATAATTTAGGCTTTGAAGTCATACAGTAGTCTGTCAAGGCTTTTTTGTAGGGATTTCCCCTGCCATATGCCATTTGGCCTCAGCAGCTTTCTGGAACCTCATTGCAAATCTATATGAATCTATAGCTTTTACATTTTACATGTTTGTAAGAAGCATATGGACAACAATGCCACATTCTTCTGCTAGCTCAGGGTGTGATCAAGCCCTCTTTTTTAAACAACTGTTGTGATCTCTGTTCACCTTGGTCGCTGATCCTGGGAAAATGTTTCCACAGTCAATTAGTTTTGAAGAAGGAACCCATTCTGTGACATTTAGCTCAGGCTGCCAATTCTTAAGTGAATTTGGGCTTTCATCAATTCGAGGTTACATTGAAGATTGACTAACCTAATTGGCTAGTACTAACTAAAAGGTAACAAATGTTTATGAGTATGTGGGAAGTAGGGGAATACACCACTGACACAGCAATCCCACCTCTGGAAATAAATCTAAAGAATATGAAATTAGGCTCTTGGGTCACTGTCTGAACTCTCATGTCTCTTGTGACAGTACAGATAATCATGACATAGAAATGACTTAAATGCCCATGAATAGATGAATAAAACATTGCACACATGAACATAGAATGAAATAGAGCACTTTTTTTTACCTTTAAGGTTAGAAAAACTTTACAAAAAGCAAAAGTTATAAATGAACCTCAAGGATATTTTGATAAATAAAATAGTCAATCACATAAAGATAAATACTACATGATACCCATTGTACTGATAGATGCAGTCAGACAGTGGAATGGTAGAGCTCAAAGGTTAGTTAAGGAAAATGGAATTGTTGATCAAAATCAACTTTTCTGTTAATCTAAGAACTGTACTATAGAATATTATGTCTTTGGCTAACAATACTACCTTATAACATTAAAATTTTGTGAAAATATATATTATTTTCAAGTGTTAGTAAAGATAAGGAAGGGAGGGGGAAACTTTCTAGGTACTGGATGTATCTATGGTACACATCACAACAATCATTTCATAGTATAAAAACTTACCCCAAATTCCAACTGTAGATATCAGATAAAATCACCTATACATACCTCTGGTGACCAGAATTCACTCAGCAGAGTCTGTGTGGTGGAAGGAGAGAACTAACCTCTGAAAGTTGCCCTCTGATCTTCACAAACATGTGGTAGCACATTCTCTCTCCTCTCTATCTCTGTCTCTGTCTCTGTCTCTATCTCTGTCTCTCTCTTTCAAATAATTAAGTAAATTCCTTTCCATTCTCTAGGAAGGTGGGTAAGATACAGAACTGTTAGGATTCTGGTAGACTGTCACGCTAATAGGTATGCTTATGTCATTGCCCCTCTCAGCTCTTCCTGTAAGTAGGGTTGACCAGTTTCTCAGCCCCAGCTGGACTGGTAACTCTTCTGCTACAATGGACTATGACTTGAAATTCTAATCTTGTATAAACTCCTTGTTCTTCTAAATTGTTTGGGTCATGTATGATGTATCATATGTAAGAAAACAAATACAAAAAAATTCATACTATATGGTAAAGTATACAGGAAATTCTTTTTATTTTTTATTGTTAGAGGTGAAGCATGTGCATGCTGTAGTGCAATGCATGTTGGGTCATATACTTATTATGTGTATCATATGTAAGAAACCAAGCACAAAAGAATTAATACATATGATTAACTATACAGGAAATCCTTTTTTTATTGTTAGAAGTGGGGCATGCACCTGCCATAGTGCAGTGCATGTGTGGATCAGAGGACAAATTTGTAGAGTTCATTCTCCCTTCCATCTTTCCATGTTCTGGGGATCAAACACAAAACATGTGATTTCAGTAGCATGCATCTTTACTCACTGAGTCATATTACTGGCTGCTCTATGTAGAATTCTACAGGTAAAACTGAAGATAGTAATAACTTAGTAATTATACTGAGCTGAGGATAGGGGTGCATTGATTGTAATAAGCATGATAAAAATTACTATGGTGATTACATGTTCCATATGTTGATTTAAGATTTTGCATATTCATCCAAACCTGAACTACAGACCTAAACATCTACATATTACTGCATACATATATTTCACAAATAAAAGCAGATTGCAGGGTAGAGACCCACAGCACTCTACATCATTAAAGCAAAATAATAGATGAGAAGCTGCAGGAGATGTAGATGGGGTAGAGGTAATGAAGTAAAAATGCGGAAGAAAGCTAGAAATAGTGGATGCTGTGATTGCAAGATAAGCAGAGTTCTAATAGGCAGTATCTAGCATCATAGTTGAAGAAAAGATCACCCTCAGTCAGACTACAAACATAAAAGAAAAGGAAATCCTCCACAAACTCCACAGTTAAAGAATCTGGAGCCTTACAAAAATAGAGATGAACCGGTACAATCAGCAGAGCCTTGGGCAAGGGAGAAGGCTCTTCTTGAAGTGCCTAGCCATTATCTACCCATACCAATCATCCATCTTACCACGAGTCTTGCCACTTGCGTTTACTACCACAGAGTTCAGAAACCCCTGAATTTTAATGTCTTAGCTGTCTATCCTCTTCACTAGGCTCAGTCAGACATCGATTAGTTCTCTGAAAATCTGTGTCTCTCAGTTCATGATAAGGCCTAACAAAAATAACTTCAGGGACAAGAGCATTTAATATGATATCTACCTTTTTGTCATTTTTTTTGCCCAAGTCACATTGTTTTTATTATTATTTTATTTTCATAGTTTTACAAGAATATTGAGTACTCATCCCTGATTCGCTCCATCCTTCTCCCTTCCATTTCCCTCTTTCTTTTGTCAATCCATCCCACTACCTTCATCCTCCTGTGGAGGATGGACCCTAGGGTTCTCTCTGGCTTGTATTCTCTTGTGGGATGCCAAGTTGCTTCTCTTTGGGCCACTCCACTATATGTTCTTGTCTCTCTTGAGTTTCTCTATAGTCTATGGGGGCATGTTGGTATGTCAGTCATTATGCAGGTCTGGTAAGAACAAGTCTCACTTTAGTGAGTTTCTAGATGCACCAATCCTAGTTTGAATGGAACGTCATGTCCAACGGTGAACCTTTCCATCTTTAGGTTCTTACAATCTTATTGCACTGTCTTCTGTGAAATTCCCAAAGCCTTAGGATGGGGAGAAATTAGGTTGGCCTGATTCTGGGTGAACCTTGCTAGGTTCCTGGCACACTGCATTATGGCTGTCCGTGGCTATTCACTTTCGCTGCTCTTCTGCTGCCCTAGGCTGCATCCTATCAAGAGGTTGAGATCCTTTGTAGAAGAATATTTCTAGGCTGAGTGTTAAGTGTTCTTCAAATCTATGGGTATGATAGCAGCTATTTACAGAGCAGTTTAGTGTCTTTCTATATATAGGTTCATTGGCTGCTTTTCCATATTGATCTATTCCCTTTCTTTTTTTTAGGTTCTTGTTCTAATTAACAATAACAGTAATGTATTCTCTTCTGACAAGTGAGTCTTGAGTCCAATCAGAAAGCTGTTCGTTGCCTCTTTGATACTCATGCCACTATTCTAGTGGTACTCACCTGTTACCATGGTAATTTTTATTGCAACTTACAGATATCGTGAGCTGATGTAGCCTGTGATTATTTCCCTTCACCAGTAGCTTCTACAATATTGCTTGATACTGTGTAAGCTATCCACCAAGAAGGAAGTTTGAGACCAGTTCTAGTTGATGTATTTTGCCCATCTTCTGTGATCCATGTGTGTTGCATCTTCAGTAATAGGGTCTTCCTGCCTCTTATCAAATGTTAAATATCCAATGCAGTATTGTTGAGAATAACTACCATGTCCCACAGTAGATAACCAGGACTTGTACATATTGCATAACTGAACGTTTATATCCTCTAACTGTTATCTCCTCATTCCTTCCTCATGCCCTCCCATCTTCTAGCAACAAGCCTTGTAATCTCTGCTTCTAAGAGTTTCACTATTTTGAATTCCCACAAAAGTATTTTCAGAAGTGATAAATCCACAGTCTTGATGTTGGTGATATTTCATTGGCTTAAGTTTATCTTCAAACTCGTGGGAGTTGCACACTTCAAATATGCATGATCTTCAAATATCAATAATTCACTAAATTGCTTTGAAATGAAGTCAAAGTCATGAAGATGCCGTAACCATACAAAGAACTTAAAACCTTCCATTAACTTATCATGAGCTAATGATTATTGAGTGTTTCCTCAATAACAGGAAATTATTCAGAATGCATTTCATAAATTGACACTTTTATTGGCTACTCTGTGAGGTGGTATCCCTTTCTTATTTTGTTAGCAAACAAGCTAAAGCACAGAGAAATTAAATCACTTGCTCAAAATAACATGATCACATGTTGCTGAACAACATACCTTAACTGTAACACATTTATATTTATATTTTCCTTGGTAAGTTATCCTACCTTAATTCTTGCCATTATCATGGTTAATTGATGTTATTCACTGATTTCACACCACATCAAAACTCCTGGTTTGATTTCTCTCGCCTTCTCTTTTACACACCTTTTGCCATTCATATTATTCCCCTACCCCATATGTTAACTAGTTTTTAAGTTTATTTTTCGATTTCTTTATAGGGTTAGTTTTATTAAGTGGCTTTCTGTTGGTAGCCTGTGGATTTCATACATTTAGGAATAACTTTTTTTTCACTGTGTAAAAAGCACCTGGTAAAGTTGGAGTTAGTTAGCATTTTTTTCTTTTCTTAATTTTATAGACCTACCATTAAGGCAAAAGAAAAAAAAATGGAACAAGTTGTTTTGCTGCAAGGGTAAACTTGATTTAGGATTGAAAAATTAAAATAGCTGCTCTAATAGCTTGTTATTAATTACTGGGAATATAAATACAATTACCAAAAGATTTTCTCTTTTCTGTTGTTGAATATGATGGCTAATTTAAATCAAGCTCGTTTTAAAGTTATATCAATTATAATAATCTCATTTGCCTTCTCCCTGACTGTTGTGGCCATGAGAATAAATGAGCCGTTCATCATGAGGCAAACATACCACCACATACACACATACATACACACACACACATGCACACACATACACATATACACACACACAACTAAAATCACCAAAAATTTAATTATGCTAACACTGCATCTTGTGGCAGGAGTACTTGAATTTAAGATTTGAGATGAAACTAAAGTTTATTTCGAGATTTTGGGAATGTTGATAATTATTTATAGATTTGCATTTTATTCCTTTTATCTATTGCCATGTAAAAATCACATCCACTCAAAAAGAGCTACTGATATAAAAGAATCACATTATTAATTTTTATCCAAAATCAATAATTTATACAACAATTGGTAGAAATATTTAACTTTTGATCCACTTATTGTTACCAGACTGGTTCTTTAGGTAGAACACAGAAACTTCCAATGGTTTCCTCATTTACATAGTGTCTGTTTGCTGCAAGTCTCTTTTCATTCTAATGTAGGTCTTTCAGTATGGTCCCCTTGTGAGAGCTGATTGACTTGTTTGAAGGCTGAGCATCCACAAAGAGGCAGAGTAGGACAGAACAACTCTGGATTTTATGCCTTCACATCAAAAACCATGCAACATCATTTTAACGCATACTATTAATCAAGGCAGTCACCAAAGGTTACTGCATAACAAATATGTAGATGATTAACCTTTTAGTTCTCATTCACTTCCTTGTCTCTAGAAGTCAAAGATTGCTTTAGACATTCTTCCATTGTTATGATAAAGTACTCTGACACAAGTAACTTAAGGGAGAAAGGATTTACTGTGATTTCTAGTTCCAGGGAAGTAGTGTCAATCAGTGGCATCGGCATGGAGACAGGAAGGTTGTTGGCTCACACTTTAAGCCATATTCAGGAGAGAGGGGATGGGGGAGAGAAAGACAAAGAGAGAGAGAGAACAAAAAGTGGGCCAGCCTATAAAACTTTAACCCCCCCCCAGTGACATACTTCCTCTAGCAAGATTCTACCTGCTAAAGTTTCTTCCTTAACAATGTCATCAGCTGGAAACCAAGTGTTTAATCACGGAAGTTATATAGGACATTTTACATTTACACTATGTCAATCATCTTTCCTTTCCTCCCTAGGAGATCCACATTCCTTGCACAGAAAACTTTGCTTTGTCCAAGTAGGTCTCCCCAACACCTCTCTGCACAATATCCCTTTTTTTAGTGAGATGATGCCTAGGAAACTGAAAAGAACAACACAATCTGCCTGGTCAGGTTACATTCTAGCTGTATCCATTCAGGGGATTCCTATCTCTTTAATGAATTCCAGGTCATGAGGCAGATCTCAAAAATTTAACATAAGGAAAGAAATATTTATTCCAAGTAAGGTATTGTTGCAGCTACTCAGCACAGTTGCTGATAAATGCAGGATCAAAGGGCTTAAGGGAACAAGGAGTTTTATTGTTTCTTATAATTGTCCAGTTACTGTTTTTTTGTCCAACTTGGCAGGAGAGTCTATACCATCACCAAAGGACTGAAGGAACTAGTCGCACCATGTCTATGTTACAGCTAAGGGAGGGACAATACTTCTTTGCCAGACCTGCATATCTGGACAAGTGTACAGAAGGGGGATACCAACTTTCTCAGGCAGTTCCCTTCAATTTATTCACCTGCCCAGGGAACTAGTCCCACCCACCATGTGTTTGCCCTTTCCCATCAACTAGATAATCTTCTGCAAGCTTGTTCTGGGATTAAATCAAATATCAACTCTTTGCCCAGAGCTCAAACCCTTGATTGTTAGGATGACAACTGTATTTAACATGACAAATATACTCTGCATTGTATTTATTTGTCTTCCTCCAAGAATATTACTTAACAACGGTAAATTAAGATTCTGTGAAACTCTGTGGTTCATACAAGTTTATGAGGCAACTGTACTTTCCACCACATCCTTAATCCAAAGTACTCAAACCACTGTCGTTTCAAATTGGTCATCTAGTCACTGGTTTCTCATTTGAAAGTTCCTTTTTTTTAAATTTTTTATTATTTTATTCAATTGTGCGTGCGTGCGTGCGTGCGTGTGCGTGCGTGTGCGTGTGTGTGTGTGTGTGTGTGTGTAGAACCATGGCATGAATTCGGGAACCACCATGGACCGCCTCCACCTCCTCCTTGTTTACTCTGCCCAAGGATTCACAGGCTCCGTCCTACCAGGACCAGAAACGCAGGCCGCCCCCGCTTCCACCCCGCGTCTACAAGTGGGGTCTAGGATCTGAACTCAGGACCTTCCGCCTGCAAAGCAGAGGCTTAACCCCTGAGCCACCTCTTCAGCCCCCTCATTTGAAAGTTCCTATAAAAACTGACTTGAAAATCAAGACATTCTTTTCTCAGTTAAAACAAATGGAAAGTAGATTCTCATAGCCTGAATCCAAGTTTGTTTCTGATGCATATACCTACTCTCAAAGTAATTATGTTCAACTTGGCTGCAAGATCAAAGCAGGGTGCTTTAATTCATCTCACACAAATGAAACTCCTTGCTTCAAAAACAACAAAACGAAACCCAAAAGGGCACATATAGGATGTGATTCTAGCTCCTTACAATAGTTTTCATAAGATAAAATCTTTACAAAGGCAATTATAAATACTAACATATTGTGTTGGTTCTCCTTGTCCTGCTTGCCCAGATGCCTAAAACAAATAAACACTTAGAAATAAAAGAATGTGGGTTGTTAAAAGCACATTGCAGAGTGATGCTGAGTTATAGTTAGATGGGACCAGACCAAAAAGGACACTGGAAAAATAGTCTAAGCACAGATGGAAATCTTGCTCAGTTTTATGTTTCCTAGCAACTTGTCTATCAATTGTAAGGAATGTGGCATTGCTTGCTGCTTCCCTCCTTCCCCCCGGCCAACTCGACCCTGTAAGTTGTTGCTTTCACAAGTATTTCACAAGTATTAGGTCTGTTCTGCAACAAGAGATATCCAAGATCCCTACTTTTCTCCTAGCAGATAATCAGTTTTCAGTTAAAGCATGAACGACTCAGTAAGAAACTCATCTCCTTCCCAGAACACAGTCAAGCAGGATAAACTGAAGAGTTATCTCACGCCTGAGGTGACATCCCAGGAGACCTCTGAGGCTTCCTAAGTGAACGGAACAGTATAAATGTTAAAAATAATTTTTAAAATAATTAAAATTAAAAAAATAATTCAAACTATTCACTACTTGATTTTGACACAATATTACAGAAATCTACATAGGAATTTGATATTCTCGAACTATGCCTATTTAGCATATGCAGTTGAAGCAGATACATAGTTAATTCCCCCCTTCTGATTCCATGTTTATTTGGTTTACCTATTTTCTGCAAACTTACAAAAGTGTGGTTAACTAAGTACATTTTTCTAAGTTAATAAAGCATTTTCCTTGCATGTTTGCCAGCCTAACTGCAGAAGTCTTTATCTAAATTATAGTTCATCTCATGGAATAGGGTTTTTTTTTGTTTTTGTTTTTGTTTTGTTTTTTTTTGCATTGGCCTTAATAAGTTATGGAAAGCTTTCCTTTCGGGAGTGGGGAGGTTTACTTTTCTTCTTAAAAAATAAGAACTGATGAGTTCATAAAAATAAATGAAAAGATCTAGGTATCGATTTTTTGATATTCGATATTTGATTACTAGTAAAACATAGCAATATCAAGTAGTTTAAATAATATGGAAGTTAATTTCTCTGTTCTGTAAAATAATTCCAGGGCTGTGACATAGGAAACTGGTAGTAAGAGTTTTATGTGACACCTGGAATCCACTTCTCTACCCATGATCCAAGAAGCTTGTTCATCTATTGTCCTTAGTCTGTAATTTTTAAGAGCAAAGCTCTTTTAGTCATAGGATCTTGAACATACTAATAAATACACAATCACAAAATAAAAATATTGTAGCTGAAAAGCAAATGAACTTTCCAGAACTACAATTAGACATTTACTGACTAGTGACTTATTAATGGAGGAACATAGTATATATATCACAAGTGATTTTTATTCTGGATGTTGGGAGATGGGCAAAAAATTAAATTATATGTTGGCATTAGGAATGTAGAACTTAGAGTTGAAATACTCCTTTACAGCCCTATATAAACCGTGTACTAGATGCACTATTTTTGGCCAAGTAAGAAAAACTCCTGAGTCAGTATCTTCCATAAAATGGTTATGATAATAATTGTCTTGTAGATTACGGTAGGATTTTCATTTTTTCTTTCAACTCTTATTTCCAATGCATACCCTCTTGTTTTAGTTCATGCTTGTTGTAGTTGTCTGTATAAATGTGTACATTTCAGGAACTTGCTGTTAAACTTTTATTTTCTTAAAAAAATTTTATTTTCTTATGACCAAACAATTTGAATGTTTCTTCAGTCACAAGATGCTTTTCGACGTCTGTAAAATGTTTTGCCTTTTCTCATGTTCCATTCTTTTATTTCTCAGCAACATTCCGGGCCCTGAGAACTCTCTGGTGAACAAGACAGCTAAAAGAAATTAGCTTCATATTTTTCAGTGAAAGAGACATTTAAAAACAAAAAAGAAAAAAGAACATAACCTGAAAGAAGTAGTCTGAAGGTAACAGAAAAAGTGTATGGGAAATCTGTTTGGAAATTTAATATTTGAGTTGAGACACAAAGAATCCTGGGCCCTTTCATGCAAAGTGGTGACAGATCAAAGCTCCAAGTAGCTGTGGGTGGGTATAAAGTCTGCAGCACAAAGAAGCAGAGCCAGTTAGGGCAATGCTACCTATAATCATAAAAACTCCAAAACTGGGCTGGAAGGATGACTCAGGGATTAAAATTCTGCATCAAAAGCAGAAGGCTTCGAGTTCAGATCCCAGGTTCCATGTAAAAATGACAGGTAGAAATGGTGGCAACCTGCACTTCCAGCTCTGGTAGACAGAGCCTGGGAAATCCCAAAGCAAAGCTAAAAGAAGATAGAAGCAATCCAGGATTATTCCCAATGTCACTCTTGGGCCTCCACAGAAACACACAGTGCCCCCCATATCTCTCTCTGTCTCTCTCTCTCTCTCTCTCTCATGCACGCATGCACACACACTCAAGACAAAAAAAAAACTTCCAAACTTACAGCATAAAGTTATTTTCTGTTCATCTGAAGCAGAATTGATGGCCAAACAAGGTTTTATTTTTTTGTGTATATTTAAGGTGTGCAGCATGTGATTAATCTCAATATGCATAATTAATAATTAAGTGGTTATTACTGTCAAGAAAATTAATATGCCCATCATTTTATATTGTTCTATTGTGTGTTTATATGTATGCAATTTTTACAGCAATCTTATAAAGTAGATCTGCCTACTTCCATTGTATAGACAAGGGTACTGTGGTTTAGAGGGTTAAAAATCACTCGTTCATGATTTGGCAAATAATTTGAAACTACAATGTCCTTTTCAATGGCTTCATGGAATTCCATTGTGCATTTATCTATTTTTTTAACCTAAGCATCTATAGTTCCAGATTTGGATTCTGGTGAGGAATATTGTAAAGGACACATTCAGCATCTAATTTCAGTTCCTTAACATATGTAGCCAGAAGTAGATGTCAGCAATTTTGTTTTTCAAGCATTTTCCATATGATTTTCCCCCAAACAGTTACATAACAGACCAGCAATAGAACTCTATTCTTTTTTGTTATTTCACTTGCTGCAACACAGATGAACCTGAAGGATATTGTGCTAAGTCTATTGTAGATAGACTAAGGTTTGGTATGGTGATACCTACAGCCGTGTTTTTGTTACTCAGTATTGTTTTTTGCTATCCTGGGTCTTTTGTGCCTCCATATGAATTTTGAGATTGTTTGGTCAACTTCTTTAAAGAATTGCTTTGGGATTTTAATTGGTATAGCATTGAACTCTATATTGCCTTTGGTAGGATGGTCATTTTTACAATGTTGATTCTACCAATCCAGGAACATGGGAGGTCTTTTAACCTTCTGGTGTCTTCTGCTATTTCTTTCTTTAGGGTTTTAAAGTTTTCATTACAAAGGTCTCTTACTTCCTTGGTTAGGTTTATGCCAAGGTATTTCATTTTTTTAGGGGCTATAGTAAATGGGATTGTTTCTCTCAGGGCTTTTTCACTTCTTTCATTCTCGGCATATAGGAAGGCCACTTATTTTTGTACATTTATTGTGTATCCTGCCACCCTGCTGAACTTCTGTATTAGTTCCAGCAGCTTCCTGGTGGAGTTTTTGGGATCACTCAGGTATAAGATCATGTCATCTGCGAATAGAGAAAACTTGGCTTCTTCCTTGCCGATTTGAATCCCTTTTATGTCCCTTTCTTGTCTTATGGCCTCAGCTAAGACTTCAAGTACAATATTGAAAAGAAGTGGTGAGAGTGGACAGCCTTGTCTAGTTCCTGATCGAAGTGGGAATACTTCAAGTTTTTCCTCATTGAGTATAATCCTTGCTGTTGGCTTGTTGTAAACTTTAATTATATTGATAATTATATTGATAAAGGTTCCTTCCATTCCAACCTTCTCTAGGGCTTTGATCATAAAGGGCTGTTGGATCTTGTCAAAAGCTTTTTCTGCATCTATCGAGAGTATCATGTGGTCTTGGACTTTGGACTGGTTTATATGGTGAATTACATTCATTGATTTGCATATGTCCAACCAACCTTGTGCGCCTGGAATAAGCCTACTTGATCCCCGTGGATGATCTTTTTGATACGTTTTTGAATACAATTTGCTAAGACTTTGTTGAGAATCTTTACATTTGTGTTCAACAGAGATTGGCCTATAGTTTTCTTTTTTAAGTGTATCTTTATTAGGTTTTGGGATTAAGACGATATTAGCTCCATAGAAGGAATTTGGTAGCGTGCCTTCCTTTGCTATTTGATGTAACAATTTAAGGAGTATTGGTATTATTTGCTCCTTAAATATCTGGCAGAACTCTGTGCTGAATCCATCTGGTCCAGGACATTTTTTGGTAGGAAGATTTGAGATTACTTCCTCGATTTCCTCATATGTTATAGGACTATTTAAATAATTCACAACTTCCTGATTCAATTTAAGTAAGTTGTGTTTACTTAGGAATTGCTCCATCTCTTTTGTGTTGTCAAATTGCACAGAGTATAAGTTTTTGAAATATGATATTATAATTCTCTGGATTTCTTTGGTATCAGTAGTGATAACTGCATTTTCATTTCTAATTTTGTTAATTTGGGCTTTCTTTCTCTTACTTTTGTTTAATTTAGCTAGGGGTGTATCAATCTTATTGATTTTTTCAAAAACCCAGCTTTTTGACTGGTTGATTTTCTGTATCATTTTCCTAATCTTGATTTCGGATATTTCTCCCCTTATTTTGCTAATCTCCTCCCTTCTACTGCTTTTGGGATCAGATAGTTCTAGTGTCTCTAGCGCTTTAAGCTGCATTGTTAAGTTATTTATTTCTGATGTTTCCATTTTTTTGATGTAGGCATTAAGAACTATGAACTTACCTCTTAGGACAGCTTTCATTGTGTCCCAGAGATTTTGGTAAGTTGTATTTTCATTATTGTTCACTTTCAGAAAATCTTGAATTTCTTTTGTAATTTCTTCCTGAATCCAATTCTCATTCAGCATCATAGTGCTAAGTTTCTAGGAGTTAGTGTATTTTCTCTTGTTTGTTGTGTTGTGGATGTCAAGCTTTAGGCAGTGGTGGTCTGATAAGGTACAGGCTAGAGTTTCCGCTTTTCTGTATATGTGCAGATTCATTTTGTGGCCCGATATGTGATCTATTTTGGAGAAAGTTCCTTGTGCTGCTGAGAAAAATGTGTATTCTTTGGTGCATGGATGAAAAGTTCGATAGAGATCTGAAAGGTCCATTTCAGTAAAGGTTTGATTAAGCTCCCAAGTGTCTCTGTTAAGTTTTTTACCTGTTGATCTATCCCATGTTGAGAGGGCTGTGCTGAAATCTCCAAGAATTATCGTTTTAGGATTGATTTCTCACTTTAGATGTTGTAGGGTTTACATATATGCCCGTATTGGGCGCATATATGTTCAGTATTGTGAAGTCTTCCTGGTGAACTGTACCTGTGACTAAAATGTAGTATCCACCTGTGTCTCTTATGATTTTTTTTGGTTTGAAGTCCACTTTGTCCGATAGCATAATGGCTACCCCTGCCTGTTTTCTGGTTCCATTAGCCTGCAGAATTTTTGACCAGTCTTTTATGTTTAGGATGTGCCTATCTTTTGTGGTTTGATGGGTTTCCTGCAGGCAGCAGAGTGATGGATTGTGATTTTTAATCCAAGTTTGTAATCCGTGTCTCTTGATCGGTGAGTTAATTCCATTGACATTTAATGTTATAATGTAGAAACTATTTTTAATTCTGGACATTTATTATGTTTAGTGGCTTTTCTAAATGTATTGTTTCGCTTTTAGGTTTTGGTGGTATTATACTTCCCTTCTGTTCTCCTGGATATGCCTGGTTTTTTCTTCAAGCTTCAGTGTCATTTTTAGCATTTTTGAAGGCCTGGTTTGGTGGACATGTATCCCTTCAAGTTGTCTTTGTGCTGGAAAATTTTTCTTTCTTCCTTAATCATGACAGATAATTTTGCGGGGTATATCAGCCTGGATTGACAATTTTTCTTATTCAATACTTGAAGTACGTCTCTCCAAGCTCTTCACTGTTTCCATTTGTTATTTTAATAGATTTACCTTTAAAAGTGGCTTTTTTTCCCTTGAAGCTCTCAGCACCATTTCTTTATCTCGAATGTGGAGTGTTTTAACTATTATTTGCCATGGCGAGTTTCTATTTTGTTCATATCTGTTTGGGGTGCAGAATATCTCTTGTATATGGATGGGCCTCTCTTTTTTTCAGATGAGGAAAGTTTTCCTTGATGATCGTTTGAAAAATTTCCTCAGATGTGATATTTTGGGATTCTTGCTCTGGTATTCCATGAATACGCATGTTAGGCTCTTCAGGGTGTCCTATAACTCTTCACTATTTCTCTCGAGTATCTTTTTGGCTTTAACAATCTCTTCCTTTGACCTGGTTAATACTCCCAATTTGTCTTCAAAGTCTGAAATTCTATTTTCTGCTTTGTTAGTTCTGCTGATAAGACTCTCTGTTGAGTTCTGGGTTGAAGGTAACTTGTCTTTTAGTTCAGTTTTAAACTCTGCTTGAGTCTGTTTTAACTGCTCTATGCCTTTGTTTCTTGAACTGTTTTTCTCAACTCCTCCAAGTGTCTATTGTGTTCCTCTTCAAAGTGATTGATGCGGTTATTTAATTCCTCCAGGATTTCCTCTTTTATAGTATTGAACATGGTAATGATCATGTTTTGAAATTCGCTATCCCGGGTCAGGTTTTCTTGGCTATTTTCCGTGGGTTTGTTCTGGTTGGAGTCTATCATTATGGGATTAATTCCTTCAGTGGGAGATTTGTTTTCTTGGTAAGTTGTATTTTCTGTTGTTGTTTCTTATGGATTTGCACTTTGACTTGGGCATTGTTGTTTTCAGTCTTAAGACCGTCTTTCAATTTCTGTGCGTTTTTCACTGAACTGAATTATTTGGCCTGGAGCAGGTGGAGAAAGGGAGGAGGTGGTGGTGGCGGGGCGCTATTAAGCCTGGGGGGCTGGGGCGTGGCCCAGGGGGACCTTCCAGGCCAGGTGCAGCACGGGCTCCAGCTGGCTGGTGGGAGGAGCTGGGTCCAGTGGGTTGCCTGGCGTTTTGGGGGTGGGTGGGGGAGGTACCTAGGTCAAGGTGAGTCCAGGCTGGACTGCGAGCGTCCCAGGCGGGTGGGGAGAGGCTCATTATGAATCTTTTAATGTTCTTACTGGGAACAGCCCACACTTCTCTCCAGAAAGAAATGAGTCATTATTAATGAAAATTTTCAAGTGACTCCCCAAAAGTCTATACTTTGCCCTGGCTACAGCCACACGGAAAATTTCCAAGACATATAGTCAAGTTCTCCAGGTATACTCAAAGATGTTGGAGGTATTTATGGCTCCCCATCTTTGGGGGGAGTTCACATCTTGTTTCTGAAATCCCTGCCTTTGGTAACTCCTGTTCAGGCCAGTTGTAATGTACTTGTAGGATCAATTGCTCAGAAGAGAGTCTGTTCTGAATTAGAAAATTGCCGCTGCTAAGGAGCCCCTGGAGGTTGGGGAGGAGGGGGTCTTGTACACGACTTAGTATGGCAGGCCCCTTTGCTGATAATGAATGGGGGAAACGTGGCCAGTAAGGCCTGCAGAAAGAAAAACAGTTAAGCCTCTTGATGAAAGGCCTTACGAGAAGGTAAGTGTTATAATTCAGCTGGAAATAAAAGCCAGAGGCAGGTTATCCTTTCCTCCAGACAGACAGTTCAGGGTAGCTTTCCTGCAGCTACAGTGGCAGTGATGGATGAGCTGGGGTGGCTGAGCAGCTGAGCTGATGTACCCCTCCTCTTCTGCCCCCCAGTTCCCCCCAGGCTGCAGGGGATCTGGGCAGCTGTAATCTCTCTTAGCCTATACTCTCCCACAGATCCCAAGACAAGTCCCATGAGGCCCCAGGCCTGGAGAGCATCCTCCCTCACTGTTTCCTGAAATCCAAGCCTAAAAGACAGGAATGGACTCTCAGGTGCTTGCCAGAGCCAGAGCCTCCTATTCATTTCTCTGCTTAGGCAGGATTGCTTGAGGGGTCTGGAGCTGAGAAGAATTCGAATCTGACCTGAAAGAGAGAGAGAGAGAGAGAGAGAGAGAGAGAGAGAATCAACCACTCTAGAGTTTCTCTTTTTTTTATGCTGTGATTTTTTTTTATTTGTTCCACTCATACAAAGTTGATAAATACCCCATTCCCCTACCTCCCTCCACCCCTCCCTGGATCTCCTTGCTCCCCCTTTTTCCCTTTCCTTCTCCCCCCCTCCTTTTCTCCCAGTGCTCCCTCCCCCCCCCATTCCTGGAGCATCCTTTAGTGTGCATGTCAAACTTCCCTCTGGGTCCTCCTCTCTAGAAGATGTCTGGAATGAACTTTTCCTTTCAGGAGCCCTCTGCAAACCTTATTGGAGAACGAAGACAAGGATTAGTGGACAGGGGAAGGACGTGATCCCTGTCTCCATCTGTAAAATGACTACTTCCTGCTCTTCCTGTTCTTGTCCTGGTTCCCATTTTCTCGTCAGCACTTTAGAAGCCTTTTATTTACATCAGGTGGTGTTTGGATTCCCCCAAACCTATTTAGATAGGTCTCCAGTTTGGGAATGTGAAGAATCTGAAGGTAAATATTTTTGAAGATTACATATGGATAATTACCTACTTCATGTTCACAGGCTGGCCTGTATCTCACAAAGCAAGCCAGAACAAAGGACAAAATTTACTTACCTCTTTCTATTTCTTTGCTGTCCCTGCTTGAGGGGCTTACATCCAATATTCATTTTAGCAAGCAGCCCCACAGAGAAAGAGTACCAAGCCTTAGAACGCAACCCAATAGGGGAGGTCTAAGCTACACTTGACGAAGATAATATTTCACTCTATCTTTTAGTTTTGGTCATATTTTTATAGGAAATCTTTTTCAAATTCTTCCTGAAATTTTGCTGCTTTCAACCTGATCATTTTTAGCCAACCTGGAATAGGAAATTCTATGTGTAAAATTTGTAGTGGTCATATACATCTGATGACCGAGCACCAAATGTGAAGACCAGCTCAATCATGCTCTACCAGGGTGACACAAACCAGGCCACATTTTCATGGTTCGGTTTCACTATCTGCAAGAAGGAAAAGCTTCCCATCTTTTGGGACTGTGAAGATTAAGTCAATTAATAGAATTGGAGAGCTTAGAATAAGACATTTGGTAGAGCATGTAGAACCTGTACATTTCCACAATTGAACACAATGAATTTAAGTCATTTTCAGCCCATATTACCTCATTCCTTATGCCACTGAAAACCTCCTTCCTAGTCATTCTTCTTCCTACTTTCATGTTTTCTTTGTATCTGTGGGCTCACCGAGTTTCATCTCAGTTACCTGTATTGGCATGCACCTGAGCACTTGCTGGAACATAAACGATTTATCAGTGTGTCTGTCGCTGGGGAAAGTAGCTCTCTTTCCCAGAGTCAACGTCAGCACTTCTTTGTCCCTCGGGGAGGTGCGGTGCCTCAAGAAATCTTCCCCTTCCCATGGTGAAATGTTGATAGGCAAAATTTTCTGCAGGTTTTATGGAAATTAACACAGCTTGAGTAAGTTTATGGGTTCACCAGCCCTGTCATGTCTAGAAGATAATATTTGACAGCTCCCCTCCCCACCTTTTGCTTCTTACATTCTTACAGGTGGCCCTTCTTCCATGATGTTGTCAGAGACTTGGCATGGGGGTGAGGAGATATCCTGTGGAGGGTCAAGCACTCCACAAATCACTCATTCTCTGCACTTATGCCTGTTGTGAATTTCTGAAGTAAACACCTTTCATTGAAAAAAAAAAGATGCTTCTTGCTTGAGGACTGAGAGCTTTGTAAATTATGAGTACAATGATTGGAGTTAGGAAGGCAGTTTGATATCACACCCATACAGCAAAAACAATCATTGTTTGTTCCCCTCTGGATCCTTGACCTCTCCTTCTACAGGTTCTTGGCCTAGTTTACAGTATGTGGCACGTGTTCCCCACTGAAAAGAAAGTCTTAAATCCACTCAGAGCTGCTATTTATTGAGGAATGAAGAAATATGTATGTTCAGGAAGCAGTGAGATTAGTGGTAAGAATCTGACCGGCTACATTGCAATTCTATGTTGGGGGATGAAGAAGGACTTTGTGAATTCAATGTTATGCTACACTTGGAAGATTGAAATTTTATTTAGTATTTATTGAGAGAAAGGTTGTACAAAGAAGCCTTGGAAATTTGGAAGGAGCATAAGCCAGAGACCACTCTCTGGGTGGTAACAGAATAACAACATCATGGTGACCTTTGAAAGTGCACTTAGGCAACCTGGCAGTTTTCACATGCAGAAATTCCACAGAAGTACATGGCAATAACTTGGACTGCAAGAAGCTAAAACTTTGGAATGGGTTTATGGTGCAAAATTTTAGAGGAAATAAAAGCATACCACATAGAATAAGACATAGCAAGAAGAGAATGTGTTTGTTAGGAAACCTACTTTGTTTAGTATTTTACTTACTTGAGACAGGAGGAGGAAGAATGTCTCCATGCATGGAATAGCACACATGTAGAGCACACACTGGCTTTCAGTGGCATTTCTGTCTTTCCATTATATGGGCTTCTGGGTACCAAACTCAGTTCTCTAGGTTTAGGAGCAGGAGCTTATCTACTAGCATGTGTGTGTGTGTACACCAAACAACACTTGAGTATATGTTCCTGTAAATGTCTAAGGGTAACTTCAGGAGTCTTCCTGGATTGTTCTACCTCCTTATTGATTTGTTCTGAGATTTGCTAGACTCCACCCTCCAGGGACAGAACTGCAAGCTGCTGTCATTTTCACCCAGCATTTTTATGTGGTATCTTGGCATCTGAACTCATGTCTTTTTGCTTGTGCAGCAAAAACTTTAGCTTCTGGGCCATCTTTGTAGTCTAGACACCTATTTTTATCAGCGAGGCTAATTTCATGTTTGAGTGGCAAGGGACAGAGGCAAAGCAAAGGTCAACTTCTAATTCAGAGAATAGGCAACTCCAGAAGCCAGTTGTTAACCTCCGGCACAGTGTTCTATAAATTCACTCTCAAAACAAGAATTCAAGGCCTCTGTGTGAGTTGCATCCTAAGTGATACAGTTCTTTCTAGGTATGTAGTAATGAAAAGACAAATCCTGACTTTGTGGGCCCCACAGTGAGTGGGAGAGAAAGTATGAAGTTCAAAGTCTGTGTCCCAAACAACATCTGTCTAGAATTATTCTAAGATTCAGCATTGACAATTATTTCTTATTACCCTTATAGTCAACCCCCCAACTCTAGTTTTTTCTAGTTTGATGGTTTAAGTATCTCCTGAACCCATCCACTTTCTTTGCTCCATAGACTTAAGCCTGAGAGGAGACATTATTTTTTGGAGCTCAGCAGCAGCCTCCTGGCTGCTGACTCTCATCCACTCTATTCTTTTGAATTTGTTCTGTATGTAGAGGAGTGAAAGTTCCCTCATCTGATAAAAAGGTTACTGAGTCATCTGCTTACCCCCTCAAAACGCATATCCTGTTTCTGTCATTTTCTTGCTTCATTTGTGGCATATGTTCTTCTACCACAGATCCTATTTCCTCTATCCCTATTTTCCCATCCATGTATTTGGTTAGCATTTATGCACCCTGTCTTTCCATATTTATGCAACACTTCTTTATTCATATCTGTGATAAATTGATCACATTTCTTTCCTCATAAAATGAGCTCTATGAGAATAGCTTCCACTTAGCTTTGTTTGTCACTATAGTCTGTCTCTAGCTTAGTTGGGCACAGGTGTCAACTTGACTGTTGAGGGTTTGGTCTCTTGGGCACATTCGTGGAGAGTTGGTGGTTGGGTTAAGCTCAGAACAAACCTCCAGGGGATTGTCTGGGTGATGGGGAAGGCCCAGCCTATGGTGAGTGGGACTAGGCCCTGAACAGGTGAATAAAATACTGAGAGCTGGTTGAGGAAGTCGGCATCCTTTTGTATACTTGGCCAGACATCCAGGCCTGGCAAATAAGGATTGTCCCTCTCTCAGCTGTTATGTTATGATGGTATGGCCAGTTCCCTCGGCCCTAGTGTTGGTGCATGCTCCCCCATCAGATGGGACTAAGAACTGTGACCAGTATTCCTAAGAGAGAGTAATCTCCTTGTTCCCTCAAGCTGTTTGATTGGTGATTTCTCAACAACAATGCAGGTGAACTGTAACACATGGTATTTGTTGAATCATTGGATTCATGGACAAATGAATGCATGAGTTAGTGAAAGACTGAATGAATTGCTATAAGCAAAGACCTGAACTTCCATCTGGTTATGAGACACCAATAGCTGCCAAGAGCATTATGAAGAGAAATTAGCTAGATGAAAAGAGGCAAGAAGCACACTTCAGACAGAAGGCACAGCCCTGAGATAAGAGAACACAAGATATGTCTTGTGTTGACTGGAAGTAGGAGCTAAGGTGTGACTGTGTTCAGTGTAGGCGCCACCAGAGCATGTACAGTTTTTATTTCTCTTTACACTTCACTTCTTTTTTCTAACTGACAACTAGTAATTATATATACATTTATGGCATGCAAAAATAATATTCTAATGCCTGTATACATAGAGTGAATTAAATCAAGAGATATAATGTATATTTCTATCATTTTCTTGCTTTATTTGTGGCATATGTTCTTGTACCGCAGATCCTATTTCCTCTATTCCTATTTTCCCATCAACGTATTTGGTTAGCATTATGCACCCATATTTATACAATGTTTCTTTATTCATATCTGTGATAAATTGATCACATTTTTTTCCTCATAAAATTGCAATAAAATTACTATTGATTTCCAAGTTAAAATGCTTTAGTTGATTTTTACAAGGACCTTAATAAGAGGAACAGAAGGGAGGATAAGAATAGGAATTTGGAGGCTATTGCAGCAGCTTGGCTGATATATTGATAGTTTGGATAGAGATGGGTAGAGGAAGAAATGGAAATAAATAAACGTATTTAAAAGAATTAGATGATTTGTCAACATAACCATGGCAGCATTAGAAAGAGGAGACTGAATGAAATACATAGCTTTGGTTTTTTGTGTTTTTTTCTTTTTGCAATGTTTGCATTAGGAAGTTAGTATTAAGGAGTGGCTGTGATTGCCCTGACCCTTGCTCTATAGTGACACTGATCCTAAATGACAGCATTATCTAAGTGAGCAACAAAGTGAGCAACAGCCTGTACTTACAGGCCTGGGATAGAGTCAAGGGACTGTCATTTTTAAACCAGCATTTTCTATTATTTATTATTTTCATATTCTACTTCATTTAACAGTCATAACCTTATTATTTTCCCCAGTCTTTCCATATATAAAATTCAAGTATAATAAAAGAAAACTCAAATGATGCTGAGCTGGGCTGCAAGTTCAGATGGGTCTGATGGGAGACCAGGTTTCTCAGCATCCACCTTCCACTATGTGAAAAATGCACACGTGAGCTGGAGAGATTTTCCTGGTAGTAGTTTTCATGTCCATCTAAAACTCACATGGTATGAACATTTTTCTCTGCATCCATCCCCAGACATCCTATCAACCAGGTTTATTCTGACAGGTATTTGTCTACAGCATAGGAAATATTGTGCAGTATTGGATGGACTGGATTGAAATGAGTGAAGTTTGTTCTCCTTTCTGTTCTCTTTCCCTCTCAGGTTTCCATAAGCTAGTGGGTCCAGATGGTTGAAACCACCAATTGAAAACAAAGAGAACACTAGAGAAGCAGTTAGAGAGAAAGAGAGAGACACCAAAGAGCAATTAGGGATGAGACAGCTGAAATGGCTTCATGATGGGAGGATTCTTTCATTCAAAAAGAATGAGTGTGCAAATTAAAGCCCTTTCCTCCTTCTGTACTGTAAAGAGAATTTAGCGTCAATAACTTGGCATTAGAATCCTTTACTTCCACAAAAAAGTATGCTATTTCCATAGTAATCTATGCATGTCATTTAAATCACTGTTTGGTCACAAGCACCAGTGAGTAAACTTTCATCTAGATAACTCTCTCATTTTATCTTTTGGTAAGAAAAGATTTCAGCACCCGAACAAGTGGCAGTGCACTGGAAGAGAAGTGGAATAGACACCAATAACCAATCAGAATGCAGAGTACCAGCGATCCTGAAATGTGCAGCTAGAATCAGGCCAACCAAATCTTTTCCCATCCGGAGGCTCAGGGAAATCTTGCAGAAGAGGGGGTGGTAAGATTGTTTAGAGCCTAAAGATGGGGAGGTCCACTATTGGCAAGAAATTCCACTCCAGGCAGGATTGCTGTGTCCAGGAACCCACTTCAATGAGACTTAGACTCACCAGGCCTGCACAACGGCTGACATATCAACGTTCTCCCACAGAATAGCGAGAATCTCAGGAGAAGCAATTACATGCAGTGGTAACCTTAGGGACTAGAGCCCGATAGGTGAAGGGGATGCCCTTATCAGTGAGTTCACCCAAAGAAAGGCCACTTGGTTTGCCACAGATGCCTGAGTCTCCACTAGAGCAGATAAACCAAAAGGAAACCTGGGACCACAAAAGCAGACAGACAGAAGGTGGGAGGGAGCAGGAAGGATGTGTGAAGGGAGGGAAGGGTGAGAGAGAGGAGAAGGATGGTAGAGAAGGGACAGAGACAACTGCTATCATGTTTGTAAAACTAGCAAAATAAAAATTTAATAAAAATAAATCACTGCTTGCTAATGTCAAAAACAAAGGTTGAAAAAGATGGGACAGTGCGCTCCTTTGGGTTTCTGAGCTTGCCAAATCCACTGCCTCGCATCCTATGTGCTTAGTCCAGAGACTGATTCTTGAAAGACTTGGGTTTTCAATGTGACTCACTTCTCCCCAGAATAATAGTGAGAGGAAAACTTAGCATTTTAGAAACATTTGGATTGTCATGTTCCTGATAATGTGTTACAAATTTTCTTAATCTCTTCAGTTTCAAACTGGAGTGAGAGTAATAAGATGGATGTGAAGAGAAAAGGAGAGAGGAAGAGAAAGACATAGAAGAGAAGAGGGTATCAGGCATGGTTGGCACACGTCTGTAACACCAACGCTTGAAAGGTGAAGACACACCTATCGTCTGAGAAGCTTCATTTTGCAGTGTATGACATTTAATGACAGAATCACAACTGGTCAAAGTACAAACAGTAAATAGCTGTGGAGTGCTGATCCCTTGTCACAAAGCTTTGGCCATGCTTCAGCATGTTCCTAAGCACGTCCTAACGCAGGCAAACCTTAGGAAAACTCAATGGATCACACATGTGCATGCACATATGGGACATAAAATAGAAAGGAGGCTTGTTAGGAAGAAGTATGTTTTCAGTGAGAGAAGGAGATAGGATGAGGTAGAGTACATAGATTAAAAATGACAAATATTCCAAACATATATGTATATATATGTATACATATATATATATAACTTTCAAAGAATTAAAAAATAAATAATTTTAAAATAAAAAAGGTGAATGTCAAGCTTGAGGCTAGACAAGACTACATAGAAAGATCCTCTCTTAAATAGGAGAGGAGAAATAAGCAAATAAGAAAGAAAACAATGAACCAGAGAAGACAGAAAAAGAGTTAAATGTAGCACACCTAGAGAGAAGAGTGGTAGACCAGCTCAGAGAGAAGTGTGATTCTCTAACTTTCAGATACCAACCTATTGCCCATTTAGGGTCAGGAACCACTTCTGCTTGATAGAATCACTAAAGGTGGCTAGAGACGGTGGTTTAAGATGGGTTTTCCCAAATTTGTAAGTCAATTTATTTGGGAATTTTCTTTTTTGGCTTTTCTTGCATAGATGAACTTAGATAAACTTCAACTCTGCCACTCTTCAAATTATCACAAATTCCAAATAATAAGATCCAAATGATTGATGTCTGACTGTGTTTTTCATTTTCAAATATAATTTCAGTCTCCTTATGGTTTTGCATTGAGTGCATCTGGAGCAAACCTTGAAAGAGTTATAGTCAGTGGAAATAGCTTATGCTTCCTTTGCATTTCTTCCATGGCTAGTCTTGCACATCACCCCTTTCTGCATCATTTGACTGGGACCACCGTAGTCTTCTCTGAATCTGCTCTCAACTGCGGGGATCAGGTAAGTCTGTCTTGGTGCCCCCAGATCTGGGATCCTATGTGTTGGTTGATCCATCCATTGATAGTGGCTTTCCCCAGATCTACACAGAAGACACAGTACCCCTTAATACCTAGGTTCCTGTGACCCATGGCCTGATGAGGTGATTGTGTTTCTCTGTCTCCATTGTGCCCTGGACTCTGCTACTTTTAGGTCTGTCCTGGTGGATCCATTCCTGCCTTCCTGCTCTTGCTTAGGCAACAGTACATCTATCTCAAGTAGGTTCCTGCTAGATTCTTGACTTGAGATCTGCTCCACTTAAGCTGATGAAGAAGGAGCCAAGCACTAGTGGTAACTGGATATCATAAAAAACAGATCAAATTTCACATTTACTCTAACATGCTGCTTCTGAAACCTTAGTGCACACAGCAATCACATGGGGACAGGATCCGGGCTTTGCCTGTGAACAATCTCTCTCATTCAGAGGCTTGGAAGGACAAGGGTGGAGTCAGGGACTTGGCATTTAAGGCGGTTGAAGGGACCTGAACTATGATTCTAAACCATTTCTTAGAAGCCAGGCTTGCATTTTACAGCATCATCTGACTCAATTCCAAAATCTGGAAAGTGGCTGTCTCCACAAACAAGTTACAAAGTGCATTATTTGGGTCATTCCCTCCCTCCCTACCTCCCTCTCTCCTTCCCTCCTCCCGCTCTTCCTTCCCTCCTTCCTTTCTTCCTTCCCTCTTTCCTTCCTTTCTTCCTTCCTTCCTTCTTCCTTCTTTTCTTCCTTCTTTCTTTTTCTTCCTTCCTTCCTTCCTTCCTTCCTTCCTTCCTTCCTTCCTTCCTTCCTTCCTTCCTTCCTTCCTTCCTTCCTTCCTTTGTTCTTTCCCTTCTTCTTTTCTTCCTTTCCTGTTTCTTTCCTTTTGTGAGCTTGTCACATGGGTTTTACATTGAGACTAGCTAAAGTGAATAAGGCTGGTAGTAAAAGACAGAAATTCTAACAAGACATATAAATAAAAAATACAAGAAATCCTGACAGTAAAACAACTCAGCTCAGCACCTGCACATAAACCTGGAAACTTGAATCAGTTCCCCAGAAACTCACATGGCAGGACAGGACAGAACTAATTTCAGAAAGTTGTCCTCTCACCTCTGCCCATGTGCTGTGCCTTCTCTCTCCCTTCTCCCTCTCTCCCTTTCTTCCTCCCCAAATAAATGAAATTTAAAAACTACAAAGGCCATTCTTACTAAGATAACTCTTTTGTATTTTCCAATAACAAAAATATTTTTAGTGAATAATGTGAAGCCAAGAGACAGAAGAGCTTCTAGAACCCATTCACTCATTTTCAGCAACTGGAAATGTTGAGTACATAACTATAGTTTCAGTGAAACCACTGCACAAGTCACCATCAGTCTTGGGGCACCCCAGTCTTGTTTCAAAATACTACAAATGGTCAGTGAGCCAATGAAGAGATGAGCAAATAACAGAAAGTTCTTAAAAGCAAATATCTTTCAGTCCAATTTCACTTAAAGTAGGGAAATTCCTGGTTATACAACATATTTATGATTCAGTGAAGAAAATAGGCTGGAAAATAATGTCTAGCTTTCTCAGTAAAAATAAACCATTGGCATACATTTATTTAAACTCTTGCATTTGTTTTAGGAAAAATATCTGAAAATAAATTTAAAAAATCTGAAAAATGTTAATAAATATCCTCTCAGGTGTGCTAAATATAAATCAATTCACTTTTCTTCTGTAAAGGATTTCTTTCTGACTTTTTAAATTAATACTAGTTAATATATTGCAAAAAGGCTAAGTATGGGAAAAGAAATCTGTTCTTGTATAGAGCTTGTGAGATATGAATCCAAAATAGTTTGAAATTAGTATGTCATTCTCAGCTCATAGCCAGACCTCCTGTTTCCATGAATATTTCTTCTTAGGTTTGGCTTGAATATCTTTTCACTGTCATTATCAGCTTTTAGGGTCCCTGAACAAGCAGTGTTATGACATTCACTTTGTATAATTTGGGTCATTGGAGCTGTTCCATAAACTACAACCTTACAGCTTTTCACCCTAGGTGCATGTTTTCTGTTCTTACAGAAAATCAAAATTGAACTCTATTTCATGAAATATGTATTTTAAATATATATAAGCGGAACCATCACTGTGAATTCTTCATTCTAAATTAAATCAAAGACAATTGATAGCTGATAGGTAATAGATTGATGATAGATAAATGATAGGTTACACATGGGTATAGATTGATGATAGATGATAGATATATAGACATAGATAAGTAGATATAGATGACACAGATATATAGATAAAGCTATTGCTATGAATAGATAATAGTGATGATTGATAGAAAACAGACAATAATGTATACTGAAAGTTATAAAGATGGTCATCCCATCATAGTTGCTGATAATCTATTAATATCAGCAATCTCACAGCACCAATATCAGACAAGGTCATTTTTCAACTATCCAGTGACAACCAAGGATCCCAAAATAACATATAAATAATGATACTTCATGATCTATTTGGGGCTATAATGAAACAAGAAGCACTGAAAAAAATAATAAACATCTACTTATTTGGGTTAATGTAAGGGTTATAGGGAAAGTTTGTTTCCTACACAGTTTATATCCTGAAGCTCTGAGTCCCATTGTGATGGTATTTAGAAGCAATTAGGTCTATCTGAGGACGGCAGGATAGGGCTTCTCAATGGGATTAGTGGCCTGAACTGGCTTGTGTTCTCTCTCCTGTATGAAGACATAGCACAAAGGAGTCTGTGTGCATGGACAGAAAACTCCTCTACACTTATGAATAATAAATTTCCATTTTCTAAGTTATAGTGTTTTATCATGAAAGGCAAGCTAAAGTACTAAATGAATGCTTATTTGTGCATTACAGCTTTAACTCCTTGTAGTTTTCCCTCATTCTAGATAAAATTCACTAAGCCTTTCAAAAAATGAGCTCACTTCCTGGCAACCTCTAACAGAGCAAAGCTCCAATTCCTTAATCCCCATCAAAAACACTATATCCACTCCTTACAAATATACTCATAATGTGTGGTCTTCTTCATTAAAATGAATAGCTAGTAACTTGTTTGAATATTCGTTTACTCCTCATGATCTCTGGCTGAAAAATGCTGACATAAACTGTACTATACATACCATATACATACACATACATAGACACCACACATATACATATACATACACACATACAAATGCATACATATCATGTACACACCACACAACACACTCACACAACTGTGTGTTGAACATACACATACATGCCCCCCACACACACACACATACACACACCACACACATGCTCACAGTACACACATGCCATATATTCATATACACTACACACAACACCACACACATGCACACACACACACTATACAATATGCACACATAAACACACACACACACTCACACACCATGTATACACTCACAGACACTTCCTAAATCTGTTTATTTGGAGCACCTAATGTGAGAATTCTGTTGTAGCTGTGATTATCCCCAGTGCCTTTATAACATATTTTTCATAGCATCCTTTAAAAAAAAAGGCAACAGGACTAAGAGAAATCCCTGATTCAAAGGGTCACACAGGAAAATAACAGAGAATTTTGAATCATCTTATGGTGCCAGAAAGTAAAGAACTTTATCACACTTATCAAAAAAGCCAGAGCCAGCTTGTAGGGGTTCCTGGTGATAAAATCTGAGACATTTAGCACAATAACATAATAGAATGATGGATTATAAATCACAAAATGAGATGAAAATTATCAGTGTGCAATGATATAAAGAGACTAAAAATAAATTAATTAAGAAGTAATTTTTCCTTATTCCAATAAATGTAGAAGGGGTGACAAAAATTGGAAAATGATCATGTGGTAAATATCAAATATTCAGACAGGAATTATCAAGGAACAAAAATGTAATGGTAAATAAGATATTTTTGAGTTAGTAACTATATACCTGTTTGATACTTTTTAATTTCAAAAAAGAAGCACAGAAACTTGGTAGAAAAAATTAGACTGGGGTGGGATGAAATGGGGAGAAACTTATTTAAGTTCATTGTATATACAGATGAAGCTGTCAAAGAACAAACAAGAAAGTAGAAAAAAAAAGGAGGGGACTGAGGGAAGGAGGAAGGAAAAGTTACAACTCCCAAGAAAAATCTAAATCCAACCATGAAATTTAATGTCACTGGCAATGGAACAAATCTTACCCAAGCCCTTTGACCCAACATTGACAAATATATAGCTTTAAGGCTAATGCGATCTTAATTGTGAAGAAACACTCTTCAAAAGTGCCAAGATTAAAGAAAAATGAACAATTTTCTGGATTTAAAAAGACATGAAAACTAATATAATATATAATTTTGGACCAGAAGAATATTAATTGGTTAAATATGACTGAAGTGTAAAGATTAGAATATAATATTTTATCAATATTGGTCTCATGATTTTAAATAGCATTGATATTTTTGTTAATATTTGGGAAAGTAAGATGTAGACATTTAAGAATCCTAGCACTGTTTTGGGAAGTTTCACGAAACTGAAATAATTTCGAAAATGAACTTTTTAGCCTAGAAAATGAAAAATAAGCCGTACTTCTGTGTTTTTATCCTTGTTTTATCTATGCAATAAATTACTACAGAGACAGACTTTGAACTTTCTTTTTTTTTTTGGAAATTTTTTTTACATTTTTTATTATTATTTCCGCTCATACAAACTTAATAGGTAGACCAGTTCCCTCCCCCCTCCTCCTCCCCCCAACCCCCTGCTCCCCTTCCCTCCCTCCCCATCTCCCAGTGCCTCCCCCCCAATTCCCAGAGAGTCCTTTATTGTGTATGCCTAACTCTCCTTTTGGTCCTCCTTTCCGATGACGACAAGGACCCAGTGGTATTTCCCTGAACCCTTTCTCGTGTTCCCCTTAAGCATAGGAACACTACTGTGGCTGTCAATGCCTTGACTCCAAGGATCTTAGTGCTTTTAGCCGATGTTAGACTTTGTGAGGTCAATAGTGTGATGGACATGGCGCAGAGCATGCAAAGTCCTATTATGATTGCTTCAGCCCTAACTAGTGTGGAGACTCTTCAAATCATTGCTCCCCCCATCCTTTTGCTCTTACAATCTTACCGCTCCCTCTTCCGCAAATGTCCCTGAGCTTCAGGATGGGGGGAGATTAGGCTGGCTTAGTTCTATGTGGATGATATAGAGTCTCTGAAGCTCTGGATTGTGGTTTGTTGATGTTCTTTTGCAGTTTTGCTGCTCCTGCAATGCCCTTCACTCCATCGTGATGGGCACTGTATGTCACCCCCTGGTTAGAGACAAAAAAACTGTTAAACTGGAGTCTTGTTATAATAGCACATTCAAGGGTAGATGTAATAAAAGCAGGAAACCCTTTCAAACACTAAATAATATAAATGCCTCTGTAGGGAGCAGTTAATACATGAAATACATGAAGAAAATTACCACAAATGCCTGTTAATCAAATGCTAAATTTCATGCATGTTTAGTTTCAAAAATACTAGTAATCATATTGTGTAGAATTGGAAAGCTTTCCTGGTAATTCTTTTGCACATTGTGGATTTTTTTTCTAGTTTATTTTTCTGCTGTTTTATTTTCCTAATTTCTTGCTACTGTTGTGTTTTCAATTATGTTTTAGTTATATTTTTTATTTTTATGTGTTTATGTTTTCCGAATTTTTCAAAAGGTATTTTGAGCAAATAATCAAGACTCATAAAATTACCCATAATCCCTAAACTATTTAAAGACCAAAATTTTATTTAAATATGTAAAAATAAACCATATGCATTTTAACTTTGTCAATCTTACAAAGTAAAAATTTGATTGTATATGTCATTATTTTATACTGATTGTGCCTAAGGTTATATGTACCCCAAACCACAAAAAAATGCAATCAGCTCCATGTTTAAGGACAAAAAATGCAAATTTATGACTATTAGAAACATCTGGTATTGGTGGAGATTGTCCCATTTGACTCAAAATCTTTAGCTTTGTATAAACATGGCCAGCATATTGCATCTTCCTGAGCAGATGGATGAAATCCTTTCACAGTTTACTATCTCCAAGGTATACAGACACCATGTACATACTTGAAGCTATATGTTGTTGACACCCTAAAATGACTGCACAGTTCACATTAATGCTAACTATCACTAATATGTTGAAATAATGTCACTTGTCCTGACAATCCTAGAAAAGGTGGTCAAAAAGTCTCAGAGATTTCTTTCTTATAGTAGTTAATTGGTTATTAATTAGAACCCATTCATTGTTTGAAACCAACCCTGTAGCCCAGAATAAGTTAGCAGGTAGTGACACTAAATACCACCCCACAACGTCAGTGACAATGTAGAACTTTAGTAGATTTTGACACTCTTGTTCCCTATATAGTTTCTCATTGAGAAGATCTCCCTAATACATTGTGGGAGTGCCAGGATTTAAGTGCCATTGACTGTCGCAGAAGAACTAACATTTGTTGGTAAAAATACAGCACTGAATAAATGTGAAGAGCTTTTGTAATTACCATCACCATTGCTATAAAGCTTCTCCGGAAAATTATGTCTCAACTGTCACCACAATATCACTCATAAAAAATAACTCTATCCACCACTCAGTGTACCTGCTTCTAGAGGTTATGAAAGAATAAGGACCAGGAACTGACCAATATAAATAAGTGCATGTGCATGTATGTTTTGTCTAACAAATATATTCATGTTCCTCTCATCATCCTGATTTGCCTCATTTAACAAAGCTGCTGCTTCTAGAGATGAACAAAGGAATGCAGGCTGGGTTCTCAGACTGAAGATAGGCACTTTTGTGTTAGAAACACCAGCCATCTCCAATACCTCAATCATTACAGAGCCATCTAATATAATATATCTCACTTCCTCTTTCCTAAAGTAACTGGGTTTGTTTCTTTTTACTGTTTCATTGCACAGTATGGAATCTGTCCCAGAGCCCAAAGTGGTACATTCCTAACATCCCAGCTCTCAGGAGACTGAGACAGGAAGACTGCAAGTACAGGACAGCCTGAAATGCAGAGGTTGTATCTCGGAAAACAAAAATAAAGCTTTCTGTGGTAGGATGTTGACAATAAATGTTAATGCAGACATGTCCCTTTGTTTCTCATCTTAGAGGAGGAGTGGTGAACTTTTTTCTCATTTTATGAGAAGTGTCAGTTTGGTGAAGCTAAAAAAGTATCTTTACATTCCTATGCATCTGAGAATTTCTATGAGCAAAACAGGTCTTATTCTCACAAAATGTTATTTTCTGCATCTATTAACAGTTACGTTTGTTTTATTTGCTAATGTAGTATACATTTCACTGATCACTTAAAGTTTCACTATCTTTGCTTATTGGATAAAACTATATTTGATTATAATATAACCTCCCATTTATATAGTTAGACTAAATTCCTTAAAATTGGGTGAACAATTTTTTTACCTGTATATATACAAGAGGAATACTGAGATGCAGCATTCTTTTTTAAATAATTTCATTGTTTTATTTTAGCATCAGAATAAGGCCTTACAGAATGACCAGTAAATGATTCCTTCCTGTCGATTTTCTGGAAGACTTTTATGGAATTGGCATTATTTATTTCTTAAATGCTTCATACAAATCATCATTGTTACCATCCAAGCCTGTAATTCTGTTAGTGGAAACATCTGAACTACAAACATAGTTTCTCTAATCAGCACAAACCTCTTCTAGTTATTTATTTCTTCTTGAGTGAACTTTAATAGTTTCCATCTTTCAAGAAATCATTTCCTTTAGCTTGTTGGATCTAATGGGAAAACGTCTTTCAAAATATTCTTGATAATCTTTTAATAGCTGTAAAATGCATGATATCAACATATTGATAATATGTTTTTCCCTTTTTTGATAATTTTCACTAGACATTTATCAAGCTTCCAGACATTTCAGAAAAGTAGCTTTCTTTGTATTGTTTGTTCGTTTTCATCAAATTACACTCTACATTATTCCCCTCCATTTACTTTGTGTTATTTTTGCTCTGCTTTTTTCTAGTTTGTCATGGAAAAGTAAAAAGACTTAATTGGGATTTGAATTAGTTACTTTTCCTCATTGTTGTGACCAAATACCAGACTAAAAGCATCTCGAGGGGGAAAGTTTACTTTGGTTCACAAATTGAAGGCATGGTCTATCATGGCAGGAAAGACATGGAGGCAGGAATGTGAGGCATGTGGTCTTATCACATCTGAAATCAGGAAGGAGAGAGAAATGAATTCTGTGCTTAGTTTACTTTTTCATTTTTATTCAGTTCAAGACCCCAGCTCAAGGGAGGGAAACCCTCCCACATCCAGCGTAGGTTTTGCCTTCTCTGCTAAACCTTTCTGAAAACACCATCATAAACACACACAGAGATGTGTTTTTATAGTGAGTGTAGATCCAGTCAAGCTGAGAACAAAGTAACCAACACTGGACCTTTCTTCTTACATAAGTGTTGCTATGAATCTTTGTAATTGCCAATTTAGCAATGATTTTCAGGTATCGACATGCTTATTTTCCCTATTCAGTTTATAATGTCTTCAAATTTTCCTTTTGGTTCCTGTCACAGTTGCATGCAGGTGTCAACTCGATAGAATTGGTAGTTGAGTTAAGCCCAGAGCAAACCTGCAGGAGACTGTCTAGTTAATGAGGAAAGTCAGGTCCATAGTGAGTGGAGGCAGGTGAGTGGAATGGAGGGAACTATTTGAGGAGGTTGGCATCCTTTTACATACTTGGCCAGACATACTGGTCTAACAAGTAAAGATCATCCCTCTCTTAGCCATTATGTGGATATGGTGTGGTCCGTTCCCTTTTTGGAGTTGATGTGGGGTCTCTTGCCAAGCCACATGAGGAACTATAACCAGACTATCATAAAAGAAAAGAAAGCCTTTTATTCCCTTAAGTTTTTTAGTCATGGATTAATCAGCAATTACGGAGGCAAATGGCTACATTTCCTTTTTCTAACTATAAATCACTTTAAAATGTATTTGGTTTTCAATATTTGGTTGACTTGACTCCTCATCCACAGTGACATCCAGGTCTTTTCTCTCTGCAGATCTACATGTGACTTTTTATAGAGCATTCTCCCCACCATTAATTCTAAGCAATTTCATTATGACATGATTTGTTATAGTTTATTTTGGGGATTTTTATCCTCAGTTCACTGTGATTCTTGGATCTGTTATGCTTGTAGTATTTATCAAATTTGATAAATTCTTGCTTATTATTTATTCTAATAATTGTCTGCTTCCACCTTTCTATTACTTCAGTGTATTCAGTTTTCATTATACATACTATGTATACACACATGTGTGTTAGATATATAATCCTGAAATTATCTTATGACTCAACGACTTTGTATGCATTTTTCTTTATTTTTACTTTGCAATTTGTTTTGTGGCTTTTTTCTGTCTTCAAATGTGTAATCTATTTTTTGCAGTCTATATTCTGCTACTATTAAACCAATCCAGTTCAGTATACTTTTCAGTCAAGCAATGAAGTTCTGTCTCTTGAAGTCAATTTTCAATATCTACCTTCTTTTTGAAAGCTCCCATGTCAGTGTCAAACATTTCAAACTTCCTCTAGGTATGTAACACACAGAGCAGGTGAAATGATTGCTTTGTTATCCTTCCCTGAGAATTTGAACATCTACACCACTTTTGATTGAATTTTCACTCCTTCAAGCTCAGAATTTTTTGCATTGACACGTTTGGTAATTTGTTTGACTGAGTGCCAGATGTGGTGACTTGAACTTAATGGACACTAGATTTTTCTATTTGAGTAAAATACAAAATAATATCTTTGTTCTTGAGTACAGATAAATTAAATGGGAAAAGGTTGAGATCATCAGATGTGTTTATGATTTTTTAGACCAAAACAAAATAAGTTTTCTATGTGGGGATGACTTTGTCCTATACCATGAAGAAATCTTTCCCAATACTTTTCTTAGTATTTTGTGAGTTAAGACAACTTCCATTCTGGCTAGTGAGGCACATATTCTAACTGATGGGTTGTAGGTACCAGTAGGTCTCTCTGATTGGCTGGATGCTTCTTTCTCTAGAGCGACATGACTTTCTCACATGCATGCAGTCTGGGTATTCTGGATTCCTGAGAGCAATCCCTCTACCGCTTTCTAACATTCTGTGTCCAGCATCTCCCTTCTCTCCAGGACTCTGCCCTGCAGACTTCGTTTGCCTTTGAGATTTGAACGCTCATTTACGGTCCTTGTTTAGCTCTATTATGTGGATGAACACTTCTGGTCCTGCCCTTTTTGCACTGCAGTATAGGGGACAGTCATTGTAATAAGTAGAGGCAACCACAAGCTGTTTTTGGTTTTGTTTTTGTTTTTTCTCTCAGAGCATTATCCTCCTATCTCACTATAGGAGTGCTGGGATTACAGATGGGAATTACCACAGCCAGTTTTTTGAGTGCTCATTATTTTGTAGATTCCAGGGATCCAACTCAGGTCATCCAGTTTGCATGGCAAGCTCTTTTATCCATTAAGTAATCTCACCAGCCTGAGAAAACAATTTTTTGAATCATTGTTTGGGGTTCTGTAGTTAAGTTGAATATCCCATTAGAGAAAGGCACTACACGCAGTTAAATTTAATGGTCTCAATACCTCTAAATAAGTTGATAAAACAAGTGTAACAAAATGCATACACTGTGAAAGCTGCTATATAAACTTTTGAAACACAGTACATCATTATAGCTTAGTAGACATTATATCCATCCTGTTAAATTTATTTTTGAAAATATTTTCAATTTAATTTAAAAATAACTAAAAATAAAAATTTAAAAATAATCAAAAAAGAAAAATTTAAAATAGGAGCAATCTTCACAAAATTGTGTAGGAATTCTTGGAAATATTTAATTATGTATTTATATATAACATAAGCAATACAAAATGATTTAATGAAAGTAAATATTGAAGATAAGTAAGGAGAGAATGAGAAAGATGCCAATTTTAAAAATACTTTATTTCTTTCATGTATAACACATGGAACTTCCATATTTATTAAACTTTTTCCAAATGAGACAAGAAAGTACAATTCATCCAGGGAGTACTAAAAAGCAAACAAGCTTGCAGTTTTCTAATCTTGTCTGTTTTGTTTTCTTTTTCAATGTATTTATCTGAGGGCTGGAGAGATGGCTCAGGGGTTAATAATCTACCTCTCAAGCAGAAGATCCTGAGTTCAGATCCCAGATCTCACATAAAAAAATGTCAAGTGGAAACAGTGTCGGCCTAGACTTTTGACCCTGGTGGGTGGAGCCTGGGAAATTCCAGAGCCAAACAAAAAGGAGGTAGAAGCTATCCAGGATGATTCCCGAATTCATTCTTGGTCCTCCACAGGGACATATAGTATCCACATAGAAAGAAAAAAAGAAATGAAGGCAGGAAGGAAGGAGGGAGGGAAGGAGGGATGGAGGGAGGGAAGGAAGGAGGAAGTGAGGGAAGGAAGGAAGTTAGTTGGAAAAAGGACAAACAGCTCATTTAAAATATATGTTTATTTGAGAAAGAGAGAGAGTAGGCATAAGACTTTAACATCTGTTGATCTGTCAGCAACTCTATTGGTTTCCTGCATTCTGTCGCTCAGTATCCAGGCCTGCCCCTCGGTCAGTTGTGAGTGCGAGAGGGCTACAGAAGTTAGAACAGCTTTTCACAGCAATGCTCTAGCTGGAAAACCTGAGCAAAAAAGGAAGGAGAAAGTTAACTTCAGCCTTTGGCCAAAATAATTTGCATATGATAAACAGATTAGACAAGTCTAGTTCCCACCCCCCAGCAAACTAAGACCACCTGTTGTTAATGCTCTTCAAATTCTTATTCTTTCATGTTCCTCAGTTCCGTGACCATCCCTCTTTTCAGTGTTAACCGTGAAGCACTCTTTGCTATACCTCAAGTTTTCAAGTCACTATTTCTAACTTGCCTCTGCCTCTCTTATACCAAAATTAAGAGAAGATGTTGAGGCTTTTGTCCTGCTTCTTCCTCGCAAGGGATAACCTGCTTGGTACAAAGCTTTTCTCGAACTTTTTCGATCCCACAATTAGAACAATGCCGATTCTTCTGCACTTTGTCTTTTTGCACACGCTTTCTCACAATCCCCCATTCTCTCTTGGGCCATCCAGCAAGCATGGGGATGAACTTATACTGGCTAAATAAAGTCCATTAATGAACAACTGCTTACAGAGAGATAGGCGAACTGCAGGTGAGATAATAAAACAAATGAAGATTAGCAAAGCTGTGAAAGCATAAACACATATGTAGCTAAAGGGACAAGGAGATGAATATTTTTACAGAATGAGGAGAGAGTATAGACTATGAGACATGGGAAACAATTATTCCTGGAAACTGCAGACTTGGAAAGAGTCAGCTCCTACTAGAAGGGGTTCAGGCACGAAGGAGCAAGCAGGGAAGCATAGTTACCAGTTTTAACTTTTGGCCTCTGATCTGCCACTCAAAATTCACTCTGGACAAATCTACCTACAAATTAGAAGGAGACCTAGATGGATAAGCTTCAAGGCATTGGCTTGCTAGAGCTCTATATTATGTGAGTAGCGGGGCTGGCTGTGGTGGGGATGGACACACCAAACAATGATACTCTCACTTCCATGTGAAAATCTTCCCAATTCATGTTGTCTGGCTGTGCCCTGTCCTGGCTGCTTCTCCATGCTGTCATCTGCCTCTTGCTTTTCCTGGCTCCCACTACCAGCACAGTATATTGTGCACGTGAATAACCCTTCCAACAACAGCCTCGGTGCTTTGACCTGCACAAGCAATCGCACTGTGTATTGCATAATTCACAACCTATGGCAAACAGTGTACAGAATTACGATCATTTGCCTGCAAAGAGGGAGCAGGTTATCAATGAGATATGAGCTCTCTTTGCCGTCTGAAACTTATTTATGTTTATTCTTACCCCCTTTTCCTTCAGTGTCAAGGAAGAGGCTCTTTGCAATCTCTCCACGGTATTCTGCATCGGATCCTCTCCCATCTCTGTAGGGTCGCTGTGTTTTCCTTTATTTTCTGTCTTCCATTGTGAGCTTTCTCACAGATCATGCACCATTGCCTTTTATAATAAACAAGGAAAGTACTTCACTTGGTTCCATAGTTTTTACTAGTTTCTTTCTTGCTTCTCTTCTCAGCAAGCTCCTCCCAACAGCCTTACAGTCTTTATTTCCTCTCTTCTTTCCCACTAGTAAACTCTGGCTTTAACTGTTGGCCAAATTCCTTACTCAGCCCAGAAAATAGCTCCATTTCAAAGTGCCAATTCTAGTAAACACCTTTCAGCTCCCAGGTTACACAAGCTCTCTTACGACTCCTCAAAGTCTCTTGGATCACCAAAGCATTTTCCAGGCAAGGAAATGAACTTGCATTGGCTAAATGAAAGCCTGTGATAAGTGACTCCTTACAGAGAGATAGGTGAATCACAGCACCTGACGTTGTCTGCCATTCTCCTCGCCACTGTTTCCTTTTGCGAATTCCAGGCTACTATTCTCCTTTGTTTCTGTCCCCATAAACTTTTCTTTCCTGGTTTCTGTTGTTGAGTCAGCTTGTTGTCAGTGTTGCTGAGGATTTGGCTCACTTCTGCAACAGGGCCTGGTACTCCCAGGGAACATGATCCTTAACCTCAATGTCATAGTTAGATCACCTTTGTCAGCTTGACAAGTGAGGGTTGGAACTTTGGGCACATTTGTAAAGAATCAGTGGTTACGTTAGGCCCCAAGCAAGGCTTCAGAAGATTGTCTAGTTAATGGGGAAAGCCCAAGCCATGGCGGGTGGAGCTAGTCTCTGAGAAGGTGAACAAAGTAGAGGGAACTGCTGTAGGAAGTTTGCATCCTTCTATGTACCTGACCAGACATGCTGACCCGCCAAGTGAGGATTGTCCATCTCATCAGTCCTGTAGACTTGGTACGGCAGTTTCCTCAGCCCCTGGCGGTGTGGATTCTTTTGCCATGTTGGACAAGGAACTGTAATCAGACAGTCATGAGAGAGAATAAAACCCCTTGATCACTTAAGAGATTTGGTTACGAATTTATCAGCAACATGCAAGCTCATTGCCACACTCTGTTTCGGCTGCCGCCACGTGCTGGTAGCTTTCAAATTCATGCCTTCAGCCTGTATCTCAATTCAGAGTTCCAGACCCCACAGTTATTAACAAATATTTACTTAGTGCTTTCGGTATCCTGGGTGATGAATTTTATACATCTTAGTTCACTTTATCCTTGTAACAAGCCTATGCGGAAGGGATGGTGGAGAGCCCACGAGACACCCACAGGTTTTTCAATATAGTCCCAGGTTACACCTCGTAACTGGCAGAGCCGGGATTAACTCTCAGACAGTCTGCTCTGAAGCCCACACTCTTGACCATCCTGCTACCACACCGTTATCTCTTATAAAGATTCTTCATTTCAGTGTTGCCCAGGTACCTGCAACTCAACATACTTAAAACATCATTTATCATCACACTCTGTACACTGGCTTCACAGAATCAAACCCATTCTGAGAAAGCTAATGTTAAGAATTCCTTCATTAAGCAATCATAATTGGACTTTGCGTGCCCTGTGCAATGTCCAACACACTGTTGACCTCACAAAGTCTAGCATCTGCTAAAGGCACCAAGATCCTTGGAGGCAAGGGATTGGCAGCCACAATAGTGTTCCTATGCTTAAGGAGAACACGGGAAAAGGTTCAGGGAAATGCCACTGGGTCCACTGGACTCTCTGGGAATTGGGGCGGGAGGCACTGGGGGATGGGGAGGGAGAGGTGAGGGGAGGGGCAGCAGGGGGTTTGGGGGGAGGAGGGAGGGAGGGAACTGGTGTATCTATTAAGTTTGTATGAGCTGAAATAATAATAAAAAATGTATATAAAAAAGAATTCCTTCATTAATCAAAAAAATTTTGATATTTTTGAAACTGTCTTTTAAAAGTCATTTCATACATATAAACAATGGACAATTAGGAATTTATTATTGATAATGATTTGTATTTTTATGAACATAAAAGTACATTTATACTTTTATAAATGCCTTCGGAATCTCTTTCACATATATTTACATCTTTTTTAAATTTACATATCAGCAGAACATTTTATGATTACTTTTTGAGCAGTGATATTTTAAATAGATAGTATTTTATTTGTATATCAGCAAGATATTTTATGACCACTTTTTGAGCAGTAATATTTTAAATGGATAATGTCAAATAAATCATATACTACTTGACATGGATATTTTTGGAATGAGTAGGTCAGACTCCACACATATGTAATACAGCTTTAAAGTAAACTGAAATTACTATGGAAATAAACTTTGCAAACATGGCAGTTCATGTTTTATCCATCTAGAAATCTTTACAAGATTGTAAGTAAGTTCGTCTTAATAAGCTGGGTACATGCCTTAAAAACCACAAACCAGATTTACAAATAAAATCCCTTAGCACTTTTCCTGTAGTATTTAGAATAGAGAATCAGTTTTAATTATAGTCTTGAGGACAAATAAACTCACTGCTCATTTTCGTATATATCCTCCCATGATAATTTGGTTTCGTATTGCTAAATTAAGTGAAATGGCCCACCTAGCAAGATTACAGTAATGTCAGCAATTAGCCAAATATTACTTTGCTTCACAGACTTTAGTTTCACTGCTACAAAAAACATGTCTAATCAATTATCTTGAAGCAAAAGAATCTTGATGTTTATTAATGTATCTAAAAGTAACTGCTCAATTGTATGTTTCCCTTTGGTTAAGGAAAATTCCTAAGAAAATGATGTAAAGTCGAAATATATTCACTAAAATTCTTCCACTTATCAAAGTAGATTTCATTTTTAAATCTGTACAAAAATTCTCTATCTTCTACTTCTTGTCACCTCAACATTCTAGCATTTTTCGAAACAATAATTGTATGTATATTAAGATATTTATATTTTGTCTAATAAAATAGATGATAAGTCACATTTTACAAGTAAACAGTGTCCTGCTATGCTTGATTTTGAAAAAGCAGATAGGAGGTATCGGCCATACACAAAGTAACTCTCCTATGTCTACTATCTGTTTGGGGGCAGGACATAGAATTGAGCAATAACATTTACTTACATACTATCCATCATTCTTCAGCAGGGAAAAAGTGAATGAATAGCTGTGTGGGTTTCTTTCTAATCCAGGTGCTATTTAGTTTAGCAGCACTGTGACCTGTTTACATGGAAACACCAATTAAATTAATTGCCTGAAGAAACTTGTGGCATTGATTGGCACCATAATTATGAGTTACTCTTAAGACATTTTAATATCTTTTATAGATTACTACCGTGGGCAGTTGCTTGCAGTGGGCTGACTCAAAATCCACCTCTGGCTTCTCCTCCTTTCGTGAACTGTAAAAGTTAAGTTTCTCAAGACAAGAATTGGGTATCTTGTCTGAGTCCCCCTTTCCATGTTTATCATGACTGAGACACAGCTTTTCAGGAGTGTCTACACATTATTCCCGTCTCCTCTCTCCTCAACTTTGTATTCCTACAAGGCAGAAAGTATCGTAGCATTTTTTACGGTTAGTCCTTAGAATGATATCAGGCTTATAATTCATGCTTATAAGATGTCCGTAAAAACAAAAATCTTTGTGTATGTGTGTGTGTGTGTTTGTGGGTGTTCCAAGATGGCACGAGGAAAAACCTTCAGAAGATAACAAGCAGCACAGGAGAGCATGGGAAATTAAACTTGCAACACTGAAATTAAGTATAGGGCCTCTTTCAAAAATCATGGTATTAATAATACCTGAAATGTAGCCCTTTGGAGATTTGAATCATTGTCAACCTGTAGAAAACCATGCCCTTATTAAACTCAGATGTAGATTGCTTATAAAATCTGGTCTCCTAGCTGGAGAAGCAGCTTTTTCTATGCCATGGAGTTTTAAAGCTAAGCTAAATATAAAAATATTTTCAACACTTAAGTTCATATTCATTCAGATATGACAAGATTTTAGGAAATAAGTTGCAACCCAACAAATATGAGAAAAGTCCTTTTCCATTGATAAATTCTCTTCTTTGATAATTTCATATATAATATATATTTATCATATATATGATATATATAATATATTCTTATTACTCTCCCCCTACCTTCTCCTATCTTTTCTCATCCCTGCCAGCATCCCTTCCCTCCAAGTCTTCCTCCCAGATTCATCTCCTTATATTTTGTTGTGTGTTGTACTGGCTTTGACTAGGGCCATTTGTGTGACCCTAAGTCTCTTGGACCCTAGTAGTCTCCTCCATGTACACAGCTAGATACTTTTTTTCATCCCCCAGGCTCCAGTCTGTTAGTTGTCCACTAAGAGCAGTAATCTTTCTGTCCAAGTCAGGCTTTTCAGCTTTTCAATCTCTTCTCTAGCTTTTTTAAGCTTTTCAGACTTTAAGCTTTAAGCTTTGATGAATTATATATACTCTTGTCCCTTTCAGAGACAAGCCTTGTAGTAAACATTCTAAGACTTGGGGCTTCATTGCTTCACACACACACTCACACACACACACACACACATACACACACATACACACACTGCACGCACACAATTTTCATTCACATACCCATACCTGCTTTGATGTTTAAAATCTTGCAAGACTTTTAGCAATGGCTTCTAAAGTTCTACACACAAAAAAATACTTTGAACTTATGTACAAGAGAATTGGAAGTCTTAGTGTACCCACTCTAGACATCAGATCTCAGGAGAGATCTTTAGGTATCAGGAATTGAAAGCAAGTCATCTCTATAAACAGTGTTTCTCCATTCTCAAGAGACACCTACCTGGATTCAAACTTAGGAAATTTAACATACTTACTTTCATTTTCATAGTTTTACTTATTCATTTTCTTATCTTACATAATATTCACTGTCCTTTATTTCAATTATATGTAACACGTGTGTCTCTATATTCAAAACTAATTTCATTTTAATTATAATCTATTTTACTCTTTGACACTTTCATACCTGAATATGATGAATTTATGTGCTTGCTGCCCCTTACTACTGAACTTCCTAGCCCGTCTTTCACCACTGCATACTTTCTTCTTCCCACACAAGTTCCCTCCTGTCTTCATGTCTTTTATTATATGTGGCCCATTAGGTTTCATCTTGGATGCTTGGAAAGTGCCTTAGGACTTGCTGGGGCATAGATAACTTTTCAGTGGGTAACACATTAAGAAAAGTAGCTCCCCTTCCCCTGTCTGGAATTAACCTTCAATAATTCTTCAGGCAGCTATAGTTCCTCTTGAGATTTCCCTTCCATAGGTGAAATGTTAAAAGGCCAAATATTGTGAATATCTTGTAGAAATCAATGTATTGTAGTGGAGTCAGCAGCCCTGCTATGACCAGAAGATACTTGGGTAGCATCCTTCCTCCTTCGCAGGCTCTTAACATTCTCACCATTCCCTTTCCATGAAGTTCCCTGAACCTTGGTATAGGGGATGATTTAGATGTGCTATTTATTTTTCAGATATCCTATTTAAACCCAAACATTCCATATCCACTTATCCTCTGCACTTAGGCCAGTTGTGATTCTCTGTATTAAGCACCTTCCATTGTCAAGAGGTGAGAATTACTCTAATATATTGGTATGATGATGATTAGATAGAAGTTTGCTACCAAGCACTTACAGTTTACCCTTAGTAGCTTGTTTCCACCTAAGGTACATGCTCTCCTTTCCCACATGTTCTTCATTTATATTGCAATACCAGGCATGTGTTCACTGTGAAAAAGAGGGAAAGTCCAATCAGAAAGCAACTGGTTACCGCCATACCATCCATGCCATTATTACACCAGTGGTCACTTCTTGCCAGAGTGGTTACTATATAGTTTGAAGCACTTATTGCTGTGTGAGACTGTTGATTGCTTTTCTTCCCTGGAAGCCTTCATCATACTTTCTGGCACTGTGAAAGCTGACCAACAAAGATGAAGCTTCCAGCTGTGTTTTAGCTTGTCAAAACTAGTTTCTTTATCAGAATTTTATTGTTGCTAATTTTAGTTTTTATTTGAAATGTTGTGCTTTAAGTCTATATTCTTTTTAAACTGAGAATCAATATTATTAGAGAGCTCATTGGATAAAGGCAGCTGCATGTCATCCTCTACTTGATTTTGAAACCCTTAGACCAAATAATGGAAGGAGAGAACCAACTTCTGAAAATTGTTCTCTGATCTCTTCATGGATGTTGTGGCTCTCTCAAGTAAAATACTTTTTAAAAAATATAAATTATATTATTACAAACTTTCTTATAATCTTCTGTCTTTAATAATCAACTTCGAGTTCTTGTTATCACATGAATATACAAGATAGTAACACCACTGTGTTTTACTCAACTGTAAATAATGGAAAAATTGCTCCATGCGGAACTGTATTTTAAAATGAGAAATACAAGGATAATCAAGGGAGCATTCCAGGTAGCTGGCCCAAAATTCTTTAGCTTTTCATTTTACCAACCTTAGCATGTTAGCTAGAATATGTTACATCATGCTGCTATAACAATAAAACACCTTGATTTCTTAATAGTTTAATGCACGACAAAATTATGTATTCATTGGAGGCAGATTATTCACTCAGAAATGACGTTTTCTTCCATTGTATCTTCAGCATATAGTCAAGCTCATCATAGAAGTGGGGAAAGCATGTAAGTATCATTTATGTTTTGTGAGCAGTAATAGACACATGTGTTGCTTCACTTTCATCCATAATCCTGATCAATATTCATCATAATCCTGATAATATTGGCATTTTTACTTGCAAGAGACCTAAGAAGTATGATTTAATTAAGAAAGAGCAAGGGAGATACTTGGAAGGTAACTAGCAGTATCTACTATGGAAAGACAATGTTGAATCATGTACACTTTCAGTCTTTTGTATAATGCTAATGCTATTTCAGAGATTTCAGAATTTCCTAACATAACACTTTTTAAAAGAAGTTAGAGGAGATTTCATAAATTAGATGTTAACTAAAGACTTAGAGTTTGTTGGGGGGAAATACATAGTTAGAAAGATAGGATTATGACTCACTATGTTTAGACTTCATTCTTTGCTGCAGTTATCAAAACCTTGGAATGTCACTAGAATATTTTCAGTAAGGCAGTCACAGAACTGTCTCTATCAAGAAGCTATTGTTGCTATGGATGGACTGTAAACCCTACTGTTTTGGAAGACTAATAATCTAGGAGATCCTCATATTCTTTGATTATAGGATATTCTATAACTATATTCTAACTAACTAATATACTAACTCATACAGAATATTCATCTAGTATTTCAATTGGTTTCAGAGCTAAGGTCTCCAGGGTGGCTCATTTTGTATTCTAGTCAACACAGCCTAATAGGAAGTCTTCCCCAGAAGTCAAAGGGAACCTCCCTCAAACTTCAATCCATTTGTTTTAGCTTTATTCTCTAATTAAACTTTTTTAAAGACTATTGCAAATTTCTTTGGAAATTTAAAAACTATTCATTCTTCCCCCCAATGGAAGTATTCACAAAACTCGTGTGCTCTTTCACAGATTTGGAGAACTCTTTGTTTTTTTTCTAGGGAGAGCCAAGAACCTTTAACCTATCCTGACTCTATTAAAAGCTTACTTACAATTAAATATTACAGCCCCATGAATATTTCAAGCTTTAATGTTCTTTCATTTCAGTCGCAAACACTGAGAAACATCACATATGCAAGCACTAGGCTCAGTCTCCATTAACATTGACTCCTATAGTTCTCACAGCATGTTGTAAGGCACAAGCTATTTAATTTTTCATATTAGCCAGACGAGAAAACTAATGCCCCCAAAGAGTAAAGAATGTGTCCAAGTTCACACAGCAACTAACTGGAAGAACCCAGGTTTGAAAGAGACAAACTTGCTCATGTGTCCAGGTAATTAGCACTGTACTACTTTACTGAAGAGAGAAGTCCAACTGTTCATATTTGTAATTATAGCTTCCACACTATCATTCTTTTTCAGATGTTATTTCTTTAAAATGTGTTAGCAGGTTCCAAGTACTGCAACTGATATTGCACCTGATTGGATCAGCTTGTTCTTTTTTTTTCTTGCCACAAAAGAATCATTTCTGTTGAGAGAAAAAAAAAAGGTAGCAAGAACGAAGAGTCATGGGGCTCTTCTCCCTGCTTCACCCTGCTCTGGTTCCTCTGGCAAGGCTTAGAAATAGCTTCAGTGATAGACTTATCTGCAAGACTTTGTTGTATAATATCACAGGCAAAGTCATGCATGAATTCTTTTCCTCTCAGAATGAAACCTGTGACAGGTTTCAAGTAATCACTCCTAAGGGAATTAAGTAGTCCCTAATTAAGAACCACACTACTAAATCCTACCCCGAACCACAGAGTAACCACGTTTTAGGAATCCACACTCCTAAACAAGGAAGGACTGTTAATCTATACTAACACCTTTAGCCTGATTTTATTTTATTGAAAGGATTTTATAAGGGCTATTATCTCCTGGTTTATATAATCCTGCACTTCCCCTAATGCAATGAGAATTGAGAATCGAAAGAGTTTGAATTACAATCTTCTGCAGCTGGGAGTGCTGGGATTGCAAGACCACAGAGCACCACACGAGTAGATAGAGTCTTGGGAAGTTGGGGGTTGGCGGGAGTTTCTGGGGTGATCCATCAAATTGTCTGAGGTGAAGTGTTCGGGAATTTGTACTACAAGTGAATCTAAATGCCAACTAATTTGACTTAAAGGTTCCGTGACCTCTTTTAAGTAGGAGACTCCCTTGCTCTAGCATATTTACCCTTCATCTTTGTCTGTTGCTAATAATTTAGCCAGCGACAAGGTATGCTTAAAGATCAACTTTTTTTCTGCTACAAACATGACTTTGCTCCAAGTATTTAAGCACCTGAACTCAAGTGAGGATAATAAATGTCAAAGGAATATTTATAGCTTGGTACATGGAGACTTTCCAGGTCCCTGGTCTGCAATAACACAGATCCATCTGCTAAGAGCATTAGGGTTGTGTGTTGTTGCTTTTTTTTTTTTTTTTTTTTTTGCTTTTTTCCCCCAAGTTGATAGGTTCTGATGATAGAAAATGGCAATCTGCAAGGCCAGAATTGATTTTTAACCCTTTCCCACTCAAATAATTATTAAGTTAGGCTTTAATTACCAAGGGCAAGATTTGTGCAGAATTCTCGGGTATTGGATAGAAGCCCAGAAGAAACCTTAGCTCAGTCTTATATAAGCCCCTGTCATCATTGTGCTGATAGATTGACCTAAGGATTTACTGTATAGTTGTCAGACCTTGGGGGCTTGGGGTTAGTCCACTCCCAAATCTATCGTTGGGATTATGATTGTTTTTACTGCTATACTATAAACATGGTTACCACTGGTACCATCATCAGCTAACAAATGCCTGTCCTAAGGTCTGAAGAAGACAATTTTAAATACTCAGAGAGGTCTTGGGTATTTGTAGCATGAGATGTGACGAAGGACAAGAACCTTTCTGGTTCTTTGCCATCTGTTTCCCAACCTAAAAAGTTCCCATAGTGCTGACTGAGGATTGATTACCTTCCTAATGAGAAAAGCTCTGCGCTGACGAAATTGGTACCAACCTGGGCATCAAAACACAGTGGAGTAAGAATGGTGCTCCTCTTGTGACTAATGAGAGCAAATCATCTGCTTCATGCAAGAACATGTTATTTAAAATGTAAGGCAGCATGCCTCAGGATGTGCATAGCCCTGTGAATTAGATTCTGAGCAATATATTTTTTTTCACAGCATAGTTTCCAAAAATCATGTTTAGAGATCATCAGTTGGCATGGAATCCTCTTTTTGTTACAATTTAAACTTTGCAAAGATTTCAGTTACAAAGAGTTGAGATAACCATAGTGCTCAAACAGTAGCATTATACCGTACTGGTCTGCACACAGCACTCTTTTTGCTTTAATTATAAACATAGTCTCTTTCATCCTAGTCTGTAGGACTCCTTCTAGCTCTCCCTTGCATACAGTTAACTGTACTCATAAGTTTGATTTTAAACCTCTTCTTTCTGCACATCCTTGGGAAACTGGAGTGATTTGGGTAGATAGTTAGTTAGTTAGTTAGTTAGTTAGTTAGTTAGTTAGTGTGTATGTATGTCTATGTCAGAGGGTACTGGGTGACTTCAGAAATCATCCTGGATTGCTTCGATCTCCTTTTTGCTTCACACTGGGATTTCCCAGGTTCTGCCCACCAGGACTAGAAGTGCAGGCTGCCATGGTTTTCATCTGGCGTTTTTACATGCAATCTGGGATCTGAACCCAGGACCTTCTGTTGTGAGACAGAGTCTAACCCCTGAGCCCCCTCTCTAGTCCTTAATTTATACAACTGCTCTTGCACTGCAGATATCAACTTCCTTAGTTTCTTTTTTTTGCCAGAAATATATTTTGGAGATACAATATTAGTGCATTTAGACTATCATGCTCTGATTTCTACTAAGTACCCAATAGCATGTGTCATATTTGAGTGTGGGTTGCCTCCTCCCTCCCAGCCTTTCCAGGTTCACATGTTTGTATCCTTAGCTGGTGTTAATGTTTGGGAACTGGGGTGGAGACTTTAAGAGGTGGAGCCTTGTTGGAAGAAGGCACATTGTGGGGGTGTAGCTTAAGGTTTGATGACCTAATCTGGCTTCTTCTTGGTTGGCTTTTGCTCTCTGTCTCCATGATGACTGCAGTGATCAGAACTACCATCCTGCTTCTGCCTCCAGTCATGTCTTTTACTATGTGATTCCTACCATAATGGACTAGTGTCTCCCCTCTGGAGCTGTAAGTCAAATAGATCTCTCTTCTTTGCCTTAAGTTGTTTATGAGTGTTGTCTCACAGCAGCTAAAGAAAAATGACTGAAACAGCATGTGGTCACCTCTGCTCACACTCCCCTAGGATGGAACCAGATTATTTATTGTCTTCCTGCCACTGTAAACGATGCTGTGGTAATCAATACTGCAGGTATTTTAAACTTGGGCTGTTCTTTATTGAAAAATGAAAGCCTTTAAACAAATATTGAAGAACACTAATAACAGTTGCTCTAGGGACACTTGTAGAGTTTTATTGAAACTCATATCACTATTCCTCTTTATATGCAAAGAATTATTCTCAGTGTAGTTGTGTTATACATTGTGTGTTTGCACTTATATACTTTTGACTCCTATAAAAATAAAACACCTATCTGAAACATATTTGGACATTCTTCCACCCAGTGGACTTAATGTTTTGCTCCTTTTCATTTAAAATGTCTTAGGTAATCAGCTTTCTTCTTGGAGATGTTGTATCTCAGGCCAATGAATACAATTGCTTGGAAGTCCTAACATTTGGCTTACATTTTCTTTTTCTTATATTGATCTCAAAAGAGTTATCTCTTCGGGCCAAATCTCTCCCTAAAGAAATCAAACAGTGGCTAAGGTTAGTTAAAATGGCAAACTCACAATAGTAACTCTAACTCTGACTTCAGGTATAGGCAACAGCAGATGATTATAAAACAGCTTTACAGATGTCTGTCTGTCTACAGGCTTAAAAAATATGATTGTTCCTTAATAAAAAGCAATCTTGAATATACGCACTTTTTTTAGCCAAAAGTAATATGAGGCCTGAGAGTACTGATTAAAATGCCATGTGTTGGGGGAATGGAATACTTACACTAGCAAATGTTTACTAGCTTATATTGGAGTTACTGTAAAAAGCAAGAAAGTTATGAAGCATTTGTAATTGCAAGTTTATGTATAATTGAAGCAGTTATTCTGCATGCTAATGATAAATTCAGGACAAAGTGACTTAAAGGCAAACACAGGGTTTTAATCTTGTTTTACAGTCATCTGCTTATAATTCTTACTTCAGTTCGTTGAGACAGTCCACACCAACACCAAGGGAGTTGACCACACTATATCCATAGGACTGCTGACAGAGAAGCAAACTTCTCTTGCCAGACAGCATGTCTATCCAAGTATGCCAAAGAATGCCAACTTACCAGCTTCCTCCACTTTATCCACCTACCCAAAGAATTAGTCCCACCCACCATGGGCTGGGCCTTCCCATCAGTTAGACAATTTCCAGTAAGTTTGCTTAGGGTTTAACTCAACTAGCAATTCTTTACAAATGTGCCTGGAGACAAAGCCTTCAATTGCCAAGTTGATACCAGTACCTATTTACCACAATAATACAGTGAACATTATTCATACATAAAGTAGAGTAGAAAATACAATTTTAGAAATCCAGTGACCTGATTTAGTATTTGTGGATCTTCAAACAATTGTCAGGCACTGGTTTTAATTCCCCTTCAAATATACACAATGGACTTCAGTATTGACCTTCATAGTTGTTGAGCAGTAAAAACAAACCCCCACCACCAACAACAAAAATAGGCAAGTTAATGTCACCAAGTGTCATGAAAACTCTGATGGACAGAGTGCAGACTGAGGACAAAAATCCTGCCTTCCAGAAAAGTAATGTGAGATTCTTTATACCATGAGTTGAATAAAGTCCTGAAACTTTTGTGAGTCAAAGAGGGGGAAATTCCTTATTAAAGGGAGAGAAAGCAAGAAGCTAGAAGCAGTCTGAGGAATAGGGAAACAAAATAATTCTGTAGAATCATCAGGGTTAAGTTTAGTTCTACCATTTAATACTAATCTACTAGCCTCAGTAAGTGTCTGTTTTTTCATTCATAAAATGAATAAACAAATAGAAGATCTTTTTCCGTGAAGATAGAAAACAGTCATGAGACAGCACATGTAATAAATACAATAAATATAATAAATACAGCCATTTTTTTAGTAACTGAGGGGAAATATCTCCAGAAACCACTGAGGATATCACAATCTGTAGATGCCAAGTTTTTTAAATAATTTAGCATGGCATTTGTGCATCTTCTATGTACTTAAATCAATAAATATAAATGTTATATTAATAGCTATTATACTAATTTGATACAGAATCCATGTATCCAGAGAGCTGGCTGTATTGCTCTGTTTACATAATGATTAGAAGTAGGTAAGAGAGTTAGAAGTATGTAAAGGAAGGTGAAAACAAGATCACATATGAACTCTTAGAAACCCTTCAGAGTTTAAAATTTCCTAGGCAGACAATGTGAGGTAGGGAAAAATTTTAGGCAAGCAACTTAGTAAGATTCCAAGTTTCACAAAAAGTAACCTGATGTTAGTATTGAACATTGATTTGAAAATTGAAAAACTAGAAGCATTAGAATGCGTCTGTAATTTCTTACAATAGCAATGGACAAAAGAACAAAAGCAGGAAATATACACAAGAAGTTTGGGGGATAAGCTAGGGCATAGATCATGGTTTATTCTTCATTTTCTATGGAAAGAGGAAAAATGAAGAACCCTTGTATAATTCCTATCTCTACTTTTGGTGACTACATATGCAGTGTATCAGTCTTCAAAACAAGTATAAAAGAAAAGTTATTTTCTTGAATAAAGATAAAATATTCGAGAATTTGAAGTATTGCATGTCTTCTTAATGCCCTCAAGTGAGTAACCTAATATTCACCTCAGGGGAGAAGACTTGCTTAGATAGGAGACTGAAGAGCAGAGCTTTCAGACAGTAATTAAAGTCAGGGAATAGATGATTCAAACAGAAGGACAAAACAAAGCAACATGAAATTAGGTGTTATGTGGCCAAGAATTGCAAATGGAATAGACCCTTTGTTCCCTGAAGATGTTTGGATCCTGAAGCATGAAAAAACCTGCAACACAGAGGGGAGGGAGGCAGTAAATATTACAAGATGCAAAAATTCATTGTAAACATGTAAGAAGTTGCCAAAGAATAAATAAGTATTATTTAAAAATCTCTTGTGACTTTGGTTTTTCACAGTACTGTGATAATTAACAAAATCAACATGGAATCACCCATATCAACCTAAGAAAAATAAATAAGCCATGAGAAGTTATGTGAGAAAAGTGGTGCTTATCCATGACTCCTGATAGTAACAATCACAAGAATGCTAGAATGGCCACTTCATGCAAAAGTTTCAAGAAGTCCAAGTGGTCTGGAAGAACTTTCCCAGGACATCTGCCCATCAAGCTTCCTGTACAATTTCAGTCTTGACCTGGAAATTTCAATGGACTTGAAAAAGGTGTAGCTGCCTGACCGCATCTCATTTTCACTTGCCCTTACACTTAACCTTGCTTATCTCCACAAAGAATGCTGCACTCCAGGGTCCATGAGCCTCTTTTTATAAAATCCCTAATCTCTCTGTGTTCTGTGGACCTGTTTGATTTCTAACTGAAGTTCTGGCTCCTGGATTGCAAATCTATTCTGCAGCCATCGAAGCTTAGCTTTCATTTTAACCTCATTTGTGACTTTTCTTCACAGTTTCTAGCAAATTTTCACACACCTAATTGTGTTCTTTAAAAAACTGTATTCTTAAAATGTATAAAAATTTACATTAGAGTTACATTATTATTTCTGGCAAAAATCTTTAGTGATTGTTTTTTGAACATTTTGTTGTAATTATTCAGAAAAGATAAATTTTCCTGAACTCTCTCTCTCTCTCTCTCTCTCTCTCTCTCTCTCTCTCTCTCTCTCTTTCTCTCTCTCTCTGTGCATGCTGTGCAGGCCTTGGTTGTGCTTTTCTACCAAACTCTACATGTTCCTTTTGAAGCAGAGTCTCTCTCTAAACATGAAGTTTGCATTTTTAGCCTAAACCAGAAGCCAGTGAGCTCCAGAATTTCTTCTGTCTTCACCAGCTCATTCAGTGCTGGGATTATGGAGAACACAGGACGCTGGGTTTGTTTCAAAGGTGCTGGGAGAGCTCTCTAATCCTTATGTTGGAGCTCCAAATAAATTAAGTGGACTCTTTAGTCTTCTGTACTCCTTCCAGCACTTTCTCTTTCTGTTGTGATGTTGTTTTGATGTTGTTGTGTTTACAACCTTCCTTTTATCATTTTTGAAACAAACTCTACTTACCACTAATAGCACTTAAACCGTCTTACTTGATAATAATACAGTTATGTTAATTTATGATGTCAGTATTATCATGTAGTTTTTTTAAATTTACTTATTATCTTTTACCTAGTTATACAAGCTTAATGGATAGGTACCTTTGTCCCTTCTCTTTCCCCCTACCACCTCCCTTCTCCCCTGTTGTCTCCCCATCCCACTCTCTCTCCTCTATCCCTTTCTCTCTTTCTCCCCTTTCTTCCCTCTTCCTCTCTTGGTGTTTCCCACCTGCTCCCTCCCACTCTACAGAATATATGTTAATATTTCTTTCTGAGTCATTTACACTAGTAAGGATTTAGGATTCAGTGGCATACCGTGGGGCTCCTTCTTGGACCACCCACTAATGTGGGAACTCCTTGTATCTGTCTAACCCCTTGCCTTTAAGGATCCTACTGTTGGAAGCCTTCTCCCCTGAGATCTGTGCTACTCTTTGAAGGTTTGTTGACATGTCAGCCATTGTGCAGGTCAGGCAAGGTCAAATCACATTGTAGCAATATCCTGGCTGCTGCAGCCCAGACTTGAATAGAGTGTCTTGCCTATCAGTGACTTTCACCATCTTTAGGCTCTTACAATCTTGCCACCGCTCAGGTTCCCTGAGCTTTAGGATGGGGAGAGATTTGACTTGTCTGGTTCTGACTGAACACTGTAGGGTCTTAGATGTTCTGAATTATGATTGGTAGTTGTTTTCAGTTTTTCTTTTCCTGCACTGCCCTTGGCTGTATCCCGGATGGGCATCAAGGTTATCTCCTAACCAAAGATGAAAGTCTGTTTAAAAGAAGGTCTTAATACCAGAAGAGGCTTAAAAGTAGATGGAAGAGTGAGAGTAGAAAACAGTAGTGAGTGGGGTCAGTCTCCCAGATGCCAGTTGGTTAACATCTACTGCCAGTCCCTAAACCCTCCATGACCAGGAAGATCAAACGTGTGCAATCCCAAGTAAACAGAAAGGGAAGTGAGAGTGAGCTGCGTCAGATGTCTCACTACTTACAGGTAGATCATGAACATGGCCTCATTTCTCTATTGAAGTGTGTTCTTTTATCTTCTTTCTCATGAGGTCTTCCTTCCCCTTCCCTCCTAGTTATAATCCGTTGTGGATACAATGGGTGCTAGATGGATTTACCTTTGATATGTCATTAAGTAGATTTGGAACTAGGATCTACTTATAAGGGACAACATATGGCATCTAAGTTTCTGTGCCTGGATATTTCAATCAGTATAATTTCTTCTAATCCCATCCATTTACTGTAAAATTTCATTGATTCATTTTTTGATGGCTGAGTGGTATTCCATTGTAAAAGTGTACCACATGTTCATAATCCATTCGTCAACCGTTGGGCATTTGGGTTGATTCCATGACTTTGCTATTATGAATAGTGCTGCAGTGAAGATGGATGTACTTCTGTTGCTGTAGTGAATTGATGCTTTTTGGGGGACTAGTCCCAGTAGTAGTACAGCAGGGTCATATGGCATTTCAATCCTTAACTTTTTTTAGAAACCACCATACTGATCTCCAGAGTGGTTGTACAAGCCTACATTCCCACTAGCAATGGATGAGTGATCCATTCTCTCCCCACACCCTCTTCAGCATTTGTTGTTGTTTGTGTTTTGGATTTTTGCCAATCTGACCGGGTGAGATGATATTTCAGAGTACTTTTGATTTGCATTTCCCTGATGACTAGGGATGTAGAACATTTTTTAAGGTATTTGTTAGACATTTGAGTTGCATTCCTAGAAAAGTTTCTTTTAAGTTCCATAGCCCATTTTCTAATTGGGTTATTTATCTCCTTGATGTTTAAACTTTTCTTTGTGGACTCTGGTTATTAGACCTCTATCAGATGTGTGGTTAGCGAAGATTTTCTCCCATTCTGTGGGTTGTCTTGCTTGGTTTACAATCTCTTTAGATGAACAGAAGTTCTTTAGCTTTATAAGATCCCATTTGTTAAGTGTTGGTCTAGGTCCTCTGCTATTGGGGTTCTGTTTAGGAAATGGTCTAATCCAATCAGCTCCAAGGAATTCCCTACTCTTTAAACTAAGGTTTTTATAATTTCTGACCTAATATTAAGGTCCTTGATCCATTTGGAATTGATTTTTGTGCATGGTGACAAGTACAAGTCCAGTTTCAAAATATGTGGATATCCAGTTTTGCCAGCAACATTTATTGAAAATGCTATTCTTTTTCCATTGGGTTTTTTTTTTTGGTCCCCTTTGTCAAAGATCAGATGACTACAATTGTGTGGTCTTATGTTTTGGTCTTTAACCTTATCCATTGATCTACATGTATATTTTGGAGCCAGTACTAAGTTGTTTTTATTATTATGGATTTGTAGAATAGATTAAGGTTTGTTGTGATGATTCTCCAGCAGTGATTTTCTTACTTGTCTTTCGATTGGTGAGTTATTTCCATTGATGTTTAGGGTTATAATTGAGAAATGACTGCTGATTCCTGACATTTTTTGTGTTTAGTGGCTTTCATATGTGTATTACTTAGCATGGAGGTTGTGATGGTATTATACTTCCCTTCTGTACTCTTGGATATGTTTGTTCTTTTTTTCAAGCTTGAGTATCTTTTCTAGTATTTTTGTAGGCCTGGTTTTGTGGTCATGTAAGCCTTCAGCTTATCTTTTGGTGAAAGATTTTTCTTTCATCTTCAATCATGATTGATAGCTTTGATGGGTATATCAAAGCTCATTTGTGGGTTGACATTTGTGCTCATTCATGACTTCAAGTACATCTCTCCAAGCTCTTTGGCCTTTTACTGTTTCCATTAAGAAATCATTTGTTATTTTAATAGGTTTACCTTTAAAAGTGATTTTTTTTTCTCTTGAAGCTCTCAACACATTTTCTTTGTCTTATATGTGTAGTGTGTTGACTATTAATTGCTGTGGCAAGTTTCTATTTTGGTCATATGTGTTTGGAATGTGATAAGCCTCTTGTATTTGGATGGGCATCACTTTTTTTAGCTAGTGGAAAGTTTTCTTTTATGAGGGTTTGAAAAATTTCCATGGGTGTGGCATTTTGGGTTTCTTGTTTCAGTATTCCATGAATGCACAGGTCAGGCTTCTTCAAGATGTATCATACTTCTTGAATATTCCTCTCAAGTATCTTTTTAGCTTTTACAAGCTCTTTGGTTGAACTAGTTTGTTCTGCCATTTTATCTTCAAGATCTGATATTCTATTTTCTGCTTCATTAGTTCTGTTGGTAAAACTCTCTGCTGTGTTCTGGGTTGAAGATGGCTTGACTTTTAGTTTGAGTTTAATTTCTGCTTGAGATTTTTTTCAACTGCTCTACGCCTAGTTTTATTTCAACTGCTTTGTTCATCTTATCCAAATGCCTATTGTGTTCCTGTTCATATTGGTTGATGCAGTTACTTAACTCCTCTCAGATTTCTTCTTTCATTGTTTTGATCATAGTAAAGATCAGGCTATCTCAGGTATGGCTTTCTTGGCTATTTTCCATGAGTTAATTCTGGTTAGATTACATCATTATGGGGTTGATGCTTTTTGTAGGAGATTTGTTGAATTGGTTTTTGTTGTCTCTCATGGATTCACATTGTGACTTGGGCGGTTTTTTTTGTTGTTTGTTTGTTTGTTTTACAGCTAATGTCTTTTATTTATTTATTTATTATTTATTTATTTATTTATTTATTTACTTATTTATATTTAACATTTTTTATTATTATTTCCACTCATACAAACTTAGTAGGTACACCGGTTCCCTCCCTCCCTCCTCCTCCCTCCGACCCTCCTGCTCCCCCTCTCCTCACCCTTCCCTCCACATCACCTAGTGCCTCTCCCCCCAATCCCCGGAGAATCCTTTAATGTGCATGCCAGACTCTCCTCTGGGCCTTCCTCTCTGATGACGTACAAGGACCCAGTGGTATTTCCCTGAACTCTTTCCTGTGTTCCCCTTAAGCATAGGAACACTACTGTGGCTGTCCTAATGTCTTTCTTGATGTGTATTTTTGACTGATATGAGGTAGACAGTATTACTATGCTTGGGCAGTTATTGCTAATGTTTGCCTTGGTGTTGAATGTCTGTCTAGAGTTTCTTGATGCTGTTTCCTAGATGAAGATATTATACTGTTAGTATATCAATTAGTTTTAGTAGACAGGGATTGAAAATTAGTATGGTAGTGCAATTTTTAGCTTTTCCTGCCTTGCAATGTATGAGGGTAAATGGTTAAGTCCCTGAAGTTGTAAGGGTTTTTGGGTGGGCTATATGGAAATCTTAAACCGTGGTGACTGTCAATTAGAGTAACAGGAGGACAAAAAGGGTTTACTTATCTTAGAGCTGAAAGCAAAAATTCTCTCATGTTTGATGGGATGATTTTAGAAGTCCTCAGTTATATGGTGTTGGTTCATTAGCCTGTTGCTTGGGTTTTCTCTAGACTCTGCTAAATTCTTGAAAAGCTTTAAAGTTCTTTAATAATTAAGGGGTAGTGACAGGAAGATGGGTATGTGGCTTGGTGGAGGCTTCTGAGCGTGCAGGCATGGTCAAGTGACTGGCAGCCAAACTAGCAGTGAGTCCTTCCCTGTGACCTGGGACAGAAAAGAATCATGTAGTTTTTAATCACACTTTTACTATCAATATTTTTTCCTTTACACAGTGAGTCTCTTTTAAATGTACAAATTAATTTTGTCATTTTTTAATTGCCTGAAAATTTTAGACATTTAAAATTTATTTTCATGCACTTGGATTTATCAACTTGTTTTACTTTTTTATCAATTTGTTCTATCATTTTGCTTTATCTCCTCTTCAGTGTTTCATCGTTGTTGTGGGGTTTTGTGTGTGTGTGTGCCTATTTTCATGTAGTTGTTGAGGGTCTTCTGTTTTGTTTTATTTTCTTTTTCAGTTTTAAATTCTATTTTCCTCTCCTATTTTGATTTGAAATTATTTTCTCTAGGAGGCTATCCTAGAAATTGTATTTATTTATTTATTTATTTAAGGATAGAGAAAGAGAAGGAGGAACATGCCATTATGAATGTGTGGAGGTCGGAAGAGAATTTCTGAAACCCAGCTCTCTCCTTCCACTATATAAGCTTCTGGAAATCAAATTTGGGTTGAAATACATTTTATTTATCACTTACTCACATGCATGCATGCTCAGTGCCTTCTTTCACTACAGTTGCTTTTTATACATTAGATCTTCCTGTTGAATTCACCCTTAATCTTAGGCATCCCTTTATTGGCAAGTTGGCTCAGTTATTGTCCTTTGAAAACAAATTTTCATTTTTCCTGTCCTTGGAGACTCATTGGGAACACAATTCTAAGTCAATTACCTGTTTCATTCCAGTACTTTCTCAGTATACACCATATAGTTCATTGGATTCCATTGTTGCTAGAAAATCATCTCAAAATCTAGTTGTCATTTTATTACAAAAAAATCTATTTTCCTACCTGTTGTTTTATATATTCATTCATTCACTAATTTATTTATTTATTATTTGTTCATTTAGTGCTGGAGACAGAGCACAGAGCTTTACATATACTACATAAGCTGAGCTGCTCCCCAGCCCTATCTGTACTTTTAAAATAATGCTATTGGGTGACCACCAGTGTAATAGTGGCATGAGTACCAAGGAGACAACCAAAAGCTTTCTGATTGGACTCAAGACCAGCTCGTCAGAATGTAACACATCCCTGTTACTGTAAACTAGAACAAGAACCTAAAAAAATAGAAAGGAAATAGATCAATAGAGAAGACAGCCAATAAACCTATAGGTAAGAAAACAGTACATCAAATTGCTCTGTAGGTAGCTGTTTTTATATCCATAAAATGGAAACTTACAGTGGAAACCTTTGGATATAAATCTGGATAAATGAAGGGAAATGCACATACCAGTGGGGTAGACTGAGGAGAGGTAACTTGACATATTAGGGGAAGGTCTGAGCCCTTCAAGTCCGACGGAATTCTGGGGTCCACAGAAGCATATAGGCAGAAGGGTGGGAGAGAATGAGAGGGAATAGTGAAGGAAAAGAAAGGGATGAGAGGGAGGAGATAAGGAAGGAGACTGGGATGGATACTCAAAATGTTTGTAAAAGTAGAAAAAATTTAAAAAATAATGTGATTGATTTGTGCTCTCCAACATCATATGACAAATCAAGAATTGGTTATTTTAATACATCTGGTTTGGAACATGCTGTGTTTTTGTACTGTTGTTCCATTTTTTCACTGATAAGTGGATATATAATTTTTTCATATTGACCAGCAAAATATCAAACTTATTTAATAATTTTAGGATGTGCACATATAGCACTTAGATTTTAAAAGTTCAGGACTATATTTATATAAATAACATGTATGCTCTTTTAAATTTTAAGCAAATGTACAAGCCATTATGAAACTGTTAAATCCTGTTATCCTCCATACAAAGGAGTGAAACTAGTATTTATTCTGGCAAAATAATCTCTTTTTTATTTAAATTTATGATTTTCCCTTATCTGGACCTAGTTCAATAGCTAACTGAATGTTGCTCAGAGTCTCAAAAGTTCTACAAAAATTTGTGTTGCATAAATTTCAACTTAAAGTAGATGTGTCTAAAAGTTCACTCACTGGATATTTTTTAGAATAGTCTTACATATAACAGGTTACTACTGACAACTTTTAAGACAAACATTGATTTCTGTAAACTGCACGAAGCTTATCCATGTTTATGCTCTACAAGCTATATATTGTATTATAAACATGTATTGGGTGTCAGATAGACATTCCCTACTTTGTATAAATTTTTATTATATAAACAAAGAAAACTAATACCACAATAATGTTTAAAGTAATCGTGGAAGTAACTAGTAATTTGCATTTTGAGCCATTAAAATAGATATTTGTAGTTGACTATTTCCCAAGATGGGAAAATTTCAATGAAGTGCATCATTATTTAGAAAATGCCAACATGGAAAGTTTTAAAAATAAAGCAGAATTCTAAACACCAAGGAACAAAGAATAATTGATCTTATATTTGTCATTAAACAAGATGAAGTATGCATAGTATACACATATCTTAATTAAACTGCAGTAAAGATTTAGCATATTTTTAATTATGAGCACAGATCATAAGCAGTAACATTGTTAGCAATATTTCTAACCATAGAAAAGCAACCACAGGTATATTTATATACTTCAAATTGTATTCTATCTAAAATTATTATCATGTTCATTCCTACTCTAGATTATGTCAGTTAATATGAATATGTGTTGTAAATGGTATAATTATTAAAGCATATACTTACCATTTGCATATTAATATTTGTATCGTTACATGAAAAATATTTTGATTTGTTTCCAAAGGAGCAATAGAGTCTAACCTTGAAAATTTCCATTTTGCAAATGTAAGTTGAGACTCTAGATTTTGCACTCATGACAACACTCTCAATGTCATGAGCAGCAGTGATCACAGGTGAAGACTTTAAAATCTTTGTCATGAGGATAACTGTTTGCTTGCATCTGCATCCTAACTGTAAGCAGATCAATAAATCTAAACCATTTTTCAAATACTAAAAACAATGCTGAAAGGTACAATAGTAGCTAAGGCTGCGGACTAATACTAATTTCAAATTCAGGAAAACACTTTTCTTTTAAACAGTGGATGCAAGAAGTTTTGAAAAGGAAAGGTGGAAGAACTTGGGAGAAAGGATCTGGTGTGAAGGAGGAAACCCTTCTTGGAGTCTTAACCAGAAGTCAAAGTTGATGAGCTGTCAGCAGCCAGTCTTTATCGTGATGAGTCAGAGACTGTATGCAAACCTCCCCCGGGCTATCCAGTTCAGAATTTCAGCTGGAGAAGGGCCTTATCTTTCTTTCATCACAGGGCTGCTTTCAACACATCAGGAAACACTGGGTCGCTCTTGACAGAGGCTGCCAATTCGAACTACAGAGATAATCTGGTGCCCTTAAAACTGGCTGATATTTTCATTTGTGATTCTACATGACAGCACCCTCCCCCCTCCCCCCGCTTTTTCTGTTTTATGCCCTGCAGTGCAGCTTGGCAGCTAGAAACATACATGAAGGCAGGGCTGTGAGGAAACCTTAATGCATGCATTTCTGGATCTGATATGGGTACTCTTGGGGACCATGATGTTTAGGGAAATGGTTCTTTGGGGGACTTAAAAACACTGAAATGACCAGAGAGACCTGTGACTTATAGACTATGGCTGATCTCTGGATTCATAGATAATAAAGAGTAGATTCAATTTGGTTTTGTTTCTTTGTTCATTTTTTCTCTTTTATAGTGCTGAAAAGTTATTTAATGTGTCTACCTATTCAACTTTGTCATCTAAATGTAGGTTAAAATTGGATGTGATCATTTGAAAGGAATGTGAAAATTCTCAACAAAATCAAGCCCTCAGGAAACCAGTCTCAGAGAAAGTTAAGACAGTAAGAAATGGCAAGAAAAGGTTTATGAAGAAACTGGATTGTTATACAACAATTATTACATGACAGCATGACTACATGTATTCTGTTTGTGTTTTGCAGAGAAGTATATCATGCTAATGTCTTCTTACATGCCATTCTGTCTTTTCATAAATCTGACTTTAAGTGTTCTTTTTTCCTGAGCTGGCAGGTAGACAATCTAGGAGGAGCAAAATATCTTTAATAGGTCCTCTTTGGGGAAGATCTCTGGCTTCTCCCATCTTTCATCTCCTTCCAGCAGTAAATCCTTTTGCTCTTCCAGACAGCTTTTCTTGAAACCAGGTTGGCATAAACAGTTGTATCTGCCAAGAAGCATGGCAGCTTTACTTAGAAAAACCCAGAGTGCCTGGGGAAGTATTTGGCTGCAAAGTTCTTGAGGTGAGAAATGAGGCACTAGATATCAGAGGGGATTCATGTCTCTCTGGCTTTGAATCTATACTCAAGTGCTATGCTGAGGCAACCAAGGCCAAGGCCAGAGAAAAGCCTTGTTAATCTGGGCATCTACCGGCATCTTCCCCATCTGGCAGGAACATTGTCCTCTTCTGGTTTCAGTTACTTCCAGTTACTATTTCAAATAGCGTTTTTCTTTTTGTGGTCCCAGATTCTAATCAGACTTCTGCTGATCCCTAAAAAGCTTGTGTTTCTCCTCTTGCTACTCTATATTCTTGACTTTACCTCAATTACTTGAGTTATAGCCATGCTGACATTTGGCCTGCTATCTGACTTTAATCACAATGAATATCGATTTCAGATGGTGTTGTTTCCCCTGTTCTCTTTTAGCCCAGCGTGACACTCAAACTGCAAAAGCTGGGCAGGGTCCAGCAGAGCTACTAAGATGAAGACTTCTGGGTTCTTACATAGACTCATAGACTTTGTCTTGTCCCCATCAGGCCTGGTAATTTCCATTTTGTTTTGCTTGTGTGTTAATGGGGACCTCCACTTTTGGCTATGACAGAATTTCAGATATCAGATTAACAATAATTTTTTGATGCTGGAAAACATGAAGTGCAGGATAATGATCTTGCACAAAAACAAATGAGACAAATCTAAATCATGATGGCCGTGTGCACATAGTCAATTCCAATATGGCACAGCAGGATCAAAGTCCTCAAAATAGTATACTAATAACCATTCTGAGGTTATAGGGAACATGGATAAGAATGGAGGGTGCAAGGCCACAGACTGAAGAAGATGCCTCACAGAAGCTTTTATTCACCTCTTTGAAACTTTAGTCAAATACAAGATTATACATAAAGTGACTTTTATCTTGAAATTTGAGAAATAACTTAGTGAGTTTTGTTTGCTGTAACTTGTGTATCATCTAATTGTGTTAAGTTAGATGAACCTTAATTTAGGCAGCTATTATACTTTTTTTCAGTTTTAAATCTATTAGTATTTACTATTATTTTATGAATACATATAATATGAATACACATTTATGGTCATGAGAACTGAGAAGAAGGAGCTTTAAGGATTCTAAAGAAAAGAAATAGGAATATAACCCTGATTTGGTATATGCATGCATATTTATGCATTAAAATGTCAGAATTAAATATATTGACATATAAATAAATGACTGTTAGTCAATAAAATATAGTAATAAAAGGAAAATACAATGTCTTGAAGATAAGAAATATGTCTGATTAAATGGATATTCCAGAGGCCAGCCACTTAGTGCTGACAGATTACACTACAACCGTGAGTGAGAAACAATGTTCGATATATTATGCATTCTTTAACATACCCAGAAAATTCACATCTTCTTTAGAATAAGATAATTGCAAAACTAAAATGAGGAATAATTTAGAACACAGAAACAAAGCCAGAGAAATAACTGAAAGAGGGTTATGAAGTAGTCATAACATAAACTGTATGATTTTCTTTCAAGAGAAATAAATAAATCTGTCCAATAATCAGACATAAAATTGACGATTAGAAATAATCCCAGAACAACATGATTCTTTATCTGAGAGATTCCAAAAACTCTACCAGAAAACTCCTGAAACTAATATATAAGTTCAGCAGTGTTGCAGGGTACAAAGTTAATGTTCAAAAATCAGTGACTTTTTTTATTCACTAAGGATGAAAAAACTAAAAAAAAAAAAACTCCTAAGAGAAACAATTCAATCTATTATAGCCCCTAAAAAAATGAAATACCTTAGTATAAACATAACCAAGGAAGTGAAAGACCTGTAGAACAAAAATTTTTAAACCTTAAAGGAAGAAATTTCAGAAGACACCAAAAAGTGGAAAGACCTCCCATATTCCTGGATCAGTAGAATTAACATCACAAAAATGACTATCCTACCAAAAGCTATACCAATCAAAATTCCAAGTCAATTCCTCACAGAAATTGACAAAGCAATCTCAAAATTCATATGGTAGCATAAAAGGTCCAGGATAGCAAAAATAATCCTGAGTAATAAAAACTATGCTGGGGGTATCACCTTGTCCGACCTTAATCTATACTACAAATCCATAATAATAAAGACAACATGATACTGGCTCCAAAATAGACATGTAGGTCAATGGATATTGACAGACATCAGACCTATCCTCCACTGTAAATGGCCATAATGGAAGAAAACACATGAAACAATAATTTTTTGATGCTGGAAAGCATTTAGTGCAGGATAATAATCCTTACAAAAAGCAAATGAGACAAATCTAAATCAGATGACAACAAACATCTAAACATACTAAACACTGGTGACCCCACAATGTTCACCTGGAACCAAGCCAGCCAAATCTCTCCCCATCTGAAGGCTCAGGGAACTTTGTGTTAGAGGGGATGGCAAGACTGTAAGATCCTAAAGATGGGGAGGTCTGCTGCTGGGCAAGACACTCCACTCAACATAGAGTAGCCACAGCTAGAAATTCACAGCAATGGTACTTGACCTCATCAGACGTGCACCATGGCTGACATGTCAATGTGCCTTCTTGGACTGGTGTGGATCTCAGGAGAAATAACTTCAACCAATAGGACCCTTAGGAGCCAGGGGTCAGACAGAGGTAGGGGAGTATCCATACCAGCAGCCCACCCAAGGAAGGGGCTCTTGGTGTGCCACAGAGGTGTGAACCCCCACTAGAGTAGATGATACAGGGTATCCCAAGACCCCCATAAGCCAAAGGATAAGAGAGTAGGAGGGAGCAGGCTGGACCCATAAAGGAGGGAAGAAAGATGGAAACAGATGAGAGACGGAGGGAAAGGAGGAAGGAAGAGATGGGGGAATGAAGGTGCAAGGAGCATGTTTAACTAGAAAAAAATAAAAATAATTTTAAAAAAACAAGAAATAGTCCTGGAAATATGAAAGGCATGAGGACTACTAGAGCACTTTAAAAGGCTATTAAATTTTCACTTTCTGATCTAACTCCTAACAATAAGAATTAAAAACTAAAGACAAATGTACAAAAGTACATAAAGCCAAAGAGGCTTGTAAATGAAAATAGCAGGTAGATTCCAAGTGGGAATTGACAAGTGGGAGGAGAAAAATCTCAGAACTGAATTACCCAATCATGGCCAAGGTTAATGCCTAGCAAAGCACTTAGAATTTTGATAGAAAACCTGCAATCTGCCTGAGCGGAACAACCAGAGTAGAGAACTTGTCGTAACTACCACCGTTGGAAAGTAGGAATGAGAGTAATAATGTAGAGAGCTAAGCAGAGGGAGCCCACATTTAACATATATACTTTATCCAGCTACTCCTGGGATATGTGTTTGCAGCTGGACTCTTAACAACTCCATCAGAGTGAAGAAAAAAAACTTGGAATGCCAATCCAAGTAAAAAATTAAAAATTTTGAATCCAACAATACTGTATGAAACAACAAAATTTAGAATACAATGGTTGTGGAAATACATTCCAGGTCCTTTAAAACATAATAACTTTACTATCCAAGCTATGATCCAGAATTATATGTGAATAACCAAACAAATAGAAAATATTCTTAGTAGAAAAGAAAGCGATGTAATCATAGAGCATAACCAAAATGGGATTTTTTTTCTACTTGTTCTGTCGTTTTTGTTTTGTTTTGTTTTGCTTTTTATTGCGGTGCTAGGGATCAAATTACTGGTTTTGAACATACTGAACAAATGCTTTGTCCCTGAGCTATACAGTCTCAGAGCTAGCAAAAGGTAATTCTGAAGGATTTATGATAACTATATTAAAGGAAAAACACATACAATGAATGAAAAGAATGACATAAACAAGTCTGAGTAGGGAAATAGAAATTATTATTCACATGGGGATTTTTCAACGGGAAGACAGAGCATCTGAAATTTTAAAATTCAGTAGATGAATTTAATGAAAGTGAATAAAGAATTTGTGAACTAAAAGTAGAACAGAGGAAATTATAAAATTGAAAACATGGCAAAAGGAGAACTGAGAAGTTATAAAAAAAATAGCGCCTAGCAACATGTGGAGTAATACAAACATATTAGAATCTGAGAATACAGGAAGAGAATACAAGAGGTTACAAGTATGGCAAATGTTAACAACTTTGTCCCAACTTTGGTGAAAGATAGAAATTTACACAGTTATAAAGTTACCCCAAGGAAGGCAAATTCAAAACAAGTCATGCAGATTGCTGTCAAGTAGATGAAATCAAAACAGTAAAATCTAAAAATCATCCACAGAAAAATGATTCATTACAAATATAGATGCTACACGCAGTAGCTTATTCCTTACCAAATGCTATGAGAGATAAAAGAATAATATCATTAAAATGCTGGGAGGAAAGAGAAAGCTCATAGTCAGGATAATATTAGATGAATGTGAAATAAAAGCATTTTCAGATTAAAATACTTAAGTCATTTTTTGGCAATGTACCTACAATGTGAGATATGCTAAGTGTTGTTTTTCCGTTGGAAAGAAGATAATGCCACATAGAAATATAAATCTTCAGGGACGCAAGGGAACAGCATATATAGTAATGCCTATTTAAGGGGAAAAGATTTTTTTTGCCTTTTTCATCTATATTTCTTTAAAATATCTAGGACTTCCTAAAGCAAAAATTAAAAAAACTTCTGTGCCAATTAGTTACAGGTGTCAACAATTGAGGCTGAGGTTTGGAGCACATTTTTGAAGAATCAGTAGTTAAGGCAAAGCCTCAGAACGTTATAGGAGAGTGTCTAGTTGATGTGGGAAGACCCAGCTCATGAGAGATGGAGGTATTCCCTGGACAAGTGGATAAGATGGAGAGAGCTGGTTCAGTAGTTTAGTATACTTCTGCAGACTCACAGACAGGCAAGTAAGTTTGCCTCTCTCTCAGCAATTCCTCTAGTTCTAGTTTTGTCTAGTTCCTTCAGCTTCTGTATTGCTGTGAACTCTCCTGACAAACTGCATTATAAACCTATAACCAGAATTGTAAGCAAGAATAAAGGTTTTTGTTCCTCTAATTTGTTTGATTGTATATTTATAATCAGCATAAAAAGAAACTATGTTAACTTCCTTGTAGAGCTTGAAATGTATTTAGAGGTAATGCACATAAGTGACTTTAGGATAAAGAACTAGGGAGTGATGCATGCTATTATTTTGTTGCAAAGTTTCTACTTCCAATGTGAAGAAGTTCAATATGAATGCAAAGAAATAATTATAAATTAGAGATATATAGCAAAATCATTAGAATGACCATAAGGATGACTATAAATCCAGGTAGCTTGAAAGGCAATAAACAAAGTAAAACAGAATAATAAAAGCTACATAATTAAGTTAAAAGCAGGTAGGAAAGAAGGAAAACAACCCCAAGAAAAGACAATACAGAAAACAAAGTGCAAGAATAAATAGAGAATCAAGGATCAATTATACAACATCTCCCAAGGTGAATATTAAACACTAAAAGCTGTATACAACAAGCATTCAGCAAGGATTATACTCAATGGGAAAAAACTTGAAGCATTCCCGCTTCGATCAGGAACTAGACAAGGCTATGCACTCTCACCACTTCTATTCAATATTGTACTTGAAGTCTTAGCTGAAGCCATAAGACAAGAAAGGGACATAAAGGGATTCAAATCGGCAAGGAAGAAGTCAAGCTATCCCTATTTGCAGATGACATGATCCTATACCTGAGTGATCCCAAAAACTCTACCAGGAAGCTCCTGGAACTAATACAGAAGTTCAGCAGGGTGGCAGGATACAAAATAAATGTACAAAAATCAGTGGCCTTCCTATATGCCCAGAATGAAAGAAGTGAAAAGCCTTGAGAGAAACAATCCCATTTACTATAGCCCCTAAAAAAATGAAATACTTTGGCATAAACCTAACCAAGGAAGAAAGAGACCTTTACAATGAAAACTTTCAAACCCTAAAGAAAGAAATTGCAGAAGACACCAGAAGGTGGAAAGACCTCCCATGTTCCTGGATTGGCAGAATCAATATTGTAAAAGTGACCATCCTACCAAAGGCAATATACAAATTCAATGCTATACCAATTAAAATCCCAAAGAAATACTTTAAAGAAGTTGACCAAACAATCTCAAAATTCATATGGAGGCACAAAAGACCCAGGATAGCAAAGACAATCCTGAGTAACAAAAACATGGCTAGAGATATCACCATACCAAACCTTAGTCTATACTACAAATCCATAGTTATAAAAACAGCCTGGTACTGGCTCCAAAATAGACACACAGATCAATAGATAAGGTTTGAAGACCCAGATATAAGCTCACACAACTACAGCCATTTGATCTTTGATAAAGGGGCCCAAAAAATACAATGGAAAAAGAACAGTTATCTTCAACAAATGATGCTGGCAAAACTGGATCTCCACATGCAGAAGATTAAAACTGGACCTGTACTTGTCATCATGTAGAAGAATTAATTCCAAATGGATCAAGGACCTTGATATAAAGCCAGAGACTATAAAAACCATAGTTGAAAGGGTAGGGAACTCCCTGAAGCTGATTGGGCTACGACAACAGTTCCTAAACGGAAATCCAATAAGCACAGTCATGCAACCAACTCTCAACAGATGGGATCTTGTGATATTAAAGAGCTTCTGTTCAGATAAAGAGATTGTAACACAAGCACAAAGGCAACCCACAGAATGGGAGAAAATCTTCACTAACCATATATCTGATAGAGCTCTATTATCCAGAGTGCACAAAGAACTTAGAAAACTAAACACCAAGGAAACCAATGGCCCAATTAAAAAATGGGTCCTGGAACTTAAAAGAAACTTTAACAGGGATGAAATTAAAATGTCTAACAAATATCTTTAAAAATGCTCCACATCCTTAGCCATTAGGGAAATGAAAATCAAAACTTCCCTGAGATATCATCTCACCCCAGTCAGGATGGCAAAAATCCACAATACAAACAACAACAAATGCTGGAGAGGATGTGGAGAGAGGGGAACTCTCCTACATTGCTGGTGGGAATGCAGGCTCATACAGCCACTCTGGCGAGTCATCTGGAGATTCTTAAAGAAGTTAAAGATTGAAATGCCATATGACCCTGCTATCCCACTTTTGGGAATAACCCACCATACAGCAAAAATTCACCTCGATAGCACAAGCACAACTATGTTCATAGCAGCACTGTTTACAATAGCAAAGTCATGATATCAACCCAAATGTCTAACAGTTGACGAGTGGATAAGGAAACTGTGGTACATCTATACAATGGAATACTACTCAGCCATCAAAAATAATGAATTAATGGAATTTGCCAGGTAATGGATGGAATTAGAAACAATTATATTGAGTGAAGTATCCAGACCCAGAAAAATAAGTGCCATATGTACTCCCTAATAGGTGGCTCCTAGTACCAAACCCACTTAGAGACACTCAAGGATAAATCTCTGTAATACTTACAATAATTGCAAGGATTATGAACAGGAGGGATGGGGTAGGAGGGCCACACCAGAAACAAGGAGAGAGGGGACCATGTTACACCATAGAAAATAGGCCACCATCAAGGACTGCAAGTAAGTAATGAGACATCTAGTTAAGTTCACAGACTTTCCTTCCTGATCATTTACAACTGATGGGGTATGATCTCACCAAAAGAGGAGGGCATATAGTCTGGCAGATAAAAAGTAACCATTTGCAAATGGGTGATTGACCCCTCCCTCACTGCAGTTTCCTACTTTTATTACATCTATCTTTGAATGTACTCTTATAACAAGACTCTAGTTTAACAGCTTTTTATCTCTGGCCAGGGGGTGACATCCAATACCCATCAGGGTGAAGTGAAGAGCATTGCAGGAGCAGAAAAACTGGAAAAAAATCAACAAACCATAATCCAGAAGTTCAGAGACTCTATATCAACGACCTGGAACTAGGCCAGACTAATCTCTCCCCATCCTGAAGCTCAGGGAAATTTGCGGAAGAGGGGGCGGTAAGAGTGTAAGAGCACAAGGATGGAAGGAGCAATGATATGCAAGATATTCCACACAAGTTAGGGCCGAAGCAATAATAATTGGACTTTGCATGCCCTGAGCAATGTCCAACACACTATTGACCCCACAAAGTCTAGCATTTGCTAAAGGCACTAGGATCGTTGGAGGAAAGGGATTGACAGCCACAGTAGTGTTCTTATGCTTAAGGGGAACACAGGAAAGGGTTCTGGGAAACGCCACTGGGTCCTTGCACCTCACAGAGAGGAGGACCCAGAGGAGAGTCTGGCATGCAAATTGAAGGATGCTCCGGTGATGGGAGGGGGAGGCACTGGGGGATGAGGAGGGAGGGGGCAGGGGAGGGGGACACAGGGTTGTGGGAGGTTGGAGGGAGGGAGAGGACCAGTGTACCTCTTAAGTTTGTATGAGTGGAAATAAAAAGAAAAAAAAAGTTAGCCAACAGTTGTACTTCTTCACTAGTTCAATAAATTGGCATTTCCTGGTTAAAAAAAAAAAAACACTAAAAGCATGCATGCAAGTAAATATGAAAATGTAGGACATTTCCAAAGTAAGCAAAAAGGAAAATTAAGTAATACAAGATGATTCCTGAAGTCACCCTTGGACCTCCACGACACACACAGTGCTCTCGCTCTCTCTCTCTCTCTCTCTCTCTCTCTTTCTCTCTCTCTCTCTCCCTCTCTCTCTCTGTCACACACACACACACACACATAGAAAGAAAGAAAAAAATAGCGTGAACACTTTTTTCAATAAGAAAAAGCTTAAGAGAATGATTATCAACAATGTTTTGGTATGGTGCAGCTATTGAAACATACCTCTTGATAGTAAGAAGGAAGCTTATAAGTCTCAGGAGATGAAACTTTCTAAGATCAGGAAGATTCTCAAGGCTCCTACCCTAGAGTACATAAGCAGTGACATGGCTGAACTGACTGTAAATGATGCAGGGAGCTCTACAGATTGAGCTTTCCCATAACCTATGCCAGGATGGAGTTCAAATCACCCATGTTGGTGAGTAAGGTGAGTAATCATCCTTAGGGTTCCTGTAATCAACCCTATTTATTGATTGGCCAAGCTAGTCTTCAGTGCAAACATTCCTTTGGTCTGCTTTCAGTGTTCTATCTGAGAAGGACAGAAAAGCTTCTCCCCAAGAAAAATCACACAAAACAATTGGTACCAAATCAAAGCTGAAGATGAGTTGGTGAGGAGCAGTTGCCTGATCCCTGAGATGAGAGATGAGTCGTGCAACTGAGGCTGATCTGCCTTAAGGTGGAGGATCCCATGGGACAATCCCTCATGGCCATCTGCCACCCAAACAGAGGTCCCCTCTGAGAGTGGAGCTTACTTGTGGGAAATCTCAAGGTGGTTATTTTCCTCTTGGTGGTATATGATTGAGTAACTTGCAAATGAATGGGGTTCACTATGTGAATGTAGGAATGCTCCCCAAATGGTGGCAGTACTGGAGAATATATTACAATCTCTAAGAAGCATATATAAGACAGGCAGTAGGCAGTGTTGTATGGTCTTTGCTGTGAGCAATAAGACACACAACTGAGGCTGAGATAGCTGCCCAGAAAGAATTGTCCGCAAATAGGGAAAATTACAATGGAGGAAAAACATGTAGATGCAATCCTTTACATTAGCCTCTGATTTGGCAGAAAAGTGGAAAAAAGGGAGGATGAGATGGTAGTACTGGCTTTGCCATCTCTTACACCTGGCATAGTGCAAGGGAAAGAGTACAGTTATACCGTGCTAAGGAGTTTTCTGGGATCCCAAAAATGAGCAGTCTATGGGAAAAATCAGTTAATGAAAGGGAAGAGGAACCTCTTGCCCAACCTTCAATACAGAGGAAGGGAAAAGTCCAGAATTCAGCATGCAGCAGTACAGGAAACCATGAGAATCAGGGAACACATTGCCTCTGAGTTGCTTAAATTGGACCAACTTAAATAAGCCTCTCAAAGCATGGTGATAAAGGGAATCAGTCCAAGTGCTATGGAAGTTATGGAAGCAGAGAAAATAATGATGATATTACTCATTCCTCCTTGAAACAAAAGCTGTGCAACCTGAGACAGTATACTGAATATCAATCCCAGTTGGTTCATCCATGGTATTAGGAACATTTGGTTATAGCCAGCTAAGGGCCCCATGCATCACATAGAGTGACAGACAATAAAGGAGAGACAGATGTTACTGAAGGAACTGACCTGTATTTACATATGTATATGATAAGTATGTGGTTCACTTGACTGGGAACAGCCGTGTTCACCTGAAAATGAAGGAAGAAATGAGTTCAAATTGACCTTGGGATAATAAAATATAGGGCTCTGTTGGCTTTGCTGAGCCCCATATTGGGATGTCACCTTCGTGAAATACAAGAGACTGGCAAATATGAATGACTTTGTTGGCATGTAAATCAGGTTCATACAGTGTAAAACCAATCAGCTGAGGATGAGAGACAGACAAAATAGACAGAGGGTTCTATCCCTATCCCTTGAAGACAAATGCATAAGATTTGTATTGAGCCAGAGCTCCTAGGGAAAAATTAAAGGAATCAAATGTGGTGGTAGGGAGCTTCAGGAAGGTTCTAAAGTCTGAGCAGCAGTTCAGAGAAGAAACAAATGATAAAGTAGTACAGGTGGAAAACATTAAAGTTATCCTTAAGTTGGGAAGCTATCCCTCCATAGTATGTGGTATACATTTTTCCTCTGTAAGAAAGTATACCAGGGATGGAAATTGTTTGCTTGACCTGCGGCCCTTAGAGTAGCTAGATGTGGTCCATGGAAAGGTAAGAGTCATGATGCAGGATCAGAGCCTGTTAGAACTAGGGAGCCAGGTCCAGTAACACACCACAACCATGAGGGCCATCTTATTATCCGTTGGGCCAGAACTAAGACAAACAGCACAACCCAACTCTACTGAGACCATCGTAGGTGGAGAGATGCTCAGTCACCACCACAAAAGCAGCAAGAGTCAAGGTAGTGTAGACCAAGTGGTTCATGGAGAATGGCTGGGGATTATGGATTGCTAAATAGTGAAGTGGGCCTATGCTGGTGTACCCGGCATTGCTCTATTGATGAAACAGCTGAGATAAGTGATAAGATCTGCACATGCTACATTGGACCTTGCTGACATTTCTTTTATTGGTATCTCTTAAAACTGCCCAAGGCTACTGACACTAGCTTGGAGCAGACAGGAGCAAGTCTTAGAGATTCTGTCCACTCTCTGTCAAAAGGTCTCTTTATATAATATTAACCTTTGAACCCTACAGATTTCAAATAGCATCTGGAAGAACAGTAAAAACAGCAACTTAAAAGTTTAGACATACAAAGCACATTGCACAGATGTACAAGGCACTTTCAAAAGCCATAAAGTAGGGTAAAATCCCAGTGTCAGGGGTAATTTTACCTTCCTGCAAAGTGTTGGTCCAGGTGGTCACTGAAGCCCTGTAAACCATAAAGGCTATTTTTTACTCTTGTGGGTCACATGCAAGAAGTGGGCAGACCGTTCCATATTCTTTGCTGGCAGGACTTGAAGAAAGCAGGTGAAGATTGAGTTAGAAGTTCACCTCCTGATGGCTACCCTTTGTAGAAGGCTTTTTTGAAGGCATTCTTTAGGAATCTGCAAGAGAATTGTCGCCGGTAGCTCTGCTTAATTATAGACCATGTGATGATTACCCATGTGATGATGCCAATGTGCCATAGTGTAATAGTGAATGCCTGCTATAGATGCAACCAACTGCTTTCCAGCTGGACACTTTAGTCACACGTCTCAGGAAGGAACTCCCATCTGGTACTGTGAGCCAAGGCAAAATCCTGTGGATGAGGAGGTCATAGACTCCAGCAGGGAACCAATTGCTATTATTTTGCTAAATACATTGCAGGTGCATTTGCCTTATGAACATTTGTGACCATGTCCACAGATTATTGATGATGTCAGTTTTAATCAGTTAATCAGTTGGTCATGGAGGGAAAATTCTTTTTCAGTCAGCAATAGTTACTATAGAGACTCACAACCCATTCAGTTTCCTATGAATAAATGATAGTTGCTTTCATCTAATGCTCAGCCATAAATGGAAGAAAAAAAAACAAACATTTGTATCTTCCCCTTCCACTGATCCAGGAACTTTGCAGAATAGGAGAGAAAAGAGACTGTGAGAGCCAGATTGAAGTGCTGTGTGATTATTTCCTGGAAGTTGAAGTATCTGCTCCTAGTGGGAAGAAATGAGCTTGCAAGAGTTGGGAATCTAAACAAATCTCATGAATCTAATGAAACCTGTGACATTCAGAAAGTTGCCAGATCCACAAGACCCTTGTCCAGGGTTATAAAAGCATCATACAAGTACTAGAAAGAGGAGGCTCTTTGTCAGCCAAGCTGTCTGCAAGTTGTGCAGGGAGCTCCAAGAATGAAGTTCTTCTCAGTTACCACCTGTGCTGGGCTGAGATTTCCAGGGATATAGCTGCCTTTGAATCACCTGTGCTTCCATAAATAACCCTGATCGACTCATTGGCTCACCAAGTTAGTCTAAGGTGGAATCATTCCTTGTATGTTCTATTGATACCTTATCTGGTGTGACTGCATTAACGTCTCCCCAGGAAAAGTCACAAGGCAGAGATATCTATAAAAGAAGTGAGTTGTAGGGCAATCTACCAATCCAAAATCAGGAGAGGTAGATGAGTCCAGGAGATCTGGCCAAAATATGACTACTTGCAGATGACACCAAGGAAACCATAGACTCTAAGGAGCATTCCATTTGTAATATTGATAATTTGCTGGAGGTCATTATGTGGATTAGGCTAAAACTTCAAAATTCCTGGTAACATGCTTTCCTGGTCTCTATCTGTAGGAACATCATGAAATACTCATAATAAAGACCCAACAAAAGATCAGCTCCTGATTCTGGCAGGTATAAAAGAAATGCAATCATTATGATGTATGTCCAGAGCATACTCTATAATAGCAGAAAATTTTTCCAGAATTATATTGCAGCTAGAAGTACATTCTGCCTTTTCCAATTATCTATATACAGTTTGTTGAACAGAAGTAAAGGCTTCAAGGAAATAGATCAGAAACCACATCTACACAAGAAAATAGAATGGGAGGTGCGACAGAACTCTGTATCTGCATACTAGATCAATGCTTGTGAAGGCATACCTCCAAAACAATGCCACTAAAGCACTGAGATTTAATGAGGCCATTAAGACCCTTTCCCTCCCCTGCAAAATATCTATAGTCCAATAGGGCTCTAGTACATATGAAAGAGCTAAACATCACACTCTCAAAGAAGCATTCTTAGGGAAAGCCAAAGTCAGGACTGGAGAAAAATGCAGGGATTTTTCTTCAATAATGTGAAGCCCCTGGCAATGGTAAATACCAAATATTACTAAATGCTACCAGATTACCATAAATCCTCATAGTAGAAGTCATTTTAGTTTAGTTGCTACTACTCAATAAAAGTTAACCAATTTCAGCAAAACAAGAAAGAAAAAGAAATCCACTCACTTGTAGACAGACAGACACACACACACACACACACACACACACACACACACACACACACACACACACACCCTAGAAAAAACAGTAGGCAATGGAATCTAACAATACATAGAAACTGTGATTCAAATAATTATATTCAGTTTTTGTGACATCCTGATTTTTCTCATTTATCAAGGACAAGGTCTCCTTATGAATTTCACATTTTTCTTTCAGTCTCCTTTTGCTACATCTCATTCTCCTTCAAACTTTTTATTTGCTCTGCATACTCTTCTTAGATGAATTTTCACATTTTCCTGGCTTTGAGTACAGAATATCTTTCCTAAATAAGACTACTTTCCTGATTTACTGTCCCTTTATCCACTAAACTACTGAACACTTCAATGGCTTATAGACTCTTCCAGCTATTACATATGAAAATAATTTCAACAGCTTTCCTTCTAAGTCTTTTCCTCATCTGTCTTAGTATAGGAATGCTTAGATGCCATTCTAAATTGTCTTCTTCATGTTAAATTAGAGTAAGAGAGAACTTTATGTGGCAGCTCAGGTAAGATAAGAGACTGAATTACAGAGACAATAATGAGTGTGAGGTGAGGAAGACACAGCTTTGAAATTTGTCTTAGGAGAAATAACAGAGTTTATAGTAAATTGACTTTAAAATATGAGGATCTTGGCTTATATACTTGGTGGTTAGATTGACATGGAAGAGAAAGCACCGATTAAAAGTCTACAAGTAATGAGGTTGTTTTGGAGTTAGTTTTGAGGTGGCTACACATGACCTATCCAAAAGGAAAAATGATGCCATCTGCTAAGCACTTTTCCTTGTGTTCCCTCATAGACTTGAAAGGATGCATATAAGCTTACTTTTGAGCATTTTCTGAGAACTGCCAGTAGGGTAGTGAGACAGAAAAGGAAGAAGATCCATAAAATGAGTTTTTTTAGCCAGTAACAATGGAGCAAAAAAAAAAAAATATATATATATATATGACAGTGCCAAGAGGTTGTGCATGAGACCCTGATGGCATATGCTACACTAAGTAAATGGATCTGCAATTCAGAGAAATGTTTACCTTAGGGATAGATCTGTAAATCCTGAGCAGAGAGATAGGCAACCTTACACTTTCAAAACCCTGCATTTATAGGACTGACCAAGACCATTTCCAAATGTTAAATAAGAACTAAAAAGGGGTTGAGTCTGTTACATGCCTATATAGTGGCCAACAAGTCAAGACAAAGTACCTTAGAGGATGGATAACTATGACTAGGGGACAGTATCTAAATATACAGTATCTAAACATTATTCTGAAAGAGAGAGAGAGGTGAAGGAAGAAGAAAAAAGGAAAGAGGGAAGGTAGAAGAAGGGGAGGATAGAGGAGGGGAGGGGAAGAAAAGGCCCCACCCAGTTCACTGATCAGTAAAGTTTTGAGGGAAACAAAACAGATATGTAGGAAGCCTGCATGTCTTGTGATGCTGTTGATTCTTAACTTTCCTTCATATTGTATGGGATACATACTTGGAGCTATAAATGTGAAGTTGCTGGGTGAATCACTGAAAGTATTATTTCTGTTCTCAACTTAGGTAAGTTCTCACATTTAAGGATTGATTAGGTCATTGCTTCAACCTTGGCTTCATACTTCATCCTTTTGCTAGAACTCCTCATGTATATATACAATCCAATGGACAAATAAGGTATGTTTTTCAGTTCTCTGAGAAGTTTGAGCCAAAATGTAAGAGCTTAAAACATATTGAGCCAACCTGGAATATAACCTGGATCTCAGATTCCATAGTTATTTTTAATGAAAATGCCCCATTAGTAGTTTGATCTACCCAGAACTAGACATAACTTCCTAGTAGAGTCTAGTATTTTTCTTCCAGAACCATGGCTATTTTGCTTTAAAAATCTGTCTAAGAAATCCTTGCTGCCATTTCACATATCCAAGTATCTCACACCTGGTTGGATTTTGACTTAACATGAAAACAGTTCCTGCTAATTTCATGTACTTTATGAGTTCTACTTGTACTCAAACAGAGCATATCAAAAAGCCAACCACATCTAGGAAAATGGTAGTTACAGAGTTTGCAGTGAAATTTATCTTTATCCCATTTAAGTCTTAATAATCTTCAGCTGCACTCTTTGCACCTTTTACTCTTTCCATCTAGTTCTTCCTCTCTTTCCCTCAAAAAAAAAAAAAAAGTCTTTCTAAGCTTGGTGTCAATTGGAAAGTATTTGTATATCCTGGCTGTTAAAATGGAAAGTGTGAATTTACAGAAAGTCTCGTAAGTAGAGATGGTGGGAAAGTCAGTAGAGTGATGGAGCACAGTAGATGGTTGTGGGGTGCTTGGGAGACAGAGCCAAGAAAGTGAGACACACAGACCAGAGTCAATCAGGCTCAGATTTCAGTCTCCCCACCTTTGTGCCAAAGAAACGTGTTAGATGCAGGGTGAAAATGCTCTCATCTTAGCCAAGAAGAGAGGGCCTATGAGTGTGCTACTTTCTTCAGAGACGAGTGTGGGACGCTTTCCGCCTTCACTGAGTCTTGGTGACACTATCAAAGCCAGACTAAATCTAAACAGAGTTCTGAATACAAGAAAACTAAGGTTTTTTTAAAATAATAATAACAACAACAATACTATGCTTCCCTTGCATCCCCATATTCCCAAAATAACAAAGGAAATTTAAGTCCCCACTCCCCAAAATTATGACAGCACTGTGATCTCCTTAGAGTCAAGTCTAGGGGCAAAATTCACAAGCAAATACCTAAGAAACAATAGCTTAAAGTTTTACTTTCCCAGAAATTGAAGAGGATACAATAAGGTAGAAAGACCTCCCATGCTCATGAATTAGTAGGGTTAATATTGTAAAAATGCAATATACAGATTCAATGCAATCCCAACCACAATTCTATGCAATTTTTCACAGAAATTAAAAAATCAATCTCAAAATTCATACGGAAATCCCAAAGGTCTCAATTAGTCAAAACAATCTTGAGCAAAAACACTGCTGGAATACCACTATACCAGATTTCAGGCTATACTATAGAGTCAAAGTAATAAAAAAAATTATGATACTGACACAAAACAGATGCATCAATCAATGAATTAGAACAGAAAACCAAGATATAAGCTAAGACACTTACAGTCACTTGATTTTTGATGAAGGTACCAAACATATACATTGGAGAAAAGGCAGCACCTTCAACAAATACTGGCTGGAAAATTGGAAATTTACATGTAGAAGAATGAAAATTTACCATTATTATTTGCCTTGCACAAAAAAAATTAACTCCAAGTATATCAAACGAGTACACGTAAAGATTTTCTGGACAGGACCCCACATGTACAAGAAATAAGACCAATAACTGGGACCACATGAAATTAAAAGGCTTCTGTTCTGAAAAAGAAACTGTAATTGAGAAAAGCACATCTACAGAATGGTAGAAAATCCTTGCTACTTATGTATCTGACAGAGAATTAATCTGTATAGTAAACAAAGGGCTCAAAAGAGTAAACATCAAGATAGCAAACAACCCAATTTTTTTCTCCCACATTTTATTATTTTTCCAATCATACAAGATCAGTAGGTACCCCCATCCTTTCCCTCCATCCTCCCCTCCCTAGTTCCCCCTTATAATCTCTCTCCCCTTTCCCCCTTCCTTTTACCCCTCTCCCTCCCTTCTTTCTCCCAGTGCCTCCCCCTACCTCCCTCCCATCCCCTGGAGCATCCTTTTGTGTGAATGCCAAACCTTCCTCTGAGTCCTCCACCCTAGTGAGGGGTAAGGACTCAGTGACAGAGCCTGGAGCCCTTTCTTGGGCTCCCTGTTAGTATGGGAACTCTATTATATCTATTAATCCCTTGCCTCTAAGGATCCTATTGCCTGGAGCCTGATCCCCTGTGATCCATATTAGACTTTGGGGGTGGTTGACATGTCAGCCATTGTGCAGGTCATGCAAAGTCCAATTATGGCTACTGAAACCCTAACTTGTGTGGAGTATCTTGCATATCATTGGTCATCCTCATCTTTCGGCTCTTACAATCTTGATTCCCCCTCTTCCGCAAGGTTCCTTGAGCTTTAGAATAGGGAGAGATTTGGCTAGTCTGGTTCCAGGTGATTAATGTAGGGTCTATGGTGTTCTGAATTATGGTTTGTTGTTCTTTTCAGATTTGCTTTTCCTGCACTCCCTTGGCTCCATCCTGATTGGTGTCAAAGGTCACCTCCTAACAAAAGATAAAAGGCTATTTAAACGAAGATCTTACTATAAGAAGATACTCAAAAGTAGATGGAATAGGAGTAGGACACAGCAGTAAGGGAAGGTCAGTGTCCCATTTGCAGGATGGTTACCATTTATCTGCCAGTCCCTATACCCTCCCTGATTGATGAGATCAAACCTCTTCAGTCCCAGGGGAATAGAAAGGGAAGTGAGAGTGAGCTTCACCAGATGTCTCCATACTTAACATGCAATACTTGAAGGTGACCTATTTTCTCTACTGAAGCATGATCCCTCTCTCCTTATTTCTGGGGGGGACTTCTTCTCCTTTCCTGCTGTTTATAATCTTTGCGATTACAGTAGGCATTACAGAGATTTATCTTTGCATATGTCATTAAGTGCATTTGGTACTAGGATCCATCTACTAGGAAGTACATATGGTGTCTAATTTTCTGTATCTGAGATACTTCACTCAATATAATTTTTTCTAATTCCATCCATTTCCTGGCAAATTTCATTAATTCATTTCTTTTGATGTTGAGTAATATTCCATTATATAAACATACCACATTTTCCCTATCCATTCGTCAACTGCCAGGCATTTGGGTTGATTCCATGACTTTGCTATTGTAAATAATGCTGCAATGAACATGGTTGTGCTCATGTCACTGTAGTGAATTTCTGCATTATGGGGGCTTATTCTCAGTAGTGCTGTAGCAGGGTTATATGGCATTTCAGTCTTTAACTTTTTTAGAAATCACCATACTAATCGCCAAAGTGGTTGTATAAGCCTGCATTCCCACCAGCAATGTATGAAAGTTCCCTTCTCTCCACATCCTCTCCTGCATTTGGTGTTGTTGTATTGTGGATTTTTGTGATCCTGATTGGGGTGAGATGACACCCAAGGGAAGTTTTGAATTGTATTTCCCTGATGACTAAGGATGTGGAACATTTTTTAAGATATTTATTAGACATTTCAATTTTGTCCCTGGAAAAGTTTATTTTGAGTTCCCAGGCCCATTTTTTAATCGACAACCCAATTTTTTAAAATGGACCTTAGAACTAAAAATAGGCTTTTCACCAAAACTCAAATTTTAAAGAAATACCTCTTAAAAGTTTTCAACTTCTCTGGTTACTGGTCATCTAGGAAATGCAAATTAAAACTACTTTGAGATATCACCTTACTATAGTCAGAATTGCTAAGACCAAGAATACAAACAACAGTGAATACTGGTAGGTATGTGAATAAAAAGGAACACTTATTCATTGTTGGTGGGAGTGTAAAATTGTGCAACTATTTTAGAAATCAGTATCGAAATTCATCAAAAGCTGAAAATGGAATTTTATTATATGACCTAATTATGCCACTTCTGGAAATATACCCAAATGACTTTACATTTTATTATAATAATACCTATATACTTATATATATATATATACTTATATATATACATATATATACTTATATTAATTGCAGCTCTATTCTAACAAGGAAAAGAAATCAGCCTGCATGTCCATCAATAAAGGAATAAGTAATGAAAATTTGCTCTATATGCACAGTACTGTTCAGCCACCAAGAAAAATGAACTTTGCTGGTAAATGCATGGACCAGAAAAATATTATATTGAGTGAGCTATCTCAGACACAGAAAGATAAATGTCGAGTGTTCTTTCTTATATGCAGATACTACCACTGAAATTTTGATTAATATATTTAATTTGGAATTCCTGAAATAGCCAGAAACTTGAAAGGGACCATTAAGCAGGGGTGGGAGAAAGGGATATGGTGATAATAAAACTGGCAAGGTGGAAAGGGGCTAATGAGTGAAAATGCTTAAAGGTTGGAGATGAGTGTCTCCAACAGGAAGGTCTGAAAGAGTAACAAATAGCACTAAAGTTGTAAGATGCAACAGACAGAAATCTTTACAGTAGCAATATACGAAAAACAATGTTGTTTAAAAAAAGAGTGAGAATGACATAACCTATATAAGGGAGCAAGACAGAGAAAGATAAGGCAAAACAAAAAATAATCTATGAAGCTTCAAATTGAACCTAAAGGTGATTAAGATTAAATAACATTCTAAGTACCAGGTATGTGATACCTTCTAATATGTTGCTGGTCAAAGCAAAGGCCCCCCAAAGTATAGGCTTTTGTTATTACTCTTGGTTGCCCTCCAAAAACTGACAGTAAGATTACTGCTAAAGAAGCAACACAACTGACAACAGGACATGGATTAAAAATCGGCAGCTGCTATTGGTCTGGAAGTTTCCCCTTGTTGGACAGCTTCTTAGTACCATAAAGTGCTATCAAGCCATGGAGGGAGAAAAGCAATCAACAGTTTCATCAGTCCATTAAAACTTCAAGCTGCCGTAGCAACCATCTGGCAAGAGGTGACCATCAGTGTAGTAATGGCATGACTGTCCAGAGGTAGCTAACAGCTTTCTTATTGAATTTAAGGGCCACTTTTCAGCAGGGGTAACATTGCTGGTAATATAAACTAGAACAGTCCTTGGGTGCAGAAGACACAGGCCCTGGATATAACCTATTAAGATTAAGATATATCATCATACCCGTAGATTAGAGGAGCATTTGGCACTCATCATACAAGCTTCCTTTTTCAATGAAAAGGTTTTATCACAGAAAACCATAATTGGCCAATATGCATAAAATAAGCGATGACAGATTGCTTGGCCCTAAACAGGATATCTAAGTAATATGCTTCCCACACACCCCAATACTCAGGGAATATCTCAGAGGAGGTAGTGGTAAGATTATTTAGATTATCCCTAAAGAGGGCAGGGGTGTGGCCAGACATTATCTTCTGAACGTGTCAAGACTGTCGCAGCCATGAACTCCCTGCACCTATGTATTTACACAAGACCTGCATGAGATTTGTCCTATTAACATTTCACGATGGAAGGGGACTAATATCAAGAGGTCATACACCTCTTTGAGAGATTGATGAGGGTTGATGCTGACGTGGGAGGGAAGATGCTTTCCTTCATGTTATATCCACTGACATGATTCATGCTCCCCCAAGTACTCAGACATATCCCATCAAATTTAACTCAAGTAAAACTCATGGGTTACTCATGAAATGACATGAAAATAGGAGGGAAATTGGCAGGGAAGAAGAAAAATTATAATGGGAAGAGGAGAGGGGATGGGTTTGAGGACTGAGGTGTGAAAATATTATATATCTACTGTCATCGTTTGAAATGTATCCCCCACAGTCTCATGTGTTTGGCAAGGTCATGGCACCTTGACAGGTGGAGCCTTGCTGGAGGAAGGCAGTCACAAGGGGTGGGCCTTGAGGGGGATTAGTCCCACCCTACCTCCAAGAGACATCTCCCTTTGCAGCAAGCAGTCTTGCAGTTCTCAGCCTCCAAGATGTCTGCAGTGACTTAGCCTCCTCTCTCTGTGGCCAGCCAGCCATGCTAGCTCTGCCTTGAGAAACTGAATCTCCCCTCTGGAACAGTAAGCTGAACAAATCTCCCTTTCTCCCTGAAGTTGCCTGACTTTGGGTGCCCTCTCACATCAATAGTTAAGTTTGTATGAGTGGAAATAAAAAAATTTAAAAAAGAGTATCCATTATACATAGATTCATATATTTCATGTATGAAATACTAAAAGAATTTATAAAAAAGGGAAAAATAGCTTTTACTATCCCCTTGACCTGTCTCTTTCAGAAAAGTTATTAGATCTTCTTTAAGGTTAAGCAAGAAAAACAGTTCATTAAAGCTACAGGAAACTGCTGGAGATACAAGCCAACTGGCACAAATGGACCTTTTGGTGACTGAAAAATGATCTTGGCTCCTTCATGTTTATAGACTTTATTTGGATTTTTTAAATCCAGCATGATTTTATAAGTACTGTTAGAGAAGACATGTCTTTAGTTTGCAGTTTCCACTTTCCTAGAAGCTAGTTCTTCCTTCTTAGGTTGAGACCATCCTCTATATCCATGCCTGCATCCCCTACACATCTAACTTCACAGCTCCAGGGCCACCTGCTAGCCAATTTTGGGACCTGTCCTTCAGGTTCTCAAGTGGAGATCCTTCCCAGAGTTTTGCCAAATTCAGAGTAATCAGGGCTGCTTTGTGGATGTACTTTACTGGGGCTACTGCATTTCTGAGAATGAAGCTCATCATGAAATATGATGACCTGTGCAATGGCTGTCATGTCAATGACCCCCCCAAAGTCTAGCATGGATCACAGGCAGTCGATCCTTAGAGGCAAGAGATTAACAGTCATAACAGTGTTCCCATACTAAAGGGGGCCCAAGAAAGGGTCTTTACACTTCACGCTGGTCATTCCTCTTCCTTTTATTTATTATTTTATTATTTTTCATTTATTTATTTTTCCCCAATCATATAAGCCCAATAGGTACTCAAATTACCCAACTGCTTAAAATATCATTTCCCTGATGTACTCACTGTTGTATATTCTGAATGCAGTGTTGTTCTTGGTTAACTATTTTATGCCTTTGTATTAGAAAATATAAAATTCTGTGAAAAGAATCTTTTGATCTTAAAAAAATTCCTTATTCTGTAGCAAGAAATAAATTGCTGTTCTTGAGAACTTTCCAATCAAGAATTTGGCAGAAGCAGATAAATATCTATCATTTTGATGTTTTGTTAATGTTTTCAAACAACTTACTTTGAAATCAGAATCACTTCATTGTCTTGTGTGTGTGTGTGTGTGTGTGTGTGTGTGTGTGTGTGTGTATCAGACAGCCTTATGTGTGTCCCTGTGGAGGACCAAGGGTAACTTTGGGAATCATCCTGGATTGATTTTACCTCCTTTTTGCTTTGCTCTAGGCTTTTCCAGGCTTTGACTTCCAGATCACATTAGTGATCAGAAATGAAGTGTAATTCCCCAGCCCTTCCCCATAAGAGCTAAGTAAAACCTTACTATAAGTTGAAGAAAGTTCCTTCCTGAGTCATGGGTTGTGAATATGAACTGTTGTTGCATCTGACTGCCTGTGCATGGATTGTAGTGTGGTATATGTGGAGGATACTGAAATTTACAATGCTTAATAAAAATCTAAAAACTAGAATTACATTTAAGCCACACTGAAGAAATTTAAGTCCTTTTCTGCTCCCAAGATAAACTTTGTAAGTTGTTTAATTTCTGTGTTACTTTCTTGTCTGTATATGAAAAGTATTTTATCTCTGAAGATCAAAGTAGAAATACTTGTGAGTTACTTAATAGGGTGTCTAAAATATAAAAAATATTTAATAAATGATCTGCATACAGTTTATACCTTGTACATAAACATAGGTATATTCTTCTGTTTCTCTCTTTGTGTGTGTGTGTGTGTGTGTGTGTGTGTGTGTGTGTATGTGTGGTGTGTGTGTGTGTGTGTGTATGCATGTGTGTAGCAACACAGCTCTTCATTCAAGAGACACCATGTTTCATTGTTCCATGACCATTAATAGAACTGAACATTGTGTTTGCCATCTTTTCTTTCCCATATTCTATTTGTATGCAAACTGGATAAATTTATCTTGTTGTTAGCTACATATACCTGACTAACTAGCAGAGACAGATAAGAAAACAAATTTAAATCCTCCTAGATCACAGGTTCCATGAGAATAAACATTGGTTGTTTTTTTTTTAAAATCTGGGCCAATAAGAGTCTCAGTGGATAAAGATACTTGCTGTGTAAATCTGAAAACCTGAGTCAATCCCTGAAATTCATATAAAAGTGGGAGGATAATAATTGAGTCCATAAAGGTTTCCTCTGACTTTAACACATGTACTGTGGCTCCACTGCCTGCAACAGACAATAATTATAAAGTAATTCCTTTTAATCTCTGTATCTCAACTGGCAAGATGGCGTAATAGTGAAGACACCTGTATACAAATCTAGTAACCTGAATTTAAATACCCACAGCCTACATAGTGGGAGGAGAAAACTCACTTCTGAAAAATATTATCTGACCTTCATATGTATCATGACACCTCATCTCTCTCTTGAAAATAAATAATTTTAAAAAATATCTGTATATTCCTAGCTCCCAGAAAATTCAGAACAAAGTTGTTCCTGTGTGTAAGACAGATAGAAGCTAAAGGTAGGTTAAACCCACATATCCGACCCAGAATTACCATAACTACTACATGAGGAATGTCCAGCATAGACCACCAGCATGGAACAGGATCTTGGTTTCCATTTGTTGTAACACCTTATGATACAGTTTCCTTGCAAACTTTCAAAAAGAAGGAGTTATCAGGGAAGTAACATTTGAAACACCAGACTCCTAAATTAAAATATAAGATATATTCTTCCTCAGATCCCACAATAAAATGTAAAACTGAGTGTATAGTTTTGAAAAAGACCCAAATAAATGAACATATACCATGTTTTAGGAGAAAGAAAAGAATATAAATATTCTATCCTTGTGATTCCCTCTCCCTGCAAAAAAAAAAAAAGAGAGAGACAAAAGAACCTGATATTCAGCAAGCTTCCTACAATAGCAAAATCCAATCACTTCCTCTGTCTGTCTCCTGTTTTTCTATTGTTTCACCTGCCTGGAGACAATGGCTACAAAGAAAATTTTCTCAACATAGCCTGACCTCACCCAAGTGATGAAGCTAAAGAACTGGAAGAAAAGCAACTATAACTTCCATGAATACTCTTTCTAACACTTCCATGATTTCTGCTAACAGCAGAAAGTTGAACATTGAAAAGTTTTCCAAATAACTGATGCACTCCAGCTATCCTCACTTGTATATTTTTTCTCCATAGACAGATGCATATTTAATATATAATGAAATAATACATATATAAGTAAAACTATATATATATATATATATTGTGTGTGGTTAACAAGATGGTTCAGCACTTTCCACCAAGCCCAGTGACCAGAATTTAATCAGGAAAAGATTCACAAAGCATAGTCTACTCCTACTAACTAGTTCCCATTACCCAAATGTTCCATAATCTTTCAAAGCAGTGTCAATAGCTGGGACCAAGTGTTCCAGCACATGAACAAACCTCCAAGAAACATGTAGATTCAAGCTACAACATTCCATACCTGACTCATGCTTACAGCTATCTCATAGCCATAAAATGTCTTTTAGCTCAATTTCAAGAATCTCCATAGTCTTAATAGACCAAATATTGCACAAGTTCAAAGTATCTACTCAGATTCAGAGCAAGCACTTAGCTTTGCAGACAACTTAGGGGCTGGAGAGATGGTTCAGTGGTTAAGACTCTGCCTTGCAAGGAGAAAGTCCTGAGCTCTGATCCCAGATCCCACATATAAACGCAGGCAGAAACAGCTTTGGCCTGTACTTCTGGTCCTGGTGGGTGGAACCTGGGAAATCACAGAGCAAAGCAAAAAGGAAGTAGAGACAATCCAGGATGATTCTTGAAGTCACCCATGGTCCTCCACAGGGACACACAGTACCTTCTAATATATACATACACATGTGTATACACACACACACACACACATATACACATGTAAAAATAAATAAATAAATAAATAAGTAAATAAATAAATAAATAAAGTTTAAAAGAAAGACAACTTTGAAGGTTCCTAGTAATCATTGCTGTTTCCATATGGGAGGATAGTTCAAAAGGAGACCATAACTCAACAGTGCAAATGCAAGCCTTTATCTCCATGTTCAATATGCTGAGATTTAGCTGAAATCATGTGAGTTCTGACAGGACTGGTGACCCCACCCTAATACTCTTCCATCTGTGGTACAGGTAGCCTCTTCTTGGACTGGCTCTGCTCTGTGCACGAACTTTCCTCAGCAGATGCCCCATTCTCTGACATCTATAACATATGACTGGGGCTTCTCCTGCAACTTGGGATTTGCCTCCACCGCTTCATGTTGTGATTTCTAAAACCCATCTTAGGGATTCCACCCCTATTATCTTCCTCTTTTCCCTGAAACCTGGGTGCAAGCCTTGATGGCCCTGAAATTCTTGCATTTTGCATGCCTGCAAAAACTAACACATGGACACCACTTGGTCATATTGTTATACTGATGAGCTACATGGTAGACTGGTCCTCCTAGATCACAGCTAGCATAGTTTCCTGGTGCCTACATGACTGAACTAGAGCAAACACGCTCTTCTACTTCCCCAGTGGAACCAGATGCCCCTGTTGTGACCCAACCACTTCAGGTGCTTTTTCACATGCGCTTTCCTTTTAAATGAAAAGTTTTCAAGTGGGTTTTCATTTTTCCATCCACGCTTTTGATGGATGAAGTCTTACCCTCAAGCAACCCTTTCCAATTATTTCAATAGAAAGGCTGATCTTGAATGACTCTAATTTCTTTAACAATTCAGAAACTTTGCTCATACCCACCCACCTTGTCTAAACCTTTAAATATGTCCATGTTGCTTGTCATGGTTTGAATGAATTGTTCCTCCAGATTTTTATGTTTTCATTCTTAGCTGATGTTAATTCTTGGGCAGCTTGTGGCACCTTTAAGAGGTGGATCCTTGCTGTAGGAAGGTGCTACTGAGGCAGGCCTTTCTCAGCGTCGCCCTGCCCTGCTTCCTCTAGTAGTCTGCTCTTGCACCTGACTTTTGCTCTTTCTGCCTCCATAACAGTTGCAGTCACCTGAGTCTCCTCCAGCTCCTGGCGCCCATCATGCCTTTTGCTATGGAATGTCCGCCTTCAAGGAGTATATCTCCTCTCTGGAACCATAAGCCAAATAAATCTCCCCTTAACTTGCTTCAGTCTGAGTGTTGTCTTACAACAACAGAGAGAATAACTGCAACACTTCTCCCTGTATCGAAACACTTATTTTACACATTTGTCTGTCCTGCTTTCTTCTATGAAGTGTGAAGGTAAAAATGTAAGTTTCAGTGGTGCCCTCATAATGTTGGCATTGACAGGAAGGTGCAAAAGCCATTGAGAAAAGCTGCAGGCAAACTCAGTTCAAAGGAAAGGCTCTGTTGATGCAAAAGGTAAGACTGCAGATGCAGGGTTGCCCAAGCCCATCGGAGCTCACACATGATACCTAGTGTCCTGGACATGGAGTTATATAACTGCCCTGTGGGGTTTGAGTTTTGCTTTGGTCCTATTCTGCCTTCTTTTACCCTGATTTCTGCCTATTGGAATAGGTTTGATCATCTTATTTCCATTGTGTACTGAAAATACATACTTCTCTTTTGAATTTCATAGTTGCCTTTCATTACAACTTGGATATGATTTGTTTTCTCCAAAACGCCTATTGAAATGTAATTGCCAGTGCCATCATATTGAGAATCTATAGGACTTATGGGGGATTAGGTTATTGAAAAGGACTAATATGATTCTCCTTTAAACTGGATTAGTTCAGGTGAGAGGAGGGTGTCATAAAGCAAATCTCCACCTTGAACTTTGCCTCTTTTGCATGGGACACATTGTACCCTCACTTTTCTGCCTTGCTAAGAGGTAGCATAAGACCTTCCCCAGAAGCCAAGAAACCATACTTGCCCTGGGGCTTCCCAGCCTTTAGAACTTCTAGTTAAAACAAATCTTTAAAATCTCCTAGTCTCTGCTTTTGCTACAGAAATAGAAAACAGAATAAGGCACATGCTAATATTTGAGAGAGAGAGAGAGAGAGAGAGAGAGAGAGAAGAGAGAGAGAGAGAAGGTATGTGTGCCACAATACATAGTGTAGAAATCAAAGAGGGACAGCTATCTCTCCTTCCATCATATGCAATATATGGGCTCCAGGGCTCAAGCTCAGATCTCCAGGTTGGTGCATAGGCACCTTCTGTCTGCAGAGCCATCTCTCCAGTCCTAAGGCCTTTTTAACACTCATTTAGATCTTGAAAACTTTACTGTCACCTACCATGACATTTTCCTGAATCTTCTCAGTTTTTCTTCAAATAATAATTCTGTTTGATTAACTGTCCACAAGAGCTGTGGTGTGCCATCTAGTGACTCCTGAACTGGCACATGCAAAACTCTATGATGCTCAATTTACTTATATGTGGCATAAACCCTATTTGGGAGAAAAAGCATTTCCCCCAGATAATCATGCGTGCATCGATACAGCTGACATATGTCAATCAAGAAGTAGAGAACCTTTTTCAAAGACAGCTAAAGAGGAATCTCTGTTTCAAATGTTTCTTGCATGAAGTATGAAGAAATATTAACTACTGTACTGCTCCTCATTATCACTAACAGTGTTACCATATGCCCTCTCACTTTTTGCAAGGCACTGAAACAAAAACAGCAACAACAATAACAAAGAACATTATTGTTTTACTGCCATGTTGCCTTCTCTTTAGGCATAGTATGCTCTTCTAAAAGAAAAGTGAAATTCAAAGGCAGCTCCTGTAAAACGATAAATAAATGGTATATGCTACTGTTTACATATTAAAATATAAAAATCTGAATGTGAAAAGTCTCGGGAGGCATGGAAGGCAAAGAATAGAAGGAAGAATATCCTAAAAATTAAAACATAAAATAACTCATAAAGATTATGAATAAACTCTTGATCCATTGCTGAAAACATTGAGACATTTTACAGTATACTATAAATTGTGTTGACCCACCTGAAAGAAGGAAAGAATGTGGCCAGACCTTATCTTTTGGAAATGACAGGACTGTTGTACCCATAAATCTACTGCAGCTATGTGTTTTTACACACATATTCATGGAATTTGTCACAACATTTCATCATGGAAGAGTAAAGATTTCCAGAAGCCCCACACCACCCTGAGATACTGGTAAGGGTTAATGCTGATGGAAGGGAAGAGGTTTCCCTCAATGCTATAAAGGCAATCCAGATGAAACTCAATGGGCCACACATGGGGAAAGACATAAAAATAAGAAGGAGGCAGACAGAAAGAAAAGGTTGTAATGGGAAAAGGAGTGGGGATCAAGAAGTGGAACTATCATAAATTCACTACATATATGTACAAAACACTAAAACAATAAAATAATGTGTTGACTTCTGATGGGCTCTAAAGAGAGTAGCTTGATGTAAAGGGCCATATGAGTCAGTCAGTGTGGTTAAATGATAAGTAATAAGCCCAGAGGCTCTGTTGCAAGAGAAGAAATAGGATAATATTGCAATTATTTAACCTGAACAAAACACTTCTACTTTTTATTATCGTATAAATCATCAGGAAAAAATTGGAAAATGAAGTATTTTTTTAACTTCTAAAAATGTATACGTACAGATGTTCACCTTTACTGGAGAACAGGATGTGAATGACTTTGCCTACAGGTCACAGTTCCTATTACCCAGATATGTCCTTTCTGATTTCTTGTATATGAACTCCTGGTCCCTGAGAGAGTGTAAATACATTTACTGTGTCTACCTAAATGTGAGGTGGAAAGTCTTACCTAATGATGGGGTTCACCTGGGGCAACCTTTACAGTAGCCACACATCAGTTGTTGGTACCATAGGTACAGAACTCCCATTTCAGTAATGTGAACAGCAAGGACAGACTAACAACTGCAAGGAGGGTCCTTACATCATTTGACTCATAGGCTGAGAAGAGCTTCAAATCAAAGCTACTGGTTGCAGGGATCTGGAGTTGAAAGACATTTGAGTGAAGATAAAAGACCAACCCTGTGATTTAAGAACAACCTAAAAGTGTTTGAAGAATAATGGAAATGTAAATCCAAACACAAGTTACATTACATCAGAATATTAAGAAAAGCATTGATTATTATTAAGTTTTCAGATACCTTTGTGACATATAGAGTGATGTTTTATTGGCTGCTATGGAAACAGACTCAAGCTCAATAGAATGTTGATACAAAATAATTAAGAACTCTTCACAGGGTGTTCCAACATCATCATACAAAATCCTGGTTTCCTATGATTCATTATAACTTTACACATTTTTATATCATGAGTATAAACATTCAGGGAGGTGATTAGCCCTTTACACTTTATCTATAAAAGGAATAATCTTTTTACCAATTAAAACACCTCAATGGTACTAAATTTGGAGTTAGTTATTGTTTTGTTTTGTTTTTTTTTACAGAATGTGTCATTCCTCTGGTATGCGGATAAGCAATAAAGTCTATACATGATGATTTTAACCTTTTCCAATGATCGCTGTGATACCTAAGGTAACTGGATATCCAGTGAGTCTGAATGATTTGATAACATACCCATGGCCTATCCTGGGATAGCAAGTTGAAGACAAAGGTGTATGGCTATAGTTCAGGAAAGAAATACAAAAGTTCTTACTATCAAGCTGTTGAATTTTACTACTGCATCGATTTTACTTTGGAGCTTTGATATATGGTGTGATGTACACTCCCTGCTAGATGCATTTGTACAGGAGAAAAAAATGAACATAATGTGGAGGATTTTTACAAACAAGTCACATGAAAGTATCTGATGCACATGAGCAAGATGGGAACAATACACCGAATATTGTAGAAGCATTCTGGTTCAAAGATAAAGAATACACACACAGTTAAGAGTCTTCCTGTGACATGTTGCACCAAATTGTACAGCAGTGCTGTGCAAGGCATTCCTATTATGATACATGTATTTGTAGAATTCAGAATCATGTGAAAAGCACCAATACCATATGCTAGGTAACTCTCTCAATTAATTTTCTCTTTGCCCTGATAAAATGTTCTGAAAAAAAAAACAATTCAAAGAACAAGTTTATTTTGACTCACAGCTCGAGGTTACAGTCCATCCTGCTAGGCAAGGCAGAGGATTCTGGAAGCAAATGGTCTTATCACATACAGTCAGGAACAGAGAACAATGAATACTTGATGCTGCCCAGTTCCTTTTCCCCGTTTATACCATCTAGGATTAAGCCAGGGAATGGCAAAACCCATAATGGGTGGATCCTTCCACCACAATTAACTAGTCAAAATGATCCCCGATAGGTAGTCCCAGAGGCCTGTCTTCCAAGTAACTACAGATACTGTCAACTTGGCTATTAACAAGAACCACCACATTAATCATTTATCAAGGTTGTTTAGCATTTCCATAACATTGGAGGAATATGCAAAACATGTTCATAGGAGCATTCAACATAAATTGATATTTAATCTGATGGTCTTCAAGAAAAATCCAACGAACAAGGCATACTGACATTGCAAATGTTTTTCATTGTTCTAGGAATATCCTGAAAATGGAGGAAGCTGACAGTCACTCCTTGGGAATCATATGATCTCTTGGGCAATCATCATGATAACCGTTCACAAAATAATTTCTAAAATCCACAAATGAAAGAAACGCTAGTGCTGCAGTCAGCCTGCATGGTTGCTGATAAATGACCATCAAACGGCTTAAGGGAACAAGGGTTTTTTTTTTTTCTTATTATATCTAGTTACAGTCTGTTCAGCTTGATGGGAGAGCATGCACCAACACCAGGGCCAAGGGAACTGACCACACCATCTCTAAGTAATGGCTGAGAGAGGGACAATCCTTACTTGCCAGCCCAGCAAGTATACACCAGGATGCCAACTTCCTCAACCAGCTCTGTATTTTATTCATCTGTTCAGGGCCTAGTCCCACCCATCATGGGCTGATTCCATCAACTAGACAATCTCCTTCAGGTTCACTCTGGGCTTAACTCAACTACTAATTCTCTGCAAATGTGCCCAGAGCTCAAACCCTTCACCATCAAGTTGACACTTGTGTCTAACTATGATGGCTAGTATATATGAAATGCAATTAAAATTAAATATTTTTTAAACTAAGTTTTTGGTTGTGCTTTCTTGATTTCACTATAGAATTTTTTCTAATTGTGTTATAATCACGCATTAATGAGTGGACAGAAAAATTATGTTCAAGTACATTTAACATTGAAGGGAATTTGCAAGTTGTCTTTAAGCTTTCATAAGTGTTGGTGAAAATGTTAGAAAGTCACAGAGCATGAACTAATTATTAGTTAACATCCTTTTTCAAAGATTTGACTTCAGTAGAGCTAAATGAAATTTCTGCAGCTAAAGTTGATAATAAAGAAGTCCTGTTCTGTAACTAGCCTGGTCAGAAAACATGAATTCAAGGACACTTAATATGCAATCTGTCCTTAACACATTTTGAAGTACCCAGTGCTGCATGGTTAACAACAGGTACTACAGAGAAATTCACTAAAAGCTATTCATTTAACATAATGGAAAACTTTATTCCATTGTCTTAGTCCATTTCAACTGTCACAAAAAAATGCCATGACTGTAAGCAACAGATGTTATTTGTCACAATCCTGTAGGCTGAGAATTTCAGCACCAAGTCATATTCAGTGTCTAGAGAGAGCCTTTAACTTCCTCACAGAAATCTCTCTTCACTCATTTTCATTGTCTGAATTCAGTAGATAATCTCAAGGAGATTGCAATTGCACCATTGCAACAGAGTCGTAGCCAAGTATATCCATTTCCTTTGCCCAAAGGTAACTCCACAAAACATATGAACACCCCATGAAAAAGTTGGGAAAGGTTTTTTTTAATTATTAATGTGTGTGTGTGTGTGTGTGTGTTGTGTGAGGGCACTGTGTGTTCCTGTGGAGGACCAAGGGTGACTTCAGGAATCATTCTGGATTATTTCTACCTCCTTCTTGCTTCGCTCTGAGATTTCCCAGGCTCCGCCCAACAGGGCCAGAAATGCAGGCTGTTGCCATTTCTGCCTAGCCTTTGAAAGTTTTAAGTATTAAGGGATATCTGGATCTCCAGCCAAGTTTATAGCAATGAAGTATTGGAAAAAAATTAAAAAGTTATTGAATAATCATTCATATGTGTGTTAATTTTAAAAACAGAATCACTACCATTTGCTTGTTTTTTAATATATTTTTATTATTATTTCAGCTCATACAAACTTAATAGGTACACCGGTTCCCTCCCTCCCTCCTTCTCCCCCCGAACCCTCTGCTCCCCCTCCCCTCACCCCTCCCTTCCCATTAGCCCGTGCCTCCCGCCCTAATTCCCAGAGTCCTTTCTTGTGCATGCCTGACTCTCCTCTGGGCCCTCCTTTCCAATGACATACAAGGACCCAGTGGCATTTCCCTGAACCCTTTCCCGTGTTCCCCTTAAGCATAGGAACACTACTGTGGCTGTCAATCCCTTGCCTCCAAGGATCTTGGTGCCGTTAGCAGATGCTAGACTTTGTGAGGTCAATAGTGTGTTGGACATTGCACCGGGCATGCAATGTCCAATTATGATTGCTTCGGCCTTAACTTGTGTGGAGTATCTTGCAAATCATTGCTCCTCCCATCCTTTTGCTCTTACACTCTTACTGCCCCCTCTTCCACAAATGTCCATGAGCTTCAGGATGGGGAGAGATTAGTCTGGCCTAGTTCTAGGTGGTTGATATAGAGTCTCTGAAGTTCTGGATAGTGGTTTGTTGATTTCCTTTTGCAGTTTTGTTGCTCTTGCAATGACCTTCACTCCATCATGATGGGCACTGTATGTCACCCCTTGGCCAGAGACAGAAATCTGTTAAACTGGAGACTTGTTATAAGAGCACATTCAAGGGTAGATGTAATAAAAGTAGGAAACCACAGTGAGGGAGGGGTCAATCACCCATTTGCAAAATGGTTACTTTTTATCTGCCAGACTATATGCTCTCCCCTTCTGGTGAGTTCATACCCCCTCAGTTGTAAATGATCAGGAACGAATGTCTGTGAACTTAACTAGGTGTCACATTACTTTCTTGCAGACTTGATGGAGGCCTATTTTCTCTACTGTAACATGGTCACTTCTCTCCTTGTTTCTGGTGTGGCTCTCCAATCCCATCCCTCCTGTTCATAAACCTTGCAATTACTGTAGGTAATACATAGATTTATCTATGAGTGTCTCAAGATGGGCTGGGTGGGTTTGGTATTAGGAGCCACCTATTAGGGAGTACATACGGCGCTTAATTTTCTGGGTTGCGATACTTCACTTAATATAATTGTTTCTAATGACATCCATTTCCCAGCAAATTACAGTAATTCATCATTTTTGATGGCTGAGTGGTACTCCATTGTACAGATGTACCACATTTTCCTTATCCACTCGTCAACTGTTGGACATTTGGGTTGATTCCATGTCTTTGCTATTGTAAACAGTGCTGCTATGAACATGGTCATGCTTGTGCTATCGAGGTGAACCTCTGCTGTATGGGGGGTTATACCCAAAAGTGGAATCGCAAGGTCATATGGCATTTCAATCTCTAATTTCTTTAAGAATCTCCTGAAGCCATAAGACAAGATAGGGACATAAGAGGGATTCAAATCGGCGAGGAAGAAGTCAAGCTATCCCTATTTGCAGATGACATGATCTTATACCTGAGTGATCCCAAAAACTCCACCAGGAAGCTCCTGGAACTAATTGAGAAGTTCAGCAGGGTGGCAGGATACAAAATAAATGTGCAAAAATCAGAGGTCTTCCTATATGCCCAGAAAGAAAGAAGTGAAAAAGCCTTGAGAGAAACAATCCCATTTACTATAGCCCCTAAAAAAATGAAATACCTTGGTATAAACCTAACCAAGGAGGTAAAAGGCCTTTACAATGAAAACTTTCAAACCCTAAAGAAAGAAATTGCAGAAGACAGAAGAAGGTGGAAAGACTTCCCATGTTCCTGGATTGGCAGAATCAACATCGTAAAAATGACCATCCTACCAAAGGCAATATACAAATTCAATGCTATACCAATTAAAATCCCAAAGCAATTCTTTAAAGAAGTTGACCAAACAATCTCAAAATTCATATGGAGGCACAAAAAACCCAGGATACCAAAGACAATCCTGAGTAACAAAAACACTGCTGGAGGTATTACTATACCAAACCTCAGTCTATATTACAAATCCATAGTTATAAAAACAGCCTGGTACTGGCTCCAAAATAGACACACAGATCAAAGGATAAGGATTAAAGACCCAGATATAAGCCCACAAAATTACAGCCATTTAGTCTTTGACAAAGGGGCCCAAAGAATCCAATGGAAAAAGAATAGCATCTTCAACAAATGGTGCTGGCAAAACTGGATCTCCAGAAGCAGAAGATTGAAGCTGGACCCATACTTGTCACCATGTACAAGACTTAATTTCAAATGGATCAAGGACCTTGATATAAGGCCAGAGACTATAAAAACCATAGTTGAAAGGATAGGGAACTCCCTCGAGCTGATTGGGCTAGGCCAACATTTCCTGAACAGACATCCAAAGGCACAGTCACTGCTACCAACTCTCAACAGTTGGGATCTTGTGAAATTAAAGAGCTTCTGTTCAGATAAAGAGATTATAACACGAGCTCAAAGGCAGCCCGCAGAATGGGAGAAAATTTTGGGATATTCACTAACCATATATCTGATAGAGCTCTACTGTCCAGAGTGCACAAATAACTTAGAAAACTAAACATCAAGGAAACCAATGGCCCAATTAAAAATTGGGCCCCGGAACTTAAAAGAAATTTTAACAGGGATGAAATTAAAATGTCTAACAAATATCTTAAAAAATGTTCCACTTCTTTAGCCATCAGGGAAATGCAAATCAAAACTTCCCTGAGATATCATCTCATCCATGTCAGGATGGCAAAAATCCATAATACAAACAACAACAAATGCTGGAGAGGATGTGGAGAGAGGGGAACTCTCCGACATTGCTGGTGGGAATGCAGGCTCATACAGCCTCTCTGGCGAGCCATCTGGAGATTATTAAAGAAATTAAAGATTGAAATGCCATATGACCCTGCGATTCCACTTTTAGGTATAACCCCCCATACAGCAGAGGTTTACCTCGATAGCACAAGCACGACCATGTTCATAGATAGCAGCACTGTTTACAATAGTAAAGGCATGGAATCAACCCAAATGTCCAACAGTTGATGAGTGGATAAGGAAAATGTGGTACATCTATACAATGGAGTACCACTCAGCCATCAAAAATGATAAATTACTGGAATTTGCTGGGAAATGGATGTCATTAGAAACAATTATATTAAGTGAAGTATTCCAGACCCAGAAAATAGAGGGCTGTATGTACTCCCTAATAGGTGGCTCCTAATACCAAACCCACCCAGCCCATCTTGAGACACTCATAGGTAAATCTATGTATTACCTACAATAATTGCAAGGATTATGAACAAGAGGGATGGGGTTAGAGGGCCACACCAGAAACAAGGAGAGAAGTGACCATGTTACAGTAGAGAAAATAGGCCTCCATCAAGGACTGCAAGAAAGTAATGTGACACCTAGTTAAGTTCACAGACGTTCGTTCCTAATCATGTACAACTGAGGGGGTATGATCTCACCAGAAGGGGAGGACATATAGTCTGGCAGATGAAAAGTGATCATTTTGCAAATGAGTGATTGATCCCTCCCTCACCAAGGTTTCCTGACTTTATTACATCTACCCTTGAATGTGCTATTATAACAAGACTCCAGTTTAACAGTTTTTTGTCTCTGACCAGGGGGTGACATACAGTGCCCATCAGGATGGAGTGAAGGGCATTGCAGAAACAGCAAAACTGCAGAGGAAAATCAAGGAACCACAATCCAGAACTTCAGAGACTCTATATCATCCACATAGAACTAAGCCAGCCTAATCTCCCCCCATCCTGAAGCTCAGGGACATTTGCGGAAGAGGGGGCGGTAAAGATTGTAAAAGCAAAAGGATGGGCGAAGCAATGATTTGAAGAGTCTCCACACTAGTTAGGGCTGAAGCAATCATAATAGGACTTTGCATGCCCTGTGCAATGTCCATCACACTATTGACCTCACAAAGTCTAACATCGGCTAAAGGCACCAAGATCCTTGGAGTCAAGGGATTGACAGCCACAGTAGTGTTTCTATGCTTAAGGGGAACATGAGAAAGGGTTCAGGGAAATGACACTGGGTCCTTGTACGTCATCGGAAAGGAGGGCCCAGAGGAGAGTTAGGCATACACAATAAAGGACTCTCTGGGAATTGGGGAGGAGGACTTGGAGATGGGGAGGGAGGGAGGGGGAGCAGGGGGTTCGGGGAGAGGAGGGGGGGAGGAAACTGGTCTACCTATTAAGTTTGTATGAGCGGAAATAATAATAAAAAATGTTATAAAAAAAGTAACCATTTTGCAAATGGGTGATTGACCCATCCCTCACTGTGGTTTCCTACTTTTTTTACATCTACCCTTGAATGTGCTCTTATAACAAGTCTCCAGTTTAACAGATTTCTGTCTCTGGCCAGGGGGTGACATACAGTACCCATCACGATGGAGTGAAGGGCATTCAGGAGCAACAAAACTGCAAAAGAAAATCAACAAACCACTATCCAGAACTTCAGAGACTCTATATCAACCACCTAGAACTAGGCCAGACTAATCTCTCCCCATCCTGAAGCTCATGGACATTTGCGGAAGAGGGGGCGGTAAGAGTGTAAGAGCAAAAGGATGGGAGGAGCAATGATTTGCAAGACACTCCACACAAGTTAGGGCCGAAGCAATCATAATTGGACATTGCATGCCCGGTGCAATGTCCAACACACTATTGACCCCACAAAGTCTAGCATCTGCTAAAGGCACCAGGATCCTTGGAGGAAAGGGATTGACAGGCACAGTAGTGTTCCTATGCTTAAGGGGAACACGGGAAAGGGTTCAGGGAAAGGCCACTGGGTCCTTGTATGTCATCAGAGAGGAGGGCCCAGAGGAGAGTCAGGCATGCACAAGAAAGGACTCTGGGAATTGGGGCGGGAGGCACAGGGGGGATGGGGAGGGAGGGGTGAGGGGAGGAGGAGCAGGGGGTTCCGGGGGAGGAAGAGGGAGGGAGGGAACTGGTGTAGCTATTAAGTTTGTATGAGCTGAAATAATAATAAAAAATGTATTATAAAAAAAAAAAAGAATCTCCAGACCGATCGCCAGAGTGACTGTATGAGCCTGCATTCCCACCAGCAATGTAGGAGAGTTCCCCTCTCTCCACATCCTCTCCAGCATTTGTTGTTGTTTGTATTGTGGATTTTTGCCATCCTGACCGGGTAGAGATGATATCTCAGGGAAGTTTTGACTTGCATTTCCCTGATGGCTAAAGAGGTGGAGCATTTTTTAAGATATTTGTTAGACATTTTAATTTCATCCCTGTTAAAATTTCTTTTAAGTTCCGGGGCCCAATTTTTAATTGTGCCATTGGTTTTCTTGATGTTTAGTTTTCTAAGTTCTTTGGGCACTCTGGACAGTAGAGCTCTATCACATATGTGGTTAGTGAAGATTTTCTCCCATTCTGTGGGTTGCCTTTGAGCTCGTGTTACAATCTCTTTATCTGAACAGAAGCTCTTTAATTTCACAAGATCCAACTGTTGAGAGTTGGTAGCAGTGACTGTGCCATTGGATGTCTGTTCAGGAAATGTTGGCCTAGCCCAATCAGCTCGAGGGAGTTCCCTATCCTTTCAACTATGGTTTTTATAGTCTCTGGCCTTATATCAAGGTCCTTGATCCATTTGGAATTAAGTCTTGTACATGGTGACAAGTATGGGTCCAGTTTTAATCTTCTGCATGTGGAGATCCAGTTTTGCCAGCACCATTTGCTGAAGATGCTATTCTTTTTCCATTGGATTCTTTGGGCCCCTTTGTCAAAGACCAAATGGCTGTAATTTTGTAGGCTTATATCTGGGTCTTCAATCCTTATCCATTGATCTGTGTGTCTATTTTGGAGCCAGTACCAGGCTGTCTTTATAACTATGGATTTGTAATATAGACTGAGGTTCGGTATGGTAATACCTCCAGCAGTGTTTTTGTTACTCAGGATTGTCTTTGGTATCCTGGGTCTTTTGTGCCTCCATATGAATTTTGAGATTGTTTGGTCAACTTCTTTAAAGAATTGCTTTGGGATTTTAAGTGGTATAGCATTGAATTTGTATATTGCCTTTGGTAAGATGGTCATTTTTACGATGTTGATTCTGCCAATCCAGGAACTTGGGAGTTCTTTCCACCTTCTGCTGTCTTCTGCAATTTCTTTCTTTAGGGTTTGAAAGTTTTCATTGTAAAGGTCTTTTACCTCCTTGGTTAGGTTTATACCAAGGTATTTCATTTTTTTAGGGGCTATAGTGAATGGGATGGTTTCTCTCAAGGCTTTTTCACTTCTTTCATTCTGGGCATATAGGAAGGCCTCTGATTTTTGCACATTTATTTTGTATCCTGCCACCCTGCTGAACTTCTCAATTAGTTCCAGGAGCTTCCTGGTGGAGTTTTTGGGATCACTCAGGTATAAGATCATGTCATCTGCAAATAGGGATAGCTTGACTTTTTCCTTGCCGATTTGAATCCCTCTTATGTCCCTTTCTTGTCTTATGGCTTCAGCTAAGACTTCAAGTACAATATTGAATAGAAGTGGTGAGAGTGGACAGCCTTGTCTAGTTCCTGATCGAAGTGGGAATGCTTCCAATTGTTCCCCATTGAGCATAATCCTTGCTGTGGGCTTGTTGTATACAGCTTTTATTATATTGATAAAGGTTCCTTCCATTCCTACTGTCTCTAGCGTTTTGATCATAAAAGGCTGTTGGATCTTGTCAAAAGCTTTTTCTGCATCTATCGAGAGTATCATGTGGTCTTGGACTTTGGACTGGTTTACATGATGAATTACATTTATTGATTTGCGTATGTTGAACCAACCTTGTGTGCCGGGGATGAAGCCTACTTGGTCCCCATGAATAATCTTTTTAATATGTTTTTGAATCCGATTTGCTAAGACTTTGTTGAGAATCTTTGCGTCTGTGTTCATCAGAGAGATAAGCCTATAGTTTTCTTTTTTAAGTGAGTCTTTATTAGGTTTTGGGATTAAAATGATATTAGCTTCATAGAAGGAATTTGGTAGTATTTCTTCCTTTGCTATTTGATGTAACAGTTTAAGGAGTATTGGTGTTATTAACTCCTTAAATGTCTGGTAGAACTCTGTGCTTAATCCATCTGGTCCAGGACATTTTTTGGTGGGAAGATTCGAGATTACTTCCTCAATTTCCTTATATGTTATAGGACTATTTAAATAATTCACAACTTCCTGATTCAATTTAGGTAAGTTGTGTTTACTTAGAAATTCATCCATCTCTTTTGTGTTGTCAAACTTCACAGAGTATGTTTTTGAAATATGATGTTATAATTCTCTGGATTTCTTGGGTATCAGTAGTGATATCTCCATGTTCATTTCTGATTTTGCTAATTTGGGTTTTCTCTCTCCTGCTTTTGGTTAATTTAGGTAGGGGTGTATCAATCTTATTGATTTTTTCAAAGAACCAGCTTTTTTACTGGTTGATTTTTTCTATCGTTTTCTTAATCTCGATTTCAGATATTTCTCCCCTTATTTTGCTAATCTCCTCTCTTCTACTACTTTTGGGATCAGATTGCTCTAGTTTCTCTAAAACTTTAAGCTGCATTGTTAAGTTGTTTATTTCTGATGTTTCCATTTTTTTGATGTAGGCATTAAGAGCTATGAACTTACCTCTTAGAACAGCTTTCATTGTTTCCCAGAGATTTTGGCAAGTTGTATTTTCATTATCGTTCACTTTCAGGAAATCTTGAATTTCCTTTCTAATTTCTTCCTGAATCCAGTTCTCATTCAGCATCATAGTGTTAAGTTTCCAGGAGTTAGTGTATTTTCTCTTGTTTGATGTGCTTTGGATGTCCAGCTTTAGGCCATGGTGGTCTGATAGGGCACAGGTTAGAATTTCAACTTTTTTGTATATGTGTAGCTTCGTTTTGTGGCCCAATATGTGATCTATTTTGGAGAAAGTTCCGTGTGCTGCTGAGAAAAATGTGTATTCTTTGCTGTGTGGGTGAAAAGTTCAATAGAGATCTGTAAGTCCATTTCTTTCAGGGTTTGATTAAGTTCCAAAATGTCTCTGTTAAGCTTTTGACCTGTTGATCTATCCCATGTTGAGAGGGCGGTGTTGAAGTCCCCAAGAATTATCGTTTGGGGGTTGATTTCTTGCTTTAGACGCTGTAGGGTTTTCTTAATGAATGTGGAGGGTCCCGTATTGGGCGCATATATGTTCAGTATTGTGAAGTCTTCCTGGTGAAATGTACCTTTGACTAAAATGTAGTATCCATCCGTGTCTCTTATAATTTTCTTTGGTTTAAAGTCCACTTTGTCTGATAGCATAATGGCTACCCCTGCCTGTTTTCTGCTTCCATTTGCTTGTAGAATTGTTGACCAGCTTTTTATTTTTAGAGCGTGCTTATCTTTTGTAGTGAGATGGGTTTCCTGCAGGCAGCAGATTGATGGATTGTGATTTTTAATCCAAGTTTGTAATCTGTGTCTCTTGATTGGTGAATTAATTCCATTAACATTATTGTTATAATGGAGAAACTATTGTTAATTCCAGACATTTATTATGTTTAGTAGTTTTTATAAGTATATTGCTTCGCTTTTAATGGTGTTATATTTGCCTTCTGTTCTCCTGGATATGCCTGTTTTTTTCTTCATGCTTGAGTATCATTTCTAGCATTTTGTGAAGGCCTGGTTTGGTGGACATGTATCCCTTCAAGTTGTCTTTGTGCTGGAAGATTTTTCTTTCTCCCTCGATCATGAAGGATAGTTTTGCAGGGTAAATCAACCTGGGTTGACGTTTTTGCTCATTCAATACTTGAAGTATGTCTCTCCAATCTCTTCTTGCTTTTATTGTTTCGACTGAGAAGTCATTTGTTATTTTAATAGGTTTACCTTTAAAAGTGACTTGTTTTTCCTCCCTTGAAGCTCTCAACACCAGTTCTTTATCTTAAATGTGGAGTGTTTTAACTATTATTTGCCATGGCGTGCTTCTGTTTTGGTCGTATCTGTTTGGGGTGTGGAATGCCTCTTGTATATGGTTGGGCCTCTTTTTTTTATATGAGGAAAATTTTCCTTGATGATCGTTTGAAAAATTTCCTCAGGGGTGGTATTTTGAGATTCTTGCTCTGGTATTCCATGAATACGCCTGTTAGGCTTCTTCAGGGTGTCCCATATCTTTTGGATATTTCTCTCAAGTATCTTTTTGGCTTTAACAACCTCTTCCATTGAACTGGTTAATACTCCCACTTTATCTTCAAGGTCTGAAATTCTGTTTTCTGCTTCGCTAGTTCTGTTGATAAGACTCTCTGTGGAGTTCTGGGTTGAAGATAACTTTTAGCTCAGTTTTTTTGTTTTTTTTGTTTTTATTATTATTATTATTATTTATTCAACTGTGGGCTTGTGTGTGTCTATGTGTGTGTGTGTGTCTGTGTATGTTTCTATGAACTCGCAAACCACCATGGACGCCTCTACTTCCTTCTGACCCGGGATTCACAGGCTCCACCCTACCAGGACTAGAAGTGCAGGCAGCCCCTGCTTCTGCCTGGCGTCTATACATGGGATCTGGGATCCGAACTCAGGACCTTCCGCCTGCAAGGCGGAAGCTTAACCCCTGAGCCACCTCTCCAGCCCCTTAGCTCAGTTTTAAACTCTGCTTGAGTCTGTTTTAACTGCTCTATGCCAGTTTTTGTTTCTTGCATTGTTTTTCTCAACTCCTCCAAGTGTCTGTTGTGTTCCTCTTTAAAGCGATTGATTCGATTATGTAAATCCTCCCGGATTTCCTCTTTCATAGTATTGAACATGGTAATGATCATATTTTGAAAGTCCTTATCCTCAGGCTTTCTTGGCCATATTCCGTGGGTTTGTTCTGTTTGGAGTCTAACATTATGGGATTAATTCCTTCAGTGGGAAATTTGTTTACTTGAGTGTTGCTTCTCATGGATTTGCACTTTGACTTTGGCATTGTCGTTTTAACTCTTAAGATCTTTCAATTTCACTAAACTGAATTATTTGGCCTGGGGTTCTGGGGTTGGGCAGGGACGGAGCTTACCTAGGTCGCGGATGAGGCCCGGCCGGACCACACGGCGTGGAGCTATTTAACCCAAGGCGAGCTGGGGCGGGGCCCGGGCGCAGGGGGAGGTCCTCCTCGTCCCTGGGTCCTGAGGGCGGCTCAGGCTGGATGGTGGGGCAGGAGCTGGGTCCCTTGGGCTGACCTGGGGTTCTGGTGGGCGGGCGCGGGCGGAGCTTACCTAGGTCGCGGATGAGGCCCGGCTGGACAGCGCGCGTCCCGGCTGGCGGAGCGGGGTGGGGAAGAGCCATTTGCTTATTTTTAAGAAATATTGTTTTTATGCCAAACACTAGAGATCTTAACATGAGAATAGTAATTCATATAAGATTCAGCGATACAAGTCCTTGTGTCATTAATCTATTTTTCTGGAAAAAAATTTGTTTTGTTTCTATTTAGGCAAATAACAGCTGATCATTGTAAAACATTTAAATATGGCAGAAACCTATGACTTAGGATGATGAAAATTAAAAACAGTGAATAGACTTGTCTTCTAGTCCTTCCTTTCAAAGAGAGTGAACCTTGTACCCTTGAGGTATTTAACAATATCATGCTAATTTGAATCCAGTTACCAAAGATGAAGCAAACAACAGTCCTTAGACCACAACTTTGAAAAAGAGGACAGACTGTTTAGATTCCTTACATTAAATAATTTAAAGAGCAAAGAAAGGAGTGTAGGTGAGATAGTTCTCTGGGTGGGAGGACTGCTCTCACGCTGATGATCTGAGTTTGACCCCCAGACCCACACTGTGGAAAGAGAAAAATGGCTTCTGAAAATTGACCTCTTTCTTCTAGTCGTGTGTCATGGCATCCATGGGCAACTCTTTCTCTCAATGTCTCTCTTCTCCTTCTCTCTCTCTCTCTCTCTCTCTCTCTCTCTCTCTCTCTCCTCTCTCACTCAGTCTCTCTCCTCTCCTTTCTCTCTTCTTCTCTCTCTCTCTCTCCTCTCTCTCACTCTCTCTCCTCTCCTTTCTCTCTTCTTCTTTTTCTCTCCTCTCTCTCACTCTCTCTCTCTCTTCTCCTTTCTCTCTCCTCTTCCTCTTCTCTTTTTTCTTCCTCTCCTCTCTTTTCTCTCTCCCTCTTCTCTATCTCTCCTTTTTTCTCTCTCCCCTCTTTTTCCTCCATTTTTTAGTCTTTTCCCTTTCTGTCTCTCTTCTGTCTCATAAATAAATAAGTAAATTTTTAAAGAAAGCTTAAGCTCTTATACTAATTCTCTTTGAAAGGAGGGAGTACTTTGAAGAAAATTCTACCCACTGGTTAAAACATTGAAAATCAATACTTATGCTTCACCTGAAAATAGCTCTCTTAATGAGTGAATTACTCTCATGTAAGTTTGGATCCTAGCTTACTTTATTTCAAACCAAGGAAAACAATAAAAAAATGAGATTTTGCAAAAATGCAAGTAGAACACAAATTACAGTAAATGTACTGAACAAAACCCAAAGAAATTTTAGTTGGAATCTGAAAATAAAACCCAGCTACAAAAAATAGGGAAATAAAGGAACAGAAAAACATCCACACAGGCCTAAGTAAAATAAAGGCATAATGAACATATTGTATAGAGAGTCAACTAGTAGAAAGTAGTGTTTGGGATGCCACCTGCTAAAAAGGAAATCTCATTCTGTTGCAGAGGATTTTGTCCAGGTTCTTGTGCTTGGGAATCAAAGAATGAATGAGACCAGAACATGTGTAGAGAATTAAGGCAGATTTTATTAGAGGACAGGAAGAACTGAACTCATGGACATAGAGATCACAGAGAACTAGAGAGCCCAAGATGGTTTTCAGAGTCAGGGGTATTTATAGGGTTAGGGGATAGGGGAGAGAGGCGGGAATAGTTTTTCTTTATTGGTTAGCTCCAGTTTTGGTAAACCTGATTGGAGCTTTTGATTCCCTCCATCTCATTGGTCTATTCATATCTAGACCTAGACCAGTGGACTTTGTGGTCCATCTTTTGTGGAGCTGTTTCTTTTAAGGAACTTCGCTTAACTGCAATGGAGATCTCATCTCCATATACTTTCAAAACCAGAGGGTTGGGGATAATTGGAGACATTATTTCTATGGAAGATTAGAACCAGTTCCTCCAGATTAACAGGATGTGTTCTCTCAGGATTATTCCCAGCAGTGGGGGATGACATTCAAAGATCTTCACAGCATGGCCTTTTTACTCTGGCCTATTCTAAGCTACCTAACAAAATTTTTTTCTCTCTCAATTCTTTGATTAAAAAAAAAGTCACAGATGGCTGAGGGGAGTTAAAAATCATGAGCTGTCCATGGAAAACAGAGGTACAGGAACTCATTAGAACGTCTGGAGACCCTTAATGGATAAGGTTATTATAGCCTAACACCTTAGGGATTTCTGCTTATACTGGAAGTATCTCATGTATTGACTGACTCCCTCTGGCCCACACTAGATATTAGGAATGTTGACCAGCTCTCAGGCTGGTCTAGGAAAGGTCTTTCATATTCCTTCCATATCTCTCCTTCCAGCTAATCAGAAGTCCCATACTGTCAGTTAGGCACAAGTGTCAACTTGACTGCTGAGGGTTTGAGCTCTGGGCACATTTGTAGAGAGTTGATGGTTGAGTTAAGCCCAGAGCAAACCTGCAAGAGATTGTCTAGCTGATGGGGAAGGTCCAGCCCATAGTGTGTGGGACTAGGCCCTGAAATAAATCATGGAGAGCTGGTTGAGAGAATTGGCATCCTTGTGTATACTTGGCCAGACACGCTGGTCTGGCAAGTAAGGATAGTCCTTCTCTCAGCTGTTATGTGATGATGGTGTGGCCAGTTCCTTCAGCCCTGGTGTTGGTGCATGCTCTCCCGTCAAGCTAGATTGAGAACTGTAACCAGAAAATTGTTTTTTTTTAACATTTTTATTATTATTTCCACTCATACAAACTTAATAGGTACACCAGTTCCCTCCCCCCTCCTCCCCGAATCCCGTGCTTCCCCTTCCCTCACCGCTCCCTCCCCATCCCCCAGTACCTCCCCCTCCCCCAATTCCCAAAGAATCCTTTAATGTACATGCCAGACTCTCCTCTGAGCCCTCCTCTCCGATGACGTACAAGGACCCAGTGGCATTTCCCTGAACCCTTTCTTGTGTTCCCCTTAAGCATAGGAACACTACTGTGGCTGTCAATCCCTTGCCTCCAAGGATCTTGGTGCCGTTAGCAGATGCTAGACTTTGTGAGGTCAATAGTGTGTTGGACATTGCACAGGGCATGCAAAGTCCAATTATGATTGCTTCGGCCCTAACTTGTGTGGAGTATCTTGCAAATCATTGCTCCTCCCATCCTTTTGCTCTTACAATCTCACCACCCCGTTTTCCGCAAATTTCCCTGAGCTTCAGGATGGGGAGAGATTAGTCTGGCCTAATTCTAGGTGGTATAACCAGAAAATTGTAAGAGAGAATAAACCCTTGATCCCCATTTGATGCTCATTAATCAGCAACCATGCAGACTGACTGCAATACTGTGAGACATCACTGAGGCTCACACAACTTAGGGGAGAAAGGTAGATTTATTCAGCTTACAGTTTCAGAAAAGAACTATGGACCTCTATGGCAGAAAAGGCAAGACTGACTGGCAGAAGCTGGAGGTGGCTTAGGTCATTGCAGACATCATGGAGGCTCCAAGGTGCTGCAAAACAGTCAAGAGTGGACTGAGTAGGGTTAACCAACCCAAAGGTCTTCACCTTGTGACTGCCTTCCTCCAGCAAGGCACCACCGCTTAAAGGTGCCACGACCTTCCCAAACAACTAAAGATTCAAACACATGAGCCTATAGGAAACAACTCACAATTCAAACCATGACAGAGCCCTCTAATCATCCATTTTGCTCCAACTACTGTCATACTGTCACTGAGCAAGTATAAAAATGCCTATGCGTCAGGGAAAGTCACTGATGCAGGCAGATATTGAAATATTTCTCCCCACTGATGTGACCGGCTCCAATCCCACTGTAGCCATGGCTCTCCTCTTATAGCAGCCAAGTTACCAGAAAATCACAATGTAGCTTTCTTCTCATCAGTCAGGCAGCTGTGTGCCACACCCTGCCATTAATTTTTATGAGTCGTGGATGTTGGTTTTCCATTTGCTCTTGCACATGGTTTTCTAATGCTGACACTGGTTTTCTCATGCTGGTTAGTTTATTTTCCCATTTGTTAGAAGTAGGTCAAAAAAATCATTCAAGGGGAAAATAATAGAAGGTTATAATTTCAGTTTTAGTCTAACAGAAATAAAAAGTTAGAATCCAACGGCACATATGCCATACTTCCTTGAAATTTACTTCTCAAATCAAAGCCAGAATTGGAATCACTAGAATTTTGCTCATCTCTGATGAAGGAGGAAATTTCCATGATGAAGATGAAGCAGAGCCAAAAAGCATCTTATGGTCTTGAATAGAAAGAAGCTTACGGAAACAAACAGCATCTGATGCCAAGCATCTGCTATTGCTGTAAAAAAGGAGGGTGGTGGGCAAAGCCTGTTGCCAGGCTGCCACAGGCCACAGTCCCTGCTGTCTGGAGACCATGGAGAACACATTCAGTAGGTACATAGTAGGTCCATGGAAATACCTGTGTGGCAGCTCTCACAACTAGCTGGTTAATTAAGAATGAATTCATACTTCTACTCTAAGAAACTCTGGTCAGTATCCTATCTGATCAAAAACGAAAAGACTAGGGTTTTCATAATAATATGAGCATATATTCTTGGTCTGGGAGAAAAGGACAAATTCCAAAAGCTAAAGATCCCACATATGCTAAACAAAGCTTGCTTCTGGAGTGACTTCTGCTACAAAGAAACTGTGGAATATGCATCTTTCCGTTTATTCCGTGAAGATTTCCATCCAGGCTTTCTTCCTTGAATTTAGTCTTTCAGTTGGAATGAACCAGTTTGAAATTCCCAGCATACAAATCACTGGCAATTCTATTTCAATTCCAGTAATGCAAGCAAGAAACTGTCTCACTAAGGGAGAGAATTGAGAATGGATAGCTATAGAGTTGTGAAAGCACGTGAAAGTACTAAAACATATTTGCCTGTATAATTAGGGAAACTGAAGTTCCTAGCAAAAAGGTCATGCCTATGATAAGATCCTACAAGGCTGACTGACCGATTAGATTTGGTGATTGTAGAGAGCTGGACTATTAAAGACATAAACACAAATAATTCGTGACAGTCTTTAGACCCCTTTAATAGCCATGCATTGTCCACTTTGTGTCTGAATAACATCTTAGCAACTTGAAATCTTTTGAGATGTATTTACTTGACAAACCACTGGCTTCCACCAACCCCAAAGCTAGGAAGGTCAACACACAGTATCTAAAACCTACAGCAGAGATTTCTACTTTACTATAATTCACTTATCTAGCGTTTCCATCTTGAAAAGTACTTTGAACTATGATGCTCCTTTCTATAACTCCGTAAACAGTTACCTTTTTGGGATGTGGTGTTTAGGCTAATGGAACCTGTGTTCCTGTCCAATGGTCACTCATACTTGGTTCCAAAATAAACTGTAGCTTATTCCATTTTGTGTGTGAGAGAAAGAAAGAGAGAGAGAGCGAGCTATATTGTGTTTTGAAAACTGAAATTCAGAGACTTCTGAGTTCCTAGTTTCAACTTACCAAGTAGCAATGGGATGCTGGGTTATCTGTCTGTATTGCTCATGTTTCTCTTGATGACAGACATTACTTTCTCTTCCACATTCCCAGGCCCTTTTATGCGAATAAAAACGTTAATCGTTTTCCCTTTGGAATCTAAATTGACAATGTACCTCCAGGAATAGTTTGTCAATTCCTGATTCCAAGATCACTGTGGTTGCTCACTTCCCCAGTTTAGCCTTCCTTAGATTCTCTGAGCTGTCACTCGTCTTTCTAAGTTCATGCTCAATGGTTTCATTTTCTTCTTAAGTATTTGCAGTTGCTCTTGGTTCTTGCAACCAAAAAGCTTGATACAGAGACCTGGCTAAAAGTGGGGGGAGGAGAAACTCACAGCTTCCCTCTGACCCTACTGTGAACCACACAGGGCGTTTTTTAGAAGTAGAAAGAGCAGGTATCCAGCTATGAAATGTAAATGACACCCTTATATACCAAACAAAAATGTGCTTTTCAGCTAAATGCCTTACCTGAAATGCTTTAATTTATAATTACGGGTGGTCCCCTGGAAATGGACTCGTGATATTTCACCATTAATGTCAAATTGGTTGTTGGCACTAGTGAACATAGCTACTGAAGATAAGCCTTAGCTACAGGGAAACAGGAGGAGATAGAGAAAAGAAAGAACTGGGTGGGGCCAGTCGGTTCTGGGCTGCGGCTGCAGAGGATCCTCCAGAAGCTGTCGGGATGCTGTCCCTGCACGTCGCTGCAGCCTCGGCAGGCTGGGCTGGTCTCCAAAAATGCTTTGGAATCATCCTTCATTGCTGCAAGGAACCTACATGCTTCTAACACTTGTCTTGAGAAGACTGGCACTGCTGAGATATCCTCTATTCTTGAAGAGCGTATTCTTGGAGCTGATACTTCTGTTGACCTTGAAGAAACTGGGCATGTCCTGAGTATTGATGATGGTATTGCTCAGGTACATGGGCTGAGGAATGTTCAAGCAGAGGAAATGGTAGAGTTTTCTTCAGGCTTCAAGGGTATGTCTCTGAACTTGGAACCGGACAATGTTGGTGTTGTGTTTGGGAATGACAAACTAATTAAGGAAGGAGATAATGTGAAGAGAACAGGAGCAATTGTGGATGTTCCAGTCGGAAGCTGCTGCTGGGTCGTGTAGTAGACGCCATTGGTAGAGCTGATTATTGGTGACAGGCAGACTGGGGAAACATCAATTGCTATTGACACAATCGTCAACCAGAAACGTTTCAATGATGGAACTGATGAGAAGAAGAAGCTGTATTGTATCTATGTTGCTATTGGTCAGAAACGATCCACTGTTGCTCAGTTGGTGAAGGGACTACAGATGCAGACGCCATGAAGTACACAATTGTGGTGTCAGCTACTGCTCCCGATGCTGCCCCACTTCAGTATTTGGCTCCTTTCTCTGGCTGCTCTATGGGAGAGTACTTTAGAGATAATGGCAAACACACATTGATCATCTACCACCATCTGTCTAAACAGCCTGCTGCTTACTGCCAGATGTCTCTGCTGCTCCCCGCCAGATGTCTCTGCTGCTCCGCCAACCCGCAGGCCCTGAGGCTTACCTGGTGATGTGTTCTACCTGCACGCAGGTTGCTGGAGAGAGCAGCCAAAATTCTTTCGGTGGTGGCTCCTTGACTGCCTTGCCAGTCATAGAAACTCAGGCCGGCAATGTGTTTGCCTACGTTCCAACAAATGTCATCTCCATCACTGAATGGACAGATCTTCTTGGAAACAGAATTGTTTTATAAAGGTATCTGCCCTGCCATTAACGTTGGTCTGTCTGTGTCCCGTGTCGGATCTGTTGCCCAGACCAGGACCATGAAACAGGTGGCGGGTACCATGAAGCTGGAGCTGGCTCAATATCGGGAAGTTGCTGCTTTTGCCCAGTTCAGTTTTGATCTGGATGCTGCCACTCAGAAACTCTTGAGTCCTGGTGTCCATCTGACTGAGCTGTTGAAGCAAGGACAGCATTCTCCAATGGCTATTGAAGAACAGGTAGCTATTATCTATGCAGGAGGTTTCTTGATAAACTGGAACCTAGTAAGATCGCAAAGTTTGAGAATGCTTTCTTCATCAGCCAACAGCAATCCCTGTTGAACAACATCAGGGCTGATGGGAAAATCTCAGAACAGTCAGATGCAAGACTGAAAGAGATTGTAACTAACTTTTTGGCTGGATTTGAAGCATAAATGCCTATGAATCCACATCAGATACTGCTTGGGGTTTGTCATTTCCTCTAGTAAAATTGGTTCTGTTTGTGAAGGATTGCTCTCATATTCTTGATGTACAGAAATCACATAAATAAAAAGTTCCACATTGAAAAAAAAAAAAGAAAGAAAGAACCCGGTGGGAGGAGCGGGGGAGAGGGGCAGGCATTTCCATGAGCCAATGGACAACCAGAGAGCATCAGGTTGCCTGTCAAAAAAGAAGCCCAAGTGGTCCAGTGATTACTTCCACCCACTAAGGATTCCTTCTGACCTCACTGAGATGTTTCCAGCCTGACCAGTGGAACCTCTCACGAGCACCTCGGACCACCTTCCCAAATCCACTTTTTCTTCAAGGCCCATTGAATGCAAAGCGACCACCACTCATTGAGTTATCACAGATCCTCACCTCAACTGTAAAATAAAGCCTTCCTTTCTGTGACTGAGGATGCCAATCACAGTTTACTTCACAACCCACTTCTTGCTACTCTTCCCAGCACATTGCAGCTACCTGCAAGCACTTATCCCCCGCCCCCGCCCCTGCAACAGCCCCACTACTCCTGTTCTTAAGCTTCCACATGGAATGCTATTTCATTCCATCTCCCTGGATTCACACAGTTCCCAATGTGAATATACGATCACTATTTGTCGGAGGAATCCCAAGATCCCTTAGTTAGAACCATGTGCCTTTTTATGCTATTTCATCCTGAAGTATGTATTTTACCTTCCTTTAACTTCCTTTAACTTCCTTAATTGTCCATTTACACTCTAGAGTAAATATTCTTCAAATGTCATTTTTTCCCTGTACCACCCAGAAGCCAAAATATAGTGAGCCCTCAATACATATTATTGAAATCAATCCCTGATGTTCGAAACTGAGTTTAATTTCTCTCACTTAAAGCAGAAAACAATTCATGATTCATTAGCATACTGAGAGTTCAGTTATGTTCAACTCTCCTCCACCCATCTCTAGCACGGAGCATGCTCATAATCCCAAGAAACTCTTCATTTCCTTTCCATTTCCCACACAAGCTCACCAAAGACTGTGGATCTGCATTGCCCACAGCAATGTCCTTGTGCCTGGAATTTTCTGATTTCAACTTTGATTCATTAAAAATAGTAGTAGGTCATGGTGATGTCCATTTGTTGAGGGGGCCGTGAAATCTTGGGTTTAGCGATAAAAGCTTTAAATGGCATCACATACCTCAAAGATGGGAACATCCGCTGCAATAAAATTATCACCTCAGCCTCCGCAGAGGGGACAGGGCCTAAATTGGAGCTGGTAGGGATTAGTGGGGAAGGCAGGAGCAGCTGGTGGACATTCTACCTCCAGCGCAGAGCATTCAAAGTTTAAGATCGTCATGCCAGAGGCCTTCCTTAAAACCACTCTTTCACTCTTTTCAACAGCTGAGGCATCCAGCTGCGAGAGAGAATACCTGCCTGTCTTAGGCTATTCCCCCTCCCCTGCCCCCCAATGGATGATATGCTGTCTGCTGCTGTTTAGACACAGGTGAAAAAAGTAGTGTTCTTAATACATCCCTGGGGGAGGGGAGAACGTGTATGACTACAAATGCACATCCCTTTCACCCAGCACTCACACTGTAAGGACTCTCCCATGCAGAAACAAAGACATGAGTTGGAAGGAAATAACAGGCTTATATTCAGCTTGCATGCCCCTGTGCAGGGTGCCAGTCAACATCTGTTTCCATTGGTCTGTCCCTGTGCTATGCCCCATTGTAAAATATTTTTAAAGCCACCTCTGGATACATAAATAAAATTTTACATAAGTGAGGGTTTTTATTATGAATACATTTTTATTTACACATCATGTACATATGAATCTTGCTTTCTCCTACTTTTCTGAGATCCCATTCTTCCAAATAATCATGTTCTATAGTGTTTTCATCCTTATGTAATCTACATATGAAGTCCATAGTTTTATGAATGAGACTTTTAGAGCCCTGGTGTTTATTTTTTTTTTAAAAAAAAATCACATTAAAAATATTCCTCTGTGGCTTGTTTTTCTCTTCACTATCAGAAACTTTGTAATAAAATTAGAAAACTCCAAGTCATTCTCTTTCATTTCCATACATATTTAATGGCAGACAATTAACCTGGGCTTTGATTTGGACCTTATTTGGAAGCTCAGTGCTCAATGTGGTGATGTTGAAAGTGATTAGGCCATCAAGGTTACTGCCTTCAAAAGAGACTCCAGTGGTGTTCATAAGACACTTCAGAATGATAGTTCCATGGAATGTATACTTACAAGAGTTGTCATGTGTCCCAATCTCATGTGATGTCTTCTGTCTGCTCTCTCCCATCTATGATGTCATCTACCACTAAGCCTTCACCAGAGGCTGAACAGAAAAAGCCCACTTTCTGAATTTTTGCCTTCAAAAACTGTGAGTTGAATAATTCTCTTTGATATCAAGTGTATGTTATTCTTGTTACAGCAACAAAAAGTCACTAAGACAGCCTATTTCTGTTCTTCTCTTCACCAAGTACAGCAACATATATTCTTAGGATGGGAGATTTTCACATAGTTACTGATTCTAAGCATGTTTTCTTGCTTTATTATATTAGGTATTTGAACTTTTCATGAATTTCCTTGCAAAATTCTCTATTTGGAGCTGTTTTTAAAAACCATGGTGAAATAAGCCTTTGTGTGCTTAAACCTTGTTTTTCTCTTATCTGAACTACCATTACATTATTCTTACATCAGTGTTTACTATTCTGTCTTGCTATGCGAACATTCTGTTGCTGCTAGACTTCCTGTCATTGTTTTGGACAACACATTCCTAATGTAGAGAATACAATTTCCTTCTGAGATGTTTTAGATTTGTTTTGAAATTTATGCTTGAAGAGTGAAGGAAAAACATATAATTTATCCTGATTGTTCTTTTGAATGAGCTAGGAGAATTGGAAAAAGGAAGGAAGAAATGGAGAAAGGAAGAGAGGGAAGGAAGGAGGGAGGGAATAAGAAAAAGGAAATGGAGGAAGAGAGAGAGGAAAGGAAAGAAGGAGAGGGAAAAGGGAAGAGAAGGAAGGAAGAAAGGGAGGGAGAGAGAGAGGGAAGGAGAAAGAGAGGGAGGAAGAGAGAGAGGGAGAGAGAGAGAGGGAGGGAAAAATGAAAGGAAGGAGGGAAAAAAGGAAAGAGGAGAGGACAGAAGAAAGAAGGGAAGAATAGAAGGAAAAACAGAGGAAGGGAAAGAGGAAAGGAGGGAGGAAACATCTTTCTGGTTACACAAATGCAGTACTCAGTGCCAGTGGTTCTGGTTAGAAGTAAGTGCAAGTCATGGACTTTACAAGGACTTAGTATTCTGAATAACACATCCGTATTATGTTTCCTTGAGGATAACTGCTCACACAGCAGTTAACTCAATAGCAAGTTACACAAAGGTATTTTAGGACTAGAGAGATAGATGGCTCAGGGAATTAAACCTGTCTTGAAAGCAAAAGGACCTGAGTTTGGGTCCCAGATCCCTCATAAAAATGCAGGACAGAAATAGCTGTGGCCTGCACTTCTGACCCTGGAGGGCAGAGCAATCCAGGATACTTCTAAAAGTCACCCTTAGGCCTTCACAGGCACACACAGTGCCCTCTTCTACACCTACACACATCCACAAACACACACACACACACACACACACACACACACACACACACACACACACACACACACACCAGCACCTAAACATATGTCAATCAACTACAAAATGTGACTATTAATGTCCTAGTTTTTAATTTGGGCCCCTTTTTCATGTCTATAAGTAAAAAAAAATAACAAAGTTGCATTTCACCAAGTAAATTCAGTTGAAATAATGCCAAGGTCAAGCATCAAAAACTGAATCTGGAAGGAAAAATTTGTATAGAACTTAATGTACATGATCTAAATTGAAACACGGAATTTAAAAATGAGTTTACCTGAATCTCCACAAAAAATAAAATAGATTCTAAAGTTTCTCTTCAGCTATGCTGCTTTTTAAACTATTTTTAAGCTATTCGTTTATACAATATACAATTATACTCTCGGTATATCTCTACTTTTATTCATTACTTTGAAAATTGCACTTGCATGCTGTCACTTTTTTTGTCCAAGGATGTCATATCATCCCATCCATTTTAATCAAGAGGCAGCAAACTATAACCTATGGGTTGGATTTGGCCCCACCAATAGTATGTTGCCTATGGTTATATTCACGATGCAGCACTAGTTAGACTTAGGTGAAGATGAACAGATAGGAAGGAATCAGATTGGCCACAAAGCCCAAAGTTTACTCTCTGAATTTTATTGAAAGAAAATGTTGATGATTGGCAATCTATACCCTACAATAAAATGTTGTGAGTTTAATTATAAACATCTTCCTTGTTAAATTTATTCAAGGTACTTTCTAATCTTTGCTACAATGTTTCAATGAGTATTTTCTTATATTTAATTCTGACTATTGCTGCTGTGTGGGATAAAAACATTAAGTATTATACATATTTGTATTAGATCTTTTAGACTGTAAAGGGCTTCATTATGACCCTCCCATACTTGTATAGCATGCTCTTTGATTATATCTGTTACTTTCCCCTGTCATTCCCTCCCACATCCTTCAAACTCCCTTTCAACTTTCAGGTCCCTACCCTCCTCCTCTCCCATCCTTCCTTCCCTTCCCCAGTTCTGTTATGTTTCTCCTGTACTCATGTTCTTCTGCATATGTGAATTACTGGGCTTCCTTCTGGGTGTCTGTGCCATAAGGAACCAGACCTCCCTGATAGTTTCAGTGGGCCTTTGGTGGGTATTCCATACGTGGGAAAGATCTCTTTCTTTTGTCTAATACCGTCCCCAGAGGTTCTCTCTGAGTGTTTTTGTTTCTCCTGAGGACCTCACTGATCCATGGAGGAATGTTGATATGCTGGCCACCGTGAAATCTGGTGGAAGTAGATGTCTTCACAGTGAATTCCCGAATGCAGCAACCATGTCCTGACTGAAGTTTCTATGCTGGCAGTACATCTCCCCACCTCAGTCCCTTGCAACTTTACCACCCCCTCTTCTGCAATGTTTCCTGAGCTTTGGGACAAGGAGAAATTTTGATGGCCTGATTAATACTGAAAATCCTAGAATACCCTGTATGCTTTTTATTTGTAGTTTTCTGGCTCATTAATATTCCACTACAATGAAATGCATCTTGGTTGTATACTGAGAGTTGTTTTTTAATTTGTGATCTTGTGTTTTCAACTTTTTATGTTCTTCTTCCACCCTCCTGATTTTTTTTTTTTTGCAGGAAAATGGTTTAATTGAATTAAGTCAGCCAATTTTGGATAATATTTAAAAATTATTGCATAGTAAGAAATATGAGGAGTCAGCAAATGCACCCCAGAAAGCAATTAGGAAAAGAATTGCATGCTTGCAAACATAAAAATGAGATTTTCACATTAACACAATTGGCTTCAACAGCTCTATGTCATGATTTTATTAGTTTTGATTTTATAGACACACACATCCAGGGAATAGAGACTCATTTTCTCATGTTTTCTTTGTATAATTTGTACTTTAATTCTTTATAAATTCTGGATAGTGATCAACTCTTATAATGTGTGATTATTCATTTTCTGGGTAGCTTAATCAATAGGTAAAAGCAAAAATTAACTCCCATACACTTTCTTTCTTTTTTATTTCTTCCACTCATATAAAGTTGATAGGTACCCCATTCTCCTCCCTCCCTCTACCTCTCCCTGGACCCCCTTATTTCCTCCCCCTCTTTCTCCTTCCCTTCCTCCTCCCTCCTTTTCTTCTAGTGTCCTCTCCCCCTCCCCCATTCCTGGAGCATCCTGTTGTGTGCATGTCAAACTTCCCTCTGGGTCCTCCTCTCTGATGAGGTGTAGCTTTGCCTAGAGCTCTTTTTTGTGTTCCTCTTTAGTATAGGAACACTATTGTGGCTGTTAATCCCTTGCCTCTAAGGATCGTAGTGCCTGTGATCCATGCTAGACTTTGGGAGTTCAATGATATGTTGGTCATTGCACAGGTAATGCAAAGTCCTATTATGATTACTTCGACCCTAACTTGTATGTAGTATCTTGCATATCGTTGCTCCTCTCCATCATTAGGCTCTTACAATCTTACCGCCCCCTCTTCCGCCACCCTCCTGATTTATGTTCCTTTGTAGTTTATGGGTGTTATGGAAGTTTCCATTTAATTATATCATTCTGAAGTTCACTGCTAAGATTTGCTTATAGGTGAGAATATGCAGGGTCTGTCGTTCTGTATGTAGGATAGTTCACTCAGCATAATTTCTTCCAATTCCATCCATTTACCAGAAATTTTCATTAATTCATTTTTCTTGATAGATAAGTAGTATTCCATTGTATATTATGACATTTTTGTTATCCATTTGTCTAATGTTAGACATCTAAATGATTTTATTTCTTCATTGTTGCTAAGCACTTTTTAAAATTTAATCCTTACAGCAGAATCTAGGAGCATACACAAGCACCAGCTCTGCCAGGGCAGACCGTTTCCTCTCTAGACACCTGGATAGATGCCTCTACAATCCATTGTTTCCTTGTCTTCTCGTCTCTCTAGCACTCTTCTGGGAGGCTTCAGTTATGGTGCTCAGGTGCACTACTGTGCTGCATTGACTGATGTAGAGTTCCTTCTTTTCCTTGGCTTGTCTCCTTTGTCCTTTTGGTCTTCTTGTAGATTTTTAACTGAATGGCTATCTCATTTGCTTCCAACTCTTCTTGTATCGTAATAAACACTTTAAGCCATACATTTCCTTGTCTGCACCAAAGCAGCTGTCTCAGATATTCTAGATGCATACTTTACATTTTCCTTTAGTTGCAATTAATACTTGGTGAATAAATTGCAATGGTATTGCTTTTTTGATTTCAAACTAAACAGATTATTCTGCCCTTTTGTTCATTTTTTCTTTAATGAAGTTTGCTCTTTGACAATTTCATGCTATATATGAAAGATTCACATTATTTTCCCATCTATCCTTTCCTATCCTCTCTCACCAGCCTTCCTTCCCTTCAAGTTTTCTTCCCATATTCATGTTCTTTTGCTTTGTTTTGTGTCACACTGAGTTTAACCAGGCCTCTTATGTGATCCTGGGATTGGGACTATTTCTTAAAAGAGCCAAAAGACAGAAAAAAGGTGGTGAAATGCCATCATTCAAAACTGACACAGCCAGAATAACCATGAACCCACAACAGAAATTAATCCTACCCCTTTAAATAGGGATTGATATGTTTCCATTTAGCATAAATGACATATCTGCTGACTGTGTTTGGCCATAATATGCTATGGATGTCATTTAATTTGCTTTGTGGTTTGTATCTTGATTAGCTATTTTTTTAAATTTTTTAATCTTTTTTTTAATGTTGTGTACATTAATATAGTGACCTTATAATATTTTCAACCCTTAGTTCCAAATCCTTTTCCCCTTATAAACTTTCATCTCCCCTACCTGATTCCTTCCTATTTTCAAATATTTTCATTTGTGCAGCCCACAGTGATTCATCTAGTCTGTGATGACTTATGCTTGACTTGATTCATGCTTCAACAAGTATGTGGATATACCACATACTTTACTTCCCCATCAGCATTATTCCTCATCAGTCTCTCAGAGAGGTGCAGAGCTTCTTAAGTTCTTTCTGATGTTATAATGGAATATTGATAAGACATTTCCCATGTAATTCTTGTATAATTATACATATTGGCTATGAGATCTTATATATAACAACTATGTCATGTCCTGGACACAATGCATGGCCGACCACCTTCCCACTTCAGGTTCTTACAATCTTTCTTATCCCCTCTTTTGCTGTGTCCTCTGGGCCTTGGGGTAGAGGTGGGTGAGACTTATATGACCCGTTTAGGGATAAGCAGTCTGCAGACCTTATTTTCTGCATTTTAGCAAGTCATGCTTTTCAGTAGTAACAAACATCTGTTATAGAAGAAGTCTTCTGGGTTGAATGCTAAATATTCTTTAAATCTATGGCTATAACAACATGTATTTTTTTTTAAGAAAGCTCTTTCATTTTTTTTAAATTTTTTTTTATTCAATTGTGCGTGTGTGCGTATGTATGTGTGTGCGCGCGTGTGTCTGTGTGTGTAGAACCACGGACGAATTCGGGAACCACCATGGACGCCTCCACTTCCTCTGCCCCGGGATTCACAGGCTCCGCCCTACCAGGGCCAGAAACGCAGGCTGCCCCCGCTTTCCGCCTGCGTCTATACGTGGGATCTGGGATCCGAACTCAGGACCTTCTGCCTGCAAGGCAGAGGCTGAACCCCTGAGCCACCTCTCCAGCCCTAACAACATGTATTTTAAGAACAATTTGGCATACTGTCTTCTTAGCTAAAGATTCATAGTCTGTTCTTCCCTTGTGAGCATTTCCTTCCCTTTTATAGGTTTGCGTTTTACTTAACAATAACAGGTATTTGTTCCATTCTGACAAGCGGGCCTTAAATCCAAATCAGAGAGCTGGTTATTGTCTCCTTGATACTCATGCCACTATTACACTAATGGTTGCCTATTGCCATGGTGATTTTTATTGTACCTTGCAAATCTCAAAGGTTTATGAGACCTTAGATTGTTTTTCTTTCCCAGTAGCTTCTATAGCATTCCTTGGTACTATGAAAGCTATCCAGCTAGAAGGATGCTCAGAAACCAGTTCCAGTTGTTGTAGTTTGTCCATGTCCAGTGATCCATATTATTACAGGCTTTTGTCATTGCTCTTGGTTGCTCTGCTAAAAGTTGACAGAAAGACCCTATTACTGAAGTTGCAACGCATACAGATCGCAGGACATGGGCAAAGTAGTAACTTTTTTAAATGACAGAATACATGATCTAAATAATAAAAAGCCTAGAATATAATATGCAAGACAATGATATTTCTTTTATCACTTCAAGAAAAATATTTTCAATACAAGTACATTCTTTTGTTTTTAATTTTCCAGATATCTGTGGGTGATAATATTGCCCAAATTTTCCTTGATATCAAAACACCCCTCAAATGAGATTAAAGTGTCCTATCCACTATTCATGATATTGACCAACTATTGTTCTAAATGTTATGCATACAATACTGCAATTAATCCTCAGAACAAGCACATGAAATAGATGTTCTGCTTTCTTAATATGTAAACAGATTGAAACACAATGGTTTGTCCATAGTTATAATCTATGTTTGTCAAAGGAACAAATTTCCAGTTTTAGAGTTAGAAATACACAATAAATAATTCTTTTTACAATTATACAATCTGAAAGAACATAAATCAATTGTAAATTAATTCTTTCACTATCTTCCATCTTTCTTGGTCACGTGCAGGAGAATGCTGAGGAGTGATGTGAGACAAATGCTACAAGGCCTTATAGTTCCAGGCAGGTTGATTTATATCAATTGAACAGAAAGGTAGGTAAAGTATACCAAGAGCCCATAAGTCCTTAACCCTGAGTCTATCTATTCCTTTAAGGTGGAGGAGTAATGTTTATCTCCCAAGTCCTCTGGAGATGTAACCAAGGGACAGACTCCTCCCAAAACCTTTCTGGCTTCTGCCTTTTTCTTGGCCTGCTCCCCAGCTCCCTTTTTCAGACAGCACTACCAATGTTTATCACTTGTACCCAGATCTGTATATAGGAGTTTGTTTCTAGAGAGCACAGAGGAACAAGAGCAGATATAATCTCATGGCCACATCTCACTTGGGCAGAATAGTAAAGACATTTATGCTTTCCACAGTCCTACTTATGTTCCCATTTCCTCTCTCCACAGGAATTCTCGGGAGTTCTGCAACACACACTAATACTCCTTTGCACCTCAATCACCTTCCTGTGGTCTCTTGCAGAGTTGCTTCTCCTCAAGTCATAAGTTTGTGTTCTGCCTTTCATAATATTTACCATTGTGTTTAATGTTGCTAGGAAACAAAAAAACAATGTCCACCATCCAGTATCCCTTTGGTGGGAACCCACTGGAGAAATGTTTCCTAAGAAATTCTCTGCATCTCATAAGGATCTAAATGGTCTATTTAATTCTTTTGTTGATCAAAAGGAAACTCATGGTTATATCATTCTCTTCTATTTTGGTTGTCAAAAAGTTCACACTCATTAACTGCTGTGTACTATGGTAGCTCTGTAACTGACTTTTCCTCAGCCCTCATTCAACAGTCCCTGCTGCCTCTGTATGCCTCTACCTTACAATATTTTCTTTTCTATCTTATGATACATGACTTTTCAGTTTCCCCCAAGCCAAGGGGAAATAAGATGAGAAAGAAACTAAAAAGTTAGCAGCAGTCCTTCCTACAGTTAGAGTACAAAGTACTTTGACTTGAGGAAAATGTAAGGATGCCTCCTACTCACATCACAGTGGGTTTCTGACAGACTTCCATAAGCTGTTGGTAGTAAGAAATATCTCCATAGATGACATCATATGTTTGAAAGACTCAATACAAATCTACAGGTTGTGTTTAAATCATTGCAATAGATTTTTCTCAGTTCAGTGTTTAAGGTGCTTTCCTTTATAATTAATGTGCTATGTTTTTATATTCTATTCCATTTATTAAAATTTGTTCTCATTAAATAGTAGTTCTTAGTAAATGTTCCCAATATTTCTCCAATGGCAAGCAAAAAGGACTTTCATCAAAACCATTACTGCACCTTCTCCAAAGAAATATGGATAATTATGATTTACTTATCAAAGGTCTTTTCCACAGGTTAAAAAATTACTAATAAAGATATTGCTTTGACTAATATCTCAAGTTAAAATACATGGCAATATATATTAATGGGGTAACTTACACATATTAATTGCTTTAACAATGCAAACCAGGGTCAGATGGTTTGTATTGATTAATTTGTCCAATTTCACAATGATCTTATGAGATAAGTGCTATTATCTCCTTCTGACACATGCAAAAGTTGAGGCCCACACTTTTTCTTTCTCATATTGGAGCACAATAATGTAAAAGAAGTAGAGTCACAGAGAATTGAAACTGGCTTTTGTTGTAATCCTACAAGAAAAATGAGAAGTTCTACCATGTAATTCATGGTTTCTGAATCAAAAATCCAAACTTTTGACTTATGTTCTGTCTCTGTAATCTATGTGGTCAGAAGTGCCTCCATATGTCTTTTGCATGTTTCCTTAAGGGACCTCACAGGAAGAAGATGGTGGCCAAAGACAGAAATTAGAATTTCTGAATTTTTTCCAAGTATTTGTTGAATAAATTAAATTTGAAAATGTTTACATAAATCAGGAATAGAAGAGGATGGACACTGACTACCAATAGTAGATACAACGATAATGGAGAAAGAACATAAAGTCATATGGTGCCATCAACAAGATGAGTTGTCTCTCTGTCTATCTGTCTATCTCTGGCACTGAGTCAAGAAAACTGCAAAACAAATGCTCATAATTCTTGCTGTTTTGGAGCTTATAAAATAAGAAATGTATGAACATCAGAACTACAGATGAAAATGTAACAAACAATGGATGCCAAGAAAAAATAAGTAACACATACTGTGTTATGCACTCTTATGTATGCACTTTGCTTGCAGTAGAATGAGGAAGTGATTTCCTTACTACATATTCAGATGGAAATCAAGAAAGTTGATTGCACATTCTATCAGTCTTCACATTTTCTGCACTCCAGAAGAGTGTCCAAGTAGCTTCTTGTTATCCCTTTGAATCTTACTGATTTAATAATCATTTCAATAATGGGAGGAAGAATTTCCACACTGCTGTGTGCCTGCTCAGAAGGAGGCACCATGAATGGAGGTCATAAAGATTTTTCATGCAAGGCTCACTTTCTCTTCCCAAAAGAGGCTAACTTCAGTGGTTCTCTGGATGCAAGAAAAAAAAAAGAGAGAGAACTGTCCAGACAATATGCAAAGTTACAGGACAAAGGCATTATTGGCAGGGCTAAGAAGGTAATGAGGTCTAAAGATGTGCTACAATTAACTGAGAGAAAGAAAGAGAAGATAGGAGCAAGGGGCATTCTACTGGGATGCTTGGAAAGACAGCATAAGTATAGCATGTTAAAGTTTGTATCCCACTATAAAGTTAAGTCAGTGAAGAGTACTAATCCCCAGGCTTCAGATGGTATCCTCAAATAAGAGTCATGCAATAAATATCTGTTATGAACACAATTATGATGCTGCTGATGAGTTTAAAGAGAAGGATAGTGGTGGGGTATCCTGGCATCAAATGTGTTTGTTGCTTTTAATATATTTCAGTTTCACTAAGGAAATAAACGTGTAACACACAGCATGTTGTTTTAGGAAAACCAAAACACATATGGTCTTTAAAGATGCTAAGTATTAGTCAAAACTGAATGTGGACCATCAGTGTGAACTATGATGCTAGCAATATGTGCATGTTATTATCTTCAGCATCTGATCCAAATACAATTCCCTTACCTCTGCTCTCTCACATTCCAAGGCATTCCCACCACACCTTCTGACACTCAGCATTTGTTCTGAAACCCCACACTCCTCTTCAATGGCATACACAGAGAAAAAAGCACACAGCATTCTTCCATTCCTCTACCTATCCTCCATTTCATGGGTATGAGTGGTTTAATACCATATGGACAAAACCCTGGATGAAAGGATTCTCAAAACAAAAGTACAACATTAATATGGTTAAAAGACGTTATAGACAGTGTCACTTTATTGAGACAGAAAGGGTGGATTTATTCAGAGTTGTTTGGGTTTTTACATGGCTGCTGTTGTATACGACACAACTTTTGGTTTTAAGTAATGTTAAAAAAATCTTGCATTGTGAATAGTTTTAGAAATTTTTAAACTTTACAATCTATCAGTGGTCTAATTAACCTTTGAACAACTCTTTTTTGAGATTGGTTCTTTTTAATTATTAATCTATGACTCCCTGGAAAGGTGACAGAAAAGTATACAGCACATTCAATACTAAAAAAAGATGTCCTACTTTCCTGTCATTATAGTTCACAAAAAAAAAAAAATAGATTCACCTCCCACCCCAAGGCATAGGAAATGTAATGGAAGACAGGTGGTAAGAAAATAAGAGCCTGAGAGTGGGGACAGGGTATAGTTAGACAGTATCTTTTGCACATGACAGAACTGCTGGATCCATGAACTCATTGTAATTTTGTCCACTTCCACAAGACCTGCAAAAAATTTGACCTATCAATATTTCACCATGGAATGGGAAAGATCTCAAGAGATTTCCTGAGAGACAAGAGAGCTAATGTGTAAAGGGGGAAGTTACTTTCCTCAATGGAATGTCTGATATACTATCAAGGCTCCAGCATGTGCTAGGCACAAGTCATTAAAGGTAATCAGAAAAAGACATGAAAGTAGGAGTAAGACTGATATGAAAGGAGGTTTGCAGTAGGAAAAGAAATGAGGAAGGTACTGAGTAATAAGAGGTACAAATAACATCAATTCATTTTATTAATCTATGAAACTAGAAGAATAAAATAATTAATTAAAAAGAACCAATCTCAAAAAAGAGTTGTTCAAAGGTTAATTAGACCACTGATTGAAGAGCTTAATATATTTCTATACTACAAACCCACAGTCATAGAGACAGCATAGTACTGGCTACAAAACAGACATATAGATCAAGGATAAGAATTGAAGATTTAGATATAAGCTCAAATGCCTAGAGACAACTGATTTTTTACACAGGTGCCCAGTAAAAACTGTTGTAAAAAAGATAGTGTCTTCAAGAAATGGTTCTGTCAAAATGGTATATCCACATGCAGAAGTTGAAACTGGACCCTTTCTTGTCACCTTGTATGAAAATTAACTTCAAATGGATCAAGAACCTTAACATTAGGTCAACAACAATAAAAACCCTAGAAGAAAGAGTTGGGAATTCCCTTGGACTGATTAGCCTAAGCCATCATTTTCTAAACAGGACTCCAATTGCATAGTAAATAGGATCAACACTCAACAAACAGGATTTCATGAAATTAAGGAGCTTTCTATTCAGCAAAAGATATTGTTAACCAAGCAAAAAGACATGCCAGAGAATGGGAGAAAATCTTCACTAATCAGATGTATTATTAAGAACTAATATCCAGTGTAGACAAAGAACTGAAAAAATTAAACACCAAGGATGCAAACAGTCCAATTAGAAAATGAATCTGGGAACTTAAAATTTTCCAGGATGAAATTAAAATATCTAACAAATACTTTAAAAATGTTCCACCTCCCTAGCCATTAGGGAAATTCAGATCAAAACCATCCTGAAATATCATCTCCCCAGTCAGAATGTCTAAGATCCAAACCTCAATGAACAACAAATACTGGAAAGGATGTGGGGAGAAGGGAATCCTCATACATTACTGATGCAAATGCAAACTTGTACAATCATTCTGGAGATCAGTATGGTGATTCCTAAAAAAAGCTAAAGTTTTGGAATGCCATAGTGATCCAGCTATAGCATTCCTGGGAATGTTCCCAAAGAATGTTTCATGTCAACTTTAGAGACACATGTACATCCATGTTCATTGCAGCTCTATTCACAATAGCAAAGTCATGGAATCAGCCTAAATGCCCAACAGTAGATGAATGGATAATGAAATGTAATATAGTTGAATACTATTCAGCTATTAAGAAAAATGAATTAATGAAATTTTCTGGTAAATGGATGCAGTTGGGAGAAGTTTTACTGAGTGAAGTATCCCAGACACAGAAGGCAGAGGTCACATGTTCACCCTTATAAACAGAACCTATAGGCCCTAAAAATTATATATTCAGGGGAAATTTTCTATAATATTCAATAAAACCACAGGGAAATATAACTTATAGGGAGGGGAAAAAAAGAACCCAAGAGAGCTGAGACAAAGGAACACAGATAAGAAAAACTCTCAGAGTTCAATCAAGTTCACCCTATTAGAATTGCAGACTAGTGAGGCAGAAAACTACATCAGTCCAGAGTACAAAATATTAGTGAAATTAGAATACTCCACCCTAATCAATCCATCAAAATCTTATCCCAGACCAAGACTCAAGGAAACTTTCAGAAAAGGGGGAGATAATATTGTAAGGGCCTAAAAATGGGATGGGATATTCCAGCACTCTAGCCAAGGTAGGGCTGCTATACCCAGAAGGTCACTGCAATGAGAACCTCTACCACCAGATCTACACAATGGCTGATGTATCACTATCTCCCCAAGGACTAACAAGGATCTTAGAAGATACAGTGGCTCTCAGAGAGTCTCTCAGGGACAGGTCTGGACAAGGGAAGAGAAACCTCTCTACCTAAAACTTTACCCACTGAAGAGCCACATAAAGTTCAAGAGTAATGAATCCTCAAAGTCCTGAGATACTCACAAGCAAAAGGATAGGGAGGCCGAGACAGAACAGGATGGTTGAAGGGAGGGTAGGATAAAAATGTGTGGATGGGGGGGGCTGGAGAGGTGCTCAGGGGTTAAGCCTCTGCCTTGCAGGCAGAAGGTCCTGAGTTCGGATCCTAGACCCCACGTGTAGACGCGGGGTGGAAGCGGGGGCGGCCTGCGTTTCTGGTCCTGGTAGGGCGGAGCCTGTGAATCCTGGGGCAGAGTAAACAAGGAGGAGGTGGAGGCGGTCCATGGTGGTTCCCGAATACATCAGTGGTTCTACACACACACACGCACACACACGCACACACGCACAATTGAATAAATTAAAAAAAAAGTGTGGATGGGGAAGGTAGGTGAGTAGGGAAGTGGCAAAGGATCAGGGCAAAGACAAACCTAGTTTGTTTGTAAATAAAGAAATAAAAAAATAATTTTAAAAAGCTATGCAGAAACAAGGAATGAATTAGTTAGAAAAGGTGAGAAAACTCCAGAAGGGATAGTCATTGGCTTTCACTGCATTCAGAGAAGACAGAAAGACATGATACAACAGAAGAAATGGCCAGGAAACAACAGGATAATCAGAAACAGATTCATCTGAAGTTACTGCCAAGACTTGGACTCGTGGATTTTATCAGATTATATATGCTGAAATAAGTATTAACAAAAGAGCTAGTCAATGCCAAAGCAAGACTGTCTCAAGGATTTGCCAAAGTGTCCTGGGAGACATTTTCTGATAAGATGGCAAGCTAAAAGCTGCCTCTGTGTGAGTCAGAAGGAGTTGAAATGATGGAAAAATAAAAACGAAGGTACTCTATCTTAAATAAATAGAAATTGAAGACAAGAATCAGAAACCTCTGAAAGAAGTGGCAGAGGGAAAAAAGACACAGGATCAGAGAACAGGAAGTGGAAGGGAGATGGGTCAACACCCATCACTGGGAAAAGCAAGCTTCTACCATGCAGTATGCTGCTAAAAGCCCAAAATGAGTGCCCTGTGAGGCGTACAGGAAATTTGGAACAGAGAGATTCCTAGTGACTGTTGTCCACCACATAATCCAAGGGAAATGCATTCAGTTGGACTTAGAACCTCTGGGACCAGAAGAGGACACTAGAACTCCACAGGAGTTGAGCAGCCATTTGGGTTTTAAGTAAAGTGTCTCCCCAGGAAAAATATTATACAGCATAGCAACATGTGGCCAACTCCACTAAGAAAGAACTCCACAGCCCATGCCTATACTTCCAGATAAAGGAGGGAATGTTGCTACTTCCAGATCAGAGCAAAAGACCCCACGATATAGACCATGGAGATAGCATGAAAAGTATAGTAATGAAACCAAAAGATTGTCATCCCCTGCACCCATTGACTAGTGGTACTTTTAGCCTGGGACAGAGAAGCTTCTTGATTGGCTGTTGTTGCCATTTTTGTTTGCTTGCTTTGGTTTTTATGGTGCTTAATGTCTAACCCAGGACTGTTTTCCTGCTAGGCAAGCATCTGCTATGGGGTAATATCCCCAGACTGTGCAGTTGGCTCTTGTGCTGTTTGGGTTAAATTCCTTTCTTTGCTCAATCACAAGAGGATTGGCTTCTCAAAGTACAGTGTGCCTCTAAGCCAGATGCATGTCCATTCTAAATGCCGTCTTGATATCTAACCTGTGGTGTCAGGGAGACAATTACAGGGAACGGAAAACATATTTATTAATATGCATATCGTTAGCCTTAGCCTCCCTGTGAAGAAGGGGCAAATATTGCCAATGCCAGGCATCTGCAAACCACAAGCACCAGCCTGCCCGGATGTTTTTCTGGCTAATTAGGACTTCAGACTTTTCAGATTTATATCTAAAATGTGTCTACCAGCAGTACTGCCTCTAGCAATGCTCTACAGAATACATTACAGTTAGACTTGCTAAACAAACAGAAATACACATGTTTCCTCTACTGCTCCTGTTTCTCTGATTTGCCAGTGCTGTGGAGGGAAAAGTTTTGCTGTTAGGTCCAACATTATAGCATGTCCTATGGTAGCATTTCCCCCCTCCCCACTCTGTGTATATCATGATTCCATTTGAGGCTTTTGTTCCTAGTCTAACCCAGGGAGGATGTTGTTCAGCAGTTTCAAACTTTCTGTCTTGGAGGAAGGTTCATTAGACTGAGAAAGTAAGCAGACCATAAATCCCAGGAAGTTCCTGAAACTAATAAAATTTGGAAGATGGAGATTTCTCCAGGTAAAGAAAGCAGAAACTAACTATTGGAGGTGGAGAGGCCACCTAGTTAGTCTCCAGGATTGCAATCTGCAAGAGACTCGGTGAAGTCCAGCTAACAGATTGTCAACCCCAAAGACCACTTCAGAGATGAAGCCTCCATGAATTGTCATCCAAACTGCAGAGGACTGTCATTGCCTTTGAGTTGTTCCCAACTCCTGTAAGTAGTCCTCACCCATAGTCCAGTAAGTAACCTAGATAACCTCATTACTTCACCAAGTTGGACTTTGATGTTATTGTTAGTTTGGCCAGTTGTTAAATCCTTATCTGAGATGAATAGATATTTGTGTGGCTTCTCCCAGGAAAGACATCACACAACATAACTATGTGTAGCCTAAAGTAGGAGAAAACACACAATCGAGGGCTGCTTTCCCTCGGCTCTTGATGCTGAATATGTTGTATCGGCTTCTGCTGTGACGGGCTATAATCTGAAATTGTGAGTTGGCATGAAATCTCTTCTTCCCCAACTTGCTTGAGCCAGGGATTTATTGTGGAGACATATGTTGAAAACTTGGACATCTTGCTAAGTTTCCATCTTTAGTTAAGAGTGGATCTTCTTCCATGTTCTCTCTCTCTCTCTCTCTCTCATCTCTTCCCTCTCTCTGCCCCCACCTCAAAATTAGAGTTTCTTTCTATAGTCAGAAGAGACCTGGCACCCCTTCTCCAACTCCTCATGCAGCTCCTGGAGCCACATAGCAACCTGGACCCTCCCATGTATACTTGGCAGCCAAGCTTCCTTCCTGAAAGTGCCCTATTGCTTTCTGGGAATTTCCTTGCTGCTATCTTCCTAAGTGACTTTTTACCTTCATCCTGCATGTAGTCAACCTACGTTTACCCGGCCTTTTTTCCCAAAATTGTAATTAATTTTAAACTCAGCATGATAGTTTCTAAATCTAGAACCCACCCATGATTCAGTCTGGTCACCTTAGAAAAACTGTTCTGGATGAGGAAAATGGGTCAATAGATGAATTACTTCACACAAAAACACTGAATTTCCAGAACCCACATAAAAAGCAAATGACTAGTACATGGATTCCAAACACAGAAGTATGAAACAGGGGATCCGCAAGACAAACAGGCTAGACTAGGTTCAGTTCCAAGACCTTCAGTAAATGAAATGGAGAACAATGAAGACACCTGATGTCAACTTCAGTCCTCCACACACATGCACATATGTTTATATGTACCCACACAAATGTGTACTCCATACATGTAAACATATACACACATATGCACACACTTCAAAAATGTGTACACATGCAAAATAAGCAAATTAACAAAACAAAAAATCTCTTCTGATTTGGGAAGTGCACATGTCATTCAAAATCTAGATGATACCTGCATATTGACAATTATGTCCCAAACATAATTGTGAAAATAAGAATAAATAAAAGAAGATTCATCAGTTCTTGGATTCTAAAGTGCATTTTTTTTTCTTTTCAGCAACCTGTTAAATGAAAGTGTGAAGGGAAATTAAGTACTTGCATGTTTCTTTTAAATTGAGTCCATGGGAGGGGAAAAGCAAATGAGTGGTGAATAGAGTTAATTCTACCTCAGAATAAAATAGCTGGTTGCAGGTAGAAGTGTGACTTGAAGAATTCCAGAAATAGTTACTGACAAACCAAATCTCCCTTCTTTTTTTTTCCTTCTTCTTCTTTTTTTTTAGTATTATTATTATTTCCACTCATACAAATTAACAGGTACACTGGTCCCCTCCTTCCCTCCACCTCCCCCCACCTCCTTGCTCCCCACTTCGCTCCCCCCTCCTTCCCCATCCCCCAGTGCCTCCCCCCCAATCCCCAGAGCATCCTTTAATGTACATGCCAAACTCTCTTCTTAATCTGCTTCATGCTTTTAAAGCCACCTTTAGTAGTTTGAGATTATTTTGCTAAAAAAAATTACACAAAAGATGCCTATTAAAATACAAATGACCTAATAAATGCACTAGTTGTTTTTTGAACATAAATATATAAATGAGACTAGGGAGAAGGCTATCGCTCTTGGGGATAGCACTGAAGCAATGAGCCATTTGGGAACCCTAAAAGGGGAAAGGGGTGCTGAAGAAACAAGTACAGATGAAGGACCTCATGCTGGCTGTTGTTACCATGGGTTGGAAGAACATGTGACAGAATATGTGACAAAAGAGGTATCAAACAAGGAAAATAAAACAAAACAGAGAGAAGAAAATACCTAATTCACATTTTTCCAGGGTGTGGAAAAGTATTATTCTACATGACTTGGTCCTCCTGTTTGCCACAGACCCTTGGAGACCTTCTAAAAAAGAATGCTTTTCCTTCCACTCCTCTTAATACTCTGCTTAAATCCAGCTTAGCACAGTGCCTTTACCTGCAGTAAGCACCCAATAAATATTTGATTAGCATGTCCTGCAACTAACACTGCAGCTCAAGGGCTTCAACAGCTAAGTATGAAAATGTATGCTAGACATAAAGTTGATGAATATAATCCCAGAGTTAAAGCAGATGGCCACACAATAGCTAGAAGAATACAGTGAGACCACATGCGCCAAGTGATGTCCAAGAATCAAGAGATTGTCCCAACACAGTTGTTTAGATCAGAAAAGCAGGTTTTAATAATTCTATTGTATATAAAACGATAAGAGAATAATAAAAGATAACAGAATTAGTTACATTATTAAGAGACTGTAGATGAATCCCATCGGTAAGTGACGAAACATGTGCTCTTCAAATTATCCACCCATCACTTAGCCTAACCTCAATGAAGTGGACAAAGAACCATTAAATTCTAGTTGACCACATATGGAAGGCCCTGGAAAGAATGCTACAGTCCTTCCTTTTGCCCTATGCTGCTTGCAGAGTTCCACACGGTTTTCTCTGGTGGTACAAATGAAACTGTAAGCTGATGTGAGTGAAACCAGACTGCCTTGGGCATGGTGCCACCCAAACCAGGCTTAATGCATCAGCCAGAACTTCTAGGGAATGAGAAGGGGGCAGTAATAGTGATGGGAGAGAGACTAGAGAAGGGGATGTTACAGTAATCAGAATACAATTTATGCATGCACGAAATGGTCAAAACATAAAATCAATAAAAGTTACAATGAAAAAATAACACCTTTGGAGAGTAATGTCAAAAAAAAAATGGAGGCATGTGAAGGCCTGTGTTCTTTCTCCCACAGACACCTACTTAACAGCAACACGGGTACCAAATAATTTTGAAAAACAGTCAAAAACACTAATTAAGAACTTGGATAAATGCGAAAGCAACACCACTGAAACTGGGAAGAAATTTGGAGCCATTTGTCACCATAATATTACTCCGGCCTAAAAAGATATCAGGAAAAGTAATCACATATTTTCTACAGTAAGATTCCAGGTCCCAGCTTCCCACTGAGGAAGGAAAAAATTGGGCCATGTTCTAAACTTACAACTTTTCCAGGTTTTACTCAAAGGACTGGCTTCTACCTTTTCTGCCTCAGGCCAGTGACATGAATTAGAATGTTACAGATGCCTGTAGACCAACAGTAGATACAATTGTGGTCAACTTGATAATTAATGGTTGAGCCTTTAATCTGTGAGGAACAACTAGTTTAGGCACAGTCCTGTGGGAGAATATCCAATCGATGTAGGAAGACCAAGCACATCATAAGTGGGACTACTCCCTGATCAGGTGGATAAGATGCAGAGAGTTTGTTCAGTATTTTGGCATTCATTGGCACACTTAGGCATACAGACTTGCTGAGGAAAGGGAAAGTCTGTCCCTCTCTCAACTTGTTCTGTGAATATGGTGTGGTCGGGTCTCTCTGCTACTGGTGTTGGTATGAATCCTGCCACACACAACCAAGAAGCGTGAGCAAAATTCATTTCTTCGTTCCCTTAAGTCGTTTGAGTTCTTGATTTGTTCAGCAACAGGAAATTAACACAGTACTTTAAACTAGGTCATGAGTACTTGTGGTAGCCACTGGCCATAGTAGAATGAAAAAGCAAAGACCTCCAGCTCCCACTCAGTCCTTGAGCAGGGTAAGGGTTCTACAACATGTTTGATGTTTCCTTTGTCATGTCCAAGGTACTGCCTTCCATGCCGCATTAACAAGACTCAGCATGTTCAATATACCTGGAAGTCACTAGGAACAAAGACAGTGATTTGAAGTAGCACGAAGATCTGAAAGCACCACAGGGACCACATGAACTCTGGCCAGAGTGATTTGTAAAGATCTTCTCTAGAAGATTGACCTCTGAAGTCTTAAAGAAGTGGCAGAACTGTGACTTTCAGAAATGCATACACATTCACAGGCCAACAGGAAAAAAAAATGAAGCAATCAAGAAATATAATTCAAACCAAAAAAATGAGATGAAACCTTACAAGCCATCCCTAATGAAATAGAGATCACCTGGCATGGGTTACCTGGCAAAAAATTCGAAAGAGTTATTATCAAAATACTCAGTGAGTTTGTGAGGGTATTCCCTAAACAAAGTAAGAATTTCAGTATGTGTTTTATTTTTTAACTTTCCAAAGACCAAAATAGAAATCTTGGAACTGACACATTAGGAAAAAATAAATTGAAAGATTTGACAGCAGAATAGAGCTAGTAGAAGAAAAAAATCAGCCAATTCAAGATAGGTCATTTAAAGTTACTTGACCAAAGGAGAAAAAAAATGAAAAAAAAATAAATTTAAAAAAAGAATGAAGAAAGTCAGGGAGACTCAAGGATGATATATTCCTTACGGAGGTTTAAGGAAGAGAAAAGAAAGAGTAAGGAAGCTCATTCACAGATTTAATGATGAAAAACTATCCAAAATGAAGAAGAAAATGTACATTTGTATATAGGAAATCTAAAGACCCCAACTAGGATGAACCTTGATTAATGGATGATCTGAGCTCAATCCCTGGAGCCCACAAAATGGAGGGAGAGAACCAGCCCCCAAACTTGGTCTTCTGTCCCTTTCACCAAGCTCACCCTGGTGTGCACATACTCACCCACAGGTATACTCTTCATTAATTAACCTTTTTTAAAAAAATGAACCTATAGTTTCACTCTGAGACACATCATAATCAAATTATTAAAAGCAAAAATTTTTAAATATTTTCCTGTTTTCCAGGATTTTTCTCAGCTTTCTTTTGTTTAAAAGAGCAGTCTTAAATTCTCCTTATTTCTTAAAGCATTGTACATTGCTTTTCTCATTGCTGTGACCACACACCTGTGAAGAAGCCACTTAAAGGGGGAAGTTTTTATTTTGGCTCATGGTTCTAGGGTCTACAATCCACCAGAACAGAGAAGACATGACAGCTTGAGCCAAAATAAAACTTTTGTCCCTTAAGTGGTTTCTTGAAAGTGACAGGAGAAAAATAGTTATCAGACTACCAGTGGATTTTGTTCCTCTCTTAAAGTAATAGCAACTTGCTTTACAGTGACAGCCCCATGATGTAAAGCAAATTTTCTCCAAAGAAAGGCTCTGGATCTGCCTGTTACACAAGAGTATTCTACCAAGCATCTGAAGCAGAACTAGCATCAAGCTTTCTCAGGAATTTCCCAAGAAATTGGAGAGAACATTTCCTAGGATGCCACCATTTCCCTGATGCTAAAACCAAACAGAGGTACTATGAGGAAAATATAGGACAATGTCCTTTGTGAATACTAATGCAAATATCACCAACAAAATACTAACAAACCAAGTTCAACAATATGTTAAAACTATTATACACCAGACCATACACCAGACCAAGTAATACCCAGAATGCAAGGATGTGTCAACATACAAAAATTGGTTGATTTGATATATTTCATTTACAGCAGAAGGACAAAGACATGCTCGCCATATTGATTTATACACCTTTTTTTTATGCACCAAATTTAACACCTTTTCATGATTTAAAAAAAAAAAAGCAGCAGACGGATAAATTGCAATGGAAAGAAACTACATAAGCATAACAAAAACCATATATAAAAACCCTACAGCTGATATCACACATAGCAAGAAAAAGTTGAAAGTCCCATTTGACAGTATTCATTAAACATAACACTGGAAGTCCTGGTCATAGCTATCAGATAACAGACAGAAATGAAAGGCACCCAAAGCAGAAAGAAGAAGATTACGTTATTTCTATGTACAACAATGATCTTATAAAAAATGAACAATTCCATATCAAAAGCTAATAAATGTAACAAAAGAACGTGCAAAACAAAGTCAGCACTCAAATATCCCTACGCTACACACAGCAATAAACATGTTGAAAAGGAAACTATCCTAATTATATCACTAATTAGAATAAAATATTTAAGAATTAATTATAGACTGGAGAGATGGTTCTAGGGTTAAAGCCCTTGCCTTGCAAGCAAACAGACCAAATTTGGAGTCCTATATCCCATATAACAATGCCAGGTAGAAATGACTACGGCCTATAGTTCTGGCCCTGGAAGGCAGAGAGCATAGAGAATCTCAGAAGAGAGCTAAGGAGGTAGAGCAATCCAAAATGATTCCTGATGTTAGGGCCTTGTATTAGTCAGAGTTCTCTGAAGAAACAGAACCTATAGAATGTAATATATGTATATACATATATATTTATATCAACAAGTTTATTAAAAAATAACTCACAGTAAAAATAGCGTCCTTCAAGGTAGCCTCCCGCAGCAGCCTCCTTCCTGGCTGGAATGTTCCACAAAGCCCAAGGATCCCAAGAAGATCTCAAGCCTTTGCTCCTCTGGAGGGTCGAAGACGCTGGGTTCCGACGTGGGCGATGAATAGCGAACAGCAGCAAGGCCCAGAGACCAGGGTCCAAAGGCAGCAGGAACAGCAACAATGTGATGGAAACGGTGAAGCTCCAAATCAGCCAAGGACGCAGGCAGCAGCTGCAGCAACAAAGAAGGCCACGACGCTCCAAGGCAAACAACGTGCATGCAGAGTGGACTCCACAGCACGTAGACACCGGATGAGGAAAGAGCAAGTCGCTCCTTCTTGCACCTCCTATTATCTGGTCCACCACTGGAAAGTACCACCCACTATGGGCTGGGTTCTCCACAGCAATCAGTCAAGTATCTACAGGCTTGTTCAGGAGCCATTCTAACTCTTAACCTTCCACAGCTGCCCCCAAACAGTGTGCAAGTCAAGTTGACATCGAAATGCAACCATAACAGGCCTCCGCAGGCACACACACTCAAGTGCCATTTACCACACACAACTACACACAAATGCATACCCACACCTACATTCAGAAAAGAAAAATAAGTAACTACAAACAGGCCTATAGTTGCTAGTGAAAACCACAAAGCATTGCTGAAAGAAAATAGAGAAGATACAAAAAGGTGAAAATGCATCCCATGTCAGGAGATCAGTTAGAAGACCCGACTCGGCCACCAGTGAAGAGGTGGAATGGACATACTGCACCAATTCTCATCTTTCAGAAAGAAGGAAACTCTATTGTTTGCAACAATATGGATGAGTCTAAAAGGCACTACACTAGCATAAGTAAGCCAGTAATAAAAAAAAAGGTATCTAAAATAGTCATTGTTACAGAGATAGACAGATGATACATAGATAGATAGATAGAAGATAGATAGATAGAAGATAGGTAGAAGATAGATAGATAGATAGATAGATAGAAGATAGATAGAAGATATAGATAGATAGAGATAGATAGATAGATAGATAGATAGATAGATAGATAGATAGATAGATAGATAGATAGATAGATAGATAGATAGAGTGTAGAATGGTCCCTAGAAGATGGAGGGGAGGAAAAATGACTGTTATTCAGTACTATAAAGCTTTAGATATGCAAAACTAATAAATTCTAGGCATGTGCTAAAAAGAATTGTTCCAATAAGTGACTGAAGTATATAATAAGAAATTAAGACAGATGTCATACTAAATGTTCTTATCTAATGAAATAAATATAAAGTATACATGCAGAGATTATTTTCCTATTGCAAAGTTTAAATTTTTGACTTTGTGTCCTAGACTACCATCTATTAACTCACCTTATCTTCCTTAGAGCCTTAGCCTCCTCCCCAGCATGCCCTCTGTGTCTGCTCATTGTTAGTTCCCTGTGTTTTCCATTCCCCCCAGAAATCTATGTATGTATTATTGAAATGATCTTCCTACTAGTGCCATTGACACTTATTTAGACACTTTTAAAGATAAATTAAGCATCACAACTAAAGTAAAATTTTTATTTGATGCTGCTAGTGCAATAACTGTCATGGTTAATTTCAGCTGTCAACTTGATAGGCTGCAGCATGACCTGGGAGGAGAGATTCTGGGCAAGTCTCTGAAGGACTGTCTTCATTGTAGACAGGACCATTCCCTGAGCAGGCAATCCTGGGCTGTATAAAATGTCAAAAGGGAGCTGAGCACTGACATGTATCCATCTCACTCCTCTTCCTGACTGTGGACGCCAAGGACCAACTGCTTCAAGTTCCTGCCACCTTGACTTCGACACAATGATGAACTACACCTTCAAACTGCGAACAGGAATATAACTTTTCTCCCTTAATTGCCTTTGTCAGGGGATTTGATCACAGCAAGAGGAAAGAAACTAAGGTAGTAACAATATTTTTATAGGATATTAGTTGCTTTCTGTCTCATTCTGTACTTATTCCCCTATTAGACATTAAGCTCCTTGAAAGAAAAAAATCTAATTTACCTCCTTTTCAAATCATGTTAAGCAGAAAGCATAGTGTTTAAATGTAGTAAGTACTCAAAAAAATTTTAAATGAATGAAGACATCCAAGAAAAATAAACACAAGAAATGCATCGAACAAAATAATTGCTGATAGAAAATAATGTGTGTTTTGTTTTGACAAGTATCAGCAGATAAACAAGTCATGATTTTTAGCATTTTTTTCTTAGACATTTAGCTATCAAATTAAAAAAATCACATTTACCATGCATCATTTATTTATGTAATCTGCAGTTATGGTAGCTAAAAGGAAGAGATACAATATTTGTATTTTACATATGCTTTGGAATAGGCACAACCTTTGTATCATCAAGAACAAAAAAACTCAGATTTATAGCCACCTCTTTGTCTGGGCACCCACACTTTGTTCCTGCTGGCTGCCTTGTCCAAGAAGAGAAGGTTAAGTTCATTTATGTGATCAGCCCAGGAAAGAGTCATTTCCACAGTGAGGAATGACCAGCCAACTGTGCATTTCATACTTCTCACAAAGCTTTGGTGTGAAATATGACAGCCACTGGCTCCCATCTCTTCCCTCCCCTCCTCGCCCTTTATGAGCCCTGCCCTAGCACCTTTTACTGCCAAAGAGGCTTGCAGAAGGATCTCTTTCTCCTATTGTGTTTGTCATTTTCCATTTTCTCATTTGGAACAAAGGCTCGCTATGGTCTTTTTTGAATTTTGTGTTGGACTAAGGTGACTACTGCTTGAAGTGGAACTAAGTGAAACCCAGTCTGGAAAATGATAATGATGCTTTCCAGCTTCTCATCACTGCATATTCCGCCCTCCTTGGCTCCAGAAAATTCTCCAGTTATTTCCTTTTGGCAGCATCATTCTATGCACTTAATAAATCTAGACTTCTGAGGGCGGGGAGCAAGCTTCCCAATATTTTTGAATGTTATGGACATCGCTGTTTCCAAGAGAGAGAGAAAGAGAGCGAGCGAGAGAGAGAGAGAGAACCCTAAATAAACCACCCTCTGCTTTTTGTAGCTTCTGACTCTGCTGTGAGTTTCTGGTTTAGCTGCTCAGGGCTGCTTCAAAGCAGACAGAATGAGACTGCATCTACATGATAGATTCAGGTGTTTGAGGGCGTCCTGATTTGCTGCCCTTCCCATCACCCTTCAAATACATCATGTGCTTATATTCTGCTCTCATCTGTAACTTCACAGACTATTGAACTCATCTGTCATCTCCCAATGAAGTTTTTCAGTTTCCTCCACTTCTGCCTCCTAACCCCTATGTAACCAATCAACACCTCACCTTGTTTCTATGATTGAAACTCATCATTGTCTGTTATGCCACTAGTTTTGTATGTCTCTGTTTTCCTTGTGATACAATGAATATCCAAAGCTAGAGAAACATTGTATTAATCTTTGTTTCTCTAGAATCTGACACACAGCAAAAAATCAGCTGATGTTCCATGAATGAATGTAACATCTCAGCTTGAACCCTGTATCAATTCTTTGAATGCCTTTACCTCAAAGCACTTTAAGTGAAAATGCTCTTGGGTAGACAATTATGATGTAATGTACAAGTAATTATTATTGATAAACTAGTAAAGTACTCCTGTTAAAAGAACACAGATCAGGATGAAAATATTAGAGGCTGGGAAGTGTGCCCTAGGATTGTTTAAAGACAAGAGAAACAGCCCACAAGGGGAGATAATAAAAATTATCTACTTGATGATTTTGATTTTTAAGCCAACTCTATCTCTCAGCTCATCTGGTCTACTGCACAGTATTCTGCTTTCAAATGTTTTGCCCTAAGAGACTACAGCAGTTGAGTGTCACAATTAATCTGAACATGCATTTGTATCTGCAATATAATAGCATTACATGAAACCTTGCCCACAGCCAATCTGCCTTTGGGCTGGAACTCAATAATGATGCACCTATAAAAAAATGTTCCAGCTATTACCAAAAGTGCTGGCAAGACTAGGGACTGCACTCACAGCCAGCCCTCTGGGGTTCTCCAGTGACTCAGTGTGCCCCAGTTGCACCCCACCTCATTAAGCTGCTGGGTTAACCAGACAGACATTAATTACTCAGAACTAAGTGCCTGTGTGTAAATGCTTATTTTGGATAATTCAGAAGTGCCATTAACTCCCTCATAATTTTGACTTATGTTCAAAACGCTTTATTTGGGAAGGCTAGTCACTCCAAGTAGATGACAATTTGTCAAAAGCATGTCATACATGACTGAACCAGTTGGCTTTCTGCTCTTTTTCCCAGCTCCTCACTCCACAGACTCTGTAGCACACAACAAAATTGCCTTCTCAAAGCTTATAGCAACTCCCTTAAAGGGAGCTCAGTGAATATTTGCATCTCTTTCCAAATGGCTATTGTGGTGCTAGGTGTGACCTCTATAAGCAGTCATTGCTCCCTGAAGAAGCCAAGTGAGCATGTGCTGTACGCATGCTCCCCTCCCAAAAACTCTCTGTGCAACCCATAGGCTTCCTGGACCAGAGAGAGTCAGGTGTTAGAACTCCATCATTTTAAACAACAAATCCATCATTTTAGCCTTTTTCAACAGAGCCTACACCAATTTAAAATTTTCTATTAAATACCACCTTCTACTCTCACCCCTTACCTTGCTTTTAAGTTTATTGTCTACACAAATGTTTTTAGACTTAATCAGAAACATCTTTCCTAATCAGAGGTGACTAGAGGAAGTCAAGACTATAAAGGATGTTGATGATGAGTGACAGTTGCCCACTCTCATCTCTAAACAATTTCTATCACCACATTAATATCAGAGATCATTGTGGAAAAAGAGCTGCAAAGAATGTAAAAGCCAGTACTGGAGAGACAGCTCAGGATTTAAAGCCTTTGGCATGCAAGAAAAAGAACCAGAGTTGGGATCCCAAATTCCCACAGAACCACAATAGCCATTAGGAAAGAGATGCAAATATTCCTTGATTGCCTTTCAGGGGAATTGCTATGAGCTTTGAGAAGTCAAACACCAGGCAGAAATGGCAACATCCTGCACTTAGAAGGCAGAGCCTGGGAAACCCCATAGCAAAGAAATAAGGAAATAGAGCAATTCGGGATGATTACCAATCACCTTTGGACCTCCACAGACCCGTGAACAATGCCCTTGTCTACACACACACACACACACACACACACACACACACACACACACACAAGCAAGCAAATTTAAAAATGCAAGATTTAAAATTACACCTTCGAAGCATAATGTGGCCATGGCAAGTCAGTGGTTACTGACACTATAGTGAACTGGCCCAGACAACAGGCAGCTATAGAAAGGTGAGGGGGTCATAGGGTCCTATCTCCTAATACTGAACTACTGGCAACTAGCATATTCTGAGAGAGGAAGTATGGCATCCAGTTGTGCACCACTGATGAGCACATGGGACTCCAACTGATAGTTCCAAAGCCATAGTCATTTAATATACCTAGCCAAACATAGTAGGACACAAATCAATAAAAGTTATAAACATGGAACTGAGGAAAAGGGAGGCTGGCAGAGTTGAAGAAAGAAAAGAGAGGGAGGGCATAATGATCAGAATGTATCTGGACATCTATAAAATTGTCAAAATATTAACAAAATGACTAATATCTTCAATTTAAAATGCAAAAGGATCTTCAAAGGTACCTTGATAAAAATGGTACTTACCAAGCCTATGAAGTTTATCACTGATAACCTGATTTATAAGTGTGTAATCTACAATCACAAAGCTTTCTTCTTTCTCCTTAGCTTACTTTTAGCAGGTCATTAGCTTTAGTTTCCTCCTAGTTAAAATGGTGAATGCTGCAACACCTATCTCATAGGACTAAGGGTTATATCAGTGCCAAGATGTGTTTAACACAATCCCCTGGGCATAAGAGTTATTGAATAAAATTTATGGATTATTAGTATTCATATACATAAGGCACCAACATGTTCTCTGTTCTATGAATGAGAGGGATGTATAATATGAAGTTACAGAATCTCAGAGCTAAGAGAATCTGGTAGAGAGAAGAAATCCAGATTATATACAAAGATCCTGGAAATCAGAATAATGTCACACTTCTTAATAATAATAATGAATGCCTGGAAAAGGATAAAATATGCATAAAATTATGAGACAAAGTGATTTTCACCTGGGATTTCTATGTACCAATAATACAGTCATCTACTATATGGAAGGATCATCAGTTACTATCAACAGCCTACAAAAAGCAATGAAAAAATAGTGCATTGTTGAAATAAAAGCAGGACACTATGAATTAGTACTGAGTAGGCAGAAATTAGAGAGAAATCATTTTCAAAAAGAATTATTTGAAGAAAGTTAATACCTTCATTTAATAACAGTATTAGGACATAGCATCAAGAAATATTTTGGAATATTAGAAGTGGTTAGGTAAAATAAAATAAAAAAGAAAAATTCAAGAAGCTTTGGAGAGAATGGGAATGAAGGGGATGTATCCCAACATAATAAAAGCTATGTAATAAGCCTAAAGCAAACGTCATTTTAAATGGGGAATAACTTGAAACATTCCCACTTAGATCGGGAACAAGACAAGACTGTCACCACTCCTGTTACCGCCATTGTCAATATTGTGCTTGAAGTTCTAGTCAGAGCAATAAGGCAAGAGAGGGAGATTTTTAAAAAAGGATATAAATAGGAAAGGAAAAGGTTAAAGCATCCCTATTTGCAAATGATATGGTTCAGTTAATAGTAGTTTAAGAGTAATAAGCAAAAAAGTGGAAAAAGATAATTCACAGGCTTGGAAAGTACCATTTTATCAAAGTAACCTTGAAGACCCTTAGTTTTACATTTTCATTTGCAGATACCAATACTTAATGAAAACACAGAATTCCTCAACTGAAAACCATAATTACCCACAGAAGAATACCTCATCTTACACTATATGGTTGAAAATTCTACAATACTAACAATGAAAAGTGGTTGATCAGAGAGAATCAGAACCATTGCTACAAAAAAATGATAGATGTCATACAACAGGAAATCAGAGTGACTTTAGATTGACAACTGGCAACTCTTGGAAAGAAGGGATAAAGAATAATGAAAACATGTCTTAAACATGAGGACACTTGACCAAGCTAGCTATCCTATGTCCAAATACTATAAGCATATTTCCAGAACTGTATAAAAATAGCTGTATCACTTTAAATATTGACACCCAAAATATTATATAACAGATGAATACACACTTCAGTGTACTAGCCAGGAATTATATTTGGAACTCAGAAAAGGAGAGCTCTATTGTAATGTAGTAATCGATAAGAGGCCTATTATGATAGAGAAAAAGTCTGATCAGACAGAAGTGAAACATGTCGGGTACAAAAGTCAAGTGGGATCAGAGGACAGAGGACTTTGGAAAGCAGGTATCTAATAAGAAAAGGAACTAATAGAACTGTCTGAAGATCGTAATATAAAATTTTAAAAGTTATCAGAAGGTCCACTAGAATAGTTGAGAGAATTGTAATAGATGTTGATATTCAAGTAACAAAGCAACCACAGTCAGACCCTGATTTTTAAGCATTTCCCACATGTCTCTCTTTGGTGAACTGCCTGATTCTGAAACTAAGAATAAAGTGAGAGTGGAGCATCTTATAGCATCACAAAGGACCAAAGGGCTGAAAAAAATATAAGGATGAGATCATATCAAGACCAAGATGTCCATCTAGAAGAACTCTGATGGCCCAAGTTGAAACAATCTGAAAAACAAAAGCAATAGTTTAATTTATTTATAATTATTAGATATAATTAATATGCATTATAATTATATATTAATTAAATATGGTGTTAAATATTAGACTATAACCCAAAGTATAAAATAAATCTCTATGAATTTATGCTGATGCAACTTATTAATTTAATATATAAATGAAAAGAAAGCAACATGTCTTTTTTGTATGTATGTCTATTTCAGGTTTGCATAGGTTATGTGCATGTTTGTAAGTATTTGCATGCGTATACTGGTGCATATGTGTGTGGATACCTAAAGTCGACATCATGTACCTTCTTCAACAGCTCTCCACTTTCATTATTAAGACGGGGTTTCTCATTGGAACCCAGAGCTTGCTAGTCAGCTAGGCTAGCTTGCTCTAGTTTCCCAGGTTTTGTCTCCAGAGAGCTGGGATTACAGGTGGCCTCCACACCTGCATGGCTTTTACATGGGTCCTGACAATCTGAACTCATCGTGCTTGCAGAGCAAGACATTAATCATGGAGCCATCTCCTTCGCCTGTGCATATTTCTTTCTAGAATAATTGCAAATAAATATGACTCGCAAGTGTAGGCAAAGCCTAAATTACCACTTTGTAGAATGATTTGCTTACAAAAAAAAATATGAAGGAAAGTTAAACTCAGTTGAAAACACTGATGAATGCTGCTTTGAACAAGCAACCAAAGTCAGCATTTTGCAAGTGATAACTTCCGTCCACAATATCCTTGGACCCACATTGTGATGGAACGTGCACATCATTTTGATGTCCTTCCCTCTCACCTACACTTCAATTAAACCAGAAAGAAAACAGCAAATCACCAGAATTAAGAGGCATTTTACAAAAGCTGAAGGGTGCTTCACAAGACCATCAGGGTTATTCAAAGCAAGGAAAGACTGAAAAACTCTCATAGGATCAAAGAGGGCTGAGGACACAAGGAATTGCAACCCAGCACACTGCACACTACATAAGATCCCACAGCAGATAAAGGACACAAGAGAAGAACTACTGAAGTTCTAATATCATCTGACCTTGAATTGATACTTATGCATTGATATTTGTTTCTTAACTTTAGAACGTATCATGGTAACATTAAATAATAGTAGAAAGTAAAAGAGGGGCACATAGAAAGCCAAATTGCTATCTTAGCAATTTTTCAGCCTTACTCTATTTTTTCTGAAATTCAGAGTTATGTGTTTATAAACAATCATATATTCAGGAAATAAAAATATGTGTATAATATTCAAATACTTATTTAAAACTATAATGCAGTAACATTACCTCATTTTTCAGTAAATAGTATTTGCGTAATGATGATAAAAAGGAGTGCAGATACACTACTTTTTTAAAGCAATAACTGTGACATACTAAAGAAAAGAATAAAACGAAAGAAAAAAGGAGTTGTGCCAAAGAAACTTCCATCTCAACTTACATAAGAAATCAGGACTATGTAACATTAAAAAACAACAGCTCTGTAAATAGCTGCTATTATATGCATAGATTTGAAGAACACTTAACACTCAGCTTAGAAGTCTTCTTCTACAACAAAAATAGAGAATCTCAACACCATGACAGGATTCAGCCTAGGGCGGTAGAAGAGCAGTGAAGTGAACCACAATGGCCAGCCAAAATGCAGAGTACCTGCAAACCATCAAGGCTCACCTAGAATCAGGCCAACCCAATCTCTACCATCCTAAGGCATTGGGAATCTCATGGAAGAGGGAGCAGTGAGATTGTAAGAACCTAAAGATGGGAAAGTTCACCATTCGACAAGACATTCCATTCAAGGAAGAACTGCTGTATCCAGGAGACTTTTCCTTATCAGACTTACATAACTGACAGACCGACATGTCCCCATAGATTATAGAGGAACTCAAGAGAGATAAGAACATACAGTGGAATCCTTGGGGACTAAAGCTAGATGAGTAAAGGTAAATGCTTCTATCCATTGGGTGGCCCAAAGAGAGGCAACTTGGTATGTCACAAGATGCCTGAACCCCCACAAGAGTAGACAAGTCAGAGGAAACCCTGGAAATGGACAGGCAGGAAGGCAGGAGAGAATGGGATGGATTGATGAAGGGAAAAGAGGAAAATGGTAGGGAAGGGAATAAGGGAAGCAGGGGTAAGTACTCAACATGCTTGTAAGACCAGAAAAATAAAATAAAAAAACAAAAATATGGAAGTAAACACTAGTGAAGATAACTAAAAGAGATGCAAGTGATTGATTGCCTTGAAATTCAAAACTGAAGAATGCAAAAATAAATTATTATTATTTGGATTTATTGTTTTAGATGAACTTTAAAACCCTATTCTATAAAATACCATATTGTCTTACACCACCGAATGATAGACAAAGGTGATTCAGGAAAGGAAAATCTTTTCAAGGTTTTTCAGTGTCCAGCTCAGAAGAACATAACATAAGTAAACATGATCCTCCAAAGTCCATTTATTCCTTTTTGTCTGCTAATTCTTTCACATTGTGGGTTCACAGTAAACACTTGAGCCAATATATGAAGCAAGAATGTGAGTTATAGAAAGAATTTCCTACCACAAGCTACAGAAAATATGCAGCATCCCATTTACATGCATTATACAAGGTTGAATAATTGATTATGTTGCTTTCTTTCACAATTAACAAATGTGATCTAAATTCAACTCTGCCTGGCTCCAAAGCTCACATTATCTAATCACCTTTACTACCTGTTTCCTGTGAGTCCCAAAGACAAACAAGGAAGGATCTGAATGGTAAGGCAATAATCTTGAAAGGAATATTGGAGAGATGAAGCATGAAATAACCAGGAGAAAATGGTAAAGTAATAATAATCCAGCCAAAGAAAATAAGCAAATGATCAGAGCTGAGAAAGGCCAAATCACGAGAAATCATGGTGACTGGCTATCTGGAGAATATGATCAAAGAGGAGATGGTTGAATCATTCATAAGTTCCTTGGTATTAATCTATGTTTACTTCATTCATGGTTTTGTGTGACTGTTTTGTTGGTTGGTGTTTGTGTTTGAGATGGGTTCTTATCCTTGGCCATTCCTCTTTCAATATTACAGTTCAACTGCATCTCCAAAGTCGAATAATTCACATTTAGTTCTAGGACTTAGGAAGTCTGTTGGAGCTTCATGTATCTTAGCTTATTCATCTGATAAGTTTTAAAAAACAAACACATATTTTCATGACATTTTCAGACAAATGAAATACATTACTAATGCACAAAGTCAGGCCTAGATTGTAAAGTCTGTGATTTCCATCTAACCAGTCATGAAATAAAGTCAGTGCCCTTCTCCAGGCTGACATTTATAATGGAAGTAACTTTATAACAGAAGCAACTGGTTGCAAACATTCCATTTTCCTTGTGTTAGGCTCAGCAATAATAATGGCAAACTTTTTTTGTATAGCAAATCCTGTTATGGCAAACCTCCCTGTGTAATGAAGAGAATAAGGCTGTCATACTGTTTTACATACAAATATAAGAGCTGTGACCATTGCTATGATTGAATTTTTATTCTTTTACTCCATTAAAGCGTTTATTAGCTCTTACCTCAAGCAAAAAATACTTCATTTATTTTAATAGGTGTTTCATTTTTATTTTGATTACCATGAATTAATTCTTTGCCAAATACAAAGCCAAGCTCTATCCTCACTATACATTCTTTGTAAATTATGATAAAATAGGCAGGCATAAATTCTGTTGTCTTCATTGTTTTCTGCTACACCAGTCAATGTCATTGAGTACTTTTGACACTGTGTCTAATCAACAGCCAAAACTATTTGCATATAACAAAACTGATGCTCTCTGTTCATCAAACAACATCAGTTTCTTTCCTTAATTTGGCACACTATAAAATTTGACTAGAAATCTCCTAATGAAAATGCCATATTATGTTTTATTGTCATGACTGGATAACTTTTCCTTGCACGTTGTCCTCAGATCCATTCCTATGGCATCATTTTTCTGAAGCCAATAAATATTTTATTGTTTGTATATATCTTATTTTGTTTTGCTAGGCATCTACGCTGAGCAGTGGGTTACTTCTGCCTTTTAGCAATCGTTAGCAATGCTTGTGTATAGGTACAAAATACACTTTAAGAATCTCTTTCATCTGTGGGGTTGAGCTATAGCAAGGTCATCACTGGATTAGACGTTCATTCACCTGTGATATTGATAGTAGCCACTTTTCACACATAGCAACTGCTCCATTTTGCATTCCCGGAACAGTACAGGTTTCTGACCTCCCCAGAACTGGATTGTTTTCATTCATCTCATGCTTCTTAATGAGGGTGAAATGAATTCCACTGTGGTGTTGATTTGCATCATCCTAATGATTAGTGATGACAGGCATCTTTACATGTGATTTCTTATTGTATATATATGCATTCTTTTGAGAAACATCTACTTAAGCTTTCTGTCCATTATTTTTAAAAGCAGGTATGGTCTTTGGAGGCTAATAGTAAAAATCCTTTATATGATCTACTAGTCCCTGTCAAATTATTATTGTCCCTGTCCTTTATATGATCTACTAGTCCCTGTCAAATTATTATTTTTAGACATTTCAAAATAAAGCTATAACCCTGTACATCATTCACTGAATAAATGGATGCCCTGGTTGAGCCTGTGCACCAGGGGCCAGTCACTGTGCTAGATGTTTTACAGACTTTATCTAAATTAGGTCTCACAACAAGACTAGCAAGTATCACCATGACCATCTCAGACAAGAAACATGGAGCTATTTGGTGATGTTTTAAAAATTGGCCACAACCACAATATTGGGTTTAAGAAAATCGTAAATTTTCAATTTCAGTTAACTAGCAGTTCTAAAAATGATAGCTCATGATATTCCTTTTTTATCTTCCTTTTTATTTTATTTTCCAATCAATAGAATAATAATCTAAAACAGACACAAATGGTTACTAGTTGATCTTGAGTAATACCACCTAAATCATTTATCCTCAATATTTCATGCTGTTGACTATATATAAACCAATGAATAAAATAAAGATCAAGCAGAAGTCATATTATGCCAAATGTTCACTCCTCCACATGGGACTTTTCTTCTGGGAGACAAGAAATACATGTGGTGGATAAGGTGGAAACTGGGCAGGGGGCTGCCTTGTTATGTTTGCAGCTTTGTCACATTCAGGCCAATTTCTTATGGTTGGTCACCACTGAGGCCTCATTCAGTATAAGAGAATTTCAAAATATACAATCACCCATCATTCATCCACTGACCAAATAGCACACAAGTGTAACACTGATCAAGAGTTACATTTAACCCCTAAAGTTATGATATGCTGGACCAGTGAGATGATTCGGCAGATAAAGACACCTGTGTTCAAACCTGGAAATCTCAGTTCCATCTCACACATGACAGGAGAGAACCAACTTATGAAAGTGGTCTTCTGACCTCTCACTTCCACGATCTCTCTTCTCTGTCTAACTAATAAGATGTTTTTAATATTATATTTTTTCGTCTAAGAAAGAAAGAAAGAAAGAAAGAAAGAAAGAAGGAAGGAAGGAAGGAAGGAAGGAAGGAAGGAAGGAAGGAAGGAAAGAAAGAAAGAAAGAAAGAAAGAAAGAAAGAAAGAAAGAAAGAAAGAAAGAAAGAAAGAAAGAAAGAAAAGAGAAGAGATCAGAGAGCAACTTTTGGAAGTCAATTTCCTTCTTCCATTTGGGCTTTCAGTGATTGAATGCATGTTGCCAAGTTTGGGAATAAATCTCTATACCCTAAAGTGCTAAAATGAACCAAACACTCCCTTCCGACCTCCCTATCTCCTCTCTCTCTCTCTCTCTTTCTCTCTCTCTCTCTCTCCGTGTGTGTGTCTCTCTCTCCAAATAACTAAGATCTGATTTCTCACTGTTTGCATATAAGATCTAGACAGTGTACTATTTTGAATTTTAGTAATGGAAGATAGCTAATGAAATATAAGTAGTGCAGGAAATTAGATCTTAGAGCGAGGCTAACATATTAAACTTGGTGATGGATGTCCACCAAATCCTTACTCTGATGATATTCTTCATGCTTTCAGAGAAAGGAAAATAGTACAATTGTGCATATGCGAAGCAGCTTTGAGAAGAAATGGAACCAATTGTGACATGTTTGATGTTCCAAAGGCTACAAAATGAATGCGGTTACCTTGGGGTGGTTGGATGTTGTTTGATACCTGGCTGACAACCCAGTTCTCAGGCAGGAATTATTTAGACAGGATCTGAGTTACACAAAATTCCTACATGAATGTTGCAATCACTCAGAAGCAGCAGGATGCCTCTTTTTGCAAAGTTTACCTCAGAAGTAGACCTAAGTGCTTTGAGTGCACGAGACAGAAAACAGGCCTTTGAAATCCAAGGGCATATGTATAAGGCCACCATGGAAACCACATGTGATGGCAGGAGACAGTACAGAAAAGCTCTGTTGTTCTTCACTCTTGTTTGTGCTCTAACGTTATGAATCTCTTCTTTTACTAGCAACAGTATCTTAAAAGTGATTAGACCATGTGTGAACATATTCTCTGCCATTTGACTATAGCAATCATAACAAATATGTTGGAAAGAGCAGGAGTATGCTCAAAGACTTGGTCGAAGCTATTCATTGAGTATCATTTGCATGCAAATGCTCTACTATCATTAATTTTGTCGAATGAGATTGATGGAACTGAGCAATGGGAGTGGATGGTCAGAGTGACTTTTAGCAGCTGGTCTTGAGAATTATTTGGAAAATGGTTCTCCCCTCTTATTTGTTTGTGTCTGACAGTGTACAAGGATCAAATATGTCATCTGAGAAACAGTATATGACCACAGCAGAATTTGCTAGAAATGTAAGATTGATTCTGAAAGCACGGGTCCTGTGATTAGGCACTTCTCCCATCTACATGCAATCTAAAAGTACAAAGTCTTGTTTGGATACTAGCTACTGGCCTTGAATAGTTAGTAAAAGCCTAATCAGAATGCTGGGTCAGGTGCTATCAACCAAACATTTTGGGACTTTGGTACCTTTTGAAAAAAAATACACATAGAATAGTGAGAAATTCAACATTATTAAGCCATTGTTAATTGACTGGCATACTTTTCAAAAATAGTGCAGAATATTACGTAAATCAGACCTGGATCCTATTGTTAAATCACCTGTAGTAGGAAAGATACTACACAAAACAATGATGAGTATGTTGCAACAAAAATAACAAAGATGATTCTGGCTGAGTTTTTTTGGTTTTTTGGTTGCCCTGGGTGGGTGGGACTTCCACGGAGGCCAAGGGATACACAAGTCACGAGGAAAGGGTTTTTAATGTGGCCTTTGAAGGATGGCAGGATTGACTACACAAAAAATGGGCAAAGAAGACACTGAAAGCACAAGCCCAAAGTTTGGCATCCTCAGAGGACCACACTGTGACCGCACTGAAGACAGTGGAAGGCTATTACAGCAGCTTGGTTGGAGAAGTTGGGCAGGAGCTCATCACCCAGTCTAGTCTCAATGTGGCCCAAAGCGGCGGCCTCCTCCGTCCTGTTCCTCAATGCCATCCTCTTCTGTTCCTGCCAGGATTCTTTCTGGAAAGTTACCACTTAGGGTTCTCCCATTCAAATGCACCAGCCTCCTGTAAATCAAACCAGACACCCAACACCTCTCTTTTTTTTTCTTCCTGAGACATTTCCCTTCCAGTCTTGACTGAATCCACAGCCCAGAACAGCCTTAAGTACCAAGTTCCCACTTTTGTGGATCTTTCCGAGAGTCTTGTGGTGTGGCAGCGGGCCAAGTCCTCATCACTTAGCCAGGGGAGTCCTCTGCGGGGGAGTTAACCCGACATGCGCAATCAGGAGCGAGCCTGCCTCTCCAAAGGCACTGCTGGAGCATCAGTGCTAAATTGTACCTGACATTTCATTCCAGCTTTGGGCAGTTTGGTGTGAAACTTGACTTCAGCGAGACATTGATCAGCCCACAGTCCTTCATGAGATTTGACAAAATCAATTTTCTCCAGCGGATTGGACGCTCATTAGCTGACTTATAGAAAGGCCTGGGTCGCACACAGCTTTCTGCAGGTCTTGAAACTGCACGCATGGACGAAATGATGATGAAAAATTGCTGCTGGCAAGGGGCCGCCCTTCCCCTATGGAAAGGAACCAGTGCATGTCTGCAGAGGGGGGCCCCATCTTTAATCTCATCTCCTCCAAAGACTGGATCTTTGAGAACTTTAAGGAAATCATCTCATCCATTTGCACTAAGGAGACAGAATTGGATGAGACTACTCGTGGTGCTTCGCTTACAACCAGATCTTCGCGTTACAAACTTTCTTAACTTACTGTCCCATCTGTTTACCTCAAGACACCATGAACTTGAAACACCTCAGGAAGCACGGGGCCACGCAAAAGATTGGACTTATTTGGTCAAGGGAAACAATAAGAACTTATTCAACTCAAAGCATTCCAAGCGTGGGTCTGGAGAGATGGCTCAGGGGTTAAAACTGCCTTGCAAGCAAAATGACCCGGATTCCACATGGAGATGGTAGGCTGAAAAATCCCAGAGCCAAGCAATAAGGATATAATGTAGAAGTAACCCAGAATGATTTCTGAAGTCACCCTTGTGTCTCCACGGGGACCACAAGTGCCCTCTTGCCTTCTAACACACACACGCACACACACACGCACACACACACACACACACACACAGTGTGCACAAAAACAAAATACATTCTAAAAGAAAAATGGAATTTTAAGTTCCAAAACTCCCTTTTATATGCAGAATTATCCTGAGCAAGGCAAAATGGATAACTTTTTATAATATACAACTTATCACCACCAAAAAGCTTTTCTCTTCCAAAACATGAACAGTGTTACCAGAAACCACGAACGTATGTGTGCCTGGTGGCTAGCTCGGCACTTGCCACATGGCCAACACTTGTTAAAATACTGCTGAATTGATTCGTAAATAATCCTGCTATCATATTTTTAATATTAGGGTATTTCCTTCAACGAAAGTGCTACCAAAAGTGTTTCCTAAATGTTCCCATTTTACAAAAATACCTAAATGCTGACTTATTTACACACCTGTGTGCATTACACAGCCTTCCATGAATTAAATATTTCCTGAGTGACTGAACTTTGTTAATTCGGTCATTTTGAAGTGTGCACAAAAACAAGCAAATTTTCAGGTAGTAGGAGCAATTTCAGGGCAGCCTGGATGTGTTTCTAAACAGTTTCAATCAGCAAGAAGCAGAGTCAATGGATGGTGATCCCCAGGGAACATTGATCTCCCAATCTGGGCAAGGAGTAGCTTTACAATCACACAAGAAGTCCTTACCCACTACTCATATCCTGAGCAACTCTTTATGATACTGTGACCTAAGCCTGACTCCTCTTTTCCTGCACCTAAACCCACAGGGGCTTCTGCGTCTTCTTCAGGAGATACACTCTTCAAGCTTTAGTGGGGAGAAGATCTACATTTTGATAGGCGATGCATGAACTTCTCTAGAAAAGCTAACACTTTCCTAAGGCAGCATCAGTCCTCTGGAGTTCATGAGACAGATGGGCTCTGTCACATACTTGGAACTCAGAATGATCTTGGGCACATATTTAGTAGCCACTTAAGAAAGTGTGGTAAGGAAATTAATTTAAATATATGCATGTTTGTTTTGTTTATTAAATAAACCAAAGGTTAGGTGGATCCAGGTTTAAGTTTCTTTAACAACTTACTGTGAGGAGAACTCTCTCCGAGTGAACACCATTTCTTGCTGGGGCTATCCCCTCCACACCCAATAACTTAAGGACTTTTCACTTGGCACCATATGTTAAAAGTTCTACTGCAACCTGATATAACCACTATGTGGACCAAAACTCCAACATATGACTCTGTAAAGACACAGATGATGTTAAACACAGCAGAGAGACTACATATTTCCACTGCCATTCCCCTAGAGTTCTGTACCTTTCCTTGGCTTCTTGCTTTTTTCTTCTTGCTTCCCCCCTTCCAATGTCATTCTGAATAATTACCAATATATACTGGGTAGTAGAGTAGAGTAGTCTTTAAATCTGATGCCCTACCAAATACCAAAAATCTAATGTTGTGTGAAATTTTATGGAGGTGGGGAGAAATAACTTCATAGTGGGCCCCACAACAGTAGGCCTTGGGTTGGCACATTCCAATGTGTCACACTCAGCCTTTTAAGGAGATTACTCTGCATACACTACCCATGCCCATTAGGTATAGGTGTCAACTTGAGAATTGATGGCTGAGGTTCTGAACACAGTTGTGATAATTAGCAGCTAAATCAAGGCCTGGGCAAGCCTACAGATTTGATGTAGGAAGACCAGGTTTATGGTGGGTAGGACTATTCTCTCGGCATGTGGTTAAGATGGAGAAGACTGGCTCAATACTTCAGCAAATTGCCATGCGTGCAGGCTGGCAACAGAGAAAGTGTGTCCCTCTCTCAGCTCTTTCTGTGGATATGGTGTGGCAAGTTCCCTTAGCTCCTGAAGTTGGTATGAACTGCAACCAGAATCATAAGCAAACATAAATTCCTTATTCCTTTAATTTTTTGGTCGTATATTCATCAAACACATGAAAACAACTAGAGCACTCTCTTGGAACTCAACGCTAGCTAGAGATTCCTAATCAGAAATTGATCTTTTACTTAGTACTAAAGTCAGTCTCATTGATCCTTGTTGTAATCTCCTAATAGGCATTTATCCTCCTACTAGGCCAAGAATTAAAGGTTTACTTGCCACCAAAGAATATTAGCATCACTAGCAAGTTCTGCACTTCTGAGCACTGTGCGTATCTATTGAATTTCACTTTCTTTTTTTTTTAATTTTTTAAATTATTTATTTATTTATTTCAGCTCATACAAACTTAATAGGTACACCGGTCCCCTTCCTCCTTCCACCCCTCCCTGATCCTCTAGCTCCCTCCGCCCTTTTCCCCTTCCTTTCCCCCCCTCCCTCCCTATCTCCCAGTGCCTCCCCCCCCAATCCCTGGAGCATCCTTTAATGTGTATGTCAAACTTTCCTCTGAGCCCTCCTCTCTGATGAGGTATAAGGACTCAGTGGCATTTCCTAGAACTCTTTCTTGTGTTCCCCATAAGTATAGGAACACTATTGTGGATGTTAATCCCTAGCTTCTAAGGATCTTAGTGCCTTTAGTCCATGCTAGACTTTGGGGAGTCAATAATGTGTTGGTCATTGCACAGGTCATGCAAAGTCCTATTACGATTGCTTCAGGACCTAACTTATGTGGAGTATCTTTTCATCTACTGGTGAGTTTCCCAGTGATGTCTGCAGTAATTTCAGATCTGTTCTGAAGCTTGCAAAGGATGTTAGGGCATGCTGACTGAATAGAAATTACATTCACCTTGAGGAAATGTGGCTCTCTTGGCAACCACACCTGTGCTCGGCTGACCTAAGAAATAAGAAACAGAGGTGACTGTAGTGAAAGAAAGAGAATGAGTCGCAGCTCAGGCTTTACTGCTTGTCAAGAAGTCTTAGTTCCAAGATATACATAAACCCTGCCCCCCCCCAAATCATAACAGATTCCTGTCAAATCATCAACAAATACAGGCTACACCATAGCTGTCATCTGAACTCTTTACTCCCAACTCCCTAAGTTTTCTGGGCCTTCTTAGATAATCATAGGTCACATATTCAGTCCAGATTGCAAAGGTCTCCCACAACATTCCTTTAGATATTCTGTCATAGCTTTCAAGTGCAACCGTCTAGAGGCATAAATGTTTTCCTTAAACTCTAATCATTTTGTCCCATTTTTTTCAGTTGAAAACAGGGAAAAAAGAAGGAGAAGGTAGAGGTGGAAAAGATAGGTTCATAATTTCAGTGATTTGGAAATGTAGGCAAAGTTTAGTGTCTGGTTCAAGTTCTGCTGAGATGTCGGTCAAGCTATCTCAGCCAGTGTTCTTGTTTCATCCGAATGTTTGTCTGATGGAAGTTACTCCCAAATTCATTCACATGGTTATTGGAACAACATAATTCCTCCTACCAAGGACTCTGCTAGGTTGGCTGTCTGCTGACTGAACCAAAACACTTATGCAAGTCAGGACTTTAACAACTACCAAAGATGTCCAAAAGTCCTCAGGAAATATTGGCATGACATGACTTTGGAACTCTGTTGTTAAAACAGAAAATCACTTGCTAGATAACTATCTAGGGTCTTCTGTAGCTCTAACCTGATTTTTATATGAACTTTATAGGGAGACCTTTCCATAATGCTTCCTAACAAACAGCAGCTAGTTTTTGCCAGGGTGATCATCTTGAAAAAAGAACATAATATTTCCAAAATGGAAACCACACTTTCCTTATAACCTAATCGTAGAAGGTTGTAAGGAAGTACAAAATTTGAACATTATATCAAAACACATATTTTCTCTTCAGAAGTGGATCCGTTAGTCCAGGCTGCATTCAACAAAAGGAGATTATGCAAGAATATGAAGAACTGCTCATTCCCTTCCCCATCTCTAATTTATTCTCGTATAACAGTTTGTTATATTTCATATAAATACACAGAGTGCATTCCTTAAAGTTTTATAGATCAATTAGAGGTAAGGCATAAAAAAAATCCTACCACATGATGAGTGATTTAGCCAGAAACATTCTGACTGAAAGCAATTTTGTAGAAATGGAGTGGTCCAACAAGCAATTTTGTCAAAAAAATATCCTAGTCACTGGAGAAATAAAAATAAAAGTAAAATACAAGCAAAATAAAAGTAAAAATTCCCCAAATCCTGAAAGACAGATGAAAATTACTAAAGACTCATAAAAAGTTGCAAAAGAACTTTCTACCATGAACCAATATAAACAATGTCATGAAACTAGACACAGACCATTAATATTCCACAAATTATCATATTGGTCAGTTTGCTTCAATAAGAAATTATGTTGGACCAAATTGCTCTCAACTGAATCACTCAATTCCATTAGAAAAAAATCATACTATTCCTCTAGAATAAGCCTATTGCTAGAATTTCATCAAGATTTCCAAGGTAAGCGATTAGTATTCAAAGACAAAGATTGTGATGATCAATGCATTACCTCCAAACTTAATGGTATAGAACAATAATATCTTGTCATTTAATATGGTTTCTGTGAGTCAAGAATTGAGGAATAATTTATCTGGACTATCTCACATGGGATTTCAGAAAGTTGCAGTCAGATGTTAGGTGAGACTACAATCAGCCTCTGGATTGATCCTCTGGAGAAGCTTCCTAGTGACCATATCATGTAGTTTTTGTGATGCCCTGGTTGTCTTCTCATGAATTTCTTTGTGTAGCTATTCAGTGCGTGTCATGGCATGGCAGCCAGATTCCCCCTGTGTGAGAGATACAGGACAAGAAGATGGAGGCTATAAGGCCTTTCAGGATTTAGTATCAGGAGTCCAACAGGGCTGCTCCCACCACAGTGTCTTGTTTACTTAGACCCATGCCTGATTTGGAGTAAGAGGACACTATATACATACACACATATATATACATACACACACACATATATATACATACACACACATATATACATACACACATGTATACATACATACACACATATATACATACATACATATACATATATATACACATATATACGTACATGTATGTACATATACATACATACATATATACATACATATATATATAGTTGTGACTTTTACAAGCAAGAATCACCAGAGGTCATCTTAGAAGTCAACTGTCACATAAACAAGAAAATAGTCATATCCATCCAGCTCTATTCATTTCAAAGATCGTTACTGGTCTCTCCTTCATATCTGTATAGATTAAGTCAAACAAAGGTCAGGATTTTCAGCTGAATCCAAGATGGATATATCAAGTCCAGTTTATGGGACTTATATATTAGAGATGCCAGTTCTTATTCAGTTAAATACCAATTCTACTGCTTCCTGACTAGAACTTAAATTTCTCTAGAAAAAGGAAAATAGGCTATTATGTATTTAGAGGAAAAAATCTTAAAGTGTAAATACCCCCAAGGATAAGTAATATATTGGTCTAAATTTGCATCAAGGTGTGAATGATTTGTGACAGATCATTTCCTGAGAAGGGGTTTTCATAAAGATTGTGCAACAGACAGAAAGTGGAAAGGGCCCTACAAGAAACATGGGAGAAGCTTCCAGAGAAGTGGAAGTCAAATCTCTGACATCACTATTTTTCCAGGACCCACACTGATTCCACAGTAATTCAAAGGCAGAATTATAGAAAATAAGAACTACTAGCCAAGGAGCTGTAACCTATTTTAAAAGAGAGTGTATTTAGGGAATAGCAATTGAAAGAAAGTTCATTTGGTAGACTGGTGTCCAAAGTCTATAGGTTTAGATTGTAACTGATTCATACCTCTGGATTAAAGACTTCTTCACACAAGCAGCCCTGTCCATTTGACCTTTAACAGCTCTTCTATAAGGTAGTAACAATAGAAGAGGGACAGAGACAGAGAACATAGCAAAAAAAACTCAGAAGATGCAATGGTAAAACTACACTTGGACCAACAATGACTGCTTGTTGCCATGTTGTGCTGGTAATTGATGCTGCCTGGAAACACTCCAAACGGGCAGAAGAAAGTATATCAATGTTGGTTTGTATTTCCACAAATGACTAAGAGCTGGCTATGTAAAGTGTGTTTCAGGCCAAAATCCATGACAATAAACTCCTAGAACCACAGAGGGGTGTCCCAACATTCCCATAGACCTGCAGCTCTGTTGAGCCAATGTTGTTCAATATCACTCCCTAAACATCTAAAAATCATTCTAAGGAAATAACTTATTCAAATGAATTACAACATAAGCTTGTAGTCTATCATTTTGAAAAAGGCAAGTACTAGAATAACCAATTCTTTTGCTATGAATATTTTTCCATTACAACCAACTATGCTAACACATTCTTTCTACTAGAAAGGCAATACTGTTTCCCTTGTACCTTCAATAGCCATGACTACAGGAAGCCGTCTTTGTCAGGACCGGAATGCCCCATGCAAATGTTTTGATTTTGAATGTAGAGAAGAGTAATTGGTAAAACTATGCACTGAGAATCTTAGAAAAGATCTTAATCAGAGATAAAACTCTTTTAGTAAACTCCATAATTGAGATCTTTCTTGTGAAACATTTGTCTCTAACAAGACCATTATGAACTTGATGTAAGACCAAAAAAATGTAAAATAGTGTATTTTGCCATCTTTCTAATTAGACTTTAAAAGAATATATCTATCTTGTTCAGCATAGTAAGCAACTAAATGGAGTAGATATTCGATACATGTTTATAAAATGAATATATATGATAAATAATACATCAGTCACTACTATTTTGTGACCTACTGCCCCACAAATTTCAAATCCAGCTCTATATCTCAGATTCATCTGAATTCCTGTCACTCTTTTTTTATTGCCTGATCATGGTTTCCAAATGCCAGAATACTTCTCCTCTAACTATCAATTCTTTTTTTTTACTGAATTAAACAAGTAATACAGAAACTTTTCTATTTCTAAGCACACAAGATTAAAACATGTCTAAGAGAAATAAAAGCCTATGCTACTAAGTACTGGACCCTCACTAGGGAGGAAGACTCAGAGGGAGTTTTGGCATTCACACAAAAGGATGCTCCAGGGGAAAGGAGGGATGAAGGGGGAGGCACTGGAAGAAGGAGAGGAAGGGAGGGGGTAAAAGGAAAGGGGGAAGAGGATAGAGTGCTAGGGGTGATGACTGGAGAGGGAAGGAGGGAAGGAGAGGATGGGGGTACCTATTGAGCTTGTATGGTTAGAGAAAAAATAAAATGTGAGAGAAAAAATGCAAAAAAAATAAATTAAAAAAAAAGAATTTTGTACCCAATAACAAAAATTTTAAATTAAAAAAAAGAAATAAAAGCCTAGTAAAAATTTACTTGTCTTACTGTGTCCCCACTCAACCATGGGTGTCAATCATTGTGTATTCACCCATTCAATCTTTTAACAAATAATTTATTTCTAAGTGCTGCAGCTCATACTGATGCAAAGATACATCTAATGCAGTACCTTCCAGAGTTACAATTCAGTAATCACCCATCTGGCAGGAAAGAAATTTATTCCTCTTGCTGAAGTTCCAAGTTTTCCCTAGGGCTAAATCCCATTTAGCGATGATGGTTATAGGGAAACTAGTATTATTAAGTCTCTCCTATGTGCCAGGCACTACCCTGGACACTTTCCATGCACTATAAAAAAAATCATTATTATGGCGGCTGAATGATGTCCCTTGGTTCTGTTTTCTTGCACTGGGGATGCCTGTTTCGCAGGAGAGCGCCCCACACTTCCAGATTCCCTTGGCTGTTGTGAAGCCAACAACTGAGTCATGGGTAAAACAAGCAACCATAACTATCAAGTTGCAGGTCTTTCCTGTGTTTGAAGAATTGCGATCCCACCAGAAATGACTTTAGCTTCAAATTTTGTTTAGCATTAGATTAGAACTGCATGACTCCTAGATTTACAAGAAACCTAACTTCGAGTTAGTCACAAAGGGGATGACTGAATATCTGAGAATAAACATTAATGAAACCAAGAATAAACCCACTAGGATTGGTCTTTGACTTTACTAAACTTTTATCAAAAGAATGTATCCATTTCATTAATGCTAATTATAACTTATATCTGTCTTCTCCATCACTTGCTTCTCAGCACCATCTCTCCATCTCCAAATATAAATGGTTGTTTTCATACGTTTTGTATTTGGGCACATTGAATACAGTTCACCTTCCAAAAGGTTCCTAGGTTTTGAAGACCTCCTTCTGAGCCTCAGGAAAGTGGAGATGGATTGCCAGGTGTGTAAGTTCTCCCCATGTGTGAAAGGAATGTGCCAATTCACTCAGGATAGGAGTTTTTTTTCCAGTGTCCAGATGGGCCAATGAAATATGTTTTAAATGCCTGAAATATAAGTTGAGTACATTTTGTGAACAGATTCTCTGTTATAAATGAAAGCTGGCAGACAGGGGAGCAACCTGAGGGTACTTTCTCCTCTCTAATTTGAAGCCCTTATGGAAATGGGGTTTCACTATTAAGCAGATCTAGCTGCCAATGAAGTCAGTGCAATTGGATTTTACATTTTAGATTCTAGGACACTTCCATTAAAAACAAAGTTCTTGAAACTGACCATCAAATGCTCCAAGAAAGTTTCCAAGAAATATTGAGCCTTGTCTTAGATTAATCACAAGTAAGATGCTTACATTTCATTGAACATTAGAAAAAATATCTGTGAAGAGATTGAGAATAGTATTGTCATATTATAAAAAAACATAAATGATAGATTGAAGTCCAATCTTCAGGTTACCTGATGTCTTTTAATGCAATACTAGTAGAATCATAGATCTAAGGATAACATATAGAATATAAATTCTGGATAAATATAAAATCTACACTAGAGATCATCTTGCTTATGACATCATCACCTCATCAGACTGTTTCTACATCAATATTAAAGTCTAATTACTATAAAACAAGTTTGAGTATTCTTTCCATAAAGGATGATTCAGATGGCCTTCTGTTCCCAAGTTGTATTTTTTAATAAATTTATTAAATTTAAATTTTTATATGCATGCTCCTCACCTCTCTCTTTCCCTTCTCCTTCTCTCCCTTCCTTCCCTCTGGCTCTCATTCCATCCCACCCTCCTTCCCATCCTTAAACATTGGTGCAGTCTATTCCCTCCTATTCTCCTGTCTTTTGGTTCTGAGTCTTTGAGTTCCTTCTCTATGATCTGTTCTCCTGGGGGTTCAGGCCTCTGTGGCAGATCAAGAGGACCTTCCTTGGATGGCGCACTGATACAGCTACCTCTGTCTGACCCCTGGCCCCTAAGGATCCTACTGAAACTATTTCTCCTCACATACACACCAGTCCATGGGGGCATGCTGACATGTTCACCATTGTGCAGGTCTGATAAGATCAAGTCTCATTGCCCTGAGTTTCTGGCTGCAGCTGCCCTCTCTTGAGTGGAATGACCTGGCCAGCAATGGAACTTTCCATCTTTAGGCTTTTACACTTTACTGTTCCCTTTTCTACAAAGTTCCATCAACCTCTGGATGGGAAGAGATTTTCCTGGCCTGGTTCCAGGTGATCATTGTAGGGTTGCCAGTGTTCTGTGTTCAGGTTGCTTGTTGTTGTCCATTTTGCTATTCTTGCACTGTATAAAGCTGTATCCCATCTGGGTGTTCAGATCCTCTCCTATCCAATAATACAGAAACCACTTTAGAGAGGACTTTATATAAGAGAAGGTGTGAAGGCGAGGGAGGACAAAAAATGGGTGGGTTCAACTTTCAGGGCATCATTAGTAGACATCTGGCTGTCTATTAATCACTAACCCTCCCCGCCTCCCAAGACGGGGAACACACAGTGCTTCAAACCACTTCAAACGCCAGTCATCAGAAAAGAGATCAACCATGGATTAGATCAGGTATCTCACTAATTATAGGTCTTTCTTGATAGTGGCCTTGTTTCTCTACTGAGTTTGTTCTTTGTCTTCATTCTCTTTCGGTCTTCTTTGCCCTGCCTTCCTATTTTGAATCCTTCATGCTTGTAAAGGATAATAAAAAAAAATTTTCCTTGAATATGTCATTACAAGGATTTGGAATTGGTTCCACTTATAAAGGAGTACATGCAAAGTCTGGTTTTCTGTACTTGGGATACTGCACTCAGTATGATTTCTTCTAGCATCATTCATTTAGCAAAAATTTCATTAATTCATTTTTATAGCTATGTAGTATTCTATCATGTACATGTGCCACATTTTCATTAGCCATTTGTCAACTCTCAGACATCTAGTTTGATTCCATGAATTTGCTATTATGAGTAGTGCTGCAATGAATATGAAGGTACATATGTCACTATAATATGATGAAGTATTTGGGGGGAATATTCCCAGCAGTGGTATAGCTGGGTCATATGGCATTATAATTTTTAACTTTTTTAGGAGCTGCCACACTGATTGTCATTGGGTTGTACAAATCTGCATTCCTGCCAGCAATGTATGAGGGTTCTCTTCTCCCCACATCCTTCCCAACATGTGTTAATGAATGTTTTGCCACGCTGACTGATGTAAGATGATATCTCAGGGTAGTTTTGATTTCCCTGATAGCTAGGGAGGTAGAACATTTTTTAAGGTATTTATTGGACATTTCAATTTTTTCCTAAGAAAAATTTCTTTTAAGTTTCATGGTACACTTTCTAATTGGGTGTTTTTCTCCTTGGTGTTTAATTTTTTGAGTTCTTTGTGCACTCTAGATATTAGTTCTCTGTCAGACATGTGGTTACTGAAGATTTTCTCCCATCGTGTGGGTTATCTTTTTGTTTGGTTACCAATATCTTCAGCCGAACAAAAGCTCTTTAATTTCATGAGATTCCATTTATTGAGAGTTTGTTCTATTTCCTGAATTATTAGGAGTCCTACTTAGAAAGTGTTGACCTAGGCCAATCAATTTGAGGGAAATATCTACTCTTTCTTCTAGGATTTTTATAGTCTCTGGTCTAACATTAAGGTTTTTTGATCCATTTGGAGTTGATTTTTGAAGAGGGTAATAAGTAAGGATCCAGTTTCAATCTTCTGCATTTGGATATCCAGTTTTGTCAGCACCATTTGTTGAAGATACTGTTGTTTAGCCACTGAGTTTCCTGGGCCTCTATGTCAAAAACCCAGTGACTGTATGTATAGGTTCTTATTTCTGGGTCTTCGATTTTTATCCGTTGATCTACGTGTCTGTTTTGGAGCCAGTACCATGCTGTTTTTATTACTATGCATGTGTAGTATAGATTAAGGTCTGGCATGGTGATTTCTCTAGCATAGTTTTTATTAATCAGGATTACTTTAGCTATCCTGGACCTTCTGTGTTTCCATATGGATTTTGAGATTACTTTGTCAGTTTTGTGAAGAATTGCCTTGGAATTTTGATTGAAATAGCATTGAATTTGTATGTTTCTCTTGGTAGGATGGCCATTTTTATGATGTTAATTCTACTGATCGAGAAGCATGAGAGATCTTTCCACCTTCTGTTGTCTTCTGGAATTTCTTTCTTTAAGGTTTTAAAGTTTTTGTTGTACAGATCTCTCACTTCCATATTAGGTTTACACCAAGGTATTTCAAGGGCCTATGATAAATGGAATTGTTTCTCTTAGGACTTCCTCACTTATTTCATCCTTGGTATATAAGAAAGCCACTGATTTTTGAACATGGACTTTACCCTGACACCTGCCAAACTTATGTACTCGTTCGTTCCAGTAGTTTCTTGATGGCGGTTTTCAAGTCTCTCAGATAAAGAATCATGTCATCTGCAAATAGGAATAATTTAGCTTCTTTTCCTATTTGTATCCCATTTAGCTCCTTCTCTTATCTAATAGCTCTAACTAAGACTTCCAGTAAGATATTGAGTAAAAGTGGTAAGAGTGGATAGCCTTGTTTAGATCCTGATCAAAGAAGAAATGCTTTAATTATTTCACCATTTAGAATAATTGTTGTTATATAACCTTTATTATATTGATGTTTGTTCCCTCCATTTCAAAGGACTTTATCATAAAGGGATGTTGGATCTTGTCAAAAGCTTTTTCTGCATCTATGGAGACAGTGATTGATTTTTTTATTCCTTGGATTTGTTTATATGATGGATTACATTTATTGATTTGTGTGTTAGACCAAACTTGTGTGCCTGTATAAATCCTACTTGATCATAGTCAGTGATTTTTGGATATGTTTTTTAATCCAGTTTGCTAAAATTTTGTTGAGGATCTTTTCATCTGTGTTCATCAGTGAGATTGGCCTGTAATTTTCTTTTTTGTTGTATTTTTATTAAATTTTGAGATTAGTGTAATATTAGTTTCATACAAAGAATTTGGGAGTGTTACTTCCTTTGCTATTTTATGAAATAGTTTAAGGAGTACTGGTGTTAATTGTTTTTCAAATGTTTGATAGAATTCTGCACTGAATCCATCTGGTCCTAGACTTTTTCTGGAGGAGAGATTTGTAATCACTTCTTTAATTTCATCGCTTGTTAAAGGACTGTTTAAATAATTCAGTTCATCCTAATTTAATTTGGTAAGTTATGCATATTAAGAAATTCATCCATTTATTTCTGATTGTCAAACTTCGTAGAGTATAAATTTTTGAAATATGACCTTATGATTCTTTGGATTTTCTTGGTGTCAGTGATAATGACTCAATTTTCATCCCTAATTTTATTAATTTGAGTTTTCTCCTTTTTGAGTTTCATTAATTTGGCTAAGAGTTTGTCAATTTTGTTGATTTTTTCAAAGAACAAGCTCTTTGGTTGATTCTTTGTATGATTTTCCTTATCTCAATTTTGATTATTTCTCCCCTGGGTTTATCAATTTCTGTTCCTCTGGTGCTTTGGAGATTGAATTGCTCTTGTCTCTATAAAGCTTTATGTTTGATTGTTAACATGTTTACTTGTGATATTTCCATTTTTTTTGATTTAGGCATTGAGTGCTATAAACTTTCCTCTTAGGCCTGTTTTCATCATATCCTAAGATTTTGATATATTATATTTTCACTATTCCATTATCATTCATTTCTAGGAATTTTTCAATTTCCCATTTGACTTCTGTCTGAACCCATTTCTTGCTCAGCATCATGGTATATAACCTCCAAGAATTTGTGCATTTTCTGACATTTACTTTGTTGTGAATGTCTAGCTTTATTTCATTGTTGTAAGACAGGGTACAGGAGATCATTTCAGCTTTCCTGTATATGTAGAGGTTTATGCCCCAACATGTGGACTATTTTGGAGAAGGTTCCATGGCTGCTGAAAAGAATATGTTATGTATTCCTTATTGTTGGTATGGAAGGTTGGTAGAGGTCAGTCAGGTCCATTTGGTTATGGTTTGATTAAACTCCAGTGTGCCTCTGTTCAGTGTTTGGCTTGCTAACCTAGCCAATGGTAGGAGTGGGATGTTAAAGTCCTCTACTATTAATGTGTTTGGGTGATTTGTTGTTTTAAATGTTGTAATGTGTGTTCAATGAATGTGGCCGAGCCTATATGTGTGTGTGTATGCTCTGTATTGTGAAGTCTTCTTGATGAATTGTTCCTTTGATTAATATGTAGTATACTTCTGTGTCTCTAATGATTTCTTTCGGTTTGAAGTCTATTTTGTCAGATATAAGAATAACTACTCCTGCTTGTTTCATTTTTCAATTAGCTTGAAGTGCTTTTGATCAGCCTTTTGCTCTGAGAATGTACCTGTCTTTCATGGTTTTCATGTGTTTCCTGAAGGCAGCAAATTGCTGGGTCGTGATATTTGATCCGTGTTTATAGTCTATGTCTTTTGATTGGAGAGTTAATTCCATTAACATTTAGGGTTATAATTGAAATATGTTTCTTGGCTCCTGTCATTTTCTGTGTTTTGTGGCTCCTATGTATGTATTTCTTTGCTAGGCAGTTGTGTTAGTATTATTTTTCCCTTCTATCCTCTCAGATATGTTTTTTCCTTTTCTTCAAGCTTGAGAATGTTTTCTAGCATCTTTTGTAGTCTTGGTTTAGTGTTTATGTAAGTCTATAACTTATCCTTATGATGGAAGATTTTTCTTTCACCCTCAATCATTCTTCTTGTGGCTCAATTGTCTAAACATCTGTTAGATCATGACGATGTGTGTTTAAGGAAATTCAAGAAAGTAGACCTTTCTGGAAGCTTGGAAATTTTCAAATGACAAGACACTTAAAAAAAATCAATAGAACCTGAGTTTAGAAATAGATCCATTTTTACACCAGGTATGTTTTTTCAGTTGAAATCCATTCCTTTATTATAGAACTAGTGGAGATAGTATTAAGAGTATTTAATTTAATTCTGACTACAGATGGAAATCTGGCATACAACAATATTTTTAACTATCAACATTGCCCAGATTCCTATATAAATTACACAGACTCTCACTAGATGAATATAAACCACATTTAGGTACAAATAAAGTCATTCACAGAAAGTTCCAATAAAATATTAACTGAATTTCGCCTTACTTCTAATGCCAGAGACAGAAAGGCTTCTGGAAGGCTTGAACCATGTAAGAGAAAAAATAATCTAATTGCGTGTAAAAAATATTCTTGATAACAAGTGGTCATGTATATATGTATAAAAGTCTTCTGCTCCTTTAGAAAACAGCATTTAAATGATTGAAAACATTGTACAATCGAGAAGGATTCCTTCCAGCAAATCTGAATATGTGTAAATAAAATGCATGCTACATACATGGAGGTGTGATTCATTAAAACCATGATGTTTTATAGAAAAACTCTTTCTGAAACAGATCTCCACACAATAAAAAAGAATTTTAATACCTCAGTTAGTAAATGATCCCTGTAATGAAAATTAAGCCTTGTTTTTACTTATTTATTTGCTTATTTATTTATTTGTTATTTTAGCACTGGCGTGTGTGTGTGTGTGTGTGTGTGTGTGTGTGTGTGTGTGTGTGTGCGTGTATCAGAGAGCACTGTGTGTCCCTGTGGAGGACCAAGGATGACTTCGGAAATAATCTTGGATTGCTTCTACTTCCTTTATGCTTTGCTTTGACATTTCCCAGTCTCTGCTCACCAGGGCTGCAAGTGCAGGTTACCACCATTTCCACATTTTTATATGAGACCTGGGATCTGAATTCAGGTCCTTCTTCTAGTGAGGCAAAATCTTAACCTCTGGGCCATCTCTCCAGCTCAAGCCTGTTTTTTTAAGTCCATATTTTACACAAGTACATAATTGTATTTTTTTTTCAAAAGTCTTTTTAACTTTTTTTTCTTTGCATTGCTGGGGGAAGTTAAGCTAGTGCTAAAGAAGTTAGATTAGGATGACAACATGGACTTCACATGTTTTGCAAAGGAATCTATAAGTGCTCTTGCTTTGTCATAAAGAAGGACAGAAGGGAAAAATCTTTACTATCTAGCACAGATTTCTAGTCAATGTGATCTTAAACTGGGTGCTCTTAAACCAAGCAGATGAAGGCCACTTGGAAGAAATAAGAGTTCAGTGATTTGACTCTTTCTAACATGAAGCAAGATTATTTTTTGCTCCTCTCTTTTGGGATAATTTTAAATCCACTGTTACTGGCCAGTTCCTGCTCAGCCATCTCTTGAGTGTCTTCAGGGCTGTTCTTAGCACCCTCTAGCTCCTGCGTCCTCATTTTGAATCAAGCCCCAGTCACTTAATATTACAAACAAACCCTGTGTCATAGTTAGGCACAGGTGTCAACTTGACAGTTGAGTGTTTGAGCTCTGGGCACATTGTAGAGAATTAATGGTTGAGTTAAGCCCAGAGCAAACCTGCAGGAGATTGTCTAGCTGATGGGGAATGCCCAGCCCATGGTGGGTGGGATTAGATCCTGGAATAAAATATAGAGAGAGCTGATTGAGAAAGCTGGCATCTTTGTGTACACTTGGCCAGACATACTAGTCTGGCAAATAAGGATCATCCCTCTCTCAGCCATTATGTGATGATAGTGTGGCCAGTTCCCTCAGCCCTGGTGTTGGTGCATGCTCCCCATCAAGCTGGACTATGAAGTAAGTGTAACCCAACTTCCATAAGAAAATAAACCCCTTGTTCTCTTAAGCTGTTTGATTGTCATTATCAGCAACCATTCAAGCAAACTGCAACAGCCTAGATGGATTTGAATCCTGCCCCAGAGTGGAGTGATTCTTTCACAGTTCATAGATATCTGTGTATCTTCATCATTCCAAAGTTAACTATGAATGACTTAGAATAACTTATTTTGTAAACTTTCTCTTTGAGAGATAATAACACTGATATTTGACCACAGTTAATGCCATATTTACCTAGATAGTGATAATGTGTGCCTGGGTACCACATGAAGGCAATGTGGAAGGAAGCTCAGGGTGAATGTGTTGGTGGTTTGTTTTTTATTTGCTGAGTTTTGCTTCTAATCGTGATATGATTATGAAGTTGAATGTCTTCCTGCTAATGCATGTTAGTTGAAACCTAACAATTTCAATAGCACAGCACTATGACTACCTTCGGGAAAAAATTACAAATTTTGGTATGTATCCATTTTATATGTTTATGGATTTTATAAGAGAATCTTTACTCCTGCACATGCTTTGATCACATTCACTCCGCGGACTCTTTCCTTACTCTCCCTTCTTCTCTCTACCTCCCACTATCTCCTTCCTTTAGACAATTTCTCTTTCACTTTAATGTCAGATATGCATAAATTCTTTTATATATCTGTATAAAATCTAAGACCCACAATGAAAATATGTAATATGTATCTGAATTGTTTCATTACCAGATGATCTCCAGCCACATTCATTTTCCAGCAAACAACATAATTCACTCTTCTTTATGCCAAATAAGACTCCAGTGTACAAATATACCATATTTTCTTTATCCTTTCATCTGTTAACAGACACCAAAGCTGATTTTCAATTTAGCTACTGATAGTGGGGCTGCAGTGAACATGAATGCCATATAGTTATCTCTGTGATATATTCACCTGGAGTCCTCTGTACAGGAAAAGTATAGATGGATTTCAACTTCTTTCAGCTTTCTGAAGAACTTCCACATTGATTTCCATAGTGTCTGGGCTGAGTTACATTCCCACCAGCAGGGGACAAGTGTTCTCTTTGTCTACATCGCCACCAGCATTTGTTGATTGCTTTCTTGATGTCTGACTTTATGACCAAAATGACATGGAATCTCAACAGCGTTTTCATTTTCATTTGTCAGGTAGCAAGTGAGACTAAACATTTTCTCATGTTTATTGATCATTTCCACTTTATCTTTTGAGAACTGTCTGTTCATTTCACTTAGTTCATTTAATGATTGTCTGCTTGGATGATTTTAGTGCTCATGTTTTAGTGGTTTATATATTCTTTTTTTTTTCCTTTTTTTATTAAAAATTTAATTATACATTTTAAAATTTTTTACCAGTTCCCTCCCTCCCCCCTCCTCCCCCCAACCCCCTCCTCCCCCTCCCCTTCCCCCAATGCCTCCCCCCCCAATTCCCAGAGAGTCCTTTATTGTGTACGCCTAACTCTCCACTGGGTCCTCCTCTCCGATGACATATAAGGACCCAGTGGCATTTCCATAAGCCCTTTCTCTTGTTCCCCTTAAGCATAAGATCACTACTATGGCTGTCAATCCCTTGCCTCCAGGGGTCTCGGTGCCCTTGACAGATGCTAGACTTTATGAGGGCAACAGTGCACTGGACATTGCGCAGGGCATGCAAAGTCCCATTATGATTGCTTTGGCCCCAACTATTGTTGAGAATCTTGCAAATCGTTGCTCCTCCCATCCTTTTGCTCTTACAATCTTACCGCCCCCTCTTCCGCAAATGTCCCTGAGCTCCAGGATGGGGAGAGATTAGGCTGGCCTAGTTCTATGTGATTGATATAGTCTCTGAAGTTCTGGATTGTGGTTTGTTGATTTTCTTTTGCAGTTTTATATTCTTGATGTTGTCTGTCAAATACATAACTAGAAAAGATTTTCTCCCTTTCCGTAATATAATTCTTCGCAGACCCACTGTTTTTTTTAATTAATTTATTTATTTATTTATTTCCACTTATACTAATTTAATAGGTACACCGGTCCCCTCCCTCTCTCCACCCCTCCCTGGACACCCTAGATGCCTCTTCCCTTTTCCCCTTCCTTCCCCCCTCCCTCCCTATCTCCCAGTGCCTCCTCCCCCCATCCCTGGAGCATCCTTTAATGTGTATGTCAAACTTTCCTCTGGGCCCTCCTCTCTGATGAGGTATAAGGACTCAGTGGCATTTCCTACAATTCTTTCTTGTGTTCCCCCATAAGTATAGGAACACTATTGTGGTTGTTAATCCCTAGCTTCTAAGGATCCTAGTGCCTTTAGTCCATGCTAGACTTTGAGGGGTCAATAATGTGTTGGTCATTGCACAGGTCATGCAAAGTCCTATTATGATTGCTTCGGCCCTAACTTGTGTGGAGTATCTTGCATATCATGACTCCTCCCATCCTTGTGCTCTTATAATCTTACCGCCCCCTCTTCCGCAAATTTCCCTGAGCTTCAGGATGGGGAGAGATTAGGCTGGCCTGGTTCCAGGTGGTTGATATAGAGTCTTTGATGTTCTGAATTATGGTTTGTTGATTTTTTTTTCAGTTTTGCTGCTCCTGCAATGCCCTTCGCTCCATCCTGATGGGTATTGGATATAACCACCTGGCCAGAGATAAAAAAGCTATTAAAATAGTGTTATTATAAGAGTATACTCAAAGGTAGATGGAATAAAAGTAGGAGACCACGGTGAGCGGGGGTGGGGTTCAGTCTCCCATTTGCACAATGGTTATTTTCTATCTGCCAGACTATATAACCTCCCCATCTGGTGAGATCATACGCCCTCAGTTGCAAATGATCAGGAAGGAAAGTCTGTGAACTTAACCAGATGTCTCATTACTTACTTGCAGTCCTTGATAGACCCACTAAGTTTTGTTAAATCTGGTTTCTTTTGATTTTCTTTTTATTTCACTCTCTCTTTCTTTCTCTGTCCAAATTATCCAAAAAGTTCACAGTTACAACAAGGGTCACCTACGCTTTTCTTTTCTCAGCCTCCCATAACCTTAGAAAGCATACACAGACATCTGCATTCCCACCTACAAGGAATCTTCGAACATTGTTTCATTTTGATGATACCAGGCATTTAATCTAGGGCCACATACATGCCAGGCAAGTGTTCTACCACCCAGTCTCAAACTTCATTTTTTTCTTTTTCTTGTATAATTTTTCCATTCTCTTTAATTTTTAGTGTTGCATATGTGAATACAATGAATTTATAATATTTTCACCTTTGTGGGCCCCAATCTCATTTCCCTTTTTTTCCCCTTTGTGATCCTTAATCTTCCTTGCCATTTTCAAATCTTTTCACTTCTGCAGTCCACTGTGCTTCACGTACTATGTTTTTGACGGCATATGCTGGATATTATTCATGTTCTGGCAAGCATCCTAGATCAGTGTGTAAACCATTGAAGAAAGCATCCTCCTTTTCTTTCCCATCATCATTAGTCCTCATCAGTCTCTCAGAAAGGCGTGGAGCTTCTTGAGATCTTTCTAATTTCATGGTGATGTGTTGATAAGACAGTTTCCATAAAATTCTCCTGTAAGCACACATATCTTCCATGAAATCTTGTATATCACAACCCTGTCATGTCCAGGAGATAATCCCTGGCCTGCCATTGTCCCACTTCAAACTCTTACAGTCTTGCTGCACCCTTTTCCATAATGCTTCCTGGACTTTGGGGTGGGTGCAGGTGAGGTATGTTTAGGGACTAGCAGTCCACAGTCACTTGTTATCTGCATTTTTGACAAGTTGTGCTTTTCATAATAAATACTTTCTGTTGTAGAAAAAGACTTCTAGATTGAGGGATGAGTGCTATTTCATTCCATAGGTATAATAACAGTTATTTACAAGACAGTTCGATGTACTGTCTTCTTAGCTAAACATTCATAGCCTGTTCTTCCCTTGTGACCTATTTCCTTCCCTTATATAAGTTCTTGTTCTAGTTTAAAGTAACATGAATGTGTTCCATTCTGACAAGTGAGCCTTAAATTTGATCAGAAAGCTGTTGGTTGTCTCCTTGATAATCATGCCACTATTACACTGATGGTCACCTGTTGCCATGGTGACTGCTATTGCAACTTGCAGATTCCATAGATGGATGAGATCTCTGGCACTGTGAAAGCTACAGCAAGGAGGAAGCTTCCAAACCAGTTCAGATAGCTTTTCTTTCTCCATGTCCTGCAATGCATGTAATAGGCTCTTACTGACAGTTTTTAGAGGGTAATCAAGAACCATGGCAAAAGTTTATGCTATTTGGGGATCTTCTGAGACTTCTCTAATAAACAACTTACTAAGAAATGTCACATAACTTCCTTCTAGCATTGTTTCAGTTGTCACTGGGTTCTAGGTAGAGCATCCCAGGGCATTGTTTGCTTTGCCCTATTTTCCTCTCTCTGTGCTCCTCTGAACAGGGACAGTTCCTAAACTTTCTATAAACAAAAATGCAATCAGATCATTTTCACTTTTCCTATATCCTGTTTCTTATGCAATTCTTTAGGGAACACTGCTATGTAAACTAGCATAGCATTAGGATATTCTTGGTTATTGTGCAATATATCAGCGTGTAAATATACAACATATTTAAACATACCCAAAAGTGTAGCAATTTGTTTTCATATTTTTCTCATGCTAAGGTTATTATAGTAATATTCTTTATTTTGATGACATAAAATTCTTATAGCTAAAATAGTTAGGTAAAAGAATTTATGCATTTTTTACCTTAATCTCTGAAAAAGTCATAATGCTTCCACTAGAATATCTGATCTTTCTTCATACGTTTCTTTCAGAACCTCCTATTTTATAACTTTAAAAAAATTTCTTGCATATTCCAATAGAATAAATTTAACAAACATTATTTAAATTTTTATTTCCTCAACTGCTAGTGGATTTTAGACTCTTCTCATAGATTTATATCTATTTAGCTTTATTTTTCATTATCACAATTTTTTAAAATTAAAAGCGGAAGCATCCATAATTTTGAAAAAATGTAAGAAATATCAATGTCTGTACTCTTTATATTTAATATATTAACATTTTCCTTATTTGTCCTAAGTTTTTAAATAAATAAAATATTTCTCACACATCAATCTACTTTGTTTCCTTTATTTTCCTTTCTTCTAAGGAATAGCCAAGACTGGTCTTTTTTCCAATGTTTTGATACTTTCAATAAATTTATTTATTTTATTCCCATTTTATTTAATAATTTGATTGGTTTTGAAATTTATATCTTGTACCATTTTTCTTTTACTAATTATCTCATATTTTAACGTGTATATTAGACATAACAAAGTCTAACATTGATCAATTTCTTGGATTCTCACGTCTGTTATATCTCCCTCCTTTACCTCATGAATTTTTTTATTATTATTACTTCCACTCATACAAACTTAACAGGTACACCGGTCCCCTCCCTCCACCTCCCCCAACTGTCCTGCTCCCCCTCTCCCTTCTCCCTCCCTCCCCATCCCCAGGTGCCTCCCCCCTCCCAATCCCCGGAGCATCCTTTAATGTGCATGCCAAACTCACCTCTGAGTCCTCCTCTCTGATGAGGTGCAAGGACCCAGGGGCATTTCCCACAACCCTTTCCTGTAAAGCTAAAGAACACTACTGTAACTGTCAGTCCTTAGCCTCCAAGGATCCTAGTGCCTTTAGTCCATGCTAGATTTTGTTGGGTCAATAATGTGTTGGACATAGCGCAGGTCATGCAAAGTCCTATTATGATTGCTTCAGACAAGGAGAGAGGGGACCATGTTACAGCAGAGAAAATAGGCCACCATCAAGGACTGCAAGTAAGTAATGAGACATCTGGTTAAGTTCACAGACTTTCCTTCCTGATCATTTGCAACTGATGTGGTATGATATCACCAGAAGGGGAGGGCATATAGGCTGCCAGGTAGAAAGTAACCATTTTGCAAATGGGTGATCTCACCATGGTCTGCTACTTTTATTCCATCTACCTTTGAATATACTCTTATAACAAGACTCTGGCCAGGGGGTGACATCCAATACCCATCAGGATGGAACCAAGGGCATTGCAGGAGCAGCAAAACTGAAAAAAAAAAAGAATTTTTTATAATTAGTATTTGTTTAGATTTCTGTATTTTAAAAACCTGAGCATTTGCCAAATCCTTTGAGTTGTATTCCTTTACATCCTTTCTTTCCTTCTATATTCCTTCTTCCTGAAATAAGAATGGCCTTAGAAAGTTCTTTAAGTGAGATGGCAAGTGACTATTTCTCACTTCAAATAAGTCTTCAGAAATCTAAACTGATAGGACTTTTTCTTTGGTTTCTGGTTGCATTTACTTCTTGCTTCATCTCTGGGCAAGACATATTTCTAAAAGTTATGAATTGATTTTTCCTAGTGTTATGAGGTCTTACTGTTTGTTTTTAAATAATGTTCCCATGGGGAATTTTTATTCTGAAAAGTTCTTAACTACTATTATATCTTTGAATTATCTTTTCTTTGGTCTCTCCATGTTTGTCTTTTGACAATTACCTACATGCCAGCCTTTTACTTCTAACTATGTATATCTTAGTCCATCATTATTTTTCTATCTTGTATGAATGCATACTGTACACTCGTCTTTACTTTCCTAAGTCCTGGCCTTACATGAGAATTTTCATTCCAGCTCTTCCCTTCCTGGGTCAAAAGCTGTGCATTTCAGTATCTTAAAAGTAGCCAAACTCCAACTTTTGGTTTCTAGGGCCCATAATATATAGGAGTCTAGGTTTCCCTTATACTTGTAGTAAATCTTGCATGTCAATATATACATAATGGAGATACTCAGGCAGGATGAGTTAGTAGGGCAACAAGCCTCAAAATTATATCAAGTGGAGGATTTATTTATTTAAGTTTTCTATTTCTTTTTTATTCTTATTGATAACACTTTTACGACGTATAAATACATTTCTTTTCCTGAGAATTTTGAGGAGTTTTTAATGGAAAGATGTCCCGTTGTGGATAATATAGATTGCCATCATATATCAGAAGAGATTTTTCTTTGCAGAATTATTAAAATTTCTGTGTCATCTTGTAAAATAAAATTAGTTGCCATCTATGTACTATCCCCAAGAAATGACTTGATGGTTACATAATGAAATACCTTCCAACATCTACAACTGTTAAGAACCATGTAGATGCTCTCAGGATATCTTGAGTACCTCATAGTTGGAGAAATTTCAAACATAAAGAAGACAACTGAAGCAGGCAAGCATTTGTCAGGCACATTGTAACAGAGATTCATGTGTCATGGGGTTGGGGAAATTAATGGGTTTTTAGGTTTCCAGAACTGAGACTCTCAACCTGCTGTTTGTCATGTAGAGACAGTTTCATAGAATCAGTACATGAACAGGCACTTGTTGTTTACTGGTTATATTCAATACTATTCAGATTTTAAAATCTCAGTCCCTTCTAGCAGCAAACACTTACTACTCTGGTTCCCATGGCCTGAGGGGCTGCAACTCAGCTGGTCTTGCCAGGCTGCACTGAATACAAGTCTGTAGGCAGTTCCAGGAGTCCGTTCATTCTATTACTCAGTCTGATCAGCCACTAACTGGAGCATGTTGTTCTCAAAGTAGCAGACAGCAATTTAAAGAGGGTAGAGAGAGTAGAGCCAACCATGCAAGCCATTAAACCTTTGCTTGGAAGTGGTCTATGTCGTTTTCTCATTTCCAATAGTAATGAAAATTACATAGCCTGAAGTCACTGGAACAGAAAAAATAAATACCTCCTCCAGAAAAGCTTAACCTGGTCAGAAAAGAACCAACTTCTAGAGATTTTTTTTAACTTTATAGATTTGGCTAGTTGGTCATTAAGCCACCAATATCATGAAATGGAAATATTCACACCATGGAAGTTGGAAAAGAAGGCAAATCAAACTTCCCTGCCTTCTTCTACCTCCCCCAAGCTGGTTTAACATTTACCAGCACACCACTAGAGGGAACCAGTAGATGTAAACAAATAAAACCAGCTACCATTGTTTCCTTGACAACCGGAGACTGGGGAGCCCAGCAACAGCATTGGATGAATACTATTCAAAAAAAAAAAAAAATCCTTCAAGGTAAGTCTCTTTTCTACTTCCCAAAGGATATATTGCTTATTTTCTTACACAGGAGAAAGAATCAGTATCCATTACACCTTCTTGACTCACCTACTGGCAAGCAAGTTGAAGTAAAACCAAAGAAGTAAAATCTCCATTCCTCCTCCCCTATCTTTCATGATCTCAGTTTAGAATCTTGTTTCCCTGGCAAAATACCTGACACTAAAACTACTTCCAGTTCCCATTTCTCTCAGCTTCTTTGCGTATATCCAGTAAAACATTTCCATGCCTTTCTGCTTTCTTGGCACCCAATGTGGTGAGCTGGCAGGATGGCTTCCAGACTGGGCCCCCCAATTTAGCACACAATCCCTTCCTTAAACTTAGCTCTAATTGAGTCCAACATTTTCTTTCCTGCGGTGCGAGCTGGATAGTGCTAAGTGCTGTCACTTACAGAACCCCGGTGCAAAGGCTAGGCTTCCCCCACCCCATGCTGCCATCTGCCCACCTCCCACATTCAACAATTGACCTGTGCTGTCAAAATTTCCTAAAGCAGTGCCTGAAGTCAGGGATATTTGTAGACTCCTCTTGGAGACAATCCCATCCTGAGGATGATGAAAGGATTAGAGAGAAACCAACTTGAAAGGATACCAATAGGTTTTAGCAGAACTGCCTCTGGACAACCCAAGCTGTTTCTGCACCAAATTCATGGTCATTCACCTTCTTTGTCCTTCCTCTATTGCTACCAGTTTCACTCTCCTGGCCTCACACCCCCCCCCCATCAACGCCACCTCACAGGGCTGGTTTCAATTGCAAGGCTATTCCAGCACCAATCTCTGGCAACTGGAGTGAAAGGTGCCGACAAAGAGGCCCTCTCCACAGCTCCCTTTTCACAAGAAGCATGTATCCAATTAAAGGATTTTAATTAAAATGCTTTCTGTAGCATCCTGTTTCTACTCACTGTTATAAATTAAACTTGACATTCTCTGATTTAACAGGTGGGTGAGATTATTCTGAAAGCTGCCAGATGAGAGGAAATAGATGCTAGGTTATGTGCATGTGTGCATGGAAGTTGGTGTGTGCGTGTGTGTGTGTGTGTGTGTGTGTGTGTTTAAGCACGTCCACACATATGCACTCCTATGCTGATGCAAGTGCAGTTTTGTGTGCATGTGTTTGTCTTTAAGTTGGTTTTAAATCATTCAGTTTTAAATGAGAAAGTCACGTTATAGCCAAGAGGCCACCAAAAATAAATAAAACCACAATCTAAACAACTAGAATCTCACAAATATCCTGAAAACCGGAGTCCAGAAGAAACCATGTGCACTTTTCATACTAAAGTCGTTCATTTCTAAGCATCATCTGAAAAAATACCTATAAGCCTATCTTCTGTGAAGGATACATATTATTTATACAGGAGAATCAAAGAAGCTTCAACATTCATAGGAACAGCTACAGGTTTTACATGGTCAGCCAATTAAAGGTTCCTAGTTCTTATTAACCATACATAACACTTCAAGTGTAAACTGGCCCCTTGGAGGTGTCTTTTTGTTTTAAAGGAAAAGTTTATTTATAAAACCAAGACTTGGGGCTGGAGAGGTGGCTCAGGGGTTAAGCCTCTGCCTTGTAGGCAGAAGGTCCTGAGTTCGGATCCTAGACCCCATGTATAGATGCCGGGCAGAGGCTGGGGCGGCCTGCGTTTCTGGTCCTGGTAGGGCGGAGCCTGTGAATCCGGGGCAGAGTAAACAAGGAGGAGGTGGAGGCAGTCCATGATGGTTCCCGAATTCGTCCGTGGTTCTACACACACATACACACACACACACACACACACACACACACACACACACACGTGCACATACATGCACAATTGAATAAATAATAAATAAATAAAAAACAAAGCTTGCTTGCAGGAGTTTATCTAGGTTCCATGTGTCTTCAAATCTGGAAATCTTCTCTCCACAGCTATCTCTTCCTTCCATATCTGCACTATAGTTTCTGACCACTCAAACACAGACTCACTGCCTTAAATGTCTTTTGTACTCACTAATTTGTTTATTTGAGTCAATAAGTGCTGTATTTGTTAAAGGTGAGTAGTGCATAATAAGAAACAAATACAGAATACATAAAGCAAGAAATACATGCTAGGAAGAAAAAGTAATTTGGGATAGACAGTATTATTTGCATTTTTATCTGTTTATGTTATTTTATTTTGCATATTTATTCTCCATTTTTCTATTTGGACTGTTCTTTCCTTGTGCCTAATACTGTAATGAATGTCAGATATTTAACAGTTATTATAGCTGACATATCAATAGGGAAAATAGACCTCAGCTATCCTTCTGTGGTCCAACTGGATATTAATGACTGCTCATATCTAGGTTACAATATGAAATTTTGATCCACATGTCAATTTTATAATAAGCTTATTGTAGTCCCTAAATTCTAGTGATTTGAAAGAATTAGTGTGCTTCAAAAAGTCTAACTTAACTCGAGAGAGTATACATATTGCTGGACTGGGGGATCCATGACTTTTAATCCCCAGATTTTAGAGTTAAGGCAGGAGAACCTCGAAGTTCAAGGCCATGCTGAGATAAATAAGATCTTGCCTAAAAAAAGTGAGAGTCATAGGCGTGGGAGGAGGACATCCCCTCTGCGCCCTGGCCCCACCACAGCTACCCCCAGGTTAAATAGCACTCCACGCCAACACCCCATCCTCCCTTCCCCCACTCCGCCACCCTGGACATGCGCGGTCCAGCAGGGCCTCATCCGTGACCTAGGTAAGCTCCGTCCCTGCCCACCACCAGAACCCCAGGTCAAATAATTCAGTTTAGTGAAAAACGCACAGAAATTGAAAGAAGATCTTAAGAGTTAAAACGACAATGCCAAAGTCAAAGTGCAAATCCATGAGAAACAACACTCAAGTAAACAAATCTCCCACTGAAAGAATTAATGCCATAATGTTAGACTCCAACCAGAACAAACCCACGGAAAATGGCCAAGAAAGCCTGACGCAGGATAACGACTTTCAAAATATAATCATTACCAGGTTCAATACTTTGAAATAGGAAATCCGGGAGGAATTAAATAATCGAATCAATCACTTTGAAGAGGAACACAACAGACATTTGGAGGAGTTGAGAAAAACAGTACAAGAAACAAAAACTGGCCTAGAGCAGTTAAAACAGACTCAAGCAGAGTTTAAAACTGAGGCAAAAGACAAGTTATCTTCAACCCAGAACTCCACAGAGAGTCTTATCAGCAGAACTAACGAAGCAGAAAACAGAATTTCAGACCTTGAAGATAAAGTGGGAGTACTAACCAGCTCAATGGAAGAGGTGGTTAAAGCCAAAAAGATACTTGAGAGAAATATCCAGGAGATACGGGACACCCTGAAGAAGGCTAACATGCGTATTCATGGAATACCAGAGCAAGAATCTCAAAATACCACCCCTGAGGAAATTTTTCAAACGATCATCAAGGAAAACTTTCCTCATCTAAAAAAAGAGAGGCCCATCCATATACAAGAGGCATTCCGCACCACAAACAGATATGACCAAAACAGAAGCACGCCGCGGCAAATAATAGTTAAAACACTCCACATTCAAGATAAAGAACTGGTGCTGAGAGCTTCAAGGGAGAAAAAACAAGTCATTTTAAAGGTAAACCTATTAAAATAACAAATGACTTCTCAGTCAAAACAGTAAAAGCAAGAAGAGCTTGGAGAGACATACTTCAAGTATTGAATGAGCAAAAATGTCAACCCAGGCTGATTTACCCTGCAAAACTATCTGTCATGATCAAGGGAGAAAGAAAAATCTTCCAGCACAAAGACAACTTGAAGGGATACATGTCCACCAAACCAGGCCTTCAAAAAATGCTAGAAATGATACTCAAGCGTGAAGAAAAAAGCAGGCATATCCAGGAGAACAGAAGGCAAGTATAACACCATTAAAAGCGAAGCAATATACTTATAAAAACTACTAAACATAACAAATGTCTGGAATTAAAAATAGTTTCTCCATTATAACACTAAATGTTAATGGAATTAACTCACTGATCAAGAGACACAGATACAAATTTGGATTAAAAATCACAATCCATCAATCTGCTGCCTGCAGGAAACCCATTTCACCACAAAAGATAGGCATGCCCTAAAAATAAAAGGCTGGTCAACAATTCTACAAGCTACTGGAAGCAGAAAACAGGCAGGGGTAGCCATTATGCTATCAGACAAAGTGGACTTCAAACCAAAGAAAATTATAAGAGACACAGATGGATACCACATTTTAGTCACAGGTACAATTCACCAGGAAGTCTTCACAATACTGAACATATATGCACCCAATACAGCCCCTCCACATTCATTAAGAAACCCCTACAGCATCTAAAGCAAGAAATCAACCCCCAAACGATAATTCTTGGGGACTTCAACACCGCCCTCTCAACATGGGATAGATCAACAGGTCAAAAGCTTAACAGAGACACTTTGGAACTTAATCAAACCCTGAAAGAAATGGACTTAGAGATCTCTATCGAACTTTTCACCCACACACCAAAGAATACACATTTTTTCTCAGCAGCACACGGAACTTTCTCCAAAATAGATCACATATTGGGCCACAAAACGAATCTACACATATACAAAAAAGTTGAAATTCTAACCTGTGCCCTATCAGACCACCACGGCCTAAAGCTGGACCTCCACAACACAACAAACAGGAGAAAATACACTAACTCCTGGAAACTTAACAATATGATGCTGAATGAAAACTGGATTCAGGAAGAAATTAAAAAGGAAATTCAAGATTTCCTGAAATTGAATGATAATGAAAATACAACTTACCAAAATCTCTGGGACACAATGAAAGCTATTCTAAGAGGTAAGTACATAGCTCTTAATACCTACATCAAAAAAATGGAAACATCAGAAATAAACAACTTAACAATACAGCCTAAAGCTTTAGAGAAACTAGAGCAATCTGATCCCAAAAGTAGTAGAAAAGAGGAGATTAGCAAAATAAGGGGAAAAATACCTGAAATCGAGATTAAGAAAACGATAGAAAAAATCAACCAGTCAAAAAGCTGGTTCTTTGAAAAAATCAATAAGATTGATATACCCCTAACTAAATTAACCAAAAGCAAGAGAGAGAAAACCTAAATTAACAAAATTAGAAATGAACATGGAGTTATCACTACTGATATCCAAGAAATCCAGAGAACTATAACATCATATTTCAAAAACTTATACTCTGTAAAGTTTGACAACACAAAAGAGATGGATGAATTTCTAAGTAAATACAACTTACCTAAATTGAATCAGGAAGTTGTGAATTATTTAAATAGTCCTATAACATATAAGGAAATTGAGGAAGTAATCTCGAATCTTCACACCAAAAAATGTCCTGGACCAGATGGATTCAGCACAGAGTTCTACCAGACATTTAAGGAGATAATAACACCAATACTCCTTAAACTGTTCCATCAAATAGCAAAGGAAGGAACACTACCAAATTCCTTCTATGAAGCTAATATCATTTTAATCCCCAAACCTAATAAAGATTCACTTAAAAAAGAAAACTATAGGCCGATCTCTCTGATGAACACAGATGCAAAGATTCTCAAAAAACTCTTAGCAAATCAGATTCAAAAACATATTAAAAAGATCATTCACGGGGACCAAGTAGGCTTCATCCCCGGCACACAAGGTTGGTTCAACATACGCAAATCAATAAATGTAATTCATCATGTCCAAAGTCCAAGACCACATGATACTCTCGATAGATGCAGAAAAAGCTTTTGACAAGATCCAACAGCCTTTTATGATCTAAACACTAGAGACAGTAAGAATGGAAGGAACCTTTATCAATATAATAAAAGCTGTATACAACAAGCCCACAGCAAGGATTATGCTTAATGGGGAACAATTGGAAGCATTCCCACTTCTATCAGGAACTAGACAAGGCTGTCCTCTCTCACCACTTCTATTCAATATTGTACTTGAAGTGTTAGCTGAAGCCATAACACAAGAAAGGGACATAAGAGGGATTCAAATCGGCAAGGAAGAAGTCAAGCTATCCCTATTTGCAGATGACATGATCTTATACCTGAGTGATCCCAAAAACTCCACCAGGAAGCTCCTGGAACTAATTGAGAAGTTCAGCAGGGTGGCAGGATACAAAATAAATGTGCAAAAATCAGAGGCCTTCCTATATGCCCAGAATGAAAGAAGTGAAAAGCCTTGAGAGAAACAATCCCATTTACTATAGCCCCTAAAAAAATGAAATACCTTGGTATAAACCTAACCAAGGAGGTAAAAAACCTTTACAATGAAAACTTTAAAACCCTAAAGAAAGAAATTGCAGAAGACCTCCCATGTTCCTGGATTGGCAGAATCAACATCGTAAAAATGACCATCCTACCAAAGGCAATATACAGATTCAATGCTATACCAATTAAAATCCCAAAGCAATTCTTCAAAGAAGTTGACAAAACAATCTCAAAACTCATATGGATGCCCCAAAGACCCAGGATAGCAAAGACAATCCTGAGTAACAAAAACACTGCTGGAGGTATTACCATAACAAACCTTAGTCTATACTACAAATCCATAGTTGTAAAAACAGCCTGGTATTGGCTCCAAAATAGACACACAGATCAATGGATAAGGGTTGAAGACCCAGATATAAGCCCACAAAATTATAGCCATTTGGTCTTTGACAAAGGGGCCCAAAAAATCCAATGGAAAAAGAATAGCATCTTCAACAAATGGTGCTGGCAAAACTGGATCTCCACATGCAGACGATTAAAGCTGGAACCATACTTGTCACCATGTACAAGACTTATTTCCAAATGGATCAAGGACCTTGATATAAGGCCAGAGACTATAAAAAACATAGTTGAAAGGATAGGGAACTCCCTCGAGCTGATTGGGCTAGGCCAACATTTCCTGAACAGACATCCAATGGCACAGTCACTGCTACCAACTCTCAACAGTTGGGATCTTGTGAAATTAAAGAGCTTCTGTTCAGATAAAGAAATTGTAACATGAGCTCAAAGGCAACCCACAGAATGAGAGAAAATCTTCACTAACCACACATCTGATAGAGCTCTGCTGTCCAGAGTGCACAAAGAACTTAGAAAACTAAACACCAAGGAAACCAATGGTCCAATTAAAAAATGGGCCCTGGATCTCAAAAGAAATTTTACCAGGGATGAAATTAAAATGTCTAAAAAATATCTTTAAAAATGCTTCACTTCTTTAGCCATCAGGGAAATGCAAATCAAAACTTCCTTGAGATATCATCTCACCCCGGTCAGGATGGCAAAAATCCACAACATAAACAACAACAAATGCTGGAGAGGATGTGGAGAGAGGGGAACTCTCCTACATTGTTGGTGGAAGTGCAGGCTCATACAGCCACTCTGGCAAGCCATCTGGAGATTCTTAAAGAAATTAAAGATTGAAATGCCATATGACCCTGCTATTCCACTTTTGGGAATAACCCCCCATGCAGCAGAGGTTCACCTCGATAGCACAAGCACGACCATGTTCATAGCAGCACTGTTTACAATAGCAAAGTCATGGAATCAACCCAAATGTCCAACAGTTGACGAGTGGATAAGGAAACTGTGGTACATCTATACAATGGAGTACTACTCAGCCATCAAAAATCATGAATTACTGGAATTTGCCGGGAAATGGATGTCATTAGAAATAATTATATTAAATGAAGTATCCCAGACCCAGAAAATTAAGCGCTATATGTACTCCCTAATAGGTGGCTCCTAGTACCAGACCCACCCAGCCCACCTTGAGACACTCATAGGTAAATCTATGTATTACCTACAGTAATTGCAAGGATTATGAACAGGAGGGATGGGGTTGGAGAGCCACACCAGAAACAAGGAGAGAAGTGACCATGTTACAGTAGAGAAAATAGGCCTCCATCAAGGACTGCAAGTAAGTAATGTGACCTGGTTAAGTTCACAGACGTTTGTTCCTTATCATTTACAACTGAGGGGGTATGATCTCACCAGAAGGGGAGGGCATATAGTCTGGCAGATAAAAAGTAACCATTTTGCAAATGGGTGACTGACCCCTCCCTCACTGAGGTTTCCTACTTTTATTACATCTACCCTTGAATGTGCTCTTATAACAAGACTCCAGTTTAACAGCTTTTTGTCTCTGGCCAGGGGGTGACATACAGTGCCCAGCAGGATGGAGTGAAGGGCATTGCAGGAGCAGCAAAACTGCAAAAGAAAATCAACAAACCACAATCTAGAACTTCAGAGACTCTATATCAACCACCTAGAACTAGGCCAGACTAATCTCCCCCCATCCTGAAGCTCAGGGAAATTTGCAGAAGAGGGCGTGGTAAGAGTGTAAGAGCAATAGGATGGGAGGAGCAATGATTTGCAAGATACTCCACACAAGTTAGGGCCGAAGCAATCATAATTGGACTTTGCATGCCCTGTGCAATGTTCAACACACTATTGACCTCACAAAGTCTAGCATCTGCTAAAGGCACCAAGATCCTTGGAGGCAAGGGATTGGCAGCCACAGTAGTGTTCCTATGCTTAAGGGGAACACAGGAAAGGGTTCAGGGAAATGCCATTGGGTCCTTGTATGTCATCGGAGAGGAGGGCCCAGAGGAGAGTCAGGGATGCACATTAAAGGACTCTCTGGGAATTGGGGTGGGAGGCACGGGAGGGGGGAGGGAGGGGGGTTCGGGGGGAGGAGGAGGGAAAGAGGGAACCGATGTACCTATTAAGTTTGTATGAGCGGAAATAATAATAAAAAATGTTAAAAAAAAGTGAGAGACAGACAGAGACAGGGAAACAAAAAAGAGAGATGAGAAAGAAGAAAAAAGGAGGATGATGACAGAAGAAAAAGGAGAGCAGGATATAAGCAAGGAATTCCTGGGCTAAGAAGCAAGGGTGGACATCCTTGTCAATCATAAAAATTTACTAACGTCTTCACCCATATATAAAAGGTTTTCCAGGAAAATAATGCTTTTAAGAAACATTTCTACTGAAAAAAATCTTAAAACTGTAGCTTCTATATGTAAGTTTCTAAAGAAAATGTGCATTGTTATTCATAGTTGAAATTATCTACATTACTGGAATTACTTCTGGAATTATTTACAGTGTATCTGGAATATTAATCCAGATTATTCACCAAACAACATACACTCTTCTCAGAAGTGTATGAAATGTTCTCTAAAATATATGTTAAAAGATATGAATCAAATCTCAGGAAATATAAGAGAATTGATGAAACATCGTGTCCTATTAGATGATAATGGAATAAAGCTAATCATCAGTAGAAAGAGAAACTACAGAAAATAACCGAATTTGTTGAGATTAAAAAGAACATTATAAAATAATGATTAATTCACTAATGGCAGTTTACAGCTCAAAGAGCCCTCATTGAAAAATCAGAGAAATCACAAATAAATAACTCCACGAAAAATAAAGAGACCTTGGAAAAACAACAACAAACCAATCCCAAAACTAATAGACAGGGACAAAAAATGAATAACAGGACAGAAATAAACCAATAGAGGAAAAATAGCATTAAAAATAATCAAACAAGGAGTTGGTTCTTTGAAAATATAAGCAAGATTGATGAGCCCTTTACTGAATTAACCAAAATGAAGAGAGAAAAGATCCAAATTTTAAAAATTAGAGGAGTAAAGGGAGGCATTATAATAAATACCAAGGAAATTCAGAAAATCATGAGAACAGATGTTGAAACTTTATATGCTTAAGCTGGATAACCTAAAAGAAAAAAATGAATTTACAAAGTTCATTGAGTCTAAGTTAAACCAAGGTGAAATAAATAATTTACACACACCTATAACAAGCAAAGAGATTAAAACAATAATTTAAAATCTCCTAATTTAAAAAAAAGCCCTGCCCAGATGGATTCAGTGCAAATTTCTACCAGACCTTGAAAAAGGATCTAACACCAATATTTCTCAAATTATTTTGTAAAATGAAAAAGGAAGTAACACTTCCAAACGTCTTTTCATGAAGCCAGAATTGTCCCATTACCAAAACAGATGGCTACACAACAACAAAAGGAAGCGGTAGGCCAACCTTCATGGTGAACACAGATGCAAAAGTCCTCGATAAAATATTTGCAAGCAGAATTCAAAAACCCATTGAAAAGATCATTCTCTGAGATAAAGATCAAGTCAGATTCACTCCATATATACAGAGATGGGTCAATATACATAAATCAATAATCTATTTCAATATATAAATGATCTTAAGAGAGAAATCACATAATCATCTCAAAATCATAAAATCATCTCAAAAAAGAAAAGACTTTTGACAAAATACACTATCCCTTCATGATTAAAAATTCGGGAGAGAATAGGAATAAAGATAATATAACTCAATATACATTAAGGATACATATGACAAGACTACTGCAAGCATCACTCTAAACAGAAAAAATCTTTGAAGCATTCCTTCCATGATCAGGAACAAGACAAGGATGTCTACTCTCATTGCTCCTCTTCAGCATTGTGTTTAAATTTTTGGCTAGTGAAATAAGACAAGAGAAGGAAGTAAAGGAGATATAAATAAGAAAGAACATATCAAGTATTCCTATTTGCAGATGATATGTTTCTATAAATGATAGATTGCAGACTCCACCTGGAATTCCTAGAATTCATGAACACATTTAGCAAAATAACTGTTTACAAAATTAACATTCAAAAGTCAGTAGCCAACCTTGTGTACCAAGTATGAACAAACTGAAAAAGAAATGAGAGAAACAATCCCATTAGCCATAACTTTTTTAAAAAAGACATTGGAAAAACCTAACCAGGAAGTAAGAAGCCTATACAAGGAAATTTTTGAAATACTGAAGAAGTTTAAGAAAACACCAAAAGATGGAAAAATCTTCCAGGTTCACAGATTGACATAATTGATATTATAAAAATGATCATTTTTCCAAAAGCAATCTACAGATTCAACCTATTTCCCATCAAACCCCAATGCAATTCTTCAAAGAAATTGTGAAACAATTTTAAAATTCATATGAAAGCACAGAAGATCCCAGAGAGCCAAAGTAATCCTCAGCAATAAAACCACTTCTGGAGGTATCACCACAGCTCATTTCAGATTATACTACAAAGCCAAAGTTTTACAATAGCATGATGCTAACACAAAAATAGAAACAGCAGTCAATGGATCAGAATTGACGACCCCATATAAATCCATGAATCTTTAGACATATTATTTTTCACTAAGGTGTATTTTAAAACATTGGAGAAATGATACTGTTTCCTACAAATGTTGCTGGGGAAACTGGATTTCTACTTACACCTTGATCAATATCTCTCACCTTGCATAAAAATCAATTTCAACTGGACCATAGACTTCAATGCTAAACTAAAAACTCTGAAACTTCTAGAGGAATCAGTAATGACTACTTGGATAAGGATTTTCTGAATGAGAATTTGTTTGAACAAGAAATAAAACCAACAAGTTTGGCTTTATGAAATTAAAGATCTTCTGTCCTATAAAACATATTACTAATTAAGCAAAGAGGCAGTAGTCTACCTAATGAAGAAAATTTTTGTCAGATATATACCTGTCAGACAATAAAGGACTCTCTGGGAATTGGGGGGGAGGCACTGGGGGAAGGGGAGGGGGAGTAGGGGGGAGGGAGGGAACTGGTAAAAAATTTTAAAATGTATAATTAAATTTTTAATAAAAAAAGATATATACCTGTCAGAAAATTGGTGTCCAGATTATATAAAGAATTCAAAAATAAATAAAACAGCAACAAAACCAAAAACCATTCAAATGGATTATTGAACTGAACAGAGAGAAAAGTTCTCAAAAGAATAAATACAAAAGTCCAAGAAATGCCTTTAAAAAGTGTTCTACAGACTTAGCTATCAAGGAATTACAAATTAAATTTATTTTGAGGTCTCATCTTTCCTCAATCAGCATAAGTAAGATCAAGAAAAATAAAAAGAATGTTATCAAGGATAACTAACTATGTGCAATATCATCCTCTACCAAATCCTTGGCCATCTTTGCTTGGATCACATCAACATGCCTAACCTTATCTCTGAATCCCACACCATAGAAATTGTCAGTTTACCCAAGCATCTCAGATGTATAAGTAGCTATAACGATAAGCTTAGCATGCACAACAAGTTTCATAATCATATCAGAATTCCAAGTCGAATACTCGAGACAATACTTTAATATCAGCATTCATATACAAGAGAAAACATGGGGCATTTGTCTTTCTGTGTCTATGATGCCTTGTTTAATATTATATTTTCTAGTTCCATCGATTAACCAGCAAATTCTACAATCTCATCCTTGATAACTGAATAGAATTCTGTTGTGTATATGTATCACAGTTTCATTATCCATTCCTCTTTGATGGGCATGTTGGTTGATTCCATTTTCTTGCTATTGTGAATAGAACTGCAATGAAATGGGAGAACAAATATCTTTGTAGTAAGCTGTAGAGATATTTGTGCATCTATGTTTACTGTGGCTTTATTTACAATAGCTTACATTTCCATTAACTAATGGATAAGGAAAATGTGATACACATACACGATGGCATATTATTCAGCTAATAAGCATAATTAGATTGTTAAATGTACAACTAAATGGCTGGAACTGGAAAAAAGTTGTAGTGAATGAGGTAACCAGGACCCAGAAAAATAAATGCCACAAGTTCCATCTTACATGTGGCTTGTATCTTAGAACCTCTAGGTTGTATGGTTAACCTGGAGTATCTCTAAAACTTAGGAAATTAGAAAGTCATCATTCTCATTAAGGAAAAGGATGAAGATTTAAGAGAGAAGAAGTAAAAGAAGGCAAGTAGTATAAAGGGAAATCAAGATGGGAAGGGTTTAGGAAAGGAAGGAAATGAAGGAATAGGGTAGAAGAACAGTATGGGAGAGATAAATAACAGCCAGAATCTATGATAAGCATATGGAAATCTACTAAATACCTTATTTTAAAATATAATTTAAAATTGTTGAAACATGGGCTTGAAAGATGACTCATGGTTTAAGGTTCTGCCTCACAAGCAGAATAAGCAAGAGTTCAGATTCCACATAAAAATGCTGAGTGGAAATGGCAGCATCCTGCACTTTTGGCCCTGGAGGGAGGAGCCAAGAAAATTCCAGAGCAAAGCAAAAAAGAGGTAGCAACAATCCAGGACCAAAGTCACCTCTTCAGACCTCCAGAGGCACACAGAGTAACCTCTTACACACACACACACACACACACACACACACACGCGCGCGCGCGCGCGCATCTGACAATATATATATGGAATAGAAATACCCTATAGAACACAGAGAAAAGGAGAAAAAGGATGCCAAAAACTGTCTTGAGATGCACCTTCCAAAGGTTACATTTAAAACAAAACCCCCATTACCAGGTGTCAGATATCTCCCTTAAGTTGTGTGTAAAGATTGTTTCACAGCGATAAAAGAAAAGTAACAGCAACAGAAGGCTAACTGGAGATTGAGCATTAAACAGAGAAATATATATGTACATCTGATTCCATAGGAAGAGATCACAGTGAATGAATGAAAAGAGTGACTGGTGATGTCAGGAAGGGTTTCCTACTCTCCCTATGGGCAAGTTTACCTCAGATGCCATATTTAGCTTCTCAATAATTTCCCAGAATAGTCTCCAATCTGATTCTCTCCTCTGTACCAATTTAAAAAAACTGGGCTGTCTACTAAACAGTCACACTGAATGTCCCTAGGACCAAATCTATACAAAGCACCCAAGGAGACATTGCCAAGAACTTACCCCAGATGTAACATGTCTTCTATTTTGGAAGGCTACTACTTGAGAGTTCGTGTCTGGCCTGTAGGTAAAAGAAGAATTTGTTTGGCATTTACATATGATACCTTGTCAAGTCTTTTGGCTTTAAATAAGAAAGTCATAAAATGTATCTATGCTTCCCCATGAAGTGATGGAGTTATTACCCATCGAATTCTTGTTATGAAACCTCTTGCAGCAAAGATGAAAAATTTAGTCTCTGAGTGTCAGGACCAAGAAGTGGAGTTCAAACTTAGCATGAAAATTTTAGCCCATCTGCTATGCTGTCAAAATTTATTATAAGACTGTTGGAATCATCTTGGAATTGAAACAGAAAACAATTTACAACAACTTTTACACAGAAATACACTGAGAAACTGTATATTTATTCTTCAGTGAAAAGAAGAAAAAATAAGGTTGCTTCCCTAACACAATTTCTTCTCTACACATGCCACCAACACACTCAGAACGCAAAGTTCTCCTTACTCTAGGTCACCTGCTGAGAGCATGTCAGAAACATAGAAGAGGAGAATCTCTCTTTCAGCTGGTCCTCTAGCTACAACACATATGTAATGGTTCATAGTCTCAGTTCTGACTCAGTCTTAGCACTAAAAAGACCATATCCACAAAATCCCTCATTCCCAGGCAGATCACAAAGTTTGGTCACCATCCCAGAATAGAATACAGCAAGTCTTGAGCTGCAAAGAGGACACACAGAAACTGGGATTGGCACAGTGGTGTTCGCAGAAACAATAAAGTAAACAAATGGCTACTTCCTGACTTTCTGGAAGAAATTCTTGAAATAAGGTAACCTTAACCCTCTTGTGGATGGGCACAAAGAAATTCAGAAAAAAAAAATATAAACACTGCCAAATGGGAATAGCATCCAAAGCTTTTCTTTTGTTCTAAATAAATGAGAATGCTCCTCATAAGGAAATCAAAAATTGAAGTGCCATGTCCTTCAACTTAGCTTGCTTCAGTTGTAGACAACTAACTTCTGTGAAGCAATGTCAAAGTTATTAAAAGTATTAGAGAAATCTTAAGCTTTCTTTCTTGTGGGTAATAGATGTTAAAATATACCTTCTCCAGATGAAGAGATGATTCAGAGGTCAAGCCTCTAATTCAAAAGCAGAAGGTCCTAAGTTCAGGTCCCAAAGGCCACCTAAAAAAGCCAGGCAGAAGTTGTGTCAGCCTATACTTCTGGCCCTGGAAGACAGAGACTGGGAAACTCCAGAGCAAAGTAAAGAGGAGATAGTGTAATCCAAGATGATTCCCAAAGTCAGCCTTTCTCTTTCTCTTTCTCTTTCTCTTTCTCTTTCTCTTTCTCTTTCTCTTTCTCTTTCTCTTTCTCTTTCTCTTTCTCTTTCTCTTTCTCTTTCTCTTTCTCTCTGTCTCTTTCTCTCTCTCTCTCTCTCTCTCTCTCTCTCTCTCTCTCTCTCTCTCACACACACACACACACACACACACACACACACACACAAAATAGCTCCTCAACTATGAATTGTATTTTAACTAAACAGGTGCAGGTAGAAGAGTACTATTGCCTGAATGCTTAAGTTCTAGCTTCTGCTGAACTTCTGGTTCATAGAGAAGGATAATGACTATAAGAGTGAAGAATAGAATAGGCACCACTCAAAAGGGAATAAATTCTCAGAAATATAAAAAGTAATCAAGCAACTCAAATCTCTCATGACAAATATTGCTCTCTAGAATGACTGTCTAAGAATTATTTGGAAACCTGCTTAGGATACAGAGCACATCCTCATTTATACCTCACACTAACACTGATTCCAAAGGTCTGATGGACCAGGAAATGATGCTACTGCAATGATCTGTCTAGGTGATTATGATGACCAGCTAGGTTGGGAATCACTGACTTAGAGAATTAAAAACTAACCATTGATAAATGTGCATGAATTGTTCTCCAGACCTCTCCATGAGAGGCGATGATCTGATGGTCAAGATCATGTTAGTTTTTTAAACATGTTAGTTTTTAACATGTATGTGTGTGTTGTAATTACATATTATGAAGAGGTGTGTATATATTCATGTAGCTGTACATGCATGTTAGTATATGCATTGTGTGTATATGTGTATGTATTTGTGTGTGTGTGTATGTGTGTGTGTGTCAATGTCAGGATCTTCTTGTCAGTTGCTGTCCACTTTACTTTTGAGACAGAATCTCTTACTAGATTAATGGATTTAGCTTGACTGACTAGCTAAAGGACTCCATTAATCTGCCCGACTCAACTTCTCCAAAACTAGGATCTGACTCTGTCTCTTTGTGATCTTGGAAAAGTACATAAACTCTCATCCTCCCTTTCTTAATATAGCAGGAAAACAGTCAATACCTGAGAGCTCTCAGAGTTTCTATGAGAAATAAATGAGTGTATGTGTGTCTTGTTCTTAAAACATGCTCATGAGAGAAGTCTCATGAATTTGACCTCCAAAGAATATTTTGAATCAACCCAATTGTCCTCATTCTCAATGTGACGTTGATACATTTCAACCCTCTCCATCTACAATCTCATGGTAGCATCTGACCTGGTATCTCTATGTCCATTCCTAATCCCTAGATGGTATTCTCCATGCAGCAGTCAACGTTAATCTGAGAGTATGTGCCATGCCACTTTCCTGCTTAAAATATCTACTATGATGCTTATTTCACTTGATTAATCCACTGAACACTCAGATATTTGATTAAACATTATTTCGTGGCATGTATGTACATGAAGGCATTTTTAGATGAGATTAGCATTAAAATGGGTATGCTGAGTATTTATTGATTTTAGGCTAATAAATCTGAAATACAAATCTCTACATTACTACATCCTCTTTATAGTACTTACTGACATTGTAACTTGGGACTGCATTTTTTTAGCTTTTTTACTTGATTATCTCACCAAGAAGTCTTCAAACCAGATGAAAGCAGAGACCCTGTTTATCTTACTGAGGAATACATCACCAGAACTGTATCTAGCTTACGGTATATGAATAAGTACCTTAATGAAAAAGGATAACCATATTTACAAACCTTACTGACATACTTGGTTTTATCCAGTAATGATTCAGTACTGTCTCTTTCTTTCAATGAGTAGTAATATAAATTCAGGAAACAAGAATAGGTCACACCACGTCCTAGAAACCTTGGCACAGTAAGCAGCCTCTCACTTCTTCCAAAGTCAGCCACGCAGGCAATATTCAATCCCACTCTTCTCTGTGGTCTGCCCCTGCACTGTACCTGGGCAGATCCACAAATGGCATTAGCCAGTGAAACATACTGAAACGGAGACCCAGCATGTAGCAGGACAACCTCTAAAGCACCAACTCCTAATAAAGTGTGGCATATGATCAGGCAGGGCATGTTGGGAATGGGTGGGGCCCACATCAGAAACTGGGTTGAATGAAGTCCCCAGTGACAGGGATCCATTTTCCTGGTTTCCAGGTAACTCTGTTAACAAAGCCTACACAAATGTTCTTGGCCAGAAGCCAAAGGGGCTGAGGATACTTCCACACCCACTGACTACTTCCAGGTTTAGGTCTCTGGCTGAGGTGCTAATGAACAGTAAAAAGGCCAGAAAGTAAGGAGGAGGAGGAAGAGGAGGGGGAAAGAGGGCCTGAATTAAACTTGCCCTGCATGATGAACCCCTAAAGGGTTGCAAAATCACCTTTCCACCCAGAAGTATGAGGAAATTTGGAAGAGATGTGAAAGTATAGATGAAACATCGCCTGGTTAGAAATGTACCAGGAGAGATGTGGCCTCTGTGAAGAGAGTCTTTGTGGGACCTGAAAACAACACTGAGTTGTTGTCAGTGGGCTCTCTGCCTGTGGAAGTTTTTATTGTTCACTCCGTCACAAAAGTTATTATAGTTCTGGAAGATTTCTGAAAGCCATTTCTCTTCACACACATCCATGGCTTTACTTTGTAGACTTCTTCAGAAAGGTGGTTGGTCATATTAGAACACACAAAGAGCTGAAACCAGGTCTCCAAAGGTGACAAATATTATAATCTGATGACCTTGTGCATTTTAAATGCCAACATAATGGCACAAAAGGTAGAGTTGGGGAGAAGTGTGCAGAATCCATAATCACGTGCTAGCTTCAACATATGAGTAGCATACACGTGGATTCCAGGAATCAAACAGGTCTGTCTGTCCCTAGATATGATACCCTAGAAAAGTTAATGAATATGTCTAAACCTGTTTTTCTTCAGCTTTTAATCAAGGACAGTACTGATGAGATGTGTAACTGGAACTCATCAAATGATACAAGACAGTGGTATTCCCCTGCTCTCTCCAAGGTTCAGGGAACATTATAGAAGAGAGAACCAAAAAATGTAAAAGACAGAGAATGAATGGGAGAAGTATTATCAAACAGTGTCTCCTAAATACAAGGCCACTACATCCATGAACTCACTGTAACTATGTTTACCTATACAAGACCTATACAAGATTCAGCCCAACATTACATCATAGATGAGGGAAAAGTGCATGTGTTTTTTTTTTCCCTCTCTCAGTGAATATTGATGATTGATGCTGAATGGAGGAAGGTTAACCTCTTCTTCAGTGGTATTATCAATGATATATCATAATGCTGTAACAACTGCCCAGACCCATGCAAGTACAGGCAGCCCTCAGTCCACTCAGTAGGTCACATGCACAAGAAAAGACATCAAAATAGAAGAGAAATTTGTTGAAAAGGAAGATTTTCAATGGGGAAAAGGAGTGGAGACACCAAAGGATAATTTAAAGGAAAAGTGACAAAATTATCACAGAAATTTTAAAGTGAAGGCCATGTTATTTTTGATAATGGTCAACTTCAGTTGAAGTACTGACTCCTGTAGGGAGCTGATGGATTTCCAAAGGCTCCTCTCAGAAAGCTCGCCTAGACTCTAAAAGACTTAACTGCTGGGTCACAAAAGCCTCAACTCCAAGCTACTTTCAGAGGAAAGAATAAGACACAGAACATACACTATAATCTTACTAGAGTTATAGGATGAATCGTTACAGCAAGTTTTTTTTATTCCTATCTTAATTGTATGATTCTTTGTAATTAAAAAAAAAGCTACAGAGAAGAAAATCAGAGGAGTAGAAACAAGTTTTGAATTTCAAAAATTAAGTTAACTGAGAATTAAAAGTGATCTTTTTGCTAGATCCTCTAATACAGAACCAGATAGAATTCTGGAGCAAATCTTTTAGGAGACAGTAGACTGAGACAGTAGAATATGATAGATACTCCTTACTAAGTGAATTCCCTAGTGAGTTTCTACTTAGGTGAGAGTATTCACTCTAATGGAAAGGGGGAAATGTGTGTGTGTGTGTGTGTGTGTGTGTGTGTGTATTCCAATTATTCTTCTGACTCTGTGATAATACTCTAACCCAAGAAACTTAAGGGAGAAAGGATTTATTATTGGCTTACCATTCTAGAAATGATAGAGTCCATCATGGTGAGAAACACACAATGACAAGCATGGTATCAGAAGCAAGAGACCAACTATTACCATACAGCTATATTCAGGAAAGAGAAGGAGAGAGAATGCAAGAACAGGACCAGGATGTAGGACCAGGGTTATCAAACCTCAAGTTCCACCCCAGTGACAAGCTCCACTTCCTAAAGTTTCAAAGCCTTCCTAAACAGTGCCTCCAGCAGGGACCACATATTCAAACACATGAGCCTATGGACATCCAAAGCACATTCAAACTATGACAGTGAGTACATCACCAAAGACATTGAAGACAAAGCTGATTGTGCTACTGCTCATGGTAGGAAAACTCTGACGGGAATGTTGAATGGAACACATTCACTCAACTGGTTTATATAACAATAATCCAAAAAGCTTTAAAAATATCAATGTATTTGTAGTCTTGTAAAAAGAAGGAATTGATATGGTAAGCTGTGGTAGAAGGAGCATACTATTCATACTTCACAATTTAATTAACCTGAAATCCTATCATCATGGAGAAGTCAGATCATCAATTTACTTATATGTAAATTACTGACATGTGCCCTGGGACCAAAAGTCATGGTTGTGTGTGATGTGGCTCTCTATGCAGTCTCTAGAATGCTCTGGGGTGATATTTATGCCACTGTCATCCAGTTTCTTACAAAGGTCTGAGTTGCAGCATGTCCCGTAAGATCAGGGCTGCAGACATAGTCACCAGTACAGAAGTCTGGACATTTCTTTTGCATCCTAGGAAGAGTGATATTATGATCCAAGTTTCAGGGTTCGTTCAGATCCCCAAAACCTTGGACAGATTCTGGGAAGGAAGCAACAGGCACTCTTTGAAATTTTCTCAGTGAAGTACTTCAGAGCAGGGATTGTTGACCAAGGAGCTGTAAGGATCGATGGAAACTATGAAAACTTGATAACTGTAAGTTTCACGCATGTTACAATAAGAACAAAGGCTGAGACAAAAGGGAAGATTAAAGGCTAAAACAGGCAAGCCAGTAGCATTAAGGATGAGAAACAAAGAATCTCACAGCTGAACATGAGATAGCCAAGCTAAACACATAAGAGGAAAGACAGTACACCTATAAAGTTGAAGGTAACACCAGTTTCTAACAGTTAGCAGACCTCAGGAAGCCACTAAAAAACAAGTCAGAGCTGGAAAAAGGAGAGTTTCACCTTCCTAATTGGGTGAGCAATGCATAATAGCACTTACCTGGTTGGGCCGGGGGTGGGGAGGAATGAATGCATACAACATCTATTGGATCAGCCTATGATAAGCCCAGAGAACTAAGAAATATCAATAGAGAATACTTTAGCCTTTGTTTGGTTTCTGCCATTACTCTATTAAAACCCGTAAGCAAAGGAGTTTGCTTCATGGCTTTTTCTTCTCTTGGAAACACCTCCCATTCTCAGGAAGTTCCTTCACTATTCTTAATTTCCACATTTCCTTTCCATCTCTTAATAAAGCGTGCATCGTGTTCTGCTTGCTCCTGTGAGTGTCTGGCGTTGCTCATCATCTTTGGCATAAGGCAACAAAACTGGAGCCACTATCCTAGACCAACCTTTGAAGAACAACCACAAGTGCCCAGCATCCTGGGTTCTTGGGATCTGCAGATCTGGACTGCGAAAGGTCCTGACACTCACAAACACTCTGCTTCGCTCTTGCTTAGGATATAACATTCACTAAGGCAGATATGTGTGCTCTCACGACGGAATAAGGCAGATATGTATGTTCTCATGATACTGAATAAGGAAGATATTTGTGCCTCATGTTTAGGGTTCTTTAAAAATTATTGCATGCATGTTGTACTGGTTACTCTTCTCCGTTGCTGTGAGAAAACACCCAAAGTCAAAAAACTTAAGGGAGAAGGGGAAATTTGTTCCGCTTACAGAGGAGAGATAGAGTCCTTCACTGCAGAAAAGGTATGGCCGGCTGACAGAAGCTGGGGGCAGTCTAAGCTACATTCATCATGGAGACTGAGAGAAACAGTTCAAGAGCAGACTCACTGACTCAAGGAAGGCGGGACTAACCAACCTCAAGGCCCACCCCCTGTGACTGCCTTCTTCCAGGAAGGCTCCACCTCCTAAAGGTACCAGGACCTTCCCAAATACTGGTAGCAGCTAAGAATTCAAACACTTGAGACTGTGGGGGATGAGTCACATTTCAAACCATGACATGAGTATATAATGATTTTTGATCATTCCCCCCATTACCCCCTTTTCATCCCCCTCTCTCTTCCAACAAGCCCACCTCCTAACACACATACACACACGCCATCAACCATTAACTTCTGCTAGTCCCTCTGGGCTAGAATATTGACTGCTGGATCTTTTGCAGTTCTTATGTATGTAACCACAGTTGCAGGGAATTCATGATGCAACAGCCATGTCGAGTCCAAAAGACAGCTTTCTGTAGCACTCTTCCCCAGCCTCTGGCTCCTGCGTTCTCTCTACCTCTTCTTCCAAGACGCTCCTGAGGCTTAGAGGAGTTGATACAGATATCCGGTTTAGAGTGAAGCACTCAGCAGTCCTTTATTCTCCACATTTTGACCAGATGTGAGCTTCTGCATATGTTGCTTTAGACCAGAGCAATAGACCAGGATAAATAATATTTCTGTTCGAATTTTTGAGCAAAATGTGCTGTTATTTTTCAGTAGTTGTTTATTTATTTGAGTGGGAGAAAGAGAGAAATATACAGAGAGCGAAGGGAGAGAGAGGAAGATGGAGAGAGAAGGGATTATACATACTATACCTACATGCCAAATGATACAGGTGGAGATCGGGAAAAAGTTTTGGAAGTCAGTTCTCTCCTTCTATGCTGTGGGTTTTTGATCACCAGGTTTGCAAGCATGTCCTTATCCACTGAAGTATCTTGCCAGTCCCAGTTTACTCTTATTTGGACTATACGCTTTAAAATTCTTTCCCCATCCTAGTTAGAAGTCCATAAATATTGAAACGCCATAATGGGCCCATTACTTTGTATGCTAACTTAAAAAGTAATAATAAAAATGTCCATAAATGTCTATCTTCTCACAGTTTGCCATGAAATGAAATAAGTCCAGACAGATGGACCTTGAAATGACCTGCATGCAGGCAATCTTTGGGGCTTATTTAAGTAGATATTATTATGGCAAGTATAACTAACTCTTGCCTTCATGGGTTAATAAATGCTAAAAAACTATGTGAATGAATAATGTAATATATTTCGGGAGAGAAGTGACTTTGTACTTATTAAAACATTCTTCATCACTCAGTTATTCAAGGAAAATTGTTGAACCAAAACTTAGGTGCCAGACATATCTTCAAGTAGACAAATGTGTCCTATGCCTTTTTGATTCATTACAAAGGTTTTTCTGCCCATTCTCTGAAATATTTCTGAGCCTTACCCTTGCAACTTGGATGAAGAAATCACTGTTGTTACTCCCATCAGCATCCCTAAGAACACAGAGATAAGTGCTCAGAATGCCCTTCTCCATACTGACTAACTGAGGGATGGAATAGCCTGGAAGCAGGCATGGAGGGTCCAGGTATCCAAGTGTGTGCCCTATTGTGTGACCTCAGACAGGTGACAATTCTGTGCCTTTCTTTCTTTGCTGGTGATGGAGAAAAATAATAGCTTCTACTTGATGGATTTGTTCTGAGAATTAAACAAAATAATGCAAGTTAGACCTTCAGAACATTGTCTAGCAGTTGGCAGGGTACTCAGTAAACCTTTCTTCTTCTGTCAGGCTTATTTGCTGGTCCATAAAACTTAAGGTTTGTGCTTTCACTGGAATCACTTATATCTTGAAGGCTCAAATTTCACTGGAAATTCTGACCAAGCTAATCAGAACTATGATAATATAAGACTTAAGACGGGTGGCTGTGAACCAGTATGATCCAACGACTTTTCACTTTCCACAGGAAAAGCAACTGGGTTTCCCAAGTCCATCTGTCCTCGCTTATCAAAATTAAACCACCTGAGACTCTAGCAAGCATGCTCTTCTTAGCCCTGAACACTGATTTCTTTTTTTTCTGATGGAGTAGAACTAAACATGCCTCCAAGAACTGAGACATGCTTTATTATCCATCCACGCAAGGATCCCTTGAGAAACTTTCTGTAAGTTTAGCTCATTTTGGTTAAAGAGAACTTTTGTGATTTTTCTTCATATGCTGACCCCTTAGCCAGAAGTGAGTCAATACACTTTTCTTGAGCACTTGCCTACTGCCATAAATACTGGAGAGTCAGAGATAAGTGTGAAGTAGTTCCTGACATCATGAGTAAAATGAAATTGAAGAGGCAGCTGCCTGTGAATGGTTTGCTCATTCACTTAAATCTGATTTGGAAGGAACGCGTAAAACTGCAGGCTGAGCTCTCTTGCTTTGGTGTTTTCAGCAAGGATTTCAGATATACAGTGGCTGCTGTCATGGGAAGGAGAAGGCAAAACTGTGTCCCTTACAGAGCAACGGAACTGGAGGAAACTTGCGATTTTGAGTCCAAAATGCAGAAACAGTCTACTTGGTGGGGAGCTCAGTGAGTCTGGTGGGGCGTCCCTCAGCAGGACTCACAAGGGCAGCCCAAGAGCCTCGTTCTCTTGGCAAAGTAGTTCCTTCCTGCTTCAGAGTGAATAGGCTTAAGCATCTTATGGAAATGGTTGTGAAGGCTGGTTGGCCACCCAAACACTCTTATAAAACGTTTTGATAAGTGTGAAAGAATCAGAAACAGATGGATTAAGTTTCCCACAAAATACCCAGAGTTTAGCAATTAACCTCCCAAAAATGGTTTTAGAAAGCAAGAAGGGAAGCCAAGTTTGGCAACTGTCCAAGGCAGAGTCCTGGCAGAATCCTAGGAGATTTCTAGGTGTTGGCCAAATACCTGACTCTGTTGGATCCTCAGTTTTAATAATTGTGGATCTCTAAGTGAAATTAAACTTCAAAATACGAGCCATGAAGAGGACACTCAGGCATCTGAATCATGTGGTCTTTGTGTGTGACCCTTGAGATGCAGCCCCCACAATTTTGCTCCAATAATCCTCTCCTCCAAGAAGAGTTCTTGTAATTGATTTAAACTTTTTGTGTATCCCAAGACTCACTTTCTACACCAACGCTTTTGCAGACATTTTCCTTGACCCTTTCTCAACTAGGTCCCTAACAGTCCTGATATCTGTGTTTTCAGTTCAGTGGTTAAGCAGCTGTCACCAAAGAAAAGCAGTAGTTAATTCACAAACTAAAGAATGAAGAAGAGTTGCTGAGAACTAAGTCTGAAGTCTATATCACTCCATTATACAGCCACAGGGGACATCATTAACACTATATTCTATGAGAATGACATCCTTTCTACCAAAGCACAGCATACAACATGCTTCCTAGCACTTTGCTTCTTTCATCTGTGACTCAACCTCCCTATACCTAATTGGACCATGCTGTAAGTGCAGGCACACAGACTATAGTCTGAAAGTGAGAGAACAATAGGTCCACAGGAGTACCAGGATTGAAACCAACATGTAAAATGACCTACACTTGAGTTTATCTTTGGCATAGGTCTGTAAGACTATTCTGTGGAAAGTTCCAGGTATCACATAGAAATAATGTTCTCTAGTTAATCACTGCAGCTATATTTACTTTCATGAGACCTGCACCAGGTTAAGCTTATCAACATTTCAACATGGAAGGGGAAAGACCCCATGAGGCACCAGCCCTCCCTGGGGTGAGGAAGGGTTATTGATGGTTAAAGTCGGCTTATAAGAAAGGGAATCATTTTCTTAAGTGCTATAGTCACTGATATATCATCCATGTCACAGCAAATGCTCAGACAAGTGCTCAGACTAATAGAGTCAACCCTCATGAACTTCAGTGGGTCACACAAAAAATCATGAAAGTAAGAAGGAGACTACTTGGGAACAACAAGGATTTCAGTGGAAGAAGGAAAGGTGGAGGTCATAGTATTGCTGTATACCTAAAAAAGAAATTATATTAAAAAGATAATCTGATTAAATTAATTTCAGATTTCTTCAAAAAATTAGAGCATTTTTATAATATGCTGTTTTGCCTCATAAATTTCCAAAATACAAGTGGAGAGAAAAATAACTGGACACAGTGGACCCCAGACTCATTTAACTCCTGGACCTATCTTCATAAAGCATCACTGTGACTTTTTGCTACATGTATAACATGAAAAAGACACTTCTCTGACTTTTTCCAAATAAATGGTAGCATTCACTTCAATCTCACAGCCTCACTTGAAAACGCATAAGAGTTTCTTTGCACCAATTAACATTAGTATAAAGTCACTGTGTGGGTTCCCAGAGGTTTTTGAACACTTTCAATTATATGCAAAGTTAAATTCATATATGAATTCTCAGAAGAGGTACCTTCAGGTTAGGGGAAGAATTCAAGATTTTGAAGAAAGACAAATTCTCTCTCAAACTGATCTTTGATAGCTTTGTCAATGTTAGGGCAGGAAAATAGGAATTCCTCTATGTCCAGGAAAATGGAGGCAGAGAAACAAATTCAGGAAGGCTTTCTTACCTAACATTATCATGGGTGGTACCACCATTAATTCGGCCCACAGTGTTTTCTAGGCAAGGTGTAGGAACAGAGCTTTGAAATGCCTGGTTTAGCATTTTGCCTCATGAGGAAAAATCTGGTTTTCAGAGCTCTCACCCTCTATCCTACTGACAGGTTCTACATGGCCAGCCCAATGGAAGGACCCAGATGCCTTCAGGCACCACAGAAATGGGTCTTCTGGTACAAGAAAGGGATCTAAGATAAAAACAAGTGAGTTCAAAAGATCAGGATGCCTTTTCATTGATCTTGGACTTGTAAGAGCTACCCCATCAATCACAGTCATTCAAAAATTCCTATTAATGGCCCAAAGTGCTGGGATTCCCATATGGTTTGTCTTTTTAACATTTGGTCTTGGGCATCTCTTTGGAAACAGCATGAAAATCTGTCACTGTCAAACGCAGACCCACATGGGCTGCCTGGCTCTCCTCAGCAGGGTAAGAGAGAGATGGAGAAACGCACATGATTCAGGTGGATGGACATTTCAAGTCGGCTAAGGAGTCACTCAGCAACTAACTCCTTAGACTTGGAAGAATGCTACAGGAAGATTTGGCCGAGCCAAGATGCAAATCTGGAAAGGAATTCTTTCCCATTCCATCTATCTCTCAAGGGGTGAGATATTCCCCAGGGAAGAGAAGTAGTGGGTATCCACCCTCATTTATTACAAGTCAATAAGAATTGAGAGAGTACTGGGAAATACTTTCTTCCTGATCTCATGGAAGCAATGTGCACACGCCACCATGACTCAGGGAGAAGAAATCCCAATGCTTGGGGGCTGGAGAGGTGGCTCAGGGGTTAAGCCTCCGCCTTGCAGGTGGAAGGTCCTGAGTTCGGATCTTAGACCCCACCTATAGATGCCAGGCGGAAGTGGGGGTGGCCTACGTTTCTAGTCCTGGTAGGGCGGAGCCTGTGAATCCCTGGAAGAGTAAACAAGGAGGAGGTGGAGGCGGTCCATGATGGTTCCCGAATTCGCCCGTGGTTCTACACACACACACACACACACACACACACACACACACATATATATGCACACACACAATTGAATAAATAATTTTAAAAATTTTAAAAAAAGAAATCCCAATGCTACTTTACCTAATAATGTAAATCATTATTATAAGATACTGCCAGCTTTTGACTGTTCCTCTGTCATTTGAGAGAAACAGAAGAATGACTGAATTCTGCAGGATCTGGAATCATTCAGCTACTTTATCCAGTATAGAAACCACCAGCCATGTGTGGCCATCAAAGACTTGAAACAGCAAGTAGAGATCCAAGATGTATTCCTAACGTGAAATACACATTGGGTTCAAAGAGTTGGTATAAGAAAAGTATAAAACATAGCATTATTAATTTTATATTGATTACATGTTAAAATAGAAACTTATTTTATGTTGAATAAAGTGAAATATATTACTAAAATTAAGTGGTGCTTTTTGAATGTAGTTAGTAACATATACAAAATCATGTCACATCATAAGACCACATAGGATAGTATTGTTCCAGAGAATAGCTGCATTAGATTCCTTGGATTATTGTAACAAAGCACTGCAAACTAGACAGCTTAAACCACAGGGATCTGATCATTTTCTCAAATTAAAGAGGGCAATATTATTTCCTGCATTTAAAGAGAACAGAAGCAAAATAAAGATGTTGATTCCTTCTGGAGGTCTCTGAAGGAGAATCTGTTCCATGCAGTATTCCAGCTGTCAATGGTTGCTTATAATCCATGGAGTTTCTTGACTTGCAGACACATCAATTCAATCTCTGTCTTTGTTGGCATATAGCATTCTAATGTATGCTTCTTGTTTTCTTGTAAGGACACTTACAACATTGGACATAAAGCATACCGCGCTCTAGTATGAAATCATTGTAACTAATGACATCTGCAAACACCCTTTTTCAAAGTCATAGTCTGAGGTTTCAGGAAGGACGTGAGTTGGGCTACACTATCCAGCCTAATACAATGGATAAGCCAGACCTTGTAAGTAAACAGGGAACCAAGACTCCCTTCATGGAAAGGGTACACCACCTCAGTATCAAGCATAAGATACACCCACCATGTTCCTTCCCACGTCTCTAAACCTATTCCTGTCTGGTGAAGAGCTTGCCTAGGTAACATGCACACTGGACTGAGAATAGGAAAGCTGAGTTTTAACTCGAGATCTGTCATTTACACCATAGTGACCATCAGCAGAAATGCTAATCCACTCTGACCTTCAACGCCTCACTAATTCTGTACTGGAAATACAAACCTCTGCACTTCCAACTTTAGAAAATAGTCACTTGGCATAACTACGAAAGTACAAATGTAAGTCATTTGTTGTAGAATGCTGCCAGCTCTGGCTCTTCTTCTGTAACTTTGCAAGAAACCAAAGAATGACTGAGTCCTGCAGGATCTGGAATCACTCAGCTTCTAGCACAGATGGAGAAAGATTCTTGAAAAATACCCCGTATAGAACTCGGTGTCCTCCAAACTGTCTCTCAATCTTAACCTTCTTACTGTGGTCAAAGCGTTATTTGTAAACTTAGAAAAATTCTACTCATGTCAATTATTCCCTATTTAAAAGCTTTTGCCAGATATGCATGTGTTTGAATAAAGAATTAATGAATGTCACAGAGCTTGCTATTTCCAGCTCAGGAAAGGGGAAGGAAGAAGGGCAATGGGAATGGAAGCAGGCTTTTTGGGATGGTCTTTGTGGCTCAGATTTGGGAGTCAGGCAAAATGAACACAAAAGCTTCATTCAGAGATTTCAAAAACTGGGTGACACTACTACAGGTTGAAACTTTATAAAGTTCACATGTGACAAACTCAGTCATCTGTGTGGCAATGAAGGTGCAGCATCCTTAAGAAGTGGAATTTAATTAGACACCCTTAGTTAATTGTGGAGATGCTGTCAGAAGACTGTGAACCCCAGCCTCTGTAGGTTTTCTGGTTACCAGAACCATCACAAAGACGTCTGGATTTTCAGCTTCCAAAATTATAAGCAAAATAACCCTCTTTTTAAGGTAGACTTCCTGCAGTATTTGTTAACAAATGACAAAGTAATGTATGTGTTACACAGAGGAGAAAATAGACAGTTTTCTAAACTAGCTGGTCATCTATTCAGATGAAGCCCAGTGTTCCAGTTACTCTTCTGTTGCTGTGATAAAATACTCTGATCCAAGTGACTTAAGAGGGAAAGAAGCTTATTACTTGGGTTACAATTCCAGAGGGGTTAGGGTTCATCATGGCAGAGTCAGCATGGTGACAGGAGCAGGAAGTCACCTGCTAACTTGCAACCAGACTCAGGAAGCAAAAAGACTGACCCATAAATGGAAATTAAGGTCTCTCTCTAGTACATATTTCTGCCAGTAAGACTCTCCATTTCTTAATGGTTTCATAATCTTCCCAAACTGCAACATCAGCTGGGCACCAAGTGTTCAAACATATGGGCTTATGGGAGAGAACTCATGTTCATGACATCCAGGATGACTAAGTCAACTGTGCCAGGGACCCAAATGACTGCCCAAAAGGAGCAGCTTCAGCAAGACCAGGCTCTATAACCCACCCAGAAAAGGAGACCCATGGGAAGCCTAAATGTGAAACACTTGCTGCTTCTCATTAGGCACAAGAAAGTTATTTATTTTGTTTTCCACAGACTGCTTGGTTTGGCAAATCATGAGTGAAATGGCATCTGCTCACTCCAGGGCGCTCACGGCCTCCCGTTTGCTTTTGCAGCCAGCCATTCCACAAGCAAGTTTGCCCACACTGAGCCCGGGGCTGCTGCTGAGCACCTGTCTGTGCTGACACGTAAGAGTTGGGTGAGGTCAGTTGAATAGCAGAAAGGCCTTGCTAGCAGTTGGCACTGCATCTTCTGTCCACACTATTGTGGTTGCTGTCATAGGTTCTGCCAGTGAGCTTTGCAAAGTCCACCTCCTTCCCTGCACATGGAGAATCCCTATCAACGGCGAAATAGTTACTGTGGTCTCCCGTATCCACAGCAACCTTCTCTATCAGTGTTTCCTTCTCCATAAAAATCCTTGCACTCTGAGATCATCCCATTCACTCTGTTTTAGAAGAAGCCAAGCTATGGCTTCTAGTATTCTTCTCCATATTCTAAGCAGGATGACAGATGCCCCAAGTTTATACACATGTTTCTAGCTTACTTTTACAAAACTCATATAGTGATATCACTTTTTAGAAAACAAGGATGTTTTCTGGAGCATTCTCTTGTATTATAGTACCCAAAGGTACCCAGAACATTACATGATATTGAAAAATATCACAGGTTTTTGTTTTAGAAAGTTAGAACAAATTTTGACTGTCAGGGGACTTGTTTTAAAATGTTTGCTTGCTTTTACTTAACATAACCTCCCCAATTAAGCATAGTCCATGACTTTTAATAAGTATCTGTGGATTTTCAGAAATGTTTCTCTGAAGTGTTAAAGACCTTACATATTGCTTCTCTGTGGCACCAAATTCACAGATATGGTTCAGGAAAGAGCAATGGTCACCCATAACACTCTGAAAATCATCTCCGTTGTCCACAGCCAGAAATTTTTTCCAATTAAGATCTTCACAGAGATTGGCCACATTGCTCTGACATGGTCTTAGAAAGAGGTGGGTTATCTTAAGTCAGGATAGACCTAAACAAATTTTGGGCTTCTATATAGTTTCCTGTCATTTTCCTTAATGACTGACAAAAGGTGGATTTTCAGAGGCCTGGAAATGGGAACAAGGAGGTTGCTAGCATCTCTTAGCAGAGTTTTAGAGAAAGAGGAGTTTATATGCTTCCTATACCATTGATACATGAACAAAACTTAAAACAAATAAAGGAAGAATTCCTTGCAGGAACAAGGTAGACAAGGGTACTCTGGGATGATTAAATGATCCCCATAATGTAGAATGTTATGGTATTCATTAGCACTGAGAACAAATGAGGAAGTGAGGAGAGATGGGGATGATGCTAGAATGCCCCAAGGCGCAAGAGTGGACAACTAAGCCCCCCACAATTTAATAACTTTAAGATTCATGACTATTTTCCTCCAAGTTGTCACCAGCTTTTATACCATGAAATGATAGAGCAATTCTTATTAACCATGTCAAAAGCTCAAAGTAGAAGGTCAAACCCAAGCAAAAGCGAGGACAATGCTGATGGATTTCCCTGCCCAGTCTAAGAGAATCCGTATGCTCACTGGAAACTAGCTGTACCCGGGGCCAGTATCATGTGCATATATATATATACCTCACCATGCCTTGCAAAGAGGCTCAGGTTAAGTTTCCCAGAAAAATGGATACTTGATCCAACCAAAGATATCCCAGTCTCAAGAGGAATCCTACTGGTTACTAGTCTAGTTTAAAGTGCTGTGACTTCTTCTCACCCACGATCCCTTGATGAGGCCCCTCAAAAGATGGCAAAGGATCATGGTGTTACCTAGTAAATGAAATGAGTGTTAGTTTCTGTTGGGCCAAGATTAATGTTTCCTCTTATATTCAGGGACAGTGGTACTGAAAGCTTCACTCTAATACAGCAGACATTGTTTGCTATAGCTTGTCAGGGAAGGCAACAGGGAGTTTTGTTTCCATAAGCCACATCCATAAGCCAGAAGTCCTCCAGATACTGCCAGAAACACATGAGCTTGTAAGGAATTGCTTCAGGCATATCCTGCCCTTTGCCCCATGCTTTCTCCAAAGCATTATTGGTTCCCCTTGGCTCGGAAATCACTGTTTTCCTTTGACACATATGATGTACTCCTACAGAGAACCAAAGATCATTACTGTAGCATCGAATCCTGCACTTTTTTCAGAATCATTGGCTTTTAAATTTATTCTGTGAAAGAATTTCCTCCAAGTTTAATTTGGTGCCCTGAGACCAACAGTTCTGGATTATCAGGGCTGGCTTCATGTGCCCCACTCTTTGCCTGATACTCTTCTAGTGCCATCTTAAAATGTCTGATAAACTTGAACAAGGACTTTGACACTTTCGTTCCATGTTCTCCTTGCATATTATGGAGTGGGTCCTTACTGTGACTGACAATTCTGTCTTTTACAAAGCATTTTTCTTTTACATTTTCATTGGGCTTTCACACTTGTCTCTCATGTACTCCTCATAATAAAGCATCTAGAAAAAGAGAGAGGGATTAATGGAAAAGACACCTTAGAGTGAGATAAGATCCAGTTTGAGGTTCCAATTGTGAATCTGCAGATGTTCTGTAAGCTTGGACTAAGTAATTCATCTCTTTTAATCCTCCAGCATTTGATACATGTGGGACACAACTCAGTTTCCCTCTTCTCTTCTAGTTCTTTTTTTTTTTGACTCCCAATTTGCAAAACAGAAACAAAGGTTTAGAAAAGATACCTGAGTTCTGGATCCCATGAAAAAAAAAGTCATGCTGTGATAAGTTGTGTAAAGATTTCATTACAACTGTGTAAGAGTGACGGGCAAGTCAAAGGCAGTCATCAAGCCATGAAATAGACCTGACAGGGAGAGAAAGTAAAAGCAGGGTGCAAGTGCTTGTGATAGCTAGACATAGGTGTCAGCTTGACAGCTGGAGGCAGAGTTTTTGACACAGTTCATGAAGAACTGATAGTTAAGGCAAAATCTGCAAGAGAATGCCTAATTGCTGTGGAAGACACAGTCCACAGTGGCTGTCATGGTTATGTAATAGGTGTCATGGTTAGGTACTGGATTTGAGCTCTGGGCACATTTGTAGAGAATTAGTTGTTGAGTTAAGCCCAGAGCGAACCTGAGGGAGATTGTCTAGCTGATGGGGAAAGCCCAGCCTATGGTGGGTGGGACTAGGCCCTGAGGAGATGAGTAAAATACTGAGAACTGGTTGAGAAAGTTGAGGGTTTGAACTCTGGGTGCATTTGTAGATGAATGGTAGATGAGTTGAACCCAGAGTGAATCTGCAGGATATTGTCTAGTTGATAGGGCAGACCCAGTTCATGGTGGGTCAGACTGGGTTCTGGATATGTGAATAAAATACAGAGAGCTGGTTGAGGAAGTCGGCATCCTTCTGAATACTTGGTTAGACATGCTATCTGGCAAGCAAGGATCGTCCCTCTCTCAGCCATTATGTAGAGATATTGTGGCCAGTTTTCTTGGCCCTGGTGTTGGTGCATTCTCTTCCATCAAGCTGGACTGCAGACTATAACCAGACTATCAGTAAGAAAATAAAGCCCTTGTTTCCTTAAGCAGTCTGATGGTCATTTATCAGCAACCACGCAGGCTGACTGCAACAGTGGGTGATACTCTCCAGTGCTGGGCTTGATAAGAGGAAGTGCAAGAAGGAGGGACTTGCCCTCATTTTTCCCAGCACTGACAAGCTTGTTGAGTTAGTGTGTTGCTGATCTGATGTTGCCTTTCTTCCCTGCTACTGCCATTCTTCAATGATGCTGGAGCCCAGCCTATTCAGTCTAGCATGACTTAGGCTCAAGGACTCTTCAGTCTTTGGCAACTAAGTGAGACTGCTGCGAGACTCTCCAGAAATCCTCAGGTCTTCAGTATGAGGCTGGCATTACTAAGATATTCAGCTCAAGAACTGAGCATGAGCAGCACACAGCTCAGGCAGCTACTGTTAGAGTATTTGGCTTTTGTCTTGTAAATCAATCATTCATATATGTGTGTGTGTATATATATATATATATATATCCATTCTATTGGTTTTTTTGGAGAACCCTGATTAACACAGTGTCTTAGACTGATGTGCTGTGATTTGGCAAGACCTTTTGGGAGTCTTGGAATCAATCAAGGTCAGCTATCCGAAAGGTCCCACATCACCCAGGAACTCACTCAGGCACTGACTGGAGTAGTTCACCAAGGACACTGTAGATTCCAAGGAGCAGCATCTTATTACCTGGTCTGTTATTCCACCTACACATGAAGTTCTGGGGGTTACTTCATCAAACATTATCTTGAGTTGGTGACTTAAAAAAAATCAACCCAGATCCGATTTTACTTGCAAGGAGTTCGTGTAGCTCAGCATATACCTGAAATGTGAAGAAAGTTTCTCTTGAACTAATGCCTTATTAAACAGTGTTTTGTTACAATGGGTAATTTTGCCTGGCCAGGGACATATAAAGACAGAGGCTTGTCTCTCTGAGGAAGTGAGAATCCTGAGAATGTTTCTCCCTCTGTTCAGCTCAACTCTAACAGCTCTGGGCCCCAGGAGAGGATCTGGTTCAATCACAGGGATATAACCGCTTCCACAACCTCTAGTTGTCAGACCTCAAAGATAGCTCAAGTTAAACATTCTTTAATTTTCATGGTCCATGAAATAGTTTTTTAAAGAAAACAAGGGGGTGAAAGACAAAAAGAGGGAGGTGGGGATTAAGAAGGAAGAAAGTGACTTCTTATATTTTTTTCTTCCACATATGAGTGTATAGGGTGTATGTTCCTATGTGTGTCTGTGTACTTACATGTGAGTGTGTAAACATGTGTGAACCCAAAGTATACTGGAGTATGTATACCTGTAGAGGCCCAAGGGTGATATGATGAATCATCCTCCACCACTCTTCCACCTTATTGTGAGCCTGTGCCTCTAATTAAATCTAGGGCAAGTCATCAGAGCTAATCTGACTAACCTGGAAGGCTACTTACTTGCTAGCAAAGAACTTTCACATAAATTAAGGTGCATTTGTTGAGACTTAGGGAGAGATAAGGTAGGCAGTCACAATGATTCTTTTTTTAAAATACAGAAACTAAAATAAAAAAACAGCTTAAGTCTCTTGCCCGTGTTTTCATCTTTCATGAAAGGTAGAGTCTGGAGCCCCAGCCATGCCTTCGGTCTTGTTCCATAGAACTGGGCATATGCAATGCCAACAAACCCCTCCAGTGAATCACAGAAAAATGCGAGTCATGTCACTGAATTGTTCTGGCAGCTGGAGGCCCTTCCCCTGCTCGGAACACTTCTTCCCCAGCTTTCTTGGGGATCTAGAGTTCAGGATACCTAGTCTCGGCCAGTATTTTTGAGATGAAGAAAGAGACCATAGGAAGCACAATGCTAACTCATCAAGACTAGATAGAAGGCAGGTAGAGAAAGAGGACCAGGAGAGCTAGCTCCCTTAGTAATAGATCTAAATAAAGGATTGCTGTGAAGTAAACTAGATTTTACTTTGTTATTGTTACCTGAACAAGGTCTTATTGGAAGTTTTTCTTAATAAGAATTTTTCCTCTCTTCACCAATCCATCCCTCTCCCTCCTACCCTTGTGTCTGTCTGCTTGTATGGACCACAGGTTTCACTTGTGTGTTCTAGTAGGGCTTCAAGATCTCTGTGGCCCTTCAGTGGGTATCCATACGGGTTGGGACACTCCCCTTCACCTGTTTAGCTCCTATCCCTGTGATTCTGAGATTCTCACGGGTCCATGGGTAAATATTGATATGCCAACCATGATGTAGATCGTATGGGGGTAGATTTCTTTGCAGTGAGTTCCTGGATGCCACAGCCATGCCATGATTGGAGTGACCTGGCTTGTAGTGTATGTCCCCACCATTGGGCTCTTACAATCTTTCCGCCCCCTCTTTCACAGGGTTTCCTGAACCTTAGGGTAGGAAGAGATTTGGAAGATCTAATTAAAGCTGAGCATTTTCGGGTCGCTGATACTCTGCACTCTGGTTAGTTGTGGTTTCGTGCTTCACTATCTTCCATTGCAATAGGCTGCATCTTCTTTGGATGTTGAGATCTTTTCTTATCTAAGGATATAAGAGGTGTTTAGATGGTGGTTAACCATCAGGTCTATATGGCAAATACTAAGGCATTCAATCCTGTCTGGTGTCTATCTTCTCCCCTTCTTCTGTTGTTTACACAGTTTATATTACTGGGCATGTGTTTCCTGGCATCAAGGGGTGAAGTTTAGAAGCTAGTTAGGAGATAATTGGTTATTTGGCGGCTAAGCCCCCTATTTCCCATGTCCTAACTCTGTTCTTCCCTCCCCTTTAAAACTTGTCTTTCAGAAATTCCTTATTCATCTCTTTTCCTGGATTCTTTTGTAGTTACATTATTTATCAGTGGCCTTTGCATGTTCAATATCAACTGGATATTCAGAGAGGTTTTTGTATACTTGTTCTATTGTGTTCTCCTGTGTCAAGGTGAACTTTATGTTTCCAATTCATTCATTCATTCATTCATTCATTAATATGAAGTAATGGGCTAGTGAGATAGCTCATTGGGTTAGCTGCCTACTGACAAACATAGCAGCTCGGCAACCTGAATTCAACTTCTCTAAGGCCACGTGGTAGATGGAGAAAACTGGCTTCTAGAAGTCATCCTTTGTCCTCCACCCATGTGCCATGGCACTCGTGTGTGCCCCCCATAAATGGAAAAGAAATTTTTAGAAAAATACAAAAATGATGTCACATGTTGATTGAGTACTAAAATGGATATAAAAAGAAACATTTGCACAACATATTTTAGATCCAGTTGATATTGAATATGCAAAGGCCACTAATAAATAATGTAACTACAAAAATCAGCATCCATGCTGGAACACTTTTCAGAGCAAAGGACAATATCCAACTGGGACAATCAGAATTGATCAGCCTAATTCAGAGTTTTAAATGCTTAGAATGAGATCTAAATTTCAGATGCACTCTTGCTAAGAAAGATGGACTAAACCAAATGCAAAAAAAGAACATGAGAGAATTTCATATTAACTTGCTTGAATGAAAAATGAAAGTTATTTTATTTAGACCATTTACAAGCACTAATTCTTTGCAAAAAAAAAAAGTCATACACAGTAAACAGACTAACTCATCAAAAACAGATCTGAAAGTAGAAGTAAAGTTAATCTGGTTGCAAATAACAGAATAAAACCAATGTTGTTCTTTTAAATATTGTTTTCTTCATCCTTGAGATCCAATTCAGTCCAGATTTTTCATATTCTACTTCCTCTTTTCCCACTACCCCCACAGTTTCACACTTGCACACCCTGTCCCATTAATCTAAATTAGAGAAATTTTATTGCATTCGCATGGCAAATTTGTCAAAGCCTATTTCCACCCATGATGCCAAGTGGAAAAATGAAAGCCCATAACAAAAATTTTAAGGGCATAACGTCTTTCTGTGCTATGAAATCACCGAATCAGGGCCTCTATTCAATTCAGGAGTCTCTTCAGTAATGTCCTTCAGAGACGGTCCTTCCGCTTCCACAAGCAATCTTAGAAAAAGGGCTCTCAGTAACACTAGACGGCATGACAATATCACCTGCCTTCAACTTCCAGAAAAACATTTCTTCACATCAAGTTGAAATAACTCTTCAACAACTTTAAAGGTATATATCTTAGCAAGCATCCATCGGATCCTTTCAAGACTATCCATAAAAAATTCTATTGACATTTCGTATATATATTCCACCCACATAACACTTGGGTGGAATAACTTTTTGGCCTGTCATTGGTACCCACTGTGTTCACAAGATACCAGCCTAAACTAAACTAGTCACATCTGCATGACTCTTTGAGGACACACTGTGTTTGGATGTGTTATATGACTTTTCCTAGGGAGACACAAACAAACATCTCTTCACCCCTCATAGGGTTCCAATGACAGACCAAAATAATTATTCCATCCAAGTCAGGGTTAGAAAACAAGTGAATTTGGCGCGGGTTTACTGACAGAAGCGCTGGTGATTCAATGACAACTACCTCATCTGAAGCTCACCTCAGTATAGACAATAATTCACTGAAAATGCACCCCTGGAGCTCCCTATACAATTTTCAAGCAGCTTAGACAGTTGGAGGACCCTTTTCCCCAGGTAATTGTTTTTACTGTTTTCATAACCTTTGGGAGAAGCATTGCGAACCTTGTAATCTTTTACACTTTCTGATCCTTGTAAGTTTCATTAGTTTCCTGAGTCCTATGAACCTCTAGAAGGGAATGTTTTAATATGGAATCAATGGCTACTCAATCAATGACTCATCATCTTGTCCGTGAAATGATTTGAAATCTTTGGCAAATGTCACCTTGTGTAAAATCACCAAGTAGGCTTTCTCTTGTTCAGTTTTAATTTAGTAATATTTCGAAGCAAGTTTTCACTATATAACCAAAGCAAACCTTAAGCTTACTATATAGCTCAGACTAATTGTGAATTTTTTAAATCTTTCTCCGATATTTTATTTTTTTCCTAATCATACAAACTCAATAAGTACCCCTGTCCTCTCCCTCCTTTCTTCCCTCCCCAGTCATACCCCCATTGCATTCTCTCCCCTTCCTTTCACGCCCCTCCCTTCCTCCTTCCCCCTTCCATTCCCTGGAGCATCCTTTTATGTGAACTGCCAAACCTCCCTCTGAGTCTTCCATCCTAGTTCAGGATTCAGTGGCATAGCTCAAAGTCCCTTCTTGAGCTCCCCATTAGTATAGGAACTCTATTATGACTGTTTAATCCCTGCCTCTAAGAATCCTATTGTCTGGAGCCTTCTCCCCTGTGATTCATGCTAGACTTTGGGGGATCTTTGACATGTCAGCTATTGTGCAGGTCAGGTAAAGTCCAATCCTGGCTGCTGTAGCCCTAACTTATCTGTATCTTGCATATTGTTGTTTTTCCCCATCTTTAGGCTCTTCCAATCTTGCTGCTACCTCTTCCACAAGGTTTCCTGAGCTTTAGGAGAGATTTGGCTGGTCTGGTTCCAAGTCAATAATGTAAGAACTTTGATATTCTGAATTTTCAGTTTTGCTTTTCCTGCACTGCCCTTGATTGTAGTCCAATGGATATCAAAGGTTAAAGATAAAAAGATAAAAAAAAAAACCTGCCCCACCTTCCAAAATCTGGGATTGAAAGCAGGTAACATAACATTTACAATCATTTAATAATTTTAGCAAAAGAAAATATCTGAACAGAGTAGCTCCTCCTTTGAAATAACGACCTCTCCAGCTCCAATTTTTCTCAGCCTTCTAATTAATTCATGAATTCTTAGTACAAGTAATTATTTCTTCATCTAATCTGTAAATTTCTTCAGAATAATATTAAATTAAAAAAGTTAAATTTATTGAAATTTGAAGGCTCACTTCCAATCACAGATAACTCTAGCAGTAACAACTACTATAGCCATGATTACAACTACTTCCACAATAGGTCAGGAAACATTCTCTTTTTTTGTTTTTGTGCATGTATGTGTGTGTGTGTGTGAGAGAGAGAGAGAGAGAGAGAGAGAGAGAGACAGAGAGACAGAGACAGAGACAGAGACAGAGACAGAGACAGAGACAGAGACAGCGACAGCGACAGAGACAGAGACAGAGAGAAGAGGGTACTTAGGTGTTTGTGCCTGTGGAGGTCCAAGGGTAACTTCAGAAAACATCCTAGATTTTTCAATATCCTTATTGTTTTGCGCTAGGATTTCCAAGGCTCTGCCTTTCAGGGCTGGAATTGTAGGCCATTTCTGCTCAGTATTTTTACATGGAATCTGGAGTTCTAAACTCAGATCCTTCTATTTGAAGATTTTAACCTACCCTGAGCCATCTCTCCAGCCCAGGAAACTTTAGATTTTTCTTATTTATGAAACATGTCTATTTGCTGTGTTAAGAGTCTGCTTTGTTCAAGTTTAAACAGATATAACTCATTCAGCCACAATAAAATTTCTACAAAAAATTCAAGGAGCAGAAAAGAAAAATGATCGATGTTACATCGACAGGCAAAGCCAGGCAGAGCCAGACATCAGTCAAGCTTTTCAACTCCAAACCTTAGACTCTCTACACAGGATCACACCTGTCACTTCAGGACTCACATACCACATTCTTTCGCATCTAGAGCTTTGATTTCTCTTTCAGTTATATCTACTCTACAGATGAGTTCCAGTATTAAGATGTTTCTTCCTATTGAGAAAAGGAAACATGTCAGACACTAAGGTACTTGCTCCATCTCTAAACTCTAATCTCCAGCAAATAGATTTCTCAGTTTTTTCCCCAGTTTTGAGTTATCCTACATGCTTATTTTAACCTTACCCTTGTTTCCTTTGTTTACCCTAATACCTTTCTGGCCATACAAGTGAATGTTAGTTTTCTTGGGTCCTCAAAACACATATACTGCTCATTGTTTGATATATATCATTCCATCATACACACTGGTTTTGAATTTTATTCTCTGAATTTCAGGACTCTTGACTTGTATTTTGGTCTGCAACATTCTGACTTCTATCTGGAAGATTCTACATACTTCTCAATGGCCCTGGCTTCCTGAAGGCCCACCCACTATCCTAGCAGATTTGCAAGCAGAAAACCTTGCCGTCAAGTAACTAGGTTTTATATCAGTTGATAAACACCCTAAGTGTCCCTGAATTTGCAGACATGTGTATCTTTAAATGTAGCTGATAGCCTGAGATGTGATTTCAGGCACAACTTTGGAGAGAGACCTTGCAAATCTAAATGCTGATTCTACTGCTCACCTCCTTAACTGAAACTGAACTGGCTTGCATGATCTCACTAGTTCTGCTAGGGAAAAGGTTGGCATTATTATCCATTGTTAAATGCAAAAGAAATAGTCAAAGGCTGAGAACTCTGGATATTGCCACTAAATTCACACCATATGTGCAGTTACTTCTTTTGCTCAGCAACAATCACAGACAGAATTTCTGAGTTGTCAATGGCATCCAAACCAGGAGTTGTAAACTCAAATGCCAAAGAAAAGGACTAAATGAAGATAGTCATACTGGAAAGCCCATGACCTTTCTGAAAAAGGCAAACCTACTTGGCTGCTTGTAAAACTGTGCTATTCAAGAGAGACTAACAAGTCAAAGTTTTTAGGGAAGTCCATTTTTAAATTTTGACCAGTTATTTTCAAATGCTTTGTATATTACATATTTATTTGCACTACCACCAATCTAAAATCCTAAAGCCTGAAATTCTTCTCCCCTGGTCATGTAGTGACCATAAGGACAAATAACCTCAGAGATATATCAAGAAATATTCTCATTTATGAAGCAACTCCAGGCTTGGAAACCTGTGTATCTACTCAGCTATGTGTTATAGTCATCCTTTTGCCACAGATATTAATTTACCCCAAGACTGCTGTTGTCAGATCCCCTAGAATCTACAGGTCAAATTCCTGGCCCATCCCAAGATTCCACCCACTCACCGGTGCTCTTACTTATGGTGTCAATTTACTAATGGCCCTGAGATTAAGAGCTTGATGAAACAGATGGCAGAAAAGCTGTTACTAAAATTGTCTATGTATGGTTAGAGGCAGGGAGAACCCTGGATCTGCCCTATGAGTCTGCAGAAGAGAAGGGGAGGTTGTGGGAGGTAGCATTCATTGTGTTCATGTCAAATCTGCTGAGTTCACAGGGCTACCCTTTGGGGAAACCAGAGCTGGTAGTTATATAAGTTTGCTCATTTTAGGACTATGAGCAAGCTGAAGAAGTCTTGAGAAGCTGCCGAGAGCCATACCTATCTTTGGAATCCAATGTAATTTCTAGTAGTTTTCATCCACAAGTAATTAAAGCTAAGTGATCAAAATGTATATTTTTAAAGTTTTAACTTGAGCATAGTGACACATCTGTAATCCCAGCACTTTGGAGGTAGAGGCAGGAGGATCAGGTCATCAAAGTCTTGCCTGGGTTATGTAGTGAGTTCTTTTTTTTTTTTTTTTTTAGAATTAGAAAACTATCATTAATTGATAGATTTAAGGTATAATACAGGTTTCCAAAAGTGTGGCAGTGAGAATACCAGCATAAAAAAGAGAAACTTGTGCTAAAAACAACCTGAATTCATCATTGGCAATATTACATAATAATCAAAGTCCCCTAACATACTAATTTCCACTTTGTCTATATTGCATCTAAAACAAATAAAGATTATCAAATTTGGGAAGTAATGAAGTACTTCTTGAATTTTTAGATCATAATATTAGGAAAGTTTGGGAGATTTGCAATATACTCTAATCACTCGTGTACAATTTAATTTCCAGTCATTTCTCTGCAGTGATCATTAATGAATAAAAAACAGGTTTACATGTTTATATAGCAGGGCATTTGGGTTCAACACAAACTGTTACAAACTTTAGGTAAATACATGTTTCATAAGACATGTCTAACACTTAAAGCAATTAAATAAAATTCCAAAATTTGATAAGCAAATAAAGACAAGATAACTAAGAAGCATTTTCCACCATTTACTCTTTGTAGTGAGTTCTAAGTTAGTCTGAGTTACAAAGCAAGACACTGTCCCAACAAAGAATATTTCATCATTCTTTCTATTGGAAATAAATTAAATAGCAACAAATTAAGTGTTCATCTTTAGACAGTTGGATAAAATATGGTATGTGACCCCATCATTGTGGTTCACACCCATAAGGGGAAATGCTGTGAGTTTTAAGATGATTTGTGATATAGAATGACACACACTGCCTAAATCACAGTACATCTATACTATAGAATTCTTTATAGCTAATTAAAGCCTAAGTAGAATTAATTTTTAAGCTACAATTCATAGAATCATATGTATTACATTATCATTTTTGCTTAAAACAAATGAGAAAGGATGGAAAGAAATAAAACCTTATACATGTGTGTCAGTGTGAGTGCTTTGTGTGTGTAGGCTGAATAGGCATTGACCAAAAAGAAATCTACAAATATTACATTCTAAAACAAACCAGCAACAGTGTATCAGAGGAAATTCTTTATTTTTACTGTATATACTTTGGTATTTTATTCAGTTACAACAAAGAAGACATGACTGTCTAAATTTAAAAAGTAAATATAAAAAAATCAGATCAAGTCTACTCATTCAATGTTCCTTTGTTGCCACTCTAAAATTGTTTTATATAAACACTGTCTACTTCCACTAGATCTATACCATGGCTGGCCTAGCATCACTGTGCCATGGAAAAGAGAAGGGCCCGCCAGACATGATGCTACTCCGAGGGACAGTATGGGACTAGTGCTAGCCAAAAGAAAGGGAAGGCTCTATACAGTAACCCACAGGTGGGCCATTTGCACCCCATGGTTGCCCAAGCACCAGTGCAGGAAAACATGCTAAAGTGGAAGGAAAATGGGTGGGAAGGGAGAATGGAAGAGGTAGGAGGAGGTGTGAAGTGGAGATACATAATAAGCAATGAAAACACATAAACTTATTGTTAATGTACTTTTAAAATAAAGTTAATATAAAATAGAATTGTGCTGTATAGTATCAAGAAGATGAAAGAAAACCTCCTCTTGTTTTTAAGTACCAAAGTCCACCAAGAAAGCCTACAAATGCACACAGTTTATAAATACTTTTCAAACCCCATCTTCAAGTCCTCCTTTGGCAAGTAAAATAAATTGCAATTGTTCTTGCTTTACAAATGACGGGAACTAACCTTCAGAGAGGCTGAATTCCAACTAGTGAAAAAATCAGTTCTAATTCTAAACCAGTGAGCTCCACTGCCAGTTGCCCAAAGGTAAAATACCTTTGTGGAGGGTCTGGGTTTCTCAGAGTGCTGTGGTGTTGCAGTAGAAATCTGTTTCTGACAGACTTAACTACACAACATTTAGAAATGCTTTGGGAGGGATGAGATGCTCAAGAATTCCTGTTTGACTTTCTAGTCCAAGAAGGCTTGACAGGTTTCCATGATCTTTTGAGTTACTTCTTTAAACAGAGTGTGTTCTAAAGCTTGAGTAAGACTTCTGAAGAAGACCTGGCTCTCTTTCCTGGAGCAACAGAGATGGAATTGGCCTTAGAAATCACCGTATGTGATATTTCTGCTTTAATGGCAAGAAATTATGTTCCTAGGGTTGAAAGTGACTTTGTCAGTGACCGCTAGTTAGTTGCAGAGCCGAGACTTGAATCTACTGCTCTTTCAGACCATTGCCATAGTCTTCTCACAAAGAACGCAATGAAATCCCAGCTAGCAGTCCTGCATATCCCAATTACCAAGGGGTTCCAATAAATAGTGTTCCGAATCTGTACAAGATTGTCAGTTTGTTATAAGAGTCTCACATATGCTTTTCGATCGTATTTGTATGCACATATGTGCATATGGGTGTGAATGCAGGTATGTAGATATACATATGGGAATGCGAAGGTCAGTATCAGGTTTCAATATCTTCCTCAGTCACTCTCCACTTTGTTTTTTGAGGCAGGCTTTCTCACTCTCTTACAGAACCTGAAGCTCATTATTTCTGCTGACTGACTGGCCATAGAACCTCAGGAATTCACCTGTCTCTACCACCAACTCCCACTGTTGGAGTTATAAGTGTGTACTGCCACACACATGTTCTGAAATCAAGTTAAGGTATTTGTCTGATACTTATCCTTTTTTTCACTCAGCTTTACTGTCAGAAAGAAAGATGGGCAAACACAAACCAATCTGTACTCGTAAAATCCCACTTACAGAACCCTCACTAAAATAGAACCTTTGACTGTATCTTAATGTTATCTTTAGCAATTTAGGGGGCTTATTATGATTAAACCAAAGGCTCACATCAAGACCTTCCCCCCCCTCAAATAGTTCTAGGACTCTCCCCATCAGCCCTGCCTTCCGTGGTTAACAGGAAGAGTGTTGGATTTGGTCCAAAGACTAAGCTTTCTTTGAAGCAAAACATGCTAATAAAATCTTGGCTTCCAGAGGGAAGTCAATGGAAATCAAATAAGTGCATTTCATTCTGTCATCTCCTGATCTGTAAAACCGAGAGGAACAGACTCCTGGAGAGTCATTTCTCACTTTTCCAGATCTTGACCGTCCTCAATGCTGCTTGCTGGTCTCCCTTCTGTGCTTGAACAACCTGTGAAATCCATGATCCTGCCTCAGAGCAGATGACAGGTCTCCGGCTGAACAAATTCCACAAACTTCATCCTTTGAATTTTTTGCGGTGGGTATTTTAGAACTCTGAAGCAAATGGTAAATGTCATTTAAGTCCAGTGATTACCATCTCCCCCGCGTCTTTTAATTTTTGTGGTACCAGTAATTGAACCCAGAGCATACTATGCTAGTGTACCACCGAGCTGCATCCCCATCCCTTTTTGCATATTAATTTTTTCAGGTTTCGAGGCAGGGTCTCACTAAATTTGCTGAAACTGGCTTTTATTTTTTTATTTCATTTTGTAGCCAAAGTAGGCCTTGTGCTTATGAATCTCCTGCTTCATACTTTCTAGTAACTGAGATTACAGGACTGCATCGCCAAATCCAGTTCCCACCTCCTTCGTGTGTGTGTGTGTGTGTGTGTGTGTGTGTTGTGTGTGTGTGTGGTGTATCCCACCTACTTCTTAATGTCACCTGGTTCATACCAAGGTTTACGTGGAGAGTAGAAGGAGAGCTGTGTTTCCAAGATCAGATCCCCTTGAAACTTGTCCTCTTCTTGTACAAGTATCAAAATACAGTGTTGCCGAGGATGTACTGAGCTGGAATGAACATGTCCCTTAGTACTGGTTCCTCTTTAGTTATTTTACCAAACAGAAAGGATGATGTCATTGAAAGCATAAAATGCACCTAAAAAAATATTCTTCAGTCAAGTCTAGGAGAATCAAGGTGTGACATCCCCTAGAACAGCCAAGTTAAAAAAGAACCAGTTATGCTGACAGCCAAGTTAAATAACTCCTAAGTTTGGACCTCTGCGTTGAGCTAGCACCCTCAATTCCAGGACTCTGAAAGGCTTGAACAGGCAAGGCGGCCCCTGTTGAATCTTGCTTGACTTGGCCCCTGTGTGGGCAACTCTTCTGTGATTTGGCTTTCCCCGTGGATCTCACACCTTCCTGCAGTGACCTTCTCACTTGTGCTTGGCTTTACTGTGGTAGGCTAAGTGTCTGCATACATTCATATCACCCGATTCCCCATGTAGAGATGACCTGGTCATATACTGAATTGCTCTGAGGATATACAAGCAAGATTGAAGTTCTTCAAGCTCTAAAGCCATTTCTGAGTTAATTATGGCTTTAAGGATAATGTTCCGTGTGTCTCCATGACTCTGCTTCTTCCAGTGTCTTGAGCTGCACACCACTATTTATTAAACTGAACTTGCACATATCTGACAGTGCCTAGCTCCTTAGAATACTAATCTTTTTAAAATTTATTTAGTTAGCTAGTTTTGCAAGCATATTGAGTACTAATCCCTGTGTCTCTCCATCTCTCCTCCCTTTCATTTCCCTCCCATCTCTTTCCCTTCTCCTCATCAATCCATTCCACTCCTTCTTACCCTCCTTCCTGACTGCTTCTATAGACCCCAGGATTCCCTCTGGCTTGTCTACTCTTATGGTGGTTCAGGCCTCTGTGATGTAGCAAGTTGCCTCTCCTTGGGCAGAATGCTAATTTTTGATCATGTGTTGTTATTTCTTAATGTTTCATAGCTATTTGCTTAGATGTGAAATCCCCAAATCCTGCATGAATACTATGGCATGCAGAAGTCAGCTTCTGCATATTTGTAGGGCATTACTACAGGCTACAATAATTATAATCTCAGATTTTCAATTCACCCTGTATCTTTCACGTGATCTTGTTTCAACAACCCATCAACATCATCTTCATCATCATCATCATCTCCAAGTAGCCTTACTTGTACTCTGAGTTGACCTCTTTGCTCTCATACTGTCCACATTTAGTTCTGTAGTATCATTACCTTACCAAAACAATTGTTTCTGTTCCCTATCTGTCTCTACATCACACTGTAATCTCCAAAATTGTGTAAACTAACCATCACTTATCTATACATTAGCAACACTTAGCACTAGGTTCTACATAAAATAAATGCTCGGTATATATTGTTTGGCATAATAAAAAGTTTAGTTGCATGGATTAAGGTGAAAATTATTTCTGGGCTTGCGAGTATTCTTTTCCAGAAAGCTTTTCTGTTTTAACTTATTACTGGCATAAGATGTTCTTTTGGGGTTACTTCCCACCATCTTTGGATTTTCCTATAAGTCCCTCTGTCTCTCCTATTTCCCATCCCCTCATTCCCCACTATGCATTACCATTTAAGTTGCCAGTATTCATGAAATAGGGCTTATGTTGAATAAAAAGACACACATACAGCTACTGTTGTTACTACAAGAAGGGTGATTAATTTGACTCTCAAAGAGTAACTTTATTCATAATGTCTTCAGAAGAAGAGTCTGATGTCTTCCATGTTTATACTGTGATGAAACAAGTACTTAACAGCCAGTGGGATTCCCTTTAGTATTGTCTGAAGTTTCACATCCTCCTAAGCATCATCTTTAAACATTCCCTAAGGGATGTGATGTGCTTCGTGTTGTGCCAAATAAATCCCTAGTCCTTCATCTCAACTCTCCAGTCCTTAAATCAGAGTGTTAGCCTGATTTAGACACCAACAGTGCCCCAGAGATCACCTTTACCATTCTTAATACCTGTAGCTGACATAAGGCTTTCCCATGGATCTCACACCTTGTCCAGCCATCTAATGAACCTAATGCAGCATATCCCTAAGAGTGTAAGTCTTAGGGAATGTCAAATTCTAATGGTTTCAGAAACTCTAAACCCTCCATTCTTATCCATAGTTATCTTCTCTAGTTCTGAGTAGTGAAGGAAGCTCTTCTTTAGTCATGATTCAGGAGTATGAGCTCTTTATAGATGAGGTATAAAGAGGGATGGGAATCAAAGAGACAAAACCAGCATGTAGGCAAAGGTAATATTAATGAAGCATATCACCTTCTCAGACCAGCAGTTTATGGAAATGGGAAAGGGAACATGTAGTGTCTAATAATCTTTCTGTATGAAGTGATAATTTTCCCTTGGAAGAAGGCTGATTGGTGTGAAGATCTGAAATGCTAGTTTGTTTTTGTTGCCCAGCATCTGATTATGTGATCTTTTTTTCTAAAGAGCAAGGTCCAAGTCTGAAGTGCTAGCATAAAGTTTGACAAAATCTATGTTTTTAAAGTTTTTATGACTTATCTACAGCATTCTCAGCATTTCATCCAAGTAAAATAACCATTTTATTAATTAGCAGTGCAAACTGTGAATCACTTCCACAAGATTTTTAGCCTCTTCGCATAGTTTTTCTCTTCCATAATATGGGGAATAATAATATTAATATCAATTTCATGGAGTAGTTATTGATATATGCAAAATACTTCATTGGCATGTAATAAGCAGATTGAGATCAATCTGGTCTGAATTTTACCAATATTCAATGTTTTAGGAGATTGAGAAGAAATTTCTGTAGATTCCTATAGATAAAATGAACTGCAACAGGAATAAAGTTGACTGTTCCAGATTGTTTTACAAAGTAACTGAGAAGCCTGGTCTAGACACTGTATTTATGTGTACCTGCTGTGTTTATAGGAACAGCAGATTAGACTGACCAGGCTGCAGGAGTTGATAGGGACTCCCTAATGCCTAAAAAATATTTCTTTCCCCACAAACATTCAGTTAAGCTGTATTTGTTACCTTGTAGTTAGATGTGCTCCCTGGATTCTTAACCATTAGAAAAAGAAAGAAGCCATACAGTCACTTCTTAGCCTAACTGGTTAATATATCTCACATTCCTTCTCCATATGCTAACTGAACAGAGTTATCTATATGTTGAAGGGAGTGGGATTATGCCATGGAAGGAGGGTGGTTTCCAAAATCATCACCTGTAGAACCCCCTAAACCAGAGACCCCATGTTGGATTGGAAGAGGAACAAGAAATTAATATTAATATGCTAATATCTGAAGTTTCATGTGTTTCATTATCTAAAGACAGTATAGGAGGGTAGAAGAAGGTTAGGTGGTGTTGCAAGAGAGGAGAACTCCATGAATCCTGGTCTTGGAATCCGTAGTCTCCCTTCAGAAAGAGAACTCCTCGATGTTCTCTTGGCAGTCCCCTTTATTCTCTTTGGCATTACAGAATGAAATTCAATACTAGAATGATTCAAAATCCTCTGAGATTTCTGTGTCTAGGCAGGGTCTGCAACAGCATCTAATAAAATCAGAAAATGTGAGTAGGAAGCATCTGAAGTGGGAAATATCACTAGCTTTACCCATAAAAGATGAGTGCTACAGGCAGTAAAGTGAGCTCAGAAGGAAAACATGATGAACACATTCCTGGCTTGAAGCACCAAGGTCCCCTTTCACCATCCACATGGCTAGAGAGCTCAAGGAACTCTGTGGACAGCCTGGCTCAGGGTACATGGCAGCAAAGGGCTCCCACATGTCCTGGCTGACTTGGGAGTGGAAGCTTTGTTCCTCTGTCACCTCTAAGCACTCTCAGTCTTTCCTAATTTAAAGTTTTAAACCCACAGACACATGCATTTCAGGGCAGCAGGAAGAACACCATGAGGTTCCGCTTGGGGACATGGACACCTTTTCTCTAGGCCCATTGTCAAAGCTCATCAACCCGTTCAAATTCTTGCCAGGACAATTCATGTCCAGCCTTTTCCTGGGACCTCTCTCTATTACAGTCCCTATGAATCCGTTTATGCCTAGGTTGGAAACTCTGTGATTTTGTGTACACTAGGGTAACCTCTACCAGTTTTCCTCACTTAAAAAGTCAGTAAACGCATCTGCATACAAACCTGGTAGCCTCAGCTGAATCTCCGGAGTCCATGCAGTGGAAGAAGAGAACTTCTGAAAGTCATCCTCTGACATCTATGCTATTGTGTTCTCTTTTCCCTCCCTCTCTCTTTCTTACAAAAAAAAATGTTTAAATATAGAGATTGCTACTGTAAATCAGGCCAAGGAATGGGGAAGCCATAGTCCCTAGGGTAGACTGCCATATAAACACATATATTAGAATCATAGATTAGAGCAGCTCTCAAGCTTTTACTGAGACGTTTCCAATGCAGTAGATGGCTTATACATTATAGCTATGTGTTTTCTGTTCAAAGGTTATCCACCTTTTGAAGAGCAACTCAGCAACTTGAGTTCAATCCCTGGAGATCAAATGATGGCTGCACCATGATACATGCATCCTCTCTCTTCCTTCCTTCCTTCCTTCCTTCCTTCCTCCTTCCTTCCTTCCTTCCTTCCTTCCTTCCTTCCTTCCTCCCTCCCTCCCTCCCTCTCTCCCTCTCCTTCTCTCTCTCTCTCTCTCTCTCTCTCTCTCTCTCTCTCTCAAAGAAAGGGCAACAGTAAGAATATGAGAGCCAGAGGGTAGAAAGGGCTATATTCTGGATGTGGCAAGTCTGCTGCACCCATATACACCAAACACACTGCAAGTGTGTTTATTTCCACAAGACCTGTACAAGATGTGGCCCATAGACATGTTGCCATGGGTGGATGTCAAATGGGGGAAAGGCAGCTGCTTTCAACAATGGTATATATGCAATAGGTGCATGCAAATACAATCAATCCAAATGAAACTCCATCTGACACAGAGAGCGAGAGAGAGAGAGAGAGAGAGAGAGAGAGAGAGAGAGAGAGAAACATGAAGGCAGGGAGGGAGATTGATTAGAAAAAAGATTTGCTATGGGAAAAAGGGGAGTGGGACTGGGTAACAAGAATGAAAGCAACATAAATTCATTGTATATGTATAAAACTTTTAAGGAATAAAAATAAATAAATATTTAAAAAGAGATTGAAATACAAATCCTACAGGGTAGTTGTAAGACTATGATACTGTCTTTTAAAATGTAGAACACAGTATAAGCACTCAATAAAAATTACTTTCTTCCTGAAAGTCCGAGGTGTGTATGGTCTTTATCATCAATTTAATACTTCCATTGTCCATCCTTTCACATGAGTGTCTTCACTACTCAGTCAAACTGAAAATCTCTTTCAAGGAAAAATTTTCTCTATGCTCTTATTACAGAAAAAATATTTCTGAGAATGGTTGAATGTCAAGCCATTTTTGGCAAATAATTATGTTACTAATCGTATTTCTGTTATTAAAAGAATGTTTGAACTCCTTTTGTTCAAAATCAAATAAAAAAGCTGATTCTCATTCTCTGCTTAGAAATAATGAATATGTAGCCTATTGAGGCCAAGAAGAGAGATTTAGATTTGAGAAGTTGCTCAATAATCCTGGTCCCAAGGTTCTGGAAAGTAGCATTAGCATTACAAAGCAATTGTTATAAACAAAAACGTCTGGTGTCCACTGCAGGAGATTGGAAAAGTACATCTCCCTGTGAAGATATGTCTGCTCCATATGGAAGCAAACTCTAAAGCAATGTCTGAATGTTTGCTGGCTCAGAAGTTACTGACTATAGCAGATCTCTGCAAAAATCCTAGGTCAGTATTCAAATATTCCTTCTACACCACAGTCATTCCTTAATTCCCTCAAAGTCACTACTGAAATCTGAAATTATATTAATCCTTATGCCCTAGTGCATTTGACGACAGTCTCCCTCCAGGCCATGAGCTCCTAAGGGCAGGAAGGTGTGTTCTTGGTCATTGCTACTTTTCTAGTTCTGAAGCATGGCCAAGAGCAAAGCATCTAAACATCTGAAAGAAAAAGCCTTTGAATAAGTAGCCTTTTGGATGTAATCAGTGTGTCAAATATAATGAATCTTCATGACTCAATTAAAGAGAATCCTAAGAGCATATTCTGACAAATTATTTGGCTTGCATTAATATTTATTATTTCCTTGGGTACAGGTTTTTCCCCTCTAGGGTACAGTTTTAGTTGTACACCACAACCTAGATATAACTGCTTTGCATTTATTCTAATAAAGTTAAAATTATGAAAATATTCTATATTTAGTACTGTGAATTATTACTCAAATTGTTATTCTTCCTATTAAATGAAAACAAGGAAATTTCTATGCCAAATTGTTACAGGGCATACTATGATTAATTATTATGTAAAACCTCGAAGACTTAAATCAACAAATGGCATTTGGCATGATAATAAATCAGAAAGAAATAACCAAAAGTTTCATATGTTTTGGTCTATTATTATGCCAAGAAGTAATATACAGTTTCCTAACAGGAGTGGTTTTTTTATATTTTGAAACACAGCATGCTTAAAAACCTGGACAGCTTAACATCCAAGGAAGTGCCTAGGTAGATGGTCATTGTCTCAAGTAGTTTGATAATGATTTGATGGCTAACAACATTACCCAGCATGCCACTTTCTGAGGCTATTTATTCAACCAAAGCAGCGATTGATAAGATCTTTGTTTTCCTGAACTCAAATCCATTTCCAGTGAATGAGTGTAATATACAACATCCTAAGCTGCCCACTTGGTCTCCTGGTAAAATATGTCAGTGAGTATGCAATGCAGCTGTCTGACAGAAAACAATCCAGTGTAGATGAGAGCAGGAGATTTCACATCCTGGCTCCGTTACTTCCCAGTCACATAAGTATAGGCAGGTTACAACATTTACAACTCTATCCCCATTTCCAAGAAACACTTCCTCCCTGTCCATCCTTTATGGCTGTAATGAGAGCCAATAAGATAATATGTGAAAGTGCTTCAAGACAGCTATGATCACACATTTTATTAGCTTCTTATAAATTTGCAGTCGTGCATGACAGATTAAAGCCACTCCTTCCGTGCTTCAGTGGGGCATTCAAAGGGGAGAGTATGTAAAAGTATATATTTATAATTAAAAATAAATGCATACATTAGTGGGGTGGCCTGAAGAGAGGTAACTTGTTACACTACAGAGGGCTGAAGCCCCAAAGGAGTAGACAAGCCAGAGTAAACCCTGAGGTCCATTGAGGCAGGAAGACAGAAGGGTGGGAGGAAGTAGGAGGGAATAGTGAAGGGAAGGGAGGGGGTGGGGGGAGGAGAAAGGGAGGGAAGTTGGGATGAATACTTAATATGCTTGTAAAAGTAGAAAAAACTAATTAAAAAAAACTAACCTCTGAGTTTTACCTCAACCATTTACATACGCCTTTTTTTTTATTCTGCAAGTGCCTCCTGGGGCTGGGACTCCGGCATAATGACACTGAGCTGATCTGAAACTCAGCTCCACTTCTGCCACTCACTACTTGAAGTATGGAGCAGCGATTGATAGTATTTGCCAAGCATTTAACTCTTGAGGGCCTTGCTTCCAGGTCTATAAAAATTATTTCTAAAATTGAACCTATCTCACAGAATTGAAGGATGAGACATGCATGTCAAAGAAATGGTAGGTTATCTGCCACAGTAATATTGAGAATGGCTATTTGACCTACACAGATTTTTGTAATTAATAAGTATGAAAACGCCTTTTACAGTTAAACCCTAGCTTCAAGCCTCAGTTTCCCCTCTGATGATTCTTATGATTCTGGACAATTTGCCCCATCTATGTGGAGCTCGGCAACTGATCATAAAACAAATTTATGATATTAACTTCTGCGAAAAGATCCTACAGGACGGTATATATGAAAGTGCTATGCTTGTAAGGCAGAATAAATGCGCAAGGCTGACATTTTTAAAAGAAAATCGTCCAAACTCGCAGAAAACAATTGCAAAGATTTTATTTAGCGGCTTTCTGTGCTTGGCACTTAGAAAGAGTTCCTGCATAAGGGCAAATTTTTTATACCTCTTCTTCATACATATTTTACATACCCTTTTATTGCCCCCATTTTAATATTCATAATATTGGATATCCCCACTAGGCATATAAATACATTTATCTACAACACCTCAAAACCAAAACTCTTCATAATATCTGTATTATTTTACTGTGTATTACTTGCAATTCCACACCATTTAAAAACTTTAGCTTGCACCAAGCATCACTTGTTTGGGTATCACAAAAGGATTTGAAGGGAAAAGGAAAGTTGAAGGGAAAAAAAAAAAACAAAACTTCAAAATGCAATGAACTATTTGATTAAAAAAAAAAAAAAAACGGAGCTCCTCAGGCAGGTGGAGAAATGTGAAGACCCGTCTGCAATTCCCTAGAGGGTGATGGGGTTTCTCCTGCCACAGGGTCTTGGGGTAGCTAGTCTGGGTCAGTGGTGTGAGGCCAAGCCTTCCTTTCCCACCTCTGTTCTCCTCATCCCCTGGAGGTATTATAGACCTCTTCCTTCATGACATTCCCTTCCCCCTGCCAGGCTACACTCTATGAAACAGTATTCCTTTGTGGACCACCTCTTTCCTGGGTTGTGGTAGACAGAGTCATGAGATCAAAATGCCTTCCTTGTCCTTCTCAACAGTACCCTGACCCAACATCCCAACAAGGCATACTCCCAGGTAGTGCCATCAATCTTTCTATCACTTCAGTGATTTCAAACTGTTCGTCGTTCCCATCTTCTGTCAGTCTTCCTCTCCACTCTCCTACTCTCTATTCTTTCTTTCCCTCTTTCCTTCAGTTGCTCTTGCTCCATCCTTCCACAGGCACCATTGGGACATCAACGATGGCACACACTGAACAAAAAGAGCCAAAGTTTAAAAGCAATCTTTCCTCAGGAAGCCAAGTCCAACTGTAGTACTGATGTCTTTCCATCCCACCAACAGGGAAAGGTTCCAGAATACACAGTCCATTCTGGAAATGTGGTCAGCTTGCAAGGGAGAAAGGCCCGTGACTACTGCAGAGCCAATCCATCTAGTGTTGTACACAGACAAATTCTTGGTGAAAGCACCCATTCTGGACTTCCTTCCACAGAGTTCACCCAGTTTGGAGTCAACGTACAAGATGTTTGTGTATGTGTGAGTTTGTGTATGATCATGTGTGCACATGAATGTATGCATGCATGTGCATGTAGGGAGGTTTGCACGTGTATTGTGTGTATAACGTTTCATAGCTGCTACATACTAACATTTCCTTCACCGTTATTATAAAATGATTATTCAGTCTCTTCAAAGGCCACTCTGTCTGCTTTATAAACCTAAGGTTTTGGAAGGCAGGAGAATAGCCACTGATTTATGGATAATTCACTCCAAGTATCCTTCAGTGGCTTAAAATCATATCTTCTTCTTCTGTGTTTTCTTCCATCAGAAAAAAAGAAACACACAGTTTCTATTTTACCAAGGCTTTGGATTCCCAAAGAAAGAAGGCACTCACGGAGATACTAGGGTCTTGACTACCTCTGCCTCTGTGGGAATTGGACTGCTCTTCAAACCATATGTACGGACATTTGGGAGGAGGAGCCTGGGACTGCTCCATACTGCCGGCCGTCACACGTGTTGGTGGCTTGCTGGTTGTTAGGCGAAGGGCTAATCATATGCATGCCATGCTCCATCCCTGTGGGCAGGTACTGCCTCTCTCCAAAGGCCCCGTTGGAAGAAGAACAGAGTAAAGTGCTTTGAGATGCGCTCAGTTTTTCTGGGCTTGCAGCTAGCCTCGGGGAGGTGGGGAAATTGTATCCATACAGGTTGTAGGGGTTGTGGAGGGAGAAGGCATTGTAGGAGCTCTGTTGCATGTGGCTGCCACCAAACATGTGTGGGGATGAGGAGCTGGAGGCCGCATTGCCTGCCTGCATGACATACTGAAACTGGGAAGGGGGGAATGGCCCCAACTGGCCACCATAGGCTTCCATCTTGCTGTTGCTGGGCAGGGAGGGAGGAGTTGGTATTCCTGAGATCAGGGATGGAGTCCTCTGCGGCATGAAGGTCTCGGAGGGCTGATTGGCTGAAGCTGTGCCACTCTGGAGCCTGTTGTAGCCGCTGTCACTCAGCGCCGGGTAGCTCTGCAGGGCAGCCATGTTACTTCGGGCACAGGGCGGATAATCGGACAGGTTTAGATTACACAGCTGGCTTTCTCGACAGCCCACGTTGAAAGTGTTGGGGGCCAAGTGAAAAGTTGGAGGAGAGCAGGATGGAGATAAGAGATGGGAGGAAGCCGAGGGAGAAGGTGTCCCAGTGCTGGAAGTGGTCGGGGATGTGCCCGTGCTGCCCCCTGAAAAATAAAATATGAATTCCATTATTATTTTAAGATAAATATGGCTAAGCCAAATGCCCAAAATTTTTACAGAACCTTTCCTCTTAACTCAGAATACAATGTCACATAATTCAATCACACATTATAAAGAAGAAAAAAGGTAACAAGAGACCATTAAAAATTTTACATTTTGAAGTCCCAGTTTTTATTACCTAAAAAAAACTACAACACACTCTCCAATGTTCATTTTTCTGATTCTCACCATCAAGTTCACTTTCTAATAAGGACTTCAATGATCAGGAGCATAACCCACTAACTCAGCTTTCCATATTCTCAATAGAAATGTGTGCAACGTATTTATTTTATCCAGTGGCTGTTTATTAATTTGTCATCTTTGGTCATTCTTCTTAATATGTAGAATACCAAAGTGGGTCAATAATTTCAGGGGAAAGAAAATAGGGTGACGAAAAGTCAGAGAAAAAAAACAACAAAGGGCCTGGGTGGTGGGATGTGGGGCATGAGACTGGACTTTTGTCATAAGGACGATACGTGGTGAGCCAAATATAAGATTTGGGCTCAGTGAAGTAAGGTTAACAGTGAAGCAAAATAGTGATCCAGAGGGTCTTCTGATCTTTCTTATGTAGGAGCCCACCCAGTCTTAGAGACTGAAACAGAGATTGGAATCTGAATGCTTAAGTCTGAATGTACATGAGAACACACAGGCCCTAAATTGATTAGGAGAATGGATTCCATGCACAGCTCTGCCACATTGGCCACTCTACTGTTATGTCATTCATCCACTGTAAGTTTCCGATTCTTCAACACAGATGAAGAGTGGAGTAAGATCAGTGGTTCTCTCAAGACAACAGCTCCTGCTCTTTAAAATTGCTTTGTGGACATAACTGAGCTACTGTACTCATGAAGTCTGTTTCCACAAGACCTGAACAAGATTTTGACCTGTCCGCTTAATCTGCCACAGAGGCATGAACCCATATTAGAGCAGAAAATTCAAAGAGAACCCTGGGGCCCACACAAGCAAACAGACAAAAGGGTGGGATAGAGAGGGATGGATGGATGAAGAGAGGTGAAGGTGGAAGAGAAAGAGGAAGGGAGGAAGTGGGGAAGGAAGGGGACAGGTACAACCACTCATTGTGTTTGTAAAACTAAAAAAACAAAAAAATAATTTAAAAAAAAAAAACATGTGGCCTGTCAACATTTCATCATGGAAGAGAGAGGTCTTCATGAAGGACCTGAGCATTGGGGATTGCTGAGCCCTTCACTAAATTCTAGAATCTGCAGCTGCTGTGTCCTCTACAGAACTGTCCTGGAAAATTCTTTCCGTGTGCTGGTTATACTACTTCTTATAATAATTGAGACCTCTGATCCCTCAAGGGACACACTATCTTTAGGTCATCCACAACCCTAAGAACCTAAGCACTATTCAAAAGTAAAGATATTTCAGGTGAGAAGGAACAAGAATAAGACTTTTTCCTGCAAAGTGAAGAAAATCAGCAGGATTTTTGGAATGTTTGGAAGTCATTCACAGTATTCTAAGAAGAGAAGGTAACTACATATGTATTGATTGATTGCGTGTGTGTGTGTGTATGTGTGTGTGTGTGCGCATGTGTGTGTACCAGAGAGTACACGAGTACACATGCCCATAAAAGCCGAAAGGTGATAACGGGAATCACCCTGGATTACTCTGCCTCCTCATTGCTTTGCTTTAGAATCCCCAGGCTCTACCCCTGAGGCCAAAAGTATAGGCTGCCATGTTTCTGCCCAGAGTTTTTATGATCCTTCTGCTTCTGAGGCAGAGGCTTTAACCCCTGAGAAATCTCTCTAGTCCTTACATATATAAAAAAGTCTCAAAGAACACAGGGTTGATTTAGCTGAGAAAACAAAAATCCTCAATCTATATCCACAAGTATAATCATAATACTGGCTGTGGAAGTAAAGAATCAACTCTTATTTTTCTACTAACATTTTTATAACTCCACTGATATCATCTCTTCCTTGTTCAAAGAAATTTCTCCTAATGAACTTTTAGATATAATCTGATTTACAGTTAATGGGCTGCTAATTTTAAAGTCATAGCATGATTTTTTCACAGCTTAAATTCCTATAAAAGTAGTAAAATGGTTTTTATATGATGATCTGAGAGAGTCAAATTGTGAAAATTAGCAGTGGCTAAACATGGTGAGAAGAGCTTTCGTCCCTCTCATAGCTCCTCAACATTCTCCTCAACTGTGGAATAGAGGATTTGAACTATTCAGCCTGTTTCCATCCTTCTCAGACTGTAGCTATGTCTGAACACTAAAATGAAAGTGAATGGTCAACACCAAGCTGCTTTCCACAGAACCATTTTAATACAACAAGGCAGTTACGGAAGAAGGTTCTAGAAGGAGAGGTGCTTCCTATTGTTGAATAGCTGACTGGCCCTGCCTAATATGTCATACAGAAAGCTTATAGATTCCCTTCTTTTTCCTCTTTGAGGCATCCTGTACATTTTCCTTGTTTTTCACCCTAAATTCCACAAATTTTACTGCTGTTAAGTGCTGTGCCACAAATGGAGAAACTTGACTCCAGCTGTAAAGAGATTTGTGTTTTACGAGATACGAATCTGGTCTCCTTGCTTTGAAAGCTGGTCTTGCTTTCCCTGGTCTGAGTTTATGTGGCCCCCAAGGAGACCACCTGTTTAACACACTGTCCTGTCCTGTTACAGGTAAGCTTCATCAGGCACTGGCCTTAGCCCTGCAGCCGGAAGTGTGAGATGGAGCAGCTGACTTTCTACAGCTCTAAATGGTTTTCTCAGATGGCCCAAGATGGAGGCGAATGGTACTGATTTAAGGCCTCAATTGGTTACACTACAAAAAAATAAGAAGGGAACTATTAACAAGTTACAGGGATTTCTGCTGAGCAGATGAGAGGCACATGTTAAAAAGTTTGTAGTCAGCTTGCTTTGACTTTTAAATGACATTCACTGGAAATGAGACTCAGTGGCCTGCTGAGCTTCAGGGGGTGGGAATCTCCTTATAAGCTAGTGTTTGAAGGGGAGAGCAAGTATATCTGAAAGAAGGTCACATTACTTCCTTCCACCTTGAAGAAATGCTGTTATGCACTTAACATATTCAATGCAGATAAGAGCTATTTCTCCAAGTTCATAGAGACAGGGAAAAGCAAACTGAAATACTGAGAAGTCTTTATTCCCTCATGATCTAAAGGCTTGTCAAATGTTAAGTAAGATTTGAAGTGCCAGCCAAGTGCTAAGTAAACTTTAGGAGGCAGCCCACTCTTCCTGTGCATTTCAACAGATGGGTAAGTAAAGCCAGGACAGTGTGAGAGGTCAGTCTTCACTGACAGAAGTGGGGACAGAGCTGTCTCAAAGTAAAACCTGCCTCTCTAGCACAGTGTTCTTTCTCTTCCTTCACTTTCATCTGCTCTGGACCTGCAAAGTCTGGGGTGCTTCAGTCATTTCGATATCATTTCTTAATAGGCCAACATGGACTACAGACCTAAGCAACTTGATTCCAAACCAGACGCTCTTGTAGACTTCAGGAATCTTAGCAAGTCAACCTCTCCAAACTTCGAGTTCCACATAAGTGGAATTACTAATAATACTACCTTCTGGGGATGTTTTAAGAAGTGAGATGATATGAATTGCAAAGCTAGTTTGTATGAGTAGAAAAATAAATAAATAATTTTTTTAAAAAAAGCATATTCGCTCATGAGAGATGCAGTAAAGAAAGAAAACTGGAGTCTTCAAGCATGTGAGTTCCAATTGAGATAGCTCTCAAGTGGTGGTCTCTCCCCAGAAAACTGGACATCTTGGCTTTTGTCCCCACCGATGAGCACGATGTCACAAAATGGGCATGTCCTGCTGTTTCGGCTAAAGGACCCGCCATCTGTGTATGATGAAGCACTGGGTCAAATGACAGTGATGGCTTACCACAGCCAAGTTCTCAGAGACCATACCAGCTTCAGTTCTGCCCTGAGCCATTCATCCCTGGATCTCAGATCATGAAAGGCAGCAGGATTTTTAGAAATATGTAGGTTGATACCTTTCCCACTGTCCTCGGAAGGCTTAATTCACTGCTGATGGGGATTAATAATTAATAACCTAAACAGAACTTCATACTCTGTTCTAAGACCAGTTTCCATCATCAGAGCCTCCTGTCCTCCTGTTTTACGAAGGGACCAACGTGAAGAGGCCCATTCAAATTCAAGCTCATACCCAACATTAACTTGCCCCAATATTCAAGGCTGACAGCCAAAACAACCAAAAAGAATACATGTTTAGCAGTGATCCCATATGAGGACAATAACCTAGAATATACTTGTGTGTACCATGAAGACAAGTTAAATGTGACCGTGAAAATCCTGAAGACCAAACCTGCTGACTTGGCATCTTTAAAATGATCACTTCCAGATTGTAATACAAGGGTTTGCACATGCAGTTTCCTTTTGGTTTTATTTTGTTGTGCTTCCCACCCTCTGCTCCTCCCACAACAAAAAAAATTGAAAACCATTAAGATAGTAAGATAAAACCCCATCTGGGCTAATAAAGAATAAATTTCCATGTAATTACTTGGTTCTACAAGCCAGGATCTTCTCTCGTATAACTCGAAGGCATCTGTCCCTGAAGAGTGCTGATTCATGGTGCAACCTGAAGCTTTCAAACAGGTAAGAGGTAAGATATCAGCACCCCATGAACTGATCCCATGGAACAAGCCCAGAGGCCTTAAAGTTTAATGAGCACAGCAACTAAGGAGTCAAACTGAGCTGAGCTGAGGAACTGTCTCATGATGGGAATGGGAATGTCATAGTGCTAATGCAAATTATGTGGTTTCCATCTTCGAAGGACTGCTAGCTCATCCATTGCCCTAAAATGTAAAGCTACATAGATCTCAATTCTTTCTCCTTAAAAATGCAGCCACCTTTCTCACATGGAGACACTGCTCTGACTTACGCTCTGATTTTCAATCTCTCTCTCTCTCTCTCTCTCTCTCTCTCTCTCTCTCTCTCTCTCTCTCTCTTGCTCTGTCTCTGTCTCTCTTTCACACACACACATGCACACATACACTTTAGATGATCCTGTCTTCACATTCGCTGGGTGAATTAGCCCCATTTCATAACTTATATGCCTTGACTTCTTTGCTTCTTTGCATGTTACCATGCACATCTGTTGACAATGTCATTTAGACTAATCTGCCTCTCTCTTAGGAACAGTGCAGAGCTTTTCCACTGGGAAATAGACACTCTTCAGCTCCTACATCCTCACACTAATCAAGGAAGGCATGTACCTCTGGCCTGACAAGCAAAGAACCCTGTTTCTTCCTCAGTAGCACAGATATTGGTTCTGGAGTTAGAATCTCTGAGGCTTTACTGGAAATCTTCTAAAGGAGGCATGTGCCTTCCCCCTTAGAGATGAACCTAAAGAAGATTGAATTCCAAGGATTTTTGCTAAGCTACCTTATCTCATTGAAGCCTGAGGATCAGGAAAGACACCTTGGGGTAAAACAAAGAATAAAGACCTGGGGCAGAATGGCTGAATGAACTTCACTGGCTGAGTGAATTTGTCTCATCCCTGTTTTAGGATCTACCTAAAATCAGCTATTTGAATCCTTTCTGTTTTTTCAGTAAATGGACTTCTTACCTTACTTCACTATTTTGCTTTTAGTCTACTTTCAGCACTAAGACTTCTAACTGATCATGTCTCTGTGGTTCTACTATTTTCCAGGGTGGATTTGAAGGACTGAGAATTTTAGACTAAAGCTGAAGAAAACTGACAGAGAAATGAGAAGGGAAGGATAGAGCCAATGGATCCCTTTATCAGAGGGACATTATGAATGTTGCTTTCCTAAAATCCAATGAGAGCTTGGCAAGTAACAAGAGGTTTAGTATTTTGATGCCTGAAAGATACCTACTTCTGCTTAAAAAAAGATCTGATGAGAATCTACCTTAATTTCAAAAAGACATGATCTCTTAAGTGACAACGTTAGCAAGAAGCACTGCTATTCTGCCATTGTTAAGAAATCAGTTAGGTAAAATTACCAGTAACTTGTAAAAAGATGACTTCTCATAGAAGATTCATAGCCAAGAAATAATGCACTGTAGAGAACAGGAAATCACTTGTGGTTTTGTTTGATTCCTGAAAGTTCACAGAAAAGATATACACAAATGCATCCACAGAGCCCTTACTTAAAGCAGGAAGGCAGTTCTGAAAACTAAGTGTAAGCCCGTGAATGATATGAAAACAAAAGAGGAGGTTGGAGAGACATCCAAGCACTTGTTTCCTGATAGACTTCTGAAGTGGCTAGTTAAACATAAAAGGGATATATCTTCCAAGGTAAACACTGGCATGATCTCGTGAGAGAAACATTGAGAAGCCTGGAATTAAATGACGTGCATAGATTTCCTTAATGGTAAGACCCAATTTTCTCCCTCCAACTAGGTTTATTTCCTTCACACAAGATAAATTATTTTACTTACCTATCTTTTTTGTATCAAATTAAATTTCATGTTTTGATTCATGTACACATTGCTTAATGTTTAAATAAAAACAAAGTTATCTGTTTCCTCAAGTGTCATTTCTTTATGGTAAATATTTCCTTTTAGTGTTGAGATATATATAGCACAATGCCATCATCTTTAGCCACCCTCCATTGAAAGATTGGTTCATTTCTTTCCTTCCTATCTCCAGATTTTCCAAACATAAACTAGCTGATTCTGGATGAAAGTATCTGAAGATAAAAATATAATATAATGTTCTCCCATTTTTATAAAAAAATGAATACATACTCATTTAGGCTTTATGCTCAAGAATGAGCCAACTAAACTCCTTATGGAAAACTAAGACTCCAGGGATTGAGAATGAAAAGACATGACTAGTAGGATCGAAAAGAAACCATTCTATTCTCAATTTGGTTTTGCCACCCAAAAACAGTAGTTTCATTAAGTAATTAACAGTGACAAATAAATAAATAAATGTAATTAATAGTGATTTCTTTACTAGATTGATGAATATCTAGTTCATTTTCATGCAAAAGCAGAAAATAATCACTCCTAAGCACTGCTCTCCAAATGAGAAAAAAAACTCTCCATTATGTTTTAAATAGAATTTGAAAATGTGCAAAATTATAGCTAATTCACCTGTTTTCCCTGAACTTTTATCATCAAATGAGTCTTTCTTAAAAATTTGTGTCTGTGTGTGTTTGTGTGTGTCCGTGTGGGTCTGTGTCTGTGTGTGTATATATCTGTGTGTATCAGAGGGCATTGTGTGTGCCTGTGTGCCAAGAATGACTTTAGGAATCACCCTAAATTGTGTTACCTCCTCTTTACTTTTGCTCTAGAGTTTCCCGGGCTCTGACTTCCACAGTTAGAAATGCAGACCCCTACCATTTCTACCTAGAGGTTTTATGTGATATGAGATCCGAATGCTTCTGCTTTCAAGGCAGAGGCTTCACCCCTGAGCCATCTTCCCAGCTCTGAATGAATCTTAATATAAGAGAAAGTGAGGAGAAAAGCAGGGAGAAGAGTGAACATATGTAATCTCCAAGTAGCACTGGGACACACTGGTAGCAGCACAGAACTGACCTGAGGTTTCTATGACACGCAGACAGTCATGTGCTTAGAGGAATGAGGATCCACAGACACTTGAATGAACTAGATTATTGTGATCAATACTGCTCTCACTAAAAGAAAATCTCTACAAAACTAGTGTATTATGAACCATCTCAATAGTTTTGCCATCTGCTCCTTCTCAGAAACAGAGTAGGTCGGCATAGCAGCTGTATCTCATTTCTTCATGTTTGGAGTGATACTGCTCCAAATTACTTGAAATCATAATTAAGGGAAGAAGGAATGGGGATTGTTGCTTTTATCCTTTACTAATGTCAAGAAACCAAGCCCCATATCTTTTAATAATGAGAATTTGGATCAAGTTCAATGTATAGCTTAAGCATATATTCCAATTAAACTATGCAATAGAAAAATTCACTATTTCATAGAAATTTTAATTAAGCAAATTTGCTCTTTTTTTTCTAGCCCTATCCTGCTAGCACACGTGTCAAATAAATCAAACACATTTTCCCCAGTCAAAAAGAAGTCACTGGAATACTAATGACATTATACTTTGAGTGTTCAGTTTCTCTGAAACCAGTTGCTCTCAAAGTGTCACTAACAAACCTTCATGGTGATAAATTGTTCTCAAAGCATCAGGACACCTGCCATGCTGCACACCTAGGCCTCCATGCAGGCTCCCTGTGCCTATATAGTGGCCTTGTGGGCTGTTGCAATGCAGATCTCTATCCCAGTAACACCTCCATATTCACCACATACAGATGAGGTGTTTATGCTCCAAGGTGAAGGCTGACAGTAACCCTGCCTACCTGAGCCACTGGGCTACCAAATGACTTTTGAGATGCATTCTGGATGCCAGATCCTGTATTCGATCTCAGGGACTCAGCAATGAACACAATCGTCCATATCCGTATCTGCTCTCATGAACTGGCAATAGTGCCAACCTCCTCTACCTTCTCTTTGATATAAATTGTTGCTTAGCCAGAATGTAGAAAACCGATGAGTAAAGCAAAGCAGATATGCAGAGAAACCACCTCAGAAACAGAGTCAGTAAGAGTCTCTTTATGACACATTTTACTTTTAAAAATTGCTTACTTATTATCTCATTCCTTATCACCTCACACTAAAATATTATCCTTTTGAAGGTGAGGCAACACACAAGTGAAGAGGAAGAAAATTATCAAGATTACATAGAGAGCTAAAGGCCATTGGAGATGAAGGCTCAGGCTTGCCTGACTCACATATACTTATACTTCATAAGGGTTATAAAGTCTCAAAGCAGTACTAATGGTAAATAAGTACTGATCCTGCTTCTCATTACAGCTTGAATGTTTATAACCAATATTTTATTTTTTTAATTTTTTTATTTTTATTCAATTGCATGTATGTGCGTGCGCGTGTGTGTGTATGTAGAACCACGGACGAATTCGGGAACCACCATGGACACCTCCACCTCCTTCTTGTTTCTCTACCCCGCGATTCACAGGCTCCGCCCTACCAGGACCAGAAACGCAGGCCGCCCCCACTTCCGCCTGGTGTCTATACGTGGGATCTGGGATCCAAACTCAGGACCTTCCGCCTGCAAGGCAGAGGCTTAACCCCTGAGCCACCTCTCCAGCCCCTGTAACCAATATTTTAACCAATCATTAGCTTCTTGGGAAAGAGAGAACTTTCAAATGAAGGGTTTTAATTTCTCCCTTATTTATAAGAATGAGATGAAAATTCTGGATCTTTTCTTCCTGTCAGGAGTTACTGGCTAACCATATTTTAAAAAACTTAATCATCAAAAGGTATAAGTGTCCATCCTGATTTTAGCCTTCATATTAAGTATCTGTGGTAGTTCATTTTAAGTACAACTTGACAATTGAGAACTGTGTCTGTGAAGACTGGTTTAGTTAGACAAGCCCTTGGACAAGCGTGTAGAGTATTATCTGACTGCTGTGGGAAGACCCAATCCAAAGTGGGTGGTACCATTCCCTAGATAACAGACAATTGGTTTGTCAACCTGGCATGCTAGAAAGTATGCCTCTCTCTCGGCTTTTCCAGTAGATATGGTTTGGTCAATTCCCTTAGCTTATATTAGTATTGCTTCCCTGCCATGATGGTGACCTGCAACCTTTGTTCCCCTGAGTAGTCATATATTGATCACAGCAGTGGGAATAAGAACCTAAGATGATCTCCACAGGGAGACGATGATAATGATAACATGATGATGAAGACAATGATGGCTAGCTGACATGCATATAGGACTGACAGGGATTTTAAATGCATTATCGAACTTAATCTTCACAAAAACTTCCTACAGTCTTCTGTGGGACCCGAAGAGAACACTGAGTGGCAGGAAAACTGAGAGACTTAATGAAGGTCCCAGAATAGAAATGAACAATACTAAGAACCTGATCCAACTTGTCTAACTGAATCTATTGTGTTTTTTTTTTTTTTTTTCTTTTCAGTACTGGGAATTGAACCTAGGTCTTTGAGGATGCTAGACAAATGTTCTGCCACTGAGTTGTAATCCCAATCCTCATTTTACTTTTCATTTGTGAATCAGGGTCTTCCTAAATTGTGCAAGCCGGCCTTGAGCTTGCTGGATCACTCAGACAGGACTTAAATGTGTGATCCTCCTGCCTCAACTTCCTGAGCAGCTGGGATGACAGACCTGCCCCATCAGGCCCAGCCTAAACCTGTGCTTTAACTATATTTGCCTTAAAACTGGAAGCATTTCTGCAATGGCGGTTCTAAGTCTTCTTCCAAGTACAAACTGCTGCTATGAGAAGGAGTCGTAATATAATATATTCTCAAGTCCTTGAATGGCCTTCCAAATACAAGAATCACAAATTCAAATAATAGGCTTCTGCTGTCAGTAGCAAGAATTTGGAAGAATGAATTCAGTCTGAACATTATGTTCAGTTTTCCCTTTGGGCAGGGAAAGGGCAGAGAGAAAACATAACCCATTCTACTCTCTGGAAAACTTTCACTCAAGCACTCAATAGATGACTTAAGAACATGACTTGACCAAGATGAGTTGAAATCATCCTACAAACCTTCTCTACAACCTGCACCCAAGAGAAGGGAGATTAGGAATAAGGTGAAGACCTTAAGCAGTGAAGGAGAGTACTCTTAGCCCACCAGCACCAAACGGGATGTGTTTTTTTTTTTCAGACAAATGAAAAAAAATAGAACAGACATTGCTGGATTCTTAATGTGAGAGTTGAAGCAACTGACTCCCATAGTCAGCAGCTGGTTTTGGGTGAAGACTTGGGAGGGGAGGGAGGGAACAATGTCCTTGTCAATACAAAACTGGAATAAGAAAATTGATGAGGTTGCCAGGAGAAATAAATGAAGAGAATATGATATCTCTTCAAATAGTAAGGTCTGTATGATTGTATGATAGAAGTCACAATCATTTCATCATCATCATCATAGTCATAAGTTTGGAAAACAGCCATTGGGCTTTGGGTACCACTCGCTGGTAGAGCATTCCTCTAGCATGCACAAAGCTTTAGCTTAGAGAAGAAAGAGAGAGATACAGAGACAGAGACAGAGAGAAAGAGAGAAAGAGAGAGAGAAAGAGAGAAAGAAAGAAAGAAAGAAAGAAAGAAAGAAAGAAAGAAAGAAAGAAAGAAAGAAAGAAAGAAGAAAGAAAGAGAGAGAGAAAGAAGAGAGAGAGAAAGAAAGAGAGAGAGAAAGAAAGAGAGAGGGAGGGAGAGGGAGGGAGGGAGAGAAAGAGAAAGGGAGGGAAGGGAGGAAGGCAGGGAGGGAGGGAGGGAGAGAGGGAGACAGAGAGGGAAGGAGGGAGGAAGAGGTTGGGGAGCAGACAGGAGAGGATAGGAGAGGAGAAGGAGGGAAGGGAAGGAGAGGGAAAAAGGAAGGGAAGAGAAGGGAGGAGGGAAGAAAGCTTTAGAGAAGAATTCTGGATGCAAATGAAATTGTGCTCTACATCCAGTTACTCTGCACAGCTGGAGGGGTTTTTATTTCTTTATGGAACAACCAGCTCTTGTCCCTACAGAACTGGTATAACCCATGTCTGACCCTGGGTCCAAATGTTCCATGCTTGGCTCATCTCTTCTCCCTCCACAGATCTATACTGAGCTATGCCTTACCCAGGGTTTTACCTTGTTGCTTTTGCATGGTGGTGAAATCCTCAAAGGTAAGTGTGCGCACTGGAGGTCTCCAGAAAGCATAAGTCTCCATGATGGCTTCAAGTCCAGTTCTAGAAAAAGGACAGTCAGAAAAATCAACTTTTAAGTGATTCCAAGCATTCACTGTTGTCTAAGTATCCAGCATGGTTTGTCTGACAAGTAGTAGATTAGTCATTAGGAGATATGCCGCCAGGTTGTATAAAAGCACAAAGTGTGGTATTGTCAACCAGCAGGGGGAAAACAAAAACCTCAATTCAGATTATTTGGAAGAAAAGCCTTAACCATGATGAATTTCACTTAAACATTTTTGGTGTTCATGGGAAGAAAGCATATTACACACCCAAGGTCAAGGTCAAGCAAAGCGTAGCCCTGCCTGCTTCTCATGCCATCATCGTTACCTCACCATCGTTAACACATCCTGTCCCAGAGTTAGCACCACATCCCAGGTATGAGAAAGACCAATGAAACTGTCAGCTTGTTGTGACTTCAAAGGTTGCTTCAGTCAACGAAGATGAGCAAAGCAACAATAAGAGGAGAGTGAGCAATTAAACACACTCAGGTTTTTGCTGCAGCAAGAAATAACAGCCAGAAAGCAAAGAGAACTTATTGCTCCCAAAGGTCTATCACAGGCAAAAAGGTCAGTGCAAATGTCCAAATATTTGTCTCCATTTTTGTGATCTGATAATCAAGTGATCTTTGAGAACCACAAACTGCCAGACTTTAGAAAATATCTCATTGTTCACAATCATATTTCTTTATAGCTTCTGGTTGATTGATATTAAATATTCTATAAACATACAACTATTGTCTAGATGAGGGACTGATATAATTATCCAAGTGGTATTCCATATGCTTTAAACAGAGTGTTGAGGTTTCATCAAAAGGTTGGGATACAGTTTCTGATTGTTAATTTCACCTTAAAACTTCCTCACTTGTATCTAGGTAGAGGAAGTGGTATTTCATATGCTTTAAACAGAGTGTTGAGGTCTTATCGAAAGTTTGGGATACAGTTTCTGATTGTTGACTTCACCATAAAACTGCCTCACTTGTATGTAGGTAGAGGAAGGAGCAGTGCAGGGGTATGGGGGAAGAAAAGTATGAATAGAGATGGCATGGGTCCTTCCATTGCAGTCGCTGCAAAGGGCACAATGTCCCTTCCAGGAACCAACGGGTTTGCCCTGTAGAAATGAACATGCTGACTGTCCTCCTCCTTAAGAGATATAGTTACAGGGCTCTCTTCAGTCCTATATGCCAAAAATAGAATGAGAAGTTTTATTTTAAATAGGAATAAATATCCTTTCCTTTTAAGTGACAATAGGATCCTCTGAGGTTCTTCTCAGATGAGCCGTTTGATACCCTGATGCTCTCTCTGTTGGAAACTTTCCTTTCTAAATAGGCTTTACTTGCAGCCTTCATTTTCTAAAGTCTTCCCTGGAATCTCAGAGGCTTTAAATACACTAATGTTGGCAAACCAAACTCTGTATTTTAAGAAGAGGTTCACAGGAGAGAGTGCTGCATGGTGTTTATTAGCTGTTAATCTGTGAGAAGTAGGAATAGAGGACATATCCACATAGTCACTCTGCATTAATGCTGAATATAGTTCACAAAACTATTTGTAGGTAGAAAGAGCCCAAAGCAATTAAGGAGTTCAGAATAATGAGGGGATAGGCAGAAAAAGTCATGTTGAGCCTTGGTGGACAGAAGAAATAAATAGACCCAGCTTAGATCTTACTGCTTAGTTGTGGAATGCTGGCAACCCACCAGAATATCCCAGGATTCCCTGCAATGACACTGGAGTCTCACTGCAGATGTCAGGGTTTTATTGTTCCTCTCACTCCCTCCTTCCCAGGAGCACATGCGCATGAGGAGGACAGAACAGAGTACAAGGACAAAGAACTCTTCTCATTTTGTAATGAAGTGCTCAAAGGCTGTGTAAAGTTCCATAACACTGGTACACTGTCAATGCAATTCATTAGATAATAGAAAAATGAATCTAATAGGCAAACATGCTGCAACAGGCTGTGATTTGTTTGACTTAAATAGCCAATTTTATTATATGAAATGATAACCAACTAAAAACAACAAAGGGGGACATCATAGGCTTAGTATTTGGGAAGGATCTTGAGTGTGATCTGTTCTGTCTCTTGTGTCATTATCTTGGATGGTTATCTGTTTGTGTGTGTGTTGTTGGGAAATATTCCATATTTCAGATCTGCTATAAAACTATTTTTAAACATTGGCTGAAATCTCCAATTCAGTTTTTGTCTTCTGTTTTCCTCACCAATAGGTAAGCAATGGAGCAGTATACATTGCCCATCAATCCTCCTCGAAAAGACCTTTCTTAGTTTAAGAATGAAATAAAAAACATGAGGATAGACACATCCATATCCATCTGGGGACCTTCAAAATAAAGGTTATTTTCCTGGCAAAGTTGGGCTTCTGGTTCACTCAAAATAGTGGCCCATAATATTACTAACCACAACTTATTGTTAAATTATAGATCAGTCACTCATTGAGCTATACTTCATAAGATGGATTATAAACCACCTCATAATATACCTAGAGGACCTGAGTTTAGATTTCTACATCACACATAAAAATGCTGGACAGAAATGGCAACAGCCTGAACTTCTATGGTCCTGAAAAACAAAGCTGGGGAAACCCCAGAGCAAAGCAATAAGGAGATAGAGCAATTCATGATGACTCCCAATGACACCCTTGGGCTTCCACAAACACATAATTTGGTGCACTCTTGTACACACACACACACACAGAAAAGGACAGTCATGGTCAATACCTGTTGACAACTTCAGCTACTAGTGATCTACTCAAAGTATATCTAGTGCTAATCATTATTTATCCTTCATTATTTTTTCTTAGTTTTGTAAGTTTTTAATCTCCATGTTTTAAGATATAGATTTATTGTCTCACAGATGAAGGAATACGGTCAGGTAACTCTATCTTGGCAATATGGACCACATGGTCAGTCTTTTGAAGCTGTGACACAGCAGAGAACTGGCATCATCTCAGGAACTGTCCAATCAGAGATAGTCAAATTGACAAGTATCGAGCTCTTGCTGACACTTCCCCTCAATAGCCAAATGACAACACAGTCCTCTAAACCCTCTCTATTCCAATCTCCTCTCTGGCTTTCAAACCACCTCTCTTTAGACTTGGCCAAACCATCAGAATGTGATGAAAAGGAGGGGGATGAAGAGGGAGAACTAGACAAAGAGCTCCTTCACCTTGATGAGGCCTCAAGATTGGCTGCTGTGGAAAATTCACCAAACTGCAAAGAAATACCTTTCCAATCCTCTTGCCAAAACAGGAGGACTTCTTTCTGAAGATCCGTAAATATTTTACAATTATAACAAGAATTATAAAAAAAACACATGATCTTGCTTAGTTAGCATACTTTCTGCTTTATACTTATGATAGGAAATGTTTTTCTTTCTTCTTCCATTTATTTTCTCTTTGATTCTAACTTCTTGCTCAAGTTTGACTCTTTTCTATACTATTTGCTGATAATTATGCAGACAAAGGGGACACAGGCAAGGGGTTGAGATGGCTGTTGTCCTCTCTCAACAAAAGATAGCCAAAGGCTAAAAGCAGCCTAAGACAGCAATGGTTTTGAAGTTACAAAAGAGTCATTCAATAGAGGAAAACCATATATGCTGAGTCTAGGAAGTGTAAAGGCAAAAAAAAAATTTACAAGGTGGTTGTCCTGTTCACATGGCAGCAAACTACCTTCTAAATACTTGTCTTCAAGTCTATGCCTTTGTGCAGTTGTTGGCCTTCATCTGCAAAGCCTCTTCTTTCAATGTCCCTAAATGGAACATCTAAATTCCCACTCTTTAAGGTTCAGGTAACATCATGGAAGAGCCAGAGAACAGGAGAAGAGTATTGCCAAGTAGTGCCTCCTAGACAGGCCATTCCATCAATTCATAGTATGTACATTTGACAAATACAAGTTTGAAAAAAAATTGCTTGCATTGCTAAACACTCTAACTAAAATATTCAGCTCCGTTGCATTTGACTGGAAGACCCTAATTCTAGCAATAGTAAAGTCATACAAGGGACAGTAGCATTGTAGTTAAGAGACAAACTGCCTGGGTTCAGCCAAGCCTCTTTTTTGTGGAATTTTTACCAATGTATAATAACTTCTTATGCTTAAGACTCCCTAATCATATAATAGAGATACCAGTATTACCACATCCTAATTGATAAAACATAGATTGATTAAAGAGAAACCATATCAAGAAAACACATTGAAGAGTCAAACACTAACAGAAGAAAAACAATCATTCTGCTCTGTAATAACAGAGAACATGCTTGTTTCACTGGGATTCAAAATTTTGCCAGCCCTCTGGCTGTGGATTAAATGTAGAGGGAGCTGTGTGTTACCTAATTCCATTTCTCATTTTCTACTCAAAGAACCAAAACCATGTCCCTCAAGCCCCTATAGGCCTCATTATCTTTGCAGATATTTCAGACTTCAATATGTTAACCATTAAAAAGACGTCACTATGTTCAGTGACACCATCCCTGGGCAAGAGCCATAGATAATAAAACAATTGCCAGCTCTCCCTGGAAAAGCCATATAGCCAAGAGGACAATGGTGGAAAGGGTTCAGGACAAGGGAAGGAGAACTAATAATAAGGCAGAGAAAAAATATTAAGTACTACTAAATGGTTACGCCACGAGACATGACAAACAGCCATGTCCTGGGGGTATAGAGGTTCAGCTTGATGCTGTTGCAAAATCAGCTTGATGTTGTTGCAGTCCAAGGCCAGCTACCTTAATGCAGCAGCAACATCAGAGAAGAAGCCCAGTGCTGATTGCCTCCATAGATCTGCTAAATGGCAGAAAGCACCCATGCCAGGGATAACAAAAAAGTATGCAAAATCTACAGGGGCTAGTATGATTGCCAGGAAACAGCAGGAGGAGATTGGCTGGAAAAATACAGTCAGTGGCTCTCAAGAGAGCAAATGAAAACATGGCAACTTAACATGAGGGAGACGCTTGGGATGTAGTGCTGGTTGAAAGACAAGTAAGTGGTCAGCTCACTGGCTCTCAACATGCTAGTGAGCCTCAGAAACAACAGGGAGCCAGGAGTGGATAGAAGTATAGTTTCTGTTGTCTGGAAAGCCGTGTCTAACAAAAGAAAGTGAAGTTGTTGCCTGGAAGCTGAGGCCAACAGGATTGGCTCATTCTAAAGCTAGGAGCTGAGATTAAAATTCACCATCAGAGGATATATGGAAGGTAACCCCATAACAATCTCTTATGTGAGTAATACGTCAAAAAATTTCTTTATCAAAAAAGCAAGTAGAATGGACAGTCCCTATACAAAGGAGGACAGAGAGAGGAAAACAAGGCAAAACAAAAAAATGCCCAGAGCTGATCCACTTAAAACCAAATGACAATTAAAACTATACCAAAAGTAACAGGAATGTTACACTTCTGATAAGTTGCTGTTCAGAGAGGTCTCAAAGGCCCCCAAACATTGTAGGCTCTTGGCTGCTTTCCAAAAAACTGACAGTAAGACCCTATTACCCATATACAACACATATGGATCAAAGGATGTGGGCAAAATATATCAACTGGAACTAGTCTAAGAGCTTCCTCCTTGCTGAGTGGCTTACACAGTACCAAGGAATATTCTAGATGCTACTAGGGGAGAAAATAATCAAAGATTTCATCAACCTGTGAAATCTGCAAGTTACAATAAAAATAACTGTGGCAACAGGTGCCCACAAATGTAATAGTGGCATAAGTATCAATGAGACAACAGTTTTCCACTTGTAAGAATGGAACACATGTTACTACTAACTAGAACAAGAACCTATAAAGGGGAAGGAAATAGATCACTAGGGAAGAATGGACTATGAATCTACAGGTAGGAAAATAGTACACTAAATTGCTCTGCAAATACTTGTTATTATACCCACATATTGGGTTATACCCATACGACAGAGGTAGAGGATCTCAACACCCTAACAGAAGCAGCCTAGGACAGTAGAAAAGCAGTAAAGTGGACAACAATGGCCAGCCAGAATGCAGAGTACCAGAGACTCTACAATATTCACCCTGAATCAGGCCAACCTAATCTCTACCCATCCTAAAGCTCAGGGAGCCTTTTGGAAAAGGGATGGTAAGATTATAAGAGCCTAAAGATGGGAAGGTCCACTGTTGGACAAGACTTTTTACTCAAGGCAGAGCTGATGCATCCAGGAACTTTCGGCAATGAGATTTGTCCTTGCCAGATCTGACATAATGACTGACATATCAATATGTCCCCATAGACTCAGGCGAAATAATTACATTCGGTAGAAACCTTAAGGGATAGGGCTGGATGGGTGAAGGGGAACGCCCCATCAGTGAGACAACCTGAGGAGGGGCCACTTGTTTATGCCACAGAGGCCTGAACTCACACTAGAGTCGATATCCAGAGGGAACCCAGCAGACAGGAGGATGGGAGGGAGTGGGATGGATTGATGAAAGGAGAGAAGGGAGGAAGGGGAGGGGAAAAGTAAAGGAAGGGGAAGGAAGGAGGCAGGAATAAGTATTCAATATGCTTGTTAGGAAAAAAAATTAAAAATTATTGGAAAAAAGATTTGCCATCAGTGCAAAGGGATCTCCTGCAATAATACCTCAACTCCAAGGTAAAAATGGACAGCACAGACCACAGTTACTGTATGAAATAATTATCACCATTATTTATATACTTAGGATTTGAAGAGTTAGAAATAGCTATGAGACTATACTGTGTGAAATCATTGGTGTTTTGCCTTTTTAACTTGCGAGCAAAGCCATTTCCTGTGTTTAGTAGAATAGATAGACAAAGGTATAAGCAAGATCTGAGCTTGTTGTTTGTAATAGAGAACTTTATTACCAGATGTTAGCTGGTAACATCTTCTTCACACCTGCTTTCTAAAAAAAAAAGTCATTTTATAACTAAGCAAAGATGAACTGGCCTGGGTTTAATTTCTAGCTTTCTCTGTCTCTTCTTTCTGCTAATATTATTCAGTTTAATTCCTCATCTTTAATTCCTCTTTTGTTGGATACCATGAGGAGGGTTTGGGCTATTAATGGGGGTCCTATAAGTGGAAGAACTGATTCTTCACTCCATAAGCCTCCCTTCCGAGAGCAGCTGCTTAACACTCTTCAGGACTAATTTCTTCCCTTGGGCTAAATATTGACCTCACTGGGCATCTTCTTTCAATGAGTTAATCGATCCACTCCCATAATGCAATGATCATTATGTGTCATTATGTAAAGGGACAAGAGGTTCCAAGAAATACTTCTGCCAGCTACACTCCCAGCACACAGCAATGCTGTGTGGAAGTGCGCTGAGAATATGTTCATACCCAAACTTTTATTTTTATATTTCCTCCTGCAGGTCCCATTTTTAAAAAAAACTAATAAAACCACTTCCTTATATAAATCAATCTCCCCGTAACACAAAGCTCTTTTCTGATCATTCCTGTGTTTTTGTGGAGTCTATGTGTCTTCCAATGATGAATTGCATAGAGAAAAGAACACTCACCTAAAGTGCCACACCACATTCTCTGAGCTGGTCGTTTTACCTGGGACCTCCACACATAGATCCTTCTAGGGCACCATGTCTGCCAGAAATACCTGGAGGAAACCAGTCCTCCTCGAAGCTGTCTTATTTACAATAGATTTGAGAATAAGACAGAGCTCAAGATCAAAGGCAGCATGCTGGACACCAGCCAAGGAGAACCCTGAGTCTTTCACTCGGTTGAACTTTAGAGATGAGTTCAGAGAAGAACCTCTCACTCTTTGGACAGATCATAATTTTAATCCTCCCCTTCTCTATGCATGTTTGTCTTGGAGGAAGTCTCTGAGAATTATATAAAATTCCCCCAAGCTGACTTGGGTTTTTTTGTAAAGTCTTGGCAGCCCCCCACTAACAGAGACAAGGATTTCCCATCAGATGTTAGGCTGGGGACCCACAGAGTCCTCTTGCTCCCCGTCACTCTGGCCCCTCCTGCTCAACAGGCAGCTTTGTGGGCTTTTCCTTCTCTTTAGCTCTGTCACTCAGGCTCTCCAGCCATGAGGGCAGATGTATCTCCCAAGCTTGCTTGTCAACAGTGAGACTCAGCGCCAAGATGGTCGCTCCTCTTCTGTTCCACGTCGTTTGTCTTGCATTCAGTCTATGCTCCCCATCGGGGTGGCTACCAACAAAGGAAGAGTTTTACTTCTAAGATCATTACTGAGGTGACCTTGCTCAACCAATCCTCATTCTGCTTTAGCTCATCTGGGAACTCCTCCTTATATGAGATTCACAGACACTGAAGATTGGTGGGTATCCTCCAGGAAAACAGGAAATACAGACGTACACCCACAACCTGAAGCAGATCAGATAGACCTAAGAACTTAGGTGTTTCAGAAACAGCAGGCTAGGTCATTGCCTTTCCAAAATAACAAAGCTCAGGTTTGCATCAAATTGCTGTTGTCTTCCAAAGTATTGATAGACTCTTTTTTTTTTCTTTCCCTCTTGGGTGTCCAAACTTAGCTCCTAGTTACTGTTTTCCTTAAACAGGGCTTGAATAAGGCTCTCTCCCGTTCTGTTTTTATTTTCTTTGTTTTGCAACTAGTGAATAATCATCATTTCACTCTATGTACCTGTCCACTGTTTAGGTAGACATCTAAGAGAAGAGAGTAGAAAAGAAAAAAGAAAAAAGTAGAGTCCTGGTGTCTGGAGGCTCATATGTGGGCAGGGGACAGGGCACAAGCACACTGACCACAAAGAAGAAAGCAATCTCAAGATGAAGGAATCTAGTGTTCACCACTAGAGAGAAGGTATTACTATTGCTCTCTGGGTATAAACTCTCTCACAGAAAGCTCTGAAGGTTGTAACCCAGAATTGGGCCTCATTAAAAGGTAACATGTCTTGACCTTCACTCAAACCAGACTTTGGCGACACATGTTTTGTGAAATGTAGAAGTAGAACAACGTAAGCATAAGCTCAGTTTCACTCACATTGTAGGGACACCTGGAAACAAAATCTTTCAGTATCACTGCTCCAAAGGAAAAAACTTATCTAAACTGTCAACCACTCTCCCCCACAATGGGAGCACACACTTATGCCCATTCTTTCTCTGTCTTTGTCTCTCACATATCCACATACATTGTTACATACATACTCGCATATATGAACACATTCTAATACACACACACACACACACACACATACACACACACACACACACACACACACACACACACACATATCTCGGTAAAGATTTCTAATCAGAACGCATACTTGCATGGTCTAGAAAGTGGCAGGTTTATATGTACAGTTTGAAGAGTGAAATTCTGACAGTCAATCATGTCTGCCTCCTTCTAAGGAAGGAGGAATGCCAGACCCAATGTGGCATCTGTAGTCTTTCTCCTAAAGGATGTTAAGACAAGAGGATCACTTGTGCTCAGAAGCAAAGATCAGGTTGGACAATAAAGAAAGATTCTGTCTGGATGAGGAGGAGTGAAGGAGAGGAAGGAAGAGAAGGAGGGAAGGTGAACTATTACTGGTTTGTGACCATGTGGACTCACTAGAGCTCCTAGTGGGGTTCTAGTTGGCCCAATGACAATTCCCTCTTGTCTTCATCCAAGCTCAAAATTGTTTCTGAGAAAAACCACAGGAGTTTAACACAGTGGACACCTAAATACCAACTTAGTGGGTGATTTAAAAAAAACTGTCTAAAAACCATGGCACAAGTGCGAATCTGAGTGGCAGGGCCAGAACTCTCCCATAAATAGCTGACTCCCCACAGCACGGGCCTCTGCTCTGCTCACCACCAGACTGGAAGTCTGGGATGCATGCTCTCTGGAGGCAAGCAGGTCCTGAAGGGTCTTCCTCCCTGATCCAGCTGTCAGGCCACTCACAGGTTCCCATGAGTTGAAGAAGAACAGAGTGGGACTAGAAGCCAGCAGCACATCCCCCCCACACACACAATGCCCTTTTCACTACAGAATGAAGAATGGCAGCTAGAGCCCTCACCATTGCTCCACAGTCACGCACTCCTCTGTGCACTTCAGAGGATGCCTGCCAGCTGGGCCACATTCTGATGGCACTCAGTGTGACCGCTTCATGGGTCCAGAGACACTGCCACAGGCATCAGAGGAGAATGTGGCGGGTGGCTGCATCCTCCCCATCTTTCCTCTCATTCTTCCCTTCCCAAGCCTCTGGATTGCGCTAGATGGATTGAGATCGACAAACCTGAACATGTTTTGGTTTGAGGTTTGGCAAACTCTGTAACTCCAAAGTATTCCACAAATGTTTTGTGTTCTGCAAAACCAAAAAACATTGGCCAAGCACTTTCCCCCCTAATTTTTAAGCCCATGTGTTTTTAAAGGAAATGCAATCCGTATGTTTGGGGAACATTTATATGCAACTCATCAAGTCATGCTCCCTCTGCATGAGTCACTTGATGTCTAAAACACACGGGGAAGAACTTGGATTTTTGAGAGCTCTGGTAGCACAAGAAAGGTACAGATGAGGCGTTGGATGGAAGGTGGGAAGCCAGGGCCTGATGCTGGCTCAGCACCACCAGGTCCCAGGAAGATCTGCAAATACGTCTCTGTTTCCTCATCCACTCGCCTTTTTCATTTGCATAATGGCACTGAGAAAGCTCATCCTCAGCAGGCCTTGCAAGGCCCTAATCAAACCCTAGCAGCGAGTGATGCTCAGATGAGTTTGAAGTTTTGAAAGAGAAAAATACAAAAGCCGTGTGCTTGCCTAAGTCAGTCATAACCCAGCTTCCCACCATGCTGGAGGGAAAGAATTCATTCACTCATTCTTGCCCTATGGTGAGACCTGACTCCATTGTAAGTGTCTTCACAATTTCACCTGCTAGAGAAGTCCAATATGACACCATGTCCTCAACTAGGAGTCCCTTGTGTATGAGGAACAGGAAACAGATGCTGCCATAAGGGGTAGTCTGAAAAGAGGCTGAGATTACATAGGTGGCTTTATTTGAAGGAGAGTTGGTTCTGATGACATAAAGCAAAAATTCTGTTCCCCATTATCTATTGAAGATATAATGTGTCAAGTATAGACTGTAAGCAGGGCAGAATACCCAGAGTAGCCAGGCTTTGACATCAGGCAAGCTCGGATCCTTACCCGTGCTTCAACTTTACATCGTGATGTAGGAAAGCAACTTAGTATCTCTATGTCTTTGTTTTCCCATTTGTAAAACATCAGTTGTTTAGAAAGCTAGAGAAAAAAAATGAGGGATTGATCCAGAAAACACTAAGTGTTTACTTATAGACAACCAAGTTAATTACTAATTAATAGTATTTAAAATACCTGTACGGTTGTCTTGAGCTTTTTAATTAATACCTAATTTATATCTATTGGTTGCTGGTGGAGTATGATAATTCAATGTATGCATATCATACATAATTTCTTTGAATTAAGAGGCTCTGAATGCCTTCTTCTAGATCTTTGTAAGGTGTGTGTGTATATATATATATACACACACACACATATGTATGTACTAAATGCTAAACTTTGGGTTATTCCATAAGGTTATAGAACACTAGAACTTATCCTCTTGAGTAACTAGATGCTGGTTCTCATTATCTAGCTTTCTGCTGTCCTTGTTCTTCATTCTAACATCTAGGGATGGTTAATCTACTCTCCACTTCTGCAATATCAACTTTGTTAACTTCCATATACGACTGATAACATGTGGTGCTTGTCTTTTGTGATGTCTTACTTCATTGAACATAATATCCTTCAGTTTTATTGATGCTTCCACAAATGGCAGGATTTCATTCATTTTTATGTAGTTCTCAGGGTGTGATATGGCATAAAGAAGAATATTCAAATCTATCCAAAAAGAAACAAACTAAGCATCAAAATAGGCTCATGCAGCACCACAATTTTGCCTTTTTAGAGTCCTTAGAGAGAAGAGCCACCTGCCACACAAATAACCATCTGAAATTATCTGAAAACTGGAAGTTTAAATGAACTTTATATTATTTAATAGATGAGATCTTAAACTCTTGAGGTAGAAAACATTTTACAGAACTCTAACTACATTTTGAAAATGCAATACAGCTTGTTAAAGGAGTACTTTTATAAAACATTCTGCGAAAAAATTAATCAACTCAGCTATGTTGTGTAAATATGTTATTATAAAGCATCTCTTAATGACAAGAGCACATTAAGCACAATCAGTCAATGTGTAGACATTCTAGAGTTCCCTTCCACAAACACAGACAGTATGCCTATCACATACCTATGTTGTGAGGTACATCGCTATACATATAGTCTGTTCTTGCTTAAATATTATGTGGTGTGTGACTGTATAATGCATCACATATTCATGCAGTAGTTCTAAATATAAGTTTTGGGTTTATCCAAAAATCATGGTAGAAAGAATACCAGAGATAACTCCTGACAATATGTCAACCAGATGTAAAGAAACGCCTGTGAATTATGAAAGATGTCTGACATCTGATTAAAGTAAACTGTCACTGCAAAGTTTGTGCACTATGCCAGACATACATGTCATACTTGCTGATTCAACATTGTCTCTATAAGATGAAATCACCTAATTAATAACCTTAGCTACATATATCTTCCTTAGCTTTTTCAATTATCTCCTAACTTCCCATCATAATAGCTATTCTTTTCTGTGTGTATGTCAGGAAAGGATATGTGTATGTACATTCACATGTGTGGGTGCATGTATTGACAGATTCACATGCATAGACATGTATATGCATGTGTGTGTGTGCTTGTTCTCATCATGTGTGTTGATGCACATGTATGTATGTTCAGGTGTATAGATGTCTGCAGGTGCATGTGCACTTATATGTATGTGATGGTGGAGAACCACAGTTGATGTTAGGTGTGTTTTTGATCACTCTCCACATTAATTATTAAGAGAAGGTCTCTCAATTAAACCCAGGCTCACCAACCAGTCAGGCTAACTAACCAGCTTGTTCTAGAGACTCCTTGCCTTTACATCCTGACCATTGAGATTACAGGAAGTCACTATGCCTTCCAGACTTTTCCATGTATTCTAGGAATACGAACTCTGATCCTCACACTTGTGGGACAAACATTTTATTCACTAGGCCATGTCCCAGGCCCAGAAATTTTAATTTTATGTAAGAAAGAATTTAGATAGAAGATATGATTATGAGCCAGAAAAAACACAATCTCTGAGGCCTGTAGCAATGGTCAGAAATGGTCCCACAAACATCTACAATCCCTGATAATGGTGGTGTAATTCATCAAAAAAAGACAGTACTCCAGAAACTTAATAAGGTAGCAAATGTACATTCGCTTGGGGGCTTTTTCTTGGTAAAATAATTAAACCTGGTTTTTCAGATTTGGGCTCATAAAGGTAATGATTTTCTGAAATTTTTCATTCTTCAGAAGTACAAACTATGTGAGATATCCATGCAGCTACTATACTTACAGTGAATATGCTGATTTACTGATGATAGTAAATTGCCACATTACTTGTGTTACATGACTGGATTACCAAGAATGATATACAACCACTGGGGGTTTTTGTTCTAGCAAGTTAGATTGTGTTACAAAGAATTAGGAAGATGGCCTTTTGAAGGAGAGGACATAGGATTCTTGGTTCGTTCATCCATTTCACTATTCCTGAGGCAACACAGTTATAGAACATGCAAGTCTTCCAGAAGCCAAGGACCAACTATGGGATGTGAGGAAAGTACATTACTACAGAAACAAAACACCAGTGAATAACTTCTACCTGAACTCTTCTTACCTGTTTCTCCCAGAATCTCTGAATCCTTTGGCAAAAGGGTTTCGGTCGATTTTTAATCTGGTGATCTGGAAATAAACAAACCAATATGACTCACTTTTTTATTGATGGATTTCTTTGCTTTACTCAAAGAAAATTAACAAAAATCACTCTATGAATAACAGCTGCTATTTTATTTAGTTTCCTTTAAGTTTGAGATGAAAATTGCAGCTTGACATAGGACTTGAGCCTGGCAGACAGATGTGTGACTCAATTCTCCCTAGAAATCAAGGTTTGCCCCATGCGTGACTGTGATCTGCCTTCTCTCCCTGTCCTTGCCCACAAACGGTGATAAGTCACTTGCCCAGGCAGACAGGAATGGAAAACTGGACAAAGCTTAGGTCCGTGGTCCATGAAGTAAAGGAAGCTCTCTAGAAATACTCATTGCATGAATGAAGAGCAAACAAGTGAGTAACTGATGGATGGATGGACTCAGCAATTCAGTCAGATGGAATGAGACAACCAGACAACTGGCCTTGGAGTAAAAGAGCCAAATAACTGGCCATTTCCCATTGAACTTTAAGTTACCCTTCCTGCCATAAGGACTTGTTCATTTAATCACCAAACTGTTCATGGAAGAGACTCAAAAAGCAGCTGGACTTTTGCCAGACTTTCACATAGAGGGAAAAAGGTCTACAATTGTGAGACTGCATAGGGTCACATGAGATGTATTTCATTCTGTCTCCAAGACTCACTAGCAAATCACAACAAATACTGAGGCAACTTTACAGGCTGATCAACCTGACACATCTCCTGGCATCATCCTGAGAACTTGGCCAGGCCCCCGGGGTTATGTATTCTCACCTGAGCATCAGCCCCTGTGCAGCATCTTATCAGAGTCCCAGCAACTCCTGTCATGGTTTTATATATATATATTGCCTGTAGGTTTCTAGATTACAACAAGAGAACATATTCTATATGCACCCTCCTGTTCTTTCAGCCTTGGTCTTGGGAAACATGCAGATACTTTTGTGTATAAACTAGATATTTTAGGGAAGGTCTGGGGAGTTCAGAAGAAAGGAATGGCATTCTCAATAAAACATAATAGTGGAGAAAAGGAAATCTCATTGTCGAGGATCATCCTTATATTCTATTAATTACTGAACTCATCACTAAGATAATTCAGGTTGTTCCTTATGCTACAAATTTTTCCTAATCCCTCTCTCTTAGGCAGACTGGAATTTCCCAAAGCCACTGCCTTTAAAACATCTTTAAAATGCAACGTGAGATTCTGAAAAACAGACTCTAACTTGAAAGAGCCATGCTAGCTTCAAGGTTACTTTTCTCTCTGAGCATTTCTTGCCTCTAGAACAGTGCACTAATAATGTACCGTTAATAATGTAGCAAAAGCAATTTTACATCTACTTTATAGACCAGAGCAGGAGCCTGAAGGTTTGACTTTCTGAAGCCCAGTGTCTGCCATGTGAATACTGCATTGAATTTAAAGAGTGTCCCTGCTTTTCTGTGTTTGACTTAAAATCAGTCCTTTCTTCCTCCATAATCCACAGCAATAAACCGCACACCATATTTTCTTTTCAAGTTGGGGTTATAATATTTTATTTTCTCTTTCAAGTTGGCTTATCCTGTCCAACTCATTTATGACAGTGGTTTCTGATATATGATTGCCCTGCCTTGTATTGGGTACCTCCACAGACTCCTATAAATATAATGACATTCTACTTCAGGGCCTGGGAGAAATGGATGAAAATCTGATTCCCACAACTCAGAGAAACCAGGGCTGAGGGGTCTGTGCGGAAATTTAATAGAAAGGGGCCATCAGTGTTGGGAAAACTAACACTGCTGTACTTGTTTCAAAATCTTTAATGAGATTTATGAAGACTGCGGCTGTGACACTTGTTATGTATCAAGGATCTGTTGTGTGCTAAAGGTGACAGGCAGCACAGGTGATGTGTGCTGACACCCCAAGAAGCTCATCGTCTAGAATGAAAGACAGACATGCACACTACTAATGATGTAGAATACAATATAATAAGTTCCACGACAAAGACAAAATGGCCTGAGAACTCGAAATCAGTAACTGCTGCAAGGACTCTAAGCAGCACATAAGTCAGACCTTGTAGAAAAAGTACAATATCAACTTCACAGAGACAGGAAGAAAAAGATAGCACAGCAAATAAGGTGCACAAACCTACCAATATCTATATGTAGAAGGAGAAAACTGACTTCTAAAAGCTCTCTTCTGGCTTCTACCCATGCATTCTGACATGCATTTATGTTCTCTCCCTCTGTTTTCACCTCTCTCTCTTTTTCTCTTTCCTGACATTCTTCTTTCATGAGACATTTCTTTAAAAAGCGGGCTGCAGGTAAGCCAGAGCATCAAGTAGGAAAGGCCTATATCTGTTCAAGAAATATTGAAGAGTATGTGGTGGTTTGGCTAGAACCTGTATACAAGAAAAGAAGGACTAGAGAGACTGGCTTGAAGTTGCACCATGAGAAGTCTTTTATAACTTACTAAAGAAACTTACTCAGCAAACAGAAGAGAACAATTTTTGCTACATAAGCAAAAATTATGGCCCTTGACAATTTGGCTATGCATTCAAATACAAAGGACAACAGGGACAATATGAAGAACTAAATAAATGCATTTTAACTTCTAAATTTTGTTTCTTCTGACAGTGAAGCATTTTATTAATTTAGTTCTTTTACAATTTCATACATGTACATAAAGCATTTGGATTACTATTTCCTTCCATCACCTCTCATCTTCCTCCCTCCCTCCCTATAAACCCTCCTCTTCCCTACTCTTGTCCATCTCATGACTTTGGTTTTGTTTTATTTTAACCCATTGAAAGGCTGGTTGACTCAAATGTGGTCTGTGTCACCCATACAGAGAGTACAGAAAGAGATGCAAATGACAGCTAGGCCCTGAGGCTTGTTGATCTGCCAACAAGAACATGACAAAAAGTGAATGTTTGTCAGATAGATAAGGCCGATCATCCTCCCTTGTGCCAGGACAGAAACAAAGAAGAAGGAAGCAGTTGAACTTCATGTGTCTCAGTTTCTCCATAAATAGAAAAAGCCAGGGAGAGAGAGGAAATTCAGATGGCAAAATGACTTCCATATAGATGGTGTGGCTTACATGACAAAGATTTGCCAACAAGGAGATGCCAGAGGCTGTGATTGGGGGAAGAAAACACAGCATAATTTTAGCATTCACCTGTTGAGCTTATACACGGTAGAGAACCAAGGACAGACCAGACAATGCATCAAAGCTGGGCAGTTAGCCCAGTGGACACAGAAATCCATGGGAATGCATAGACCTCTTATGTCTACCTCTGTGTATACTTATACAACTATAGTGCACAAGTACAGCAGACAAGGGGAAACAAAATCTAATCACCCAAAACAAATCAAGTTATACTGACAGGCATTAACTCAAAATAGAACTGTGAAGATACATTTTCTATGACTCTACACTAGTACAGACCAGGGCTCCATAAAATTTTATAAAGCATATACATGTGTATGTGTTTATATATTATATAAATTATACACTGCATTCACTGTCGTGGTTTGGGTGTATAATATTCCCTACAGCTCATGTGTTTTAATAAGTGGTCATCAGCTGGTAGTGCTGTCTGGAATGAGTTATGGAACCTTTAGGAAGAAGAACCTTTCTAGAGGAGGCCTGTCATTGAGGGTGGGTGTTGAACTTGATATTCCATCCTCACTTCCTATCCCTCTTCCTGTTTCCTGGGTATGGCTCCAAGGTTACTCAATTACTCCTGTTTCTGCAGCCATGTGTTGCCTGTCATTATGGAGTATTTTCTTAAGCCAATAATAAATAAATAAATATTCTTTCTTCTTCAAGTTACTTGTGTCAAATTTTTTATCCCAGCAACAGAAAAGCAACTAGAATGTATACATATAATTTTAATAGTGTATATGGAAATAGAGAAACAATTTGAGTAACTTTCAACTCTATTTCACATTGTTTTTCACCGTTTTAGAGTCAAATATGTCTTTCTTACTTCCCTGGCCTTAAACCAGGTCATTTCTGGAACTGAATACTCTCCGTGGCTTAAAACTGATCTTTCTTCCAACTCTTGTCCCTGTTCAGTCTCAACAGCCCAAAAGACCCAAATTGATATATCTTTGCAGTGTGCCACCCTCTTAGATGGATATCCCTAGGCATCATTCAATCTAAGCCTCTTGCCAAACCCTGAAGGGCCCAGTATATCTAACCCCATCACAGTCCTCTGCCCTGGTCCATGGGTTCCAAGCAGACAGTTGTGCTCGGTGCTGTATGTACCAAGCCTCTTTTCTGAAGAGGCTTTCATATGCGCTGTATATCTACACTCTGTTTTTCCACTAACTAGCTTTATCCTAAGTCTTAGTCTAAATATTAGGATGCAAGAGACAACTTTCCTGATTATTTTCTGACCTTCTTTAATTCTTCTCTCTGAACCCAATTCGTAATGACATTTATTTTCTAGGAACCTATTTACTGTCTTCTCTCACCCCATATACAAGTAGGAACTATGTCTATTTTAAACACCATTTTAATGAAGCAGAGCATGTTATGACATGAAATGATCACTTGATGGGTATTTTTTTTGAATAAGCAATTAAGGAGTAATAGATGGATATGTGAGGACCAGAGATCACCAATTCTGAAGACAGCGCAAGATTTAGAGATTCTTGATCAAACAACTTTCTCAGTTCTATCTGCTTTCACTGCTGAATTACAGGCAATAGCCCTAAGTGTCCTTCCAGTTAGAACAAGGTCTATGAGATACTCCTTGAGCTGCTGATGCTGTTCAAGTACACTCATGTCCAAGATTCATCCTATGACAATGAAAAGACCTGGAAAATGTAAAAATCATCAATTGGTATTGTCTGAGCACTGAAGGCTAGAACCAAAGGGAGTGGTGACTGGCTTGTCACCATGAGTTTAGAACATTGACACTAGTTTATTTTTTCTATGTAACACAGAGGCAGTTCATAAATGAAGTATGCCTTACAATGCACAGTACAGGCATAAATAGCACAGGCTCTAAAGGAAATGAAACTTAAATAAGCTGACTATGATTTTATAGAACCAAGAATGAAAGAACCTTCTCTTATTAATGCTCTTAGTTATTCTTATTTTTTTAGTCATACTGCTTGGAAGGCTTTCCATCAGAGAAAAAATACAAAACAAAATACCTGAACCCACATGTTTTTAAAAATCTGCAGTGGTTTAATTGGAAAGCTAGAAAGAGACTGGCCCTGGAACACAGGATATAATGAGTAGCTCAGATATATTACTGGATTTGCTTCCACAAATCTGGCAGTACTTTCAAGCATTCTCCCTGATTCTTGTAGCCAGTTCTCATCTAGAAATAAGACTGTGTTACCTGGGGAAAGTATAGTTGAATCTTTTTGAAATCTAGTTTCCTGTTTGGGAAAAAAAAGAAGAAATCAATGTTGAGCAGTTTTTTCCCTTGAAGACAAAGACTGTGCAATGGAAATTTCCTGCTAATTCCACAGGGACACATTGGCTTCAGTGTCTTCCAAGAAAATGGATAAAGTATTGAGTCACCTTTATTCCCACTCTACCAGCTTACTCTCCATGATGAGATTCTGGGCATGGTGTACTTTGCTTTTCCACAGACCTGCCAAGTTGACATTCCAAGAGCAAATAATAGTAATAATAACTTCAGTGTGTGAGCAGTCATGAGAGTCTATAGATTAGGCAGCAAGGTAGGAGGAAGGAATGGACAAGAGGAAAAGAAAAGCATAAAATATTCCATGAAAATAAAATTTCTTTTCTCACACTTCATATCCAAAAAGCAGAACTACAGATGTAAAAGGAAACCAGTAGGAAAGTTGTGATGCTAATCAATTCAGATATACAGTCAATTGCAAAGCATATACCTAATGCCATTCACTTAGAATTATAGAAATAGAGGCAACCCTTATTCTTCACACATGATGGTCAACAGAATGGAAATTTCAGAAGCCAGCCTAACTCCTCCCCCAGCATTTGAGATAAAATTTATATCCTATTTTTATTCTACCAACTGAAGAGCATTAATACCTATTAATACTACCATCATTATTTTATAAAATAAGGTACACAGGAAACACAAAATGGAAAAGTGTAAATCTGCTAAACTGAGTAAGAAGCCTCTGTACTTTCCATTGTTCCAAGGCAAGTGCTGGGAACTCTTCCAATCTTTCAGTAAAATGATAAAGGTCTAGAATGAAGATTAATATCTAGTCCTCATAGCTAAATCTTAGTAGATTAGTGACCACTAGTATAGTGTTCTTGCTCCAACAAATATGTACATACATGTCATTAACTGAATCCCAGATGGGACTTAGTAAGACACATTAACTGAAGGACATGAGAGGGGAAGGGAAATAAGTAGGCGAGAAGAAAATTTGTAGTGAGAGAAAGAAGGAGACTGGGATTGGGTGATAATGGATGAAAATAACAAGAATTCATGTGTAAAATCTTTCAAAAATATGACTTAATAATTTTTGACTAAAATATCCCTATACCTTTTATGGTTCTCACTTTTCAATGGACTATGGAAAACTTTTCTCAGACTGGCACTGATTAGACCCAACCAGCAAGCATGAAGAACAATGATTTACCAAAAGCAGAATTGTCCATTGGCTACAACTTCCAGGGACTGTTTTCCACACATCACACTTTTATCTTCAATTGTTCACAAAATGTGCAGCAAATCAGGAGGAAGACTGGATGCAGATATACTAAAGTTCTAATATGATGAGGGTCATGGAAAAGAAACAGCTCCCAACAGGACGGTAAAGGCTGAACTCATCCGTAGCCAATGTTTTCAGCTAACTTCAAGACATGTCCAGCATATTCCAGTACAAACTACATCCAAAAATCAAGGAAGCTACAAAGTTAACATTTAAACCTCAACTGGATAGATCCCTGTACTCTTGCAAGAGGGTAACGGAAACAAATGGGAAATAAGTTTACAAGCCAATGATTAGCCTCAGAGGGCCTCAGTGGAGAGACTCAAGGGTCCTAGGCATTGCCTCTCAGGCATTGAGGAGTTAGTGACAATCTAGATAAATCATGCGGTCAGCCCTGCACTTCAACAACACACTTCAAGCAATGTGAAAAGGCCTGGTGGGACATTCCTTCTGCCATCCAGGTGACCCAATTGGTGCAGAGGAGAGAATACTACAATAAGGACAGAAGCAATGAGAGTAGGAAGAAGAAAAGTTCATTTTCTGTCCACAGCACAACAGAATCTAAAAAGGCAGACTGGAGAATGGAGTGTCTGGCCTGGGAGACAGAAAAGAAGTCATCAGGAACACTGGCTTTAATGTGAAGGGTCAAAAATGAATAAAAGAGATTGGGATGATTGCCTCATCAACATCGAAATATGCTAGCTTAGAATATTATAGAAAACTTTAAAAAACATTGCAAACACAAGCATTGATTTTGCTTTGCTCTGTGCTTTCCCAAGCTCCACCTTCCATGGCAAGAAGGGTAGGTCACTACCATTTCCACCCAGTGTTTTTACGTAGGATCTGGGATCCAAAATCAGATCTTTTTGTTTGTGAGGCAAAAGCTTTAATTGTTAAACCATCTCTCCAGTCCCCCAAAATGAATGTTGTAGTAATTCCCAATGTTTAAAAATTATGCATTGACTACCTCAGTCTGATGGCAATGAAGTGCCCTAATCATCATTGAAGACAATGCCAAAGCAGGAGGAAAAAGTTATAATTCCAGAGCTATCAAGAACTGTTGGAAAACTCCTCATTTTTAGAAGAAACTGAAGTCCAGAAAAAGACAGTAAGTCACACAGAATAACAGAAAAGTTGACAGAGACTGGAATCTAATTTAGGCTCTGAATGTCTGGTCCATTGCTGCCTGGGCAACAGGACAGGGTTTTCCACTAGAAAACCTGGATAACTTTCTGTTCAGCTCCATATCTTCCATTGTGTTGCTCCGAACAGAGTACTGAGGACCTACCACTAATAGGCCTTTTTTGCCATTTCCTTAGAGAGACAGAGATAGTAAACTACTTTGACAGCCTCTTAATAGTTTTCATTATAAAATACTAAATCAATAAAAACACAGTCACAAATGAACACAGGCTACAATTGAAGCAGGTTCTGTCTTCAGGATCTTCAGTTCTGAGAATCACTGCTCAGTAACAGTTCCAGACCCACGTGGGCATGTCTGGGAGGTACTGCATTATATTAAAACACATCTATAGAGTCAAGGGGAATATTAAACAACCACATGGGTTGACTTACACAAGGATTTGAGGCTTGCTAAATAGACTAAAGCTGCTATCTGGATGTCAAAATAGACAGATTGAGAATGTCTCATTTATTTTAAACATCATCACATCATGAATTCATCAACATTATATGAGGACAGAGATCAAAGTAGTTCAACTATTTATTATAATACTTTCAAATGTTGGTGCGGGGGCGGCCTGCGTTTCTGGTCCTGGTAGGGCGGAGCCTGTGAATCCGGGGCAGAGTAAACAAGGAGGAGGTGGAGGCGTCCATGGTGGTTCCCGAATTCGCCCGTGGTTCTACACACACACACATTCCCAACAACGTACTTTTCCTTTAGTGAACAATTTATGTTTTAAATTCATCTCTATCCCCCACACTCCTCCACGCACGCATAATCCCAGCCATGAGACAGTGGCTAATTCCCAGTAACATGACAGCAGATTTTATCAGTGAATGCATGCACATTCCCTCCTCTGTTCCACCTAACTCCACGTGAAGCAGGTATGTCAGTAGATGTGAGAAGCACCAGTTGGAAAGGAGCTAAGAAGCCTAGTCAAGACATTCAGTTTAACAGTGGAAAGGTAGAAATTAAACTAAATGTATTTGCAGCCAAATTGCATAGTTTCAACCGTCACTAAATCAGCCCAGCTGCAGACAAAATATTTGTTTCCTTAATGTAATGTACTTGGATGCTGGACACTGCTATGACAGAAAATAAAGTTAGAAAGATTTCAGGTATAAATATTGGGTTCTCTTTCATTACTAAAGTAAGTCGAGGCTCCTGACTTTCAAAATGGGTTACAATAATGGTTGCCATAGCCTCTAAATATGACCTGAATGAGATGGCACAAGATTAATTCTTCAGGGTTCTATATTCTAGAGTTGGAACATATATTGTTACATCACTGCTTCCAAAAGAAAACTAATGATTAAAATGAAAGCTGGGTTAACCTTGGCTAAGTCCAATCAGCTATTTCAGGAATTTAGATGCCTACTCATATCTTCTTCTGAACCACAAAGAACACCAAGATACCCTTGTTCCAACAGCTATATCAATATTGCTGCTGTGTCTTATAACAGAAATTGAAAAACTGTGTAACCCCAACATAGTCTTGAAATGTAAGGAGTTCAAGAAGACATAAGAATATCTAAATAGCACCCAAAACAAACTAATCTTCTTGTTCTGCCTTTTGTAAGATATGGCATCCACAAGGAAAATCTGAAATTGAGAGCCCATTATTGCTGAGAAAGTCTGCAATCTTATAGCATTTAACATTTTTCAAAACTAATGAGTTGTCACATGCCAGATTCCTCTGATGACAAAAAAAGTCACGAGGAAAGACAGAAATATTCTTTCTCTATGAGCTACAGATTACATAATTCAGCATCATCCCCTGTCTAGAACAGAGCAATGACTTGAAAATTAGCCAATAAATGTATTCCTCAGTTGCTCTGAGCATGAATTAGAACATCCAATATTATATATAACATATGACTTTGAATGTAATAGTAGAAGTTAATTTTGCTTCTAGTAGACCCCAAATCAAAGTGTGCTGATACATGAACAGGATTAACAAAAATCTCTGCTTCAAAGGGATTCACTTTTAGCTAAACAGTTTGCTAAATTACAAAAATATGGTGTACTAAGAAAGGGTGTCATTGCACATTTTAGGGAATTTCACAAAATGAGACTATTTGTAAATACATCAGACCACCCTCTTCATAAAGGGGTTAAGAATCTGCCTTATAAGCAGAAGTTCCTGAGTTTGGATTCCTGGTACCAGGTAAAAACGCCAGGCAGAAATGGGGGCGGATTGCATTTCCAGACCCCGACATGCAAACCCTAGGTAATACCAGAGTGAAGCAAAAAAAAAAAAAAAAAAGAAACAATCGAGGATGATTCCCAAAGTTATCCTAGATCCTCCATGGGACACACAGGGGCAACAATTCTCTCTGGTTGCTTCTGCCTCTCTGTAATCCATACATCTCCTGTATTCATTTGGCTGGCTCTTTGTTTTCTTTTTTCTGACCATACTGAAGATTGAACCCAGGGTCTCTTGCATAACAGGGGAAAACTCCTATAACTGAGCTACTTCCCTCAACACTGGTATAACTGGTTCCTATGAGTATGCAATCTCAAAAAAACTATTAGAATTTACAGGACAACCTCCTTCCACAAACCTAGAATACCATCATTGAATTGCTCCACTATATCATTATCGTGTATTTAACTGTTTTTCTGTTAATTAAAGAAAGCAAACATCTTGTTAATCAACTCTGTTACTCCTCAAAATCTTTTCAAAAAATATACTTGGAAGATAAATGAATATGTGACAGGTGCAAAAAATTGCAGATCCTAAGGTGTAACCATTGGTCACATGGAGGTGAATTTAGTTTGCAAGCATAATAGAAGTGGTGAGACTTAAGTAGTTTAAGAGGTTTGGTGACTTTGAGGACACCTGATGGAGAGGGATATACAGAAATCTTCAGATAACAGGGAGGGCATGAGTCGATCCTCATTACTTACAAAGAAATTTCAAATGATGAGGATTATTTGTCAGGATATAGAAGAGGTCACAAATACAAGTGCAAGTACAGAGAGTCATGAAGATAACTTAAGAGGTTTAGTACTCTTGATTAAGGATCTGGTGTCTGATCTAAATGCAGACCATGGCAGCTGTCACTAGGCATCACCATATTGTCATCACCAGCATTCTGTGGGTAGGGCAAGTCTGATATCACTCATTCTGACTTGTGGTGACATAGAGAAGAACTAAGGATTCCTTGCCAAAAGCAAAATTAAACTCTTTAAAAGGCAGATGTAGGCACAGACTCTCAAGAGCAGCCTCTTACCTGCTGGTTCTGATAGGCTGTGACTGTGGTGAACACAGTCTCAGGAAAGTTGAATGTCTTCACCCCATCCCCCACTGGGACAGGCTTGGTGGGGGAAAGGTCACTGCTGAAGTCCTTGCGAATCACATGAACTCGAGGCTGGTATTTATGCATAGAGTGCAGAATGATCTGAAATGAGAAGAGGAAACTTTATGCCAGGCTTGACCCCAAGGTCCCCACAGCTTTTCAAGTTCTCATGCAAAATAAATCACAGGATGTAAGCACTATAGGAGGAAGGCAGACTGGCACAGACACCTAGGAACCAGTGTACCTGCCCATGGCATAAAGAACTAGGTCATTGGATAGTATTGTACGGAAACATTCAGCAGGAAATCCCTATCATGGATAGTAGATATGATCCATTCGTTCAATTGGAAACATGCTTACTGACCATTCTAGTACCAGAAGACAACACTCACTAAAATTTTCAGAAGCTCTACCATATGGTGAGTTGTTCCCTCCAGCTTCAGATTTCCATCATGGATCCATGCTGCCTTCAATTTCTATCCATGGTTATTTGACTCACTGAATCTGTGAATGTTCTTTCATGCCATGTAAGTATAAGTGGGGTGTGTGTGTGTGTGTGTGTGTGTGTGTGTGTGTGTGTGTGTGTTCTTACAACCTCAGAGAATGACCATGTCCTTGAAGGAAGGAGCATGCTTTCACATCTCAAATCTTTTCATAGTTACCAATACGGGTGCTGGCATTGGCTAGAAATTTAGGACATGTTTTATTGCTAGACACGGACTAATAACATCAATTGTCCCAATTATATCTGCAAAGCCAAAGACTCTCCTATAAATTCATAACTCTGAATAAATCAGCCAAAACTGTCATTCACTCATTACTCTTAGGCGTTTCCTTGTGAGTTGTTCTACTGAATGTTGTGATTTTCTTTGCCATTGTTTAATCTGTCTTGTGTTTTTGTCTTGCCTCCTTGACTGGACTGTGAGTCCCTGGAGCAAAAAGGAGCTTGTCTGATAAACACAAGCTGATGGATAGCAGATGTTTTCTAAATTTTACATTTGTAATAAATGAAATTTAGTGGCAGGGAGGAAAAAAAAACCTTGTAACCTTGCTTACTTAAATGGCATTAAAGTGGCATACAGATTCTTATTTTACCTATTTGGAAAGCCCAGGATTAATCAGCTCTAAAGCAAAAGGGGAGGCTCAGGAAAAAGGGAAAAATGAGATTCTGCAACTCACATGTCCTTGATCATCCAATTCATTGTTGGTCAGCTTGAGCTTGTCGAAACTGACCACCTGTCTCATCCAGGTGTCACCAGAAGCTAGAGAATCAGGGTGGATGTAAACCCTGGGAGGTACAGGAGAGTCAGCATTGCCTGCAACCATCCACTTGGAGCTATGGTACACATACCTGAAACAGAGAGAGAAGAGAATTCAGAGGCCCATGGAGGGAAGGACAGAGGCCCAGGAAACAGGTAGAAACCGCAAAAAGGAGATGACAATAATGAACAGGTATTGGGATGGCCATGGAGAATATAAACAAAAAAATCAAAAATGTAAATAAGCCAGGAAGGTGCAGTAGAGATGGGAGCAAACGATGGGTGGGATGGGGGAGGGCAGAGAAGTGTTTCAGTTAATGATCAAAGCTACAGTTCTCACGAGGAAAATGTTCTCACAGCCCTTTTTCTTTCTTCTCTCCTTCTATGCCATGCACCCCTGTGTGCACACAGGCATCCTGAACCCACGTGTCTAGCTAAGGAAAAAGTATTTTACTACAACCTTTCACCTTTCAAATGCAAACCATACTATCCCTCGGCCACTTGTTCAGGATTTTGTTCCTTATTAGAAACATCTTCCATATTGTCCTGTAAAATGCAGCCGTGTGCAGAGACCCTCAAAGCCTCTCACTTGTTAACCATTTCCTTGCTGACAATGTGAACTCTGAGGCATGTTTGTGACAATGGAGGACTTTCCGCCTTGGTGAAATCACTCCCAGAATCACCCTCAAACACATCCAGTCAGAGTTTACTATGATAAGTTAGGTTTGGAAATTCATCATCTTCCACATGAATTCTGCACAGTGTCTGAGCAGGAGCTGTTCATGGCTAGCAAAGTCAGTTTTTCAGGTCTTGCTGATTTTCCCAGTCCACGACCTAGTACTTCCTCAAATCTTGGTTCTAAAGAACCCATATGGACCCTGGCACTCAGACAGAATTACAATTCTTATGATAGATTACATATTACCTCCTAGGTCCTGTGGTTTAGACAATGCCTCTCTAGAACTAACCTTGCCTTACAACATCCTGGCTTCCACAACCATGTCCAGATTCACAGGCATAGAGTCAAGTTTTCAGAATCTATACTTCAAAAATGAGCCATGATTCATTGACCCAACTGAAATCTGAAGAGATCAAAATGAACCATGATGTTTTATTATAGAAACAATACATAAGACATCTGTCATGGTGTGGATGAGAATTGTCTCACCAGATCCATGTGTTTTCAGTGAATGGTGCTCAGCTGATAGGGTTACTTGGGGAAGAAACCTTTAGGAGGTAAAGGCTGATGGAAGTACATCACTGAGAAAGGGCCTTGAGGTTGATAATTTTCCCTTCCCTCCCTCTCTCTCTTCCTCTTTCTCTCTCTCTCTCTCTCTCTCTCTCTCTCTCTCTCTCTCTCTCTCTCTCTCTCTTCTGTCTCTCTCTGTCTCTCTCTGTCTCTGTCTCTCTCTCTCTCTCTCTTTCTCTCTCTCTCTCTCTTTCTCTCTCTCTTCCTTCATCTTTCCCCCTCTGATGGTTGCAGCAAAACCCTCCTGCTTCTGCCACCATGTTTGCCACAATATGTTCCTTGCCATGATAGACTCTATGGTCTGTCACACCTTAAGCCAAAATAATAAACCCTTTCTCTCTTAAGTTGCTTAAGACAGAGTATTTTATCATAGCAATACAAGAATAGCTGGAATACCATTCAGGAGACTTGGAGTATATATTGATTTTCGATGGATTTGAGATAAAGTTATTGAACAAACTCACTCACTACTATATAAAGGACAAAAATTCCCCTAAGAGTTCTTCCTCTTCCTCTTCCTCTTCCTCCTCTTCTTCTTCTTCTTCTTCTTATTATTATTCTTATTCTTCTTATTCTTCTTCTTATTCTTCTATTTCTCATTCATCCTTATTTATCCTCTCCATCCTCCCAAATGTCATACATCATCAGTTGTGTATGACTGAATAAACCATACTGTTCCCTTTTTTCTTTTTCAGGAATATTATATCCCAACTCATTTAGCGTTTTGCAAACCAAATCATTCAATATAGTATCACTTCTAACATTAACTCAGTTAAGTTTAAGCCAAGAGTCACTTAATTTTTGCTATCCTGAAGGACACTATAAAATTCTACTCTGTTCAGAAACATGGGAGAATCTGAGACCAAACTTACTAAGTCCTTATTTTCCATTTTAGCTACCGCTTCCTCTCTGGTATTCTGTCATAGATCATGGGCATCTCCTGAGTTATTGTCCCTGTACAACATACATTGCTGAAATGATCCACCTAATGAGATTTAAAGAGCTTTCTGGAGTGTTAGCAAGGGCCACAATTCCAAATCTCAGAGTCCTTCCTACCTGTATCTTTTATTGTCCACAGGCACAATGTCCATTGCTATGTAGTATTGTTGGTGTGGATCCAGGCCAGTGATTTTTACTCTCATGGCAGGAAACATCCTCCTGTGAAGAATAACAAGCTGTGAGCTTGGCAAACGAGGAAAAGAAGTACTGCGAGTTCAGAGTATCTTCTTATTTGTACACTAAGCACATTCAAAGTCATTTAATTCTCAAAGTCACTGATGTTTATTTCACTGTGATTGATTATTACAAAGCATAGTGAGACTTTATATTATTAAAACAGCATCTTTTCTTGGCTTAATATGACCTACCTCATGATTCATACACTCAAGAAACTCAGATTTTTACCCTGCTTTGTATTTTTAATTAAACTTTCAGTAGCACATACAAAATATTTTGCCTTGAGTGTCTTTGAAAATAATCATTCTAAATAATAGTTTCTCAAGAAAAATAAGAAGAAAACCAGGCTACCAATTTCCAAACAAAGGCCTACCAAAGGACAGCTTTTTATTTTCTTTAATTTTTTTCTTTCTTTTGAGGCAGAAAACTGTGCAAAGATTCCTGCAGTCTCTCAGGCTGTCGACGTGTGTGTCAGGGAAGGACCCTATGGAAATAGGGAGCAAATACCAAATGAATTCTAGTGGCCTCTGGGCAATACCTTGTTTCTGCCACAATGACTTGTTAAACCTGCCAAAGCAAGCGAGGTCAGGATGTGGCACTTCACAACTTCTCTCATAATTGAAGAGAGGAGAGGGAGCAGCCCCAAAGAGGGATTGAATTTCAACAAGTCTAGAGTAAAGTTCACCATTCTTCTTTAAACACAGAAGAAAAACACCAAGCTCTTTTTAGTAAGACTGGACATGGACATGAAAAGTGTTCAACTCGAAACTCTGAATCACACTGAATGTGCTTCAGGGTCCTTGTACACAAAACGCTACATTAAGTTTAGCCATCTGGGGCTAGTTAGTGAAGCTGGGCAAGGCACGGCACTAATGAGGTCAAGGTCACAGGCTTGATCCACATATGGCCTAATTGGCTTTGCTCCATTTCATGGCCATAGACCATACCCTGACCTCAGAAGGCAACCTTGCAAGTGTGTGCAGGGCTTTCTGTGCAAGTCACGTGTTCACTATTTATCCAGAAACAGCAGCCCATAAAGCAAATGTCTTTCTAGCTGTAGGTCAGTGACATCATAATCATATGTGAGAAACAACAATGTTTTAACACAGAATATCGTTAGTCTGAAAGAGTTGTCACAGATAAATAGCCGCTCTGTCTTCCCACTGCAATTTTTATAGAATCTCCTGTGGGTATGTCATTTTTATTTTCTGCCCTGTCCTGATAAATTTAATGAGAAATTCTTATATTTTTTGTCTTGCTGATAAAATGAGATGGGAAACTATATGAAATAACTAAATCTAGCATTCAGCATGGCTTGCACACTTCCATCTACATTAATTCTTCCAAATACTTAACAAACCTAATGAATGCATTTAAAATAGAAGAGTACCTTCCAAACACCAATTATTCTGTCTTTTAAATTAATAGCATAATCTGTCCAGTGACAGAGAGAAAGCACTCCCACTCACAACTGGGAATGAATTAAATGTAGGCTCCTCTCAGTTACTACAGAAACTGTATCACTTTAAAAGAATCAAATTTCATTTTTGTCTTAATGATCTCAAGAAAAGGTACTTAATGTTTTGGAACTCATTATCTTTTGTTCTTGAAAGTGTTCTATACCCTTAATTTCTTGAAATTACTTGGGATGACTACTTTAGCCCTATCAACTCCAAAACAAATCAAAGGCACTAGATAGTCTCTGAGATACCCATCTGCTTAAAAGTTTAAGTCTGAATTCTCTCTGAAACTTTTTTTTAAAAAACTGCCCTTTCTTTGCATCATTATTTTAGTACAGAATATCAAGAGAAGTCAAAGCATTCTGGAGAAAAAAATGACTTTTTCATAGGTCATAAAATGAGTTGTATTTGGTTTAAATTTTGTGTTTAAAAACAGGCCAATTGCTTTGTGTTCTAAACCTATTAATCCCAACATGTACCTCTGTCCATGGTGCTGACTACATGGGCTTTTGCTGAGTTCCAAAATCAGGGTTTTGTAGACTGCAGTCATTCAGAAACAACAACACTACAGCTTGGAGTTGTACCAGATGCATAACCCTTCAAAAAAGCAGTAACTAGGATACTCTGAGTAATAAAAGGACAGAAAATTTTACTTAACTAATATAACCAAAAAAATAGATATTAGAATTAAGACCAAAAAGGACAGTATGAGAGAAAAAAAAGGGAAGGCTACCATGGACAAGGAGTTGTGATGAAGAAAACTAAAAGAAAAGGAAGTTGTGGGTTCCCCTTTGCCCCATTGGACCAAGTGTCTCAGAGTTTCCTCTCTTTTATCTCATTCTTGATAAATCCTACTTTAACCTAAAAAAGAAGCTATAATCAAATGCTTCTGAATAGTTCCAGAATTATCTGAGTATTCTGTTTCATATGTCAATACCAAGAGCTGTGTCAATCTAGTATACATATAAAGGATATAGTTTCTAAACCTAAGGACTTCAGTATAACTAAAGAAGGAAAGAGATTGGGAGTATGTTAGCATATCCATGTATCAAAGATGGTTTTTGAGAAGAGATGTGCAGGGAAGAAATACTAAAACTAGTAACAAAAGATGTCAATAGGACAGTTTCAATGAACTGAGTTCACTAAAATATACATAGCAGGGAATGATGTTTAGAACAGGAATGACCAACACACCCAGACCCAATGGTAATGTGGAAACCAAAAATAAAACTAGAAAATCTAGTAGGCAAGACAGTTGTAATATTAAGCCTCTCTCTCAACACCACAGTATGAAAAAGAATTGAACACTAAAATCTAAGTAATAAGGAAGGGTAACACTGAAATGAATTCTTCTTCAGTGCTGCTCTGACTTTTCATGACTACTAAAACTTTAAAGGAGGAAGAGAATCACAGAATAGGAAGTAACTGAACAAGATTTCAGGTTCACCATAACCCATGTTTTGTGATATCTTGCTGTATTTACATATTCTCTAAATCCGTGCAAATGAGATGAACATAATGAAAATGTTCATGAAAATAGTTTGTAGAAGACAGCTGTGTCTTTTCATTCCTGCAGCATGTATCCCCTTGTACTTGAGAATATAAAATTGGCATAATATCTTTGGTATAATTTCATTGACTATTTCTGTATACACAAAAATTTAATCCAAGTATAGTTTTATCTAAATCACTTTCATTTTTGAACCAAAAGGGCAAAAAATCTAACAATGAATAGTGTCATTTCTAATCATCATGACCATTATTTTAGAGCCATCCAACAGTGTGAATTCTGGAATTGTCGTTCAAAACTCCCTCGGCTTGGTCAGGTTCATTAATCTGTTTCAGTCTCTGTTTCTTGATCTACATATGAGATGGCTTTATCCCACTCCTTGAAAAATCTATGTGAAGCATCCAGCACAAAGAAAATACCTAGCTGTGGAAAACTGAAAGATGTCAATAAAAGAGTGGCTTGCCTAAAAGTACCTATTTCAAGAGAAATTTCTTTTAAAACTTTTTGCTACTTTGGATATATAGTTTCACAAGAGATTCTGCCATTTGTTGTAAAGGTTTTTATAACAATTCTGAGCCAATAATAAAACACAATGGATCAACCCAGCAGGGCTCAAAAGCCTCAGCCAAGCTAGTTCTTACAAAAAGCATGTGCTGCTTTAAAACATTGGAAGATATAAGCTGCTTTTTAGAGAGAAAGTTTCTTGAAAATACAAGGTTAGGGGATTTACAGGTAAATGGCAAAATCACAGCAAATACAAAATAGCTTCATTATTAAATCCAAATACAGAAAAGGCAAGCGCCAGTCGCTTTGGCTTCCCTGCCGCTACAGATGGATGAGAGAGAGCATGGGGCCCACTTACATCAGATTCTCTGAATTTGACTACTCAAAGAAGTATCCTTACCTGCCAGCTTTGGTAATGATCATCTCAGTTCCAATGTCATGGAACCTCTTCCAGAGGTCAGCACACTGCAGCTCCACTTGAATCTCCTCCATGGAGGACATAGCGGCAGGCACAGGGCCCGCAGCACCAGAGGCCAGGTCAGTGTGGGTGCTGAAGGAGCAAGAGGTCCGTTCAGTGAGCACCTCGGAGTCAGACCCTGTGCTCTGCTCAGAATCTGTAGAACACACAATTGAGGTTGAGGTGAGAAACTGCTGAGCTATATCTCATGCCTTAATCTGAAAGGAAAAACTGGGCGGGGGGGGGGGGAGGCTTCAGGAGTCTGGGAAAAAGAAGGAACAAAAGTTGGCCTGAAGCTGGGACACTCCAGAGCACAGCGCTCTGGGTATTTTATTTTTTTTATGGTTTGTTTTTGTGATTTATAACCTTCTTTCAGGTGTCATGTTTCCAACATGCCATCTGGCATTTTAGTAAGTTTTAGCAACAGCTGAAGAAAATTGGTCCATCACAGGCCATATAAAGAGTACTAATGTCACTATGTTGGAGAGAATGCAGCCAAACTGGGGTGACAAAAATAAATGTTGTGTTAAAAGAGAATCACAGTCACAGCCGGTGCCTCCACATCTAGACTGCACTGTTTCACTTGTCCCTAACGGCATCATCAGGTTTCTTGACTCCTGACCACTTGACATCACTGTCCAGCACTAGTTATTTTAAAACACAGTTTTTCCTTCGCTTATCTACGCCTGATCATCAAACGTCCTAAAAAGTTAAGTGGGATCTTTAGAAGCACTTTGTCACATATTTGAACAAATGTTTTTTTCCTAAAAGTCTGGTCAGACCATCTTTGATGGGGGAAAATAAAATATCCGTGTGTTGGAGGCAAGGATGCAAGCATATGGAAAACGTTACTTGAGAAGGCTGTTAAAACAAAGAAAACGAATGATTGGTATAAGTGTGAGCAGGGTGATTCCAACAGGAAGGTGGGATGCAGAGACCCCAAATAAAAAGCTGAACTGAGCATGCTTAGCTGCATAGTCCTTTCCTGCACTTTCTGTTCTCATGATGTGTGGATGTATCCACATAAATCCATATACATGTGTTTGGATTTTATTATTTCTCAGACAGGACTCTAAGATTCACAAATGAGAGAAAAACAAGCAGTATGTCTTTCCTGAATCTCACTTACTTGCTTAGCAAGATGACCTCCAGTTGAATTCGTTTTCCAACAAAAAGTATAACTCCATTTCTCTTTAAGGCTGAATAAAGTACCACTGTACATATGATACATTTTCTTTATCCATTCTTTCATTTGTTGAGGGACATCTAGGCTGATCCTTAACTTGGCATCATGAATGGTGCAGTAGTGAGCATTGATGTAAAAGTATCTATGATTTGTTTACTTATAGTCTTTTGGGTATATACCCAGAGGTAGTCTAGTGAGATCACATGGTAGTTCTATTTTTGGTATTTTGAGGAACCTCCGTACTGACTTCTACAGTGAGTTGACCAGTTCACATTCCCACCAACAGAAAACAAGCGTTCTCTTTCCTTCATATCCCTTGCTAGCATTTGTCTTGTTTATAACTACTATTCTGACAGGAGTAAGATGGAATTTCAATATTATTTTAATTTATATTTCCCCGATGATTAAGGATGTTGAATGCTTTTTCATATGTTCATTGGCCATTTGTATTTCATCTTTTGAAGTCTGTCTGTTTAATTCATTAGCCCAGTTTATTGATTGGATTGTTTGAGAGTGGATTTTGAGGGGTATTTAGTTTCCAAAATCAATTGGATATTCTGAATATTAATTTTCTGTCAGAGATAGAACTAACAAAGACTTTTTCTCATCCAATAGGCCACATCTTCACTCAGTTAAATTTTTCTTTGCTATTCAGGAATTTTTTATTTAACACAATTCTCTTTATTAATTCTTGGCATTATTTTCTGCACTATTAGAATCTTTTCAGAAAGTCTGTGCAGTTGCCTATATCCTTAAGAGCCTTTTATATGTTTTCTTCCAGCATTTTTGCTTTTCAGGTCTTTGGCCCATTTTCAATTAAATTTGTATAGAGTAGAAGATAACGGTCTAATTTCATTTTCTACATATAGATATCCAGTTTGCCCAACACCATTTGTTTAAGAGACTGCCTTTTCTCCAAATGTATTTTTTTTGAATCTTTATCAAAACTCAGGTAGCTGCAGTTGTGAAGATTTGATTCAGAATTCCTTCTATTTTGTTAATATGTGTGTCCATTTTGTGGCAGGACCATGTTGCTTTGTGACTATGGCTGTGTAGTATAACTAGAAATAAATACTGTGTGACACCTCCAGCATTGTTCCTTTGAAGCATGACTGCTGTGGGTGTCCTGGGTCTTTGGCATTTCCACATGAAATTTAGAATTTTTTTTCTATTTTTGTGAAGGACATCCATAAAATTGTATTCATTTTTTTAACTTGTGTGTGTGTGTGTGTGTGTGTGTGTGTGTGTGTGTGTGTATCAGAGGGCATTATATGTGCCTGTGGATACCCAAGGTGACTTCAGAAGTCATCCTGGATTGTATGTACTTCCATTGCTTTACTCTGGGATTAACCAGACTCTGCATTCCAGAGCTGGAAGTGCAGACAGCCACCATTTCCACCTGGCATCCTCATATGCTATCAGGGAGCTGAACTCAGATCCTTCTGCTTGTGAAGTAGAGTCTTAACCTCCGAACCATCTTTGCAGCTCAGCATCCATGATATTTTAGTACAGATTGCATTGAATTGGTAGATGGTGATGTGGCCATTTTCACAATATTAATGCTGTCAGTCCTTCAGTACAACATGTTTTAGTATGTGTAGCATTTTTTTAAATTAAAGCAAATGTCTTCAATGACTTGTTACTTCTTTATGGTAAAAACTTTCAAACTCCTATTTGCTAATTTTTGGAAATGCATATATACTATCATTATCTAGTTGCCTTACTGTATAACAGAAGACTAGTACTTGTTACTCCTCTCACTGTAATTTATCACCCATCGATCAAGTTTCAAATCCATCCTTGCCCCTACTTTCAAGCTCTATTAACCACTATTCTACTCTCCATTTATATGAAATCAACATTTTTTATTCCACATATGAGTGAGATCTTAAAGTACTTGTCTTCCTGTGTCTGGATTCTTTTAGTGAGCATAATGTTCTCCAGTCCCATGTATGTTGTTGCAAATGGCAGGATTTCATTCTTTTTATGGTGATATAGCATTTCATTGAGTATATGCACTACATTTACCAAATTCTCTTTATTCATTTATCAGTTGATGGACACTTAGGTCGTTTCCATTTCTTGGATGTTGTGAATAATTCTGTGTTGCATATGGGAATACAGATGTCTCCTTAACATACTGATTTAATTTCTTTGGTATACACATAATGATTGGATTGTTACATAGTAGTTCTACTTTTAACTTTATAAGAACCTCTATACTTTTTTTTCACAATGGCTATATTAACTTACAATCCTACTAGCAGGTTTGCAGAGGTTTCTTTTGTTCTGTGTCTTGGCCACTATTTGATAGCTTTTGAATTTTTGATATAATCATTCTAACTGAGATAGATTACATCTGACTGTACTTTTCATTGACACTTCCCTGATCATCAATGATGCTGAATTTCTTTTAGTTCTCTTTTTTCATTTATTTTATTTTTGAGAGAGAGAGAGAAAGAGAGAGAGAGAGAGAGAGAGTCACAGGCACTGCGTGTCCCTGTGGAGGACCAAGAGTGACTTTGGGAATCATCATGGATTGCTTCTACCTCCTTTTTTTTGTTTCACTCTGGGATTTCCCAGCCTTTGCCCACCAGGGTCAGAAGTGCAGGCTGACACTACTTTTTCAATCTGTTTACTGGTAGCAAAAGACTTTTCAGTACTGTCCAGGATTTTCTGGGATATTAGTCCTTGGAACTAGTAAGAAAAAAGATGGATGAAACAGAATCATGTCAACCTCCTCATTTGCCTAGAACTTGCTTCTAAATATGTGAACAGCATATCCCATTCTTTCACATCCAAACTTGCTTCTCTTCCAAACCCACACATCATCCCTGGAACAGTATCCCACAACTCTGTCAGTGTCCACAGAGAAGAAATGTTCACAGAAAGCATTCCATTTTTTCTACTCTTTATCATCCATTACTTCTGAACAGAGTTAGGTTGCTACAGATCTAACCCACTTCTTCTGTAAGTGGTAAGTTTCTGCCTTACATTTTTAGTTTACCCATAGTCATTAATCCAGTTGGTATCTTCATCAAAAAATATTAAAGAGTTTTACAAATAGGTTCTGCATGTCTCAACATCTACCTTTATGTCTTAGACCAATTGAAACTATTTTTTAATCTCCTTTAAGCTCTTTTCTAAGATGAGAATGCAACTGGGTGGCAAATTTCCATCCTAGCTTGATTTCTGTGTCTTTCAATAACAAAAGTCATTGCAACACCATACTTCCAGCCACACACATAGATAGACTTTTTTTTATGGATTTTCAAATCCCATTTTGTTTCTATGGCATTTCAAGAGCTCCCCAGCTATCACAAATATTGTAGTTTGTTTTTTTTTTAAAAAAACGCAAATAATATTTTTAAAATAATCTTAACTTATATATGAGAACAAAGTTGTAAAAATTTCTTCAGTTCTAAGAACTGCAATTAGAAAAATACAGAAATACACACACACACACACATACACACACACAGGAAGTATATATCCTAAGTAGGGCCTAGAAGAAATTTTAGTAGATATATGATTTCTACAGTTCATGTACAAGAAAGGGAAGGGAGTGGCAGGTACTATCACACTTAGTCATAGTGGTAGTCCAGTCAAGGAGTTCAAAGGAGAACCATGACTGAAGAATCAGGGCACAGACTCTTCTCTTAATTCACCATCTTGAAGAAAAAGAGACTCAAAATGTAGTACTAAAAGGAACAAATAACCTGTTCTTATCATGCAATGAGAAGGGTGAAACTGAAGACTTTTAGAATCTCACACACATTTGAAGACTTGGAGAATGAGAGAATCCTCTCCCATACAAGGATATTCCAGAATTTGAAGAGGTATGCACTTGGGCATACCAGGTCAAATAAAGAAAAAGAATGAGAGCCCAGATTCCCATTATAGTAAATAAAGAACTGACTGTGGATTCACTAAAAAGCCACAGCTTCCAACAAGCCAGTCAGTAAACACCTATGAGCATATGGCCCTAGATTAGATACCACATAAATAATTAGAAACAGAATCCAGACCTTCAGAAATTGTCCAGTTAGTGTTGATTAATTATGTGCTTATTGAGTGGTTACTATATCCCCAGCTCTGTGTAGATTCTAAGAAATGCTATAGGAAGACTTCTCCTCAAGGTACTATAGGAATTAAGAACATTCTGAGCTAATCAGAGACTACTATGGATGACTGACATCCAGTTTTCTAGATCATTAACCAGTGTCCCATATCTCATAGAAGTCTAGGAAAAGAGGGTTGAAGAGGACTTAGGACAACCTTGGAGAACACAAGGCTACTAAAAAGGAATAGTTGGGTTTATAATGGCATGGGCAGTATTAACCTAAGAAAATACTTTTTTTCAGAAATAGCATTGTATCACTGGAAATGTTCTAAACTTCTAGAATCTAGTGGTCTCAAAGAATAAGATCCCAGAGACTTGAATTACAGATTGTAGGCACGAGCCATTCAGGACCATCCATTGAGAAACATAATCTTTCAAAGATCAAAAAAGCAAACAACCCAAAAACTCTGTACGTCATTTTATTTTCTTTTACTGTCAGAAATTTATGGGTTTTCTTCTTCAAAAAATAACCATTAATGGATTGGTGAGATGGCTCAGTGGGTAAGGTGCCTCTTCACAATCCAGGCAACCTGAGTTCAATCCCTGGAACCCCACATGGTACATGTATATGTCTCCCTGTCCCTTACAGTGTGCCTCTTCTTCTCTCCCAAATTAATTAATTTATTTATGTATTATTTAAAATAATAATTAGTATCTAACTTGAATTATAAGGAAAGATTCCTCTTAGAAATTTTAGTAAATCAGCAACATAAATGATAAAGTTATATTAAGAAAGTTATAGAAAACAAAATTTAGCAAACCAAAATTGGTCTACTTATCCCATGTAGTTCATAGGGTAAAACTGACTTTTCTGTTGTCCTTCAAATAGAGACTTTAACCACAATTCAGAGTCACTCACTTTCTGTCTCTACCTTACTTTGTTTTGATAAAATGAATATTATGGCATCAAGTTCCCACAAAAATATTTTAATCTGTGAATCATAGCAATAACAAAAAGCTTCTTAACTCATTTTTATACTTGTAGTATATTATTCTAACTAGTGGGATAGGAGCCATAGACTTTCATGTCTGTATTTTTTGAATAAGGACATTGAAAGCAAGAAAAAAGCAAAACATAGTTCTTCTGCCTCCTGATTCAATGACCCACTGTCCCAACTTCTTACTGGACCCAGCCAGAGCAGCTGACAACTCTAATACCTCCCAACTATTTCTACTATGCCCACGACTAAAATGGCTTCAACATGGTTGATCCTAACCATGTCATATAACAATTCTTTTGCCAAATGTCCTTAATCTTTATAGTATAGCATGTGCATGCTTCATTAAAGGTATTATAAAGTTCCTTTTAACTCTGATGTTTAATGGATACATTGAAAGCCTAGAGACCACCAAGACTAACAATAGAAAAGCACTCTGATAAGTTAAGTGGTTCCCACAAACATAAAATGCTTAAATCACATACACTTGGGTGTTATTGGATACTTTGTATTAAAATTAGGCATAAACCAACCAAGTGGAATAACATCCAATCTAAACCAATACATAAATGTACAATGGATATATATGTATATAGATACACATATGTGTCTGAGATAGTCTCACTCTATATCCTAGGAAGACACGGAATTCACTATAAAGTCCAGACTGGCCTCACAGCTATTCTCCTCCCTCAACTTTCCCAATGTTGGATTACAGACACAAGGCACCATATCCAACTTTAACCGGTAATTTGAAGAGTCAGTCATTACACAATAAACCTATGATTCTGCTCCTTGCTGGCAAGTGAAACTTTTGGAAGTCTCTTTGGGTCGCTGGGCCTCCATTACTTTGTTTTTGATAAGGGGTTTAAAAACACAATCCTGCTTTTTAAAATAATATCTATATCTCGATAAAACAATGTGCTGATAATGATTATGTTTTCTTTCTCATTTGGGACAGTGAGTTTATGAGAGCTATCCCAAAGAGTTCAAGTTTGAAACCAACAGAGAACTCTTGTGTTAGGCCCTCTACTAAGATTTTATATATATATATATATATATATACATGTATAAGTACAGTGCAAAAAGCATGAAGAGTTATTATCTTCTCATTCTAGAGTATTAATTGTAAGTTTAGAATTCATCAGTTCTCCTAAATAAGGATATTGGGTTCATGAGAATACATTCAATTCCATTTTTGTTTCACCAAACATTTCACTTCACATGGACCAGATTATATGTCAAGGACCAAGACAGAAACTATGTTCATGCTCCTAAGACACTCAGAATCCGGTAAGAAAGACATACAAAGAGCTTAAGAAAACTGCTTCAACAGAGGTATTTCCTCTCTGGTTTTGTCAAGACAGTCACTCCTTAGTCTAGTTTCTAAGACCCAAACTTACCAAAGCCAAGTGTTCTTCGCTGTCTCAAGACCCTTTTCATATCATGGCTGGTATTAGAATTTTATAACCCAGGCAAGTTCTCTCTGCATCAGGCCCAAGGAAAAGACCTCTGATGTGGAAACCGGTCCTGGGATGTGAAACTTCATCAGGTAACTTAGAGAAAACTGGTGAAAAGATTTTTCATGGAGCAATTCTAAATGTGGAAGAAGCAGAGCATTTTGGCAAGACTTGAGTACTGATGGAGCCCAAATTTGATACTGAGTCCTGAGCTTCAAAAAACTGACCTGTAACCCAGGTAGGATTAGACTAAAATTACGATGATAGCAAACACTTAAATGAGTATGTTAGAGGACTTCAATAATGGAATGGAGTCTCTGAGCTCTCCATGCCTTCCAAGTTCTATTTGGGAAAAGAGGGAGGTAACTTGATGCTGGCAATTCCTATGCCAATAAGCCAATTAAAGAGGCTAAGAGCTCTTATCTCTTCAGCTGCCCAAAGCACTCTCTACCTAACAATCCGCAGCTCTTTCAGTGATACATAGAAGCACAGCAAGGACCCAAGTCATCCCTAAGATGTAAGCCTTTTAAAGAGGCTTTACAAAGAAGTGACAGCAACCGTTATTTTTAATCTATTTCTTGTTGAGCAGGCAAACACTCAATAATATTAAAAAGTCCAACCTCTGAAGTGCCGGTACGCTCTAAAAGTAGAGGAGAAAGATGTAAGTGACACTACACGAAACACTTAATGCGTGTCACCTCATTTGCTTTTCACAGAAACTGTATAAAGCAGGCATTACCGCTGAGTTTTTTTATAAATAAGGAAAGTGAGCTTTGACATGAAGAAAAGGCTCTTCTCACATGACAAGGAAATGCCTAAGAGGAGTGTGTGTTACTCTCATACTCAGGCCATACGCATTCCACTATACACTCTTGTTCATTTTCAGAGCAAGAACTGCAGCATGGCCCCCTTTCCAAGTTGCTTAACAAGAACACAGCTCTATAGAAATGTTGTCCATTCTTTAACGAAAGGAGAAAATCTAAATGAGGTCAGGTAGGAATTTTCCTTTCCAAGCACTAAAATAGCTATATTGGGGAATATGCAATGTCTCCTTGCCAAGCTAACATCATTTAGTAAGTCAGAACAGGTGTGGAAGCCTCTTGTGCTGTAGGTCACTTCCAATGACAGACACTGAAGATCACCCTCAAGGTCAGATCATCCTTCTGCTGTAGCAAAATAAAGGAATGGGAAATGGGTGGAAGATATTTGGGCATTGAAATTTCAGTGGCATTGAAAGACAGCAAAGGATGCCAAAGCGATGCTTATTTGAATAACATTGAGCTCTGTCAGGCTTAGCTTTCAACCCAAAACTTTTTGATAATTCTAAATGTACATCTTTGCTCAAATAAAATTCAATGTTAATTAGATTTGCAAAAGTAGTTTATAAAAAAAGAAGCATCAGATTAGCAGATAACATTATGGCTAGGTCAAGATGACCAAGGAAAGAAACCTAAGAGATGCATATGGGTCCTAGATTTTCTGAAACGGTCTTAATTTCAGATACTTTAAAAAAAATCCCACCTAATTAAAATTCACAATATTCCTGATGAATGCACATAGATGAAAACCATCAAAAAAATGGCCACAAACCACCTGTAAATGTCCAACCTGAATACCTTAAACTCAAAGGCCTACAAAAGTTTATTCGGATCAGCTGGATTGTCCTCAGAAATTACCAATCAAATTTTTGGTGAGCATAGATCCTGCCCTGATCTTTTTTTAGGTGCTATTTTTCTTAGGTGAACTAACACATTAGCTCATCCCAACCCATTGTTCATTGACCTTTGCAACAATGATACCCCTCCCCCAACCTCCACAAGCACTCCAACATCAGCCACTGCTACAATTCTTCTTTAGGCTAACTATCTTGATTGTTTCACTTTCTGTCAGTTAAAAAGTAACCTCTCCTCAAAAGGCCTAGAAGTACTTGCCTTATATCTTCTTAGAATATTCCTAGTATTCATCAATAAATAAACAAATTTATGTTAATGGACTAAAAGGGAAGAACTAAACAGCAGATTTCTTAGCAACAAATATAACTTATCTGTGTTTTCCAGAGATAGTGTCCTTGGAGGTGTCGATTTCAAACATGGACTAGGACAGACATTTGAACACAGCCCTCATGTGACACTACCCTTCATGTGATACTCCGCAGACTTCCAACTGTACTCCATTTAGAACCATATCATGAAAACACAGACATCCTCTTGGGTAAATACAAGTGGTACAAGTCTAGCAACTGTATAACCTCTTCTGTAATCTGAATTTATCCATTCAGTCAGCCTTTATTTCTTTAACAAATACTTATTCATCATAGCCTGGGCCTGGTGGTGTGCAGGTGCTGTGTGTCAGATATGACCTGTGCCCACAGAGGTCTACAAAATACTTCAGAGAGTCAGGGTAAGTCGACAGGTAAGTCCAATACAAGTAGAAAACTCAAAACCTAGATTGCCACCTGGATCCAAAGGTTTGGGGTCAAAAAGATGATATTATAGAGCTGACCTCATCTCTCCACAGCCATTTAATCTTTAAAAATTAGTTTCATCATTTGTAAAATGAGTCTATCATTAGCATCTATTTTATGTTTTTTAATCTTCACTCTTACACAAATCACACATGAACACAATGTATTTATGTCATTATGCCCCTTATTACCCAATCTTCTCTCCCCTCCTTTTCCCATTGTAAACTTTCTCCTTCCCGCCCATGCTCTCTCTTACATTCATATCTTTCTGTGAATCTGGCCCACCAAGCTTTGTCTAGGTTACCTGTACTGGCACGTACCAGAGCACTTACTGGATCATAGATGACAAAGCAGTGGGCATAGCATTGAGAAAGGTAGCTGCCCTTCCCCTATCCAGCATTAATTTCTAATAGTCTCTCAGGGTGCTATGTTATCTCTTGAGATCTTCCCCCCTTTCATGGTGAGGTGCTGATAGACCAAATGTTGTTCATGTCTTGGTGGACGCAGTCATAGCTACAATGAGTTCCTGGGTGCATCACCCATGTAATATCTAAAAGACACTGTCTGAAAGTACTATCAGTACCCACTTTGTAAAAACTTTTATTAACAGTTGACAAGATATATATATATATATATATATATATACACTTGTATATATATATATATACACTTACATAAATACCTTCTCAATAGAAAACAAAGATCTGGATCTAATACTACTACTATTCATGTATTCTCACCCAAAAGAAATAGCATGCAAATGCTATGTGAGTTTGGAGGTGAGAGAAATCTCTTCCATCTCAGATATCTTTCCTGAGCCTCACGAAGAGATGCAGAGGCAGCTGTCAAGGAGAAGGAAGACTTCTAGGAAATAAGAATTTTATAACAAAGGCATGGCAGACAAATCCAGCAGACATATTTGAAAAACAGCACGCAGTGTAACCCAGACCTCACCCTCCTGTATCTTTAGTACTTAGAACATGGTTTGGCACCTACTATCCCCTCAATATAATGTTACTTGTCTGATGAATGAATGAAATGTTGTATGTTCAGGATAAAACACACAGGCAAAAAGAGTTGGGAGGGTGTCCTGATACCAGATGAAGAGTCTCAGTGTTATTCCTCTGGTCTTCTTCAGAAGACAAACGCACCCCTAGTAGCAAGGTGCCTCCATTGCATGCTCGCCCCAAGCAAAATCCCTATTAAATCCCAGGGTTGCCTCCTGACCTCACAGCCTGGACTATGACTGGTGCTGCACACTACCACATCTGACTAGCTTCAAGGCATCTAGAGGTGCAATACTGGGTGAGCTCAAATTTATAAGTCATAAGACCTGGATTTTTTGCCATCTCTTTAATTAGCATGTAATTGGAAAGTTCTCTAGTTAATAAGGAATTGGCAAGGTCTGACCTTAATCCTTTGGGGGCTTTAAGTAATAGCAGTGAGTCCAGCCACTCCTATGAAATAAAAATCACAGCTGAGCACTCAAAAAACACTCACTTACCAACTCTCCTTCATGAAGCTGAAAAGAGAAGGTGCCTAAAATAGATAGGAGATCTGGTCCTACAAACACTAAGTTCAGTGGAGCTGAAGGAGACACCTGATGAGAAAAACCCTCCTCCTGTGGTGACGGAATGGCTCCTACACAGAAAGCTTCTGTACCCAGAGATCTTCCCCACATCCCTGGGGCCTATGAGGAGGAGTAGCCATCATCAGAATCATGATGGTGCAAGTGAACTACCTTTTTGGAACCACTTCCATCCCAATAGAATGAAAAGATTCCAATGGCTACCAGCAAAGCCCCTGTAAAATGAATTCCTCCTATCATTTTGAAAGATCTGTGTCTTTCTCCAATCACTTCCCTGTCCATCTCTGTAGGAGAGAAACTCCATGCCCTTTCAAACAAAGAAGAACATATCCCAACAACTGGCAGGTAAAATAGAGAACAGAAAAAATTTCAAAAGGTAAAGAACATACTTCAGGATCAGGAGAAAAAGCTATCAAAATGGAAGTGTTAGGAGAAATGGTAAAATGGCAGGACAGAAATCAAAGAACAATAGACATGCTGCCTGTGAAAGGATGCTTTGTGAGTATCTACTTAAGTGATATTTGCCTAGTCACGGACCAAGTCCAGAAGATGAGAAAAGAGTGGACAGACTGCTGAGAAAAGGACCCCTGTAGGCTCTTCAGTAAGGAAAGGGGTCAGGGAAGCAAGCTCCAGTCTTGGATATGCGACCTAGGCTGAAGAAGCAGACAGAACCTTGGTCCTGCCATACAAGTAAAGAAAAAGAAAAGACCTGGTAGGAGGTGTCCTCCTACAAACCCTGTCTCCAGCTTGTCAAGAGCACTTGCTCTTTGCATCAAGACAAGGAAATATATATTGAGAGGGATAGAAGACTCCATAGTGAACAGAGGGGATCTGAGAGTGAAAGACCTACATTGCAAGTGAGATCTTCAAGACTTAGACAAGACAAAATGTCCAGTGCCACCCACCCAGAAGTATTAAAGAAAAGACAAGAACCCGAGTCTTTCTGACTCCAAAATCTAACTCACCCAACATTTCACCTTCAGATATCATAAAGTAAACAAGACATGGCGGTGTGCACTGGAATCCCAGCGTGAAGGAACCCAAGGCCAGAAACCACAAGTTCCACGCCAGCCTGGGATACATAGCAAGATGAAAGCCATGCATATGGGTCACATAGCCAGATGAACGAGGAAGGCAGGAAAGCAAGAAGGCAGGAAGGCAGGCAGGCGGGAAGCAGGCAGGCGGGAAGCAGGCAGGCGGGAAGGAAGAAGGAAGGGAGGGAGGGAAGGAAAGAGGGAAGGAGGGAGGAAGGGAGGGAGAGGGAAAATAAAGATGAAGAAGAAGTTAGGAGAAGAAAGGGGAAAGGAAAATGAAGGGAAAGGAAAAGGGAAGGAAGGGAAGGAAAAAGGGAAAGAAGAGGAGGAGAGGGGAAAGGAGGGGAGGGGAGGGGACGGGAGGAGACAGGAGGGGAGGAGAGGGGAGGGGAGGGGAGGGGAGGAAGAAGGGAAGACGATAACCCTCAAATCAAATGTTTTGATAGCAAAAACAAGTTCACATTGTGGGTACAGGACAAACATTTAGAGACAAAAAATATTCTGAGTTGATACATTAATTAATAATGTTGTAATTGTATTTACAGCTCACTGACCCAGCTTAAGACACTTGAAAAATTTATAATTCCACCCTTGCCTCTCATGTCCCTGAGCCTGCAAGGAAAGCCCATCTCTCAAGTCTCTCTGATCTTTCTTTTCCACCTCCTAAGATCCTCCCCAAAAGAGTCACTGAAGATGTCTAACCCCCAGGTGGACATTAGGTAATGCTGGAGAAGCAGCAAATGAAGTCGGATAGGAACTGTCCAATACTGTCTTGAAGTGTGGAAGACAGATGGGAGAATCTCTGAATCGACATGTCATTCCCAACTCCATCCCTGAATTACATCCATTCAGTAATCTGTACCAGGTGGATCGTTCCAACCTGTTCCCCAGCCGACAATGTGGCTAGCACAGCTTCAGGTTTTCCCCAGGCCTACCTACCTTGAAGGGTCACGATGACCTTTGAAGAGACAGTGCCCTCCAAGTATGTCAGCAAGTCAGAAGCTGACAGCTTCTAAAATAGCCGTCATGTCCACGAGTGTCTATTGCCCTCTGAAGGAAGGTCAGTGTCGCTGTGGCGGCATCTCCTTGCCAAAGTTACTCCTTCCCTTCTCCCCACAAGGCTCTGCACTGCCACTCCCCGTGCCCAGCCTGGGAAGGCTTTGCGCAAAGAGACCATGGCATTTAAACGTTGTCAGAGTTCCCACTTCAACTCCACAGTGATGCCAGTTCAGCATCTGTCATGATGACCCAGCCTGAACTGTATTTAGAAGCTTCAGACATGGCACCATGTTCCAGCCTGGCTCACAGTGGCAAGAGATTTCCTGAGCACCCGGGCTTGTGATTCAAGCACCTCTCCTTCTGCGGAATGGGGGTCCAAGTGACTTACTGTTAATGGTCTGTTCACTTCTTGGGAAGAAAGCCTCCTCCTATCATATAATACTATTTTTTTTAAAAAAAAAAGCATACATTTGTATTATGTTTGAAATTCATATCAGGAAGAAAAGAGAGTAATGAGAAAAATGAATCAGAAAGTGTAATGCTCTGTTGGCAGACTATTTGTGCAAAGATGAACTTCCCTAAAAAGATGCCCCAGGAGTGCTGAGAATCTACCAGAAACCATCAATGAGTTACAGCAATGATTTACCTTGAAAGAGACAGAGATAATAATGGTCTTGGCAGCTTCTAAACCTATCTTAAAAGCAGCACAGTAGAGTCTTGTAGTAACTACAAATTAATTCCTTTAGTGATAAAAGTCTCCACTTGATGAAGCTGACTGATCATGCATCACACTGATTGAGTGAGCTCTCATTTTGCAGAGTGAACTAGGTTCTCATTGCTGATCGATCACTGAAGAAGGGAAGATTGACCCCTAAATTCTTCTCCCAATGTCCCTGACCAGATCCCTTAGAGACACCCTGTCATTTAAAAAGCATCAGTGTTTGGCCTCTCCTCATTTCTGGGCAAGGAACCAGCACTCAGAGAATGTGGTTTTGGGATCACAGCATCTAATCCATCCGAGGATTATTTCCCCTCTACTGCTCAGATGCGTGTGTTAATCATCACCTCCCTTTGTTCTGTAATAAATTCAGCCCTGGCTAATTCCAAGCCTCTATGCATCACTGAAGTTTAAAGATGGCGTTTTGACAGGTCAGATATTTAGAACCAGTGGACCACCAACCAGCCAAAAAATTTTAAGTAGTTTTAAGAACATATGGAAATAATTTTTCCCAAGAATTCACAAGTCTGGAAGATGAGATCTTATTGATGGCATATGAACAGCTGTATGTATTAAGGTATTACTTTATATGCTGCATTCTATATATATGCTCAAATTGGTTCAACAACAAATACAGACTTTCTTTACTATGCCAAATATTATAAAAATGTTATCAGATACAAATGAGTGTCCAGGATAGGATTTTTTTTAAAAAGCAGCACAGGACTAAGAAAAGATTGCAAGTAGATGTGCAATAAGCACCTTTTAAACATTCAAATATTGGGCTGGCTGGCTCAGTGAATAAAAGCACCTGTATGTGAGCTCATTAGCCTTAGATCAATCCTCAGAGTTCACATGGTGAAAGGAAGTAGCTGACTTCTGACAGCTGTTCTCCACACATGCACCATGACATACATGTGACTGTGTATGCTCTGTCCCTTCTCTTCCAAAGAAATAAATTTAAAATTTTAATGTTATAAGTGAAGCTAAATTAAAATTCTAATGTTACAGGTGAAGCTATTTTATAGAAATCAGATATCCTGCTTTATTTTATTTTTTAGTACAGTATCTTATGTAGCCCAGGCTGGCTTTGAACTCCTGATCCTGTGTCTCAACCTCCCATGTGCCGGGATTACAGGTGTGGTGACCCTGCCCCACAGGCATTTAACTACAATTGTCTCTAATGGAATTGAAGTGAATTTCTGTAAAAAGAAAACTTATCCCATAATATAGTAAGTTCCAATTATATAAACTAGGCTGATAGTAAGCTAATACCAACAAATAACTTTGAGGGTTATAAGTCAGCTGAAGTTATAAGTTAAATTTATAAGGATTTGCATTTTTCTCAGAAGAGAATGTACAGAATGCACGAGATTTTGTAAGAGGTTGTTAACTTAAAAAGTCCATGGAACACCCTGATTTGATATGATTTCTTCAAAGGGGTACTGGGGACTATTTCTACTGAAATGTAATATTCCCCATAGTCAGATATTTAGAATGTATAAAACATTCTAGATAAATCAGTTGAAGGGCTGGTGAGATAACTCAATGGGTAAGATGTCTATTCTCCAAACCTAGCAACCAGAATTCCATCCTGAAGTCCACATGATGGAAGGAGAGAACTGACTTCAGAAGCTGTCCTCTGACCTCCACCCATGTACCATGACATGCATGCACACGCTTTCTCTCTCTATCTCTATCTCTCTCTCTTTCTCTCATAAAATAAAGAAAATAATTTAAAAGTAAAAAGGTAAATAAAATAATAAATCAGTAAAGAACCCAACAAAGAACATTTTGGTACATCTTAGTTTGAAAAAAAAAATCCAGTGAGATGATTGTGCTTCCCTGTTGGTAGGAAGTGTTTATTTAAGGTCGTCTGAGAAGATCTCACCATCTCAATCTTATTTTTATGGCTCGTTCACCTTCATAGCAACCATACACACACACACACACACACACACACACACACACACACACACACACAAACAGGCTAAATAAAAATCCACAGCAGTTCCTTTGGGGAAGTCAGTAAATAAATATAGTATAATGGGGCAGGAGGGGCTTTTTTTTAGATTCTCCTTTCACACAGACACTTTTCTGCTCCTCTCCCATGTTGCAAAAGAACATCAGTAACCCAGAAGCACCATTATTGGCAGGCTGTTTCTCCTTACGCGTGCAAACCAAGCTTGCCGGTATGGGACACCTAATCCAGTTTCTCTGTCAGGAAGATGTTCTCTGGCAGTGGTCTCTGAACCCAGGAAAGAAGCCCCTACACTGTGTTCCCTAAGGCTGATCCTACCTCTGGCTCTGAAACCAACAGGCAGCTCCCTGGGAAAAGCTTGGTTCATGCCAAGGCTTTCCTAAAGGCCATGGCAGCCAAACCTGCCAGACCAAAGAACATTGTGGTGAGCTCAGTTTGTTTGCTGCTGAGAACCTCCTGCCCACACAACTAAATGTCTATTTTTACCACCTGGTGACACCAAAGATGTTCTGCTGTCATTAAAGTGAATGATAAATAAGATCCATTCTGAATTATAGGTCATTAAACTGTGAAAAAGACGCTGGATTCAGAGTCTGAAAGCAGAAGTGTAAGCTCCCATCCTAACTCTTTGTAAAGCTGTCTCCTGCAAGAAGCCATTCACCCCTCCAGAGGGCTTTGCTGACCCATCTGTGAAAAGCGGATAAGGAATGTTTGCCCAGCTAGATGAGTCACCAGCAGAGTCCAATCATGCATCTGAAAGCACTTAGCAAACTGTAGCTGCTTACAAATGTGAGTTATCAACATGGCAAGTAGTTTTTCAACTCACAACTTCCCAGTGTCCTCCAAACATTGTCACGTCCAAGTGCAATGCCTATTAGAGACTAAGAAAACTGAGGCTCTGGGAAGTACTGTGGTGAAGTGAGAAGCCCTGTCAACTAGCTTCTCTGCTCTCATCCATGCTCACTGATGTTGGGAGATTCATTTTCCTCTTACTGAGTACTCTTGCCTGGTATTTAAAATGGAGATGATCATCGCTTGCCCCTGTGAGACGAAGATCTAGACAAAATTATCTCCCCAGCATCTGGTTCCATGACCTGTGATTCTGCAAGATGTAAGTCTGTCCAGGGTTATCTCTTGGTAGAGACTAGTAGCCAATCCTGCTAACCAACATACGGGCTTCCCTTGCTCCATTGGCCCCTGAACTGTGACCTGACTGTGTCCCCAACTGTGACCTAGTAGAGACCTTCCAGTGTACAGACAGTCCCCCCCCCATGCAAGGTGCATTTTGCTGTATTCTGAATCTCCATTCGTGAATATTATAGCAATTATTCACTGACCAGGAAAACTGTCCCATTACTCAATGTGAAATATGCAGATTATCCATCTTTAAATGCTGAGATTATGGGGATATTAACTCTACAGCATGCCTTTTGGTGTAGAGATCACTAGATTTATGTGGGATATTTATTGAGATCAAATTACCTTACTCACTCTTAGTAACAGGAAGCTTTGCTCAATGTAAGGACAAAAATGTTCTAGATAGAAATCTCATGGGGTTCCAGACCTGCAGAAAGCAGGCTTACAGCTCATCGCAGGTGAAATCCAAGTCTATGCTCAATATTTGTGTCCCTTTTCTTTACTGGATCTTAACACACTTCACTTCTCCTTCCTCCTACATTCTGTTATGACAGGACTTCATGCTTTTAATTTTTTTGAGATAAGGCTGTCTGTCTGTAACACTAGTTCACTATGTAGCCCAGGCTGTACCCTTACTCTCCCAAGTGCTTGGATTACAGGAATATGCCACTGTGCCTGGAGTAGATCACATTTTTAAAGGATCTTCTGAAATATGATGCCCAGAGAAAGTGGGCTTCTGTATCCAGTTTTTCCCTACTGATGTCTAGAGATATATGTGCTACTAACTTAGTTCTTAGAGAAAAAAAGAGAGAGAGAGAGACTGCAACAGGTTTGTTATGTCCTTAAGCTACTTATGAAAGAGTCCCCTGTCATTATTTATAATTGAATTGTAAGATAATGTGATCCACGCTCAAATATATCCTCCTAAGCAGAGATGGCAAATGACCTTCAGTATCTAAGTCAGCTCTGATGGTTTGATGGTGGCAGCTGAGAACACAGAGTTGAGAAGGTCAGAAGGAGGATTGCCAGACTGATTAATGCTATCTGACAGGAAGAGAAGCATGGGAAACAGCAGCATCTCTGTTCCACAGTCTCTATCACAGTCTTTCTAAGGCTCCTCCTCAAGGGTTGCTGCACCTAATTATCCTAAGTCTCCTTTACCTGCTCTCAGGGAATAAAGTCCATGATGTCACTGTCCATGTGTTATTACTTCCAAGTGGTCGAGGTTGTCTAGGAGCCTCGGGGAGGCCACTAATCTTTCTCCTCTGGCAAGCAGGTCATCATGTTAACAAACTTCTGCTCTGACACAGTTGTAGCTTTAATGGTGAACTAATGTCTTCGTCAGTATCTGTGCTATTTCACACTTCATTTCCTCCCCAACACTTGGATGAAAACCATCCGGACCTGGTGATTTACTTTCTGGGAGTTTCTTTCTAGTGCCTTTCCTTCTCTGGGGATGCCACGCAAGCATTTCCAGGTCTCCAGCTGGGGAACACCCAGTCTTGAAACATCGGTGTGTGATCATATCATTCAAGGAAGCCAAAGGCCTTGCCAGCCAAACTGGCCATGAGGTGAGGCCCTTAGCAGAGGCCTTGGAGTCTAAGACTCACAGAAGCAGCTGCTATACTTCCTGCCTCTCTGTCAGTTCAGGCTCGATGATTCAAGGTGGTTCAGGCTTTCTGCAGATTCTCAATGAGTCCCAAAGCCACTTCAGAGCAACATAGATCTTAAACTTCTTTCTCTTGGCATTTATTAGTAGCAATTAACTAGCCAAGATTCTCTGAAGATTATTCTCATTTCTCAAGATATACCTGACTTAAAATATCTCCTAACAACTGGCATAAGAAAAAAACAACCCTTAGCATGAATATTCAATAAATACTTTGGTTTTAACTTAATAAATTCTGTCTACATGGCATGGTTCAGCAGAGTATGCTAAAGTCTGAAGTGGATGTGTTACAATTCAACAGAATTTTCACTGAGCTGTTCTTCAGCGATGGAAAGTACTTCATTCAGAGCAACCTAGGGGGACTTAGGTATGCACAGCCTGTGAAGAGACACTCCTTTGCTGACTTGAGATCTATGGCTTCCTCAGAGTAGGCTCAGGTCTGACTTTTCCACTCCAGTAGACAAAGAAAGCATTAGGAAGGAAGACCCAAGATGGCATCAGTTAATGGACAACCATGAGACTTCATGGGCATCACTTATATAACCCTGAGGAAGGAACCTAAATTATATGGTCTCGTCTGTGGTTTTCAACATAATTTAAATGAGACTAAAAGGCATATTGAACCATTAAAGTATTTGCCAATAGCAGGAAATGAAAGTATATAGGAAAGAAATTCATGACCAGGTGGCAATTCCTAAAGAGGCCAGCATGAAGTGCAATGTCATTTTGTCATTGTTGTTCTATTTTTAAATGTATATCTGATATTCATATCTTGATGAGAATTACTCTGTCTTCACCATGCCAAAAATAATGTTAGAATGGAGTTCAAGGTTATTCAGAATGCCAGGAAGAATTTGAAGACTATCCTCAAGAAAAATAAGTAGGCTGAGGGTTGGCTCTGTTAGTAGAATGTTTGCCTGGCACACGAAGCTCTGGGTTCTTTTCCTGGTTCCATGTTGCACATCTGTAATCTTAGCACTCTGGATGTAAAGGCAGGAAGGGAAGAAGTTCAAGTGTCTTCCTCAGTTGCACAGAGAGCCAGAGGCCAGCTTGGGACACATAAGACCCTGTCTCAATAAAAGAAACACAAAAACAAGTCTGGGTATATAGTTCAGGGGTAGAGATCTTGCTTAGGTATATGAAGCCTTGAGTTGACCTCAGCAATGCAACCAATCAATCAATACATAATAAATAAATTACTGAAATAAAAACAGGAGAAACAACAGTTTTGGTTTCTCCAAACTCACTGGTATCACAGTGTAATAGTACTGATTTTTGTATTCCTCACTGGAGGAACAGCTGGGTCAATCTAAACATCTGTGTGATATTGGTTCCTTGTTAGTGAGGCAGCAAAAATAGGGAAGTCCAGCCTATCACGGTGGAGCTCTGAAAAGTCATGGGCACCAACCACCCACCAAAAAGCAACATGTGGCAACTTCCATACTGCAATCCATTTAAGCTCATGAGAACAGATAGAATCATTACACGATTCAGGGGCCAAACTTATGCAAAAAGAAAAGAATATTTCAGAAAACAGATCACTAGAAATTATAAACCACTTACATGTGTAATAGCCTAAGATACCTACTCTGGAAAAATGAAATGATCCTCCTGAACTCAGAGGTTAGAAATCACACTCAACTGTCAGGTTACCAAAATAACAGGGAAAACACTGATCGCCCTACAGTATGAGATTCACTTCCCAATTGACTAGCAATTCTAAATTATTAGAATAGGCCTGCATTCATTACTCTGAAAGTACACACAAGTAACAACCAAGTGCCATTACCTTGCTCAGGAAGCAGGGACAACTTTCCGCTGAGGAATAGGAGTAACCTGCAGCCCCAGACTTCTCCCAGCTGGACAAGACCACAGAGGTCTTCTCAATAATAACAATATTAACAGCCACAGGCTGCCAACCTGAGACTGGTCTGTGGAATCCCAAGCCTTGGCCCTCCCCCTCCGACTTGCATGGCCTCCACAGGGCCATTGAACCCTCCCTGTGTCATTAACGTTCACCTGCTACAGCCACAGGAGCTATTTTCTGCTTTGCTTCCCAGTCTCCTTTTCATCACACCATCATTCCTAAATGCAGGTAGAAAAAAAATCTGAAGGCTGTCAGGACCCTGGAATGAAATCGCTTTCTGCCCTCTCCCCTCACAGTCCACATGGCACACTGTGCAAAACCACCTTCTTTAGATAGGTCCCTTGGGTCTCTGGCTCCTCCTCCATTCCTACAGACAAGGTTAAGTCCCTTGCCTGCATGTTCCCTGATGCAAATGAGAGAGGACCTAGTGTCCCAGCATGCTGGGAATCTAGATGGGACCCTCAGCACTATCAGCTTACAGGAGGGTAGGGCTTCTGTAGAAGATTGCACAGATAGACAACTAGGCTATAATTAAACAGTAACAATAGCTTTCTGTAATTAAGACCATCCGTGTCTTCAAATTGAACCGAGACTCATCTCTCAAATCTTTGGAATGTGCGTGCTCCCTTGTCTCACTCGGGATACTTACAAAGAGTAGCAACCTTAGGGACAATATTCATATAAGACCTTTCACAGCTCTAGGGCCAACCCTTAGTTCAGGAGTCTCATTCCTCTTGGTCCTGAACACATGTACTGAGGCAGCTAGGAAAAGTAGGGCTGAGATTCCCCAAAGAGTTATTCATAGGGAGCTCCAACACATAGCTTGTATACTTGTCTTCAATGCTGCAAGCTAACAAGAACATTTCCAAAGCGAAGAATCTACACCAGGACCCACAAATAAAAGAGTATTCAGACATTTCATTTATTTGAAATTCTGCTGACTGAGAAAATGAGGTGGACAAAGCTATCAGGAGAGATTGCTCTCAGCCAGAGGCCTCTACCGCTAGAAAAACCTGTGCTTTCGTTTTTAGATCTTCCCTCGGCTCAGGCCTCTTTCAGTAGTTTATAAATAGGAAAAGCAGCCTCAGAAGCAGGCTGGGAGAAAGGGAGCCATTTCCCCTTTTTGTTTAATATGTAAACTCAATTCTGACATCTTTCCATATTGCCAGGGACTGGTTTCCAGGGAAAAATCTGTGGCTCTAGCTAAAAATATTTCTTTTGAGATTTTGTTCTATCACTAAATGCATTACAGGCAGATATTTTTCCCAGAACAGGATCTTTAGCTGGGCCTCTGCACCTTATTCTCACAAATGAATCATTGAGTCTAACTCACTCTGAATGCCCCCTTTTTGTTTTAACCCCCTGATTCTGTCAGGCAGTCAAATAGTAAATGCAAAATATAGTACAAATATGAAAAAGAACATAGAAATGAAGAGATAAAGGTCTGAGAATGCAGACAAGTAGTGGAACCTTTGCTTACTTAGCATGTGCGAAGCCCTGACTTCTATCCCCAGCTTCACAAATAAATGAATAAACAGATGGAGACATAAAATAGAAAACCTAAGAGAAATACAGAGACTCCGCCTTCCTTCTTCCCAGTCTCCTGTTACCCAACACTCGGAGTCTTGGTATCCTCAGAACATATATCATTACAACTAGAAGGAAAGATAAGGATGACTTACTCAAAATTCTAATTATAAAACACATTTTAAAATGCAGTAGCATTATTTCAAAACTCACAAAATAAGATGTCAGATGAGACAGGAAAACAGACAAAGAAAGGCCAAGTGTGTATAATACGTTTGATATTACACATGTGGGAACTATCTGAAACCCATGTCTTCCTAACCCACAGATAACTTTTTATGCACAGGGCTGTTTCAAGAATTTTTAAGTGCATTGGTCTCCACTCAAGAAAGTAATCTTTTCATTGTGTGAAATTTTAAAATGAATATTGATGAATACTTTTTTGCCCCTTGCAAATGTGGAAATTATTTCAGAAAATATAAATTAGTTCAAAGTATACTTTCTAAAATTACAGAACTACAGGGTTGTCTTTGTTGGTAATGAGAGCAGACCCAATCTAAACATTGCAAATTGTCTATCAGGGCCTTTAGGCCCCCTCTCTCAAAAACTGTCAATGGGGACAGCAAGATGGCTCTGTGTGTAAAGGCACCTGCTGCCAAGCTTGATGATCTGAGTTCTATCCTCAGAACCCACATGAAACCAGCTCTGGCAAGTTCTTCTCTGGGCTTCATATTCATGTCATGGAATGCACGCATGCACGCATGCACACACATACATACACGCATACATATACTATGATTTTAATTAGTTAGATTCCATATATGACCACCTAAAAAAACAGTCTAATGAACTATTTTGCAGCAGGCCATCAAAGTCCCAACCTGCCATCAAAGTCCCAACCTACCATCAAGTCAGGCAATGGGAAGACAAAATATCACAAACCAACAAAGTCAGATCTCTGAAGGCCAAGGAAGCCTAAAGGAGTTCCCCCACTTGACTTGCCAGACAAAGGATCAAAGGAAGCATGGAGTAGGTGCAATATCCCAGTGCTGGAACAGAGGTCAGATGTCTGGCCTTTTCCTGGCTTTCAGTGATATTGAATACACCAGATAAATTAAGATCAAGGCACAAGGACAGCTCTAAAAGCACCAGCCTGTCCCCGGGAGATCCCAAGAGCAGAGCTACCATCTACCAAGAGCCAGATCTCGTCCTCACTTGGAAGAATGCCTATTGACTAGGGATAGATTACATGCAACAATGTCAAGTCAAAAGCCCTTCTACATGATCACAGGAGGTAGCAAATTCATCAAGAGCATTCATTTGGCCAAGGAAGATATTTTAATTCAGGGCAGGACAAAGTCAATGGAATTCACTATGCCCCAGTTGCTGATTAAACATATGTGTATGAAGAGAATATGATTACCTGATATGGCAAAAACCTCATATGCTCATAGAAAAATCTGACCCTTTAACTTAGGGCAACCATGGCCTACCAGCAAATCTGAAAAATAGAAAGCTAATAGCTCAAGCCAAAAATCACTTTATATTAGAGATTTGTGCAGTAGAGACACAAGGACACCTCAGCTGGGTGTTCAGAATGACTTGACAGATACTTGTTCAGTACGACCTTCAGATTGTACCAACACCTGCCCCCCCCAAAGAGAGAAGGTCCTGATACCCCCCCTTGGATGAAACAATGACAATCTTTTGAGCTTTTGGCTTTGGAAACACAGAGAATGTAAGTAATATTTGCACAGTCACAGACTATACGAAACTGACTCACATAGTGGCATTAGAGATAATCTGGATTATGGTTTTTACTTCCATTTAAAATGGACTTTCAAGGCTGGAGAGATGGCTCAAGAGTTAAGATTCTGCTTCATAAGCAGAAGGTCCTGAGTTCAGATACCAGGTCCCATATAAAAAAGCCAGGTGCCAACAACTGTAGTCTGCATTTCCAGCCCTGGTGCGCACAGTCTGGGAAACCCCAGAGAGAAGCAGAAAGGAATTAGAAGCAATCCAGAATGTCTTCTGAAGTCACCCTTGGTCCTCCACAAGGACACACAGTGTCCTCTGATACATACATGAGAGAAAGAAAGAAAGAAAGAGAGAGAGAGAGAGAGAGAGAGAGAGAGAGAGAGAGAGAAAGAAAGAAAGAAAGAAAGAAAGAAAGAAAGAAAGAAAGAAAGAAAGAAAGAAAGAAAGAAAGAAAGAAAGAAAGAAAGAGAGAAAGAAAGAAAGAAAGAAAGAAGAGAAAGAAAAGAAAGAAAAAGAAAGAGTAAGCACTTTCACAAAGGTTAACAACCCTCCTTATTAATTTGCATCTCACACATCCCAAAGCAGTTGGGGGGCTGCTCCAGAAAACCAGTCAATGAATAATTGCCAAAAATGTACAATAGGGAACGACAATAAGTATAATTCAGGGTCTTATTCCCCAGAGTATTTACAATAGTGTGCAGACAGTGTGGAAATATAAAACTGTTGGACCAGGAAAAACCTGGCATGTTTTTTCTGCTGGGATCTGGAAACGCAGCTGTCAGAGCATTCAAGAAGAGCTCCCTACACTGTGGCTGCAATAAACTGAAAAAAAGTTAAAGAACCACTTAAAGTTAGTCTTTTCTGCTTTAGTTGCATGCGTGATCCTGTCCTAGGCTCCAAGGACCATTTATGGCAAGTGAGGGAGTCTGACCCTTTGGCAAAGCAACTCACACTTTCCTGCCTCCTAGAGAGATCTACCGTACAGGGATAAAATGGCCATTCACCTGTAGGACTGGCAAACTGGCTCAGCAGGAAAAAAACTCTCACTTCAGAAGCCTGACAACCTGAGGTTAATCCCAGGAACCCACCTAAAGGCGAAAAGGAAGAACCAGCTCCAAGAGCCTTCTGACTTCCGCATGTATATTGTGGTGCGCACACCCACATGCGTATTATACGCACACAATAAGAATAATCAAAAACAAAACAAATGTTTAAAGCTCATCTATAAAATAGTCTGTCCTTCTGAGCAAGGGAACAGAGTTCAACCTGGGTCTATACAGCCTCTTAATTCAACGATTATGAGCTGTGAGTCTTTCCTGCCTTCTATGACCGTAACCACCTCAGAAATGGTACCCACATACTGGGGTGCAGAGTCATACTCTCTTGTATGGTATTTGCCACAGCTTTGTGAAAGTGCTTCTTGCCTTTTCTACCAAAGTGCAAAAAGAGGGCCATGTTTTATGTAGTAAAGAATTAATGAGAGCTGAATCAGCAAAAGTAGACTAAGCTAACAGGAAGATTTATTTCAACTTTTGACAAACTTAAACTACTTTTATCAAAAATGATTTTGATTTAAATAAGAAAAATGATATATCAGTATAGCTGTGTGAATCACCCCTAGATGGACAATATAAAACGTCATCACTGTTGCTGCTCCACAGTGAATATTGATGCCATCTTTCTAGAACTAATCTATTTTTCTCTTTACTTACTTCCTTACTTATTTGAGAGAGAGTGCACACATGTATGTCATGGCACATGAGTGAAAGTCAGAGGACAACTTTAAAAAATCAGTTCTCACTCTCCACCATGAACTCAAGTCACCAAGTTTATGCACAGTCACCTTATCCCCTGAGCTCTCTCAACAACCCCTACTCATGTCATTTTATAGAGTGTTTACTATACAGTGAGCACAAGCCATCAGCACCATCAGCTTTTCACAAGAAACCCAACCCATCCTCAGCTAGAAGAGCCTCCCATGAAAAGAAAGCACTGATATGTTTTAAAATATACATATTATGTTCTTGGAACATCTTGCCATAGCAGAAGGTCAGGATGTGTTTGAAGAATGATTATGTCACAAACAAACATATAAAAATGACTTCGGAAAAATCCATTCACCCCCAAGTCAGGGGCCACTTGCTTATCAGATATCAGTAACAGATTATGATCTGTTAAATAAAATGGAAACCCATTTGGTCCACAGTAAGTAAATGAGTATAGTCTAAATGCAAAGGATAAACTGCTCCTTATAGTTCAGATTAAATTAATAAATACAGATGGAAAAGTGGAGGCAGAAATCAGAGGATACTAAACCACATAAATGAATGTGATTAGGAACAAGAGGAATAAAACATCTCTCTGTGAACATGCAAGATGTGTCAGTGTGTAAAGGAGTTTGCCATCAATCCTAATAACAACCTCAGGTCAGTCCCTGAAGCCCACAGGTGGAAGGAGAGATCTGCTTCCCACAAGTTGTCCTGTGACATCCACATATATACCATGGTACGCATGAGCCTATGCACATATAAATAAACAGCAATAAATATCTTGAATGTCTCCCCATAATTATCCACCAATTTCAAAATGTAAAAAAATACTTTTACACGGTGAACTAGCTGACATCATATAATCAAATGATCAAAGTTAATATCGCCAAAATTGGAGTAAAATAAAATCAGAAACTTTTACTATGGGCCTGGAGACACCATTTCAAAGATATTTTTACCAAAAATACATGATCTAAGTGTAAGCATGAGGTATCATCACACAAAAGCCAAATCAATCTGGTCTACAAAATAGCTCATAGCATACTCCCCCCCCAAAAAATAAAGAACAAGGTCAGACTGGGGAGATGACTCCATGGTTAACAAACTTGCCATGAAGCAAAAGACCAGAATTCAGACCCCAGATCCCACATACGATTCTGGAGGGCAAGGCAGCCCACGATAATTCTAGCCCTGGAAGGCAGAGCCTGAGACGTCCCAGAGCAAGCTGGCTAACCAGACAAGCCCTAATGGCCTGCTCTGGGCTCAGAGACCCAGGTTCACAATAGTAAGGTGGAAGAGCAATGGGGAGATCCCTGAAATCATGCTTGGACCTCCACAGGCACACATGCTCAAGTGCACGCATGTATTCATGCATGCTCACCCGTTCACCCATGTGCACACCCACCCACATGTAAACACACACACACACACACACACACACTTATCCCAGACACACATCTATGAAAAAAGGAAAAGGAAAAAATAATTTTTGAAAAATAAATACAGGCTTTGGATAAGATAAATTGTGCCAACATACAAGATGTGTAACTTATTCACAAACGATCTAGAAAACATTTGTGCGTGTGAATATATGCACCCAGAATGGCCAGTGGAAGAAGTTACAAGGGATGTCAAGTGAAAAGGTATAGGAGCTCCTCATACTGCTCCCATAACTTTCTTATAAATTTTAAATTATAGTGAAATTTAAAAATTAGAAAATATCTAATAATTGTGGAAAAATAGCCAAAACATTTTGAAAAAAAATGAACATAGTAGTATCAGAGAAATCAATAGTCTTTAAGTTGGATTAAATGTCATGTTACTGCAAAATTTCAGAAATCACAACAAAACTATCTTATTGCTGAACTCCAGCTGCTTAGCCAAGTTGAAGATTCTCTGGTGCCTATCTATGCCATTCACATAGGAAATGTGGAGAATCCAACTTATTTATAGACCATTATGTTTGACTAATTGTTGAGAGACAGATGCTATGTGAAATACAAACTACCCTAGAACAACAGAACTGTGTTGAAGATGCAGTCATCCACTCTTTAAGATAACTGAGACAGGGAAGGGAATGGAGAATGCGATCCACTGAGCAGACAGACTTCATCTCTTCAGCTCAGCATAATCGATAACTTAGCGAAATGTCTTATCCCAAACTTGGGAGTTAGGATACCCTTACAACAGGAAGACTAGTGTGAAGGGAGGAAGAAACTAGCCTGGAGTAGGAAATTCTTCCATCAGTATTTCATTGTAATATTTCTAAAAGGCAAAATGAGCACAAAACAATTTATGAACAAAATTACCAAAATATTAAATAAGATAAAAACAATATTGAAGACTGTTTTTCCCCCGAAGCTTGCATGTCAGACGCCAAACCTCTAATGTGACCATTTTTGAAAATGAGTGTTTAAGGAGTCCTTGAGGATTAGATTAAGAGGATAGGGTTCTGGTCTGACAGACTCGGTGTCTTTATACCAGAATACACCAGAGCACTCATGTTCTCTTTTTTCACCATGTGACATAGGAAGAAGGTGGATACCTGAAACCAGCTCCACCAGACACTCTTCCTGAATTTTCAGCATCCGAAACTGGGAAAATAAAGTCCTCCTGTTTAAGCCATCCAGTCTAATGTGTTTTGTTATAGCAACCCAAACTGACTGAGACAAAGGGTCAATATTACTAGTTTTCCCTGTTGTTTCAGATCTCAATATCACTTGAACACTCTGATATTTAGAGTAGATTTTTAACATCAATTTGAGTTTTTTTTAAAAAAAATTTCTTTAATATGATGATAAAGTGAATTTGCCTTACCCTGGTCCCAGTTTTAGAGTTCTCAGGCTGAGGTAAAAGTGTTCTTTTATCTCAATATCCTCACACATCCCTGCCTTCCATAGACACATAGCCACATGCCTATGGATAAGCCTGGGTTGGTGTCTAACATAAAGACACTCAGATTCTTGCTGTGTCTTCTCATGATGCAAACATATTCTTCTGTGCATCTTTGCATAAAGTCACTAATTTCATCAGACCAGGATCCCCATACACTCCTTCGTTTTACCCCATGATCAGATATTGTCAGATGCTAATCAATTCCCTATCAGCTCCACCTGATTTCCCACCACAGGGAAAGCAGAGAGAGAGAGAGAGAGAGAGAGAGAGAGAGAAAGAAAGAAAGAAAGGAGAAGAAAAGAAAGAAAGAGAAAGAAAGAAAGAGAAAAGAGAAAGAAAGAAAGAAGAAAGAGAAAGAAGAAAAGAGAAAGAAAAGAAAGAAAGAAAGAAAGAAAGAAGAAAGAAGAAAAGAAAGAAAGAAAGAAAGAAAGAAAGAAAGAAAGAAAGAAGAAGAAAGAAGGTAGGGGGGGAGAGAGAGAGGGAGGGAGGCAGGGAGGGAGGGAAGGAGGCAGGGAGGCAGGGAGGCAGGGAGGGAGGCAAGAAGGGAAGGGAGGGAGGAAGGGAAAGGAGGGAGGAAGGGAGGGGAGGAAGGGAAGAGAAGGGAGGGAGAGAAAGGAGAAAGGAGGAAAGGGAGGGGAGGGAAGGAAGGGAGGAAAGGGAAGAAAAAAAAGAAAAGAAAAAAGAAAAAATATTGGTAGAACACAATGCTCAGTATTCCAATATTAGTATGTCTAATTTGGGAAGAAAATGTCTGAGCAGTCATCGAATGGTATAGCATCTTCCATTAGATAAATAGATGATAGGAAGGCAGGTAGAAGGTAGGTAACTTGGTAGGATAGTAATTAGGTGGCCAGATAGGTAAGTAAATTGGTAGACAAGTAAGTGAGGTAGGTAAAAGATAAGAAGGTAAATGCACCTTCTCAATAATTTCTTTGGAGTAGAAAGAAAGGAGCTGTGGAAGGGACAGGAGGTCAATAATTAAATGCCTTCTCTGCTCCAGGGCCCCAGCTAGCTGCTTCCCACATCCTCCCAACCCAGGGCGCTGGGTCATGGAGGACACACTCTGCTCTTATTCCAGAAAGAAGAGCGTGTACTTATAGACACCTGCAGGAGAACATCAGCTCTCCCTTGGAAAGCAGAGAGTCAGGGGTTCAAGCCCTCTGCATCGAAACATAAAACGTACGTGCTGTCTTGAGCTGATGTTGGAGAGATGAAGCCCCTCCGTATTCCCAGTACCCGACCTCTGTCAGCACCACAGGCGGTCTAGTCTTTGTAGCTGGAAAAAAAAAAAAAAGCTCTCCGTCCTCGCCAAGTTGAACTGAGTACCTGGAGTTATCGCTGGGCAGCACCTGGTTCTACTCCCTTTCCCCACCCAACTCCTAATCACTTTGGCACTTGGAGTACTAGCAAAACAGAAAGCTTTATTCATATATTTTCCAGAATGGCACCAGTCCTACTCCAGCCCCCTAAAACATCATTATTAAGCACCGAGTAGATTTGATTCAATGAGCCACAAAGCTATGTACAGATTGAATTAGAAAAAAAATGAAATATGAACACATATACATATCTGCACTGAAGTTCTGTCTGAAAGCACCCTGATTGAAACGGGAGTTAGGAGCCAATTCTCCCTCTCATACAGACACCTGGAGTGTGTTGCAATGATAGGACATGTCCCGGGCAGCTTCCCCGGGAGGAGAAGCCCTCAATGGATGCCAGTCTCTCTGACTCTCCCCTGTACTCCTAGAGAAGGTTCAGCAGCAACTTGGAAACTGGCAACACACCTGCAGACCTGTATCCTGGCTGGAGAGAAGCAAAAGGAACTTGGAGTAAGAGGGAATAAAAGGAAGAGGGAAGGCCCAAGCAAGAGAGAACGCCTGGCAGAAGCCACAAGTTTTGAGTGAAGTGCAATGGGAGACCCCCAGCTATTTCTGCCTCTACAACTGGCAGCCTCTCCATCTTGCTGTGTTTATGGCCTTGACGTGACTTTTTGCCCAAGCACACCCGCTAGGCTTGCCTAGTGCTGGAAAATGTAGCCACCTTCCACCCAGTTTGGGTTTCAACTGATTCACACCAGGAAGCTCTGGTTTCCACAGCTATGTGCATTTTTGCAGCGGAATGGAAGAAACTGGATCCAAATCAGACCTAGGGAACACCTGCAGCACTTCACTCACATTTCATCCTTGTCGCCAGTTCCACCATCTCATGTGTGTGTGTATTTGTGTGTGTGTGTGTGTGTGTGTGTGTGTGTGTGTGTGTCTGTGTGTGTGTGTGTGTGTCTGTGGTATATATGGACACACAGAGGATGCAGTCTCATGTGTACACATGTGAGGGCCCAAGGTCAATGTTGGATGTCTTCCTCTATCCATCCCGCTTTGTATTTTTGGGTTTCGAGACAGGGTCTTTCACTGACCTATGGCTCACTGGTTGACCACACCTGGATCCTCCTGTCTCTACCACCCAGTGCTGGAATTGCAGCTTTTTATGTGGGCATCAGAACTGAGATCCTCATGCTTATACAATGAACTCCTCTGTCCACTGAATCTTCCCCTACCATCCCATCACATAACTTTGAAGGCAATTGACTTCACAGTCAGACTGTGTAACCCATTTTCCCCAGGCTGTAATGTCCACAGCTGCCAGCTTCCTAAGACCCCAGAAGAGGGAGCCAGTTCAAAGCAGTGCTGAAGTCTGCACAACACAGTAGGGTCACCAGGAAACCACCCCCTCCAGGAGGAGGGGAAGAGTGCCGGGAAGGCATGCCAGGCAGAGAGCACAAGGTTGTAATTTATAGGAGATGACACAGCCTCCCAAGCAGGTTATTGAGTGGGCCAGCAGTTCCCGTCGGGGTTGGAGCTGTGTGTTCTAAAGCTGAGAGGGTGTGAGGAGACAGGGACAAGTGGCCACTCTGCCTGTTGCTTTGAAGGGAGGAGGGAGGGCTGTAACTGAGATCTGGTCAACACAGCAGTGACTCGAAGTGCAATTTAATCATCCTGGACTTCACCCAGCCCATCCTCTTGGTGTGAGAGAGGAGCAATTTGTTATTTCTGCTGTCATCGACGCTGGGAGGCCGCAGACAGAGATCTGCAGGCAGCAGGAGCAGGAAAGACTGGAGAGAAGAGGGGGATGGTAGTCTCTTTGGGCTGAGGGGGGACAGCAGGAGAGTAGTGGCTCCCTAGAACTTCCTTCATCCTGCTTCCTGCTTCGAGGAATCCTGGGGGCAGTCAAGAGATGAAAAACAACTTTCTGTGGAGTATCTCGCATGAGGGGTTGGGGGGAAGAGAAGGGAGGGAGGGAACTGGTGCACCTATGAAGTTTGTATGAGCGGAGACAATAAAAAATGTTAAAAAAAAAAAAAAAGCAACTTTCTGGCTCCCCTTTCCCAACCCAGACTTAGCTCATAGCTTCTGTCCATAATGTACCAGGACCCATCACCTGTTTTGTGTTTATCCCTCCTTGTGCCTCTAGAGCCTAGTTCTTGTTGAATGAGCAGAGGTTATATCACTCTGGTGAAAGAGAGCTCCATGCTCTGCAGTGAAACTGAAGGGAACTGCTGTGTTTCAGCTCAGTCTCAATGTCTGAGCCAGTTGGGGTGAAGGATCTCTCTTCCTTGGGCCAAAGGATCAGCATTCTAAGTGCATGAAGAAAAGGAAGGTACCAGATGAATGGCCCAGTTCTCTGTTTCACAACTTCTTCAGTCCCACTCAAAGTGCAACTTGACTGTAGGGGCATAAAAAATTCCAGAGGCTCCATCTCACTGGATCCCCTTCCCTTACAGGGAAATAAGAGAGGCCTAGGGAAGAAAAACCATCTTCCCAGCCTCTTATCCAGTTCTGGCAGAGCTGAGAAGAATGATCAGCTCTTTCCCATCATTACCTGCCTCACTTCTGTGAACATCACTTTAGAATTTAACACATGGAGTACTTTTTGCTGAGCTTTGAGAGAGATGCAAGGAAGGTTAAGGACATCCCTGTCCTCAATGTATGTCTAACTTAAGTGGCTGCAGCAAATGCCAGTCCTTCCTACATATTCAGATGATGGTAGTGTTTTGTTCCATGGGCTTAGAAAGCATCTAGGTTAGTAAGAAAAGATGCAACAAAGCTTCACATCAGCTCAGAAATATAGGCGCATCATACCAAAGGACTCTCAGCTCTAACCCAAGTGATAAAGTACAGGTTTTACAGCCGCATAAAATACAACCTCTCTCTCCCTTTGCACAGCCAAAAGACATATTCTGACTTCACATGGATCCAGTAAGATCGATGCCAATTGGACAATGCCAACCATGAACCACTTTTGTGTCAACTATATAAACTTAGGAATGGTTATCATGTAATCAGGAGAAAAGGTCTCAAAAGCAGAGATATTTTCCATTGATCCCTCAACTTCTTTAAAACTAAAGCTTTTGGGGCCAGAGAGATGGCTCAGGGATTAAGCCTCAGCCTCAAAAGTAAAAGGACCTGAGTTCAGATACCAGATCCCACATAAAAACTCCTAGTGAAAATGTAGGTGGTCTACACTTCCGGCCTTGGAAGGCAGAGCCTAGGAAACCTCAGAGCAAAGCAATAAGGAGGTTGAACAATCTGGGGTGATTCCTGATTTTACCATCACATCTTCAAACCCTTGACTTCAGGGACTATGGTCCTGTGGGAGGTCCTAATCCCACACACAGTCTCTCTTACTAGCCAATTCCACCATCTCCTCTGTGTGTGTGTGTGTGTGTGTGTGTGTGTGTGTGTGTGTGTGTGTGTGTGTGTGTGTAGGAGAGGGCGCTTGAGTGTGTGCCTGCTTTCCAGGAAAAGGAATGAAAATTTTAAGGGACCACTTTTCAGGAAGGTATGCCTACCTGGCATGCAATTAGGAAACTCATAGAGAGAAGCAACGTTGAGGCAGAGAAGTCCATCCATCACTGAGAAAACAGGCATACTCCACTGTCATTCTCCTTCAGCTATCCATCTGTGCCACCCCAGCAAGGTTCTGGACACCATGGAGCACAGGTGAACCATCTTACAGTACCCTGAATGTCTGGGGCAAATAAAATGATAGCTTTGATCCACCGTGTGTTTTGAATTGATAAGGGAAGAAAAATGACAAAAGGTGCAGTGGATGAGAAAGAAGAGCTAGGGGCTTGCTTATCAACACTGAGAAGCCTAGATTCTGACCTGCACATTTCTTATCCTCCCCCCACCACCACTACCCCTTGCTTTAGTAGCTTATTCACGTAGTACTGACTGACACTCATGGGTGGCTTAATATAATTTTTAGAACAAATCTTTAGAGATAGCGAAATGGAAGTTAGACGAGGTGAAGCAAGCTGCTCGTGTTTGCAGATCAACTAAGAACACGGTCATGATTCCAACACGTGTTCAGCTCTTACAATCACCCTCAAAAACTCTCAGTAGTTCCAAATCCCTGTTCAATAATCCCGTATACCTAAACGTTAAAATCTTCAAAGCAGGTATGTTTCTCACTCATTTATATATCACAAGTGTCCAGAAAAGTTGCTGAGTTCAACATAATGGACAGCTCGTCTAAGGCAGGCCTCTTTCAAAGTGAGTTGGTGCACATGTGCATGGGTCAAAGGAAGCTTAAGCAGTGAGTCCAAGGCACAGCAAGGCTCTTAACTGCACACAGCCATGTTTCGGAGTAAGGTGGCAACAGCCAGCTGGAGTCGACGTCTGGGTCCCCTCCAGGCTTTTCCAGCAGTTCCAATTCTTTCCTACTACAGGAAGGGATAAACACCCTTCATATATTTCCTGTCACCCCCAACTGCAAGGGAAACGGTAACGCTAATTAGTTGCAACGGGGTGTTCATTTCACACAGGTCTCAGCAGGCTGCCCTGTTCTTCTTTGAAATGGTCTGGAAACAGCCTTGATTTTAAACATCTGAAGATAATTGAACCAAAGTTGCACCCAAAAGCTCTGAGTAACATGCCTTTTAGTCTCTCCCTTGCTAATAAGAAATAGTTGGTGCCATTTCTTATTTCGACACCTTGAAAGCCTCCGGCAATAGACTTACACCCCAAGATCCTAAGAAGAATAAGTTAAAGTCATGATTGGTAAGAGATGGAGAAGCAGGGAAACCGAAGAGAATCAGCAAAACCCTATGACTGCTTAAAAGGAAGAATGAATGGCCGTGGAAATCTGTAAACATGAGCCCCATATCTGGAAAAGATGGGGAACCTGATGGAAGAACTGAAGAGTTATGATAGACCTCAATTTGCAAAAGTTCTTCAAGGACAACAATAGCACTCAGCCACTGTGCAAGCACTTTCTAGTCCATTGTTAGCAAGTAATAGGAAACTAGACAGTCATACACCATAGCTAGAAGTATAAACTGAACACGCCACATGGAGAGTGATTTCCAATGCCCATCAGAATTCTAAATATCATAACTTCAACTGTGCAATTCTGTTTCTCTAAAGTATTTGGCAAATGCTAACAAGACAGTGCCTGAGGTAAGCACAGAGCTTTATTTCAAGGAACAAATGAATGAAAACACCCTAAAGGCTTGTTAGAGTTAAGTTTCAGATAAGATCTCATGGAACCATATGCTGTGATACTTTCTTATTCTTCTTTTTCCATGTTCATGTGTATGGAATGTGCTTATAAGAGTTCACATGGGGGTGGACACAGGTATGTATGTGTTTGGGTGCAGGACTGCATATGTGTGTGTGTACACATACATATGGAGACCAAATATTGATAGCAGGAATCATTTTTGATCATCTTTCCACCCTTACTGTTTTGAAGCTGTGTCTCTAATCAAACTCAGAGCTTGTAGATAGGGCTAGACTGATTAGCCAGTTTGCTCTGAGGATTCCCAGTCTCTGCCCTAGGGAACTAAAATTACAGTCAGATTGTCACACATACCCACTATTTACATAGAATTTGGAGATCCAAACTCTGATCCTTTTGCTTGTATGGCAAGTACTTTAATCATCTCCCCAGCCCATACTGTCTGACTTTCAAAAATGAAGAAGAGAGACCTACAGGACTTTTTACAATCTCCAATGCAGTGGTTCAAAAATAAAATCATGGAATGCAAAGATCTACATGTATCGTATCATGATTTTTATTTCATTTTAAAGGTTCTGTGTGTATTGGTATATGTAGATCACTCACATACATCACACATGTAATAACTCATATAAATGAGCAATGAAAAAGAAAGTAGTAATGAATTTATTCTGAAATGAAGGCTATCAGTTAAGAGTCTTAGAATGGAAGATTGCTTATCAGTCTATACTTTTTACTGAGTACTCCTTTAGTTTGATTTTCTTTAATCTGTGGGGATTTGCATTCATGTGCATGAGTGTGGACACATGTATGTCATAGCACATATATGGAAACCAGAGAACAACCTTAGGTGTCAGTGCTTACCTTTCACCTTACTAGAACTAGGGTCTCTGGTTCTGCACACCACATATATTAAGCTTTCTGGCTAAAAAGCTCTAAGGGATGTTCTTACCTTTGCCTCTCAATTTGCCATCAGATGTGTGGGTTTAAAATGTGCCGAACTCCATCCAGACTTACAGGAGTTCTGAGAATCTGAGCTCAGGTCTCCTTCACATCTGTGTAGCAAGTGTATTATCCACTGAATCATCTCCCCAGTTTGAATTTTTAATATGTGTACAGATTAACTAACTTGTTAAAAGTGTACATAAAAGTAGAAATAAGCAATTATCAGCCTTTTAGAGGATAAAAATTTGGATGCTATCATGGTCATCTAAGGCATAGAAATGGGACTAATACTTTAATAGAAAGAGAATAAAACTTGTCCATGGTTTAAGCTCTGATTTAGCCTTCAAGTGAAAGTCTATAAATGCAATTGCTACACAGAAATGCTACAACAGGTGCAGAGGTCATCAGAGGCTCAACACCAGCAGGAAATCTAATGGCCACTGTCACACTGCAGGGGTTTGATAACAGGTGTGGAACAAGTTCTCCCAGTTCTGCCAGGAAGAAAGGCTACACAGGTAAACATTCCAAGATCAGAAAGATTGGCTCCTTTAAAAGACTGAAGGATGAGGGTTAATATTGAATGAGGTAGGAAGGAAAGCTACTTTCCTCAGTGATATATCCACTGGTATCATCCATTCTCCAGCAAGTGTCTACCCATATGCCATTAAAAGCAACACTGATGAAACTCAGAGGGCCACACATGAACATAGGAAAGAGACTGGTTGAGAAGAAGGTTCCTAGTGGGAAAAGAAGGGGGAATGGGTTTGAGTAATACATGAAAATAAAATATATTCATTGTACTCATGTATGAAACTCTAAGCCAATAAAAAAGTTACTAACGACAAAAGAAAAAGCTAAAGGAAGACTTCCACAAGGCCGAACATTGACCCTTGTAACACTAGTATAAAACTTACTGCACAATTTAGAACATAAAACAGTATTTAGTTCTCCCCCAATATATCCTTTAGCCTTCTTCCCGAATGGCCCAGGGTAAAGAAAGAAGGAAACATAGAGGTTGAAAGTCTTAGTGGGGAAGCGTGTCTCCGTCCAGAAGGCTGTTCACTTCTCACTGTGACCTTGGCCAAGTCATCTTCACCCCTCCCCCCTGTATCTAAGATACAATGACTACTAGTCACATTTTTTATGGATTTAAACATGATTGCTAATGTGGTTCTTCCATTCTAGGACAAACAGTACTTTCAGAAAATAAACTACGCAAATGCAAAATGTTAGCAGGATTACACAAGTGATCTTTTTGGTGGAAAGCCAACAAATTGTCTTAATTTCCCAGTCAGTTGGATCAATCAAAACAGTTACTATGACAACCCACACAAACAAGAATCTAAAATGTGATTGATTCATTTATTGCCACACATATTTATGGAACACTTCTTGGAAAGCCAAAGTGATATAAAAACTAGACAGGCAAACAAAAAGGCCTCCTGGGCTGAGGAGATATTCAGATTGGTTCAGTGCATAAAGCATTTGCCACATAAGTGTGAGTTCAGATCCCCAGAAGCCATGTAAAAGTTGGGCATGTACGGAGGTCATCTGTGATCCCAGGATTCAGGAGGCAGAGACAGGGGATCCCTGGATCAAACTACTCAACCAAAATAGCTGATTGGCAAGTTCTTGGCTTATTTGAAAGATCCTGCCTTGATAAATGAAGCGGAAAGCTAGCAAGGTTAAGATTCAAGGTCAACTTCAGGCTTCACATGAATGGGCACCTGCTCACACACATGCATTCACACACACATGCAAACATGCATGCACACATTCAAAAAAATTAAATAAAATAGTCTCCTGACCTGAAAGAAAGACAAGATTGGCTGAAGGGGCTAGACATCAATAGTCATGTTCTAATCCCATTACTGCAGTATTCTATTAAGGGTAGAGGGCAAGTGTCACATGAGAAAATGGGGTGACCCTGTAACACTTGCAATTTTGCTGTTCATACACAGACTCATCAAATATTAAGATACACAGACCAAACACAATTGCTCACCATACTGCACACTAACTTGCTGAGGAATCTGCAAGTTATTAGTACTAATTTTTTATAACTGGATGCTAATCAACATGTTTCCTTCAGTATTGTTTTGACTTAGTGAAGCCCCTAATTGATTAATTCCAAAACTGAAAGTCCAAAATAACTTAATAATTTGTGGTTATTTGAGATTTCACAATGGTAGTAGAAATACTGTATGAAAAATGAAGACATGACCTGTAACTAGCAACATCATTAGGCAATATTTCTATGAAGATGATGTTAAACTGTGTGTTCATTTCCACAGAGCTCAGGTTTTCTGTCCTCTACGTGCGGAATCAAAATGGCTGCTGTATTCCTTCAAAACAAGAGTTTCTCTGCCCACTCAGTGAGTCAAATCCAACAGTCAAGTGATGGACAGGGATGAGGAGAAGATTAAACTGTCAGACTGCATGAAGAAATAGTAAAAGCCACTCAGACCAAAGAAGAGTTTAACCAAAGTTTGTGCTTTTAAACTTGAATTGCCTTCAATGTGATGTTCCATTTAAATCTAAATAGCCTGAGTTGCAAATATTGGGCAGAATTCCCTGAGTTAACCTGCATAAAATTAAATTTAATTCTAATTTAATTCACTTCCAGAATGGTGTTCTTGTTGTCAACCTTAAAACCCTGAAGGAGTTTCATTTTCCATGACCTCTGTAAAATAACAAGTTGCATTTGCCACAACCAGGAAAACATTCTGAGCCTCATTTGCCTAGGGAGCTTGTAACCAGATATTACTTACCACCCCACATGATTTCAATAGCCACAAATCGTTCCTATTAAAACAAAAGTAATCTTCTGACATGGCTACAAGGATGCATGTTCTCAGTTATGACATTTGTTTGGGTGCTGGTAGAACTGTTACCATAGTCTTAAAATCTTAGATTCCACAGCTCTTCCCAGCCCATTTTCCTCAGGCAGTCCTAAGAAAATGGCATTCAATAGTGGCTTCCAAATTGCACTACCCAGTAAAATCATCTGAGAGTTTTTCTAAAATACGTATTTCAGTTCTTCCAAGACCACCTGGGAAGAGTCTTTGTGGGTGAAATAGCATACCCTTCAGATACATTAAGTGGTGAGCCTAACACAGGCGCTTGTAAGTTCTGTGCTGTGCTAAGAACGACTGTGTGAGCAAATCAAAAGAAACGAATTGGTGTCAATGAGAATATGGCCACTAGAGGAAATCTGTGTATGCATTAAGATGATATCAAAATATTAATATTGGGTAGAGGAGATTACTCAATGGTGAAATTGCTTGCTGCACAACCCAGAGGACTAGAGTTTGGATCCCCAGCTCCCAAGTAAAAATGTTTGGTGGGCCTGGCAAAGACCTACACTTCCAGCTCCAGAAGGTGGAGCCTGGGAATCTCCAGAGCAAGCTAGCTAGCTAAACTAGCTCTCTAAGCAAATTCTGGTTTTAATTAGAGACTCTGCCTAAAAAAATAAGGTGGAAGAGTGTCAAGAGTGATTCTCAATGTCAACCTCAGGCCTACACACACACACACACACACACACACACACACACACACACACACATGCATGTGCTCATAGTTATGCAACTACCCATACACACATACCACACACATATACATATGAAAATGGAAATAGGAAAAAGTTGTATTATATGTAATGATAATACTGTCCTTTGGTCAGAAAAGTCAACTGTTTTTGAAAACTACTCAAATATTAAAGTACTTAGTAAAATAACATTGTTACTGAAGTATATTTTGAAATGTCCCAAGAGGGTTAGAGAGATGGCTCAGGGGTTAAGAGTCTATTTTGCTAGCAGAAGGTCCTGAGTTTAGATCCCAGGTTCCATATAAAAACATGAGGTGGAAATGGAGGCAGCCTATACTTCCAGCCTTGGTGGGCAGAACCTGAAAATCCCAGAGCAAAGCAAAAAGGAGGTAGAAGCAATTCAGGATGATTCCTGAGGTCACCCTTGGTCTTCCACAGGGACACACAGTTCTCTCTTACACACACACACACACACACACACACACACACACACACACACAAAATGAATAAATGAATGGATTAATGAATTAAATGTCCCAAGAAGTAAAAAGAGATAAAAGATAGATAGATAAAGATATAGATATAGATAGATATAGATGATATAGATAGATAGATATAGATATAGATATAGATATAGATATAGATATAGATATAGATATAGATATAGATATAGATATAGATATAGATATATATAGATATATATGCTGGTCAGGTCCCAGAGCCTACATGGTGAAAGGAGAGAATCAACTTCTGTAAGCTATTCTCCAACAACATGCCTGCATTTGTTCTCTTTCTCTCTGTCTCCTTTCTCTCTTTCTTATACATGAATAAATTATAAAAATTAAAATAATATATAGCATTGGAGGTGAATGATTGTTTGAATGTAAAATGTCCCTTACACAGGTTTGAATATTGTTTGAAAGTTTGTTGTGCTATTTCAGAGGTGAAAGAACCTTTAGGAGGCAGAGTTCGCTGGAGGAAGTCAGGGGGGCTTGAGGTGTGATAACAGAGGCCCCATTTCCTAAGTTCCTAAATTCTCTCTCTCTCCTCTCTCTCTCTCTCTCTCTCTCTCTCTCTCTCTCTCTCTCTCTCTCTCTCTCTCTCCCCCCTGAGTATGGCTGCAATGTAACACTCAGCCCCCTGTTACTACTACCATGCCTTCTCAGCCTACCACCATGTGTTCCCTGCCATGATTGACTCTCTCCTCTGAAACCAGGGAAAATAACAAATCTTTTCTCCTTTAAGTTGCTTGTGTCAGAGTACTTTATCACAGCGAGAGAAGGGTTAGTCAGAAAACATACAGGACTAAAGGACACGGCAAAGAAAGGATGTTTGCCTCTTGGATCATCTGAGCCAGGCTCAGAACAGTTCTAAGGTTTTCCTCAGGATTCTAATCTTTATGGGCCATGTGTTCCCTTCATAATGTGTCTGAGCATCTGAAGTGCTCTATGGTTCAGAGTGGACTCTATTGTAGTTTACAACTACATCTTAGGAAGTCGACCTATACCTCTCTCCCACAGTTTAGTTACTGGGTCTTATTGAGGATCCAATTGGAATCAGAGTGGTATTTTCCCCCTAGATTCTTAGAGCCCATTGCCCTATTAACCAAATGTATCCTGAAATATTGACATGATTCAGGACTAAAAATATTTGACTATAACAGAAAGACTCAGTCAGTCTTCTTGTTGATGTATAAAGTGCAAAGAAATGCTTTTTTTTTTTTTTTCTTATTTGGAACTAAATACATGAGTTCTCCCAGCTCTGTCAGGCTACTTTGGAAATTTGCTCTCGAGTTCCCACAGGCTACCTCTGCTCTTCATGGTTTACAATATAGATGTAACCAGCCCTACAGAACCTGGGGTGGCACCACATCAGCCCCAGTAAGCCACCACCAACACGAGCATAGTGACTAGAAATCCAAACAAAACAAGTTTCTCCTACAACAAGATCTAGATATGAGAGCAGGAAAGCAAGATAGAACACAAACTCAACCATAGAAACTAGCAAAGGAAGGATGTTGGCCTCCTTGATTATCTGAGTCTGGCCAGAAGAGTACAAAGGTGTTTATATGTAATGAAACTATCATGGTTTGAGTGTGAGTTGCTCCCTCCCTCCACAGGCTCATATGTTCGCATCCTTAGCTGATATTATTAGGAGGTGGAGCCTTGCTATTGGAAGGTATCACATGGGGCCAGCCTTGAGGTTTAGTAGCCCAGTCCTGCTTCCTACAGTTTGCTCTTGTTCCCTCTGCCTTCCTGTTGGTGGTAGTAATCTGAATGAGTCATCTCTAGCTTCTGCCTCCAGCTGTGCCTTCTTCTGTGCGATTCCCAAAGTAATGGATTATCTCCCCTCTGGATCCATAAGCTAAAAAAAATCACCCTTTCTCCCGTTAAGTTTTGTCTAAGCATTGTCTCACAGACCCAGGAAGAGAAACTACAGCAGGGACCAAAATGTACATGATGCTCTGTGTAACTTTGTCTCTGTCTGGTAATGACCCTGTTGTTTCTGAAAATGCATTCTCACAGACCTGCTTTGCATTCCTCAATCCCTCCTGCTAGCTTGCTAAGAGATTACCTTGTGTTTTCTGTCTTCTTCTGACAGCCTTCCTTCTTTCCCATTATTAGACTGAACCCTGAGCTGAGACCACCTGTCAGTTCCTCACATATTCCCCAGTGCTCATGAAAAGGAAAAGCCAGACAAACTTCTATCATTCTGCTTGAGCTTAACCCAACTCTGCCTTCTCAAACAAGCATATGCAATCTGTCTTTCATTTACAGATTTTTTTTGGACTTCTGTTTAGCCCTGGGGATTTTCAAATTTTTTTTAGTTCGTTTCTTTTTCCTTCACAGACTGCTACAAAAATAAGACCTGAAACCTATAAGTAAAGGTGGTACAAAGATGTTTCTTCAAATTAATCATGCCTCTAAATCTTAACACCTCTTCAGGCCAAAGCTCTATCACAAGCATTACTATCCCAGCAACATCTAGCTACAAAATGCTTTGCTAATAGTAAAATTAGATAATCTTTTATTCTGCCTCAAAGTCAGTATTCTTGTCCCAATTATAAATGAAGGGTCACACCCAGAGGTGACTTGCAGACACCACATGCTGGCTCTCCAAGTCATCCTTAAAGTGACTGTGTTATGAAATTCATTAGCAAAACAGGTCACATACTGACTCCATTTTCAGAATGTTCACTGAATGTTAACAGTGATCCAAAGATGAGTAAGACATTGTTCTCCAGGGTTTTCTTATTAAGGTGGGCTTATAAAATAACCACACCCTCCAGAAATTTATAATTCAAAGCAAAACATATTAAAAAGCCATAATAAGTTATAAAAATGTTCATTTTTATATGGGACTGATTGATTGATGATTGAGTGAAGGTATTTGGAGAATAACTTCACTATATACCCCAGGCTAGCATGCAACTCATCACCCTCCTTCCTCAGTCTATAGAAGGCTAAAAGACATTAACTTTTGTAGGCTTCTACTGTACTCTTTCTCCTATGACCAGTCTTACAATATAGATAGAGATCAATGGAAAATGCTGTGAGTGTGTGTACAGATATGTCCGAACATGTGCACAAAGATGGCTACAGAAGAGAGAGCCATCACCTCCTTGTATAAAAGCATCAGTAGCCCAAGAGTTTGCAAGAAGAAAATGTACAGATGCATATTCTGTCAAGGAAAGAGCAAGTCAGTTGGTAGTAAGCAGTCCAAATGTGTTCTATGAATACAAAGGCAGGACATGAGTTTTGCTCAGAAATGATCCCATCAGATGATCAGATTACCTGTCGAAGACCTCCCCATAAGGAAGATTTTCTGGTGTTGTCAAAGAGAGTACCCACCTTGAATGATCTTTGCTATCCCTTTGTGAGTTGTAGATTACCGTGTTGAGATCCCCTGTCACTAATGAATCAGACATACCCTAGTATCATGCTGAGAGGACATCTTACAGATGTTTGTATTGGGGGTGCCCCTGTAGCAAACTCTGAGTAAAGATAAACTTGGTGGTGTTTACGTGCATCCTCCCATTATGGTAATACCTCTATATGTGGGTTGTGTACTCAATATGCAAATTTCTGTATCTATCACATGTTTCATTTGGAAATCATGCCCATCAACATTTATGTCAAGTTGTGTTTTTCCAACTTAAAATTCCTGTCATCTTGAGAGCATGAGATGGGAATTGAAATAAAATGAACTTCCTCAGAGAGAATTTTAGGGAACCAGCCAGATAAATGTGCTCCAAATGAATTTAATACCAGCAACAAGAATAATATCATGAAGGTAGAAAAACGTCTTGTGATAGAGGAGGGGCTGAGAACAGGGTGGCTGTGCAGAGATGGGGAGAAGGTGATTTGGGATAATCCTGTGCCCAAAACTCTCCAAGCACTTTTTCATAAAAACATTGAAGAGTTTTTAAGTTTTCTCATTGGCCAAAATAAAATTAGGAGCAAGACACAATCATTCTGAGCATTTTCCATGTGCTGGGCAGCATGCCAAGCATTCGATGTTTATCTCCCTCAATTCTCATGAGTGCTTTGCAATAAGTGTCACTTCTCTTGTTATACATGAACATAAATGGGACAGAGAGAGACCAAGTCACTTTTGACCAAGGCCACACAGTCAGAGCTAGAATCAAGTCAGATCCGTAGAAACCCCAAAACTTCACAATCTGAGTCCATTTTCTGTCACTATGGCAAACTACTGGTAAAATCGACTTAAATGAGGGGAAAGTTATTTTGGCTCATAGTTTCAAAAGTTTCGGTCTCAGTTATTTGGCTTCATTGTGTCTACATCTGGGGGGAGGAAGAAAATTATACCAGTAACAGTGCGACCGAACAAAGCTGCTGTTTTAAGAAACATGAAAGAAAGGAGGGGGCCAAAGCCCCCTAAGGACATGATCCCAAGGACGTAACTTTCTTCAACCACGTTCCTCCACCTCCAGAGTACCACAGGGCGGCACATCAAGCCTTTAGCATGTGGTCTTTGGGAGCATTTCATATCCAAACCTTAACAGTGTCCCTCTTTTGACTTGATGTTCCCCATCAGCCAAAGTCTTCTGTTTCTAAGACATGCAAGACTGTCTCTGCTTTTGAGAATATGCTGTTCTCGTCTCCCAGCAGAGCTGTGACCTGCGATAGAATGGCCGTGATGAATAAAAACCCCTTCAAGTATGTACCTATCTGCACACATGTCCCAAAAATCATCCTTGTAATAATGTAGTATGCCTTCCATTCTCATTGCTCACTAGCAGGGTTAAGGATGAGCTCAGTAGTAGAGTGTTCCCTTAGTAAACAAAAGTCCCCAGTGTAGTCCCCAGCACTGAAAGAAAAACAAAAATCTCAACACTCACTAGCAATGAGCCACACAGCTGTGGAGGCCTAACAATGTGGGCAGGAAAACAGACAGGCAAAGAAAAAGAAGAATGTAGTCAAGCCCCAGGAAAAAAATGTTAACATCCGGAACCAATTCATCCACACAGGCTAGGGAGTATTGCACCCAGCTCTCCATAACACCCCTCATCACCCCAGTCCTGCACGTGTACACACACACATGCACACACACACATACACACACACACACACACACACACACACACACACACACACACACCATTTGCTCATCTTCAACAGTTTGTATCTATAGGAAGAGCCTCCCACAGCACCTACCACTCAGTCAGACTATCAGAGAGATGCTTTAAATCTACATGATGTCACAGTCTAATCTGGATAATGGACAGATGCACTAGATGGCATCTAGTTCTCAGGACAAATGCTGGCCATGTGACTAGTGCTCTGAATGGTGGAGGAAAATGAAATGGCCAAGACTGAACTGATGGCTGATCTTGTAGCGTCCACATTTGTAATTAGACAGATCTCCTGAAGGAGACCCAGGACAGTGCCAAAATTACAGTCCTCACTTATCATCTGCCACACTCTGCACTGCAGAGTCTATCTCTGCATACATTCCCTGGGAAAGGACTCAGGTCCAGAGAGGTCTGCTGGCTTCTGTTGCAGCAAGAGCATATCAAGTCCCATTTATCAGTTGCTACAGAGCTCTGGGATGGCCTTACTAACAGAGATAGACTTTATATCACTCTTTTTCTTTTCCTTTGGGAGCAACAGACAAGAATATAACAAACTGAGCAGCCACAAAAGCATTAATAGTCACAACTCTACAGACAGAAATCTGGAAATAAGGAAGAGTGGCTAAGTGGGTGTGGATTTTCTCCAAATCCCTTTTGGAGACATCAGACTTCCTAAGAGGACAGTTACTTGGAATGGGAGGGAAAGTGATAGAAAGACAGTGAACAGGTGGACCAGACCAAAAAAAAAAAAAAAAAAAAAGGAAAGAAAAAAAGAAAAAAAACTGGTTCTGGCCCTTGGATTTTATGAGACTTGCTTTTAAACAGGTTGAGAGAAATGGCTCATGAATGTGTTTCTTGGTATGTAACAGATCCCATAGCAAACAAGGTTTGCTGTCGATAGAGCTGTTACAAACACTGCGTGAGAGCAGTCACAGAAAGGTTAATGGTACAGCCATGACTCTGAGGACGGGTGTACTGCCGTGGGTACTCAAGGCAGTTTCTTAATCCACAGGCATTAAAAAGAAGCCACTGTGGAAATCGGAATCTCTTCCTTTGTAAATTCAATCCATAGCAAAGCGATTTCAGCTGTGATTGCTGAGTTTGAAAAAAAAATCAGCAGTACTTAGAAAAGCACGAATCACCAGTCACTGCAACTGATACCTTCCTAAGCTGTTCCATTTTGAATCAATTACCAATAAGATTCCATCCTTCCCATTGTGAATGGAGAACAGAATGGGCAAAACAGTACAGTCAGCTTCCCCCTGAATTTCACTGCAAGAGGAGTTGAGGAGGCTTTAGATCTAATTCGCTTTGTAATCACGACCCTTCAAACTTGAGATTTCTGTGCCTTGAAGTCAAAGAAAAGCTGGCCAGACATATTAAGAAGGCTATACATGTGTCCTTCCAAAAACACTGGCTTAGAGACTCACCAGATACTTCTACCAGCAGGTATGGTTGAAGTCCCTTAAAGACTAGAACAGACCTTGCTGAGACTGAGAAAGTGCAGATAAACTCTGACTTTAACAGCTTCTGCTGGGGCATAGCAAGGGAAAGCATCTATTTCCTTCCAGAAAACACCTTCCCACGAGCAGGGGAGATAGTGTAGAGTAGTGGCTAAAGACACTGATGGTACCAGGCTGGCTTCACATTCTGGCTAGATTACTTAAAGTAGACTGGAAATGTATGACTGTAGGTAACATATTTTCATCTGGAGCCAATGAGATGGATCAGCAGGTATATAGGCACTTGCTGCCAAGCCTGGAGACATGAGTTTGAGCCCCAGAATCCACAAGGCAGAAAGAAAGTGCTGACTACTGCAAGTTGTCCTCTGACTTCCACACATACACTGTGACATGTACACACACACACATACACACACACACACACACACACACACACATACACACACACACACACGTGTGCACCAAATAAGTAAGAGATTTTAAAAGTATTTACTCTGTTGAACTTCAGTTTCCTGTTTTGTACAATCTAGAAACAATTACCTTTATCCGGGGACTAGCAAGTGAGGATTGGTGAATGAGTGCAATCCATGAAGCTGCTTTTCATTACAGTTATGAACACGCTGAGCTCAGATCACTCTTGTATGACTATGAAAGAATGGGGAAGTGTAGAAGCATCCGTCTTAGATAGTCTTTCAAGGAGTGAAACCCGGCAGGAAAGGGTAGCTCCTTTCTCCAGTGTGCCGACCTGGAAGCTTGTGAAGAGTTCTGAAGGAGGCTCAGGAAGGGATCCCTTCTATCTATCTCTTCCCCCAAAGAAGTTAGCTTCTCTGTCCAGTATCAGGAAGCAACATAAGGAAGAAGATTTAGGGTGTAGCAACATTAAAAAATAATTTAATAAAGGAGGGGGGAGGAATGATCAACCCTACCTAGCTTCTGCTTTCTGTAACCGGGAAAAAAAAAAAAAAAAAACTAGGAAAATCCATGGCAGTTAGAGCAAGACAAAACTAGGCAGACAAATGTGGGTTCTAACATGAGTCTGGGGCTCCTGCTTTCTCTCTTGTTAAAATATATCAGAAGGGCTGGGGCGATGGCTCAGGCTCTAAAAACCTTTAGCAGAAGCAAAAGGACCTAAGTTCAAATTCCCATATCCCACATAAAAATGTAGAGCATATATGGAAGCAGCCTAGAATTTCCACCCTGGAAGGCAGAGCCTGGGAAGCCTCAGAGCTAAGTAATAAGGTAGAAGAGAAATCCAGGTGATTCCTGATGGTGTCATCCTTCGACCTCCACAGGCGCACACACTTAAGTACCCTCTTGTACACACATGCACACACTCCCAAAAATTAAAAAGACCTCTCAAGCCCTTCTTTCACATTCAGTCTTCCTTCAATTTGTACCTCTTTATATCTTTCTCCCTTTCTCTTTAGTTCTCTCTCATTGTCTTTTCTCTCATCTTTTTTCTTTTAACTTGACCAAGAAACATACACTAACCCCATTTTACTGCCACCTCAGTTAATTAGTACATCTAGATCATTTTGCCCAGAATTCTGGAATGCCGTCAGAATGCACCTTCCAAAGAAAGAGTAAATCTTCCTATTTCTCAGCATGTGAAGGCTTGATCAGATGAGGACTTCCGGGCTTCAGGTGGAAAATAACCACCGAAAATACCACTTGTGTCATTCTCTGCCCCGTCCTCTCAGAGCAGAGTTGGTAAATCTGAGTCTTTCGCACCTGTGCCATGTGTGGCCATGGATATCATCCTCTGACTCCCAGGCTTCCTTCCTCAGCTGCTCACTCAGGGAAGCCTTTGGTCTCCGTGAAGTTATGCACAGCAACAATAGCTCTGAGTTTATTAACTTTATTAGCCTCACAGGCTCAAACTCTGTGCTGAGTACAATCACAGGCTGTCAACAGAATGAGGACTCCAGGCTCAGATCTCAGACTCTCTTCCACAAAGAAAAAAATGGGAAAAAGAACACTGAGTGCTTATAAATTACGACTTGGGGTGATTCCTTACCCAATCCTGTCACTGAGTCTAGTAATCATCGTCAATTCATCAGTTTAGTTGAAAAGAATGCTAGACACTGTTAATTTGTTCTTCTTAAATGTGCATTATCTCATCTAACCCTTACATGAACTATTTGATGAATAAACTTACTATGCACGTCTCAGAGATGAAAAAAAAAAAAAAACCTGAAGTTAAAGGTGATTAACTGAGGGCTAGACAAGCAAAAGGAACTGAATTTGGATCCCCAGTTCCCATATAAAAACAATGAGTACTTTCAGCTGTACTGGATCTGGAAGACAAAGCCTAGAAAAACCCAGAGTAAAACAATAAGGAGCTAGAGCAATGCAGGATGATTCCTGGTGTCACTCTTGGACCTCCACAGACACAGACATACACTCAAGTGCTTTCTGGTATATACACACCACACAGAGAAAGGGAGAGAGAGAGAAAGAGAGAGAGAGGCTAATTTAGTTGCCAAAGGTAGAAATAGTACAGCTAGATCTTACAAGTCATGGGACTCACAGGACTTTTATAACAGATTTGTTCATTGGACCAAATAAATAACATAGTGAAGATAACTCTTCAAGAGTGTTTTTGATATATATAATTGCAACATGTAATTAATTACAGTGCACATGAATAAGTATGCGTATATGTGTAAGCTTACGACAATGGCTGACAAATAGGCACATGTTCAATAAATGTTGCCTTCTATTATTACTATTTATATAGTGCTATGATTATCATTATACTTACCACCTACTAAGTGATGGACATTTCTGTTAAGTTCTAGAGAAGCAAAGCAATAAAACCAATGTGCCCATCCTCTAGCCATCTACAGAGTAGATGCGAGTCAAGGACAACCCGTCCATCTACACACTTCATGATTACAGAAGTCTGCACAAGAGCCATACTAGATGAGATCATCAAGTGAGGGTAAGCAGCCAGCTCTGGAGTACACAAGTCTGTAAGCAAGAAGAGCCTCACAAGACAGAAATATGAGAAACCCTCCTAGGTGTGTGCTGGGCCCAGTTTTGCCACTGACCCGGCCCTCAAGTTCAGCAGCTATGAATAGAGGTCTTGACTGCTAAGCTGTCTTCTGATCTATCTTGTTGACAAGCGTTTTGCCTGTTACTAAGTCACCCTTTTAGCATTCTCACATCCCTGCCAGGTTGAGATCTCAGCTTATCAGACTGGACATGGAAAATAGTTACTAGTGCTTCCCTTTAGCTTCCAATAGGAATAGGAGGAAAGGGATTTTTCTTTGACCTTCCAATTCAATTCACCAAGCAATAAAGTTACTTTTTCTACTCTTTATTTTTCAAGTAGACTTTTTTCTGATTATTTCTTAGAGCTAGTACTCCCCCAAAATGGCCAAAGTATGACGAATTCACATTTCTTTTCATTAATGCCTTGAGACCGTTTGGCACTTCTCAAACAAGCAACAACAGGTTACATCAAACACAAAGGACTGGAAATCACTCATCTAGGACTTCTGAACATGTGATATTAATATAGATCTCTTCCAAGAACTTTATGAAAGCTCTTAATTTTAGCTCTAAAGTTTTTTTTTTACCTTGGATTGATATTATTGCTACGTTCCACAATTGCAATGAAAATTTTCCTCATTCCAGCAAAGTAAGGGATGGGTCAAGTGATGGCCAAGGTACAAAACAAAAACTAACAGGGCCATGGAGCCTTGTAGCTAGAGGGGCTTCGGGTTTCATTGGAGCCTAGCTTTCGTCTCTCACAGACCAGAAATTGAGGCCTCACCAATGGCTGTGAAGTAATTTGAAATTTTTTTTCGGTATTAATATGTCTGCTTTTATATCTTACATTCCAACATTAACAGTAAGGCTAGCACTAGAATTTAAGCCTCCAAAATTAATTAAGTCCTACCCTTTTCCTCCCGTAATGTGTGGATTTAACAGAGAACAGAGAAGACTGGGTTCGAAGCTTTGTAAGAAGCCTGTAGCCTCTAAGTTCTCCCAGAGACTTTTTACCCTTCCAGTATTCTTCTGCAACCTTCTCCAAACCTTTCACTTTCAAAATAAATCTTTCTTCTGATAGCACATAGACAGGCTTACCTGACCTCCCCCCCCCAAAAAAAAAAGAAAACAAATCATTGCTTTAAACTTCTGAATGGCAAAAACTCCTGAACCCAAGGAAAGCATTGCTGTGCACACTGCCTTGGACCCAAATACTTGCTTTTTCCCACTGAGAAAATCAGCTGTTTCAGGAACAAGAATGGAAGACTTGAAAGTAGGAGGGAGTCTGGGAGGGGAGAAGAGTGGCAAAGGGAAGAGGAGAAGGGGTGAGATGGGGGTTAAAAGTGTGAAAATATTGTAAATTCATATTCAGGTATGATTTTGCACAAAAAAAATTAAAAATAAAAATTTTAATTGCTTTAAACCATGCAAGTCAGCGCAGTCTAGGCTTGAGTCTGGGTGGAGTTCTGCAGACAGGAGGATGCCTGACCAGTACTTCCCTTGGTCCCCTGAGATACATCCCTGAGCAAATCCTGCCGGCCTCCCCGCTGCTTAGTGAATCTAGTGTTTCACAAGTAACTGGCCGTCACTTCTCAGCCTACCTGGTGATTTGGCAGTAGTTCTCTTTTAAGAAGAGTTACCTTTTTTTTTCCTGTTCTTAATCTCCAAGAACAGTTCGAAAGACTGTCCTTTGCAGAGCCACCTTGGTCATGTCTAACTTTAAGAACCTTCTTAGACAGCGGAACCACCAGGATGATATTTCTTCCCTTTTGAACAGATTGGCTACAATATTGACTGACCCTAGAATTACCCATTTGGAAATGGTTAGAGATTAAAAGTTCTGTAGGCCGATGGATTCTTGGTTTCTAATTGCTAATGTCTGAAGTCAGTTTGATTCCTCGGAAATTTGTTCAGCCTGATGAAAGCAAAGCTCAAACTCCCCTCGGGGCTCGAGGTGTAAGATGCCTAGGTTCCGTTTGATTTCTTTATTTGTTTGGGGGTGGAGGATCTGATTGTTTTAGAGGGTGTCTTCTAGACAAGGCTTCCTAGGTTACTCCCAGAGACCATTTCTCCAAGATGTAATTAGAGCGAGGAAGAGTACCGAGCATCCCTCAGGATTCCGGACTCCGTAGTTTCAAAGGCTCCGCGGCGCCCCGGACGTCCTCAGCTCCAGCGCAGCGGGCGAGGGTGCACAGCAACTCAGCGCGCAGACTAGGGGAGTGCAATGCGTCGCGGCGAGACACACCGCGGTGGGGAGCTTCGCCGCGCAGCCCCGGGAGAGTGGCCGGGTTGGGCCGATGTGGCTGAATACGGCCCCCTTTAGACTTGTGAAGGTCACCCAAGAAACCCCAGGGACCGGCTCTCGGGAAAGGATCTAGTCCCAGTCTTTCAATCCTGAAAAGCCAACTGGAATTTTTTGAAAAGAGTGAAAAACCCGAGGGTTTGGCTGTGTGTAGAGGACACCCAGTGGCTAAACGAACAGCGAGGAGGAGAAAGCAAAGTTAACTGCCTTGGAAACTTTTATCTGAATTTTTAACCATCTGCTCATGACCAGGGGACAATTGTAAGCGACAACACCACAGTGGGATGAAGAAAATCGGTTCACTTAGTTGAGAGGTAGCCGCTCACTCTCCCGCAGAAGAACTTTCCCTAAGGATCCTTTTTTAAAATAAATGGGTGGGCAAAACTTGTTTGTCGATCTGTCTGCTCATACTATAAAGTGTTTGGTCTTTTTGTGCAAACATCTCATTTGCGCCTAAGCATACTGTAAAGAACAAAAACAAAAAAAGAAGAACAAAAAAAGAGGATTATTTTATATGTATCTCCTGCATTCAAAATTAATTTCTCTAATTCACGATGTTTTTCTCCTTATTCTTATAAATCACAATTATTATTTGGATTTCTCAGTTAAATCATCCAGCCCGATTGTTCACTTCCTATGAAGAGAAGCATGAAATTACTCTTCGGAATTAAAAGCAGCATTCACTCCATCAAAAATAACGATGGCATTACTCGAAAAATTAAGTGGCTAATTCAGTGAGAAAGTTTTTCACTGTCCCTGTTATTGTTTTATGACCACTTTGCAGTCTCATTTTCTGGAATTTCTTAGAATCTTGTCGAAATTATCAGTTGATCTAATGATCGCATGAAAACTTATCTAAGATGAGTATCAAAATTGAGATTCTGTAGAAATTTCAAACTACACTTAAAAATGGAAAAACGTTTGCCTTCTCAGATTGCATGTTTCCAGTTTATTAAAGGCACGCACATGCTTATCATTTCTTGCATATTGTCTATATTCCATTCAGAGTTAGTGTTTTGTGTCTTGCTGTGAATACAACACATTCTCATGGCATGAGGATGTTCACATACATGGATATCACTTATACCTTTGTATTATCTGTAAAAGACAAAACAAGATACTAGTTCACTTATTTGTTTGAGATACAGAATCAAAAGTAGTGAGTGCAAGAGCTGCTTCCATTTTCTGGTATCAAACATCCCTTACAAGTTAGTTTAAAAAAAAAAAATCCTCACTTTTAGAGAAACCATTAATGGTGCTGAATAAATGTTGATTAGTCCTCCCCAGTTGCTTAAATTCCCCACCTCTTCCCATTTCACAGCGGGTCCTCTCCACCACGTCTCATTTTCCACCCTGACACTTAAAACAAGGGCCTCCCTTAAATTAACTAATGATTATCCTTCCCCAAAGAAGTGTAAACAGACCCTGATTTATAAATTTGCTAATTGCCATTTCTAACGCAAACCCCCAAGTATCTCAATCATGTGCATATAAAATTGCAGGCTGACTAGCAACCAGGGGAGAAAAAAGGCAAAACAAAAATAAACCACATGCTTGAGAGAACGGGAAGAGATTTCCCTGTTTTTCCTTTCCTTGTGACTAGCATCCCAAAAGGTCATAATGTAAGCTTAGGATGGGAAGACTGCTTAATTATTCTCTATTGAATATTTTAGTCTTTTGAGAACAAAAACATTAGAGCCAGCTATACTTACAGAATAGTCATCAGATGGATTTCTGCATTTCCCAGAAGAAAAGAAAGTAAAATTCCGATCTGCCCTTTATCCCTATGGAATTTGCACAGGTCAACCCTGCCTACCCTGCCCCCCACCCCCTCACACACACTTTTTTAAATCTAAAACCACCCTGAGCAGGAACGCCTAATGAAAACAAATGCCCTAAGAAGACTTGAATGAACACAATGCTCAGATCTCCTGAACCAAAATGTATTTCTTTCTCTTTGGCTCAAAGTGATTCATGGTGAGAGATTTGATTCCATTGGGTTCATGTCCATGTATAGAGAAATGGCACATAAGAAAATCACGAACTCTTGGTATTTTTAGCTTTGACCCTCAGGTTAGGCACTTTTTACTCACTCCACCAAGGCTGCATGTATGAAAGTATTTTAAATCATGTATCTTTCATAAGTAAAATTTTATGCTACAGCACTGGAGGTGACTGATAGGATGTGGGGGTGTCAGGGAAACATCAGGAGTTCTCTATTGATTTCATTCCACTCCAAGAAATTTAATTCTTCCTGTACAAAAGTCACTCCATGAACTTCTCTTTCAAGGAGTTTTATCTATAAAATCAGCAAACTCAAAGTGGCTATCTGGCAACCCCAAGACAATGTTCAACAGAAACAAAATAGCACTGGGGGGGGGGAGTAACCCAAATATTTCAGTTTCACAAAGATGTACGCAGATGTGCACCGGAAAACCCTACTAACTGTTTAGGTTTGCAATCCGCAAGGTATAGGAGAGGTTTCTGAATTTAAAAAGAACATTGAGTCAAGTGACAAAGGCTCTTCGCCTCGCAGCCCACCCCTGAGGGGGAACTGTCCCCCCACAAGCTCCTGTGGTACCCCTGAGCCAACCTTGCTAGCATCTGAGGCTGGAGGTGAGAAGTACATACCCGCAACACACCTCTCCCCCATCATGGGAAACTCTGGGTATCTAAGGCTATTATCCCTTGTTTGCCCAACTGCCCATGATCAATTTGTTGTAAAATTCCTTTGAAATAGACTGCGTTAGTATTACTTTCTTTTTCCGGAGCCTGGATCTCACACAGAAAGTCTCCCGAACGACCCTCCTCCTCCCCCGCCCTGCGCGCCTAGGAAGTAATTTGAAGCACCCTCGGGGACCCGCACCGCCCGCGGGGGTCAGCTCCAGCCACCTTCGGACCCGTGCGATAGAAACTCTAAACCTACAGCCCCCAATGAACAACCGTTCTCTCCAACGACTGATGAATTCGGTTCTTACCTCCTCCCCCGCATCTCCTTCACACAAGGTCGCTTACCAAAGAGGTAGCTTCTAGGAAGGCCGTTTTAGCCTGATGAATCCTGCCAACGAGCTACCGGGCACACTTAGCCCTCAGTTGGGCAAAGGCCTTGCGCCCCCGGACGTCCGAACGCGTTGCGGGGACACGCTTGCCCCGGGGTCTACTCCGAAGACCCTCTGTCAGGATGGCCCGGATTTCTGCATCCCTGGTTCTGGCTGTCCAGGCGCCAGCCTGAGTCCTGTCTGGTGTTGGCAAAACCCAAGCACCTTCTCAGCACTGACTTCCAACTCATCTCTCTTTATCGGCTCCTAAGACGTCAGCGGAGAGTCACTTCCCCTGTTTCGCCCTATTGGGAGTGGGGTGGGGAGTGTCAGGATTAAAATCTCAGTTTTACTCTGAATAAACAAATAATAAACTTGGCAGATTATTGATGTGACAAGTTGATCGCGGCCACTCTTGGGTAACTCAGAAGTGCCTGGGGGCAGCGGAGGCTCCTGCCCGGGCTTTTCCTCTTAGTTCGCTAAGGTTTCACCGCGCGGATGCAGGCGATTTAGAAGCGCTTGAGCTTGGGCATTCGCAGGGTGCTCGTCTATCTGCAGGGCCCCGAGTGTGCGTGTCCCTGAGTGCCTACCGGGGTGCGAAGCCACCTCCCTGGGCGGCGGGAGCGCCACGGCCGGCCGTGAGGCTCGGCCTGCAGGCTTTGGGTAGAAGAACTCCTCTGCAGAAGGTTTGAATTATTTCGCTCCGCAGGAGACCGGGCCTAGGCAGCGCTCAGCTGAGAATCCGACAGGAAAGGCCCTGACCAAAGTTGGGGGGGAAGCCGGGTGCAGCAGAGGATGGGGGTCGGAGCGCAGATGGCGCCGCGGTGTGCCCGAAATACACTTCCAAGGCCGCGGCCACAAGCAGCTGTTCCGGCCGGTGGTGGCGTACAAGTTTCCTGTGTGACTGCCCAGCTAGAAGCCAGGGGAACAGGCTGGAAGGGAGCAGCCAGGCTCTTCCCAAAAGGGTCTTGAGGTTCTTTGCAGTTCACTGCGGCTGAGCCCCAGCGGCTTCTCCAAAAGACAGCGAGTATAGGAGAAAGCGCTAGGTGAGAGGACTCCCCCCGAAACCCCTCCTCTGAAGACCCTAGAGCTTCGGGCTTTTCGGGGTCACCGAGCTCAGGTGGAAAAAATTGAAGTATATACCGTGTCCTCTGACCAGCTAACAGCCTGCAGCAGAGGCCTAACTGGTGGTCCTCCTTAGCTGCAGGTTGGACCCCCAAGCTTCGTGTGCTCAGACGCCAGTTAAAGTCATCTTAGTCCAGACAGACCAAGAAAAACCGGCTATGAAAAAGCAAGCCGCCACGTCTTTGAACTAAAGTGAAGCATTGCAAGCCGGCCTCGGGTTGTTTGAAGATCCTATGATTTTCGGGTTTGGATCGGACCGGCAGACAATGGCTGAATCAGAAAGTGGCTGTAAGAGAACCGCTAATGGAGCTGTGATCGAATTATCCCCTAGGTCTGCAGGGTTTTTTTTTTTTTTTTTTTTTTATTCCCCCCTTTGCATGTTTTGTTATCCACCTAAGTCCAAGAATCCACATAGCAGCTCCTCAGAATCCAACAGAGAGAAAACGGAACAGAGTCGTGGGGCCCAGGCCAGGACAGGCCCGGACCTGGAAGGATGGAGAGCAGAACAGCAAATCTGTACTCTTTAACCGCGGCCCCTAGTGTGTTGTCTAGGGAGCTCTTCAGTAGGCCTACATGGCTCGGTAATCTCTTAATGCCTAATACTGCTACAATTTGGGTTCAGAGAAGACAGAACACCAGACTCTCCTAACAAGGCATCTCCGCACCTCTTCCTGAAAGATGGAACTTTATTCCAAGTTCGGGTCACAAGAAATCCTTCAGCCACTGCCAAGGCTTGGACTTGGAGATCCCATCCCAAGGCCATGTTTGGCTAGCCTGTAGTTCCCATTCCTCAGATAGCCAAAGCCCTAAGAGTCTTCCTTTGAATTTCTCCTCCCAGAATCTTGCTCATAAATAAGCATTTCGTTTTCTCTAAACCAAATGCCCCCTCTTAGGTTTTTTTTTTCTTCTTAAACAGGTGATAAAATAATGGGACAAATGATCTGAATTACGTTACTAAGGTCACAAAGTTATGTTTGCATTTGTTTTCCCACCCGATCCCCATACCAAAGCACCAAGTGAGAATTCCAGAGACCAGTGAGTTCCCTATGCTCATGTCCCTAGAAAAGTCTCTTTCCAACTTCTGGCTGAGAAGTCTCTTTTCTCCTGGCCGAAAGAGAAAGCCAAGAATTGTGCCCCTGATTTTGAACTCTCCTGTGATGTCTTTGGAACACAAGAACCTAGACAGGCTCCCTAAGATGCGAATTCCCTCAAGAGAAAAGTTCCTTGACAGAACATTTATCTTGCACAGTTAAATAACTTCTTCCTTTTCAGCTGTCGGAAAAAAATTTTAAATAGTAAATTGTCATAAAGCCTGCAAGAACATCCACTAGCTATAGGAAGACACTAGTGAAATTTTGATGACAGGCAAATTGAGGAAACAGCATCTGGCAAAAGAAGGAAGACATATTAGCCATGCGTTCCTTCCTGGATTGCCCACGCAGGAGTTCGAGTTGACCTACACCCGCATCCAAATAAAGGAAGACTTGGATGGACAAAATAAATCTCCTTTTAATTTTCTTTTCATCGACTAATAAAAATAATTCCCCAGCACTAAACCCAAATTCCGTAACGGGCCCCAAGAACACGGAGAATTCATAAAACTCCATCTCTGCAGATCTTGCACTAATCGCGTTATCATTAGCCTCATGAGCATGGAAATTGAACTGTCACTGCCTAAAGAGAGAATGTAAGCGACAGCTGTCCTTCTTTGGGTTTGGCCAGCTTTCTGGACTGGGATCCCCAAGCTCCTGAGCTCCCACCCTTGTGTTCCCCCTCCCCCCCACACACACTGCGGTCTTGCCAGCTCTGGATCCGGGGTCTACTGCCTATCCCTGGGCTGATTAACAGGGGCACCTCCAGCGTGGTTTTTAGAAGACTGGACTGGAAAGTTCCTGCAACGCTAAACCAAGATGTGAGCTGGGTGTTTCTGGTGTTTGAGAGACTCCTGTGGCAACAGCTGTTCCCCAGGACTGCTTTGCACAGTTGAAATCTTGGCACTTAATACAAAATGTGAAGCCGTTTCTATTACCCCCCCCCCGAATTCTACCAAAATACAAATGTTAACATTCTCCCGAGTTTTATCTGTTCTGTGCATATATGCATAGAATATTCGTAGGTCTGAGACACGAATTAAAAATTGAAACATCTACCCACTCAAACACATATAGATATGGGCCCTATAGAGAGCCCTCGGATGCAAAATAAGGGATCTAAATCCATTCTCATTTCCAACTCATGGAAAGATAATTGCACTCCAAAGTTGGGAGAGGGGGCTAAATAGGAAAACAAAACAAAACAAAACAAAACAAAAAAAAACTGAGCATTCCCCAAGTTCAAGAAATCCAGGTCTTGCCCCTCCGAAGCACATCCCAGCTCCACCGGGCTGTCTTTCCTTGACTTGGACTGAGTTCTTCCTAACCCGGGAACCTGCAACCCTTCAGAGTGGGCACCTCGAACGCTGCCCTCTGCTACGAAGGAAGGGAACACACGCACAAGGCCTCCTTGCCCGAAATTGAAAGATTAGAGCTATACCCCCGCCCCCCAACAAAATTGGTTCCGGCAAATCTAGGGAAGCTCAAGCCGTGAGCGCCAAGAAAAAGAAACCCGTGTTGGGGCAAAACCGGGCGTAGCAGGCTGGGCCTCCCTCTACGCCCGCGGACATAGCCGAGCTTCGCTTCCCCAACCGCTTCCCGCACATCCCCCGGACGCACTCACCCGGGTGGGGCTCCAGGCCGTGCGTCGCCGGGTCCTCGGCGTCACCGAGGGGGCCTGCGGGACTCAGCGCCTCCATGGACAGGTCCAGCCCCTTCTCCTCCCAGTCTCGCAGTTTCCGCTTTTTATTTGAGCCGATCAAGGCTTCCACGGAGAAGGCATGTGCTCGCGAGCTCAGGGCGACTGCAGATCTTCTCCTTTCACTCATTTTAGCCGCCCGCACCCGGGTCCCCGCTCGCCCCCCGCTACTGAGGTGGCAAGCTCGCGCCTTGTCGCTCTGAGCGCCCGCCGGGGGCCCGGCCCGGGAGAGGCCAGGCGGCGGCTCCGCGGGTGATCTGCGCCCTCCCTCGGTGGCCTCCCCCGCCCTCCTCCGCCGGCTCCGACCGGCGCCCCCAGCTGCCGCAGCCTCTAGGAACCAGCGCCCCGGAACGCCGCCCGCTCCCCGCAGGAGCGTCGCTGTCCCGCTTCCCTCCCACCCGGGCAGGCGCTCACAGGCAGCGCCGACTGGGCTTCATCTTTTTTTTTTTTTTTTTAATTCTCTCTTTCTCTCCTCCCTCTTCCTTTCTCTCCTCCCTCTCCCTCTTCCCCTTTAGGTCTTCCCGTCCTTCCCCGGATCCAAACTTCTGGGAAACTTTTTCTCCCCCCTGAATTCCTCCCTTCCCGAGGAACAGGGGGCAGGCAGCGCGCTCCAGTCCGAGGGGTGAGGGAGAAGGGAGGGGGGAGAAAGAAAAAGACTGAGGGGGGAAAAAGCCAGCCCCCGACCAATGGCAAGAAGGGAACAAGAGAAACCCTTAGAGCACCGGCCAATGAAAGGAAGGGAGAGACTGAGGCCCGGGCCAAGACTGCAAGCTGGTAGTCCTAGGACGCTCCCGGGCCAACTTTAACCCCTGACTTCCCGGTGCCCCAGGGGTTATTCGAGGTGGGGAGACCGACAGTTGAAAGCAAGTTCTGACCTACGCCCCTATAGATCCCTGTGAATTCCAAATCCATGCGTTTTCCTTCCAAATCAGCTGGATCTCATATCCTGAGCCGTTTTAGATGCAGACCTGGAATTCTGGTGATCTGATAAAAATGCTAACCTCTGTACCCGCCCCAAAATAAAACAACAACAGAAAACAGTTCTGATCCCCTCACTCCTAACCCCAAGTGCTTTTACATCTGTGGGTTCTGACCCGATCTCTCCACACTTCTTTATGTTCCCCTTCGACGTTTTCTAAACAGGCGGCAAAACGAAACAAACCGAACTGACCCGTTAGGACTGAAAGTCCCAAGACTCCTTTCTCTCTGGAGCTCTACCTGGTGGCAGAGAAGACCGTCGCTCCGAAGAGTGTGCGCGAATAGTTTAGGCGTTCGGCTTAAGGCTAGCTCCTCAAGCTTAGCCAGAGGGCTGGGCCCGCACCAGGCAAACACTAGCTTTCTTTGCCGCGCAGAAAAACTGAGAAGCGCTTTACTTATCCCGGGCTATTCCAGAGAACCCACAGGGGTGCTGGGCAGGAGCCGCTAGCAATGTGCACAGCCTGAGCAGGATCCTTTGTCAAAATTCCCTTCAAATCCTGATCTCCTGTCGAACTAATCACTGTCCCTCCAATACTTTTGAACTCCTTACGGATAATGCATTCATGGGGGATCTTCAAGACTTTAAACCCGACTGCTTCTGGTCATTCTTACTGGCCACAAGTGCTATCCAGTTATTCCAATGGTTGCTGGTGGCAGAAGACCCGGAGTGCAATCCTTCCCGAAGCAAGCTCAGGTTGGCGGAGAAGTTGGTCAGGCCAAGATGGAAAACTCTTCTCGGATTTTGAGAGCAGAGGCCTGGAAGCTTCGGTTTTTCAGAGCCGGTGCCCTGCTCTGAAACAATTCTAGCCCATAGCTACTAACCTGGAAAGAACCAAAGCCTTGGTGGCCAGAGACAAACTGAGCATCCCAGCGAAAAGAATCCTCATGTCCCAAGCAGGGTCTGAGTACTTAAGTTTAGATTAAGAGGCTATGCCCTGGTCAGAAGTACCAAGAACCAGTTGCTACTGGATCTCTGGAGGTAAGAAGGGAGGGACTGTCTCAAACCCCTGACTGCTAACGCCCTCCGGCTTGGGGAGCTCAAGGTGATTTCAACCTTGACATTGAGATTGAACACAATCTGGTGCCAGGACTAACAACTATGTGGTGTGTGTGCCCTGACCTTATAGGGGGAACAAAAAGCTCACCTTTGGATTTCTCTCCAACTGTTTTCTAGCCTGGGCCAGAGGAAATTGGAGGCCCAGCAAACTCCACAGAATAATGGAAAAGAATCAGACCTGGTCTCTGACAGCCTTCCTAAAGTCTTTCCAGCTCTCCTAGATCTCCAGGGAGCCCGTTCAAAAACCCAGGAGGTCTAGAAGCCAGTATGCCTGCTATTGTCCTTCCAAACTCACTCTGAGAATCTGGGTGTCAAGATACAACATCCTTAGACATTCCTAGTAAGAGCTAAGGCACAAAGTGATCAGTACTGGGTCCCCAGAAAAACATTAGAGACAAGGAAAACCAGCAGCCTTACAAAAATCCCTTTTCCTACATCTCAGGCCTTGTGCTAGGCTCCTGGTCTTTTGCAGCCTGACAGAAGCCCCTGACTACTGGATCCTGCCCTGGATCGGGCCTAGTAAAAAAGCTATAGGATCAACCCTTAGATTTTCCCAGCTGTTGCCTCTGCCCTCATTACTTTTTTCTGCCATTTCTCTCTGCTGGCCTCTAGCTCTCTACTCTTGACTCTCTCAAAGGCCTGCTCATTCACTGGGAAGTAGCTACACCATAGAACATAGAGACTCCCTGCACCCATATCAATTCAAGAAGAAGAAGAAGAAGAAGAAGAAGAAGAAGAAGAAGAAGAAGAAGAAGCAGCAGCTGTTTTTATGATCATCCACCAACTCAAATGCAGGTCAGCACACATATTAATGTCCGCAGACAAAATGTCCAAGAGAAAGGAAAAACAAGCAGTGCCTTCAAGACAGCACACATCTGCACCCCACTCCAAAGCACATGTTCAACAGAATTCCCCCAGAAGCTCCCCACAACTCTTCTTCCCAGATACCCTAGGATTTCAGGAGACGCCTCCAAATATAATCCCACTCAAGTGAAGACAAGCAAGTTCGGAACAATGAAAGTTGGGGATTTCTCTTAAGTAAGCAGGAGGAGCCCTAAAATACTGTGATTCCATAGGAGCTAATCTAGTTTTCCTCCTAGAGGTAGGCGTTCCTTCGTGTATAAATCCGAAGTGATGTAGAGGAAGAACTGGAGAGAGATTAAATAAAATGGTTGAATATGTGCGAGTTGGGCATAAGATATCCTGTCAGGGGCAGGGAAAAGGGTGTTGTGGGGATTAAGAATATGGAAGTGTGTCATGAACAGCTCTACCGATCACTTGAATGATTTTCAAAATGTTACTCTCATTACCTTCACCCTCCCACCCCTTTAATCTTTAGGTATAAAAGTGGGGTCCTTACTATGAAACTGATGCCCAAAATGTCCTCACTTCTTCCCAACTCTAAGCTGCACTTTGTGCCCTGGGCAGATCTTGCAAACAGTAAGTCTGCCTCAGCTCTTTTTCCAGGCCCGAATCTGATTGACAACAACCAAGCTAAAGGGACCAGCCTGGCCCCTGGAGGAACACAAAGATGAAGAGAGTGTTACACTCTGAGATGATGGGAGGAGATTCCTCAACCACTGGGAAGCACCTGTGTGGAAGTGAGACCGAACCCAACCTTGGTAAAAAGAAAGCTAGAAAGGGACAGTGGCAGCCGAGTGACTGCGCCAATCTGAAGTTCGCTCTGTCCAAAAGGGGAATTCCAGAGGCAGAAACAGTGTTCACAGCGTCAGGATAAGAGCCGCAAACAAAAATAGGAGCTCTCACAAAGTGTTGCCCCCAAGTCGTAGGTGAACATTTCTTTGCTTTCCCCCCTTCTGGTATTGCACACCAAATACCCATCTCGAAATCCCATTGCTGCTAATTCCTCCACAACAAGGTGACCCACCAGCCAGCTTTTGATTTCACTGTGATTTTGAGTAGTAATTGAAAACAAAGACAAAAAGTAGTCGATTAGTGGGACAAGTGAGGCTGCCCCTAAACATCCAGCAGGACACCCTGTGGGCACAAGAGAATCTTAATGAATTTGGCCATCAGGGGAGGTATAAAATATTATGAGGCGACTATAGGGTGGGAAGAAACCATAGGCACTCCAAGGTGAGCACTCCGTGGGGAGCAGGCCTAGTTCAGTGCCAAACTGTGCAACCTTAGGCAAGTAATTTAACACAGCTGGCCTCAGTTTCCCTCCCCAGTGTGCAGGGTGCTGAATGATTTACAGCTACAGAGAATACACAAGATAACCCATGATGTTTTGGGATGGGAGGTAGCAGACTTGAGATTTTATTAGGATAGAAGCTTCCCTGAATGCGGTGTCAGTATTTACCTCTCTTTGCTTTGGTTCCAAACAGGCATCTCAAAGCTGGGAAAACAGACTGAAATGGGCTGTAAGTGTCCTAGAACCCTAGATGAAGGGGGTAGGGGGATGGGGTGGATTTTGAGCTTGCCCAAAGCCAGGTCTTCCGAGGAGGCCGTGCTGCCCCATCCTGTGGAGGATATATCCACCTTGGTGTGCGCCCCGAATCCCCAAAGAGTCGCACCACTGTCGTAGATGGTTGGCTAATCAACCACCGCCCCCTCACACATTTTAAAAATAAAAGTCCAGTGGGGGCAAAAGGTCTTTAATGATGTTTTCTTGTTTTCGTGAAATAAAAAAATCTTCTATTTTGATTCTAAACCAGCAGCGTGCCCACCTCTCGGTCTTTCCAGATGTTTGCAATAAAATCTCAGGTTTTGCCTTTGGGACTGGAAATAAAATTTAACGGCCTTCACCCTGTAATTATTCTCTTAGCTCGCCCTTCATAAATTTATCTGCTTTCTATCGGCGTTGGGGCAAGAGGCAAGCGAAAGGAGGAGGGGGGAAACCCCGATTTTTATATTTGTGACTATAAAAAAGCGCCACCCGGTTTCCTCGCCCTCGGCCGCCGCGGTGTGGCGGGGAAGGCCGGGCCCGGCGGGCGGCCACCTCTCACCGCGGCGCTGGCTGCTCCCGGCGCAGGAGCGCGGCCCCTCCACAAAGGAAGCCTTGTGTGGCCCTACCCGCAGCGGCCGCGCCCCAGAGACGAGGAAATCCTTCGCCCCCAGGCCCAGCTCTGCACGCCCCGATTTTGTTGCAATGCACCGGTCCGACATCCTCCTTCTGGTCGCTCTGGAAGCCAGGCTTGGCGCTTCCAAACCTTCGCAGAAAGCGAACTTTCCAGTCGGTGTAAAGACCAAGGAGTGCGAGGCAGGAACCTGCCTGTGAATACCGCGGCTTTGAAAGGCCACGGGGAGCCCTCTCGTTGGCCTTGCTTGGTCAAGGCTGGAAGGCAACCTTCTGCATACCCTGCAGCTCCAGGTTGCTTGGTAACCGCAAGAACCCACCCAAAATCAGAAGGGCTTAAACCCAGCTCGGTAGTCGCGTTTAAGTCAGCAGCTACCACATATCAAGAAGCTCATCAGAACAAGGTCCATGCATGCATCACGTGTGACTATCTTGCAGCACACATGGATGTCCTCACCTTCTATATTCCCATATCTGTACTCATTAGCCTGTCTTTTTAGAATCAAACATGTGCCCTTAGCAAACTACACTTTGCTAGGATATGATGTCATACACAGACATAAGGAGAATCATCCAGATCTCACCTTCAGTTGCCTGCAAAATCTTCAGTTATCTACCATCCTGCTCAGCATCAGGCGACTGAAACCTCCCCTCGCATGCTCCCGGTCCTGTAACCCCTCCTCTCCTTCATCTGGAGAAGGGGAGAAGTTTGCATTCAGAGCTCGGTCCTTGCAAGACCTTGGTTTTAGCAAAGTTCCAAGAGCTCTCCAGGGACTGCAGGAGAAGCAGGAGGACCAGGTGGGAGCAGCAGAGCCTCAAGTCTTCTTTCTTGTTTTGATCCTGTGCAGTTCCTTCCTTCTTACACTAGAAAGCCTGGATCCCTAAAGCTAAAATTCCCAACCAGATGCATCTAAAGCAGAGAGTTTTTAAGGGATTTTTTCCCCTAGTCCCAGGATTCCTAACTCTTCTAGGTTTACTTCTTAAATGTGACTCCATCTCCTCCTTCCTGATAGCATTGCAGGTGCTTGACTAGACAAATCTTTGTCTTCTTTCTTTCTTTCTTTCTTTCTTTCTTTCTTTCTTTCTTTCTTTCTTTCTTTCTTCTTTTTTCTTTCTTAGGAGACAGCAAGAATCCTCTAATGCTTATTGGTGAGAAAAAATAAAGTCATTTTGTAAATTCCTCAGTAACTTTGGGACACAAAATGGTGCCCCAGGTTCTTTGAGTGTGCATGTGTGTGTGGGGGGGGATGAGATCACCAGAAATGAGAAAGGAGAGAAACACATCTAATCCATCTAGGATTGAAACCCACAGAAGCACAAAGACTAGCAGCTGAATAAAAGCACTCTGAGACTTGTGTCTTGATGTAATGAGGACTTTTTTTCTCTTTTTGTCAGAAGTGGCCAGATTTTATTTGTCACCAGTAAAACAGTCACTTAAGAGCAAAATGTTCTCAGTGAGAACCGTGGGAGCCTATCCAGACCATCACCTACAGAGGCCTACGTCAAATTTTAGGGTCTTTATGATGTATCTCTCTCCCTTCCTTTACCAGTGGAGAGTTAAGTATTACTGAGGAATGAGGAACAGGTCTCCTTACTAGATAGACAGTTCTACCTGAGTGCCAGAATGCCTAATGCCTGAGCACCAAGGCCAGGGTAGCTAGGATTGCCAGACTTGCTTTGCTCTGGGGTGGGTAGGGATGCTGAAGCTGTGAGTGGTGTGAGCTAGGTCATGGAAAGCTTTTTCCTTGGTCTGAGTCCAAATCCATGGGATACATCGTTGATACAAAACCAAATCAGTGGAGATAGAAAAGACTCCAGTATCCTTTATGATAGCACAGCATTTGTGGTAATGCCAAAATTGTCCAAGAGTAAGAGATTACTAACAGCAAAGGCCAGATTGCACTTCAGAAAAATAAACTCTCAGAACGACTGAGATTTTCTTTTATAATCTGAACAGCGTCTCAGAGCAAAGATGTATAAAGGAAAATCTAGGGAGAGGCAAGCGTTGCTAGTGACCCTGTTGCCAGGGAAGAGGAGAGATGCAGCATTTGCATCACTGAAAGCTCTCAAAGTGTTCCAAGAGGCTTTGCACAGCCAAGAGTGATGAACTTGGTCTATCCAAAGACAGGAAAATTCTACTTAATTCTTAATCTTTCCAAAGACTCCTTATGGTCAGCCACCAAATAAAGCTGAATGAAGGCATTCCTCCATATAGAACAATGAACTAAACCCTGCTCCTAGTTCTAGTTCTCAGTGATATCTGCCACACTCAGATGAGATTTAAGGACTCTGAGAAGCAAGGGTTAACATCGCTGGGATGGATGGAACTAATACCAACACCTAGCATCACTACTCTTGGCTGCCTTCACCACTGGAGATCTGGCCCAACCTGGAGAACAGCAAAAGGCCATGTATCCATAGGTCACAGCTTCCAGTAAATGCACAGCCTTCTTCTCTTTCCACCAAGTCTCAGTCTGTGTCTCCTCTTCTCAGTCTGTTCTGTACCACTTATGAAGAGCTAATGTTTATAGAGCCTTTTGGGCCCTTTGCTAAGTGCTTTACATGGACCAGCTCACTCCACCCACTTCAAGTTCTATGAGCCAAGAACTAGTATTACCAGCCGCATTTTACACAGGGGAAAACAGTGATGTAAAAAGGAGTTATGTAACTTGGCAAGGATCTAGCAATTTTTAGTGCAGGTAATCTCAGCTCCAGAGCCAGAATTCTTAACCCCTGTACCCCCAGGGTCTCTTAGTACAAGCATCTTTAAGCAATTTGCATACCTCCATTCTCCCTGGTTGCAAAGAGATCCAAGCACAGTTTCTGAGTCTTGGGAGGTACAGACGGAATTGTCTTACACAGGTGCCTCTCTTGGCCTGAATGCCCACCAGAGGCTTTCCCAGTGTGAGTGAAGCATCTTTTTTCAACAGGAGATAAAAAGTCCAAAGCTCAACTGGAGTCTTTACTCAGGGGAGGCACAACCCAGTGGATGCTTGCTGAGTGGAAGTCCTTCTGCCTGTACCAGCTGATGTTATAGGTGGTCCTCCTTTTTGGCTGAGTTTATTCAAATAATATTAACCCGCAAAGCACTTCATTTGCTTTCTGGGATTCACAACGCCTGCCTCAAAGCAGCCCCTAGTCTTCCCTGGCAACATAATTGCTTTGTACTTTAGACTGTCTCGCTTTAGCAAAATCTCATTTTTCATGACTTTGACCCTTTAGTGATTCAGCCTCAGTCCTGCCTATTCCCTGAAGGTTTCCTTTCCTCATACCCAGCTCCACTTACCAACAACTTCTCTTCGGTGGATTACACAGACACAGACACATACAGAGACAGACAGACAGACACACACACACACACACACACACACACACACACACACACACATTGGGGGCTGGTAACAGAGATTAGAAAGCAATATGAAACCCCAGCACCGCCCCACACCATCGGAGAGGAGGTGTCTTGAGCACAGATGTGATAACCCAGTTTGGAGGTCATCTTCATAACCCCTCAAACATCTGAGAAATATTGCTGTCTTTGGTGGGACTTTAAGTACCATCAAACTGATTTCCTTTTCTGCTTCTCTTTCCTAATACAAATACATAGAATTGAACTGAGAAATCTCAGGCATATTAAATTATGCTTTCAATTCAGATTCACATGAAATGCAAATAAAGGACCATTCTGGAAGCTTTTATTTGCACCATCTATTGATTTTTGAGCATCTGAAATCCCAGAAATCACATTTAAGGAAGAAGGGAGGACCCAGAGAGGATTTCCAAACATAAAGAAGACAAAAAAAAAAAAAAAAAAAGACAGAAAGAGAGAGGTGTGGGGGGAGGGGTTCCTGGAGATTAATTCATCCAGAAAAGAAAGAAAAGCAGAAACTTGGCAGCCAAGGAAAGCTCCCCTGAAGCCAATTCAGCCCCGAGAAACCCACTTAGGCAAGAAGGAGATAAAGTCTCACCTTGCACAGTCCCCACACTTTAGAGTGCACTGCTGCAGGGTCACCGAAGTCCCCCTGGCCGCCAGGTGCTCTACTTGAGGGACTGCATTTGGTCAAGGTTCAGCTTCAGGGTGGCTTAGGCTTTCTTCCCTCCCAGAAACCTCGTGCCTAGTTCTCCATCCAGTCCCTGTCTCCAGCCTATGGAGCCCAGTGAAGCCAGCTTGGAATCAACCAACTTCACTGCCTGGGGGATGCAGGGAGAAAGGATGATAAGCAGGAAGAGGTCCCCTGTTTATTCCCCCTTCTCTCCATTTTGGGTTTCTCAGTGGAATGTTGGCAGTGTCACCTCTTCTGTTATTTTTTTTCTTTCTCTCTTCTTGTTGGCAAATCCAGTTTCATTGGAGGACAGACTTTGCATAAATACTGATGAGAGTGTCACCTTCTATGAAGGTAAAGCAGTGTTGCCCCAGAGGTAAGCTCTGTGCTGATTGCAAATCTCCTCGGTTCTACGTCAGCTCCATAAGATTACCTTAACCTTTCAGGGCAATGTTACCCCACCCCACGTCTATGCTAGCTCACCTGCTGCCTGAACTTCATCACTCTCTCATGAAGTGTAAGTTATCACTGGAAGCCCAGGTCTCACTGGGAAAGACCCAGCGAGGGGAGTTAGATGGGAAAAGAAAGTATGTCCCAGGTGGACCTCATCTGGCCCCTGGTAGCTCTAAATTCTCATGTGCCAGCCTTCCCAGGGTGCCCTCCTGTGGGTTCTATCCAGGTGCAGCAGTGTGGATAGATAGGTTCACTAGCAGCCTGCAGGTACACAGGAAACCTGAAGAAGGAAGGTTGTAGCTTTAAGGACTAAGGAGCACTTAAAGAAAGAAGATCCAAGGGAGCATAAGATAAACAAAAGAACTTAAAATTTTTTTTAAAAGTAAGAGTAACTAGAGGAAAGAAACACAAATGAGTCCGGGACTAACTCTCAACTACCAGTCCATGGTAATAGCAATAGTTTGACTTTCATCCATTGTCCCCAAGCAGTCGGACACTGTGGACGTTTGGGGTGAGACCAGCACTAGGAATCCTTTGGTGGTCTTTTTGAACTAAGCAAGGAATGCCAGCTCTGAGCAGGAGTGGTCTACAGGCCTGAGGTCTGCAGCCCTCTGCCAAGACTGACTCCCTCTGTGATCCTGAAGGCTTGATCACACTGGCCTGCAGATCTAGGAAAAGGTAGGGTGAGCCTCTCGCTGTTCTTCCTCCAGCACCACCACGCTCCAAACAGAGTTCCCAGGAATCAGCAGAAAGAGAACTGATGTAAACAAGTGGGGAAGGAGAGAAGGGCTCAGAGTCTGAGGGTCCCTGGGGAATGCAGGGCTTGAAGCCTTGCACTTAGGTGGGTGGAAGTGTGGTCAAATTAGGAGAGCCTTGAGTCCTGCTTGAGGGAGGGGAATTGTCAGGATGAGAATGGTTTTTAGTGGTCCACTTAACCCCCCCTTAATCTTTAATCCAACTGAATTTATTAAGCAATGTATTGGGAAAGATTATAGGTTGGTTTAATCCCTGTAAGTTCCTAAACTCCTAGTAGTAAGGTACAGAGAGGTAAAGTGGCTGATATTGGCCCTCCACCCAATTCAGTTCCTGCCCAGCCTTCCTGTATTGGACTTCTCCTCTCCAAGGAAGAGGTGGCTTTCTGTTCCTCCTTCCTCATGATCCAGTTCACCTCCCAGAACTGGAACTTCAACCTCAGCTCAGTTGCCCACTGCCCATACCTTGGACCCCAGCATTTCTTGGTCAAAGACAAATAAAGCCCAGTTTCCTGCTTGGGGGTGGGGGTAGGGGGTGAATCGTGACAACTGGTCTTCAGGAGAAGGAAAGAAAAAATCCTGGCGAAAAGGAATGTGCAATGTGCCGCAAACCCGGGTGAACAGATGTGTCTGGTGCTCTGGGCCTTCGCCTGGCCCGGGCCTATCCCAGAGAAATCTGCTCCTCACCCCTGCACCCACAGAAATACATTATCCTTCCCCCCCTCCAACCCGCGCGCCCAATCATTTTAAACAGAAAAATTAAAGAAATATAAATTGCTGCTTTGAGAGATCAAAGTGCCGGTTTCTGGAGCATCTGGAAGAACGAGGGGACCGGGAATGGGGGGGTGGGGAAAGTGATGTAGTCACGGCCGTCCTACTTCAAAGTGTTCTCAACCGTGAATTTTAGCCATTGTATTTAAATTCTCTTCCCTTCCAGCCTCGCGCAGCACGTGGCAGAGTACAGCGTCTTTGCGTTATTTCTGGGTACTTGGAGAAACTTAGCCCGGAACTCAGCAGCTGCTTTTCCCCCTGGTCTCAGAACCCCGAAGCTGTAGTGGGGACACAAAATAACCCAGGGCGCGTGGGAGTGGGGGTGCGTGGTGAGGTGGAGGAAAAGGGGGTATCTGACCTTAAACCACGGAGTTAATCACAGAACCAAATGTATCGCAGAAAAGTCACCAAGGCGCCTTTGCTTTTCTTTTCTTTGCTTGCTTTGCTTTGCTTTGCTTTGCTTTGCTAGCTGCTCCGAGGTACCTTGTCAGTTTCCCAGGCTTGGGCCAGAGGGACTTTGGAGAACTAAGTTAGGACTCGAGTGATTCGAACGAGCCGGGTCGGTCCCAGGCCGAAGTTCATCGGACTCTGGGTGACTGCTTTGTCTTGGGGTGATCCCTGCACCTAGGCAGGGTCTACAGTCCCATTCTCCACCAGGTTAGAGTTGCCAGGAGTCCCTGAGCGCTTTTGCCTTAATCTTAGACCTGCAGACGCCGGCCCCGCACGCGGCTCCGAAGTGTGGCGGGGTCGCCCTCGCCAGAAGCCGGCTAGGCGCAACGAGTTTGTTGGGCTGCGGAGCTAGGGCGGCCGAAGAAGCCGCGCACCCGGGCAAGACCGGTGGCCTCCCGCCTTTGCCGGGGAATGAGCCCGGCAACCCACAGCGCAAGGAGGGCGCTTTAGCTAGTCTTCGGCGGAACCTGGTACCGGAGCAAGTCCCTCACCAAACTCCCAGCGACCTTTGGGACCCGCCGGAAGGACACCCGGGGGACCAGACTTGTCCCAAAGCTCCCGCGAGTGAGTTTGGTCTGGATCGTCCCTGGGTGGCATTTCTGGTGTTTGTAAATTACAGGGTGTCTATGGAGAGGGAAAAAAAAAAGCGATAAAAACAAACCCAGTGCGCGCCTGGTCTTTCCCGCCCGGGTTTTCACCTCTCCCCAGCCTCTCTACGGGAGAAGCTTCCGAGAGGCTAGTTACCCCTTGGGATGGGAGGGATACTGGGTGTGATTGTCATTTCTGCAGAAGGAACCCCACATTCCTACAACTTCGTTGACTGCTCCTAAGTTGCTGAGCGGCAACATTGGGACTTTGATTCAAGTCACCTAAAAATTACTGCACACTCCCCCACCCCCGCAGAGGCGAAACAGCCCGCCGCCGCGCTCCCTTCTCCCTCCCGTCACCGGAGGTCGCCGACCCCTGGCAGCCCGCGCAGCGGGGCGCAGGCCTGTGCGCTCCCCCTCGCCGTGCGCGCCGGGCATCTCACCTCAGCCGGGCAGGTGCAGAGGTGGTGAGCGCGACAGTCGCGGGTCGTCCGGCCGGCCGAGGGGCAGGAGCGAGCTGGGCGCCTCCTCCGGCTGCCCGGTGGCTGAGGGGGCAGGGGAGGGGGGACGGGGCTGGGGAAACCGCCGTCAGCGGGTCCCGGCCCCGCCTCCCCATCACAACGTCCAGGAAACATCGGAACTTTCCATTGTCTTTGGAGCGTCACTAAACAAAATGTCCCAGGGCTATAGGGTTGAGCGCGCCCGGGCCAGCTCCCTTTGCGTGATGTCTGCCGGCTGGGAAGTGTGACCAGAAGCCATCTTCCAGTAAAGGCACACGGAAGCGGGAAGAGCTCTCGGTCTTGGTCTCGGCGCCTACAGGAGCCGCGGTCAGAGGTCGGACACGTGTCCTCCAGGACTCAACAGGAGGGGGGGGGGGCGTTGCTTGGACTCTTGTGTTCCAAGGGAGCAAAAGGTCAAGCCAGGCGCAGACGCTTAAGGAAAGCGCGTTTGCCTTGGAAGACCCTAGCCAGACAACCCGCCCCAAGCCCGAGTTCCCTGACCGTGTTTCCATTTGTCAAGACCTCTCACCCTAGAAGATGGCCCGTGGGGGGCCTTCCCAATTCCTGATTTGCAGAACACACACACACACACACACACACACACACACACACACACACACACACACAAACATACACACACTTTTCCTGGTATGTGACTTCCTGAGGTGTATATCACCACTAAAAACCACCTCTTAGAGGTATATTGTCAGAGAGAAGCAGGGACCTTTATTCTTGTCACCACCTTGAGGTGAGATACTGACCACCTTCCCTCCGGAGACAGCCCGGTGCGAGTGAAGACCTGACTCTGGGCGGCGTGGAGCTGCGAGACAACCCTGCAGACATCTCTAGATTACCCAGTGCATATCCCTGGGCAGTAAGTTAGGACCGGTCAGGCAGCTATTTGGTTCCTGGGACCTGTCAGCCTTGCGCTGGAGTGCGCATTGGGCCCATATATGACGCACTAACTACCTTTGCATCTCAACATCCGCGCACCCAGCTAGTGCCAGCGCAGACCGACACTGTCTCTTGCTTGCTTGCCGCCGTTTCTACGCGATGATTAACGATCCCAGATAGGGGAAGGAATTCAACTTCTCAAGCTCAGCATTTTCAATTTCTTAATTTGTCCCCAGGTGGTCGTTAGCGATCGCGGCTGTAGATCACATCTGGGCGGGCCAGGTAGAGCGAGCAGCTGATTCAACACTATTGAGTAGGGGGGTTGGTTTCTTTTCTTTTCTTTTCTTTTCTTTTCTTTTCTTTTCTTTTCTTTTCTTTTCTTTTCTTTTCTTTTCTTTTCTTTTCTTTTCTTTTCTTTTCTTTTCTTTTCTTTTTTCTTTAAAGGCGAGTCAAGAGATAGTCGCCTCTGGGAGAACTTCCAGAAAGCTGTGAGCTGCCAGTACAGTGGTACCTGCGCTAGACATTATTTCAATGTCAACAACTCTTACTCTTTAAAAACAGCCAAGCAAGAGCAGGATGCCAGTCCCTGTGGGTCTCAGCCTCGGATGTGCTTGGGGCAGGGGCTCAAGGAAGCAGAGGCTCAGGGGTCTCCTGCTTCTGATCAGAGGCCTGTCTAGCAGACCCGCTGAACTGGGGTTACCGTTTCCTGTGCAAATGCTGGAATGCATTGCCTTGGGAGGAACTGGGTGAGTGATGCCAAGGTGAAAAGATATTCATCTCCGGATTGTTCCCCTGGCTACCATAGTTTGCCATTCTTGTACTGGTTTGGGTTAAAAGGGAGTGGACACCCATTGGCTAAGGCATCTCTTTTCCCACCTCACCCCCCAAGACTTCTGACTACTGCTCCATCTCGTTTGAAGAGAAATGGTTCTCTTCTAAGCTGAGGGACAAGGCTCCTGAAACACTCCAGGCAGTCCCAACAGCTTGACCCCCCCCCCTTTTTTTTGTCCTCCTGTCTCGTTTCCTGTCTCCCAGAACTCTCTTTGTTAAGCAGGAAGGTGTTCAAGGAGTCTCACTTCCAGAGCCTCTGGAACCTCACTCCAAAATGTTAGGAGGATATGAGAGAGGCAGGGATAACTGGCAATCGTGGAGCAGAGGGAAAAGGAAAGAGATTCTTTGTCTCTTCATTCCTGGGTTTGTCAGGTTGCTGGTGGAGTACATTTTTTTTGTGTTCTGCCCTGTGGTGAGTAGTCTGTCTCTCCTTCCAGAGTATACCAGGTGGGAAGTGCTTTTCTGCTTCCCCTAGGTGGCAGCAGACCTAGTTGGGGTTCCTGGGGACAACCCACCTTTTCCAGAGAGGTGAGAATTTAAGGTGTTGAGGAGTAAGCTCCACTGAGCATTGAGGTACGTGAACAGGGTTTGTGGCAAAATGTCTGGTTTGAACTTTCTGACCTCATGTTCCATTCTGAAACAAATCTAGACTATGCGTCAATTAGATATGGGAGCTGTGGTTTCTGTCCTTTCCAGAACTAGCAATCCTCTATCAGATTAAGACCCTGAACTTTGCTGAGGATATCAACTATTCTGAAAACGTCAATTCAGAGTGGAGTTAGCTGGCTAAGAGGGGTAATCTGTCTGTCTGCAGACCTGTGAAATACAGGCAGTACCCATTCTATGGAAAGCGTGTACAAGAATGTGGATGTGTGAGCAGAAAAAAACCAGCTGAAAGATCTTTATAGAGATAGGAATACTATCTGCAAGGGATTTAAGGATGTGACCAAGTTAGTGCATTGGGTTCAACTGACTGATTAACAGGCTTTGGTGAACTGTCTGATAACTTCTAACTGCTTGCAAAGACCCAAACCCTGGCAGGGACATAAGGAAGGGGAGTGGGAAGTAAGCAGATATAAAGGAAAATCGTCCTATGATCTTGCATATCGTTGCTTATTGCACATATGCATGCACATATAAATTTAGTTCTTTTTAAAGAAAATGTGCTCTGATCAGAATAGCTGCATCTATTATTTTATTAATTAAAAATAGTTGCTAAATATCTGCCAACAAGACATTTAATTATATTTTCTTCTGCAAGTTTCTCTCTCTCTTTTCCTCTCTCTCTCTCTCTCTCCAAAAACTGAGCCAATAAGTTGCAATCTGACTTCATGGAAGGTGGAAGGTTTGTGAAACTTTCAGAGCGATGGATGGGAGGGGATCTCCGGCTGTAGGATGCATGCATATTTGGAGTTACTGCCAGACACACTAACAAGTCTGCTGGTGCCCTAGGAGTTCATACTTTTTCTCCTGTGCAGTTGTGGAAGCGAGAAGGGGACAGACTTGTGCTCCAGCTTCCAGCGCATCTATCTTTGAGGGTAATGGTGAGAAACAATATACTAAATCTGTTTCTAAAAAAGATTTTTGTATTCCCAAAGCTTGCTCTTCTTCCAGGAATGTACTAAAAATTTGTAAATAATAAACCACGCAATCAGTGAACTTGATTTCAATGCGTGTGGTAGAGAAAAGACTGATTTAGGACCATTCCCACCGATGTGTACTTCCTCAGCATGCACCTGTACAAGGCATATGCGGAAAAAGCTCTTGCATGGAGTGCTATTTGCTCCAAGAGAAGAGCAGAAGAGTTCCTCAAATTCAGAAACCTGTCATAAATTGGATCAAAACATAATTTTGATTTTTAAAAGTGATTTGATAAAATTGTCTCTGGTTTGTATATATTTGACATATGTATATACCACGAAATGACTAAATTGCACTATTTTACATTCATTACTTCACATGTTCATTTTGTGGTGAAAATTTCTCAGCAAGTTTCAGGAAAGCAAATACAGCATTAGGTTGGCTGAGGTGGGGTTTTTTTTTCTCTAACGGTTTACCCACTGAGACTTTATCCATGCTCCAGCTAGTGCCTAGGCACATGCCAGCAACCTGCTCTCAAAGGACGGGAAAGCATGAGGGAGACTGGTGGGAAAGAAGATTTGTACTGGGAAAATGTAGGGAATTGAGATTAGATAACAAGGGTGGAAACGAGATGTTTGTATCCATGTGTAAAACCCTAAAAGATTATAAACAATAAAAATGCATTGTTAACTGTGCTATTTGTACTATATATCTCTTGAACTTATGACTTTTGCCTGAAATTTTGTATCATTTAACTTTGACAACACTTTTTAACAGTTTTTATTTCCCTTTTCCTTTTTTTCCTTTTCCTTTTCTTTTCTTTCTTTTTGCAACAGGGTCTATGTCATCTAAGGTTTGAACTATGGACTGCCTCAGCCAGAGTTCAAAGATCTTATGCTTTTAGCTTTTCAAGTCATTTTCAATTACTTTTACCAACTCACCTGTTTTATCACTGTACATTAATACAATAGATTCCATCCTGGAACTATAGGATCAGATAGCAGATGAACAAGTTGTCCATGACTCTATGGAACAGTAAATAATTTCAAACCCCAAATAAAGAATGCTCAGACTGTGCTAGCAAAACTAACGGACAGAACTTACTAGCTTGGTGTGGGCATCTGATTGTACAAGTATATTTCGATTACCTTGAATCTACTATCCAGGCTAAGGAAAGAGGTTGCCAGCAACAAAGTAACTACAGTGAAAAATAACATCACTGGAGGGGGGCAAAGATGAGGGAGGAGGTTGACTACTATAGGAACTTACAGGGACGGCTGCTCCATTTGGGCTCACCAAAAGATACAGTTCTCCTAATCCTAAAACAAGGACGGGACATTGCTAACAGACTTTTCTTTTCTTGAATCGGAAAGATCTTGCAAACTGCATAGGACCATGCTAATGGTCTACTCTTTGGTCCTAGCTTTGTCTGGTGAAATACAAAAATAGAGAAAAGCAACCAGTTCCTCAAGCTGAAAGCAACCTCATTAGTGAGGGGGGAAGAGAGGTGGGTGGGCAGGGGAGGGTTCTTCTTTTCTGAATACAACTTATTTTCTCAGCCTTTGGAAATGTAGCTTCAGCTTAAATACATGGGATTCACAGTACACAGGTGGGACAAACTCAGACCTTTTTTGGCATTGATTCCGTTAACATTTCTTAACCAAGCAGTTACTGCGGCTGTGAACTTTCTTCCTTAACTCCGGAGTTCGTGGGCAGGCCCGGGTGATGGAGTTCAGTGAGGGAGTTGGAGGGAGTTAGATAGGTTGTGGGTACTAGAAGCTGGATAGAAAACGGGTCCAGCTACTGGCCCTGCGCTGTGGCGCCGCAGGGGTGTCAAAGGCACACCTCTTAATTCTGCACTTTTGGCTGGTCCCGCTGGGTTGCATCTTACTGAAGCCCAGGGCACAGAGCTCAATTGCTGCACGTTCTTCTAGACATACAAATGTACCGAAAAGCCAGACTGCTTTTATCTCAGCCCGGCAGTCGCTGCTCAGAGCTCGGGTGCGGACTAAGCAAGGGGGGGAGAGAGAGAGAGAGAGAGAGAGAGAAAGAGAGAGAGAAAGAGAGAGAAAGAGAGAGAGAGAGAAAGAGAGAGAGAGAGAGATTGCCTTGTGCCTGACCCAACAGGCTACTAGTTCTGGAGGCATCGGGGGTTTCACAATATTAGGCGCCTCGGGGTTTCCAAGGGTCCCAAGCTCTAACCTAGCTGCACTTCTTCAAGTATGGCACCCCGGAGAAGCAGTGGTGTTACTACAAGCTTGAGTCAGACTTGAGAATCCTGGCCTTGCCTTCTCTTTGACTTCTGGAAGCCTGGGATATCATTGCACATTGAACTTCAACTATCTTTTAACATCATTTTCAGAGTATGCAAAACTCTCTGCGTTTCTAGGAAGGCTTAGTCCTCGAAACTCAGCTTCCCGGAGAAATGGGCTGGCACCGGAGTGTTCCTTGGACTCTGCAGTGGGGCCTCTGGGTTCATTGCTCAACTTTGATGAGGACGCATAGATCGCGAGAGCTCTAGGTGGCTTCTGAGACCCAGCTGTGCTGCAGGCCAAACCCGAGGGCAAGACCACTGGATACTCAGCCTGGCCTTTCATTCATGCCCGAGTCTCCCTGACTCTGGAAAGCGTTCTCTACGGACAAAGAAAGACATCTTGAAAGGAAAAGAAAAAAAACATCTTGAAGGAAAACTCCCTTCACAAACTCAGAGCAGAAGTACAATCTCCATGTCTGGTTTGGGAAGAAAGGCTTTGGCCGTTTGATCGCAGGGCTCTCGGGTTTTATTACTACACACTTCAGCGCTGACTGTGCCTAGCATTTCAGGGGAGCGAACACAGGAGTCACAAGTACACAAAAGGCCAGCTTCTCCGGGATCCCAACTTTCTGCGTCAGCGCCAGCGCGTTGGGAGGCGCACAGCCTGGGAGAGGCCACTATTCCCTTCCTTTTCCTGGATGCATAACCCTTGTCGCCTGAAGGTCAGAGGTGCTCCTAACGCTAAGACATCAACTCCTTTGACTCTCAAAACAAGAAAACAGATGATTCACATACCGGCGTGGCTTCACTGCCCGGCTGCAAAGCTAGCTTGGTCCTAATGAGCCTCATCTTGCCGTCTGGGAGAAGGCTATCCGCCAAGGACAAGACAAGCACCCCAGAGCAGGTTAGGGGTGCCAGGCAGCCGAGGATGCTCAGATCAAGGATGGGGAATCTCAGAGAGAACAAAAGAGCGCCCTGTAGCCACACCTTGGCTTTTGAGGCAGAAGTAGAGCAGCCAGGAAGGGTCCCCTCTCAGCGCTTCGGGACAAACAGGGCTCTGCGGGATCCGGAACCGTGCACAGGAGGCCACAGTCTGCCAGCCACAGGTTTGGCAGCGGCGCAGAGGGGCAGGGATATCCGGCCCGTGAACATGGTGATGCAGGTAATCCAGCACCACTTTCCACAGAGCAGATGTTGGTATACCAGACTCTGTTCGCATCATCGGATGCGATGCTGGTCTTCTCAACTTTGGAAGCTTTCAGTTTCAAAGACCCCGAGGGAAAACTTTGGTTGTTGACTGGTCGACAATCTCCTGAGCCTTTCTGTGCTAGCACCTTCTTGCTGGCTTAGGATCACCTAAGGCTTGTTTCTCGAGCCACCTTCGCTTCTTGCCTTTTTTTTTTTTTTTTAAATTTACCCGTCAACCTCAAATAAACTGATTATGAGACCCAAAGCAGTGCAATCTACTGTGGAAAGAGGCAGAAAGATTAGCAGTCACAAGACTGCCCCCACGTGGTGGTTTCCAGCAATAGCATGTTTGACCAAATATCTTTGGCGCTAGCTCCTGTCATCTGCGGCAGGAAAGTTATTGAATCCACACGTTTTCGTTATTCCCACAAGAAAAAGAGGCACGGTTCCGAGAAACCCGCTGTCCACAGACTCTAAGAATAGGTTCGTCTGTCTCTCGTTTGACCTATGATAGCTGCATTTTCAAAATCAAGCTCTCTTCTCAAGAGGCGGCTTCTCCCACCCATTATCCACTTTTTTTCCCTTCTTTCCCCCTGCCTCTTACTAGGTTCCTCTTTCTGAAACAATAGTCCGGACTGCTGCTGTGGTCTGATGATATAATCTTCAAGGCATTCACAGGAGACCAGGGGCCAAGTTATCAAAGGGCTCCGCGTTTTCTTCTTCTTTTAAAAAAACTGTTTACTATTCAGGAAATTTGGTAATTATTTTTTTTCTCCTCGTGTAGTGGTATTGCCCTCTTCCTTTTGATATTAGATCCTCCATGGGCCCCTAGTTTCATGCTGTAGGAAGAGAAGGAAGATGAAGGGACCGAATTCTACATCCTAATGTAATTTTCCTTTATGGCATCATTGTAGCAAGATGTCAGAGGAGAGCTTCCTAGGAAGAACGATGAACAGGAACTAGTGAAGCAGGCAGAGAATCCTCAGGTTTCCAGGGACCCAAAAGAGTGTCAATTTCACCTAACCCTTTATAACACTGAGTTTTTTTTTTAATATACCTTGCTCCATCAAAATAATACTTGTATAATAGGATTGGAAAGACACATCATGAGGTGGAAAGGGATGATAATAATCAGATTTTAAAAATGCTTTCTTTATAATGTTCAACAGGGAAACAGATGTTGGTATTTTCCTGGAAGGAGGGGGTGGGAGAGGGTCTTGATACCCTGGGAAAGGTATCGTATTCCTCATGGTTTTCCCTGGGGCAGGTATAATGCTTTGCTCATACAGGCAGCACTGAACACACATTTGTTCATAGATTCTCTGAGACGTGCAAAGCAAAGGAGTCTCCAAAGAGTTGGATGTTTAATCAATTCAGCTAAAAATCCCTCCACCTCCCCAATACATTTCTAATACAAAGCATGACTGTTTGTTCTGGATAGTGAGAAATATTTTCATGAGCTTAGGCTTTGTCTCCACTAAATAAAAACATAAAGAGCAGAGGCTTGGTTTTAATGTTTTCATTGTAAACAATGCCTTACACATTACAGAAGATATCACTCATCTTAGAGAAGAGCAAAGGGAATGTGACTGGATATGGAAGTGAAGTTCAATATGCAGATAACCTCTGGGAACATTCCAGATACATACTAGTGGTCCAGGAGTAGGGGAATTACTGTTCAGATTCCTTCAACTAGGTCATGTCTCCCCACACGAAGGCCAGAAGTCTTAGGGAAGAGGAAGAGCTGCGGCAGGGAGATCTTCCATGCTGCCCCTTTGCATGGCTTTCTAGGTGCTGCGTTGTGAGTTGTGAGGTCTGGTTGGTCCACTGGGTTGGGGTGAGCAGTAATGAACTTGTCGCAAAGCGTCTACCTTCTTAAGAAGTAAATGGCTTGACTTAATCCAAGCACAACTGTAATCACCATTCCTTAAATGCATAAAATTTGGCTGAAGAAACCTGGATAAGAGTGACTTGCAGAGTTCACAGAAGGTATTTTTGAAAAAAGTTATGTTGTCAATCAATGGATTTTTTTTATGAACCTGGGTCAGACTGCAGTAAGGATGATACTACATATGCTTTCAGAGAGCTTTTTATCCAACAAAAAGACTTACGCTTTTGTAAGAAATAATTTTTCTATTTTCTGACACTTTCATACATAAATATGATCTTCTGTCCTTACTACCCAATTCCATCCCCCTCTTCTGCTCCTATGTCTTCAGTCTCTCTCCTTCTTTCATGTCAGTGGTTGAGGGAAGAAGCTCCCTATCTCCAGTCTGGCATTAGCCTTGAATAGCATCTCAAGGAGGTGTTGTGTTTCTTGAGATCTTTACTCATCCTTGGTGAAATGTGGACAGGCCAACTATTGTGTAGGTCTTATGGAAGTGGACATTGCTGGACTTCTTTTTCTGTTTGTTGTTTGTCTTAAGAAACTTTCTTTTTCTACGTATTTATTTATTTAGATAGGAGACAGGGTGACAGAGAGAGAGAGAGAGAGAGAGAGAGAGAGAGAGAGAGAGAGAGAGAGAAAGAGAGAGAGAGAGAATCCGGAGGCCTGAATTTCAAACTGAGATCTCACAAGTAATCACAAATAGATATAAATAAAGCACATTAACATTATGTAAACATTTCAGCGGATGGCCTTCGGGGAAAATGCATAGCTCAGGCTCTGATTCTTCATTGTATGTCTGATTTAGCATGTAAACAAGTCAAATAATTGACTTGGCTATCAGCCATTAGAAGGCAGAGAGCACTGGGTTTAACCCTAAATCCGAACAATTTTGAGGTATCATCCATCTCAGCCTTATTATCACATAATGGCAAAGAGCAACTGCCAGCAAGGCAGAGCTGTATTCTTCGACCAGATAAAACTAAGTAGAAAATAATATGAATAATATATAATAATTGCAGATTATATGTAACATATAATGTTTATAATCATTTTATTTTGTAGATAAAATTCACAGATTCAAGTGAGAGCTGTCCTTCAAAGAAGTTACCCTGGGATTGAATGTATATCTTATTCAGATGATTGCTCCAACCTTGTTTGGAATGACCTCATGGACCGTTTACCTGCTATGTAAAAGAATTGGAATCATCCATCATTTACTCCAAGAATCTTTTTCCTTTTTTCTGATAATATGAACACTTCCCTGAAAAAAAAATCAATGCTACCCATGCTCAAGAATGAGCTCTAAATGCTGAGTGATACTTGAAGGCTAGTATTAATTAGTTAATCAGTGGATTAATTGAATGAATTTTAGAGTGTGTGTGTGTATGTGTGTGTGTATGTGTGTGTGTGTGTGTGTGTGTGTGTACTTGTGCCATGCTGTGTGTGTGGAGATCGAAGGACAGTTTTTGGAATCTGTTCTTTTCTCTCACCTCGAGAGTGCTAGGGATAAAACTAGTCCTTCAAGCTCCTTTACCCACCGAGCCATCTTTCTGGACCCAGATTAAACATCTCTGGCCAGAGAAATAATGTCATTTCACTGGTATCCATGTGTTAAAATGGACACCAAGTGATTTAGTGATTTAGAGAAAGTTGTGTGCCACTCCTAAGAAATGATGATTGATGAAGAGTGCAAATATAATTTCTAGAACAAGGATCCAAGAAGTTAGGGCAGCATAAAAATAATTTAATGTGAAATCACAAAAATATGTATGTCAGGAGTAACTCTGGAGGCCATGGACATAAACTAGGAAAGGAATCTTCAGGAGGTGAGGATTACAGCTGATAGTACATTGGTAGATTACAGACTGATAGTACCTTTTCCCTAACCAGGGGTTTCCTTTTTTTTTTTTTTAAAGAGAGGATATTGCATCACCAAATTTTCCTTGTTGAATTACAATAGATTTGCAATTAAATATATAACTACTTTTCCACTCCAAAAAGTAACAAAATCCTCTCATTTCCACATCACCATCATGTATTTCCATCTCTGTTTCCCTGTATAGTGATACCCCTAGGAAGGACTATCAAAAATGCTGTCTCTATTTTCTATTCACCTCTCTGAAATATAGTCAGTTAGAATTTTGATTCTACCACTCAGATGCCTTGATTAAAGTCATGGATGATTCCATGTTACAAACCCAATGACCTTTTCCACATAGTTGATGAAGATCAGTCTTTTATTGGAAATAGCTTTTGCCCTTGGCTTCTATGGAAGCATTCTCCCTTAATTCTTTTTTCTTCATCTTAGACTCCGCTTTCCAATATATTTTCTGCATGTTTTCTCATTTCCTTTACTTGTAGGATTAATCCTTGGACCACCTCCTTCCTTTCTCCACACTCATTTAGATATTTTGCTATCAGTCCTGGCTTTAAATGCTGCTGCTGAGCCTTAAATTAATGTCTCTGGCATGGATTTTTCCCTAAGTTTCAGCTTTAAATAAACAACCACCCTTTCGACATTTCCAGGAGTTCAATGCAACTTCTACAATCTCCCATCTCAGTGAGTGACAGCTTGGTTTTCTAACTTCACGGATCAAAAACCTTTAAGTCATCTTTGATATTTTTCTTCCCTCTCTCAGATATCACATCAGACTATCAGTGAATCCTTTCAGCTCCACCTTCTCAAGAGTTTTGCATAGTTGACCAAAACTTGTCACTTGGATTTCTATCCTATTTCAAGATTTCTCTCTCTCATGGATGATTAAAATAGTGTATCTGATCTTCCTGTGTCAATCTCCAATTGAATTTCCAGGCATAATCCCCAGCATGCACCTTTTATAAACTTAGCCAACAATGGCTTCCCAATCTCAATGTCATATAGTAAAAGTCAACTTCCTTTCAATAGTCTGTACCTCATCTCCTACCACTTGCCTTCTCTTTCCCTCTCCTCTGGATGAGTTAGGCAGCATTTGGCGCTGTCTCTTGTCTGGCCAGTTTCCTTTCATATGCATATACATAAAGTATTTCTTGATTTATGAGAGAGAAAGAGAGAAAATACTTTGTCAAAACAATGAGACAATTAACAACCAAACACCTGAACAGCCTTATTTTCAATGCAGTTGTCTCTGTAGCGGGCCTAACTTCCTCATTCTAAGACGCTGGGTTAAAGTTTTAATGTACACATTTTGGGAGAACACAATAAGTCCTCCATACTCTAATTCTGTTTTTGTCAAATTTATTTCTGTATAGCACTTATTTCAGTTGGTTTGTTTATCTGTCTCTTTGATAAGGTCAATACAAGGAGGGCAAGAGATTTTGCCCTTTTCTGTACCCAGTGCCTGGTACATTGATGGCACAAAATAAACACTGAATCGTCATAAAATGACTTAATGGATTTGTGTACTTACTGCCTTATAACCAAATGAGTTTGCAATTAAGCTTTCTCCAAGTAGGGTTGTTTTTAATTAATAAGAATTATTTTTTTCACCTGCTCTAAGTTTTGTAGTCTGCTTCATACTGGAATGATTTAAAAGCCAACAACAGAAACGAAACACTGATCTTTTAGCAATAACTCAGTCCCAAAACCTATTTACAAATAGAAAGGGAAGAAAATAACTTACAGTGCAAACTGTAAATGCAATAAACAAATTAGGTGGCAATAGCGTACTTAGGGAAAACTTACTTAAAGGCAGGGATTACAATTCTGGTGTGTTGTATGTATAGATTCATGAAAATGAAACATTGGGAAAACATTGAAAGTTATAAGAAGAAAGACAGAGGTCTCTGGGAGCCATGGAAATTTCTCTTGTGGATACTCCTGGGGATCAGGAAGTAGTTAGTCTTTCTGGTAATGCCCAGGGCCTGTTGGCCTCAGCTAGCCAATGGAAGCAGATCAGAGAAGTAATTCCTGTAACATGAGTCCTTGCTGGGATGTGACAGGGAGCCCTGCTAGTGGCTTACAGAGGCGCCCCTCTCTAGCTTGCCCACGCAGTTCAATTTACTCTCATAAAAATGTCATAAAAATCTCACCTGCCTCCAGACTGTGGAATACTTTTGATTTCAAATTACTTGGAATAGAAATCATGACTGGCAATACTTTTAGAAGAAACTTGGGAGAAATATCCTTTAAAAGAAGAAGTGGAAAAAGAAGACAAAATAACGTTATTTTACCAAAACGGATGGTAGTTTAATGACGCTTCAAGATTTTAAAAACAACATGAGCCAGGGCTAAAATAATTTGTAGCAGCAGCAAATGGCAGATTTGCAGAATAGATTTTTGAGTGCCTAACTGTGGGTGGGGGGATTAAATCACTCTTCTAAGCATAGAAACTGGGTGATATTAACTGCTAACTCCTCAATATCAGAGCTAGGTTCATCAATATCCCATGCTTGGCTAGATTTTGGATACACTGAAAACTTCTTTACATCAGAGTATTCAAAGTATAAAGTTCCTGTGTTAAAGGCATAAGATAAATGTGCTGTGTGTATAGTAATAGCAGTTTCTTAGGTTTGTGTTACTTTTCTGTCACTGAAAGAAAATATCCAGTATAATCAACATATAAAGAGGTAAGGTTTATTTTGGCTCACAGTTTTGGAAGTTTTAATTCTTGGTCAGTTGCATCTGTTATTTTGGAGCATAAGGAGTTAGTATGCATAATGTTGGGACACGGATTTAGAATGCAGCAAAATTGTTCACCATGTGTCTGGAACATAAGAATATAATAGGAGAGGCAAGGGATGCTCCCAATGACCACAGACCTCCTCTGAAGTTCCGCCTCTTGAATATCCCACTATATACAGGCAGTACCATGGCTGGGACTAAGACTTTAACTCATGAGCCTTTAGGGGACGATTTCTCAAAGCATAGCAAGATTATCTAAAGGTTTTGATCATCTGAATGTCTCTCGTGAATCAGAATAATGACACACTAGCTTTTTATGAATCTCATCCATTATCACCTCTTCTTTCATTATTCCTACATCCAAAATGAGCATAGATTTTACATGAAATATACTAAATATAAGAACTTTCATCTTCGGAGTCTAGTTCCTGCTCCACCATCAATAGCACATTAGTCTAGTCTAGTTCAGCCCAGTGTTCCAAATGCTGAGCATAATGATAATAAGGGTGATGACAAAGATGGTCCTTCTATGACATTGACGTCAGACACTTTCAGAGCATTCCTGACTTGTGCTTAATGTAATGTAATTTTATGACTTTCTTACTCATAAATTTAATCCATGCTCAACTGTTTTTATTTCTATGCCATATAACCCTTTACAGGGTAATAAGTACTGTAATTTGATTACCTACTGTGCAAAATACCCCCTTCTTATTTGTCTCTCTTGGCTTCAGGAAATCCTCATTAATTCTAATATTGGGGATCAAGTCTGTTTGCTCTGTTCTACAAATGTAACTAATTATTCCTCCTTTTGTGATCTGCATAGCCCAAATGACCTAAGCTTTTAGGCTTTTTATAATAACATCTATAAACAAAATCAACTTAAGATAAATTTTTGAGCTAATCTGATTTTAAAGGAGGGGAGACCAACAGGAAATAGAAGAAAGTCAAGATAACAATTGTTTTTATGTCTGATTAACTATTGTTCCTCTTTTTCTCTTTCCAACACGAACTAATATTTTATTTTTAATTAAATTTTATACTAACAGAGTGAGTTTACGTCCTTCCACCCACCCCCTTTTTCCCAACTATGTCCCTTTCACTGTCATGTCCCTTTGCATGTGTGGTCCGCAGGGCACTTTTTGGGACACCTGTGCTGATAGAAGTCTGGGTATCTGTCGCACTGTAAGTGGCCCTCCAGTGGACAGATCTACAGGTGGGCAAGTTCCCTCCTCTTGTACAACACCTGTCCCAAACATTCTCTCTTGTTGTAGTTGTTTCTCTGTATATATGTATAAATACAATTAATGTATGTGTTTTCAGCCATTACTACCCAATCACATTCCCCCTCCTGTCCCACTTCATATTTCTTCTTTCTAGTCAGTCTCCCTCCTACTTTCATATTTTTTTGCACACTGGATTTTTATCTGGGAGGTCTACACTGGCAAGACGCCCAGATGACTTATCAGTGACTTATCTCCTGTCTGGCATAGCACAATGGTTCTTAAACATCTGCACATCCATTTCATGTCAAGGTTAAAACCTACCACTAAACCCATTCCCAAAGTTTCCCAATTGGAAGCTGTAGGGTGATGTCTGAAACTACACATCTAACAAGGCCGGGTGATGTTGGTGCTCCTGGTGAGGACCATAGTTACAGAACTTCTGTCTTGGCACACAGAATGCCAGGTGCCCAGACTTGAGGTAAGCTGGAGAAGGGGAGACATTATACACAGAGATGAGTAAGTTCAGTATATGAGTTGGGAAGAAGCCAGGGTGCCATAAGGAACAGCAGAAAAAGAAACGGGTGAATAGTATTATAAAAGTCACTCACTATGCATCGGATAGGAGTGGAGGGTGAGTCAGCCAGAAAGGCAAAAGGTTTGCTGGGTGTGGGTGCCCAGACTTGGGAGTCAGCTCTGCCCATATTCCCCTTCTGGTTTCAGAAAGGGGTGGAACGTCCTGCTTCAGAATATGAGAGCAAAGAGGAGCAGTTTCTTTTAAAGGAGGTGAAGTTTGGAAGTTACACATATCACTTTTCATCTTATCCTACTGAGTAGAGCAAATTCACATGTTTGTACCCAGCTTCAAGCTGCACAAGGTAGCCTGGACCTGGACTATGAGCTCCATTAAAATTCACAGTGAGGCTTGCATCACCAACAAGGAGGATGGAGAGACTAGATTCTGGGAGACAGTTAGCAGTCACCCACAAAAACTGTGACAAGTCTCTGAATAGAGTGATGGAAAGCTAAGCAATAAAATTTATAAGGGCTTTCTGTATACTTGTACATATATGGTTTTCTGGGGGAATGGAGTGAGATGAAGAGGAAATTATACTTAATACAGTTAGTTGGTATTACTATGGATCAATAAGCAGAAACCTTTCTGTTGACATAGGCATATGAATGCAATGCATCAAGATTGCACGTGGTGGTTTGATTGTGAGTTGTTTCCCACGGGCTCATGTGTTTGAAACCTTAGAAGATATTAATGTTTAGGAAGGTCAGGACACATTTAGGAGGTGGAGTCTTGCTGGAGGAAGGCATGTCACAGGGGGTGGGCCTTGAGCTTGAAGTTGGTTAGCCCCACCCCGCGTCCACTAGCAATCTGCTCTGCCCTTATGCTGTGTGCTCTGTGTCTCCAGGATGTCTGCAGTGAACTGAGCCGCCTCTAGTTTCTGCTGCCTACCATGCCTTTCTGCCATAATGGACTTTATCTCCTCTCTGGAACCATAAGCCAAATACATGTCTATTTTTCCCTTAAGATGTTTGAATGTTGCCTCACGGCAACACAGAGAGAGAGAGAGAGAGAAACTGCACCAGGTTGCACTTCACATAGCAGAGAGATATGGAGGAGCAGATGGCTGTACAAGAACACACACATAGTTTGGAAATCATGCTAGTGATTGAGACAGAAAGGACCACGGGGCTGACGGTGGACCTTCAGGGTAAGTTACTGTTGAATCCGAGGAGACAGGGAAGGAGAACACAGCAGCTCAGACATAATGTGACAGTGCAGAGGTCCTGCATCTTGACTGTCGCACAGTCAGACCTCAAGGGTGATCGAGGGAGAATATTATACTCTATCTAATGTCAGTGGAGCTCTTTGATATGGTACTGCAACACACAGTATGGTTGGGTGTTATGAAGCACTGAACTAGAAGAGCTGCTACACTGGAATGGTCTCTGGTCTTGTGAAGATGCTAAGGAGGAAAGCCATGGATAAGAAATCTGGCATCGACTTGGACTTGGGAGAAGAGAACTGAGTTCAAGATGTCCTTAGAGAAAAAAGGTCATGACCATCTTGCACAAATGCGGATGCACAATCATCACCAGGGATTCTTCGTCTCTGAACTGGCCTTGCCGAGGTTAGAAGGGGAGTGGAAACCGAGAAGTAGGAAGGACAAGCATAGTAAGAGGGAATTTCACTGAAGAACCAGCCACCTTAGGAATTTCACTACCCATTCATTTTTCTGTGGGGACCCAGAGACCAAGCCATCTGTCATCATTTGAATGTAAATTACCCCCTACAGGCTCGTGTGTCTGCATCCTTAGCTGGTGTCAATGTTTGGCAAGGTTGTAGCACCCCTAGGAGTTGGAGCCTTGCTGGAGGTCGGCAGCTCACGGGGGGGGGGGGGGGGGGGGGGGAGGCTTGAGGTTTGGCAGTCTGGCCCTGCTTCCCATGTTCCTTCTTGCTCTCTCTGCCTCCATAGCTGTGGTAACCTCAGCCGGTGGACTGCAGTCATAAGGTTTGTTTCCTGCCGTAATGGACTGTATCTCCCCTCTGAATTTACGTTAATTTCACCCAGTATTACTGAATCCCATTCACTTTCCTTTTCCTACTGCGAATCCACTTCCCTCCAAGTCCCTTCTAATTTCACATTTTCCTGCCAGTCAAAAATCAGCACATAACTCCCTCTTGTTTGAGGAGTTTTCTGAAAACTCAAAGACATTTCCGGATAACCTATGCGCATAACTCAAGTCTCTCAGGGTATTCCTGTGGAATGTTAGAGTGGGTAGCCACGAGGCCAGGAACACAGTACTTCCTCATGGCACCCACACATCCAAATCAGGACATGGATTTCTCCCATGAAAGAGCCCACATTTTTAAATATTACTCAATAAAGGGAAATCTGTTAAGTCAGACTTCTAACTAAGAGTCATATAAATTATTTCATCTGCTGTTCAGAAATGCTTTTTGAAAATGACAACTGTAGGCCTGATTTAGTATGTGCATATGTGGGAAAGGAATGGGGGAGTTATCTAAAAAAATCTATAGAGCCAACACAGTTATATCAGATATTAAATATTTTATTTATGTGAAGACCACTGAGTGTGACATCTTGCATGGTTTGTGTGAGGTTTGTGCCTTCTGAAACTTCTGTTAGAGTTTAATCCTCATGGTGAGATACTAAGAGGATAAAAACAATCTGACGGCTGTCTTTACAGTCAGTCTTTGTATAAGGTTGTCAGTGAGGCTCCCATGGTTGAATACTGATGGTTTTATATGAAGAAGGAGAGAGGAAGAAAAGACGGATGGCAAGAGGGAGAGATGAGGGAAAGACTCCTTGTCATTCACTGTATTATAACGGCCTTCAGATGCTACTAAGAATTTTTCAGCAAGAAGAACATCATGAAATTCAGCCCCTTGAACTCAAACCTGCAGAAGCATGAGCCATAGTAAACCTTTCTCTTCTTTCAAATTTACTGATTCTATGGCATTGTATTATTAGCAACAGATAATAGGCTAGGACACATCTGGATGCCATATTTCAAATAATTAAGTGCTAAAGGCATAAACTGCTGTATCCATGAGAAGGACAAAGCTTAGAAGATGTTTTTTATTTGTATTGGACCTTTTTCCAGGTTCCCATGTTAATCTCCACACGGACAAGGAGTCTGAGAGTAGTGATGGTACCTCATTTCTCTAGTTACTGATGCTTAGATGATGCCTGTCAGCAGAGGCCCCACAAACACTTTTTCATGCAACACATTAGGTTGATCCACTTGGAAATGAAGACTAAATTTTGACACTAATTATTGTCCGACTCAACAGCTTTCATTTATTTTTACTTTTTGTATAATTTGCTTATGTTTCTGAATTCTGGTTTCTGCTCAAAGATACCTTTCTTTCATCCCATATCTATGGAGTTACTTCCCTGACCATCTGTGTTAATTACTCTGAAGTTCACTCAGCACCTGCTAGTAAAGTCTCTACTATGTCTATTGAACTATAGGCATATTGTATTTTCTTATTGTTATCATGAAGTAGGTCCTTCATAAACATTTGCTGCAATGCGGAATTTCATACCTGAAAAGTCTGTCATGTACAGAACCCAGTTTCCTTCCTAGGGAAATGAAGTAATCCCCACTTAGCAAACATATCAAAATTGTTGAGAGTTAATATAAGAGGACTCAAAGTGATTAGCAGTAAAACCTTCTGGTTGTTCTGCCTGTGAGGAGCTTGAACATCTTAATTGCAAGTGATAGGCAATTTGCTTTTAGCTCAGTCTCGGAGTGAAATTGACTCTTTCCCTTACAAAAGGAAATTTCAACAAAACCATCCAGTTGACAGAATGGAAAAGGAAAGATCACACAGCAATGACACATAATTCACAAAAGCACAGATGAATCCTCACGTTCAAGAGAAAGACCAAGAATTGCCACATGGCACAGACATTCCCTGGAACTGCTAACATAGGACATGACAGTTGACAGGGCGAACTGAAAACAAGGACTTCAGCAGGAAGCAGCCTAAGGACAGTGTATATGCACAAATAAACCTGGGGGAATAAGTGTTGGAGAATTAAAACATGATGGACAGGAGCAGTAGGAAGAGTCAGAAAGGGAGATGTTGGGGCTTATATCAAGAAGCACACAAGCAAGGATCAACAAGTACCAATAGAAGATTCTAGACTTGCAATGGCAGACCACTCCCTTGGACATAATAGTTAAGGAATAGCTCTGATTTCTAATTAGGAAACATTAGCGACTAATGATAAATGTATGCTTTTGGATATGTTGCTGCTGTCTTATTTAAGAAAGTGATACTGACTGCTACTATCTTACAGGGTTGATATAAATATTAAATGTGATACAGAACTGAAACATACAGGTTACTCTTACCTGTTGTTGTGAGACAACACCCAAAGTCAAGCAACCTAAGGAAGAAATGGGAGATTTATTCAGCTTACGGTTCCAGAGGGGAGATACAGTCCTTTCTGGCAGAAACAACATGGCTGGCTGGCAGAAGCTGGAGGTGTTCTAAGTAATGCTCCTCATGGAGGCTGAGAGCTGCAAAACTGCCAACTGCAAGAGCAGACTCACTCACTCAAGCACGGTTAGGCTAATCAACCTCAAGGACCACTCTCTGTGACTGTCTTCCTCCAGCAAGGCTCTACCTTCTAAAGGTGCCATGACCTTCCCAAATACTGGCAACAGCTAAAGATTCAAACATATCAATCTGTATGTATGCGTGTGTGTGTGTGTGTGGGGCAACCTACATTTCAAACTATGACATGAAATGTGCTGAATTCCTAACATATGGCATGTACATGATAGATGTTAGTTCATTATATAAGTATTGTTTGGGGGTTGGAAAGATGGCTCAGGGGTTAAGACTTCTGAGCACTGCACTTCTGCACTTCTGGTCCTGGTGGGCAGAGCCACAAAATCCATGAATGAAGCAAGAAGGTAGAAGCAATCCAGGATGATTCCTTATGTCACCCTTGGGCCTTCACAGTGACACACAGTGCCCTCTGATATATACACATATGCACATGCATGTATGACACACCCATCACACTCACGAAAAATAAATAAATAAATAAATAAGTAAATTATAAGTATTGTTTGAAAATCCTTATGGTAAGTCCTTCTCAATGGACTCCTATACTGTGTTCATGAAGAATCCTCCAGAAAAAGTCCCATATCCTATTATTGACCTTTTTATGAGCATGAGTCAGCTCAGTGTCTTATAGTCCAATAGACTGTTCTGTGGTGATCAGGAAGTCCTGTCTCTTCACTATCCAATACCACAGCCACTAGCTATATGAAGCTACTGGGTATTCAAAAGTACTAGCAAGGAGACCCATTTTTTACATTCCTTTAATTTTTTAATGCTGCACACATGAATATAGTGAATTTATGATATTTTCACCCCTTAACCCTCCAATAAAAGCTGTTGGTTGCCTCCTTGACATTCATGAAACTATTACACATAACTGACACTATTACAACATACCTGTTGCCATGGTGCTAATTATTGCAACTTGCAGATTTCACAGATTGATGAGACCTTTAATTGCTTTTTCTCCCCCAGTAGCTTCCACATACTCCTGGTACTGCGTAAGCTATTTAGTAAGGAGGAAGCTTCCAGAATAATTCCAGCTGGTATTTTTTTTTTTGTCCATGTCCTGTAATCCATGTGTTATATCTTCAACAATAGAGTCTTACTGTCAGTTTCTGGAAGGCAACCAAGAGCAATGGTAAAAGCTTGTATTGTTTTGGGGACCTTTGAGACAGACCTGTCTGACAACAACTTATCACAAATACTTCGGTCAGGAGTTCAATGCTAGCATCTGTATATGAGAGAGAACATATATATAAGAAAGAACATTATTTTTCTGTGTTTGAGATACCTCACTCAGTATTATATTTTCCTGTCCCATCCATTTACTAGAAAATCCCATAATGTCATCTTTCCTGATGGCTGAATAGTATTCTATTGTGTATATATGCCACATTTTTTTTTACCCACTCATCTGTTGATGGGCATGTTGGCTGATTCCATTTTCTTACTCTTGTGAATAGACTGTAAGGGACATGGATAGACAAGTATCTTTATACTAAAAGGTAAAATCTTTTGGGAATATTCCCAGAAGTGGTGTAGTTGGGTCATATGATAGCCCATTTTTAGTTTTCTGAAGAACCTCCACACTGATTTCTAAAGTGGCTGTACTAGTTTACAAGGAAACCATTTTTGACTTACTCATTTAAAAATAACTTTATACAGACATGTCATATCAGACATCAATACCTTTAGCGCACAAACCTGCTAAACATACTGGGCTCTGGGTCTTAACTCTGACTTTTAAAAACTGGTTTTGAATATTGACTGTACTTTTAGTACTATCTGTACTTAGTACCAGCTGAACTAAGCTGGGACTAGTTCTCAACCTCTGATGGCTTTTAACTTTAGTCATGAGGTTGATGACCTATAGTACCCACCTTATTGACTTATGAGGATTATATGACAGTATTCATATACAGTAGTACTTCTTAGTGTTCGACATGTATTAGAATTGTCCAGTCTGCTAAGGCCCAAATTGCTGAATTCATCTTTCAAGGTTTTGGTTCAATAGGCCTGAGAGAATTTTAATCCAGATATGCCCAAGATGCTGGTCTGGCAATCTCACCTAGAAAAACCTGTGGTAGAAATTGGAACTTGAGCGTTTTCCCCAAAGACAGATGTGGCAAAGGTTTGGTCCCCAGCATGGCATGATTGGAAGGTAACGGGAACTTGGAGTTGGGGGCCCAGTGAGAGACATGCTGGTTGTTGAAAGGGATGCTTTTGAAGAGGATTGCAGCACTCAGCCCCTCACTTGCGTTTGTTATTTGGCCATCATGAAGCAGCAAGGAGCTTTGCTCTGCTACATGTACTTGCCATGGTTTGCTGTCTTGAGGCAGGTGTGAAAGCAACAGGGGCCAAATCATACACTAAAATCTCCAGAACTGTATATTAAAATAAAAAGTGCCTTCCTCCACTTAAGTCCATGTAAGTATATTATCACAAGTATTTATTTTAGTGATGGAACGCTGACATACACTACTGTAAGACATTTTATGCTGTACCTAATGTATGGTAAGAACTCATTCGTGTTAGCTTGCTATCCTATTATGACTGTTGTCATTGTGTTCATCAGTGTTGGAGGGATGTATGTCACAATTAATTAGAAATTCCCAGCCCATTTTCAGACATTATTCTGACAATTGTTCATGAAGTGCCTGCAAAGCTATGTTCACTGTGTCGACTGACTAGCCAGACTAGGGTTTGTTAGTAGGTGTACTTATGGAGCAGCAAGTTACCTGATCATTGCTACCATCTGAGGTATTCTTACTATTTCAATTCATAAGAAGGGAATAGCAATTAGAATCATCTTTAGAAGTGAATCATAATAATACTTATTTCCAATTCATTTTTATTAAAAATACTGCTGGAGTCTGTAAATCATAATGGGGAGAGATATAAAAATAGATCAAGTTTTTAGCCTTTGGATTCTTTTTATTAACTTTCTGAGCTGATAAACATTACTTCTGGTTGTGTCTAGAAGAAGCTGGAATTTGCTCAATAGACTAAGTAAAGATTTTCCCTCATCAGCATGGGCAGACATTATCCAGTCTACTGAGGAGCAGCTTCAAAACAATTGAGGGGGGATGGCCAATTTGCTTTTCAATTGAGCTAGCCCATCCTGGATATAAGAGTTCACAGTTCTTAGGCCTTTACGTCTGGGAACTATACCTGAGCCAGGGGCCAGGTTCTGAAAGCCATGGACTATTAACACCGTCACTTCTCCTGATTATTCAGCCTTTGTAGTTGGACTGAATTATATCACTGACCTCCCTGAGTTTTTGGCTTCAAAACGGCACATTATGGTTTGTCTGACTCTATAGTGGCATGACTGAATTCCCATGAAAAATTCTCTTTTATATGTTTCTATATATCATATTGGTTTTACTTTTCAGGAAAATGCTAACACATTGGACTAGTTTTGATCTTATGTTGAAAGATTTTTTTCAAATAACAATAGGTATATTCAACTCCAGTGTTACACATGCATTGACTTTGTTCCTTACAGGTTATCATAGATTAAAAAAAAAATTGTGTGTGTGTACCAGAGGGTACTGTGTGCATCTGCAGAAGCCCAAGGGTGATTTTTGGAATTACCCTGGGTTATTCTATCTCCTTTTTGCTTTGCTCTGGGAATTTCCAGGCACTGCCTTCCAGAGTCCAAAATGCTGGCCAAAACATGGGACCCAGGATTTAATTCAGGTCTTCCGGCTTTTGAGATGGAATCTTAACCCCTGAGCCATCTCTCCAGCCAAATTTTATAGCTTATTTTCTCTCCATGTTGTTTTTAGCTTTTTGGTGAATAGGTTTTGCAAGGGGATAAAAACCACACAGATAAACAATTGGTTTGATGGATTTAATTGTTGTCAGTTCACAGTATTCCTAAAAGGGTTCCTTCAAAAGGAAAAAAAAAGGAAAGTCTTGGAAGAAACATGGAGATACATTCAGACCACAGACATTTTAATCTGTATTCTAGGATGCAGTGTTCCTGCTACAAGGATACTCTACTTCATTCTGGTAAGAAACCTGAGTCAACATTCATTGTCCAATATTCTACTCATCGTTTGTGTGAGCAGCAACGGTACTTACTAAGAAATCAATGTTGATGCAAGGCCCTGATGTGTAAGTCTGGAGAGACATTTCCATTTTCAGGCGTAGGAAATGGGAGAGTAGAAAAGCCAGGTTTAGGGTGACCTGTCACTAGGGAAACTGAGGTAAAGATGAGAAGCACAGCTTCCCCTCATTGGGATCATATGATGTGTCTGTCCACTGCTGATGGGAGTCTGATGAAAGAGACACAGTAGAGAGTCCATGGGACCTCCTTTGAGGGGAAAATGTGACCAGGGCTAGTTGAATCCAGATTTAGAGCAGGTAGACTGAATTATTGATATAAACGAAAATTAGCATTTCAGGTTTTGCATTTCAAACACTTAGATGCTTAGAGGCTGAAATATATTACTTCTTAGTTTTTTGAAGATTGAAAAAAAAGCTAGTTTTAAAAGTAAGGAGCAGAAGCTCGATTTGTGGCTTTGATTCTGACTTACTGATACTCGGTGAGCTACTTCATTCTCTGCATCTCACGCTACCATGTGAAAATGGTCATACCACTCCTTTATATTTCGCAGGGGGCGGGGGGATTAGTCAGATTAGTCTGGGATGGACAAAAAGAAAAGGGTGTGCATTAACAAGAAAATTCGGAGAATTGGGGCTCTGGTGTAAGAAATAAATGAAACTGACATAATGCAATATTTTCAGAAGACAACTTATACATCTCTGGATTAAATTAAAGCAAATAAAAGAGATTACATACATTAAGGCACACATCATCTCAGCAATGAACAAAATATCATGACCTATTTTTATGAGACACGAATACCAACTAGACTCAGGATTGTAAGTGTAAGATCTCTGTGAATACCTTTCAAAAAGGTTGAGACAGAAAAGGAGGACTTTTTCAGGTCAGGAGTTCAGAAACCCAAGTCACTGCTCAGCTATATATTATTTGTGGGGATAGTTTGAAATCTAAAAATGTGCTTCAATTAACAGGGGATCCAGAAAGCTATGTTTTCTTGCTACAGTATCTGTTTCTGGGTTTTGGAGCATGGCTCTGCTGAACATGATTCATCAAATGAAGCTAATCAAAAATACTGGATTAAACACACACACACACACACACACACACACACACACACACACTCACTCACTCATTCACTCACTCACTCAATCAATCAGGGGGAGGGAGAGTGCTGCCTTTATGGGAGTGCTCAGATGGCAAGATATCGAAGGCATTCATTTTGGTGCCTGGTGGAAACTTCCTACAGAATCCCCACCAATTTCTTCACCTCTTGGAATACAGGATAGGCTAATTCTCTGGCTTTTGCAGACCCAGCTCGTAAAACCTTCTCTAAGTGGTCCGTGTCCATTTTGAGTCTTTCGATTTCACTCTTAATCGGCGCAAGCTTGGCGATCACCGCATCCGCCACCTGCAGCTTATAGCGTGCAGTGTCCACGCCTGCACTGCGCTGGACCACTTCTTCCACGGAGAGACCTGTGACCGCCGCATGGATGGCCACCATGTTGGACACGCCCTCTCGCCTGTCCGGCTCGTAGGTGACCTCGGAGGTGAAATCCGTCACAGCCTTGCGGAATTTCTGCACTATCTCCTCTGGGCTGTCAGTTATGCGGACGGTGGCCAGCTTGTCAGGATCTGACTTGGACATCTTGGCAGCAGGATCACGGAGGGATTTCACCTTCTTCATGGATGCTGGGTGAAACACCAAGGTGGGCATGTGGAGGGAGCAAAACAGACATATCACTAAGAATGTTCTCATCTAGATCCCATAGACACCAAAAATATAACTAAGATTTTCAGTGGATTATATAAATAGCAAATATTTACTGTGAAAATTTGGAATGAGTTATGTAAGTGAGGAAGGTGGGGCTACTGGAAAAGTGATACTGCTATTTCCAACTTGTTCTGGAGTTTTCTATGCCTACATCCACAGTATGAAATGAGATCAGTCACATATCTTTGCTGAGCCTGCTTTCTTTCTTTCTTTTTCGGTCTTGTGCAGTGCAGGCTGGCATGGAACCTAGAATGTGGTCAAGGCCTCATTCTTCCAGGCTGGGATTACAGGCTTCCACCACTAAGACCAGTTCTGTGTGTGTGTGTGTGTGTGTGTGTGTGTATGTGTCGTGTGCGTGTGCATGCCCGCACACTCTCTGGAAAGCATTATTTTTTTTTCCCTTTCTCTCTTGCCATTTCCTATCAGTAACTGCTCCCTGCCCAATCCACTACCTTTCCTGTTCCTCAATCTTAATCTGCAGCAATCCTTTAGGACACTGTATGTCCCTGTGGAGGCCCAAGGGTAACTCTGGAATCATCTTAGATTGCGTCTACCTCCTCTTTGCTTTGCTTCAGAATTTCCCAGGCACTGCCTTCCAGGGCCAGAAGTGCAGGCCTCCACTATTTCTGCCTGTTTTTTTTACATGGGATCTGAGATCCGAACTCAGGACCTTATGCTTGGAGGTAGAGGTTTAACTCTTGAGCCGTCTCTCCAGCCCCAATCTTTCCCTGTCTAAGACACAGGACTATGTAAACACACACACACACGCACACACACGACTAAAGATTTGTTTATTGATGTAGCAGAAACAAGATGTTAAAGTGTGCCTTACAAACCAGAGTCGTTAATAACTGCCTAGCTTATGGCTATTAGAGAAGTATGTACCATTGAAATAGGTAAAATAACAACAGACAGCCTTAAAATCTTACTTATCTCTAAAGGAAGGTTTATTATGCACCAGAACAGCACCGAAGGCCAGACTGACATTTCAGATGCTGTAGGTGGACTGAACATCCCATTTCTCCCGCTCATTCCAGAAAATCTTGTGTGAAGACCACCAATTCCCTCTTGTTTTGCCTAGATTACAATCTAGAAATTCTTATTTTTGCACTTTAGTTTTACTGTGATTGTTAGAGTACAAGTGTCTTAATTTCATACTCGGCTGCTGTAACAAATATACAACCTAAATTGTTCCCCCAAACAATTTAGGGGAACAAATAAAGACATTTGAGCAGAGGCGTCAAAGATCAATGCATTCTGTGTAGTCATCTAGTTTGATCTGTCTGTCAACAAGTTCTCTGCTCATCTTATCCACCTGCCTCGGGACTGGTCCCTTCCACGATGAACTGGAACTCTGCACATCAATTATGCAATTAGACAATTTCTTATGTGCTTGCCAGAGACTTCTTGTAACTAAAATTCTGCATAGGTTGTCGAAAGGTTCAGCTCTGACATGTCTATCATATCAAGGGACACTAACTTTGGGATCAGAAGAGCTGATAGGGCTTGTTCTGTTATCAAGCAGACATGGGACTTGGAAATTTTAGCTTGCTTCTCTATACAATAGGGAAAGATACTTGCTCTATCAAATAAAGTGCAATTTTATAAACACATCTCTATTTTATGTTAGGATTTTTAGATTCTCCTATATTTTTAAAACATTTCTAGTTATCTTTCTCAAAACCCAATGTAATCTGGTTCCATTACTAAGAATGATGATGATTCTAGTTTCAAATCCTGAAGCTTGTCTATGAAAAAGCTAAGGTTCGTTCCAAGCATCTCTGTATTGCCTAAGCGCTGTAAGTGTCTCTCTATTGCACAGTCCTCTCGTCACGATTACATGCTTGCTACTTACCCAGAAAGGACATCCCATTTAACAATCACATGCTTGCTACTTACTTAGTATGGACTTGGGCACTGGAAAGAACTCTCCGTACTTCTTGTTGAAGCCTTGAGCTAGATCGTGAACTAGTTCCATGTGCTGGACTTGATCTTCCCCGACAGGAACGTGTGTGGACCTTTAATAAAAGACAGACAGAAAAACTCAGCAAGGCTCCTTTTGAGACGGAAATGATATTGCAAGCAGCTGCATTTCCTGTGCCGATTTCGCTGTTGGTGTTCAACAAATGTTCACCAACTACAGAGGGAACACCGAGACCCGAGACTTGATCTGAGCATCAGACAAGTGTCGAAGAGATGTTTGTCTACTCTGGTTTTGTTTCTTCCATCACAGATGAATACAGCCATCAACACCAGTGGGACGGGGTCTTGCTGGGAGGGAGCAATGGTATCGTCAATAGCAGATGCTCTGCACAGAACTGCATTTGAAAGCCACCCCTCACCCTTCACCCAGTCAATGCAAAGTATCCCCACCTGGGCCGGATGGTTTTCTTCCCTCAGAGCTGTGACTCACACTTGAAGACAGTCCATCATTCTTCAAGTAAGAGATGGCAGATAGCTAGCACTTCTGGTGAGAGACTTCCCTTCCCATCACACAAGAAATTATTCAAGCAAACTATTGTGGGATAATTAATACATTGTAGAGAACTTAAATGAGCAAAATGTCTATGTACAATGTAGATAGGTCTTAAAAATAGTATGGAATGAAGAAAGCAAGTTGCAGAATTTATGTAGAGTACATTGATGGTTATTATGCAGAGTATTAAAGTATATATTAAATGAGCTTGGGAGATGGCTTAGGGCTTTAAAGTCTTTGCTTCACAAGCAAAATAACCTGATTTGGATCCCACTTAAAAATGCAGGGCAGAAATGGTGGAGGCCTGCAATTGAAGCCTTGGAAGGTGGAGCCTAAGAAACCCCAGAGCAAAACAGTAAGGTGGAAAGTGATATCTAGAACGTTCTTGATGTCACCCCTGGGCCTCCACAGGCACAAAAACTCAAGTGTCCTTTTGTGCACACACACATACACACACACACACACACACACAAAGAAATAATTCAAAATCTTTCTGAAATATGCTTCCTCAAGTACTGAAATACCAGGATAATTAATATGCTGCAGACAACTTAAATGAGCTAATTCTCTACATACATTGCATATAGGTCTTAAAAACAGTCTGGAATAAAGAAATCAAGTTGCAGAAAATATGAAGAGTATGCTGATGTTTATGTAAATTATAAAAGTCTATATTCAAATGCTACATACTGTATATAGACACACAGATTTGTTACATCCAAAAGCATAGTGAATGCTGGGGCTGTAGCATAGCAGTAAAGCACTTGTTTGACATGTACAAGGCCCTGGGTTCAAACTCTAGCACTTCATGGCAATAATAATAAATAAATAAAAGTAAAATCTTTCGATATTTGCTATTGTAGCTGCTTTTAGAGAGAGAAGGGGGAAGGAAAATGGTTTGAGGAAAAGGAAGAGTCACAGATTTTACCTATAACATTTTATTTTTGTGAAACAAAAATACCAGAACCCAGAGAACATAATGATGTCCTTACACCACATGTAACATTTGCAGCATTGGGCCATGAGGGAAGTCAAATAATGTTCTTCAGTGTTACTGTGGATGGAGACAAGTGATTTCAATACCCGATGCTTGGCAGTGAGACTACCTCCAATAACATAAGCAAATGTAGCCCTCAAGTTTTTGACCAAGTCTGAGTTCTTGTGAAAGGAGAAGTGAGTTACAGTCAGCCAGTTTCTCGCCCTTGCTCATTTCCTCTCTAAGTGGGGACTGTGGTGTCACTTAACTCATTTGGCTGCTTCTAGGATAACCGAGCACAGTACTCCATAGTAAGAGCTCAATACATGCTAGCTCTCAATATGGCGAATGTTCATTAACATCTGACCCAATGAAGGGCAAAACAGTAAGTCAAAGACACCATAAGTGAACCCAATGGTGATTTTTTTTTCCACTGTGACTTTTTCAGATAAGATCTTTTTTTTTTAATAGCTGACTCACCTTGCGAGATAGATATATCAATGTATAATTGCATATGTATATATGTGTCCCTGTGCATAGAAAAACCATTTTCCTTGTCTTCTGATAATAAATGTATTTCTAATAATATCCAATTTTTTATTATTTATTCAATTGTGTGTGTGCGTATGTATGTGCATGCGATGTGTGTATGTATGTGTGTAGAACCACGGACGAATCGGGAACCACCATGGCCGCCTCCCACCTCCTTCTGCCCCGGGATTCACAGGCTCCGCCCTACCAGGACCAGAAGTGCAGGCCGCCCCCGCTTCCGCCTGGCGTCTATATGTGGGATCTGGGATCTGAACTCAGGACCTTCTGCCTGCAAGGCAAAGGCTTAACCCCTGAGCCACCTCTCCAGCCCCATAATATCCAATTTTTACATTTATAAAGAATTCACATAAAATGGATGATCCCAGGGATGGTCACACAGATCTTGGGCTCCAATTTTTACATTTATAAAGAATTCACATAAAATGGATGATCCCAGGGATGGTCACACAGATCTTGGGCAGAAAACACATGTGAAAGTGAAAGTTCACATATCTGATCAGGTGACCCCCACATAAAAACAGCATGTGTACATGAGTGCTCTTGAGTGTGTGTGCGCTTGTGAAGGTAATATCGGAAATCATCCTTGATTGCTCCTCCACCTTATCGTTGTGAGACTGGATCTTTAATGAAGTCAGCAGGGCAGACTAGCCAGCAGGGCCAACCTGACTAGTTAGAAGGCCCCACCTTCCAAGGTTAGAATTACAGGTGGGGTACCACACTGCCTGGCCTTTTAACGTGGGATCTAGGGATCTGAACTCATGTTGGCTTCTGAAGCAAAGGTTAGGGGAATGTTGATTACCTTTTAACAGAGACAGAACACTGAGTGGAGAGGCAATGTTGTGACAAAGACTGAGAACCAGAGGTTCTGTCTCTTCTTGTAATGTTAATGCAGGAAACTGCAGCACTCTGTGAGGGCCATTCATGCCCACTGTTCTCTTTGACTCGGTGAGTGGCTAAAATCAGAAAGTTCCTTGGTGCCCCTTGGCTCTGCATGGGGCTGCTAGGTGCTCCTCTCTGAGTTGCAGCAGCACACACCCCACTTTTCTTAATTTCTCCTAGGTGACTGGACTTTGGTACTTCTGCTTGGGAGGGTCACATGTAGAGGTCACCTTGACACCCCCAGACCAAATTAGCCAACAGAGTAGGTTAAAAAGCAATTTCAGTAGCCCATAGGAAATCACAATGGACTACAACTAACACAGAAAAAACAATTACCATAATCAATACACTTTAAGCACATCAAAATGAATATTTCCACATGTCAAAATGGTTCCAGATTCAGAAAGCAACCCAACGGAACAGAAAACACATTGAGTTTTCATAATGATGCCTCGTGCATCTTGCAGTATGTCAGATCCTTGCCTCTTTCCACACAGTTCAGTGGGGTTTTGATTTTTTTTTTATAAAAGGATTAAAAGCATCTTAATTTTTTTCACCTGGTTCTCTTGACACGCGTGGCGTCTGCATCTGACTCTGGTTTGTTTGTTTCTGGGCTGCCCCCTCTGCTCCTGCATGGGCTCTCACCTCCTGCGATTTATCTTGGCCTTGACTTCTCATCCAGTGAGTTTACACTTTACAGTAATTCAGACTGTCTTTGATTCTGCTCACTTATGGGGTTTATTCTCTTCACATTTTCAACCTCTATCCTCGTGGCCTCCCTTTCACTCAAATAATTTAGTGCTGTTCTTTTAAAATCTATATCCAACATAATGATATCCATATCAATACGTCTCCTCTTTCGGTCCATTTTCTTTCTTTTTTTTTTTTTCTCTTACCCTGGCTGTGCTTCCTCAGACACAACATAAAACAAAAGTCTTTCATAATTTTGATTGTTATAACTTCTGTCACATAATAATGCGTCTGATCTTCTTTGGAGACTACACCGTTTTTCTTTTGCTTAGTTCCTTATTGCCTCTAAGTTGACTTGGAATCCACCCCACCCCTTTGGCAGAATTAGCATCAGATGAATAACCATTGCCTAAGTCTACTGCTCGTAGACATTTGGTTGATTCTCCCTGTTTTCTTGGCTGTGATTTTGAGTTTTCAGAGGTATTACCTTTATACCCGCTGGTTGGGAGAGGGACTTGGTGTTAGCATTCCTGGGATAAAGGACAATCCCTTACGGCTGGTCACCACAATCATTATCCAATCCCTGCATATTTACTGAAAACCCACACTGTTGAAAGATTTGATGCTCAACACTGTGAGAAACGTAAAGAAGCTTTTTATCCGTCCCAAAAGGTGAGATTCGGAATGACTGGACCTCTTTTAGGATGCCCCATCTCCTGTGTGGCAATACTGTAAGAAATGTGACATCATTCCTGACACCCCACTCTGCGAATACAGTCCACTGTGAAGTCCTGTCCCTTCTTTGCTGTTACATTCACTCCTAATTAAGTTGGTGAATTAACCCTTGAATACATTGTCCCACTCACTACTCTCTTCCAATTCATTCTCTGCATTTTAACCTATTCTTTTTTCGCTCTTTCAATTATGTGTGTGTTCTGTGTATATGCGTGTTCACATGTGTGGCCACATAGGCATATAGGGACCTGTGTGTGTGTGTGTGTGTGTGTGTGTGTGTGTGTGTGTGTGTGTATGCATGCATATGGAGGCTCAAGGTTAATATTGGGAATCATCTTCAATTGCTCTTCTATCTTATTATTTTGAGATTGGGCCTCTAATCAAACCCAGAACTCACTATAGCTTAGTCTGGAAATTCCCAGTCTCTGTTTTTTCAAGGTTGGAATTATAAGGGGTCGGGAGGGATCAGCCCAGTCACCTGGCATTTTTTTGGGTTCTGAAGATCTGAACTCTCATCCTCTTACTTGTGCGGCAAGCACTTTAGCCATAAAGCCAGACATATCTATTTTTCTCTCTCTCTTAAAAAAGAAGAAATGATGTCAAATTTACTCTGTCCTTAAAATACACAAATAACTTCCTACTTTTATTTGGAGTGTGTACTGGCTTGTCAGCATCCCAATTTTTAGGGAACAAAAGTTTGGAAACTACATATTCTGATTGCCTTCCAGTAGTTTTTCTTTAGTATAGTATTATGTTTGGTAGCTAGAAAGAGGTAAGGGAAAAGAAGGCATGATTGTGCAGGTAGTGTGGGCAAATATGTGGGTAGCAGCAGACTTCAGAAATTAAGTGTGGGTAGCATCTTTCAGGATCTCATTCCAGAGGCATGGGGTTCACAGAGCATGGATGTAGTTCAAGAAGCAGAAGTTATAAAAGCAGTGCCAAAAGTTCTAAGATTTCAAGATGAGTTCTCAGAAAACTTCCTGCCAGTGGAGGCATTATAAGGGCTCACATGGTCTCTGAAACCACTAAATTATCCTACTCTCTATATTCTGTTGTTTTTCCTATTTTTTTGTATTATGTTATGATTTAGATCTTAGATATTTTCTCAAAGCCTTATGCTAAAGGTGTGGCCCTCAGTCTGGTGCTACTGGAAGATATGGAACGTTTTAGGAAGTAGACCCAGTAGAAATAAGGGCACTGGGATATATCTTTGAAGAGATCATTGGGGCCCTGTCCTGCCTCCTCTTACTGCTTTCTGGCCATGGCGAGTGAGCTTCTGTGTTCCTCTGCGTGTTCCCACCATGACAGTCTACCTCACCCCAGGCCCAAAGTGATGGATCCGACCAACCGTGTACTGAATGCTCTGAAACCATAAGCCAAAGTAAGTCTTTCCTTCTTTAAGTTGACTTAACACAGATAATTTTTTTTTTCACAGTGATGGAAAGCTGACTAACACAGTTTGGTTCTGCTAACAGTATTTAACTACCTGTTTTCTCTTTTTCCTTTATTACTTCAGTCTTCTTATCCTCTTCCTAAGTTTCTTTGCTCCTATTCTTGAGAAAGATAACCTGATCAGCCCAAGTAAGAACTCTTTACTTGAGAATACCAAGCAGCTTTTTTCCGAAGTTTATTTCTCTCCATTTAAAAAATTACTTTTTGTAGTTTAGTGCTGTGGAATAAAGTCAAGGCCTCTTATGTACTAAGCTGGTATAGTACCACTAAGCTACATTCCCACCTCTGAAACAAGATTTTAAGCTGTGGATAAAGCTACCTACCTATCTTACACAGCTATTACAAAAATCTGAATAAAGTGTGGACGGTAGCTATTAGGCTACTTGGCAAATACTGCTCAGTACACTGTTAATCCTTCTTCTCTTTCCATCAAGGCCATGTGATGTACAGGTATTTGACAAACAATAAATTGTTGAATATAAATAAACATTATATGTGTGCATACATATTGCCTGGCATTTTCCTCTGGGCACCACTTAATGCCATCTGAGACTTTGCCCCAGTGTAAGCTAAGGTGGATGTAGTGTAACAAATTGAAACCACCCATTCTCTAGGAAGGGTCAGCAAGTAAATAGTTCATTAGGCTTAGGAAGTTCCTGAAACTAACAAGTTTGGTGGTTGTGGGTGGTCCCTCCAAAAGGAGAAAAAAAAAAAGCAATAAACAGCTTCTGGAGAAGGAGAATGTCCTGCCAGTCAAGCAGTTAAAAGGAGACTGCCCAGCGGCCAGTTTGGAGAAAAACTCCAGAGCAGTCAAAAAGTCAGAGAGACTCCCCAGAGCAGTCAAGTGTGGAGGAGACTTTGGAGCAGTCAAGAAGTCTCCAAGAAGCCAGCGAACAGTCAAGCATTTGAAGGAGACTCTGAAAAGTCCAGAAGTCTGGAGGAGATTCTCCTAGCAACTCAGTCATGTAGCAGTGATCTCTGTAGCAGCGAGATTCTTTGAATCTCATCCATGCTGGGGGAGGCGGCTGCAGATGCTGCCTTTGAGTCATCCCTGCTCATCCCTACTCCTGTAACCCCAAGACACTTGTTACTTCACCAAGTTGGATCTTGGTGTAATTGTTTCTTCGGTCTGACATATCTGGAGGGCATAGATGGTTGAATGGCATCTCCTCCAGGAAAAAATGTTCATATAACTATACACACATATGCATATGGAGGGATCACATACATAAAGAAAAATATCTTCTTAATATATATCCAGTTCTTCAACTTAGGCATTTAGATGTAATATAAAAATTCTAAATGTTTGTCTTGTTTAAAATGCTTTATCTTTCCTCAAATCTGCTGCTTTTTTCTTTGTTATCCTTTGTTAACAGAGTCATACAATGCCAAGCAAGCACTCGAATAGTGAACTACATCCCCAGCAAATCCCCTATCTTACCTATTTTTTTAAAAAAAATTATTTCACAACATAGTCTCACTAAATTACTCAGGCTGGCCTTGAACTTTCTCCATAATTCACGTAAATCATAAACCAGCAATCTTCTTGCCTAGCTCTCTGAACAGCTGAGATCATATGTGTGTATCTCTAAGTTTGGCTTATAGAACTGGCTATTTATCATTATTTCAAACTAAGGATAGTCTCAATTCTCCATTCCTTACCAACTTCCAGCAAAATAATCACATATGCCTGTTGTAAACCTATTTGGAAAGCTCCTTCCCATCTTCATCCCTTGCATTTTTTTCTCTGGCTCCCCTACCATTTTCTCTAATGCTGATTTTGACAAAAGCAAACACAAAAATCTGTACGTAACTTGCATGTGCACTCTATGAAGAGGCCACACAGATTGTGGTGGATAAAAACCACAATTTTTTTAACCCATCCTTTTTTTAACCCTTAATTAATCTATTAATCTACCCTAACTCTTCTTATAATGTGGATATTCATAAAAAATTCAGAAATAGCTGAAACAAAAGAAAAACAAAAAATATCCCCAATTACAAAGGTGGTACAGCCTGAGGCTAGATTAGAAATGTGGAGCTGCTTCTCTTAGCAGCAAGTCTATCCCATGTCTGTGATTCACGTATGTATGAGAAATAGATAAAATCTAAGCTAAGAAAAGAGACAGCCATCTTGAAGATAGAGAATTGTCTAGTCTTCCAGAAAACACTGTTTATCTAAACTTATTGTCTCTGACTACTAAAATGTTGAGAATAGACAAGAATCCTAATGTTATTGTTAGTTTCCTTTTTGAAGAGAGAAGAAAGACAAATTATGCTTTTCTTAGCACATACTCTAACCACTGACTAGATCAGTAAAATTTAAAGAAGGAATATTTACAGAATCATAATTTCTTTGCTATTCAGACAAATCTGGGAGACAACCAAGAAAGAAAGAAAAAAAGTAATAGTTTATTTCAAGGCTGGTGAGCTGGCTCAGTAGTTAAGTGCTTGCTGTGCAAGAATCCTCCTAAATGTTAGAAGGGCATGTCGGTAATCTCAGCATTTGGGAGGCAGAGACATGGGATTCTATAGAAAGTCGGCTGGGTATAGTAGCTCAATCTGGTGATCTGTGTGTTCAAGTAAGACCTTCAATGTCAACCTCCTCTGGCCTCCCTGACTGTGCATACATGTGTGTATTCTCCACATGTGCCCACACCCATCCAAATACACATACACATGGATGCATACCACACACACACACACACACACACACACATGCATGCACACATGCGTGTGCATGCTCAAGAAACATGAAGTGTTTAGAAATCTTTACTGCAGAAGCATTAAGCATTTTTTAATGTGAGAATCCTGTCATTGATGAAGGTAAACAAAGACAGGAAGGAAGTCATCAGGAAACTTTCAAGGTTTACCTGCCTTGTCTGAACTTATAGGTTAGTATAAGAGGACATTCAAAATCACAGGACTGATTCTGAAAGTTTCATTCTGTATCTTATACTTTTATTGAGTTTAAAACAAGTGGTATCAATTTATATGTAGTTAGTTTAATAATTTGCAGAGTTCTTTCTCATTAATCTACTTTATAGATAAAAGAAATAAAAGAACTGTAGTATTATATCATTTTGCCAATTATATTTTCAGTGAGTAATAAAAAATACATCAGTTGTATTGAATCCACAATTTTAATTTTTTAATTAAGTTTATTTTTAAATTAAATTAGCAATAAGTTTATAGGTTTTTATTACCTATTACTTACTCTACCCTGAATCTCTTCTTACCCCTCCCTCCCCTCCAACCCAATTTTCCTCCTTCTCCTACATCTTCCTACATTGAGCCATTGGGTCACTTCTAGGATGCCTGCACTAGTTAGTGCCTGGTCACACATCAGGATGCAAATGGACAACTGGTACGTAACATGGTCTTGGTTTTGTAGTCTTAGTTACCCAGAATCAACTCAGACTAACAATATTACATGGAAAATTCCAGAAGTAAGCAATGTTTTAATATGTGTTGTCACTCTAAGCAGTGTGAGGAAGTCTCACACTGTTCTCCCTCCTCTGTACTCCCTGGGTCATAAGCAGCCCACTGGTCACTTGGTGCCCAGCAGGGTTATCAGATTAATGGCGGAGTAACACAGTGAACATGTTCAATGTTTAAGTAATACAATTTTTCTTAATATTGGCCCCCAAACACAAAGGTTGTGGTGTTAGTGATTGAGGTATGTGCCACAGAGAAGCTGTGAAGGATTTTCTCTAAATAAAATGATGAAAAATCCCAACCCAAGGAAAAGGGAAAAAATCACATGCTGAAGCTGCTAAAATCTATTATAAGAGAATCTGCGGAGGAATTTTACAGAGAAGGAAAAGGAAGTTTGCATCAGCTTTGCATTCATAATTCAAACGATCAAAGCTGTAGCAGTTTGACAAGCACTTAAGTTATTGACCTTCTTCATCTCATCGTTGTCTTGTGTCATTGTGGGACGTGAGTCGTCCCTCTGCTCTTACCTAATGCTGAACTAATTTCCATCATGACCTCATGGGAGGTCTTTAGGTCACTGGGAAAAGACCCCCAAAAGGACTTGGGATGCCAGCCCCTTCCCGTTTTTCGCTTCCTGGCAGTGAGGTGACAGGTTTGCTCCACCACACATTCCTCATCACGGGCAGCCAGAGTGACACTCAGAAGCCCAAAGTCATGAGCTGGCTGATCTTGGAGTGGAACTCTACACTCTCTTCACAAGTTCATTACTTTAAGTATTTCACTTTAGGGATAGGGAGGTGACCAACACAACCTATGTAGGAAAAACATGGTGTATGACAATTCTGGACTATCTTCATTTTCAGACAACCACTGAGTCCTGGATATCCCCACAGACCCAGGGAAACGCTGTGCTCACTCTCACTTCCGTTTTGTATCTTGTATGTTCTAGTCATGTCACAATTCTGTCTCCTATCATGACTATCGGCTCCTTCAAGGCTACATGAATCAGCCGACCCCAACTATGCTCTAGTGTTTGTTTCACTGTCCACTGACTGACCACATGACCTTGGGCAAGTTGCTTAACTTGGATGCACCTATGCAAGCACACAGAATGGACTCATACATAAATTAAGTAAAATTCAAAACAAAAACATGAGGAAAAAATTAAAAAGAAAACTCTTTCCCATTCTATGTTCCATGGTATCAGGAAGAGGCATTCATTCATTCTTTTTCCAACCCCTTTCCCCCTGGATTTAATTTATTTCTTTGAGAGGGGAGGGAAGAGGAGTGCTGTGGCATGTGTGTAGAGGTCAGAGGACAACTTCAGGAAGTTGGTTTCCTTCTTTTACCATGTGGCTCCAGGAACGGAATTCAGGTCACTAGGTTTGCACACAGCACTTTACCTGCTGAACCATCTCCTTGGGCCACATCCATTCTTACTAAAGCTCATTCTTTTCCACAGCTTAATGAACCTTCCAGTAACAATCCTAGTATAGCTCTTGATTTGTCATACAAATCTATTGTGTACGTGTACTTTCATGTTCAGGTGGTGAAAAGTCCTGGCTTTGGTTTTCTAAAGAAGCAGTCTTTGAAAAAAAAATGAGACATAAAATTGCCATCATAAAAGATATCATCATTACCATTATAACCAAGAAACAATTCCCTGATAAGCACTGCCTGGCTCATATTTCATTTTAATCTTTTAATGATCTTGTATACAATAATTATTCCAAGAACTGCCAAAAAAATCACGATTCTTTATAGGCTCTTAGAAGGCTATTTACTTATTATGTGTGTGAGGGTGCAAGAGGTGAGTGCAGGCATAGAGCTCGTGGAGGTCACAGGACAACCTTTTGGGAGCGAGTTCTCTCCTTCCACCTTGCCCCTGGGGCAGGGCTCGTGTTTTCCATGCAGCTGCCCTGCTTACACAAGCTTCTATCTCATTCTCCCATTTCTATTTCCATCTACTTAAGAATGCTGGGATGCAAGTCACATCTTGTTTCGGCCTAAACCAGAAGCATGAAGTCTGCCACTAGATGGCTAGAGTTGCTAAGGGAACAGAAACATTGCAGATGGCTTCAGGCATGTAAGGGTCACTTTATTGTGACATTTGTCACCCACTGATTGATAGGGTTGATAGGAATCATATCATCTGGTTTTTGGGGTTATGGGGATCAAATTGAGATGTCCAGGATTACACAAGTATTTTAGCCCACTGGCTCTCTAGACTATTTTCAAATAAATAGCCTGCTTCACTGGGAAATGCACTAGAGGATTTTCTTTCTTTTTTAAATTAATGTGTGTGTGTGTGTGTGTGTGTGTGTGTGTGTGTGTGTGTGTATGCAGGAGTTCATGTGCCACAGTGTATGAGTTACTGAAGAGGATGACTTTTTTTGAGACAGGGTCTTCTTTGCAGTTTATGCCACTACACAATATACTCGAGGTTGCTGGCCCACATACTTAGTCCTCAGTCCCTGTTTCCCATCACACTGGAGGAGTGTTGGGATTACAGATTTGCATCACTGCATTTGGCTTTTCTTGTGGACTCTGGGAAACAAACTGAGGTTGTCAGGCTTGGGTGGCAAGCATTTTTACCCACTGAGCCAATGTCTCTAGTCCTAGACTTATTTTTAAAGAGAAAAATATTTTAGATTTTCTGTGGTACATCTAAAGTATTGTTTCAGTGCTGGGGCTGGGGACATAGACCAGTTGGTAAAGTACTTGCTGTACAAGGAGGAGAAACCGAGTGTAATCATCAGAACTCAGGTTAAAAAAGTCAGGCAAGGTAGTGAGTGCTTTTAATCTTAGCACAGAGGCAGGCAGATCCTTGGGGTTCCCACCTAGCCTAAGAACAGTGAGAGACCCTGTCTCATAAACAACAATAAATAATATCTCCAAGATTTACAGCACCTGAGGAGCAATACCCAAGGCTGATGACTGGCTTTCACATGTACATGCATATATATGCATGTATAACTGCATCTGCACAAGCATCCACACACACATGTACACACACACACACACACACACACACACACACAGTCTTATTGAAAGCAATAAATTAATTTAAGCAAGACTCTGATATAAATCAATACCACAAAAGACTCATAATCCTTAAGATAAGATTTAATTAGAAGATAGGGAACATTTACTCATGGATATTGTCTATTGCAATGATAGGTAACTGCTTCTGGCTGCTTTCAATCCTAGTTGCTCAAGGGTTTGGAGTTTTGCAGCTGAGACAGATATTGTTGTCTCATGCTATTAGATTTGTAGGCAAAGATTCCTAGTTTTGTAAGGAAGAGTGACGGCCTTGGCAGGGAAAGAGTGGGAAAATTTCCATGAAGTTTCTTTTCCCCAGTAACAAGGTTAAGGTTGTAAGTGCAAGTTGAGTGGGAGACTATATTTTCAGAAAGCCAAAGGGGTGTTGATAAATGGAGACAGGCAAGGACCGGGAGGGAGTGGGCTGAGAAGTCCTGGCCAGCAGAACAGAGAGCACAGGGGTGTGTCTAATTCTGGGGCCTGTAATGTGGCAGAGATAGTTTGCGGATGAAGGGTCCAAAGTACTAGAATATTCGTTGTCAACCTGCAGGTCTAATTCAGTAGCCACTTGTCATGGTGGCTATTTCAAATAAATGAATAAAACTTAAAATAACAATTACACATTTAATTCTCTGTCACATAACAAGGGCTTAACAGCCACCTAGTCTAGCAGTAACATTATTAGAACGTACAGAGTAGAACATTTTGTAATCCTGGCAAGTCTTGTTGGTGGCATTGCTTTAGGAAATCAACTTTTGAACTCTTGATGTCTAATAGCTACTGAGAAAGATGTATGACACGTGACGAAATGGTTAAAAGGACAAATCATCCTTGAACTTTCAAAACTCAAATCTTGACTCCAGTCCTTTTAAGCTGCATGATTTGGGGCTTGATGCTAGACATTCTGAGCCTCAGTTCCCTTATCTGTAGAACCAATATGATAACAGGTCACATCTTACAAGATCATTGTCAGGGCTAATGTACAGAAAGGATTTATAAAGATTCCAAAACATAGTAGGTGCTTTATGTTAGCTTTTAATAGCATTATTTTCTCATTTTTAAGCATATGTAAATTTAGTATCTATTACTGTTTCAAGTGTCTAATCCTTTTTGCATTTCCCTTCTGCACAAATCAAATATTTTCCCCAAAGCTTTAAAAATACTCTTAGCTGGTGTAGTGGCACATGTCTACAATGCCACACTTAAGCCCGATAATGGGAAGATTACACGTCTACAACCAATCTGGTTACATAGGAAGGTCCTGTTCCCCCCCCAAAAAAAAACAAATACACATACTCCTCATCAAGAGCATGCACGTGTATGAGGCAAGGGTAGGCCTCTCTCCTTACTTGTAGGTCAGAATGTCCGCTGCCTGGAGGACTGGGTATGTAAGCAGGCCTACTGTCCCGTCATGCTTCTGTTTGGCACTCTTAGCCTGTGGAAGATGAAAAAGAAGAGGGGAATAAATCTGACCTGAACCTACTTACATTGATCAATAAAGAAACTTTGGACATAAGCAAAGTGTGATCTGAAGTTGTCTGAGGGCTTGTTCGGAGGCTGTAGCAGGGGAGCACAGTCCCTCCTCCCTTGACTGAAGAATGATCCTCTTCTCTCAGGGAAGGATGTCCTCTTAGACTGGGCCCACAGATATGGGGAGGGGGTGAACATGGAGCTGGAAGGAAGGAAAGGAACACCTGCCTAGCCAGCCAGATCAGCTGAATTGGTCCTGGAGATCAATGGGGTGATAGATGTTGCAGCCATATTATCCTCATAGCCTGAAGCCACCTGTTGTAATATTTCTGTTCACATAGCAACTCCAGCCATCTAGTGGCAGGCTTCTCTTCATGCTCCTGGTTTAGGCAGAAATAAGATAAATCTATGTCACCTGGTGTTATCTTATTTTTGGAGCTGGCGACTTACTTCATGTAGCCCATATTCTGTCACTGAGTTACACGAACAGTCCCTTGACCTAGAAAGAATCATACTGAGCTATTTTACATTGATTTTATTAAAGACAAAGGAAGTTTCTAGGTTCCAAATCAAATAAATTTCACATTTTACAAGTAAGCTCAGAAATGATATATCAAGAGATTAAGTTTTTTAAGACTACCATGTGGCCAATATCACTTATTGCAATATCCATGACAGGGGTGAGTTCATAATTGTCAATGTGTGAAGTTCATAAACATTTAATTTGGAGATGAGTAAATGGGAAAAAGAGTTTAATTTGAGAACGGCTACTGCATTAACCACATGGTGCTTTTTCCATCAACTACTGGTTCTCAGCATGACAAGAAGTATGGTGATGAACAACATCACTGTGCACCAAGAGCTTGGGGGTGTTTTCTAGATGCTTCTCTGTCCTCCAGGTAACTTTGTACCAACCAATGCTCCTTGTCACAACCAAACCTTAGCGATGCTCTTGCCACAGGGACCCTGGGATCCTGCCTCAGAGAACTTTCCACATTTTATTACTGACTGGTAATAATAATAAAAAATCTACAATAGGAAATTAGCAGAAGAATAGAACAGAATGAGAAGGTCTTGGCCAAAATTGAAATATGGTAGACAGTGCTGTCAAAATTCCACTTCTAACTTCTAGCAGGTGGTCGGTCGATTTGTGGCTTCATTGTTGATGCTCTTATTTATTGACTGCTAGCAAACTCAGTAAGTTGTTCATAAGCAACAGAAATTCACTTCTCACAGTTCTACAGCCTGGGAAGTACAAGATTAAGGGAAAGATGGTAGCTAGAGAAGGTCTGCTCTCTGGCTTATCACTGGTGCCCTCACTCTGTGTCCCCACACTGTGGAAGAGGCAAAGGCGTCCTCTGGGGACTCTCCTAAGAGCATCAATCCCATATGTGGGGGCTCCACCCTGACCATCCACCCCTGGGGGCTAGGCTTTGACATAGGACTCCAGGGAAGGGGCACACAGACATTCAGATCACAGCAGGCAGGCACTGTCACTTTTAAACCACAGCACACGAGAAGGCATCTGAGGAGCAACTTTTGAGGGAAATCAATGCCCCCAAAACATGCTAAAAAGAAGTTCTAAGTTAAAATTAGTGTTGATATAGTCAGGGGCTATCTTTGAGCCATTTGCAAAAATAAGGGAAGTAAAGAACTCTGAAGAGTCCAATTTATCGTTTTCAGTCAAACCTCTTAGAAGTATAGTTTTAATGTTTCTCTGTGTTTGAACTGTTGCCTAGACTTAACTCGTTCAAGTTAACATATTATATTATTATATATTATTTGCCTCTTCTCTCCATAATGAAAATCTTTTATCCTGGCTGCCTGTTTGTTCCAGTGGGGATCGGAGGCAATGCCAGGGTCCAGTAGTCCAGGCATCGTGATCGTTTGTGATTATACTGTTACCAAACCTATCCTAACACAGCTATAAACCAGTGATGAAGAGGATGTTTAAGTGAAAAGGAGTCTTTCTGTGGACCACTTTCCACTTAACACCCTGAAGCAAAGAGGTGAGAGATGTTGCTGTTGTCAATGGGGGGTAACAGATCAGACAGGTAAGGGGATAATAGACCAGGAAGCTGAACAGACCCAATACTCTCAGAGCCTGACAAAGTTATAACAAAAAGGGGTACTAACTTCCTTTCTGTTTAACAAGCAGTTCACTGGCATTTACCTTCCACTGGTGCAAGTGCTGTAATCGAGGCAGTCTGACCATACAGGAAAGGATCCAACTTAACTGAGTGTGTTCAGGCACCTAAAGAAGCAAGCAAGAAAATTAGCAGAGATGACCAATGTTCTCCTGCATGTAGATAACTGAACAGACAACAGGTATTAGTTGAGATGATTTTGAAGGAACTCAAGTCAAAGTTCTTGAAAGAACACGGGTGAAGGGGGTTGAGCTTTGATTCATGATGCATAGATTCTGAGGTCAAGAAGAAATTATGAAAACCAGATGATGTAAATATTAGTCCAGGGTTAATGTCCTCTTTCCAACACACTAACAAGGAGGTGAACAGGCTTTTTTTTTTTTTTTAACATTTGTAGTGGGAATTGCAATATCCTGGGGCATTCATCCCCTTGGGAAACCAACAACTCTTGTCGACCAGAATCTCTCATTCTTTCTGACTATTCTCTTTCCCTCTGCCATTCTCTCTGACTCACTTTTAGATATATAAAGATAGTTTGCATGTAAAGTTGTATGTAAACAGATGCTTATTTACTTTCTAGAGTCACAAAAGGAGTGACTTTTTTATCCATCATCCAAAGGCTTTTCTTTTGGATAGCATAAATGTTTATTTTTTAAAAATTTTTTTTTCTTTTTCTAGTTTTATGAACATAATGAATGGTTATCCTCACCCCCCTTCTTTTCTTTCCCCTCTCTTATACCTTCCCCTCCCTTCACTAATCCATCTCTCTCTTCCCACTCTCCTGTCTGCCTGCCTGTGTGGGCCCCAGGTTCCCTTCAGGTTGTCTGCTTTTGTAGTGGTTCGGGCCTATGTGGCAAATTAAGTGGCCCTTCCCTTGGGTAGACCTGCAGATAACCTGTCCAGCCCTAGCCTACCAAAGGGCTTTTTTTTTTTTTTAAAGATTCTATTCTCTCTCTTTTGTCCCTTCTTTTCTTTCTCCTCCACCTTCATTTCCTCCTTTCCTTTTCTTTCTCTCTTTCTATCTCTTCCTTTCTCCCTCCTTCCCTCCCTTCTTTCCTCCCTCCCTCCTTCCCTCCCTTTCTCCAATCAACAAGAAAATAGAAACTCCCCTCAACTCATTTTTGTTTGAATCAAATTTAATCAAATAACCAAACCTGGCAATAATTGGGATGATTCCTGGTCCCAGGCCATGTTCTAACTGATGATCTGGAATTTAAGTCCTATGCATCCCATTTCTAGGCCCTGGGGATTCCGAGTCCATTGATTGTGGCATTCTGTGTCCATATGATTCCCTTAAAAAACACAGACTGCTGCCAACTCTTGCAAAGTGGCCCCAAATGTGTTCTTTGTGGGTTTCGCAAAGGGAACATAAAGGAATGGAACTGAACCAGCCCAGGCCTGTTTCACTAGCAAGGAACTGACATCTGGTGTAAGATAGTCTCTCTTTTTTTCCCTTAAGTTATGGAGAGGGAAGAGTTGTTTTTCACGTGTTTGACAAGGAATTGCTTTTAAAGTTTTGCAAGTCACTGGGCCGAAGCTGTCGTCTTTTCTTGAAGAGGCATTTGGGTTTCATTGAAGGCAGTGGCTTTGACAGCACTGTCCAAGAAAATTGCTAACTGCTGCTGTAAACAAACAGCTATCACACACAAACAGTGACCCGGGATGTGAGCAAGAGGATTACAGTCGCTTCCAGTCATCAAGTAAAACACATTCCCACACAACTCACACAATGCAAGCTTGTTTTTGGCATGAAGGATGAGAGTCCTTTGCCCTGTACACTGAATGGGGGAAAAAGAATGAAAACATAGAAAACAACCAGGGACATATGGAAAGAGGCAAGACAACGCCTTCCCTTCAGCTCTGTCTGAAACTCTTAGCTTTGGTGACATAAGAAAAAGATACAATCGTGTCTCTATGAGTGTAAGTCTCTTTCTGGGAGTGAATTTTTTTGTTTGGCTATACAGAATGAACCTCACTTAATATTCTGCAGAGATCTTGGTGCTTCCAAAGTAAAATTAAATTAATTCAAATAGAGAAGTAGGAGGTAAAGGATCAAAACCAATGAACATTTGATAATTCATCTTCAACAGTTAGACAACAGAATCTTCGACAACAAAAGAAAAGCAGTATTTCCAGATTTGTTTCTCTTGACATGCATGAAAGTATATGGTAAAGTCCAGAATTCTATCTGAAGAAAAAGCAAAAATGCTTAAGTACCTAAATATGTTCTTATCTATGAAACCACAAACAAAATAGCTCAATGATCTGTTTGAGCCATAGAACCAAAGGCTTGAGACAACAAATTAGCCTATTAGCTATCCACCGGTCAGTCAGCAGTGCTAAAGAGAAAAGCACTAAAGATTACTGTAATGAGGTAAGACATGAGCATTTTCAGTTGCAGTAGTTTGCCTGCCTCACTAGTCCCTGCAGAAGAGCCTGCTCCTCTGCACACGCTCCACGGTGCTTGCTGAGAGCATGAGCTCTATCAAAGGTCTTAGAAAGAAGAGATTTGGCAACTGGCTTGATGGTGTTCCAGGATAAAGCATTCTCAAGGGAGTGACTGGGATGGAGTCAAATTATAAGGATGCGAAGTGTGAGGCCAAGAGGCAGGGCATAAAGACAGACTGAGCCAGCGACTCTTCTGTTGCCATAGGAATACATGCCAAACTTTTTAGGTGAACAAGGGGCTCATTCCTGCTCCCGATTCTTGGCTACAGTTCACAGCATGGCAGGAGGGCTCATCCTAACCTCAGGAGCCAAGGGAACAGGACACAACACACTCACATGGAGACCTGTGAGATGAACGCACTTTCTCAATTGCCAGTCGGCAAAGTCTGCAAAGTCTAAACCAGCTCTTTCGGTGTGATCCATCTGTCCATAGGAGGGCAACCCATTATGGGCTGGGGATTCCCACTTCAAAGAGATGTGGGCTCGCTCAGGGGTTGCCTTAGCTCCATGATTCTTCATAGGTGTGCCTAAAGCTCAGTTCTCAGTTGTCAAGTCTGATACCCGTATCTAACTGTTACACAGACATACGAGAAGCACAGCAGACAGGCTAAGAGTTTTGTCTTTTTGATTGAGTTTACCTGTTCAGAATCTCAGTTCAGCCACTGACTAGCTGGGTTATCCTGGATGACTTCGCCTCTCTGTGCCTCAGTTCTGCTAGCTACAAATGAGGTTAATGACAGTGTCTACCCAACAGGGCTTCGAGCAGTAGCTAGTATTCAGTACATAGTCGATATTATGGTTCAACTCTGTTACCATGCGATTCCAGTCCTTCCCATCTTCCCTATTCTCTAGCAGCCTGGCCTTGTTGTGTTCCCCAAATTCATAGGCCTATACCCCCCACCTCATGGGATATGCACTAATTCTACTCTCTGATGGCGTTCTTCCCCCCCCCCACTCACTTGGCTAACCTAACCTCCTCAAGGAGTTGATCTAAACCACACCATTTACAACAGCAATCTGTTCCCTTCAACCCCCACTTCCAATTCTCCTTAATCTTTTCCCATATCCCTTATCACCTTCCAATATAGTGTATTGTTGGCTCATATATTTCAGCTATTACTTATCTTGGTAATCCAAAAGAAGCTAAGTACTGTGGAGGCAAAGATTTTTGTTTGACTTATTAACTGACATAAGTACTCAGAAAAATACCCAGGGCTCATTAAACATTTGTAAAGTAAATGCGTTAGAAGTTAATTAACACAGAAATGCCTCAATAAAATGTGATATATAAATGTAGCTGTTGTGGTTAATTCTCACTGTCAACCTGGTTAACAAATACCCAGGGTATTAATGAAACATAATTCTGTGAGGGGTTTTCCATAGAAGATTAACTGAGAAGGGAGACTCAACCTCCATCTCCTGGGCTGGGGCTCCAGGTAGTAGAAAAAGGAAAAAGGAGAAAGCCAGTGCCGCGCTAGTATTCTCCCTTCTCTGCCTTGGCTCTGCCAAGAAGGGAACAAGCAGCCCCACATCGCTGTAGCAGTCCATGCCTGTCAGTGTTCTTCCCCGCCATGATGGACTATGTTCTTAAGGTGTGAGGCAAAATAAACCTTTGCTGTCTTAATTCTGTCTTGGCAGTTATTGATCCTAGCCAAAAGAAAAATAACTAATATAGTGGTATGACATCCTGTGAAATAAAGGAAATGAGCTACATTTGTAGGTGTAAACGTAGAACATAAAACATTGTATAATATATCACAACTGGTCAATGTGCAGAGAATAAATGACTGTGGCACTTGGCTCTAAACAAAACACCAAAATCTCTCCCTACTTCCCAAGGCTTAGAGAACACTGTGGAAGGGGAGGTACAGAAAGATTGACTGTAAGAGCCAGAGCAGAGGACGAATACTCTCAAACAGCGTCTTCTGGACATCAGAGCACCGCGCCCATGAATTCACTGCAGATGTGTTCCCCTGCACAAGACATGTACATGATTGGGTCCAGCAACATTACATCATGGATAATGGAAGCACGCTGGCCTAACTCTGATGGTTAATGTGGCTGAGGAAAGGAGACCTACTTGCTTCAGTGGTGCCCAGGCACATACTAATACAGGCAAACCTAATAAAAATCAGTGGGTGATTCACACACACACACACACACACAAAAAAACAAAAAGGAGACACGTTGGTAAGAAGAGGAATGTCAGCAGGAAAAGGAGAGGTGCCAAGGTAGGGAAATATGTGGAGAAAATGATAAAACTTCATTTTACAGAAGTATGAAACTGTTAAGGAATAAAATGAGAGAAAGAAACCCCACCATTCTGGAGTGGGGAAAAAAAGCAAAAAAAGATATTATGACGTTATACCACTTTTGTGAAAAAAATTTAAGCCACAACACAAAAGTATTATAATACTTCATAGAATTTTAAGAATGCAATATGAATCTGTAGGAAAATAAGTACAAAATAAGAGCTACACCGATCATATGAAATTGAAGATTTTGGCTCTCTGTGGTTAATTAAATGTACTGGGAAAAGAAAGAAAAGGAAGATCAACTTCTGCAATTCTTTTTAAATTTTACTTTGTGCACGTGTGTAGCATACATGTGAGCCTGTTTGTGTATGTCCATATATATGTAGAGATGCATGTGGAGGCCAGAAGCTGGCGTCTTGTGTCTATCCTCCATTGCTCTCCACTTTATTTATGTAATTTATTTTTTTACAGGAAGAGAAAGCTCATATAGTTTATTATGAAGAAGGTATCTTACATAGAAATTTAATTTTAAATAATAAAGAGTTTGAAGATAGCGACTCCATGAATGAATAACCTGAATTCAGAAGCAGCAAGGAATCCAAGGTAATTGTGTTACAAACATTTGCAAGGACTCACAGGAACTCACTAAAGTGAATATACGTTTAAACATCTTTTTAAAAAAAGTACTCAATGCTACAAGTGAATCTATTGCCCTAAAGAGGCAAGCATACCAAGTGTGTGTTAAGACTTACTACATACATCTACAATTCTGTCCACCTTTAGTGAATAATTCAAAGTTCCTCTGAGGTGAATGATTTTTATTGAGTAAAACTGCCTGCATTAGAATTAAGTCAACACACAGTTGTTTCATTCACGGCACACGGATCCTTACACTCTGAAAATTTGAAAGTCAATCAAGACCAGTGAGATGGCTCAGTGGGTAAAGGCACTTGCCAAGCAAGCCTGATGACCTGGGTTCAATCCACTTTATTTTTTGAGACAGAGTCTGTCATTGAGCCTGGAATTCCTTGACCAGTCTGTCTGGCCAGTGAGCTCCAGGGATTCCCCTGTCTCCACCCATTCCTCACAATGCTAGTGTTACACATGTGCACCACCATGCTTCTATGCAGGCTCCTCTGGGAATCCAAACTCAGTCCTCATGCTTGCATGGCAGGGACTCTACTGACTGAGCTTCCTCCCCAGCACTATCATCTATAATTTCTTTTAAATATAAAGAACTTAGAGCAAATATGAAAGATATTAATGACATCCTTGTGTTGGGAACATAAATGTCTATTGCACTATTATCTATATTTTGATTTTTTTTTTAAATTAAAAAAATTTAATTAAGGAAAAGAAGACAGGAAAGCCTGATTATGAAAGACATGTCTGCTGGATACTAATCATACCCAACTAATTACCTGGTCAGTAGTTTTTGGATCAAATCTCAGAGATATGCTCAGTATCCCCTAGGACTTTATCGTTTTCCATATAAACGCTACTTTCCCAAGAATCAGGTCCTGGAAGTTTCAGTTAGGACCCATGGAAGACTATCCAGACTCACGAATTCCCATTTATTGCTTCCTTTCGGAAACTAGCAATTTCATGCTGAGTTATTTTTATTAGACTCTTATCATCCCCATGACAAATCCCTTTAACAAGAACCTGGCTTTGGAGATCTGATTTTAATTAAAATCTATATCAATGATACACTTTCTTCCTGATCTGCTTCCTGCTAGTGCTTGTATTGGCCAGTAAGTATCGGTATGTATTTGGATTTCCCTTTTTCTTTAATATTTGAAGTTCCAATATTTCCCAAGATAAACTGCTACTTCTAAAAATCCTATAGCTTCCTGTGTGCATATGTATCTGTATGTTCCTCTCTCTCTGTCTCTCTCTCTCTCTGTCTCTCTCTCTTAACCGAAGCAATTATCTATCAGCTTTCCTTGAGCTATACTGGGTAAGGAATAGCTCCTGAATTTAAGTGCCTCATAGAAATTATTTCTTTGTTATTCACATTACTTAGTAATACCTACAAATTTTCCTTAACAATGTTATCTTGCAACTTTTCAACCCAGGAACTAACTGGAAGGAATTACTCCTTTCTAGGAGGAAAAAGAACAAAAGAACTAGAGCAAACATGGAATGACTTTTAAAGATTCTTCTTGGATAAATGACAAAGAGAAGGGAATCCAAACTCTTCACTAAAGAAAGCCATGGAATCACTAAAGCAGTCCAATGCGGAGGAAAAGGGACAACAAGAAAGGGCTGGAAACAACCGGAGGAGGCAGGAGGTAACAGCACTTTCCTGGTAACCATGTCACCCCGTGAGAACAGTGCTTATCTTCACTTCCCAAGCACATGGGGAGATCCAGAGAATTGATTTGTTAAGGTCACAAGGATGAGCGCAGGCAGAGCCAGAACTAAAGCTCCATCCTCTAGCTCCTTACCTGGACTGATCCTACAGCCTTCCTCATCTGCTGTTCACATACGCTACCCAGACACAATCGTTCTCGAGTGGGAGGTCACTTTTATATGCCAAGTGCCTGAAAGTTAGAATTCCTGAAGACCTGAAAATGGAAGGCCCACTGGATGCCAGAGGACCCTGGGACTCGGAAAAACCTCTGTGTCAGGCATTATTGGCTCAGTATCCCATTTAATCTCACAAAAGACTCCAGGCTGGATTGATTGCTAATCCCAGGACGCAAAGGTACATCCCAGTGAAAGAGCAAAGTTGGTGCTATTCTGTCAGTCCCACTCACCCCAATCATCTGCTGCTAACTCAGTTCTAGTTACACTATCACTATGAGCCTATTTCTTCAACGATCATGCCTGGAAGCCCATCGCCCAAGAAATGGAAGTGAAGGATCTGGAGTTCAAGGACATGGTCATCTACATAGCAAGTTCCTTTTTTTGAGGGGGCTGGGAAGACGGGGTCTCACTACACTATGTAGCCACGGCTGACCTGGAATTTACCACGGAGATCAGCGGGCCTTGTGTTCAGATATGCTTCTACTGTGCCTCCTAAGTGGGATTACAGGTGTGCATCACCAGGCTTGAGCTACATGAGAACTGTCTCCACAAACAAGCAAAAATCAGTAACGACAAAACAAAACAGATCAGAAAATGGCAGCAAGTTCTTACCGTTTGTAATAACCTGATTGTAAGTGGACCAGATTGTCCAATCGAAAGACACAGTGGCCAAGTAGATTCAAAAAAAAAAAAAAAATCCAGTTCTTTGCTGTCAAGTAAAAGAAGATCTAAGTATACTTTTAGGTCATACATAGGCCTGCCCTAGGGATATTACACAGGTGGTTGCTGTGTCTTATGTGTCAGCTGGTGTTAGAAAGGAAAGAGACTATTTTTATATTCAGTGTTCTGATCTGTGACATTTGCATGATTAGGAAACTGACATACCACATTGCCTGCCAAAACCCTGAATTCCATATTTGTGCACCTGCTACATGAGCGACCTTCTATGAGCTTGGTTCCCTGTGCTCACAGTGTGGACTGCCCCCCTGCACGGAGGCTCCCCGTGCTCGCAGTGTGGACTGCCCCCCTGCACGGAGGCTCCCCGTGCTCGCAGTGTGGACTGCCCCCCTGCACGGAGGCTCCCCGTGCTCGCAGTGTGGACTGCCTCCCTGCACGGAGGCTCCCTGTGCTCACAGTGTGGACTCCTCCCTCCACACAGGCTCCATGTGCTCACATGATGAACTTGGTCACACAAGTGATAGAGAAGCTTTTATTGGGCGTCCTTACCATTTGGAGCTAGAAGCTCAGTCCTAACAACTATGTACATCCTAAATATATTTTCTTTTACTTCTCATATATTATTTTTTATTATAGTTCAATTAAAAAATGAGGACATAGGGGCTGGAGAGGTGGCTTAGGGGTTAAAGCCTCTGCCTTGCAGGCGGAAGGTCCTTCTGGGTGGAAGTGGGGGCGGCCTGAGTTTCTGGTCCTGATAGGGTGGAGCCTGTGAATCCAGGGGCAGAGTAAACAAGGAGGAGGTGAAGGGGATCCATGGTGGTTCCCGAATTCGTCCATGATTCTACACACACACGTACATGCACACACGCGCATACACGCACAATTGAATAAATAATAAATAATAATAAAAAAATTTAAAAATGAGGACATAAAAGTGGGAGGTGGATATGCTAAGGGAATGTTTTGGGGGATGTGGATGGAGAAAAGAATAGCTACGATCAACATGCATTGTGTACTAAGATGAGATTGTAAAAGAATAAAAATATTTTAAATTAAAAAAACAAGGCTATACATAGGTTGAAAGAGGGAGAAGAAATCCATGCACTCCAAGAGAGTGGAGTTCCTATATTTCTATCTGGTGCAATGGCCTTCAAGAGCAGATTCTGTTTGGATGTGGTGTGTCCCTGCTCCCCACTTTCCAGTAGCTAAGGCAAATCAGTCACAGTCTTGCATCAGTGGGGTAGAAAAGATGCCTTTCCACAGGATGCATTTAAAGCACATACACCTCTAAATAAGTCATAGATTGAAAACAAACAGCAGTGAAATTAGGAATTCATCAGTGTTGGATTACATATTGAAAACACTGTATATCATAATGTGTGGATATAGATGAAGAAATTTAGAAGAAAATTAATATTCATGAATGATATAATCATTATATGCATGAATGATAAATTCATATGAGTGATTAGTAAAAAAGGATGACAGGACTGGAGAGATGGCTCAGGGGTTAAGTCTTTGCCTCATAAGTAGAAGGACCTGAGTTCAGATCCCATGCTATACAAAAACAAAACAAACCACAGGTACAAATGATGGTAGCCTACATTTTCAGAGACTGGAAGCCCAGTGCAAAGCATAAAGGAGATAGACCAACCTATAATCATTCCAGAAGTTACTCTTGGGCCTCAACAGGAACACAAAGTCCCTTCTGATACAGACAGACTCAAAAGTTACCACAAGGCACAGAATAAGGAAATGATTTCAAAGAAAGCAAGAGTGAGAACAATGAATGGATAGAAGATGCAGGAGACTGTCTCCCAAGACCAAGCTAGTACTCTAAAAAGGTCCAGCAGAGCCCCCAGCAAACTCACTGTTGCAGTTACTCTTCATGGTTGTGATAAGTTCACAACAAAAGGGCTTATAGGGGAACAAAGGGTTTTATTTTCTCTTATGATAGTCTGGTTATAGTTCTTAAACCAGCTTGGCAGGAGAGTCCATATCAACACCAGAGGCCAAGACGACTAGTCACACCATATCCATATAGGCACAGGATGGTTGAGAGAGGGACAATTCTTATTTGCCAGACCAGCATGTCTGAACAAATATACCAAAGTATGCCAACAAAGTATGCTTGTTTGTGAAGACAAACTCCCTCCATCTTATTTACCTGTGGAAGGGTGAAGGGGTGAGGAGGGAAGGCAGGAGAGAGGGACTAGTTCCACCTATCACAGGGGGGACCTTCCACATAACTAGGCAATCTCCTGCAGGATTGAACTTAACTCATCTACTAATTTCTTGAAATTGTCCAGAGCCTTCCATTGCCAAGTTGACAACTGTAACTGTGACACTCACCCAGGGGAGACAAAGGAAGAAGGGCAACCACTCACATATATGGCTAGTAGTGGCATTCCAGCTTCTAGTAAAAAGAAGAATTTTAGAAAACACACGCCCGTTCCTTCCTTGAGGAGGTCTGTGGTGAGCTCAATAATATGGGTTTTAGCACTGCAAATAAAATGGGCCAAAATTAGTAAGTTTTAAGGAATGAAAAAGAAAACTTCAAAAACACTTTGGAGATAATAAAGCCAGACAAGACTTGCTTAAAACACCTCAGGAGCACTCAACCTCAAAGGCAAAGACCAAAACGATCAAAGACAGCAAACCACAACTGAGAAAAATAGCATGGGAAAGATTCATATTCATCATGAAGGACTTCTATAAATCCAAGTCGACAAAAAAGTATAATTGACAAAAATAGGCCAGAGACATGAACAAATAATTAACAATAGTAAACAAAAGAGTTTAAAAAAGATGCTTAATCTTAACCAGTTTTTATAGGGATGCAAATTAACACAAGAGAGCATACTGAGGAGAGTTTCGGTTGGTGAGAATGTGATTTAAAATGAGTTTGGTGAACAGTCCAGGAGCCTCCAGTGAAGATGATAGGGCACATGCCTTCATGATGTGGTGCTTAGGTGTATTTGGCTAGAAAGAGCCTTTCACAAGCACATCTCAAAAGCATTTCCAAGTATGCCTACCATAGTGTCACTTACAGTAACAAAAACTTGGGGAGGGAGAATCTAAATGTTCTTTGGTAGGAAAATGGGTAAATAAATTGTGATGGGTCAGAACATAGTCCAGCGGTTAAAATGAATCATCTGGCCAGAATAATCAAAGCAGGAAGGCAGGCACTGGGATGTCACTTGCATCATTTTGAAACGCTTAAAAGAATGACTTTTTATGTCTGTATCACATGCAGTAAGATATAAACACAAATGTGGGAATGATAGATAGCAAATTGACATAGTGATTACCTTAGGGGAGGCAGAGCACGGAATGCAATTTGAATGAGCTTGAAGAAAGCTTCTGTTATTTGCAGTGCTTTGTTTTGAAGACACAAAACCTACATGGAACAAGTATGCCAAAAAGTTAGTACTTCAAAAGGCAGCCGCTCATCTTCATATTTTCTGAATGGTTGAAATATTTCTCCGAAAACTTAAACTTGTCTAAAATATTTTATTATCAAGGCTAAAAAGAGACAGCCATCAATGAACTGGATAATCCTCATCTTGTACGTTGTATCTAATCCTTGGAGACATCAAAGACCTTGGGACAGAAGCAGCTATGATGAAGAGTCACATGTTTATTTAAGCTCCTGTTATAGACATTAGAGGAGATGGCTCAGAAATTTTTAGCTATTTGTCAATTGTGTCACAGCTGAGAAGTGACAGGAGATTCAACTTGACTGCTTTGATAGTAAGGCGGGACAGTAAGGCACAATCAAGCTCTGGCTGGCTGGTATGTGCACGATGGAAGTTTTGTTCAAGTTAAACAGGAGCACAGAGTCAGGCAAGAAACAGGTATCAGGGGAGTGAGCAGGAACTCTGCAGAGAAGGAAATAAACTAAGGGTTTGGCTATATTGTCATTTCTTCAACTTCTCATTCATTCCACAGGCCATTCAGATCCTTGTCTCCTCTAGAAACACTGGAGGCAGGCCCAATTTTGCAAAGAGATTCCAGGAGTCCATGAATCTCTACAGATATTTCCTTCGTATTACAGCTGAGTATATACTTGCTGGTAGTGAATAACTTTAAGAGTCTGGCAAACATAAATACATTCTCAAATGTGCTTCCCAAAGTGCCAGGATAGATGATGAATGGAGACAATACAATCTCTGTCCAAGTTTAGGCCTTGGCTTTACATGTCTAAGAACAGGTCATGATGTAACTTTTGTTTGAGAACAAAATGCCAGATTCATCTGCTCAGTTCCTTTGACCTTTATTCTGAAAATGATTCCCCTGTAGTACTCTTTTATTTATTATTATTATTGATTTTAGTTTCCTGGGAAACAAAACATAACTCTAAATAGAGAGCAAGACTACATTCCAAAGCTTCAGATTCCATTCTGCTTCCCTGACTCTTTCCTGGGCTGCTCTGGACCTTCAGTAACTTGATATCTGATGGTATAAATTATTCTTTTGTTCTGGCTTTCCCTACCCCTCAGCCAAAGCCAGTGCCTCAGGCTATGTCTTCCACTTTTTATCTTTCATCTGCAGTGTGATAAGACTGAAGGGAAAGTAACTACCAGGGAAAGATGTGGAGGACCTGCTCCTCAGAGACATCTGTGGGGCGCGGGCTGAGTCTGGGCACAAGTCTACTGGAAATAAGTCTACTGGCCTTTGCGTTGAAATGGAAAACTGCCAAAAACACACACAACTATCTGCCTATCTATCTATCTATCTATCTATCTATCTATCTATCTATCTATCTATCCACCTACCTACCTACCTATCATCCATACATCCATACATCTACCTCTATCTCTCTTTCTCTCTCAGCTTCTCCCTGACTTTCCCTCTACATTGTGTATGCACATGAATGTATGCATGCATACATATGCGTACACACACCTTTCAGAAGAGAGGGTCTGTAAAATTCCCCACATATGGCAAACATATTTTAGGAGAAGCATCATGACTATAAGCCAGTGGGAGAAAGAGAAAATAAAGGAAAAAAATCTTCAAAAAGTCTAAATTGTTCCAGTCAGACTGCTGAGAAAGAATGCAAAGGATTGGAGAAGAGAATTATAACACAGTTAAACTCTTTCTCGGTCTCCAGTAAGCACTTCTTTGATCTACAATGTGTGAAACTGTCATTATACTTTAAAATACAGCATTTAACCAAGTATATGTACCTGAGAAGAAAACATTACATAATATAAGAAATGTTCCTATAACTTACAATTTCAAAAATTCTTAATGTTATTTGTAAATGATTGTATGTGTATGTATGTGTGTGGAGGGATGTAGGTATAATTATTTTTAACTGACATCATGTCACAAAACTTAAAATATAATTGTTTTTTAAATTTCTGTCCTGTTACATATTTATAGATCGAATGCTTAAGCACACTGCCAATATAAACTAACACAAATGTAGATAAGCAACTTCTAAGTTACCTAAGAATTCATTTCTTCAAACTTTCTCAAACACACAAAAAAAGTTCAACATCTGCTTTAAGGCGTGGTTGGCTGGGCCAATGAGATGGCTCAGCAGGTAAAGGAGCTCCTACAAACTAAGTCTGAGGACCTGAGTTTGATCCTCAGAACTCACATAAAGGGAAAACTTGACTCTTGCAAGTTGTTCTCTGAACTCCACACATACTGACAAATAAAGATAATGAAATTTAAAAAAAAGAAATTTTTTCCAATGAACATAATTTTCAACTTTTTAAAAAATTTATTTTTATCTTTTTTTTTTTGTGCATATGTGTGTGTGTGTGTGGGAAGGGTGCATTTGTGTGTTGGGTGCATTTGAAAGCCAAAGTTTGACAACAGATGTCTTCATCTAAAGTTCTCCACCTTACTTTTTAAGAAAGGGTCTCTCACTGAACCTGAGGCTCATTAGTTGCATACCCTAGCTGGCTGGGCAGTTCTGGGTATCTGCCTATTGCTGTACCTTGCAATGCTAGAGTTATAGATAGGTATCGACATGCTCAGCTTTTTATGCAAGTGCACAAGTTGGTGAACGTGGCTCCTCATGTTTATGCAGAAATCACTTTACTCATAGAATCAGCTCTCTAGTCCTCCCTCCTTTTCACATAAATCTAAAAATGATGATGATTTTTTTTCTGTCAGGATCTATTAGAGGTTTCACGAGTCAGTCACCTTGCATCTCTTTGAAATTATACTATTAAAAAGTCAAACATATTCCTTGGCAAAAATGTGGGGAAAAGGAATCCTTGCAAGTGAAATTAGTATAGACAGTATCGAAAACAGTGTGGAAGTTCTTCAAAAATTAAAAAATCATCATACGATTATATAATTGGGCACATACCAGAAGGATGTGAGTCTGCATGTCAAAGAGATACTTGTCATGTTCATTGTAGCATTATTCCCAATAGTCAATACGCAAGCAACCTCAAATGTCCATCAACAGATGGAGAAAAAGTGGAACATTATGCTGTCTTTAAGAAGACAGAAATTTTGTCCTTTTCGATAATATGGATAAACCTGGAGTAGAATACATGTTCAGTGAAATAAGCTAGGTATAGAAAGACAAAGACAACATTCTATATGGGATTGAAAAAGTTGACCTCAGAAACAGCATCTAAAACTGTGGTTCTCAGGGAGAGGGAGTGGGGCTAAGGTGGAGCTGTCAGGCAAAGGACACAAGACACAAAATTTCAGAGAGAGATAAAGAATAAGTTCAAAAGATGGGCTGTAGCCTATGGTAATTGTAATTAATAACAATGTATTAGGTTCCTAAAAATTACTAAAAGAGGAAATATATTCTCACCATGAAGAACTAAGTATGAGGGGTAGTATACATAGATATGATTTAGCTATTCTAAAACATATTGCCTACATCATGACACACACAAATATGTCCAATTTTCATCTGCCAATTAAAAATAAAGAGGAGAAAAAGTTGTTAATTGATGATTGTAGCACAAACATGAATCACTGATGAATTCACAGCATGCAGAAAGCAGTGTGTTGAAAAGCAGGTGCTGGGGCTGGAGAGGTGGCTCACGGGTTAAGCCTCTGCCTTGGAGGCGGAAGGTCCTGAGTTCGGATCCCAGATCCCACGTATAGACGCCAGGCGGAAGCGGGGGCGGCCTGCGCTTCTGGTCCTGGTAGGGCGGAGCCTGTGAATCCCAGGGCGGAGGAAGTGGAGGCGTCCATGGTGGTTCGCGAATTCGTCCGTGGTTCTACACACACACAGACACACGCGCACGCACATACACACGCATATGCACACAGTTGAATAAATAATAATAATAAAAAAAAAATTAAAAAAAAAAAAAAAAAAAAAAAAGAAAAGCAGGTGCTTTGGGAGACTAGCTTACTCCAGATGCTTCTGAACCAGTCCTAAGAGGCAAAAGTCAGTACAAACTTTCTGATTCAGACAAGGATAAGAAGGCGTGTGTATCCCCATCTGCAGACAAGCTGAGGTTCTAGACCCTCCTAAAGGATCTGTGTGTTACATTTCTCTTTGTGGGCCCCGAGCAAACACAGCTGCAACTCCCAAGTCATGAGAATCACCTTGAGCGACTGTGTGGGGGCAGAAGGTTGGTCACCAGACATCTGCAAGGAAAGAAGGAAAGCAGCACAAGATGAAGGCTTTTTTTATTATTATTATTTTTGGCATGTGTGCGTGTGTGTGGTAAATCAGAGGGTACTTGAGAGAGGGTACTTGAAAGAGGGTACTTGAGAGACGTTACTTGAGAGAGGGTACCTGAGTATGCGTGCCTGTGGAGGCCCGAGGATGAGTCAAGAATCATGCTAGATTGCTCTACCTCCTTATTGCTTTGCTCTGGGGTTTTCCAGACTCCTCCTTCCAGGGCCTGAGGATAGGCTGGCACCATTTCTGCCCTGCATCTTTATGTGGGATCTGGGGATCTGAATTCAGGTCCTTTTACTTGCTGGTCAAAGTCCTTAGCCCTGGGCCATCTCCTCATCCCCATGAAGTCATACCTTTAAGTTTAAAAAAAAATTAACCTTATTTTTTGAAAAAAAAAAGCTTGATCAATAAATTAAAGGCAGGAGAAAGCAGAACTATAAAAAAGTCAAAGTTATGAATAATTTTTTAAGTGCAGAAAGATTAACTTTACAGGAAATAAAATTGATCAGGAGATCAAAAGATGCATGCATGCACATAGAGACTTACAATGTATAAAAGAAGGAAATGTGTATACCCGGTCAGATCTTCACCCAAAAGTGATATGGATGTTAGATGATGTATCATTACACTGACTTTGTTAGCTGTGATGAGAACATTGTAATTATGGGCAAAATTTTCTTAATTTGTAGATAGATATATCGAAATATCTATAGAGAGAGGTATGTGAAATCTACATGAAAATATTTTAACAAAAAATAATGTTGATCTGTGGTGATTCTCGGTGCTCCAGGTCAGCGACCCTCAGGTTCTGTGGTCCCAAGATCTGAATCTCTGTGGTTGTCATTATAAACTTGAAGATTTCTTAGATTTCCTGTGACGCATTGTGAAGGAGAGATCCAAGGGAGGACACCTTATGTCTCAGAAGCTGGAAATGCTGCCGCTGTGCACTGCAGTGACCACCGCCAAGATCTGATGACACGAGTTTAACTTACAGTAACCAGGGGACTTCAGATATCCACCATTCTGAAACGACCTTGTGGTGCTCTGTGCCTGTTTTTATTGGGAAACACAGATGTCACATACATAGGATCCAGTGTTACATACAAAGTAGGACATACAAGGGTTCCTTATCAACACGGACAGAAAGCAGCTGGGCTTACTTTAAGGCTGAGAATGTCAGACAGAGAGGAGGGTTATCATTCCAGCCAGACAATGTCTAGGGAAGTCTGTTAACTAGTGGACAAGATGTCACTGCTTATAATGGGAGGAGGTAGCATGTTCCCCTACATGTCCCCCCCTTTTTTTCTGTAAGCTTAATGCTACAGAGGCCTCAAATCTATTAGTGAGGCACGATACATGATTTAATAAGCACCATAGCAAGCACAGAATAATGAGCAATAGGAAGAAAAATATTATGATTGGTCCCAGGAAGGGGATGGGGAGGCCATGAGAACCAGTCAAAGTCCACCTATACATATCTTGTTGATTTCTTGTCTGATATGATCTCTCTGATGTTGGACAAGTTTTGAATTTTTAGAATTTCAAAAAGCAACACATCACAGAAAAACATTCACATCTATAATGATGTTTTAACAACAAACATTTAATATTGGTTTGAAAGAAAATAATATTCATGGGGGTAAATTGAGAAAAGCCAAAAGAGATGCACTGCTCTGTTCTTAAAGATATTTCACTTTTTTATGATAGAGAGATGATGAGCTTAGTAGGGCATCCTATCCATCTACAAGTAGGGGCAGTTTGAGTCTCTGAGTCAAAACTTCAGGAAATTGCCAAGAGTAAGCATGTCTTGTGGTCACAAAGATACTCAAGGAGGCTTTTTGTTGTGATTTTGAGGGGAAAATTGTAGAATGTAGATAAAATGAGTACATTCCTCAAGGTTTACTGATATGCATCAAAGTTTTTCACAACAAACCTGACATCAGGATGGAGTCAGGGTGGCACAGAGGAAACGTGAGCGCTAAAGCTACATGGACTCTGAGGAGCAGGATCGCCCTGGTCTGTGTGGGTCGCATCTCGCTGACCTAGACCCACAGCCTTTGGGTATCTGTGAGCTCCTTGCAGACCTTAAAAAAGAAGGTGAATTTTCTTATTCTTCAATCCTTACAAAATCTCTCAAATTATAAAACATTTTTTTCATAATTACTACTTTGAACAACAAAATAACAGGTGAAAGAAGACATCTCAATTATACATATTTTAGATGCTTATGGAGATGACTGCCCACTTTCCTCTACAAAGAAAGAAATACATTTATAATCTGATATGATGATATTATCATGTGGCAACAATCCTTGAATAATGGCTGAGAGTGTGGCTGCTGGATATGTTATCTAACAAACCTTCTACTTGAAAGATCACTTTGGAAAGCAATCTGGAAAGTGGATACTTTGGAGAGAATAGATATATTCCCTACAAGAAATATAGAAATAGGCACTTGAGGCTGGAGATGCAGTACTTTAGAAATCACATCAAGTAAGGACCAAAAGAGAGCTCATATCCAAACAGCTCAGATAAAGTGAAAATGACACACTTCCAATTGCATCAGGTGAGTGGAGAAGTGGCTCTGGGGATGAGCAGCTCTCCAGTGTTGCCCACAGATGCGATGTGTGGGACTCAATCTTGTTTCATGAAGTGCGGAAGGCACGGTCTTTTCATGAAGAAGGCGACAGTGTTTCTATGGGAGGTTGACCAAAGACCAAGAAGACTAGGAACAAGTATCTTAGGAAGGGGAGGCTGCAGGGTAAGGACAGCACATGGTGAGCATGCACAAGTGTTTCCAGAATGGGTGTGTGGAATAAAGCTGTTTATTGTTTCTGCTTAAAGAGCAGAGGTTAGAAGAATGAGTAGAAATTACAGAGAGGTAAGCTTGCTTAACATAACCAAGTAAGTTATACCATTTGATCCTTGCAACATTTGATTTGAAAAATTAGGTTTGGGCCCTTAGCTCAGTGGTAGGACACTTATCTAGCACATTGGTTCAATCTCCAGAGCTGCCACAGAGGGGGAAAACACTCAATTTGAAAAGTTGTATGTCAGTAAAAGTAATTTATGACCAACCATAAGGAAAGTCAAGGTAGATTGCCTTGATGGTCCTTTTAATCATTACTTTCTTTTATTTCATTAAAATATGTATATGGTGGCAGCACAGTTAAGTTGATTTTTTTATTTTTTGAAGATATTTTTCATTAAAACAGGGGAGAGAGAGAGAGAGAAACAACTTAGCCCTATGTCTATCAGGCAAGCACTCCACTGCTGAGCAAAATCCCTAGTCCATTATATATTTTTCAACTATTTGCTCTGTGTGGTTCACTACATGAAGTTCTGAGGACAATAAAACATATATTAAAATAGTGATCAAGGAGGAGATTCCTTGACTGGGGCTTTGTTGGCAGGTAAAGCACATATGTAATGAGGGCAAGATCCAGTTATTTCTATTTTCTTTGCAAAGACAGCTCTTAATTGCCCTGTCCCTGAGCCAGGACATCTTCCTGTCCAAAAATAAACTGACTCATCCACAGTGAAGATATGAATCAAGTTTCATGCCTTTACTCTGAAGTCGTTTTTTGGCTTGGACACAACATACTAAGACTTTGTCTTCCAGTTTCCTGGCCTATTCCATTGAATCTTTCCAAAAGTTATTATACAAAGAAAGGAAAATGGGAATTATCCACTAGGCCTTCTAAATTCAATATCCAATAACGCATCATTAGAATTACATAAAAGCATTGGTCACAAATTCCTATCCCAATGGCGGGTGATTAGGCAGTAGTAGAGGCTGTCAGTTTGAAGATAAACAGAATAAAGAATGAATTCCAGGATTAGGAGGACTTATGCGATGCATTTTTTTTTTTTTTGGTAGATGAAGGCTTATAGATTTACTAGGTATGGTAAAAGAAAGTCGAAAACTGTCAAAATGCATAAAGATAGTTAGGTTAGCAAGATGGCTCGGTAGGTAACGGCACTCTCTGTGTAAACCTGGTCTCTTGGAATTCAATCCCTGGAGCCCACATGGCAGATGGGAAGAACCAGTTCTTGTCCTTTGTCTTCTACATGTGCACTATGGCATGTAACTGTTTACAAACACACACACGCACACACGCACATATACACACACGCTAAAATTATCCTGAAATATAAGGATGCTTAATGACATGAATGCATGTAAAATATCAACCAAAAATAGCTCATTATATGAAGTCTCTCCTGAATAATTTAAACAAGTTATGAACAGCTCAAATTTTTGTCTAAACAATGCAAGTAGAAGTTTCCTTGATTTGGCCTAAGAAGCTGACCTGAGACTGCTGGAAAAGGATGCTCTTCTCTGGGTTTATGCCGCAGGCGAGAAGTGCAGCAGTCATGTCCAGGATACTCTGCCGAAGGATGGTGGGGTCCTGCGGGATGGTGATGGAGTGGAGGTCAACGATGCTGTACAGCACAGTGTTGTACTCGTCCTGCAACCTCACCCAGCTTTCAATGGCTCCCAGGTAATTTCCCAGATGGAGCATTCCCGTGGGCTGAATGCCAGAAAACACTCGATTCATGTGGTCTTTCTGGAACAGACAGAAACAGACATTTGCTTTGGGGCAGCATCCACAAATTCAACTCGATAGCTTCCATAGTGGTCACAGATGATCCTGTTTTTGCAGACTGTATATACATTTATATTTATATTCATATAGTTTTTTTTACACTCCAAAGCTTTAAAAGAGCTACTTAAGAAGAGAGTGTGTTTTGCTAAGAGGATGTAAATTAATGGGAGATAGAAGATGCCTTTAGGCAAGATAAGGCACAATGAGGCACCATAACTGTGCTTGGTTTCAAAGGTAGAGTATAGGTAGCAGCTCTTCAGAGGAGAAAGTGACTGTGGTTCCATCAATCAGGGGAAAGGTTTCAAATAGAGAATCCCATTAATTAGGGATTGAGTTTTTCCATGGGATTTCACTTGTTGCACTCAGAAAGATGAACGTCACAGAATTGGGGATCAAAGCTACTGTCATTTACTTTAAGATTTGTTGATATTTTAAATTAATGGATAGACTTTTAGCCTCGAATTATAAAACGCACACATTTTAATATTGTTTTTGATGAAGTATTTTCTACTTTTTTCATTTGTGTCTTGATAATAATATTTAGTATTTAGTATTTAGTTGCTCAAAAGGAATTTTAATATTTTTCCACATATTTTTCTGAATTATAAAAATATTCTTCTCATAGTCATGTTTTACCTCTGGATTATATTCTTCTAGTGTTGTTATAATAGGAAAATGAGAAGAAAAATTAGTTCTACCTTTGGAGAAACAGCCAAGTGATTTTAAAGCATTTAAAATCATCAAGAGAATCTGAATTTGAATTTTCAGATCCAAAGAAAAATGCCAGGTAGATGTGGTGGCTTGTTAGCAGTCTGGGAATCCTCAGAATAAATTGGTTAGTCAGACTATACCTGTAGGAGAGCTTTGGCCTTAATTAGAGGCTCGGTCTTAAAAGATTAAGGTGGAAGACTGATCGAGGATGATTGCTGATGTCAACCTCAGGGTTCCACATGCACACACATGCATACCCCTACACATACAAGCATGTATATCTACACACATCTCCCTTACACATACACATGAAAATGGGTGGAAAAGGAATTATGGAGCAAAAGCTATTCGTGACTGGAGTTGTAGAATATCATGAAAAGCCATGTATCAGTAAATGTGTTGTAATTAAAAGGTCCTAAAATATCGAATTCATCATTATCATTTAGTTATGATCTCAACAAAATGTTAAAAATAGCAGTCCTAGTCATAAGTTACTCAATGACTACATTGCTTTTATTTATGCTTAGTTCTTTATATGCATCTACAATACATTTAATGTATAATACATCTAATGTCCACAGTAACTAATGTAGTAGGCATATGACCTATAATTTGAAAGTCATAGATCATACAGGTTCCTCTTGGTTATGCAGTGATTAGAGAGAGCAGAAGTGGAATTTCAAGACAAGTATCACTGGCTTCCATGCCAAGGTATGGTCTCCTCATTAGCTACCATGTTTTCTTAGCTGTCATTGACTAAGACTTCACCACATTTAACAAACTAATTTTGTAACTTTTCTGTAGACTTAAAATTTTTCCCAGGAGGAAAGAAGACCATTCTTATAACATACCTCTGTGTACCATGTGCTGAGTTTTCTAGAGTACATATGTAAGAGTTGAACTGCTGAGTCATAGGGTATGTGTATGTATCTTCAACTACACTGCCAGACAGTGACTAATCCTAGACATAAAACAATAGCTATTTCATACCACTGCTATCTGCTGCTCCATATCCCCTGCAATACTTGGAGTTGCTAGTTCTTTCCTATTTTTTTCTATTTAGAGTGGTGTGTGTGTGTGTGTGTGTGTGTGTGTGTGTGTGTGTGTGTACAAGAGGGCATTTGAGTATGTGTGCTTGTGGAAGCCGAAGAGTGATATCAGGAATCATTTTGAATTGCTCTACCTCCTTATTGCTTTGCTCTGGTGTTTCCCAGGCTGTGTCTTCCTGGGCTAGAAGTACAGGCCAACCGTGCATTTTTATGTGGGATTTGGAAACCAGGAACTTTTGTTTGCAAGGCAAAGTCATTAATCTCTAGGCTATTTCCCCAGTCCTAGTCCTTTTATTCTAACTAATGTAGTGGACTTGAATGGGATCTTACTATAATTTGATATAATTTGATTATTAAAGAGGTGGAGCTTCTTTTCAATTGTTCTCTATTTTTACTTCTTTTTGTGAAGAACCTATTTAAGTTATTTTGTGTTTTTTATAGACAAAGTTATCTTTTATTATGTAAAAATTTGTATATGTTCTAGACACTACACAGAAACAGATGTCTCAATAAATACTTGATAGTAAGTGACCATGTAAACATTCTTATTCTATACTTTAAATAAGAAAAACTCTCAGCACTCAAGCAAGATACATCATGTTGTTACGGAAGATTTGCGATGCAGAGAATCACTGCTGGCCAGAGTGCAAAATACAGGTGTCTCTGTAATGCTCAGCCATAATCAGGCCATCAAAATCTTTCTTCATTCCAAGGCTCAGAGGACCTAGTAGAAGAGGGGGCAGTAAGATTACAAGAGCCTAAGGTGTACTGCCTGCCATGACACTTCATTCATGACAGGGCAACTGCATCCAAAAGCTCACTCAATGAGATCTTCTTTCCCCAGATCTACACAATGGTTGATATATTCACGTTCCCCATAAACCAGTGAGGATCTCAGGAGAAACAACTACACTCAGAGAGAATCCTTGGGGCAGGAGCTGGCTAAGAAAAGGGCAGCTTAGCTTCCCCATCTGTAGGTTTGCTCATTGGACAGCCATATACGCTGCTACAGTGTACACTACTACAGACGCTCAGACCCTTATTAATACTGGCATCCCCAAAAGAGCCCTGTGGCCCACACAGCAAAGGGGCATAAGAGTCAGAGGAACATGGTTGGATTGGTGAATGTAAGGAAGTGTGGGAGAGGAGGGGGATGTGAAAGAAGGGGGTGTGGGGGCAAGGACATAAACTCATTTTGTTTGTATATGAAAATCTTATAGAATAAATAGAAAAAAAGAATTTGTATAGTATAACACATTTTTACATTGTACACTTGTCTTCTCTGTTATCTTTTAAGGAAGGGAATTTCTCAACTTTACTATATAAAGCATTTGATTACAGGCATTTTATGCCATGGAAGAAATTTTTCAATACTGGGAGATCATAAGGATTTGTGTGTGTGTGTGTGTTTGTACTTTAAAGTTTCATCTTTCAGACTTTGGTCTGCATCCCGTTGGAGAGCTTTTGTAATCTGCATGTGACACAAGGTATGCACTGAGCTTCCTTCTTTACCAATCTGATTGATTTAAGCCCATGTGTGAAAAAGGCTGTTTCTTCCATTGCTTTGGAACCCCATCTTTGTCATAAAAGATTCCTCTGGAAAGAATCTGGTAAGACTCTGGGATTACAATGAAATTGCTCTGAGTAGACTGGAATCTTTTTAGTATCAGGCCCTGGGCCCTCTGACACTGGAAAATCAGTTAGCATATTAAGACTGTCTTTACACACAACAGTAGCTCCTCAGGGCTAATCTATTTTAAGTGAGTGAATGCCATGGCTACTCAAGTTTTTCTCTTCCCTTTCCCCAAGAATTCCAAATTCTACAAATGTAGCTTGTATTTCTTTCTACCAATAAGACAACAACTCTAAAATAGAATCCACACCATAGTTTCATAGCATTGAAGCTTATCCAAGCAGTCAGGAGGTGCTCCAAAATATTTGTAGTTCTGAGGTTACAAAAAATACCATTCAAGTAACTGAAGCAAATACAAACAACTCAAATCTCTCTCTCCCTCTCTCTCCCTCTCTCTCTCTTTCTCTCTCTCTCTCTCTCACACACACACAGCTTTCATCTAACTAACTCATCAAACCATAATTTAGAAATGATATTTTAAAAATAGTTTCCAGTTGAGAGTTAAGAGAGAGAGAGAGAGAGAGAGAAAGAGAGAAAGAGAGGAGAGAGAGAGAGAGAGAGAGAGAGAGAGAGAGAGAGAGAGAGAGAGGAGAATTCACAAACATGAGGCTTTAGTACCCAGGGATTTTAACAAGCTCTGGGTGCCTGATATGGGAATAAGCAAAAGAGTTTTCAGTGCAGTAAAAAAAAAAAAAATGATTAATGGGCTTCAGGGCTGGTTGATGAAGAGAAAAAGCAAAGCTGAAAAACAAACATTGAAGGAAAAAAATGTCATCCAGAAATACTTGCCCAGGAAGAAGAGGGACTGCTTATGGTCATTGAAAGGGCTATATGAAGACCAGGAAAATTAAACTGAAAGAATATGAATAATTCCACATAAATTCCAATGAAGAAATTGTGCCCCAGGAGAAATGGAGAAAATAAATTCTTGAGAAGACTCAGAAGAGAAAAGCACAAGAGGACAGACTGTGGGAAAGAGGATTTGTGACCAGTGGGAACGAACTAGACCTGATCTCATCCATCGTTTCCATTCTCCAGTCCCGAGACTCTATACATCAGGGCAGAGGGAATGATATCACCAAGACATAGGAGCAACAAGAAAAGTTTTGTTCACTTTTCAAGGAGCTATTAAACAAAACAGTCTCTAAATGGGACCTGGATTCCTGGTCTTAAAAATATACAGAGCGAGTCCAGCTCTTCTGAGCTGAGTTTATGTTGCTGTCTGCGCCCCTGCGAGAACCAGCAGGTGGCTTGACAGCATGGCAGGGGAGATACGCCTGGTACCATGAGATCATGCGGCTGGAATGCGAGTTGGGTGTTGGGAGGATGGGGGTCTGTGTTCAGAAACAGTGAGAATGAAAGAAACATGGCTTCCCACTGGACAGTAGGCAAACCACAAAGAAAACAGCTTCAAGACCTGCAGGCGTGAGTTCACGGGAGGGGAAGAAATCTAAAGAAGTGGACAGAGAAACAGGGAGCATTTGATGACAAACCCTGTCACTTTTATTTCAGACTATTTCCTTAACGAAAGTCACTTTCACCCAGCCCTGCCATTGGCTCACTTTTAAAGAACCACCACAAATGGGTAGCCTTGACCCTGCAGCCTGATATGTTCCTTAACAGAAGGTGGAAGACTGAATAAAGGTGGAACATGTTTACCAACTGCACAGCCTGAACCTATTCTTGACTCGGGTCTTGAATACATGCAAAAATGATCCTGTGAGACATTTAGGATAGCGGTGCAGAACAAAGACTTCACAACTCTTTACAAAGTCCTGCTGTGTTCAGGAGTAAAAACCACTGTTCCAGTCATCATACATCCACCATGGCCAAAGGACGATAAACCAGAAACTTAGCTAAACAGTCTTCACATCTAATTGGTAACAAGAACTTTTTATCACAGATTGCAATACATGAAAGAAATCATAACTTTCTAGGTAATTATTATGGAAATACCTGTCTGTAAGTTGGTTTATTCTTCCGATTGTTTAAAAAAATTCTGCTTAAAATACTCAGTCCTTAACTTTCTGTGCTTTTCAATTTTATCATTTGTAAATCACTAGGCTTCTGATACACAATATGCTGACATACGAGCAGAAACAGAAGAGAGACCCTGTATAGAAAAGCAGAAACTTGGCCCTGGTCGGAGGAGCCAGGTGCTCTCTGGAAAGTTCTGGCTGCGGTTCAGTATTGTTCTGTTTTCCACCAAGTCCAAGCGCCTCAGTCCGCTGAGAAGTGCTCACTCAGCACTGAGAAAGTGTGTTCACTTCAGCCTGGAAATAGAACCAGATGCTCAGACCTGGGAATTGATACAGTAAATGCTGACTCAGTGCAACACAAAGCAGGTCTTACATCACTCCCAAACAAGAAACGATACTCAGGGCAACAATTAGAATGCAAGGAAAAAATAATAAAAGAAAAAGGAGTGTTTCAGTCATCATATAGTGGATTCATCATGAATGTTAAGCATAGTGTTATTTTCCCCTAGTGTGTGTGAATGTTTAAATGTGTGTGTATGCTCATGTGTGGAGGGTCAAAGGCTGATGAGGAATGTCTTCCTCGATTTCTTCCCACCTTGATATATTGAGGCAGGGTCTCTTACTCTGAGCTTCCAATCAGACAACCTAGCTAGCCAGTTTGCGCTGAAGAGCTCCTGTCTCTGCCTTCTGAGTTCTGAGACTACAGGTGAGACGCCATGCCCACCCAGTATCTACTCGTGGGCTGTGAATTCAAACTCTGGTCCTCATGCCTGCACAGAAAGTGCTTTAACCTCTAAGCTATGCTCCTCTATCTCCAGCTGCAGCCTTTAGGATTTAAAAAGCAGAGAGTGAGCATTTTGCCATCTTGATTGTTTAAAAAAAATTCGGCTTAAAACACTCAGTCCTTAACTTTCTATGCTTCTCAGTTCTATCCTTCGTAAGTCATCATATGAGAGATGCTTTGGCAGATGTTTTTTTTTTCCATCTTTGTGACCAAGTTGAGCCCCCAGAGTATGAGCTGCCTGTTTGTATACCCACCTCACCTCATGGAGGTGGGCATCACTGGAGGAGGTGGGAACCACAGGCGGAGGTGGGAATGACTGGATGAGGTGGGAATACTGGTGGAGGTGGGAAGCACTGGAGGTGGGAACCACTGGTGGAGGTGGGAACCACAGGTGGAGGTGGGAATCACTGGAGGAGGTGGGAACCACTGGAGGTGGGAGGTCAGAACCATAGGGGAGGTGGGAACCACAGGCGGAGGTGGGAACCACAGGTGAAGATGGGACCCACAGGGGAGGTGAGAACCACTGGAGGAGGTGGGACCCACAGGGGAGGCGGGAACCACAGGGGAGGCGGGAACCACTGCATTGCTCTCCAGAGAAGGGTACTGCAGTATTAAAGAGCCTGCAAAGGACCATAGGCAAGTGATATGATTTATCCACTTCGATGAAAGACACAGGTTCTCGAGTGAATCCCAAACATTATCTTTTTAAAAAAACATTTTTTTATTTATTCAATTGTGTGTGTGTGTGTGCGTGTGTGTGCGCGTGTGTGCATATGTGCATGTGTGTGTGTGTGTGTGTGTGTGTGTGTAGAACCAGGGACGAATTCAGGAACCATCATGGATGCTTCCACCTCCTCCTTGTTTTCTCTGCTCTGGGATTCACAGGCTCCGTCCTACCAGGACCAGAAACGCAGGCCGCCCCTGCTTATGCCTGGTGTCTATACATGGGGTCTAGGATCCGAACTCAGACCTTCTGCCTGTAAGGCAGAGGCTTAACCTCTGAGCCACCTCTCCAGCCCATTATCTTGACTAGTCTCATGGTGATGGAAGCTGCCCAGTTTTCTGAGGGGACTGAGAGATTGCTGGAAGTGACATACTCCAGACAGCAATTCGCTGCAGACTTGGGATCAATTATCCTAGGGTCTTCTCCCCAGAAGACTGAAGGTTAAATCCTGACTGTCGGATAACAATGATTACACTTTTAAAAAAAAAATCATTTTTGCTAGGAAGCAGCAACAGTAGAGTTAAGAGAAATGAAGGAAAAGCCACAAAAAGAAGCTACGCAGAGGTGACGGCCGCTTTTTAGATGTTGGTACTGGTGCCATGCTTTCTGTGACCACACACTTGTTGCTGCAGAAAGCCCTGGATGCAATGTCACTATAATCATTTAGAAGCATACACATCATTATATCAGAGAATTGTAGATATTCTATGTCACTCTTGCTATGAAACTGAAAGCACATAGAGAGATCCTTTAAGTACACAAAACTGAAAACACATCAGCCTGGTTGATGCCCAGTATGCTGGATCCCCAAATAAATCTTCTGTCCTCTAGCTGTTGGCCTAGCCATCTGGGGCTGTTCTATTAAAAGGCTGCCTGCCACAAATTTACAGCCGGTTCCCTCCGTTTTCCAGAACACATCCTCTACTACAAATACTATTAAAAACCAATTTTGGACCAATAAGGAAATAGCTCAATGAATAAAATCTCTTGATCCCAAGCCTGACGTCAAGACTGACCACCTGAGTTCTATCCCTGGACCCCACAGGATGGCAGAAGAGTACTAACACCTGTGAATTAACCTCTGGTCTCCACATGTTCACTGTGGCATCTGTACCCACCCCACACATGAACATGCACATACATAAAAAAAATTGCTACTTTATGCAGAGGATGCAACACAACTGACCATTTGGAAGCAGAGAGCAGCCCTCATGAGATACTGTACTAGTGATGTTGCTGGACTTCCAGCCTCCAGAACCGTATGGAAATTAAGCATTTGCTCATTGTTATTGACTCCGTTTACAGCATTTTGTTAAGCAAGTGATCTAGGCAGCAAGTTAGCGTGTTTAAAAATAAAAACTTTTAAAAACTTTTGTAGCTACTTCTTTGTGGCTTAAAAGTAGTACTCCTGTACTACTTTTTCAAGTCTTTCTCTCTCCCTATCTAATGGCACCTTGGAGGGTAGTATTTCTCTTCCAGAAAGAAATGATAAAACACAATCATGGGAGTTTAGGTCCAGGAAAGATTACATTGTCACCTCAGAGCAAACTATATTTAAATGCAAAGAGTACATGGGAGTACAGAAAACACTGCAAGTTCCTTTGGCTTTTATTAAAGAAGTGATTAAAACTAAATTAACATGTCATATAATGTTTTATGTTTAACATGTCATAAATATTTTAATAATATTTGTCATATTTGTGCCAAGGACATCTTATCGACTACTGCACAATTTGCTTTTATATCGAAAGCAACAGGGAATAAAGCTGAGAGACAAAGGTATATTAAATTTAAAGTATAAAGAACCATCTGAAATGCTTAAGACTAGCTTTTTCTTCACATAAGAAACCTTGGTCCTAGAATCCACTCTGGGAAGATATGATTTTACGATCACTTCTGGGGGCCAGAGAAAGGCTTAGCCCACCAGTCCACTGTCCACACATTCCCATCAGTGTCTTCCTGAAGTCTCTACTTCAACTACATGGCAGAAAATATTTATTCTTTTGCCAGCATCTGAGAGTTGGCTACTTACATCAAAATCATTAGACTTGTGCAATGTATGAGGATGAGGCCACACTGTTTGGCTTTTCTTTTGCTATTTTTGTGGTGCTGGGGATCAAACCCAGAACCTTGCAACACTAGGAAGGCAAGTATTCTACCACTGAGCCACATGGGAACCCCATGCCACTGGTTTCAAATGTTCCTATCGTGCATCATTTTCTGACGCACCAATGTGTAAAACCGTGCAAAAAAGAGGTGGGCAGGTGGCTGCACAATGGGAGCATCAGAGGTCTCTCTGGCTCATCCCCGCCAATATCAGAGATCAAGTCTGAATCACAATCTGAACCCACTTGACTGGAGACATTTTAAGGCACGCTTATTTTGTGAAAATTATCAATCAATAGAAATTCTTCAAAAAGACAGGGTGGCATGGAAACGGAAATACCACACTTTGAACTAGTGCAAATTTTCGTTTCTTCTCTGGATGTGTCAGAACTCCCCTTGTTCAGCCCATAACATCTCTCATCTCTCCCCAATTCTGCACCTCTTAAACACACCCACACACAACTCCATCAGTCACAGACTCTCCTTCCTCCCAGCAGAACAGATCCCTCCTTCACTAGTTTTTCATTATTGTACATATCACATTAGTAGTTTGGTAAATATTTTCTTATTTGCTTAATAAATATTTTCCCATTTAGAATATAAGCTCCTCCAGGGACGGACCGTCGTTTTCATCTTTACATTCCTGGTAAACAGCATACTGCCAGGTATATTCTGGGCACCTCGTAAATGTTAGCAGAATGTATGACAAATCTTTCTCTCTCATTTTGGATCCAAATGTAAAGGGCAAAATAACTGTAAGCAAAATGAACCAAATGTTCTAGCTGCAGGCAGCTGCTAAACAAGTTTTGCTCTAAGAGTCTGTTTAAAAGTTGGTTTTCTGAAACTAAAGAAACACAATTCTTTAATGGTGGTTAAGCTCCGGGGAGGCAGCCCATCGAAGCCCACAGGATTTCTGAAGAATGGTTGAAGCAATGTGATTTTGGCTTTACCTAAATATTCACAAGATTATTTTTGTGGGAAAATGAAATCTAAGTTCCACACTGGGACATCAGAAATCCAACCAGTGTTTTCTCCAGTTCTGAAGTAGAAGGGACATAGGGGAAGTAATTTTGCATAGAGGGAAGATTTCTTTAGCATAAAGAGTAAATTTATTTTATTTATTTGAGAGAGGGGAAAGGACTGAAAAAGGGTGGGAGAGAGGAAGGAGAAGGTACAGGAAGAGGAGGAGGAGGAGGGAAAAGAAGAGAGAGAGAGAGATGCATGCCACTGCCCATGGATGGAGGTAAGAGGACAACAGTTTCACTGTCTATCATGGGTTCTGGGGACTGAGCTCAGGTCATCTGGCTTGAGAGCAGGTTCTTTACCCTCTGAGCTATCTTACCGAATCCAAGAGTAAAATCATTTTAATTTGATTTGGTTGGATAATTGCTCAGATGTGAACAACATACTGAAGCCCCCCTCTAGAATATATGCTTTTCCCCCTAATACTGATACTACGGACTGTTTAACTAAGGCAGTTGCCCTGGTCATCCTCGATGAAAAGAACAGAAAGGAGGTGGGTTACCTGAGAACCTCAGTCTGTTCCCTATGCCAGCAACATAATCACCACTTAGGTTCAGGTTACAACCTTGAGTCCAAACTCAGATCTATGAAGCAGAAATTCTAACAGGTTTATCACAGAAGAGCTGGGGCAAGTTATGCGATATGCCCTCAAAGAATCCTTCAAGGTGATTCTGACACATGCTCAAGTCTGGAAAGAGCTTCTGGGCATTGCTGTCTCTTTTTAACATTTGTTTCTACTTTATTACAGAAAATATACATGAAAACACAATGTATGAGTGGAAAAGGGAAGATTCTCTCAAGCTTACAGTTCTCAAAACTCTGCTGTATGCTAATTAATCTGGGAACTTTAGAAAGAATTCTGATGCCCGGGCTAGGGAAGCAGCTCAGTGGTTGAATTGCTTGCTACACAAACAACCCAAGTTTGGACCCTCAGAGGCCATGTAAATGACCAGTGACTGTGGCCCTGCCTCTACCATTTGGCTTTGGAAAGCAGAGACTAGAGATTCCCAGAGTAAACTGGCTAGCAAGACTAGTTCTATGGGTGAGCACTGGGTTCGATTAGAGATCCGTTCTAAAACAGAATACAGTAGAAGAGCAATCAAGGATGATTCCTGATAACAAACTTGAGGCTCCACATGCACATGTGTACACACGAAAGTGGTGGCACCTTTCTTACCCTACAAACACATGAAAGGAGAAAAATTACTGACGTCCAGGTCTCACCCCCGGATATGTCAGCTTCATCAGTCTGAGATTTGACTTAAGCATCGGATGTTTTCTGATGCTAATGGGGGCCAGGTAAAAAGGCCAATGCTGCAAGCTGATTACTACACAAATTGCTTCCCAAAGCTGCCAACCTATTTTGAAACACACAACTATGGAAGCATGAAGATCTGCTTCCATATATCATAAGGCAATAAAAACTCTGAGATGATCATTTATTCACAACTAGTCAGAAGCCCCTTTGTTTTCAGCCATGCGGATCAACAGAGTATGAAGGTGCATTTCCAACCTTAAGATGGGAAGAGGCGATGCTGGACAAGCAAGCACACCTGCTCCAGCAGCTAGCTAGGCTTTCCAATGTGCAGTTCTACAAATCTTTATGGCTCAGGGATTTGAAAACATAAGCAACCTGAACTTCACCACAAAAAAAAAAAAAAAATCATCCCACCATGACATGTGTGTCTGTGCGTATGTCTGCATCAGAGAGCACTGTATATGCCTGTGGAGGCCCAAGAGTGACTTTGGGAATCATCCTGGATTGCTCTATCTCCTTTTGCTTTGCTCTGGAGTTTCCTAGGCTCCATCTGCCAAGGCTAAAAGTACAGGCTGTTGCCATTTCTGCCTGGTGTTTTCATGTGGTATCTGGGATCTGAATTCAGGACCTTGTACTTGCGAGATAGAGACTTAACCCTTGAGCCATCTCTCCAGCTCTGTGACACTTTTTCTTTAACAACACTGTTTAATAGAGGGCAAAATTATCTATGTCTAGACTGCTCTGTTCTACCTATGTCCTGTCTGGCACTCTTCCTTGTCTCCTGATCAGCCCTTGTAACAGAGTCTAGATTCAACAGTGAAGCAACGCTGGGAGTGGGGAGCTTGTGGCGGCCTTAGCCAAGTGAAGCTGAATGCCAAAAGTTCTCACACAACATGTATGACATAATTCCACGATTACCTCCAGGATTCTAAACCCTAGGGAAAATCAACAGTACAGAAAAGAGGGAGGGGGAAGGAGAGAGTTCAAAACTATTTTCCTGGTGTAAAGATAGTGCACAACAAAAGGGGTCTGTTCAGCCAGCCCAGCTTCCACTAGGGGAAGGAAATCTTGCCCTCCAGGTAGTTCGGGTCCTTTTCTACCTGTAAACTGAAAGAACGCTACCATACCTGCAACAGCTCACCGCCCCCACGTTGGCTCAGACTGTTAATGCAACTTCAGTCTAGGTTAAAAAAAGACAAAGCGAGGCAGTAAAATAAGACTGCACTAGTTAGTGTGTTTATTCGATTAGGTTCAGAAGTGAGATGCAGTGCTAGGTTGCCTGGATGCAAGTCCTTGTTCTGTGATTTATGCAGTCTTTAAAAAAATATTTATTTGTGTGTGTGTGTGTGTGTGTGTGTGTGTGTGTGTGTGTCAGAGGGTACCATGTGTCCCTCTGGAGCACTAAGGATAACTTTGGGAATCATCCTGGATTGCTTCTATCTCCTTTTTGCTTTGTTCTGGGATTTCCTAGACTCTGCCCACCATGGCCAGAAATGTAGGCCATCACTGTTTTTGCCTGGAGTTTTTATGTGGGACCTGGGATCTGAACTCAGGACCTTCTGCTTGTAAGGCAGTCTTAACCCTTGGGACATCACTCAAGCCCCTGATTTATGCAGTCTTGAGCATCCACAAAATGCAGATAGCAACAACACCTACCTCACCTGATTAGGACTCTGAAGAGCTTATTAATATGAAAGTAGGTAGTGCCTGGCATACATGAAGTTCTTCCTGAGTTGTCTCATCATTTGTGGGGAACAGAAATGAATTTTATTTTGTTTCAACCACTTCACATAGGGAAATCTGTTCTGTAAGATATATTCATACAAGAACATAAAGATATCTAATGTTACCCACAAGACTATGTCATTACAAACAAGCTTTATATAAGCACCAAGAGCAACCAGTGAAAAAAGCATTTAAGAAATTACATCTTCATCCTATACAGCAGAAAACTATATGGCAGATAAGTAGAATGTAGGTACTACATGTAGCAGTGGAGTTTTAGTTGAAGCTTGATTCGGCAGCCAGAACACAGGAGTTCAGTAGCAGCTCTGCTGGGCATTTACTGTGTGCCTGTCTTATATACAGGTGTCAACTTGACAGCTAAGAATTGAGCCTTTTGTCACACCTACAAAGAATTATTGCCTCCGCATGCAGCTTATAGAATCGACCCATCTGTAAAAGGCCGAGGACATTGCTTAACTCATAGTCATTCTACATAATTATGAGTGACACAGATAAATGCTAACTAACGTGAGGGGAGAATCTCATCTGATTTATGAGTGGCTATCCAAAGGAAATGGGAGTGACAGCTTATTTTGTTTCTTTTGCTTGAGACAGTATTTCACTGTGTTGCTCAGGCTTGCTTTGAACTTGAGCTAGCCTCTGGTCTCAGCCCTACAGAGTAAGATCACAGGGATAAGCCACCATGCCTGATGAGACAACTCAATGATACATTTGGATTACTTAATTTTTTTAAGAGCATGGACATTTTCTGTCACCAAATTAAAAAACAAAACATAACAGACGTACTTTTTTCTACATCTAGCTTGATTAATTGGCATGTAACTGTATGAGTCTCATACCAATAGGAATGTCAGGAATGACCATGCTCATTTTACATCATGGGAAAGAAAAACATAACAGTAAGTGATTTGCAAAGCTTGCATATTTGAAGTACTTGTAAGTCAGACCCAGATGGAAACACAGTATAATGTAGTTTCAGGGATCAGGGAGTGCAAGGGTCAGATTCTTTCTAATCACTAATACTCTTCGCATATCATTTAACCTCTCTGAATTGCTTTATTTGAGCAAGGAGGGTTGAGTAGGCGCTTACGGAGAGAAGAGTTCCAGATCAAGAGCAATGAATGCATTAGCTCAATCCTTGCAGAAACAAGTCTTGAGTAGTAAGTATTCTCATCCCCCTTTGCAGATGAGCAAACTGAGGCACAGAAGCCTTAAATGAGGAGTGTGAATAGAGAGTATATAATAGAGACAAAACTTAAATCCAGATAGAACAACTTCAGCTGTATATAACTGTGTGTGTGTGTGTGCGTATGTGTGTGTATGCAGACATGCACATGCCACACTGTACAAGTGGAAGTCAGAGGACAGTTTTCAGGTTTGTTCCTCACCATTTCACCTTGTATGAGACCTGGTGTCTTTACTGCTGCTACGTAATCTGAACAGTAGAACTTCTCAGAATTAGTGTGAGAATTAAGCACATTAACATAAATAAGTTTGATACATAGCACTCAAACTCAGCTGCCTATGAGTTTCTGGGCAGTTTTCCTCTCTGCTTCTCATTTGGTGTGCAGAGACTGCAGATACCTGTGCCACGGAGTCCAGCTTAGAAACTGGGATCTGAACTCAGGTCATCAAGCTTGCACAGCAAGTGCTTTGCCCTCTAAGCCCTCTAAGCTTTGCTGTACATCATTCTGAGGGAGGCAATGAGAAGACAATGCTCACACAACTACTTGCGTGGACCCTTTTGACCCACTAACTGTTGCAACCTTCTAAAATATATTACCTAAAATCGACTTTAATTTCATGCTATACAAATCCTTAAGGGGATGTGCAACCCTGTCTCCCACGGTGCTCCCACCAGAGCTGATGGACTTGCTTTCATTGGAAAGTGGTGGCCCGTTCTAGGGCAGGTGACACGGATGGCCGTTCATATTCATCTGGGCAGCAGCTTTGGTGCTAATTCTAAACACAGGTGGCGAGAGAGACAGCGAACAGGAAGGGGGAAGGACTCACTGCTGACATGAGCAACTGGGAAGATTGATGGTTTCCCTCTCTCTTTTTCCCAATGCGACGGCCCTGGGGGCAGAGATGTAGGAGCCTCTGTGCTGGGGACAGTAAAATACACAGCACAGTGTCGGCCTCGCTGTGGCGCTGATTAATGAGACCAAAATGACACTGAGAACAGGCAGCGCTTTGGGAGGAGAAATCACAGGCGTTTCTTTCTTTAATGATTCTGACAAAGGCAGTTCCCATAAACCGCCAGGCTAGGAGTGGAATACTTTGGGTTGGCAAGACGCAGGGGTATGCTTGGTTCAAAGTGCGGAGCAGAGGTTTGCGATGAAGGGCATTCACTTATGGCCAGCCGGTTACACATTTATCAGATCTCTCTCTCTCTCTCTCTTCTCCAATTGATTAAACAATTCCATAAAGTTTCAGATGTGACATTTACTTAGCTAACTTAAAAAAGATATGAGAACATATAATCAGAGATTTTTGTTCTCTTAGAGCATTCTTCTTTTTAGAAGACATAATTTTCTTGTTTCATGGGTCTTTTTAATGTATCCATTAAGACGGTATTATCTTTATTCAGAGAAGATGAATGCTAACACTAGGCATTACTGGCAGCTTATGGATAAATGCTCATTTGGGTTTCCCACTGGCAGCTCTTCAAGTATAATACTGTCTCCAAAATGAAATCTGCCTATATGTGAACTGGTCAGTTCCTTCCAAACTTGTTCAATCCTAGAATCTAACCCCCCAACAATCCCTCACCCTCCCACCCCCGATTCTCTCATCCTTACTGTATTGTAAGGGTTTGGAGACTGTCTCCACTAATTTACTACCTGTGAGACCTTTAGCAAGTATTTGACTCACTTTACATCTGAAAACAAAATCTGAACAGTACAACTTCTCAGAATTAGTGTGAGAATTAAGCACATTAACATAAATAAGTTTGATACATAGCACTCAATAAATATCAGCTTATATCATTATCACCTAATCAATTACTCATAGACAGAGACCATATCACCAGCCCATCTCTATCAATGTGGTGGAAACCCCAATCAATTCTCCTGTGTTGCTTTAATTGCTTTGGACTTTGTATATTTCATACCAGTAGCAGAAATATTTCTCCAAAATAATGACTCTCTCTACTCGTTCTACTGTTCCTAAGTTGAGTCCAAATCCTTTGTAATCTGGCTTCACACATTACTCAGACATGGCAGAGGTATCTCTAAGAATTGATCTTAATTAAGCGAGTAAAAAAATCTTATGAGAAAACCAGGGTTGGTGCTTCTATAGTTACTATTTTTTCATTATGCAACCTTCCTCTAGAGTCATATCATGACCAATTATGGAAGAAATATTTATATAACGACTAAAAAATTTTCTAGGTAAGATTAAGTTTACAGGATTTGTATTGCTTGGCGCAGTGGCTTAAAGACGTCCCTTCCCCCTCTTGCATATCTACCTAGAATTCCAGAGTGTGACTTATTTGGAAAGGAGGTGTGTGCGGATGTAAACTTTAGAATGTGGTCGTTTTTGATTAGAATGGGCTTTACATTCAGTAATTTGCTTCCTTAGAACAGATGACCCTGAGGAACAGGGCTGTGTGATGATGGACACAGACACCGGAGCGCCACGCAAGTATCAAGGTCTGCCAGGGACCACTGAAAGCCCCACCCCCTTGTTTTCAAATCCTTCACATCCAGAATGATGAGAGAATAAACTTCTGTTCCACTGACAGCTGCTCCATAGGGTTCAGTTACTTCATTACGGCAGCCTCAGAAAATGATTACACTTACTGCAGTAAAAAGATACAGAGAGTTTTCCAAGATTTAGGGTCTAGCTACCAATCCCTCGAGGGAGCACTGGGCCAGGCCACAGAGCCTCTCTCCCAGAGTGGCATAAGTCCATGGCGGGAGCAGGCAGAGTAGAATGAAAACACTCTGCACCAATGATTGTGATTGGCCAAACCACAACTGTATTGAGGTAGTGGTGCTGAGTTGCAGGCAGCATTACAGGCTAGACCACATCAAATAGAAAGTGCAGATCCACTAAGGGGGTATAATCATAGATGAAGTTGCCATTATTTTGTTCTGGGATCAGTTCAAAGTTCTTGGTCCTATTCGCATTGATTCCATAAAATTATTGCACATGGTTGGCTTTATTCCACTTATTTCTTCTATTTAGACAGTAACTCTGAAATTTCCATTATGGGTAATCACTCAGAAAAATGTAAATGTGAACTTAGCAAATGCTATTTCTTCTGTGCAAAACGGATTGCATACCATTTTTCTGATGAAGTATTATGCCATGCACCATCCGAAGAACCACGATGTACTGCTGCTCTCTAAAATGATTTTTGTTTTTCTTTTGAATTTTCAACAGACTATTTTTGGCAAACCACCACAGCACAAATAGTTTTGAAATATAGGTTTCTTTTAAAGAAAATAAACAGTGAACCGGTTCTTTTACTTTTGAAAACCAAGTACACATGGCTATGATTTTTCTTTGAAGCTCTTCAGGAAGAATTTAAAAAATACTATGTATGTAATTAATAAACTTGGGGACAGGGAATTCAAATTTGCAAACTAGCATTGGCCCAATCATTAATTCACCATCCCTCTGCATGTTCAAAATCTCTGGGAGCTCTCAACGACAGCCCATAATGTTAAAGAACAAATAGTTCAATATATTTCTGACATGCTACAGTGCTTCCTGTAGATCCTATCTTTAGGCCTCCTATAAAAGTTTTGTAAAAGCTGCAGGCTGCATACAAAGAGAAGACATGCTCAAAGAAACATAGAACACTTCAGCTTTCCATTCCTCGGACTTGGTAATCAACCTAAAAAGTCTACACACATGAGTATTTAGCTCTTCCTCTAAAACTCTGCCATTACATTCAGTGTTGGGATCAGTGGCACCATTCCAACTGTGACTAACACTCAGTGTGTCAGTGCACATGTAAAATAATTCTACATTCCTTATTCAATGGTCTCATTAAGTAAAATGAAATTCAACAACAATCTCTAATTAAGAAAGTCTCTACTAGACCATTGAGATAGCTCAGGAAAGCAGGTATTTGCCTGCAAACTTGGTGACCTGAGTTTGATTCCCAAAAGCCTACATGATAGAAGAGAAATGGCTTCTAAAAATTGTCTTCTCGCCGGGCGGAGGCGGGGGCGGCCTACGTTTCTGGCCCTGCCGGGGCGGAGCCTGTGAATCCCGGGGCGGAGTAAACAAGGAGGAGGTGGAGGCGTCCATGGTGGTTCCCGAATTCGTCCGTGGTTCTACACACACACAGACACAGACACACACGCGCGCGCGCACACGCACACATACACGCACAATTGAATAAATAAATAAATTTGAAAAAAAAAAAAGCTTTAAAAATTGTCTTCTGACCTCTACCCATGGGCCATGGCGCACAGATGGCTCTCTCTCTCTCTCTCATATAAATATTTTTTTTAAAAAAAGAAAGTGTATCTTGAAGGTGAATTTTTTTCATCTAGCTAGTGGACAAACAACTGTATGCTCAATAATCACTAACAATAAAATCCTTGGCAACACCATTGCTTATCTTGATCTGTATGCTGCTGAATGTTTTTTGTGAAAAATAGTTTTAACACTAGTTTCCTATTCAGTTACAAGAAAGGAGCTGGATATGCTATGTGAAGTGCACAGAGAGGAAGGGCAAGACACGTAGAGACCGTGTAGAACAGAGCTGTTCTGCGCAGAAGGCAGACCCCCCAGCCAGGAAGACATTGAGGTGGAATTAGCTGAGTTGAAAAACTTGTGATTTTTAAAAATGTTGTAGCTGAAAACATAGTTCAATGAGCTATCAGATGATTAACAAAACCAAGAATTTTTCAAGTTTTCTGATGTTTCTAACAATTTTTTTTAGCTTTCATCCACTGACAACACAGAGTTGGAAAGACTGGAATCGTCTTTTTCAGCCATTTCCTCTTACCATACCTATCTGAAAATTGTACACTTCTCTTGGTGCCTTGAAAAAACCATTCTTTCTAACTCTAGACTTCTGTACCCACAGTGCCTGCTGCCAGACATGCCTTTTTTCGCATGACGAATTTCAATTCACCTTTTAAGATGTAGTTCAGATGTCATTCTGCTTCAGACATCTTGTGCCTGTAAGTAAGTACTACCATGGTCACACTGTAATTTACTTATCTAACATGTTTGCTGCCCTTACCACCCTGAGAAATTCTCAAGGACAAGTGCCATGTTTTATCCCCAACACCAACAGAGTGAGTGTAGTTTAACATACATATATGAGTGAAGTGGATGAAGATAAAATTAATATTCTATGAGCTTCTAGAATATAGAGTTAGATATATGATCCTGGGTTTCATAGTATTCAGGGGCTCCAGGGGACAGGAGGATAAACAGAGGACATTTACCCAGAGTACCCAAGGGAATTTTCAAAGGGTTGTCCATGCAAATGCTAGCCACCATTTAGCCAATTACTACAACTACTAGAACATCTCTCCATAATCCTAGTGTACTAAAATACATTAAATGTCTCTATAATTAAATTGACTCCATAATAAAATACTTTGAAATAATGTGTTTCCTAACTAGTTCTATAACCAACCCTTTCCTAAAGTTACACAACTCTCTTTAGAATGTAAGCAATCCTTCTGTAAGGTTCAGAGAGAATTTCATGTGATAATTTCCCGACACCTTACTGCATCAAAATGCTACGAAACAAGCATTTTCAAGGACATAGGAAACTGGATCTGACTTCAATTTGACTTTTGATTGGCTTTCTTTTAGGTAATGCGTGTCCAGTCTAGAGCACAGGGCACTTCCTCTGTTCCCCAGACAAGCAATGTGTCCCCACCAGGCACCCAGGGGCAGTCCTAATCTGGAAAGGCAGAAACACAGCAGGATGCCATCGGAGCAGGATGTTTTGAGTTGATTTAAGGGGATGGGATTCATGGGAACACTGAGTGGGAACGTATTTGTGTTTTTTTTTGTCAAATATGAATCTTTAAAAAGAACAAATTAGGAATCTCAAAATCAGAATCAGATGTTGGATGATGACTTCAACACAACATGTAACATCTGAAAACAAAATATTTTGAAATCTAGTTCCTTCTTTGCTCATCTACTGCTGCAGTGGTTCAAGGGGTCAGAGCTTCCACAGTGTTGGTCCCTAACAACCCAAGACAACACAGAGGAGAATGCTTCAGTCTGGCCAGTCCTATGCTGGCTGGTAAGAAGAGAAGAAATGCCATGTGTTAGCATCACAATCACTGCGACTGTCTACTTCAACTTCCTTCACTAGAAAATAACCATGTTGAAGTATCTGTTTGCTGTTTCAAAATCAAAACAAGATGGATGCTATTTTTATGAAGAAATTTTTTTTCCAGTGAATGAGCTATACTATTACCTTTTAAATATTTCTCCAAATGTTATAGGTACTCGGTATGTGATACTATTTTTAAATTGTTCTCTTTAATCTGTGCTTTTATGATTTTAATCTGAATTTGTAATTATCATTTTTTGACGGTTGGGGACCGAAACCAGGACCTCTGCCTACTAAGCATGTGCTCCATCATTAAGCTACATCCTCAAGCCCCTTATGCGAGGTCATGAAAACCACACATCTTCACTATGATTCTTGAATTGGGGTGGATTCTAAAGCTGCAAGAAGCAGAATGACTTTTCCACCTAGCATTTTCTCCTTTGTTCATCTTTTTATTTTATCCATCTATCTATCTATCTATCTATCTATCTATCTATCTATCTATCTATCTACCTACCTACCTACCTACCTACCTACCTACCTATCTATCCATCAATCGCTCTCTCTGTCTGTCGTCTGTCTGTCTGTCTGTCTGTCGTCTGTCTGTCTACCCAACCATCCATCCTTGAGATGGTGACCCACACTGGTTCAAGTGGATCTGGAATTCACAATATAGCTTAGGCTGGCCTAGAACTCTCAGGCAATGCTCTTGCCTCAGTCTCCCAAGTGTGGTGGTTATGGGTATATGTCACCATACTCAGCTTCTTTCTCCCAGTTTTAACTTTCTTTTCTTTAACAGGTCCTGCCAATTCTTCCTCCTATGTAAAAGCATAAGAGGTATATTCTCCAATCTGGAGTTATTTCTCCCTCATACTCTTTAAATATTCCTGTGAGAGTCCCATAGTTGGCACCCACAATATGGTTTCTTGCCCACAAAATTACTAAATCTACTAATAATTAATTTTGAGACAGGACCTCACTATGTAATCTGAGTTGTTCTAAAACTCTCAATCTCTCTGCCTCAACTCCTTGGTGCTTGGCTTACAAATGTGTACCACCACACCCAGCTCTTACTAAACCATTTCTAAAGTACAAATGAGCCTTCATCCTTTAGTTCAGTGCTTTTCTTCTTTTGCTACCCATTTCTTCAAAGATCTCTTTGAATTTATTAACAGATATTCTTTATTGTCACCCTTTAGAATATTTGTCAAAATGTCATAATGAAACCCATTATTTTGTACGCTGACTGAGAAAAGCAATAAATATTTAAAACATTCCTTTCACTTCCAGGAAGCTATGCTAAAGGCTTATATTGTCTTAGGAGCCCTGATCTTTCCATTTTGTTGTGTTGGTTTCTGATGTTTTTTACTCTCGCTTACTCAGGAGGGACCCATCCCCCAGTTGTTTCTAAACTTTTCCCACTGTAGAGTCTGTGTTTGTGGAGAAGAGAGACTGCTCCTTTCTTCATCTGCTCTTATCCAGGCACGTGGAGCTGATCCACCTCAGGACTGTGGTCTTCTCCCTCATTCCTGGAAGTCAACTCCAGAATCTGGCCAAGTTCCTGCTCTTCCCCATCCCGGGTTCAGACTGCTTTCTTGTGCCCTCAGGGAGCTGGCAATTCACATTCTGACATTTGGGGTTGAGTTCAGAGTGGAGAGCTTTGGGCAAATCAAGTTTACCAGATCCAAGAAGCAGTTTATCAGACTGACCACGCCCAGCTGGTAATAGGATAGTATTTTAATTCTCATGGGCCACAGTCCCCACACATCTATGCTTCCATTAGAATCTTCCACGAAAGGAAACCCATAGTTTAAAAGACAACTTGTAACTCCTGGAACTGCAGACCATGCTGTCTACTTTAGATTAAAAAACAGATCTGTAATACTTGCTTCTTGAACCAGCCAAATAATATAGAACTAGACAAAGAAATGGATAAAAATTCTTTCTGTAGTTCTCTTATATTAGAACTAACTAAAGTACAATAGTATACCCATCTATATCTTTAGTAAAAAATGTGAAGAATAAAAATGTAGGATAAATTTCAAACAGAATTTTGATTATACAATACCTTGTTCATACTTTTACTTCTTCTAATTTACACTGTGCCATGGGTTATATACAACAATGTGACAAATTCTTCTCAATTAATCATGCTACTAGGATCCTTTTCCTCTCATGCTTACAATTTTCTAAACAGCTTTTCACTGATCTCCCATGCTCTTCCTTTTGAGAATCACAGAACACAGGCATGTTAAAATGTTTTAACTCGAAGAGTACCACATATCTGAAGAAATGTTGAGAACCTGTGTTATTATGCCCTCCAAATGATAGAGCTAAAATCTTACACTTTAAGAAAAGACACACACAAAAAGAAGACAAACGAACAGCAAAAAGACAAGGAAGCAAATAAACACCATTAAACACAGAATGTGATTGGGGTCAGGGAGAAAAACACAGGGAAATAAGAGCTTAATGAAGAGCTGCTACTTTAAAAAGGATGCATGTGAGAAGTTATTTTTGACATCTGAACTTTTGCTTAAAGACTAAGAGAGAAGCTGGGCATAGTGGTGTACAACTGTGAGAAAGTGAGAGAAATACTGTCTTTTCTATCAGAGTTCAAGCAAAAATGGGGACCCTTCATTTTGAAAATGTCATTTGATAAGAAGTCTGTCATGAACCAACAGGCCCTGAAATGCAAATATTGTATCATATAAGTTTATGAAAAGTATTTTGTCTTGTACTCAGTAACTCCTGTCCTAGAATGTCCTGCGCAAATTATAACTCACCCCTACCCCACTTTCTCCCCATGTCTGCATTATTCTACATATATATGAGTCAGTTAATGGACTCAGAATGTGAAGCCAAACTGATTAATCAGAATAGGGCACAGGGTCCTGGTTTAGGAATATAAGGCTAGTAGATTGTCCAATATTTGTGCTTGCTTGCCTGAACCATGGCTGTGAATCTTTGTGCAGAAGTAAAACCTTGCTGTACCCCATATATCTTAAATTGTGTATTCCTTCTAGAGACCCCAAATTCATTTCTAACACATCTATGATCCCAGAAACTAGAAGGCAAAGGTAGGAAGATTGAATTCACGGCCTTAAAAGAAATTACAACAAAAAAAAAAAAAGGAGAAGAAATTTTAAAAAACAAGAAGGCGGAAATAAATTCAACAAAAATCAAAAGGAGACTGGTGCCCCGCAGTGCAGTGACAGAGAGAAGAGCTCTAGACAAGGAGACAGAAGCACAACAGGGAACAGGTGACTTAGAGACCTTGCAGGTTATGTCAAGGAGACAGGCCTGAGAATTGATTCAGTGATCAGGAGTAAGGAGTGATGCAAGCACATTTGCATCTTGCTAGGATTACTCTGGTCTAGATCAGCAAAGAACAGAAGGCAATCAAGAATGAAGGCAGGAAGGCACCTCAAGAGCAGAGGTAAAGCAACAACTGTGGCTTTGATTAGGAAACTGGAAAGCAGGTAGAGCTGCGTCCTGCTTGGAAGTGACCGGCAGTAGGATGTGGAAATGGAATGCATATGGGACTGAGGAAAGGAGGCCAAGGATGAATCCTCAACATTATTCGGTGGAATTTTCTGTAATGGGGAAAAAAACCCCACCAAAAGTCCTATTTCATACTTTCTGTGCTTTATTTCCATGTTTTTCTCTCCCTACAAAAGCCTTCTCCCTGTGCCCCAGAGGAACCAAACCCTGGGAGGGAGCAGCCCAACAAATGGAACAGCTGCGTGTTCAAATAAACTAATTCCAAAAAACTGTTTAAAAGGTTCTATTTCAAATTAAAGAAACTGGTAGAGGCATTTAGAGTTTTAATTACTTCATCTGAGTTGTGAAGGCTAAGAGGTAGCAAAAGCTGCCTTTGGGACAAAGAAGGTTACTAGTGAAATGCTGTGATGAACAAGCCAGTGTTATTGAAATATAATTTATAACATATCTATACTTATTGAAATATAATTTATAACATATCTATACTTGAATGTGTAAATGGAAAATGAATGCAATTCTATTAAGGCAATTATAGTAAATTTTTTTTAAAAAAGTTCTATTTTAGACCAGGTGAGTTTATGATGGTTCTTAATCTGCATGGGAGTGCTTCAAAGTAGATGGATACAAACGTGGTGTGTAGACAAGAGCTAGAGTAGAACATAGAGTCCACCAGAAAACTCCAGAGGAGCTGTACAGCCTTAGATTCCACCAGACTAGTCACTCTAGATAAACTCAGTGGGGGAAAAGACTGGTGAACAGGGGTAGCAACATCTCACCAGGTTTTTGGGTATACTTGTTTTTATCTCATATGGGTAAATATAAATATAGGTAGTTGCTGGATTATACGGTAGGAATACATTTGGAATATATTAATTTTTGTGAGAAATGGTCTTCCAAAGTGGTCCACTTTATCCAACAACAACAGCAGATTATATTTGCTTCCCAAGTTTATATGGGAGTATCAACCAAAATAGACAATATTCTGAGCCATAAAATACAATTATTTACAAGTTCAAATGAATATTATCATACCACATCTGATCTCATAACACAACAGAATTAAAATAAAGATCAATACCAGAAAGGTAAGTGAAAAATACCCCAACTACATTGAAATTAAATAACCCACTTACTTAAAACTAACACAATGGTCAATGAGAAAATTCCAAGAGAATTTTTTAAATATTCTGATTTAGCTAGTTGTGTTACATACTGTGATAGCTAATCCTAGTTGACAACTTGGCCACACCTGGCATTAACTAAGATCAGCTGTCAGACCACCTGAAGAGATTATCTAGATCAAAACATTTGCAATACAAAGACCAGCCTAGATCTGACTGGAACCTCCCAGTGACAGATCAGATAAAAGGAACCATAAAACAGAAGAGCTTGAAGAAAGACTGTCTGACTGTGCACTAGAAAACTAATCTTCCCTCCTGCACCCTCCAGTCCTCCAACCTTCCAAGTCTAACATGTGACTAAAGACTCTAGGAATCCTCCAGCCTTCAACCATCAGGGACTGGACTACTGGGCTGAGCAGCTACTGGCAACCATTGTTAGACCACCTAGGCCTTATCTCGTAAGCCAATTCAATAAATTCCCTTTTTATATATATTCTTCTGGTTCTGTGACTCCAGAGAATCCTAATACACATACCTGCAATCCTAGCATCCAGGAGGAAGCAGAGGCAAGAAGATTGCAAGCTGGATGCCAGCGTGGGCTACATGGCAAGCTCCAAAGCAGCTTGGGCCACATAAGGAGTCTCTCAAAACAACCGAAAACACTGAACTGAGTGAAACTGAAAATATGTCACATCAAAATTTATACCTTTCAGGAAAAGCTAGGCTTGAAAATAAATCTATAGTATTATACATACATTATAAAAGAAAAAACATTTAAATTCAATAATCTAAGCTTCAACCTTATAAAAGTAGGATAAAAAACAAATTGAATAAAAATTAAGCTGAAGAAAACAAGTAATAAAAAAATCAGATAGATATCAATGACACTGGCTGTAGGTGGAACTCAGTGGAAAAGCCTTACCTAGTAAGAGTAGAACTAATGTTCAATTTTCAGCACTACAAAAAGGAATTAAAAAAAATCAATGAAATAGAAATTAGGAAGTTAATAGAGAAAATTCAGCAAAACAGAAGCTGATTTTTTGAAAAGATTGATAAAATGATAACTTTCAATGAGACCAACTAAGAACGAAAGAGAGAGAAGACTTATTTACAAAGTCTCTGTACCAAGGAAAACAAGAAAAGATAGGGGGAAATAAAAATTTTCAAAAATTAATAATCAAAACCAGGCCAGGCTTCCAGTCCTCTAAGCAGTGCAAAACCTGGATCCCTGCTTGTTAGCTTTGCATTCTCTGGCCATTCTGGTGGTACATCACTAGAGTACAAAGCAGGGGAAATGTTTGTTCAAAGATCTAGAGGTTGGCCTCTAGTGTTTCACCATTTCAGAGGTATTTTAGTGGCAGGAACAAAACAGAACAGAAGCAAACCCACAAAGCTGAGATATTAAGCATTACTAGAATTCTACAGACAGACTCCTTATTCTACCATCTTCTATCTCAATTATACAATCCCTCCGTGCCTGTCATGTCTGTAGACCTGAAGAAAACTGTGTGGTGGCCTTTTTTACACAGGCCTTTGAGGGCATTCTGCATACAAAGTATAGCACCTGTTTATTTAAAATACCATCAGACAAATTCAGTAACGATAGCAACTATGAACTCAAAATTCTGCCTATGCTAACTGAGTTTTCTTCAGGTCCCTTGTTACTCAAGTCAAAGTCATCCCACTTATCTACATTCTACAGGCATGATGGGTTCCTGTTTTGTTTCTGCCACTAAAACATCTCAGAAACAGTGAAACGCTAGAGGAAGAAAACAATAACAAGTCAACACTACATGCAGGAGGAGACAGACAAGTATGAAACGCAATTCTATGGCATGCACCTTGAGGTCAGTGGAAGCCCTATTGTTAAGACTCCTGAGAATCCACAGCATCACTTCTATTTATGGTGTAGAAGAGATTTTGCTGGGTTGTTCTGAATCCTGAGTAACTCTTTCGTATTCTCAGTATCAGGAAATCAAAGGGAGAGAACAGAAGATTCTAAGAGTCAACTCCCTCAGTTACGAGAAGGTGGGAAACAGTTTGGTGCAGTATTAAGACCAGCCTTGGACCTACTGGAGAACTCGAACAAGGGGCAAAGCTAAGTGCCAAAGTAATGCGCCAAAATTCAGCAACAGCATCCTTGGTGTTTCCAGGTCAGGCTTGGAAATCTGGGGGTTGCTATTTTTCTTTTCTTTTCTTTTTTTTAATACATTTTTTATTATTATTTCAGCTCATACAAACTTAATAGGTACACCAGTTCCCTCCCTCCCTCTTCCTCCCCTGAATCCCCTGCTCCCCCTCCCCTCACTCCTCCCTCCCCATCCCCCTGTGCCTCCTGCCCCAATTCCCAGAGTCCTTTCTTGTGCATGCCTGACTCTCCTCTGGGCCCTCCTCTCCGATGACATACAAGGACCCAGTGGCATTTCCCTGAACCCTTTCCTGTGTTCCCCTTAAGCATAGGAACACTACTGTGGCTGTCAATCCCTTGCCTCCAAGGATCTTGGTGCCTTTAGCAGATGCTAGACTTTGTGAGGTCAATAGTGTGTTGGACATTGCGCCAGGCATGCAATGTCCAATTATGATTGCTTCGGCCCTAACTTGTGTGGAGTATCTTGCAAATCATTGCTCCTCCCATCCTTTTGCTCTTACACTCTTACCGCCCCCTCTTCCGCAAATGTCCCTGAGCTTCAGGATGGGGAGAGATTAGTTTGGCCTAGTTCTAGGTGGTTGATATAGAGTCTCTGAAGTTCTGGATAGTGGGTGGTTTATTGATTTTCTTTAGCAACAAAACTGCAAAAGAAAATCAACAAACCACTATCCAGAACTTCAGAGACGCTATTTTTCTTAAGATGCAGATTGAAGACAATTCCTGCCCAAAAAGAAATGGATTTTTAAAGTTAGGGTTAAGTGCAAGAGTCAAAATGACTATGAGATCTGTACTCAAGAAGCTATAAATACGAGGTTAAGTTTATCTGCAAGGATCCAAACCAAAGCCTGCTGTATCAGAGCTTAGCATTAGACAGGCTTCCAGCCACCTTAAAACACAGCCATATGCTCCTTCCCTGATATTAAGGGTCCTCTTCTGCAAGCCCCTGCCCCATCTCCAAGGAGACTAAAGGACAAGCCACTGCTGTTGCTTCCTGCCCCTTCTAAGTACAGAATGATAACAATAATAATAATAATAAAAACCAGCCACAATTGGCTCCAGTTGGTGTGAATAATGAGACATGGTTGTCAGATTCCTGGAGTTCTGCCAGCACGGTCATTAGCTGGCCAGATATGAGGCCCGCTTACAAAGAGGACGATGAATAGCAATTTAAATGAGGTCAGTCTTAAGAAGATTTTAAAATTGGGGCTGTGGGTGTGGAATGAAGTAATCTATGAATTAGAACCCTTCTTGCAGTAAGTGCCATCCACGCAGAAGACAAGAACTGACTGGGACAGAGGGCAACAGATTCTGGAAACCAAGCTTTGCTCAATTAATATATAGCCTTTTTTTTTTTGAAGTCTGTAATAGAAGAATCCTAGCTTTGACAAGTTGGCAGTAATCCTTGTGATCTATTTTACTGGGATATATATTGTCACTGCAAAAAATAAAACATACTACAAAACTGGAGAGCAGACCCTGCCTGTGATCATTAGACAGAATGGACCAAGTGCCTCAAGCCTTTGATGCCCTGACATATTATTTTCTGGATGGTGTCCAGCAGCCCAATGCAGAATAGTTTTTCCTCTACTGTATCCAGATGGCAAATGGAAGAGATCAAATTCAACTGTTTCAGGGCTGACCTTAATGGATGTGAAAAGCTGGCTCCTCAGCCAGCTTTTCAGGGATCTATGATACAAAAAAAGGCCTTTGAACAAAGAGACAAATAATTGGCTTTTTCTCTCCCCTCCTCCCTTTCTTCAAAACTCAGTCACGGAAGTGGTAATCTGGTTCAAATCCATCTTTTGGTTGAAAAAGACAGCCAAATATCTGATCAGTTCTAATCACTGGCATTCCCCTGTGCGTTCTCTGAAGTGCAGATGGATGGTACTATTCATATTCTGAAAAGCTTTCTTCGTTCCCTTCAGGAAAATATTTTCACACTTCCCTTATTTCCTTGAAAACTGGAACCAAGTGTGTGTGTGTGTGTGTGTGTGTGTGTGTGTGTGTGTGTGTGTGTGTGGTGTTGCTGGGGATTGTCCAGCATCTCCTACATATGAAGCAAGTACTCTACCAGTATGCTAAACCTAACTAATGTAAGAATCTTAGTCTGTTTTTTTGAACCTGTGAAACTGTACACAAAGTTTTGAAAATGTATGTTTACATTTATTAGGTAGAAGATTCACATTTTAATCCAAGAGTGTCCTGTCTACCACAACAGTACAAGAACTCTGAGGATAAGACTTAACAGAAACCAGTCTAGGCACATTAACACTGCTATAGAAAGAAATGCCTTCCCTTGAGGAGCAGAAGTATAAAAAAGATGCTTCACTGGGAAAACCTTGTTTTATAAAGAATTGTTCAATGTAGAGAGGCTGCCAGAAACAGCTTGTTGTTGTCCAAACAGTGGGAATATCACATACTGGAGACAGCTCCTTCAGTTACCACATTTTAATTACTCTAGCTGATGAGGTGACTCACTGAATTCCTTTCTTCTAATTCCATACTCATCAAGATTACTGCTAGTTTGGTTTCCCATGCAATTCAGTGAAGAAATACAACTGATACTGTGTGCGTGTGTGCGTGTAAAACATTTTCCTAACTTGCCTTTCTGACTTTTTGTTTTATTTGAGTTCTGTTCTGTTGTTTTTGGTTTTATAACAGTTCCCACTACATAACAGCCCAGTCTAGACCAGAACTCACAATGTAGCCCAGCTTGGCCTCAAACTCACAGAACTTGCAGCACCAGCCTCCCAAGTGCTGGGATTAAGGCCTATGCTGCCACATGCAGTAACTACTTTTTTCTTGAACCTATTTGGCTACTGTCTGATTCCTCTCATTACCCTGACAGCTTAATGTACAGTTCATGGTCTTAGGTCTTGGATGACTTCTTTGCTCTGCCTTGGCACCCCTCACCCCCCCACACACACACACCATATCCTTCTGTCTTCTTCCTAAATATACTGTGATATACATGGTCTATTCTGAGGACTCCTACATGTGTATCTCTAGCTATACCTCCCTGAGCTTTGACCTCAGACATCTAACTGCCTTACCAACAGCTCCACTGAGGGAGCATCTAAATTCAGCATATGCAAAAGTCATCTTGATCTGCTCCCCCAATTTTGTTCTTGTGATACTCTTTGCCATCTCAGGAGATGGAAATTCATTCTGCTCATTTTGGTTATTCTGGCCAGAAACCTTAGCTGACTCTTTCATTCTACATGTTATTAGCTAGAAAATCTTAAGTTTACTTCCTTTAAAATACCCAGAATGTGAACTGGTCAAAGTGCAGAGAATAAGCAACTGTGGAGTGTTCAGTTCTAAATGGGACATCAAAAATCACTCCCTATCCCAAGGCTCAGAGAACCTTGCAGAAAGGACAGGGTAGTAAGAATGTAAGACCCTGAGTGTGTGTGTGTGTGTGTGTGTGTGTGTGTGTGTCCTGCCAGACAGTATCCTGTGGTCATGACAGCACTGCCACACCTAAGAACTCACTGCAGCAATGTCCACTTTCACAGGATTTGCACAATAATTAGCCTATCAACATTATACCATGGAAGAGGGGGGATCTCAAGAAACACTACACCTCCCTGTGGTTGGTGGACTAACTTTCCTCAACCATTTGCCCATTGATAAGTCATCCGTTTTCCAGCCAGTATTCAGGCACCTGCCAATGCAGGGATCCCAGACGAAACCCAGGGAGTGGGCCGCACATTCAAAAAAATGTGGAAGCAAGAGGGAAACTGGTTGGAAAAGAGAAAATATGAACTGAGACAGGGGGGTGGATGGGATTGGGCAGTCAGGGGTTAAAACACACTTACCTTATATTAGGTATTAATTATGAAGTATGTTTGAAGATATGCAGATTACACACAAATGTTGTACTGTTTTATATAAGGGACTTGACCACCTACAGATTTTGGTAGCTGTGGGGGTTTCTATACCCATGAAGTACCCTAAGGGTAGCAGGGGCAAAGATCCATTCTACTGGCCTTATTGTTGATCTTCAGTCATATCAAGCTAAGACATACCTCATTGCCTTTCTATTTCTTCCACCTTTGTGGCCCTTCAGCAGATATCTGTCATGACATATTCATTTTCACACTTCACCTTCTTAAAGACTATTTCTAATTACCTAAGATGACAACATATCTTGACAGTCCCCATCTCCTATTCTTGATTTTTGTCTACATCATTTAATATCATTTAACATACTATGTATTTTAATAATAGGTTTGTCTTTCTCTACTAAAGAAATGCTTTTTTATTAATCTATCTCTAACACCATTAAGAACTCAGTAAACATATGAGGAAATCAATCCACATGTAATATTCATGACTATTACCTCCATGTATCAGAGGAAATCTGAGGTGAGGAAAGACTTACCGGATGACAAACTTAAATAATATTTCACCGAACAAGAAGGTCTTTAAAAGTTTAGGGGATACTGGTTCCAAGCAGACCATCTGACCACACAATGAACAGGGGTTTACATTTAGTTATTGCTATCTGCTCATATCTTAGAAATGCTCTTAAACTGACTTTAGAATCTGGCTCTCTTTTACTTCAGGTTCTTGTACCCAAAAGAGTTCAGTTGTCAGGCTACTAGCCACCCAGTGCACTAGCTCTCAATTCATCGTGTGATTCTGACTGGAATCATTTATTTCTACATCACACCCTGAAACTTTATCACCACAAAGACTTTCTCCACTTTCATACTGCAAAAGTTAATAGTCTACTCAGTGTGCAACTTTCTAACTGCCATCCTGTTTCATGCATTCATTCTTGCTATAGCTGCTCTTCAAGCTCATTTGAAAACAGAGCCTTTAATCTTTAATTTTTTCTAGTGAACATTCACTTCTGTCCCCTCTCATCCCCATCCAGTCAGGCTGCAAGGTCAACCATTAGGTCTATGCTCACATGGTCATCCTCAGTACTCCTTACGACATCCCAAAATAACCTTAGATCAAAGTTAGTGAGCTCGTGCTTCACTTAAATGTCATGCTAAGTGAGAAGTTTTGGCAACTGTGGCAACAAAAATCCTAAAACAATGTAGAATCTAGGCATAAATCCAATTTATAATTTTCGTTTCCTTTTGGATCTCAGTACTGTTTACCAAACCTTTAAAAAAAAGTCAAGCTATTAAGGTTTATCTATAATGATACTACATCACACTGCCTTGTAAAACATCTGTCCTTATACCCATTGATTGGAGAAACACTCAGCACTCAACCTAAAAGTTCCCTATTGTAACGGAAGGTGTTTATTACAGAAAATCACAGCTGGCCAAAAAACTGGCAGAAAATAAGTGAGTATGGACTCCTTGGTCCTAAACAGGACATCTAAGTCACCCCCACCCCAAGGTTCAGGAAACATCAAAGAAGAGGGAGAGGTAAGACTGTAAGAGCCTGAAGCAGGACAGAAGTACAGACTGATATTATCTTCCAGACATGGCAGTGCTGCTGCATCCAAGAATTCACCGCAGCTGTGTATGAATAGTATCCATCTTCACGACATTTCATCATGAAAGCGGAGAGATCTCAAGGGGTCTCACACCTCCCTGGGAGACTGTTGAGGGTTAATGTTGGGTATGTTGTGGGAGGATGCTTTCCTCATGGCATATCCACCGATAAATGATTCATGCTTCAGCAAGTACTCAGGTGTGTGCCCTCAAAGGCAACCCAGATGAAACTCAGCAGGCATAGAGAAGAGATGAAAATAGGAGGGAGACTAACAGAGAAGAAGGTTTGTAATGGGAATGGTATTGAGGATGAAGGTGTGAAAACATCATAAATTCCCTATATTCATATATGAAACAAAAAATTTAAAAAGAACAATTGCAACTTTCTCATCTCCCGACTCATTATAATTAACCTTCAGCACTAATAACTACTCTAAAGCTACTGTTGATATCACCAAGGCTAAACCAATCCGTAAACTCTATTTGATGACTTTTAGACTTTATTTACCACACACTCTCTTCAGTTTTTCTCCTTTCAAGTTCTCTATTCTTTTGCAGTCCTTATATCTACACTAAAGATATTTGTCTCCTGTTTGTCCTCTTAGATTTTTCAACTTTGTCCTCTATCCCAGGATAGTTTTCCTGCTCTATATGTCTTCCTTTCCTCTCTCTGTCTCTCTTGCTGTGTGTGTGTGTGTGTGTGTGTGTGTGTGTGTGTGTGTGTGTGTGTGTATGCCCGCGTGCATGAGTGCATGTACACCCTATTTTTTGAAACCTGATCTCTCACTGAACCTGGAATTTATTGTCTACCTCCCTCAGCTGAGTAGACAGTGACCCTATGGGATCCTTCTGTCTCTGCCTTCAGGTTTTGTGACTACAGGCATGATGGCATGCCTGGATTTTTATGTGTGCTGGGGATTCAAACTCAGCTCCTTATCTTATGCTGCAAGCACTTTACTTACTAAGCCATCTCCCCAGTCCTATATGTCCTTCTTGATGATCTCCCTATGTGAGACCAAATTTAAGTGCTATTCAGCCAACACTGACACTATTAATGATCATGGCTTTGCAACTCATTTTTGAGAGCCGGCCAGAATTCGGAGCAGCTTTTTCCCTCTTTTCCCATTCTACTTAGCACCAAATCAGTAGAAGCTGATTGATCCTGTAACCATATGGCTGATCTAAAGGTATGCAGGCTTCACAAAGGCAAAACATCACCGAACCTGATCATATAAAGCCCGCTAGTTAGAGAGAAAAGTAAAATCAGAGGACAAGTTGTGTCTCTACTTAAGCTATAAATATGCTAATATATTCCCAATCAAAATTAAGGACACATGGTCTGCTAAAGAATTTCTGTTCCATTTTAGAATGTGAAAAACAGCGTGTGAGATGTCATGTAGATGCCAAGACATTGGAATTTCCAACATATTTTAAAGATTTATGAGAATTCATCCTGGATTTTACAGGATGTCTGGCCACTGAAGTCACAGACTCAAACAGATAAAGTCTGTGTGCCCCCCAAATTCATGTCAAACCCTAATTCCCAATATGATAGTATTTGAAGATGAGGCTTTAGGAGGTGATTAGGTAATAAGAGAGTAATTCTTTCAAGATTATTACCCTTATGGAAAATCATACAGAGATCTCTTGCCCTTTCTCACCAGGGAAAGACAGCCACCTGTGGAGTAAAAGGAGGCTCTTACCAAACATGGAATGCACTATTGTTTTAAGATGTGAAAAAGAAAAATTCCTGTTTATTTAAACTGTGGCAGACTAAATAGACCAAGCACAGGAAGACACTAGGACCAACTGTGTCCTCTCTTATCAGGATATTGCTTTTTTCTGTGACTATACTAGGTTGATTTAAATATGTAAATGGAAAATTAGTAGGTTTTCTTCAGATATAAAAAGCCATTAGCTACTTTAAAAGAAGAATACATAAATTCTTCACAACATCTTGGTTATTTAAAATCCTTCATCATGTTACTCTACTCTTGCCATTATAGAAGAAAAAGTAAAGTTTCTTGGATTCAAAGCTTGAAAACAGCTTTATGTGTAAGCCATGTAATTGCAGTGAGATTGAAGACTGTTTGTTCTGTCTATGCAGAGAATACAAACATCAATAGAACAAACTTGCAAGGCACAGCTTAACAGCTTCTTTAAATGGGCAACTGAGTGAGAAAGAAAAAGTCACCTTATAAATAAGCTTTTATCTCTTTTCATGAAGCGAAGAAAGCAAACCCTTAATTGTAAGAGCAAAACTACACAGTACCAGTTTTGTTGATAATATAGCATGCTTACTGAATTAGTCCTCTGAAGTAAAACTATGATTGAAACATGATCTTTTCATCTAGTTGTGAATACTATCTATACTTTTTTATACCCAAACCCCAGTGTAATCAGCAGAACCTGTGAAAAATAAAATTAGGACTGGTATCAAAGTAAAATTCCGTTACAGTAAGATGTTAGAAATCCATAGTCTATTTGGAAAATCATCAAAATAAGATTGGCATTATCTTACAATAACGTTAAGTGTGTGGGTCAATAACAATGTCATTTGTTAACTGCAATAAACCCTAAACATCTTATGCCATTAAATATATAAACATGCAAAACATGGTTTATATTCAATGATATGCTTGACATCAATGCTTTGCAATTTCTCATGTGCCATCTCATTGATTTTATTTTTCAGTGACTTTTAAAAATACTAGTTACTAGGGTTTTCTATGACAGGTATTATAATATCAAAGATTTAATATATGGCAGAATCTCTAAATCACATAAGATTCCTATGGATTTCCTCTTTGCAAATGACAAAACTAAGGTTAGTGAGTTCAAATAACCTGCCTGGTCAGTAACGTACTATCTGGGCAAACAGCATGAACCTCCTACTTTAAAACATTTCCTCATAATAAACAGGTGGACAGAACATAAAGAAGAGCATGTTCAACTAACTGTAAGATCGCAATTACAATATTAATGAGAGTGTTTTTTCTTCACGAAGTTACAGAGCTTACATGCTTTACATGGCAATGGGGAAGCTGGACAGTCACCACCCACTGGAAAAAGCCTAATGGCCAGGTAACTGTAGATACAGGGGACAACCTGGCCTCTTCCTGGGACTGGTAAAGAATTCTATAGTAGTCTGGTTTTGTCTCCCTCAGATCTCCACTTTTCTACTGTATGCTTATTCCGGCCCAAGAAACAGTTTCTCTCGTCCAATAATTTTACCTTTGAAGCGGCTGCTTTGACTGTTCTCTCTGCGGGAGGGCAAGAGATCATATCAAAATTTGAGCAAAGAGATCCATTGCACTTCACTATCATATTCTTCTGCCTCCCCAGAGAGGTCCCAAGTGAGGACGAATGACAATGTAGAATGTTCACATAGTCTCTATGGACAGTGTGAGGAAAAGTACAGAAGCAGTCTTTTGCTTAGTATATGCCAACTCTGTCAATGGTGCTAATTCTATTTATTATTTATTTATTTATTTTTTGCATGTATGGGTATGTACATGTGTGACTGGGTGTAAAAGAGGGGACTGTGTATCCTTTTGGGGGACCAAGGGTGACTTCAGGAATTATCCTAGACTGCTCTGCCTCTCTTTGCTTTGCTCTGGGGTCTCTCAGGCTCCACCTTTCAGTGCAGATCACTATGATTTCTGCCTGGCATTTTTACTTAGGAACTGAAATCTGAACTTGGGACCTTCTCCTTTCAAGGCAAAGGCTTTGGACTCTGAATCAACTTTCCAGCCTTCAATGGTGCTAATTTTAAAGCCTCATCTTTATCCTAATTAATATACTAGTTGGTAACTACTCAAATTTAATATTCTATCATTAGTGAATCACAGACTTCCTTAACAAATCCCGTCAAATAAGAATCCTTTTGAAAACAATTCTTTATCCCTTGAAGATTAGTATCCACAGAACTAATGACTTTCATTTCTCATCCTTTACTACTTAGTACTTCTACTTCCTGAAGAAAGGACTTTGACCATAAATCACAACTACAAACTAGACAGAGATCCTTGGTCATCCATCAGATTTACACTCACCACCTCCTCTCTGCCTGCAGGACTCAGTCCAGGTTGACCTTTCGGCTACAGACAGTATAGAAATATAGCTTCCTACATGCACCTTGGGACTTCTGTTTTAGAAGCCCCTATTTTATCCAAGGTAATCTTAGTGGCAGTAGCCAAATGGAGACATTGGGATAAATTTAGAAGGCAGCTTTGCTCCTTTTACATAATTCATCCAGCTAAACAAGACAGTAAGAAGAGCAAAAACAAAGGATGATTTATAATTTCTACTTCGCGCATCACCATGGCAAGATATATTAGGAGCTCTCTTGGGACAGATTTAAAAGTTTTTAAGGTAGTTATCAGCAAATTAATATGTATAATTTCTTTTAAAATTTCCTATCATTTTATATTAATGTACGGGATCTAGAATCAGGATAACTGGGCTTACCTGTTGGATCTGAGACTTGTCAAGTTATATGACCTGGGGTAAGTTATAGATCCTCCCAGATTCCCCATCTATGTACCTCATTAAATTGTGAGTTATGCATGTCAAGTGCTTAAAACTGTATGTGGGAGCCTGTGAGATGCTAAATGGATAAAAGCCCATGCCCCCAAACCTAATGACCCAAGTTTGATCTCCCAAGTTCACATGTTAGAAGAGAACTGACTTTTGCAAGTTGTCCTCTGACCTCCACATGTGCACCATGATATGCACATGTACACACACACAAAATATAAAATAATAATAATAATAATAATCATGAATGTAAAACCATTTAAACAGTGCTTGGTACCAATAAACATCCAGTGAATGTTTGTTGTTACTATAACCCTCATCATGTTTGGTAATAACTGAAATTACCTCAGTCCTTTTACACCAGGCTCCACAAAAAAATAGCATTAAACTAATTTTTATAAATAGTCTCTGAATTAAAACTTGAAAAAGCACTGATGCTTAATTAGATCCATTATTATTACAAAGTTAGGCAAAAAAGAGACAGAAGGCACAATGAAAGTTTAATCACTGAACAGAAGTTTTGGATAGCTAAGTAGTGAAACTTTGTATGTTGAAATCAGGATTTTCTAAGTTCTTTGTGCACTCTGGACAGTAGAGCTCTATCAGATATGTGGTAAGTGAAGATTTTCTCCCATTCTGTGGGTTACCTTTGTGCTTGAATTACAATCTCTTTATCTGAACAGAAGCTCTTTAATTTCACAAGATCCCAACTGTTGAGAGTTGGTGGCAGTGACTGTGCCATTGGATATCTGTTTAGGAAATGTTGGCCTAGCCCAATCAGCTCGAGGTAGTTCCCTATCCTTTCAACTATGGTTTTTATAGTCTCTGGCCTTATATCAAGGTCCTTGATCCATTTGGAATTAAGTCTTGTACATGGTGACAAGTACGGGTCCAGCCTTAATCTTCTGCATGTGGAGATCCAGTTTTGCCAGCACCATTTGTTAAAGATGCTGTTCTTTTTCTATTGAATTCTTTGGGCCCCTTTGTCAAAGACCAAATGGCTGTATTTTTGTGGGCTTATATCTGGGTCTTCAACCCTTATCCATTGATCTGTATGTCTATTTTGGAGCCAGTACCAGGCAGTTTTTATAACTATGGATTTGTAGTATAGACTAAGGTTTGGTATGGTAATACCTCCAGCAGTGTTTTTGTTACTCAGGATTGTCTTTGCTATCCTGGGTCTTTTGTGCCTGCATATAAATTTTGAGATTATTTGGTCAACTTCTTTGAGGAATTGCTTTGGGATTTTAATTGGTATAGCATTGAATTTGTATATTGCCTTTGGTAGGATGGTCATTTTTACAATGTTGATTCTGCCAATCCAGGAACATGGGAGGTCTTTCCACCTTCTGGTGTCTTCTGCAATTTCTTTCTTTAGGGTTTTAAAGTTTTCATTGTAAAGGTCTTTTACCTCCTTGGTTAGGTTTATACCAAGGTATTTCATTTTTTTAGGGGCTATAGTGAATGGGATTGTTTCTCTCAAGGCTTTTTCACTTCTTTCATTCTGGGCATATAGGAAGGCCTCTGATTTTTGCACATTTATTTTGTATCCTGCCACCCTGCTGAACTTCTCAATTAGTTCCAGGAGCTTCCTGGTGGAGTTTTTGGGATCACTCAGGTATAAGATCATGTCATCTGCAAATAGGGATAGCTTGACTTCTTCCTTGCCAATTTGAATCCCTCTTATGTCCCTTTCTTGTCTTATGGCTTCCGCTAAGACTTCAAGTACAATATTGAATAGAAGTGGTGAGAGTGGACAGCCTTGTCTAGTTCCTGATCGAAGTGGGAATGCTTCCAATAGTTCCCCATTGAGCATAATCCTTGCTGTGGGCTTGTTGTATACAGCTTTTATTATATTGAGAAAGGTTCCTTACATTCCTACTGTCTCTAGCATTTTGATCATACAAGGCTGTTGGATCTTGTCAAAGGCTTTTTCTGCATCTATCGAGAGGATCATGTGGTCTTGGACTTTGGACTGGTTTACATGATGAACTTAGAAAATTAAACACCAAGGAAACCAATGGCCCAATTAAAAAATGGGCCCTGGATCTCAAAAGAAATTTTACCAGGGATGAAATTAAAATGTCTAACAAATATCTTAAAAAATGCTCCACTTCTTTAGCCATCAGGGAAATGCAAATCAAAACTTCCCTGAGATATCATCTCACCCCGGTCAGGATGGCAAAAATCCACAATACAAACAACAACAAGTGCTGGAGAGGATGTGGAGAGAGAGGAACTCTCCTACATTGCTGGTGGGAATGCAGACTCATACAGCCACTCTGGCGAGCCGTCTGGAGATTCTTAAAGAAATTAAAGATTGAAATGCCATATGACCCTGCGATTCCACTTTTGGGAATAACCCCTGTATTAGTTAGGGTTCTCTAGAGTCACAGAATTCACAGAACGAATATATATATATATGAAATTTATTGAGTTGGCTTACAGATATGGCCGAGGTAGTCCAGCGAAGGCTGTCAGTAGCCGAGGTAGTTCCAACGATGGCTGCCAACAGCTAGTTGCTCAGTTCGGTAGTCAAGTAGGTGCTGGCTGAAGGCTGGAGAACTCCTGGAGTCTTGGAAGGTCGAAGGAACCGGGCGGCCAGAAGGAAGAATGATTCCTAGCACAGCTGCAAGAAGGCATCTGTTCTTCTTGGTGGCTCCTTTTTATATGATGCAGTATTGGGAGGATCCTTTGAGAGCTTTGGAGGTCCTAATGGGATCTAGGGTGAGTATCCTTCAAGTAGTCTCAGTTGATCCTTTCCAGACGTGGTCTCAGCCCAGCTTAGTTAATACCGGGTATGTCAAGGTGACATCCAGGCTTAACTATCACAAGTCCACCCCTTGTCAACTTGACACCAAATCACATTTCCTTAGGCCATTAAAAATTCTCCAAGTAAAACAGTAAGATTCATAGTTCCGCCTAACATAATATAGCTATTCACGTACAACCGCACACGCATTATTTTTACAAGATTAATGACAATGCCCTTTGAGAAATGCTTAGTCTTAGTGTCCCATAACACAATATCATAATGTAGATTACAGCATTTCATCTCATAACTAAAGATTAACATTATATTACATTACATAAATATCTTCTTAGAGTATGTGCACATGCACAAGTTTATTCTTGACAGTCTAGACCAGAAGCACTCATGGCAATTATAATCCTTGTTTCTGTAACTGGTTATGTGGCCTTAAGTGGTATTTATAACTACCTTCTTCTACTACCCATTCTGTATTTCCTCCACCTTCAGCAAGTACTTCTGCAGATCTTGGCTCTTTACCTGGAGGGGTTATCCATACCTTCATTCCTGAAGGATCTGGACCATTTACTGTCTTTCCTGTGTTGGGTTGCTGTAAATTCCCATTGACCTTAATCACAGGACATGGTAATACCAAGAGACGCCCTAGTGGGTCTCCTATACTCCAGACATATTCTTCCTTACCACCATTGTGGAGAACCAGTCCAATTTCTCCTTGGTGGTCTGGGTCAATCACCCCTCCTAATACTGTTATTCCTTTCTTAGCCTGTTGGCTCAAGGGCATCAGAAGTCCAAAATAACCAGGAGGAAGCCTTAGCTTCCAGTTCAAAGGAATAGTTGCTGTGTCTCCTGGCAGAAGCATTCCCTGCTTTGGACTCAAAACTTCTAAGCCAGTAGAATACAGGCTTGCGGGAACAGGAAGCAAGAATTTTCCTAATGGGTCACTAGGAGTGATAGTAAGAGGAGCTATTCCTGTTTCCACCCCTTGATTCCTGGACCCGTGAATCCTGGCTATAGGAGACACAGTACCATATATTGGATGCTGGTTTAAGGCATATACTGCCTTCTGGAGAATTCTCCCCCATCCCTCCAGACTATTACCACCTAATTGACGCTGTAATTGTGCCTTTAAAAGGCCATTCCACCGTTCTATCAAGCCAGCTGCTTCAGGATGGTGGGGAACATGGTAAGACCAATGAATCCCATGGTCATGAGCCCACCGCCGTACTTCTTTAGCTGTGAAATGAGTTCCCTGGTCAGAAGCAATGCTGTGTGGAATTCCATGACGGTGGATAAGGCATTCTGTAAGTCCCTGGATGGTAGTCTTGGCAGAAGCATGACGTGCAGGAAAGGCAAATCCATAACCAGAATAAGTATCTATCCCAGTAAGAACAAAGAGCTGCCCTTTCCATCTTGGAAGTGGTCCAATGTAGTCAACCTGCCACCATGTTGCTGGTTGGTCACCCCGAGGAATGGCTCCATATCGAGGACTCAGCGTTGGTCTCTGCTGCTGGCAGGTTTGGCACTCAGCAGCAGCTGTAGCCAGGTCAGCCTTGGTGAGTAGAAGTCCATGTTGTTGAGCCCATGCATAACCTCCATCTCTGCCTTTGAACTGGAAGCTAAGGCTTCCTCCTGGTTATTTTGGACTTCTGATGCCCTTGAGCCACAGGCTAAGAAAGGAATAACAGTATTAGGAGGGGTGATTGACCCAGACCACCAAGAAGAAATTGGACTGGTTCTCCACAATGGTGGTAAGGAAGAATATGTCTGGCGTATAGGAGACCCACTAGGGCGTCTCTTGGTATTACCATGTCCTGTGATTAAGGTCAATGGGAATTTACAGCAACCCAACACAGGAAAGACAGTAAATGGTCCAGATCCTTCAGGAATGAAGGTATGGATAACCCCTCCAGGTAAAGAGCCAAGACCTGCAGAAGTACTTGCTGAAGGTGGAGGAAATACAGAATGGGTAGTAGAAGAAGGTAGTTATAAATACCACTTAAGGCCACGTAACCAGTTACAGAAACGAGGATTATAATTGCCATGAGTGCTTCTGGTCTAGACTGTCAAGAATAAACTTGTGCATGTGCACATACTCTAAGAAGATATTTATGTAATGTAATATAATGTTAATCTTTAGTTATGAGATGAAATGCTGTAATCTACATTATGATATTGTGTTATGGGACACTAAGACTAAGCATTTCTCAAAGGGCATTGTCATCTGGATTCTCCCATTGAGAATTGGATTTTAAAGAACATATCCAGTCAAGCATACCAATTTCCCTGAGCCTCTTAATCCCATCATCGACATTAAACCAAGGAATGTCTGGAATCTCTAGTTCCTTTTCAGATGGCCAAACTTTAATAAATACTTCAGCTCCCCACTCAAATAAACTCTTGGCACCATTTTTAACTCTATGAGTAGCAGTGTTAAACTTAGAATCTCTACTCAATGGGCCCATTTCTGTGAACTCACTTTTATCCAGTTTTATGCTCCTTCTACCAGTATCCCATAGCCTTACAATCCATTCCCAGGGGTATTCTCCAGACTGCTGCTTAAACATGTTAGAAAAGTCATGGAGTTCTTTAGGAGTATAGCGTACCTCCTCATGCACCATAGTTTCTATTTCACCTTTAGGAGCTTGTTTAGCCTTAAGCCTAGTTATAGGCCTGGAAGCAATCACAGGTTGGCGTGCCATAAAATCAGCATTTTCTTGAGGCAAAGTCTTTGCTCTCCTTTCAGACAAATCATGAGTAATTCCCTCATGCAAAGATGGAGATAGCAATTCTGTAGAGGGTGGGAGTGGGGATTCATTCAGGATCCCACTCTTGGCCAATCAGCGCTTTTAATCGCTGAGCTTCTCAATCCTCGCAAGAGGGGCATCAAGATTGTCTAACACACCTACTTTTACCAGTTCTAGAAACAGTTCACTCCAAACAGTTGCGGTATCCTCCATGCCACTAGGGGAGTCTTTAGTCGCTGGAGGTTTCACTGGGTCAAAAAGCCAGCTCCAGAAATCACAAAGCTTGCCAGCAAAATTCATTCTTACAATTCTGCTTCTCTAGAACCACTCCTGGTACCAATTTCTGTATTAGTTAGGGTTCTCTAGTGTCACAGAATTCACAGAACGAATACATATATATATATATATATGAAATTTATTGAGTTGGCTTACAGATATGGCCGAGGTAGTCCAGCGAAGGCTGTCAGTAGCTGAGGTAGTTCCAACGATGGCTGCCAACAGCTAGTTGCTCAGTTCGGTAGTCAAGTAGGTGCTGGCTGAAGGCTGGAGAACTCCTGGAGTCTTGGAAGGTCAAAGGAACCAGGCGGCCAGAAGGAAGAACGATTCCTAGCACAGCTGCAAGAAGGCATCTGTTCTCCTTGGTGGCTCCTTTTTATATGATGCAGTACTGAGAGGATCCTTTGAGAGCTTTGGAGGTCCTAATGGGATCTAGGGTGGGTATCCTTCAAGTAGTCTCAGTTTATCCTTTCCAGACGTGGTCTCAGCCCAGCTTAGTTAATACCGGGTGTGTCAAGTTGACATCCAGGCTTAACTATCACAACCCCCCATGCAGCAGAGGTTCACCTCGATAGCACAAGCACGACCATGTTCATAGCAGCACTGTTTACAATAGCAAAGTCATGGAATCAACCTATATGTCCAACAGTTGATGAGTGGATAAGGAAACTGTGGTACATCTATACAATGGAGTACTATTCAGCCATCAAAAATGATGAATTACTGGAATTTGCTGGGAAATGGATGTCATTAGAAATAATTATATTAAGTGAAGTATCCCAAACCCAGAAAGTTAAGCGCCTCCCTAATAGGTGGCTCCTAGTACCAAACTAACCCAGCCCACATTGAGACACTCTAAGGTAAACCTATGTAATACAATAATTGCAAGGATTATGAACAGGAGGAATGGGGTTGGAGGGCCACACCAGACACAAGGAGAGAGGGGACCATGTTACAGCAGAGAAAATCGGCCTCCAAGGAATGCAAGTAAGTAATGTGACACCTGGTTAAGTTCACAGACGTTCATTCCTGATCATGTACAACTGAGGGGGTATGATCTCACCAGAAGAGGAGGGCATATAGTCTGGCAGATGAAAGGTGATCATTTTGCAAATGGGTGACTGACCCCTCCCTCACCGAGGTTTCCTGCTTTTATTACATCTTGAATGTACTATTATAACAAGACTCCAGTTTAACAGCTTTTTGTCTCTGACCAGGGGGTGACATATAGTGCCCATCAGGATGGAGTTAAGGGCATTGCAGGAGCAGCAAAACTGCAAAAGAAAATCAACAAACCATAATCCAGAACTTCAGAGACTCTATATCAACCACATAGAACTAGGCCAGCCTAATCTCTCCCCATCCTGAAGCTCAGGGACATTTGCAGAAGAGGGGGTGGTAAGATTGTAAGAGCAAAAGGATGGGAGGAGCAATGATTTGCAAGATTCTCCACATTAGTTAGGGCCGAACCAATCATAATAGGACTTTGTATGCCCTGCGCAATGTCCAACACACTATTGACCTCACAAAGTCTAGCATCTGCTAAAGGCACCAAGATCCTTGGAGGCAAGGGATTGACAGCCACAGTAGTGTTCCTATGCTTAAGGGGAATACGAGAAAGGGTTCAGGGAAATGCCACTGGGTCCTTGTATGTCATCGGAGAGGAGGACCAAAAGGAGAGTTAGGCATACACAATAAAGGACTCTCTGGGAATTGGGGGGGAGGCACTGGAGGATGGGGAGGGAGGGAGGGGGAGCAGAGGGTTCGGGGGGAGGAGGAGGGAGGGAGGGAACTGGTCTACCTATTAAGTTTGTATGAGCGGAAATAATAAAAAATGTATTAAAAAAAGAAATCAGGATTATATAGGAATGCAGAAAACATTTTAGAAAGCAGCACTATATTAGAATAGGAGTTCTATAAGTGGAGATTTGATAATTTACTGACTTTTCCAACTATTTAAAGAATCTACAATTATCATCTCAAAAAGTTGGAACAAGGAGCATGCTAAGAAGGCTAGTTGGATTGTGCCCTCAGTGGAGCTGTCTGACAAATGATCACAGTGGGAACAAGAAGGAAGGTGCAGGAGAAATGGGCATCCTCAAGGGCTAGGCAGTGCCTTGGGATGCAGAGCAGAAGAAGTAGGACATTCTATTGGCTAGACTCTATTTTTTTAGGCAGTATGTTAGCCAACCGGAAGTAAACTTAAGTAGAAATGTAGTTCAAGAGAAACAACTGAGCCAAGGAAAAAAGAAAGCTATAGATAAAAAATATATATACCCTTTGTTCCTCCCACCTGCCTGCCTCTACCGGGAAGGGACTCCTCCATCCCAGGTGAGTTCCCAGCCCCCAGGTCGCCCCTTGACCCAGCTCCTCTCATCAGCCAGCCCGGGCAACACCCAGGCTGCATCCAGTTTGCCCCTTTCCTCCCGCGTGCCTGCCTGCCTGACCTGGACAGGACTTGCTCTTGGTCCCCCATCCCTGGAGCCTGAGTGGACCACTAAGTCAAGTCCCAGGTCCCAGGTGAAGAGTTCTGCTATCACGATCAGCCCCTCCGGTCCACTGTGGACCCTTGCTCATGGTCCACGGACGACAAACTGCTACTCAGAATTCAGCAGAATCCAAAGGAAACTCAAGCAAAGCTCTAAGGCACAAAGGCCATACATCTGAAGTCCTCTAAAATCATCCTATCACATGGGAGAGATTCTTCACATCCAGCCCAAAGATAAGTAAATCTCTTCTTTTTACCATACTGCTCATTTTTAGTATTAATCACTATAGATTAACTTTTCCATACAGCCACCCCAAAAATACATACAACTCTAGGGATTATACCACTCACCCTCACATATCACCAAGATACTAAATCGTAAAAGTGCACTACCATACTAATATTGACCTCCTGTCTACTTAACCTGACTTAACTGATGTACTAACAGCCTAATAGCCTCATCTAGGAAATAATACTAACAACAGACAAACGTGCCCAACTAAAAGGCAAGCACTACTAATAACTACCCAAGAGTAGTACTACCAACTAAATCAGCTGAGTCAAAAACACACAGAAACTGAAGGGTCTTAAGAGACAAAACAACAATGCCCAAGTCAAAGTGCAGATCTATGAGAAACAAAACCTAAAAAGACAAATCTCGCACCAAAAGAATTAACCTCATAATGATGAATACCAACCAGAACAAATTCACAGATAATAGCCAAGAAAGCCAGATCCAAGATAATGACTTTCAAAGTATGATCATTACCATTATTAATACTATGAAAGAGGAAATCCAGGAGGAGTTAAACAACCACATCAACCAATTTGAACAGGAACACAACAGACACTTGGAGGAGTTGAAAAAAACAGTTCAAGAAACAAAATTAGACATACAGGAGTTAAAACAGTCTCAGGCAGAGTTTAAAATCGAACTAAAAGACAAGTTTTCTTCAACTCAAAACTCAACAGAGAGTCTTATCAGCAGAACTAACGAAGCAGAAAATAGAATTTCAGATCTTGAAAACAAAGTGGGAGATTAACAAACTTAATGGAAGAGGTTCTTAAAGGTAAAAAAGATACTTGAGAGGAATATTCGAGTTATAGGACACCCTGAAGAAGTCTAACATGCGCATTCATGGAATACCAGAGCAAGAATCCCAAAATACCACACCTGAGGAAATTTTTCAAGCTATCATAAATGAAAATTTCCCCCAACTAAAGAATGAGAGGCTCATCCAAATACAAAAGGCATTCCGCACACCAAACAGATATGACCAAAATAGAAAATCGCCACGGCCAATAGTAGTCAAAACACTCCACATTCAAGACAAAGAAAAGGTGTTGAGAGCTTCAAGGGAAAAAAAACAAGTCACTTTTAAAGGTAAACCTATTAAAATAACAAATGACTTCTCAATGGAAACAATAAAAGCACAAAGAGCTTAGAGAGACCTACTTCAAGTATTAAATGAGCAAAAATGCCAACCCAGACTGATATACCCGGAAAAACTATCCTTCATGATCCAGGGAGAAAGAAAAGTTTTCTAGCACAAAGACAACTTGAAGGGATACATGTCTACCAAACCAGGCCTTCAAAAAATGCTAGAAAAGATAATTAAGCTTGAAGAAAAAAACAAGGGAAGTATAATACCACCAAAACCTAAATGTCAAACAATACACTTACAAAAGCCACTAAACATAAAAAATGTCCAGAATTAATAAATTCTCCATTATAACATTAAATGTCAATGGTATTAACTCATCGATCAAGAGACACAGATTACAAATTTGGATTAAAACCACAACCCATCAATCAGCTGCCTTCAGGAAACTTATCTCACCACAAAAGATAGGCACATCCTAAAATTAAAAGGCTGATCAAAAATTCTGCAAGCTAATGGAACCAGAAAACAGGCAGAGGTAGTCATTACGCTGTCGGACAAAGTGGACTTCAAACCAAAAAAAAAATCATAAGAGATACAGATGGATACTACATTTTAGTCACAGGTACAATTCACCAGGAAGACTTCACAATACTGAACATACATGCACCTAATATGGGCCCCTCCACATTCATTAAGTAAATCCTACAGTGTCTAAAGTGAGAAATCAACCCCCAAACAATAATTCTTGGGGATTTCAACACTGTCCTCTCAACATGGCATAGATCAACAGGCCAAAAGCTTAACAGAGACACTTTGGAACTCAACCAAACCCTTAAAGAAATGGACCTTACAGATCTCTATCGAACTTTTCATCCACACACCAAAAAATATACATTTTTTTCAGCAGCACACAGAACTTTCTCCAAAATAGATCACATATTGGGCCACAAAGCAAATCTTCACATATACAGGAAAGTTGAAACTCTAGCCTGTACCCTATCAGACCACCATGGTCTAAAGCTTGACATCCACAACACAATAAACAACAGAAAATACACTAACTCCTGGAAACTTAACACTATGATGCTGAATGAGAATTGAATTCAGGAAGAAATTAAAAAGGAAATTCAACATTTCGTGAATGTGAACAATAATGAAAATACAACTTATCAAAATCTCTGGGACACAATGAAAGCTGTCCTAAAAAGTAAGTTCATACCTCTTAATGCCTACATCAAAAAAATGGAAACATCAGAAATAAATAACTTAACAATGCAGCTTAAAGCTTTAGAGACACTAGAGCAATCTGATCCCAAAAGCAGTAGAAGAGAGGAGATTAGCAAAATAAGAGGAGAAATATCCGAAACTGAGATTAGGAAAATGATACAGAGAATCAGCCAGTCAAAAAGCTGGTTCTTTGAAAAAATCAGTAAGATTGATACATCCCTAGCTAAATTAACCTAAAGCAAGAGAGAAAAAACACAAATTAACAAAACTAGAAATGAAAATGGAGTTCTCACTATGTGTACATAAGAAATTCAGAATATTATAACATCATATTTCAAAAACTTATACTCTGTGAAATTTGACAACAGAAAAGAAATGGATGAATTCCTAAGTAAGCACAACTTACTGAAATTGAATCAGGAAGTTCTGAATTATTTAAATAATCCTATAACATATGAGGAAATCAATGAAGTAATCTCGAATCTTCCCACCAAGAAATGTCCTGGACCAGATGGATTCAGTGCAGAGTTCTACCAGACATTTAAGGAGCTAATAACACCAATACTCTTTAGACTGTTTCATTTAATAGCAAAGGAAGGAACACTGCTAGATTTTTCCTACAAAGCTAATATCGTCTTAATCCCAAAACCTAATAAAGATATACTTAAAAAAGAAAACTATAGGCCAATCTCTTTGATGAACACAGATGCAAAGATTTTCAACAAAGTCTTTGCAAATCGGATTCAAAAACATCAAAAAGATCATTCACAGGGGATCAAGCAGGCTTTATTCCAGGCACAAAAGTTTGGTTCAACATACGCAAATCAATGAATGTAAATCCACCATATTAACCAGTCTAAAATCCAACACCACATGATACTCTTGATAGATGCAGGAAAAGCTTTTGACAAGATCAACCCTAGACACAATTGGAATGGAAGGAACCTTTGTCAATATAATAAAAGCTGTCTACAACAAGGTCACAGCAAGGATTATATTTAATGGGGAAAAACTTGAAGCATTCCCGCTTCATTCAGGAACTAGACAAGGCTGTCCACTTTCACCACTTCTTTGCAATATTGTACTTGAAGTCTTAGCTGAAGCCATAAGACAAGAAAGGGAAGATTAAAGGAATTCAAATTGGCAAGGAAGAAGTCAAGTTATCTCCATTTGTGGATGACATGATTTTACACCTGAGTGATCCTAAAAACTCCACCAGGAAACTCCTGGAACTAATACAGAAGTTCAGCAGGGTGGCAGGATACAAAATAAACATACAAAAATCAGTGGCCTTCCTATATGCAAAGAAAGAAGTGAAAAAGCACTGAGAGAAAAATCCCATTTACTATAGCCCCTAAAAAAATGAAATACCTTGGTATAAACCTAACCAAGGAAGTAAGTGACCTTTACAGTGAAAACTTTAAAACTGTAAAGAAAGAAATTACAGAAGACACTAGAAGATGGAAAGACCTGCCATGTTCCTGGATTGGCAGAATCAACTTTGTAAAAATGACCATCCTATCAAAGGCAATACACGGATTCAATGGTATACCAATCCAAATCCCAAAGCAATTCTTCATAGAAGTTGACCAAATAATCTCAACATTCATATGGAGGCACAAAAGACCCAAGATAGCAAAAACAATCCTGAGTAACAAAAACACGGCTGGAGGTATCACCATACCAAACCTTAGTCTATATTACAAATCCATAGTTATAAAAACAGCCTGGTACTGGCTCCAAAATAGACATACAGATCAATGGATAAGGGTTGAAGACCCAGATATACGCCCACAAAAATACAGCCATTTGATCTTTGACAAAGGGGCCCAAAGAATTCAATGGAAAAAGAACAGCATCTTCAACAAATGGTGCTGGCAAAACTGGATCTCCACATGCAGAAGATTAAGGCTGGACCCGTACTTGTTACCATGTACAAGACTTAATTCCAAATGGATCAAGGACCTTGATATCAGGCCAGAGACTATAAAAACCATAGTTGAAAGGATAGGGAACTACCTCGAGCTGATTGGGCTAGGCCAACATTTCCTAAACAGACATCCAATGGCACAGTCACTGCTACCAACTCTCAACAGTTGGGATCTTGTGAAATTAAAGAGCTTCTGTTCAGATAAAGAGATTGTAATTCAAGCACAAAGGTAACACACAGAATGGGAGAATATCTTCACTAACCATATATCTGATAGAGCTCTATTATCCAGAGTGCACAAAGAACTTAAAAAATTAAACACCATGGAAATAAATGGTCCAATTAAAAAATGAGCCTTGAAAGTTAAATCTTTACCAAGGAAGAAATTAAAATGTCTAACAAATATCTTAAAAAATGCTCCACATCATTAGCCATCAAGGAAATGCAAATTAAAACCTCCCTGAGACATCATCTCACCCCAGTCAGGATGGCAAAACTCCACAATACAAACAACACCAAATGCTGGAGAGGATGTGTGTGGAGAGAGGGGAACTCTCCTACATTGCTGTGGGAATGCAGGCTCATACAACCACTCTGGCGAGCCATCTGGAGATTCTTAAAGAAGTTAAAGATTGAAATGCCATATGACCCACCTATTCCATTTTTGAGAATAACCCCCCCATACAGCAAAAATTCACCTCAATAGCACAAGCACGACCATGTTCATAGCAGCACTGTTTACAATAGCAAAGCCATGAAATCAACCCAAATGTCCAACAGTTGACGAGTGGATAAGGAAAACATGGTACATTTATACAGTGGAATACTAGTCAGCCATCAAAAATGATAAATTAATGAAATTTGCCGGAAATAGATGGAATTAGAAACAATTATATTGAGTGAAGTATCCCAGACATGGAAAATTAAGCGCCATATGTACTCCCTAAGAGGTGGATCCTAGTACCAAACCCACTTAGAGACACACTCAAGGATAAATCTCTGTAATACCTACAGTAATTGATAAGATTATAAACAGGAGAGAAGGGGAAGGAGGGCCCCACCAGAAACAAGGAGTGAGGGGATCATGCTACAGCAGAGAAAATAGGCCACAATGAAGGACTGCAAGTAAGTAATGAGACATCTGGTTAACCTCACAGACTGTCCTTCCTGGTCACTTGCAACTGATGGATTATGATCTTACCAGAAAGGAGGGCATATAGTCTGGCAGATAGAGAAGGTAACCATTTTGCAATGGGAGACTGACCCTCCCTCACCGCGGTCTCCTAGTCTTATTCCATCTACCTTTGAATCTACTCTTACAATAAGACTCTATTTTAACAGCTTTTTATCTATGCCTGGGGGTGACATCCAATACCCATCAGGACGGAGGCAAGGGCATTGCAGGAGCAGCAAAACTGAAAAAAAAAATCAACAAACCATAATTCAGAACATCAGAGACTCTATATCAACTACCTGGAATCAGGCCTGCCTAATCTCTCCCCATCCTGAAGCTCAGGGAAATTTGCATAAAAGGGGGCAGTAAGATTATAAGAGCACAAGGATGGGAGGAGTCAAGATATGCAAGATACTCCACACAAATTAGGGCCAAAGCAATTATAACAGGACTCTGCATGATCTGCGCAATGACCCCTCAAAATCTAGCATGGACTAAAGGCACTAGGATCCTTAGAAGCAAGGGATTAACAGTCACAATAGTGTTCCTATACTTAAGGGGAACACAAGAAAGAGTTCTAGGAAATTCCACTGAGTCCTTACACCTCATCAGAGAAGAGGATCCAGAGGAAAGTTTGACATACACATTAAAGGATGCTTCAGGAATGGGGGAGGGGGCACTGGGAGAAAGGGAGGGAGGGGGGAAAGGAAGGGGAAAAGGGAGGAGGGAGCAGGGAGGTTCAGGGAGGGGTGGAGGGAGGGAGGGGACAGGGGTACCTATTACGTTTGTATGAGCAGAAAAATAAAAAAAAGAAGTATATATATATGTAAATATATAGGTAAATCTATAAACATCCATAATGTAAATATACTATATATTTATAAATAAATAAAATGTATATATTCATAATAAAATATTTATAAATATAAATAAATTATGTATATATGTAAATGATCACAAGACCAATAGGACTCCAGTGATGGGATAGCACAATGAGCTAGATGTGACCTTGCCCTGTCCTGTATGCAAGGAATAGGCGCTGTGCTCTTTGCTGGCAATAGAAGACTGTTACTAAGAAATGGTGGACAAATGAGGGAATCTGCACCACAATGATCAGCATATTTTGAAGGAGTAAGTGCTGACAGAGAAGATGGGAATGAAAGAATCAAAGAAAGGGGAAGGAAAAGAAATCACGACTGGATGACTACTGTCTGTACTTACATAGCTCAGGATAAACAGAATGATTATTGTACTTTTGCTAGGAAGTATAAACATATCAAATTTAGCCCAAAACCACTGATTTACAGGGAGCTCCTTGGAAAAGAACCCAGAACTGTGGTTCTGATCCAAAACCAACTTGTATATTTTAAAGAAACTGTAGCATTTTCCATCTTAAAAAATTCAAGATTGTATCTCAGGGATTCTGGGTGGTATGTATAGGAGGGAATGGGAAAGGTCAAACACATGGGTAATAGATACTCTTCTACTTCTTAAATCAGGAAAACTCTGCTTTTATCAGTTATATACACATACACATACACATACACACACACACACTTATGGAATATCTGACTTGATATCAGTTACAACTCATCAAGCAGTAACACAGAGACAAATCTGGGTGTCAATTCTGGCACTTCTCCTTACGCATTCTGTGACTTAGAGAAATTATTCAATCTCCCTGAACCTTTTTGTCCATCTTTTATCACAGAATTATGATGTATGAAACCATTGGAAAGAGAACGACAAAGTATGCATAACATAGATCATGAGGCTTAGTGCACAGCATGTACTAGATAAATATTGCTTCCTTTTCTAAAAGATATAAACAAGTAGAAATATACATGCATATATATATATATATATATATATTAGCTTCTCAGCCTTTTGGCTAAGATCAAGTGTATATATATCTATATATACATATTTATGCATATATATGTGCATGTCATGATTTGAATGTGTATTTCCCCTGTATGTCATAGTTTAAATGTGAAGTGCTCCTCCCAAGATCAGGTGTTTAAGTCCTTCACTGGTGGTAAAGATTGTAGCATCTTTGAGGGATGGAGCCTTGCTGGAGGAAGGCACATCACAGGAGGTGGCCTTGAGGTCTGACAGCCTGGCCCTGCTTCCTCCATTGCTTGCCCTTCTCTCTGCCTTCCGATAACTGCAATGACCTGAACCAGCCATCTGCTTCGCCTCTAGCCTTGTTCTCTGCTTTGTGATTCCCTCCACAGTGGACTATGTCTGCTCTGGAACTGCAAGCTAAATAAATCTCCCTTTCTCCTCTGAGCTGATTGTGTCAGAATGTTGTCTCACACAAACAAAAGAAAAGTGATTGTAGGTATGGCGATTTAGCAGCACTTGCCTAACAAGCTCAAGGGAAAGAAAAGAAAAGAAGGAAGAAGGAAGGAAGGAAGGAGGAAGGAAGGAAGGAAGGAAGGAGGGAGGAAGGAGGGAAGGAGAAGGAAGGAAGGGAGAGGGAGGGAGGAAGGGAAGGAAGTGAAGAAGTAAGGGAAGAGTGACAGGAATGGGGAGAAGAAAGAGAAAGAACGAAAGAAAAAGAGAAAGAAGAGCGAAGAAAGAAAAAAAGAAAGAAAGAAAGAAAGAAAGAAAGAAAGAAAGAAAGAAAGAAAGAAAGAAGAAAAGAAAGCTGCAATAATGTATATATAACTTATATGCATATATCTCTGTCTATACATATGGACAGAGCAGTGTAGACATTGGCTTCTTTCTGAGGACAGCTCTTCTGTAACTTGCAGTCATGCAAACACCACACCAGGAAGGAAGATGGAGGCCCGAGCATCTCTCTCTTCAGCAATTTCTGTTGTTGGTGCCCTAAGAGTTCTTAGCACAGATCCTAGTATTTATCTATACTGTTCCTCCTCTGTGCTTTCAGCAGATACCTTCAGTAGTTTTTATGAGCAGCCCAGAGGTATTTTTTACAGAGCTATAATATTTGTATTCACATAAGCTAAGTCAGTTCAAATGAGAGAATAACCCAAAGGCCACTTTCAACAAACAGACTCAGAAGAGTTTAAAAGGTAACGTAGAGTGGATTCACAGAGCACCCTCAGTACCATTAAACACAAAGCCCAGAGATGAACTAGTTTGATCCAACAAGTAAAGCGCTTGGCTGACCGCAGCAGCTCCTGAGAACTTGCCGTGCTGATGAGCTGTGTTCTGTACAGACAAAACCGGCACAGAGCAGCAAGAAAAGCCACTGGGGCACTACAGTGCCACAGTGACAAGCACCAATCACAAAATATGAGGTGAATGCCCCCAGTAAACCTCATCATCTCTGTTCCACCATTTGTTGGCTGCTCAAATTACTTAACTAAAACCTATTTCTAGTGTCTTAGCTAAACTAAAGTGGCAATGCCTGCCTTACTTCCTTGTCATGAACAATATCAACTCTTTAAAACTAGTTAATCGAGAGAGAGAGAGAAAGAATAGGAGTGGAGGCCACAGGAAAGTCCCCAAAAGTCAGTTCTCTTCCTCCACCACCTGGGCCATGAACATTGAACTCAGGTCTCCAGGTTCTTGTGCAGGCGCCTCAACCCCACCAAGCCATCTCCCTGGTCCTCCTCTGTATGTTCTTGTGACAAAGCTGTAAGTCCAGCGTAATTACAGAAATCACTGGGAAAGCCCAAGTTGAGAAATTCTACAAAATAACTGACCCGTATCTCCAACAGTGCCAAGGTCACAAAAGACTTGGGAAATGTGACCTGTTGGAGAAGTCTGGACAACTAAAAGGTGGGAATTCTGCATCTGATCCTGGACCCAGAAATGACTGTGGGATAAACCAGTGAAATTTGAATATGCCTATAGCTAACTAAATCTGTTAATTTTTTTGTTTTTGATAATTATATGAAGATTAGTTAACATAAAGCTTAGTGCAATGGCTAAGGCTATACAAGAGTTTCCTGAACTAAGTTCACAATTGTGCAAGCTTCATTTAGTTTAAAAGAAAAAGGTTTTATTCTGAGATCAGAACTTACCATAATACCCTTTTCTTTCTAGACATGATTTCTTCATCTAATGTGTATATTTTGATTATCAACAGGAGAAGGAGCATTTTAGGACTGTCCAAACCTAGGCTAAAGAGGGATAATGATGAAATGTGAATTTTTTAATATTTGAACTGGATGATTATCAACATTCTTGCAGAAACCTACTAGCCAACAATATTTCACTCCTTGCATGATACAATCATGAACTGGTGCTTACAAAAGAATGGAGTCTATGTTTGGCCAATGATGACAGACTTAAATGTACCTAATTCCATCAGTCTTTAAACATAACACACTCGATTTTCATTCCTCTGACTTTCTGATTACTCTCATCTCGTCAGATTTCAACAGTTTTCTGTCAAGCAACACCTGGCAAAATAAACCATTTTCATATAAATTGTAGACATCCCACAAAAGTACAGTGTGATATGCTGGTATTTCTGTTTTCTTCCCCCATCTCCTTTAAGATGCTGGGGCTAAAACATAGGACCTTGCCTACCCTAAACAAATGCTAACCATATCCTCAGCCTCTTTGTCCCTTTTTCATATTCAAGTCTACCTCTGGCCTTGAGGAACAAACACTTGTATTTGAGATAACTAAGGCTTCCCAACACTCCAATGTGCACAAGATTTGGCTCATCAACTTTTCACCGTGGAAAGAAAAAGATCTCAAGAGACACCACACTTTTCTGAGGAACTAACGAAGCTAATGCTAATGGGGAAGAGAGAGAGGAGAAGCTACTCTCCCCAGTGGTACCCCACTGATATATCATCCTTGCTCCAGCAAGTGCCCAGGTACATGCTACCAAAGGCAACCCAGACAAAACTTAGTGAGGCACACACACAAAAGAATGTAAAAGTAGGAGGGAAACTGTTGAGAAAGAAGTTTGTAATGGGTGAAAGAAGGGAATTTGGACTGGGTAAAATGACATGAGTTTGTTGTTTTCATCTCCGAAACCATAAAAAAATGAATAAAATTAAAAAAAAAGTACAATGTAAATTTTTCTACCCAAGGTACCACAGTAAAAAAATACTAAACATTAAGATCACTTAGGACTCACAGAATTTTGTCAGTCACAATTTCTAAGAAAGCATGCCGTGGTCCATCTACTGCTCCTACCTCAGGGGCAAGTGCACAGCCACAACCAATAATCATTCTTTGGTTTTAATAAAAAAAATCTGTATGATAAATATGCCCTTAATTCTATTATGCTATGCTCTTGCAAAGTGATTTTTGTTTTCTACAAAGGTTATGAGATGTCATAAAAGTGTCCAGTGCATCTGGTCTACGAATCCAATTCTTCCTTCACATATTTCTGCATCTGCTCACAAAATCCCTTTGACTTCAAAGGAAGCTCTTCAAGAGCAAAAGAAGATACACACAGGAAAGTAGCCATAAATTTTTAGGAGTCCTTTTCGAAGGCCACTTTAATAATGGCAATATAGGACAAGTATCTCTCTGAAACCTCAAATACCCAGAACAGTATCAATGACCAGGGGTGTGCATGGAGATTTATGTTCTCAATTTTTTCTGGTTATAAAAGTGATATACATTCAACTTAAAACATGTGAGACTCTTTGCTTAAAGAAAAGTTAAATTACTTTTAATCCACCATTTAGGAAGAACAGAACCCAACAACAACAAAAAAAAAAAGATGACTGTTTGTTTCTAATCTTTTCATTAATGTATATACATTTGCAGATACAATATTATAATCACACTCAGAATGCAATTTTTACTTTTTCTCCCTTAGTATCAGTATTTAAAAAGATTAGTCTTAATCTTTTCCTGTGGCTGTTGTTGGTGATAGTGATGGTATTCAGTACCAGAGATTAAGTCTAAGGCCTTCTGACAGACAGTTGGAAACAGGTGTCAACTTAACAATTGGGAGCTGAGCTTTGAAACACACCTATGAAGAATTATTTAGTTAAGTCAAGACTTTGAGCGAACCTGCAGAGATTATATAATTGATGTGGGAAGACCCAGTCCATGGTAGGGCTATGTCCATTCTCTGGGCAGATGAATAAGATGGAGGGAGAGAACTCATTGGCTTTGGCAAGTTAGAAAATATGTTCCTCCCTCAGTTCTTCCTGTAGATATGATGTAGCCAGTTCCCTCAGCTTGTAATGTTGGTTCAAACTCCCTATCATAATGGATTACCATCTGAAACCATGAGCATGAATAAAAGCCTCGCTCCCCTAAATTTGTTATGGTCATGTATTCATAGCAGTAGTGGGAAAGATAAAACCTAGAAGGGGCCTCATGGGTACTGGGAAAGTATTTACCACTGAACAGTATCCACAGCCTTTTCCGAGTTTTTACATTAAGAGAGAGTCTCACTAAATTGCCGAGACTGACTTGAGTTGCTCTGTAGTGCTGCCTGTCTTGAACTTAGGATCTTTCTGCCTCTGTCCCCACCTCCAGAGCAGCTGGAATTCTGAACATTGAACACCAGGCAGGACTTGCGTTAATCTTCAAGCCATCATTTTTAACAATTAAATCACACGATATGCAATATAACACTCCAGAAAAAAACTACTTTCACATTTAATTCTCATTCTATTTAAAGCAAATTAAGAGTTTTGACATACTAATTTGTCCTGGAAATTCTACATCTTGACACAATTTAGATTAACTCTAAGAAACACTATCCATGGGACTGGAGAGATGTTTCAGGGAGTAAAACATTTGTCACACAAGCAAGTCGACTGGAGTTTGCGTTCCTAAAACCCATATAAATACTAGGCGGGTGTGGACTCTTCTCTGTAATTCAAGTACTGAAACTCTTGCCTTACAGAATACAGAGGAAAAGTGATGGAGGAAAATTCCTAATATCAACCTCAGTCCTGTGCACATATTCATGTACATATGAGGAAACCCGCATGCTCGCACTCCACACACAGGCGCATGAAAATGAAAAAAAGAAAATTCTGCTCATAAAAAAACCAGTGAAACAACATTAGAGATTTAAGGATTTTTTCCTGCATATTTACACTTTTATGCCCTGAACTTTCCTGGCAGTCATTAGTGGACCTAGCTTGTTTGTCAGTTTTTCTTTGGTTCTTTATTCTCACAACATCATCAATTCTTTAGTTTGGAACAAGGGAAGTTTGATAGCATACCCGTTAATGTGTTATTAATTAAATAATTCTGGTGCTATGGTATTAAATTCCCAACTACAAGGAAAATATTTAAATACATTCTTACCTAACATTGCTTCCTAAAATATTAATATTAAATAGTTGTCGATAAAGAGTTTTCCAGTATAGAGTATCCTTTGTCCTCATAAGATTCTTGTTAGGCTTACATAAAGAAGACAAAAGTACAGTAATTTATGAGATGATTAGAAAAAGAAGTTGAACTTTCATACTGATTTTTATTTACTCTCTCTGGCTAAAATGGGCTTTCATAATCACATAATCACATTCTCCAAAACTTGAAAAGTATATTAACTTATCTGTCAATCCATTTCTTTCTCTACTTTGTCTGTTAAAGAAAACAGGACCATTGAAACTGTGACTTGTTCTGCAACACAGCTAGCAAAAAGTAATAAACCAGGGACTCTGTTTAATTAATTTCCAGTGTTTTCGATACATCACATTACATTCTCATGTCACACCTACACGCAAATGACAATAAGTATGCAAGTTGTTAAGAAATCACAGAACATCACACCTCCTTTCAGTTCTCAGAATACATAATTGTGATCACTTACATAACAGCACTACCTTTTGGAATGACATATGGAAGACATGTGTGTTTATCAGAATGAGTGTCAGCACAGGCCCTGTCCATCACCTTTTGGATAAGAGGGTAACATATCAGGTATGATGGGTTTCAACATAGTTGTGCCATGCTCTCGATACCAAAGGCAAGCAGCGCAGGAGGTACTGCTGCCGCTGGTCATTCTTTCACAGGTAGATACAGGACCGCCCAGAGGTCGAGGAGGAGGCAGGGTGGAAGATGCATTTACACGTGGTCAAGCTACACTGTCAGAAGGTAAGCAGCTATGTCAATCTAAACCGACCAGTTCTAACCAGACGCCTTCTGCCATGTCTCCGCTGGACCTCTGGACAGCTGTTAGGGAAAGGAGGACGAAAACAGGAGTGGACCCACGAGGAGGAGGGCAACCCCGGAAAGCCTGGGTCTCAGCGGTATGATAGCGTCTCGCTTTCTCTAGTGGTGGCTTCCTCCGTTGCCTGGCAACGGTGGTCGGCTCCAGCCTCTCAGCGAGGCCCGGCGGTCACGTGGTGGGGCGGCAACGCGCTCCTCCCACCAGGGCAGCCTTGCGCCATCACGTGTCTTTGCAACGTCACCGCGCACAGCCGGGGAGGAAGGTCACAGGAGATTGGAGCGCGGGACACCGGCGGCTCGGTTCTCTCCAGAGGAAGCCGGAAGCGGGCAATGAGGGTAGGAGAGGCGGAGGAGGAGAAGGGACTGGCTAGCTAGAGGCCGGCGGCGGAGAAGGGCCGCCTCGGGTTACCTGGGGAGCGGGAGAAGCTTCGGGTGCTTTGTGAAGTGCCCGGATGAAGCTCCAGCACCCACGCGCCTTCCGCATGGAATGCAGCGCCATCTTGAGAAGGGCGGAGCCGACCGGGCCTGAATGACGTCACCTGGGAGCCGATGAGTCCTGCGGCGCCTTTGGCTTGCTGCGCATGCGTACTTCCGTGGGGCGGGCCCAGTCCCTCTTAGCGTCCGAGTTCCTGTTTCCAGAGTTGCCCTGAGCTGCAAAGTGGTGGTCTTCATTTTACAGTTTTCCCTGCAGGCCTTCTTTTTGTGCCGCCTTCCTTAAGGGAGGATCTTGGGGTTGGGAGGGGCGAGGATATACAGTGTAGCGTTTTAGACTGGGAAGAAATTGAAGGTTTTTCTGATCCTAAACATCCAGAAGCCGCTTTGTAGAATCTGTGCAATGGTGAAGCCTCTTGCTTCTCCTAGAGGATTGTGGGAAGTCTTTTGAGACTCACGTGGTGTTAATATATGTTAATGCACCTAAAAAGCTCATAGATTTTTTTAATAATAAAAAAAAAACCTTTGGAACAATTCCTGTGTGTGTTTTGCTATATTTATATAAATTCAAGGAAAAAGTCATGGACAGAGTCAAGATGAGAGAAGATTGGAGATTACTGTACTCTTAAGGAGCTGAAACATCACAGGATAAAGAAAAACAATTAAATCATAATAAAATATCTGAATTGTGAAAATTTGTCCTGATAATCAAAGTACAATTGCTGTAATTGAAAGTGAATAGGGATAACATGGGGGGATCAGTACTAAAGAAATCAACAGAGCGATGAACTTGATTTGGGGTTTTGCTAGTTAAGTTCAAGATGTCTGTAATATTTCCAGATGTGAAGGCCTGGAAATGCATATCTTGAGTGAAGCTGGGAAGAGAGACATGATAATAGAAGCCATGGGAATTTTTGAGACCAACATACAGAGTTTGGGGAATTAAAAGTGGTCAGGTGGGGCTGGAGAGATGATGGTTCAAGGTTTAAGACTGCCTAGCAAGCAGAAAGATTTGAGTTCAGATTCTTGGATCTCTCATAAAAACATAAGGCAGAAATGGCGGTAGCCTGCATTTTTCCAGTCTGGATAGAGAGGCTGGGAAATCTCGGAAGGAAGTAGAAATAATCCAAGATGATTCCTAAAGTTACCCACAGGCATACACAGTGCCTTCTGATACACTCAGCCACATACATAAAAATAAATACTATAAAGTAATATGAAGAAATAGAATAAAGAAAATGATCAGGTATTGGAAATTGTCTGCAAGAGATATTGGAAACCTCAAAAGAACATTAATCCCTCATGAAAGGAAGAAGTAAATAATATCCTCTCTAACATGCTGTTTCATAAAAACCTAAGCATATATTATTAATTAGATTAGAGCCCTAGGAATTAGCATGATTCTGTTTGACATCCTCAACTATCCAGATTGCAGAATAAAACCTAGGCCTGAGATTCATGGGCCAGAAGTATAATTTATCTCCTCAAACTATAGCTCTTAGTCCAATGAAACTGAACTCTTAGACATGAACATGGGAAATATTTCCAAGACATTCTCAGTAAAAAAATATTTTAATACACAGATATGAGCACTTAATATCATGATTTTTAAAGTTAAATTATTTGCAAACTTTTAAGACATTTTTAGAAATGAAAAATGTTTTTTTAAATAGCATGGTAGTGAGCTAGTAACTTTTTTGTGTATGTATAGTGTGCACAAGTATGTATGTGTTTGAGTATAGGTATGTAAGTAAGCATGCATGTGTGTGCATGCATATGCAGGTCAGAGGTTGACATTGCAGATCCTCCTCAATCACTTATATTTTGACACTTGAACCCAAAGCTTGCCAGTTCAGCTAGTCTCGCTTGAAGGCTTATTCTCAACCTCCCCAGCTTCTGTATCCCAAATCCTAAGGTTACAAGAGGGCTGTCTCTCCTACCCGGCACTCACCTGGGTGCTGAGATCTAAAATGTGGTCCTCATGCATGTGCAGCAAGCTGACTTATCACCCCAGCCCGTGACCTGGTACTCTTCAGGATTGCTTGGTCTAGTTGTTGCCTGGATAAAGATTATATAGTATGTATAATTCTTAGTTTTTCCCTCATCACCTATGCGTCCGTTGTGCAGAGTGGGTACATCTTTTAACTCTGAATTTGATTTCAATGATTTCTGTGGCTTATGGTCAAAAACACAATATTTTTGGCAGCCAGAAGCAGCAACTGAAAGCAGAAAGGACACTAGACCTATTAGAAAGGAACCACTCATAGGCTTTCACAACAGCATTGTGCTACTGAGAAAGAATGATCAAAAGTCACTATCTTCTGGCCATCTTCGAGAGGAACAGTGCACAGCTTAGCTTAACAAGTGATTTTAATAGAAACCATGACTCTTCAGAGAAAGTTTACACTCATATCTTTAAAGAATGACTTCGTAATACACTTCTGAAATATCACCATACAAAATAGCTAACTCTTTTAAAAATTTATGCTACATCATAGTAAGTTTTATCATATGGAAATTTCACCTATGGATCATACACCATTGACTTTAATAACAGCATTTTACCTCTGCTATCATTTAGGTAGGCCAAAGTACTTTATTAAAAAAGAGACATAAAGTAATTATTAATGCAGTTTTTAAACATACTTAAGATATAAAACATTATCATCCTTGACTTACAATGTGGACTATGTGTGTCTACATGTGTTCATGCTTACGAGTTTGAGCACTTGTTTAAAATTTGATTTCTCATCAACACTTTCGTAGTAAGTTCTGGTAATTTTGCTCTCTTCTTAACATTTTCCACAAATCCTCCCTGGCTAGAAACAACAGATTAAAACCAGACTGGCAGTTGTGAAATGGTTTCTATTGCAACCATGTGTGTCAGAGAAAGGGATTGGGTTTCCTTGTCCAAGAACATCAAGGGGACCCTCCACCTCTGCAGACACACCTCTCCTCAGTAAGGGAGAGTTTATACCCACTTAGATTTAAATGGGATAAGAGAAAAGTTTAAACCCACTCTTGGCTCTAGTAGTATAATCAGCCCTCCAGTCTCAACGTATCCAGTTTTGTTTCTCTAATTTAATTCTAAGTGTCAGGTTGGTATTAGATGCTGATCACGGTAATGGAGAGTTGCCCAGCACATTTATTCACTTAAAGAAGAATTTAGCAGACTGAAAAAAACTAGATGGTAATTGTATTTGAAGCTTACTTTAAGCACAATCCACTCACTCCTATCCTTTCATAGACATTGAGTACAGTTTTCTTTTAATATAGGTGAGGAGATTCCATAATAGAAGAAAAATTCTTGATAATTATGGGAATATTGCTACAGTTTTCTGGCCATGCCATCTTAGGCTGGACCTATTATGTAGGCAGAAAACAAAGTGATTATTGGGATCTTATCCGTGACTGAATAACTTCCATACTTCAGTAAAGCATATGTGAAACTATAATAATGATTTGGTAATTATTCTTTTTTAGCTTTGGCTTAACTCAAGCCCTGAGACTTGTTTTATAGCTAAGGAAACTGGTCCTTTAGTTTCCATTTAGTACCTGGCTCAAACTACACAACAAACAGCCGAAATACACACACACAAATGTGAACACACACATGCACACACACACATGCACGTACACACATGACTCTCAATCTCCATACTCATTCTTTACTGAAGAAAGCGAGGCTAGGGCTGGTCCAAATGGGGAATCCCTTCACATGAAGCTACATACTTGTGTCAGGCTTGTAGGTGAGAACAAACAAATGTCTTTTTTTTTTTTAAAGGTGAAGCTGCTTTGCATCTCTAACAAAGGTTCTTTCCCTGGTTGTTTGGGGAGCATGAGAATTATTTTAGTGAGAGAACAGTAATCAGAAGGGCACTTAGCACTTTCATGGGAGACATCTCTACTTCTTCCCAGACCATTCACCCCAGTAGAACCAAGGGAGAAAGGACAGGAATGACTAAGTGGGATTTTTCTCAAAATACTCTTTGCTTAGAATTAAAGGGCAAGGCTACAGTTCTCATGCTGCCAAATTCAACTTTTCTTAAGGACCCTGAATTCCTACTCTGCGGAATTTTCATTGGGACAAATAGTTGGGGGCGGGGAGTAATAGGGATAGAACAGAACCCCCGCAAGCATTTTTGATGCATTGTTCTTCAAAACACTGACACCAGTAGTGTCTTTAGAATGTGGCACCAGGAGGGGAACTGATTACATAGGACAGTGAGGCCAGAGGGGAGCGTCAATACTTAGTATTCCCCCATATTCTTTCTGAAACTACCACTTTGACATTAGAGGACAGAGTTGCTCTCTTAAATTTAGCTCTGAAATGGAATAATTTCAGAGAATTGCAAGGGACTAGGTCAGTGTTTCCACCCTCACCATTCAACTTTAATTTTAGGACGTTTTTCCGTGGTGGAAATACAACTTTAAAACTTGCAAAATTAAACTTTGAAAAAGTCTCTTTATTTTGTCATCTGTTTTTATATGCTGTATTTCTTCCAGATGGGGTAGCCCTAAAGACAAGATCTATATACTGTCTGTGCGCATTCTATTTTTGAATCATCCTTCGCTCTCAGCTACTTTGAAACCCAAGCTACTTGGGTGAATAGGGTTTCTTCCATCCAAGTTCGGCTTTTTTTTTAATGTGTGTGTATGTGTGTGTGCAGGTGTGTGTGTGTCAGAGGGCACTGTGTATCCCTGTGGAGGACCAAGGGTGATGTTGGGAATCATCCTTGCTTCATTCTGGGACTCTGGAAGTGGAAGCCATCGCTGTTTCTCCCTGGCGTTTTTTTTATGTGGGACTTGGGATCTGAACTCAGGACCTTCTGCTTGTGAGACAGATTCTTAACCCCTGAGTCATCTGTCTGTCCCGCCTCTCCCCCACGTTTAGTTTTTATAGGGTGAACTTTTGTAGGGCTTCCCAAATTTCCTGGAATCCAGGCATGGTGTTCATTCCTGTAATTAGTCCTGTACTGGGGATAGTATGGGGATTGAGGCAGGAGGGTTGCTGTGAGTTCAGAGCCAGCTTGGCTGCTCCTTATCACACTGGGCTAGATAGAATAAGACCATGCTACAAGAAAAACAAACAAACAAAAGAACAGTTTTATGGAGTGGCTTTTAGAAAGTCTTTTTTTTTTATTTTATTTGTGTAATTAGACTGTATTATATCTTCTGACTTCAATCTGGGTCTTCACTATGGTTTGGCTTGTGTATGTGTGGTACATGTTCGTGTGTGCAGGCACACAGGCATGTTATGTATGCATGCATACATACTGTATGTATGGAGGATGGAGGCTCAAAGTTGATGTCTGGTGGTTTCTCAATCACTCTTCACTTTTACTTTTAAGGCAGGGTCTCAGTTGAACCTGGAGTTCTCCACTTGGCTAGTCTAGCTAGCTAGGCTGGGGGTTCCTGTTTTTTTTCCTATGAGTGCTAAGGTTTGAAGCGGCTGCCCTGCCTGCCTGGCTCTCATGCGAGTTCCTGGTTCCCTTCCACACACTCGCAGGGCAAGCTGCTCACCCACTGAGTCATCTTCCCAGGCTGAGATCTTGAGCTTTCTGGAAACAAAATTAGAAGAGATTTTGATCCCTCCAAAAACAGTATATTAATCTCATTCAGTGTCTCCATCAGATTCGTTTTAGCCAATAAGACTCCGTTGGGCCTCCCCAAACCCACCAGCAAACTGTAATCAGCTGTGTTTTTAATCACTTTTTTTCTATTAACAAGTTGAAGAAAATCTCTATGGCAGCCGCATTACCGATTTCAGTGAGCCGTTTAAACTTCCCTCTTTTTCTTTTATGTAGAATAAATGAAAAAATTGGATTGTTAGATCAGATACAATTTGTCATTGTAACTTGTAGTTCTAGATAACTTGTTTCTTATTTGTTCAAAATTAGTTGTGTGTATGTATGTATCAGAGAGCAGAATGTGTGCCTATGGAGGTCCAAACCTTGAAACATCCTGGATTGCATTAAGCCCTTTTTCTTTTGCTCTGGGGTTTCCCGGGCTACACTGTCCAGTGCCAGAAATGCAGGCTGATGTCATTTCCGCCTGGAATTTTTATGTGGGATCTGAATTCTGGTCCTTCTGCCTATGAGTCAGAGACTTAACTATTGAGTCATCTGTCCAGCCCCAAATTAATTTAGAGATACAAAAATGGGTTTTTGTGGCTAAGATTTACAATGAGTACATATCCACTGACCACTTGCTCATGGAAATGGAATTCTAATATTGAGGATGGGTCTCAAATATCCTCTCCAAACTTCTCCAGAAGGATAAATTCAACTAAATAAAATTGTCCTGCTTGTCATTCTGACCAGCAAGTTTAGGCACAGGAAAAACAGAGACCAAGAAACTTTTCAACCAATGTGAACACAAAATGTTTTTGTTTGTTTGCCTTTTATAAATCTCAAAAATTTGCAGGGTATCTTGACCTGTCTCTCTTCTCTAGCTATTCTAGGTAGATGTTCCCTTAGTTCCCAACTCTTTTTGTTGTTGTTTAAAATGTACTCTTTTTTTTTTTAAAGAGCAATTATAGTGACCTATATGACAACTGCTAGCGTTAGGGAGAATGCTTGGAAAAAGCTACCTAGCAGGCTTATGGGAGAGAAATGGAGTAGTTGTCCACCAAGAAGAATGACAGAGGGTGTGCATGTGTGTGTGTGTGTGTACATTTACCTCTGTCTCCTCTCTCCTCACTTTCTATCTGATCTTTGATTTTTTTTCCTCCCATTTGCTTACCTTCTGGGGAAAGAACTATAGTTTATCTGAACTACAAGCATCAGTCCTTCCATCGAGCCCAGAAGCAGAGCACAAGAGGATCATGTTGGTAATAGATCTGGAAAGGCTAGTGAAAATTCTCAGTGCAGAGCTATTGTCTGTTGAAAAAACTAGAAACATGACTGTAAAAATGTGGAAAAACAAATAAGCAAACAAACCTTAATGTCTTTGGATGACTTCTAATCAAGCATCAACCTTCTGGAAAGCAAGACCTCCCTCATTCCAGACTTATTTAGCAGAGTGGCTGGTCCATCCAAGAGTGCCTTAATAAATATTGTCAGATTGATTAAATGAACAAATGAACACATGTTAGAGAAAGGAAGGACTCATACATTTAGGTATTTTAAAGATAGACAGTACAGGGAGTTGGGAAAAAAGAGATTTTTTTTTTATCCCAAGCTAAACTCTGGAAGCATTTTTTAGTTCACTGATAGATGCTTACATTTTTGTGGTTTGCTCTTTCCGCTAAAAATCAGAGTGCATAAAATATTCTGATTACTTAAGAGTTATTACTGAGGTCCCAACTAGTGCTTTATATATAGACCTAAAACAGTGCTCCTCTTTAATTTCGTTCCCTTTTTTGTTTGGTCAAATCCCAGTGGATAGGAAATCACATTCCTGTGGGTAAAATAATTTCTGTGGAAATTATTCAAAACACAGTTTCAGCAACTGCAATGCAAAGACATGATTCATTTTTGGCCTTAGTCCTTGTGCTTGCCTCATCTCTCTTTCTACTTATCAAGAAGTTCTCTGTTGACCAGCATCTCTTTTGTAAGCATCTGTCTTTAGCAGTTGTGCATCCAAAAAAGTAAACAACCCTTGGGAAGCCAGAAACCAGAATCCGTGTTGCAGGAGACAGTGCATGCACTGAGGACAACAGTGGGCTTTATTCCCAGCCCTGCTGAATGCCACCACCAGTGACGTGGCCCTGGGATGGCCATTGCTTTTAACCCCATTTTGTCATGGAAGGAAGCGAGCCAAACAGCCCTCAAAGCTCCTCCTAGCTCTTTACTGTGTAAACTTATACACTTGCGTGGGTATTGCATTCTTAACTCATCAACCCCCCTCATATTTTGCAAGTTTGTCAAGAGATACCTGGTTTCGGCTCAGTGGGTAAAAGTGATTGGTGTACAAGCATGAGGACCTAAGTTTGAACCCCCAAGAACTGTAGTAACAGCCGAATGTGTAGCAGAATTGTCTATAATTTCTAGTGATTCTACAGGAGACAGGAAGTTGAGACAAAAGAATGTGTCATTACATGCATCACATCTTTCCAGGAACCTGCTACCTACTCTTTGCTTTCCATCCTTTCTACCTTATGGCCTTTTTTCTAAAACTTACTGACCACCTTTTATTTTACTATTTTATTTTATTTTTGCATGTGCATGTTCTGTGTGTGCATCAGAAGGCACTCAAATGTGTGTGCCTGTGAGGGCACAAGGGTGACCTCAGGAACCATCCTGGATTTCTCTGCCACCTTATTTTTTTGCTTCCGGTTTTCCAGGCTCTAGGGCTAAAATTGCATGATACCACCATATTCTCTGGCATTTTTATGTGGGATATGGGGATCTGAACTCAGGTCCCTTTACTTGTAAAGCAAAACTTTAATCCCCAGACAATGTCCCTCATCTCCCTTTTAAAATATTGCTGTCTTGTTGGCGGACACCCAAGTTCACATTGAGCATCATGTGGAAAGAGACAAGGAACTTACACCATGTGTGTGCATGTATGTGTTTGTATGTGTATGTGTGTGGATGAGTAGGCATGTGTATGTGTACATGAGTGTATATATGTATAAATGTATGCATGTATATGCAAGTGCGTGTATATGGCTGTGTATATCTGTGTGAGTGTGTGAATGCATGTGCATGTGTGTACGTGTGTGTATGTGTGTATGTGAATGTGTGCTCCCTCTCCCTCTTCTTATACCATGAGCCCCACCCTGTTGACTTTATCCAATCTCACAGGACCCTTCAAATGCCACAGCCAGATTAAGTTATTGTGTTCTCCACACTTGACAATGCAGATTCAGTTTCAGCACATGAAGACTTGTAGGATACTCATAGCAACCTGTGAGACCTCAGTGACCTACTGTCTCCATTCCAGCCTCCCACACTGGATCTTTCCCATCCCATTCCCCTGCTTTGCTCTGCACACAAGGAACTCCCCTCCTGTCCTCAATACTTATCATTACTTAAAACTATTTTCCCCTCCTGTATATAAAAATAAGAACAGGGACTTTACCTACCTTAAGTCTCTATTCCAAGAATTTAGACTGTACATGGTTGGTAAACATGCTTGCCAAATGAAAAAGAAAAGTATGTTCTAAGACCAAAGTAAATGAAGTTTGACTCTTTGGAAGTTCAGTCTAGACTAACAGGTGTACAGACCCCTTTTTCTTGGCTCTGCACTAAACAGAACAATGGACCCCAAAGATACCAACAACCCAACCCTCAAACATGTCAGAAGGAACTTTGCAGATATGATTCACCTACAGATCTTCAGATGGGGAAATTATTTTGGTTCATCTAGGCGACCCCTGAATAATACCAGGATTCTTTTAAAACAGACAGGAGGTCCAGGCCAGAGAAGGAGGTGCAATGATGGAAACAAAGTGGGAAATGCGATGGGAAGGGGCCATAAGCCTAGGAATGTAGGCAGAAAGAAAGGGTTGGTTCTCCCATGGAGAGGGAGTACAGCCCACCAACACTTTGACTTCAGGCCTGCTGACAATGAAAAGAAGGTAGTAGAACTATATTATTTTAAGTCACTACATCTATGATGATGTTAAAGTAGCACTGGGAAGCCAACATAAGTTCTGTTTCACCTTAAAGGAGTTTGCTGGATGGGTAATTCATTATTCACTAATCATGACTGAGCACCTTACCCCAATTTTGTATTGCCCTTGACAATAAGCTACAGATACTGTGTATATGGTAGTGAGCTTTATTCCAGACCTCAAGATGTTCACACAGAAACAGAGATGTTTCTGGATAGTGGATGACATTGATCCTGAACTCAAGGGTTGGGATTTCTGGCTGACAGACTCTGATAGGTCTAAGTTTCTAGAGTGAATATCCTCCTTCTAAAGATGTTTACAGCATACAAGGCTGCTTTTTGTCCCTGCTTCTGTCAGCCAGACATTGCATATTTTCGAAAATGCTTCCAAGCAAGGTTCACTCAAAAGTTTATCCCACCAAAGGAAGAGATTTTAAAAGGCAGTGGCAGTGAAGCTGTGAGCTATACTATGCAGCTAACAGGAGTCTGCCATTGTTCCCAGATTCTTTTTCTTCTCTTTTCTTGTGTGTGTGCATGTGTATGTGTGTATGTAGAGCGCACTTGAGGGTGTGTGTGTGTGTAGAGCCCACTTGAGTGTGTGTGCCTTTGGAGGTCCAAGAGTGACATTGGGAATCATTCTGGATTGCTCTACCTCCTCACTGTGTTGCTCTAGTATTTCCCAGGCTCTGCCTTCCCAGTCCAGTTTTATAGGTTGCTGCCACATCTGCCTGGAATTTTTAGGTGAGATTTAAAGGGATCTTTAAATTGCATCTTTAAGTTGCTATAGGAATCATCATGTCAACAGGTGGCCACCAGTGTAATAGTGAGCATGAGTATCAAGGATACAACCAACAGCTCTCTGATTGAACTCAAGACCACTTGTCAGAATGGAACATATTCCTGTTACTGTTAACTAGAACAAGAATCTCAAAAAGGGAAGGAAATAGATCAATAGCAAAAAACATCCAATGAACCTGTAAGTAGGAAGACAGTAGACCAAACTGCTCTGTAAATAGCTACAATTATACTCATAGACTGGAAGAACATTTAGCACTCAACCTAGAAATCTTCTCTTACAAGAGAGGTAGAGAATCTCAATACCCTGACAGGATGCAGTGTAGGGCAGTGGAAGAACATTGAAGTGGACAGCAATGGCAGCCATAATGCACAGCACCAGTGACTCGGCAAAGCACACCCAGAATCAGACCAACCCAATCTCCCCATCCTAAGGCTCAAAGAAGAGGAGGATAGTGAGAATGTAAGAACCTAAAGATGATAAGGTTCATTGTTGGACAAGACAGCCCACTCAAGGCAGGACTGCTGCATCTAGGAACTCACTACAGTGAGACAACTTGTCTTTACCAGACCTGCATAATGACTAATATACCAATGTCCCATGAATATTGAGGAACTTAAGAGAGAGAAAAATAAACAGTGGAAACTTTGGGAACTAAAGCTGGATGAGTGAGGGAAATGCCCCTATCAGTGGGGTGGCCCAAAGGGAGGCAACCTGACAAGCCACAGAGGCCTGAACCCCCAAAAGAGTAGACAAGCCAGAGGCAACCCTGGAATCCATAAAAGCAGACAGGCAGGAGGGTGGGATTGATGGAGGGATGGGAGGGAGAGATGATGGATGGAAGCAGGGATAAGTGCTCAATATGCTTGTGAAAGCAGAAAAATAAAAACAATAAAAAACAAAGGGGATCAAATCCTTTTGCTTGCAAGGCAAAAAGGCTTTAACCCTGTGCCATCTCCCCAGCCCCGTTCCTGAATTCTTTAGGTGCCTTTTGGTGGTTGACTTGGTTCATTTATTTTTGCTGCTGTTAGTTCAATTTTTTTCTTTTCTTTGACTTCATTTTTGACAACTCTCACTCTCTGCACACGTATCCCGGAACTCACTGGAGCCCGGACTAGCCTTGCACCTGCAACGCGCTTCCTGCTTCTGCCGCCCCATAGGAGGCACAGGTGTGGCACACACCTGGCAGCTGGCTTGACTTCTGATAGTCTTTCCGTGGACTTTTAAAAACTGTTAGCCCTACTTATTTACTCATTAACCTACATGTTTATCAACTCAACCAGAATCCACTGCATGCATTGACGTATCTATTTTAGTTAAAAAAAAAAAAAACAAAAACATAGAGGAAGGATAGGAAAGGAAAACTGTAATGTCTTACTTTATGTATTTCCTCTAAAATAGTGGAATTAAGAGCATGTGTATTTTTCTTAGATTTGGTGAGTTCAAGCCTTTAACTCATCTAAGAGTGGGAAACAATTTCCACATGCTCCTGTGAGGTGGGCCCTGTGGTCCACCTGCAGGTAAGAGAGATATTGTGAGCTCCACACTCAAGTTTCATGGGGTGATGAGTGATCCAGTGATCTTTCCACAAACAGGTGGCATCAGAAGAGAGGGGAACAGTACTTGGGGGAGGGAGAGGGTCAGGGAGAGAACCCCAGAACCCATTTCCGATGCATCTGCTGTTTGACTAAGCCAGCTGTATTGCAGGGGCCTTTCCCCGTCCTGGTGTCCCTGCTTGGCCCTTCTCCTTACCTCCCATGTTCTGGCATGATATTTGCAGCTTTTTCCTGGGAATCTATTTACAGCCAGCATCTTGCACTGCTCACAAGGAGTCACAAGCCATGAGGAGATAGGAGCGGGCCTTGGGAGAAAACATCAGGAATAAGGACAAAGTTGGGTGTGTGTGTGCATGCTTCACTTGCATTGCCCACGGAGGATGCTTCTGCTTCACTGTCATAATCCAGGCAACACACTCCTCCTCAGCAAACTGTGAAGATGAGATGTAAAGCCACACGCCATGAAGTGCCCTGTCTCCATCTGCTGGCTCACTGCATCCTCTGCGGATCCCTAATGTCTTCTGGAGGAACCACAAGCTTTGCTCAATGCTATGACTCATGAACAACCCTGTACACAGTGAGCACTTGGTAAACAACCACTGCACTGAGCTGATAGTAAGGATAAAACACGCCGGTAGTAGTTTGGACAAACTCGGAAGCAAAAGACTTTATTCCCTATTTGGAAAGATAAAATGTTTTGCAGTTTTAGCTAAGTACTTCTAGAATACATAAAAATGTTCCCACAATTCTCAAACATAAATTAATCTGTGACACTATCATCTTGACTTGCTAGGCCAAGGTGGGGTGCAGGCCTAGTAAATCACAAAAACTCCATCGTAACTGCTGTCTAACTTGTGGTTGAGTCTGCAGGAATATGGCACATGGGTCATTGGAGGAAACATTCTCTGAAGTGGATGGTGGTTTGTTTTCAAACAAATGACATAGAAATGGGCTGTATTTGGTCCTTAGGAGACAGAAGCAGATGTCCATGGATGGGTCAGGTGCAGGACTCTCAAGAGGACAGTTTCTTGCATCAGTGAACATGGATGGAGTCAGGTGGTGCTCCTACAGCAGGATTGGGAAATATGGTTACAGAAGCGCTCTGATTTTATCTTCATTTAATAAGCAATACAGGGTGTTGTGGTTTGAATGTAAATTGTCCCTCACAGGCTCAGGCATTTGAATCTTTAGCTTTGGAAGATGGCGTCTTGCTAAGGAAGGCAGGTTGCAGCAATGGGCCTTGAGATTGGTTAACTCTGCCCTGCTTCCACTAGGAGTCTGTTCTTGCAGTTCGTACCTAGCCCACAGGCTCCATGTTGTCTGCTGTGACTTGAGACACCTCTAACTTCTGCCAGCCATCTTCTGCCTTTTCTGTCACAATGGACTATATCTACTCTCTGGAACTATAAGCAAGATAAAATTTCCTTTCTCCCCTTAAGCTGCATGAGTCTGCATGTTGTCTCACAGCAACACAAAGAGTAACTTGCAGCACAGGGTTTTAAGAAATCTTCAGAAGGTGGCAGTGTTCAGGGACCTAGTGTGGGAAATGGCTCCTTTAAAAGCAAAAATCAGACAGGTGACCACACTTACTCTTGATGCCACCATGGTTGACTCCCTACAATTCATTAATGCGAGTGATCTCTGTCAGGGACAGCCAATCCTCATTGTACTGCAGTCCAAAAAGCCACCTGGTTTCCCTAGTGAGTAAATATTAGGAAGTTGGGGCTAGGGAGTTAGCTGTTCTGTACATTCTTATTTAAGCTTTTCAAACCACATTTCTTCCTTTTATCCTTATCCGCAAGTGTATCTTGGTGTGTTGCCTGGGAGCTTAGGTCAAATAAAGAATTATACAAAACAAAGCTCTACTTACTTTTATTTTCTTTGTAGGACCTACTGTAATTTAGACGAAATACATGCATTTTCTTGTGTTGTGAGATTAAACTGATTAAAAGAAAGGATTCAGACAATAAATTTCATCTGGGTGTGGTACTACATATTTATAATCTCAGCACCCTAGGCATTGACATAGGAGGTTCATGAGTTTGTGGCCAATATGGGTTGCATAATAAGACCCTGTCAAGAAAGGAATGCAGGGAAGGAGGGAAGACAGGAAGAAAGAGAATGTGTTCAAGAATAATGACAACAAATGCACCAGGATCTACATAATGGAGCATCTTAAGTGGGAGTCAAGCCCAAGAACATGAAAGGTGCTTATTTAAAATGTTCATACCAATAAAAAGGAATGCCTTCACATGGTAAATATTCAAATGGCAAAGAAAAGTACAAACCAAGAAACAGTATTCTCTCCTAACTCCCAATCCTGTTGGCCAGAGAAACACTGCTAGTAATTCCTGTCACTAGGTTCCAGATGTATTCTATGCATTATGACCAAAATGTAGCACATGTTCAAATGATTCTTTTTTCTTACAAAGAGCTCTACAGCTTAATTTTTTTCCCTTGGAGTGGAGGGTTTTCACATTTGACTAGACATGTATAACTCAGTCTTTAAAAACATACACTCCAAAGGTATTCCACTGAATCCTAATATTATTGTTCACATTTTCTTTTCAGTCGTTTTCTTTTTGGAGGAAATTTAGAAATGATTTGCTTCTTTTTTTATTTTGGGGATCATTTGAATTATTTTGTTTGTTGTTTCATTTTAGTCTGTTATTTTATTTTTCCCACTATTAGGGAGGGAGCCCAGGGCTTGTGGACACTAGAAAGATGCTCTAACCATTGGCCTACATCCCCAGCCCTGTATTGTTTTTAGATTGTTACTTGCTTTGGTGATCTTGATATTTTTCCCATTTCATGGTGAGATGTTGATAGGACAGTTCCCATGAAGATCTTGTGCAAGTCTATGTATATATCTGCCATGAAATAAGATTATATTTTGCATTCTAACATTCATTTCCTAAACACCTGTGCAGATGTTATCCAGTATACACACACAGCTAACGGTACGTGAGAGTGAACTTTCAGCTTCTTCAATCACTGGAAATTTGTTTGATAGATTTTGATAACAAACAATGTAAACAGTAATAAATTTCTGCTGGGGTTCAGGGAATGATTTTGATATTTTATTTTCATAGATTTTTGTGTGAATTTCCTGTTGCTGTTTTAAATTACCTGTGATCATTGATTTATAAGGAGGAAAATATGGGCATGTGGGTATACCTGTTATGCCAGCATGCAAGAGGCCTTGGATCATAGGTTCAAGGCCAGCATCGGCTACAGCAAAATACCTGGCTTTAAAAAAAAATTGGAGGAAGTGGGAAGACAATTCAGGTGTTAAGTTGCCTGCTTGCAAGCCTGGTGATCTGAGTTCAGTCCTCAGGGGCCCACATGGTGGAAGAAGAGAAATGATAGTAGAAGTTGTCCTCTGGTCTCCACCCCTGTGTCATCATGGCATGTAAGCACTGTCCTCCCTCCTCTCTTCTCCTTCCTCTCTCCTTCTTCTTCCTTTCCTTTCTTACTTTCTCTTCTTCTCCCCTCTCCATTCTCTTTCTTCTTCTCAAATAATCAAAAATTGTGTGTGGGGGGGGAGGAAGAGTTGGCAGTTTGGATGCAGAAAGAGGAAGAGGATCTTAGCTTCCTTTTGAAGAGCAAGTCCCCAATGACCCAACTTCCTCTCACTAGGACACTACACTAGAGTCTGAAAGGTTGCATGCCTCGTAATAGGACCACGAACTCACAAGCCCGAGACTTAGCCTTCAGCACATGAGCCTTTAGGGAACATTTCTGATTTAACTTGCAGCAACAGACATGCTGCATAAACTTCATACAGAATAACTGTTTGTTTGATTGATTTTGTAATTAAAACTCTAGAGCCTTATTGTATTATACTCAACAGTTGCTATGAAAATATTCACCAATAGAAAACCATGGAAGGGAGCCTCTGAGCAATCTAGGCCAATGAGCAAACTGATGGTAGAGAGGACCAGGACTTTAAGGCTGCTCCCCTGTAGACGTGGAGAAGGTCACTCACTCTGCGTTAACAAAAGTTAAGGAGCCCAGAGACTGCAGTCATGGTCTTGGGGTCATAATCCTTAGAAGAAAACTTTTTTTAATTTTTTTAATTTATTATTTATTCAATTGTGCGTGTATGCATGTGTGCGTGTGTGTATGTATGTGTGTGTGTGTGTGTAGAACCACGGGCGAATTCGGGAACCACCATGGACACCTCCATCTCTTCCTGTTTACTCTGCCCCAGGATTCACAGACTCCGCCCTATCAGGACCAGAAATGCAGGCCGCCCCTGCTTCCGCCCGGCGTCTATACATGGGGTCTAGGATCTGAACTCAGGACCTTCCGCCTGCAAGGCAAAGGCTTAACCCCTGAGCCACCTCTCCAGCCCCAGAAGAAAACTTTTTAAGATGCACTAGTAAAGGACAATGTCCAGGAAATATTGTACTTAGTTCTTATTTCTTGTTCCCTAAAAGCAAAAATCTGTGCTTTGCATTTTAAGTTCTTCTGGAAAGGAAAGTGTCTAATTCCTCTTGTCTTCTCATGGACTTGGAAACTTGGCATCCTCAGCAGCCACACATTTACATATTTCCTTTTGTTCACAAAATCCATGTGTCCAACTCTCGGGATGAATTCTGTAGTAGAGGAGAGGCTCAAGATAAGACATCTGTAAATCACCATCCAGATTCGAGAGAAAGCAGCTAGGTCACAGTCATCTGAAGTGCAGTCTGGTGGACTACAGAAATGTCTGTGTCATTAGGTTTTGCATATGCAGTTGGCAAAGAGGAAAATCATGCCAGTAAAAATGGAATTTTTGGCAGTCAGGCATGATTTTTTCATCAAGGAAACCTGAAAAAGGAAAATTATACCCTTTTGTATGGTAGGAAAAACTTTTACTGTGGCTGCTTATAAGCAGTACTCTGAAAGAGCTACATTTTAAGAAAACTTAAATTAAGTGCTTGCTTACTGGTGTTGGTAACTGATGGAGAGGAATTTGACAATTCCTAGCATTTGCTCTTTATTACAGACTGAACTGAATAAACCTCACACTCAAATGTTGAATGGAATTAACTTTGAAGACCACGGGCGAATTCGGGAACCACCATGGACACCTCCATCTCTTCCTGTTTACTCTGCCCCTGTAAAGTTCTTTACAGGGGCAGAGTAAACAGGTCCTGTAAAGAGTTCTTTATGGTAAAAAGCAGGCTCTTTGGGTCATTCATAATCCAACATGACTGGTGACTTTATTGAGGAAAAGAGATTAAGGTACAAATGATTGTCAGAGGCTTCGCAATGACCAGAAGACAGCCACCTCTTGTTGCCGAATCCCCACCAGGCCGGGGGGTGGGGGGTGGGGGGGCAGTGGGCTCGAGGGGAGTGGGCGAGCCTGCAACGGGATCACCACCCAGACCCCGGGAGTCAGGGGAGAAGCAGCAGGCAGAGGACGAGTTTGCTGCATATTCAGCTCTAGTCAGGTAAGTGTTTGGGCTTATGTAGGGTCGGGGGTCCAATCAGATGTGGCCACCTCTCTGCTCAGGAGGAGGGGGAGAGCAGCCACCAATCATTTAGCTGTCACTCAGTCTGTGTCATTTTACAATAGCAACTCTAACAAACTAATGCAGTCTTGGTCACATAACACATAATTTCCATGAAATTAAAACAATGTATAATTAAAACCTTTCACTGTGGCAATACAATGCTAAAAAAGAAAAAGAAAAAAGAAATGGAGAGACTTTAATGTCCTGTCATAGTAGATGGGAAAATGATGGTGTATTCATCCAGCAGTAGAATATCCTACAGCCTAAAAACATTTAAATAAGCCTTTGTGACCTGTTGTATTGTCCTTGTAAGACGGAAAAAGATAGATGGTCAGAAAGACGAAGGCAGCAACTTCCAAAGCTCCTTAGCTAGGAGAGAGGCTTCGTGAGTTCCTCCCCTATCTGTGCTGGAATGTTGATTGGTTTGATCTCCTGTCAGTCTACTTGCAACACTTCACAGCACTCCCACATCTTCCAGCTGTTCCACATTCTTTTATAACCCATTCCTTGGTGCTCCTGAGTCTTGGGGTTGGGGGTAATATAGTTGCCTCATTTAAGGCTGAGCACTCAGCAGTCACTTATTCTCAGCACTTTGACCAGTTACGTGTCTCTGTATATACCACTGCCCAATGCAAGGAGAAGCTTCTCTGACCAAGCCAAGAGCAGCACTAATCTGTGGGTATAAGGATAAGTATTTAGGAGGCAGTTTGATAACATGTTTTAGTAAAACAGCGGTGGTAAACTCCCCTGTAGAAACTACAACCTCTCCAGCTAGAGGCTTTTGACCAGGTTTATAGTACCAGGCATGAACTCCCCACTGTGGAGCAGGTTTGAAGTCCAATCAGAAAGTGGTGGTTATCCTCCATGCCGTGATTGCACCAGCGGGCATGTGTCATGGTTCGACATGTGTGGTGTCTCCCACAGGCTCATGTGTTGTTTGAGAAGGTCATTGACACCTTTAAGAGGTGGAACCTTGCTGGAGGATGGTGGTCACAGGGGGTGGGCCTTGAGGTTCATTAGGCCCACCCTGTTTCTGGGAGAAGTCTGTTCTTGCAGTTGACAGTTTTGCAGTGCTCAGTTTACTTGATGGATGTGATTGAGGCAGCCTCCAGCTTCTGTCAGCCAGTCACGCCTTTTCCGTCACAATTGACTGTATCTTCCTTCTGGAACGTAAGCTGAATGAATCCCCCTTTAATTCTCCCCTTAAACTGCCTGAGTCTCAATAGTGTCTCACACCAAGAGAGAAGAGTAACCAGTACAGTACATCTTGCCAGATTGATTAATATTGTTGTCTTGAGAATTAGATTCAGCTTGATTGTGTCCTACAATAAAGGCGTGTGGTCTTCAACAGTAGGGTCTGCCATCTACTTATGATGGGCAACCGAGAGCAATGATAATAGCCTATGTTGTCTTGGGACCACTGGGGCCTCCCAGAACAGCTACTCATAGGAAGGTATTCCAAACCTAGCACTGAGATTTTTGTTTAATAACTCACATCTTCTGGGAGCAAACTCTTGTCCCATGTAGGATACCTTTCTTCAAACTTCTGTTTTTCCTTAAGCTCTATTTCTGATTAGCTTACGAATAATAGGTTTCCACAAGGCTTTTTCATATATCCTGAGCTTTGATCAACTCGCTGGCATGTCCCTTTCTCCCTCTCTCCATCCCTGTTGAACCTTTAACCCCACTACCTGCTCACCTATTTTCACATCACCTGTTTTCTACTATCCCCTTCCTCTTCCTCTGTCCCCTTTCATGAGTCCTTTCTGGCTTCCCACACTCCACAAACACTCCAAGTTAAAAACAGAAATCTAAAAATTAAAACTAGGATCCAATTCTGATAGTTTGAAAATCTTAAGAATAATATGTTAGTTATCTATTACAACATACAAAATTATTCTATATATAATAATGTATTATGACATAACACATTCAATTTTAAAAATCCATGTGATCATACCAATATTATAAAAAGCAAACAGAGAAAGAACGACAATTTTTTTTATGTGGACGAAATGGTAAAAATGTTAAATTTAGCATTTTTCAGTCATCAGTATAAATTAAACACTGACTTAGGTAAAGAATATCATTAGTAAGCTGTAGGGGAAACCAGAACATTCATAGATTCAAAGCGTTAAATCATGGATAGTTTCTTAATCACAAAGGAAAAAGTTTTCTTCACAATGGTAATGGAACTTAGATTACCAGTGGTACATTCTGACAGGGGGTCTAACTGAAATAATGGAAATGTATAACTCCATTTTTATAATAATATATACTAAAATATTTAACTATGTTCAAATTTGAGAAATTAATTAGATAAATACAACTTGTAGAGTATGTTTCAAGACTACAGGCATGAGATTTGAAATAAAAGAGTTCATAAGATGAAAAAATTTGAGTATGGTGAATTCTATTCTAGATTATAGGAAATAAAAATAGATGAAAACTGAAGTCAATGCATAACCCTAGACTTGTTTCCTAATTGGAATAAATAGCAAGAAAAAGTTATTTTCAGACTAAGGAAATTTGAATATGGATTGCCTATTATGCTATATACTATATCAATCTGAACTTTATTAGGTATGAGATCAATAACAAATGAATACAGGAAAAAGTTTTAACACATGCTGAAATGTGTAGGGTTAAACATCATGTATCAACAGTTTGTGCCAAGCTATCCTGCAAACAACCTCTTGAAGTTTTATAATTTTACATTTAGCTGTATAATCCATTTTGAGCCCATTTTGGCAGATTGTGTCATGGATTGAAGTTCACTGTTTTATAGTGAAGAACATAAAAGTTTACAACATAAAGTACAGTTTATATTGTAATCAATGTTAATTGCCGACATGCTGGTTGAAGACTGTTCTTTCTCCACTTAATTCTCTTTGCTTCTCTGACAAAGTCAGTTCACTATATGAACATATTTCTTTCTGGATCCTCTTGTATTCCACAAGCTTCTGTTTTTTTACAATACCATACTCATCTGAAATTGCCCCATGGATCACTAGTGCTTTGTTTGTCTTTTCTTCCAGTGCTTTTTAATTCAGTAGTTAGCATTATATGTCTCCAAATTCATATAATTATCATTTGTTGTCTAATCTGATGTAAATCCCCTCCAGTACATGTTATGTTTTAGGTGTTTTCTTTTATTTCCTAAAATTCACTGGATGCTTTGCTTAAAACGTTACAGAAAAAAAATTACGTGAATGATGATTTTGATTCCACTTGCATTATAACTATCTCTAAAGGCCCAAATACAAAGTTTAGGTTATTCACAGAGTGAAAAAATGACTGGAGATTGCATATATGTTTTAGATATTTTAACTTTCATATCTGGAAGTTATTTGAGGACAAGAGAGTAGAAACAGAGTCTTATGATGGAATCCAATCTACCCCAGTTTAGGATTCTCCCCTCAGCATACTGAGTGTTGGGCTTACTGGCGTGGACCACTATGCCCAGATAGAAATGCATTTTGTAGAAACACTTTCCATATTTTCACCTAATGTGTGAAATCTTTCTCTGATTTATTTCCCCTTCCTTTTTAAAGTACTGGGAATTGAGCCTGAGGCCTTGTGCATGCTTGCAAGCTACTACTAACTTGGATAACCCCAGTTTTTTCTAATATTTTGAACACTTGAAACACAGTCACTGTAATTGTTTTATTACTTTATTAATATAATTTATATCATTTTGGATTAAATCATTTCTTTTCCTGTTCATTTTGAGCATTATTTTTCTGGTTCTTTTTGTGCCTCCTCATTTCGGGGCAGATGTACAACATTCTGAGTTTTATCTTGAGGGTTACTGGGTGACCTGGAATATGGTCACATGAGAAGGAAACACACTGCTGCTGTGAATCTTGAATTTAGTCTTTGTTTGGCAGGACCAGTGCCAGCTTTTTCCCTACAGCTGAGATAGAATGTTCTCATTATTCATCTCAGACCCAAGGACCATGGGATTTTCCCCTCACGATAATGGGAATAACCAGTATCCTGCATGACTGCTCAGACAGTGTCGCTTACGTTGACTTGATCAGTGCTTTTTGTTATTGTTAATATTTTATTCATTTATTTGAGAGAGGAAGAGAGAGAGAGAGAGAGAGAGAGAGAGAGAGAGAGAGAGAGAGAGAGAGAGAGAGAGAGAGGCGCCATGGGGCACAAGCAGAGGTCGAAGGATGACTTTTAGAGGTCGATTGCCTTCAGAAGGTCTACACTGGATGGAAACTAAGAGTTTGGAACTACACAGTTCTCCTAGTAGTGCTGTGGTGTAGTCTAAGCAGGCATGTTCCTTGAAAAAGAGAGGAAAATGTGCTCTTGACCCCACGATGGCCCACACCACAGTGTCCCACCAGCGACCCCCCCACAAACCAGAGCGCACATTTCACACGAGTTGGACTTGGGGTTGCTGCCTGGGCTGTGGGCAGGAACAGGAGACCTGTGGGCGGCAGAGGAGGTCAAGGCACATGAACCCCCACTGTCTGTGGCACTCAGTCCTCAGCAGGGGAAAGGAATTCACGGACAGCACCCCGAGTTTATCTAAATGGCCTTCACGCTCAGGCGCGTCCTAGCATCAGGCCATCGGCCCGTAGCACGGGGCGAAGGGGGATTATTTTTATTAAGTATTCGTGTTTGCGCAGCAGCCTTCGCTCATCAATCATTCAACCCTTGCGCCCCACGGGACTTCTGTAAACGGGAAAGAAATAACATCGTCTTCTGCCGCCGCCACAGATGCGGAAGCAGCGCCGTTTGGTGCTTTGCTCACAGAGCTGAAGTTGTTCCTCTGAATCTGGGGAACCAGACCAGTTGTACCAGAGAAGCAAGCTTTTTCTGTTTTTACCCAAAAAGGACACACTTTTCTTTTTCATGTTGAAGGCAACGTGACAGATACTGAGTTGTGTTGGAAGAAAAAGGTCAATAGGACTCCACCTGCTTTCAGACATTCTCTAGTCTGAAAAGTCTGCCAACCTCCTCCTGAAGTTCTTGCAATCAGAGCAGGGGAAGCATGGTCGACCTCTTTGTCTCAGATGTAAGAGACCATGAGTAAACATATTCGGCACGTTCAGGAGTAGCCAGTAGTAAGTCACAAGGGGTCTATGGAAATTTTTGTTGCCTGTGGTTCTTATAGTGGGTTTCCTAGAGGAAGTGTGTTTTGAAATTTAACACACTTCCTCTAGGAAGAGAGAGAGAGAGAGAGAGGAGAGGAGAGAAGAGAGAGGAGAAGAAGGAAGAAAAGAAAAGAAAGAAAAGACAAGGAAGAAAGAAAGAAAGATAAGAAACGAAGAAAGAAAGAAAAAAAGAAGAAAGGAAAAAAGAAAAGAAAGAAAGAAAGAAAGAAAGAAAGAAAGAAAGAAAGAAAGAAAGAAAGAAAGAAAGAAAGAGAAACCCATAAATCTCAAAGATCCTCAGCCCCAGATGCTTCGATGCAGCTTTCCTTTTTTATTTCTGCAGGTTGTGAGCATCGAAAGCATGGGTAGGTATTGCAAGAAATGGGAATTTCCACAGTAGTTCTCAGAAGCACACTTCAGAGGAAATGAAGAAAAGTTTTTTTGAAAATGTTAAGATTTATTATATGTGAATGCAGCTGGGGGTATTGCTGCATTTGGGGGGTGGGGGAGTGAGTGGAAGCCATTTGAATCTCAGTAGATAAGACAGAAAGATCGCCATGGGATCAACCTCCCCTCTGGTAGGGACAGAGCCCGGTGAGCATAGCTCCAACATGTAAGTAGCTTTAGGCAAAACTTGGTGCAAAGTCAACTAGTTAGAAGGTTGTAGCTGAAAATCTAGGTGAGACTTGAACAGAGCCCACCTGATATCTGTGGCTGAGGGAAACAGAGAAGGTCTGGGAAGTGTTCAGAAGGTGCAGCCTATGTGGGGGTATAATCCAGGTCACATGGGCAGAGGCTAACTCAATTTTTTGGGGGGGTCTTCTTATTCAGAAAATACAACTCAGTATAAAGGTAGCTATAAGAGTAAAATTTCTTTGGAAAGAGAAATCACAGCAAATTACTAACTTGAAAAAGCTGATGAAGGGCTGGCAAGATAGTTCAGAGGGAAAGGCACCTGCCCGCAAGCTTGGTGACCTGAGGTCAGGCCCCTGAAGTGCACATGGTAGAAAGCAAGAACTGGTTTCTGTGTTTTCCTCTGACCTCCTCTGATGTGCGTGACATGCATCCTCCTTCTCTCTGTCTCTCTCTGTCTCTCTCTGTCTCTCTCTCTCTCTTTCTCTCTTTCTTTTCTCTCTTTCTTTCTCTCTCAAATTCTAAAAAGTTAGTAAATAATACAAATGACACAACACTGCTACTAGATGTCTGAAATATTCGTTGCCCACACTGGGGCAGAACATGCTGTATCTTCTGATGGGTCCATCATGTGACAACAGTTTTATGTTATCAATGTGATATAATTTATAATATCAATGCAGTCTAATCTAATTTATATGCATGTAATAATTCACCTTTCCTCTCTAGTGTAGTTCAAGGTTTGCTTTTTTTTATTTTTGATAATTCTGGAAAACATTTCTCAACACTCCATTTGGCTTCTTGCAATGCTATTCTTTATGTCTGTTAGCATATTCAGGAAAACGTTTATTCAAGTTTTTCATGTAAATATTACAAGATCTGGATAATTTTCCATACTGGCTTCTGGCTCTGTGCATTTATAATCTTGTTTTTCCTCTACTATTATTCTAGTTTCAGAGTTGGGCATTATGGAATGCAGTCACCATCAGAACATATCTTGGTTACATATCTTGGTTACTTAACTCACTGGTTGAGCAGCCAGTGATACTGAGTTTCTGGAATCTTTCGTGTTTTAAGTAATGGGTTGACAATTGAAATGTCATGTGATACATTCCAGTCCACTCAAGCTAAATGTATCTTCAGCTTAATTCTATGCCACAAAAGGAAATATGACAGGGGGATTCAGGGCAATATTAATGAATTGGTGCTAAATAATTTAATTTGATAAACTGAATTGAAAAAAAAAACATGTTACCGATCTGGGGGAAAAGCTCAGCAGTTAAAGCACTTGGTGTGCAAGCAAGGAGATTAAAGTTTGGACCCAAGATCTCATTTTAAAGAAAGAGCGTGAGGCAGATATAGTGAACTTCTTGCAACTCCAGCCCTGGAAAGCAGAGCTCAGAAGCCCACAGCACAAGCTATCTAGTGAGATTAGCCATAATGGCCTGAATTTCATTAGAAACCTGGAGACTCACAGCAGTAGATTGGAAGAGGGAGAATAATTCCCAATATCATCTCTACATACACAGTCACATGTACTCTACACACATGTGCACCCACACATGTGCAAAAACATTCATACACATATGCGTGCATCCATACACCTGAAAAAAGCATTTTCATGCATTGATTTGTTAAAACATTGATAGAGGCCCTTGTAGAGTCATGGGCACCTTCTCAAGGCTCATCTATGTGGCCTAGCAATCCTTGTGAGCAAGGTGGTTGCAGGGATTTGGGGGCTCATGTTCAGGACACTCCCTGAAAACAATAGCACATTCAGACTCAGAGAGGAAGTGTGCCCCTTCCAGCACTGGGGAAAATCTGAATTAAACTGACTCAGGTGAAAAAGAAACTCCTGAACCCTTGGATTGCTGTTCATTAACCTCAACCTTGACTGGTTCTATCTGAGCTCACCGTTCCTCTCTGGTATGGCTGTGACTTAACTGGCTTTGAACTCTTCCATCTTTTAGAAAGTATCTTCTGGGCTACCAATCTGGTTCCTCCTTTGCCCCTTTACCAAGGCGATGGCAACACTTGTAACCCACTTCAGGACCACTCCACAAGGTGTGGGTCTTCAGACCTTGGAGGGTGAGGCAGCGCCATTTGGGAACTCTTGGCGTGGTGGTCATCCCAGATACGCGTAACCCTTCAGAATGAGATTGCCCCAGCTCTTCAGAAGACGGGTAAAAAAAATAAAGCTGCCGCCTATTTGAACATACATTGGCTCCTTCCACATCTGCAGGACATTTAGCTCCTTGCATCTGGTAGTGTTTGTGCAAATATAATTCCATATTCACTAATAATTCCTGGGGCTAAAGCCACCTCCCCCCTCCCAGTAACCTTGTTAATATTCTCTCAAGACCTGGTGTGAACGCCTCATAGCATTTTGATTAGAATTCAATCTTGTGTTCTTTCCCCCCTCTCTGTCTCTTTCTCACTCTCTCCTCTCATGCTTTTCTGGCCTCTGGTTTCCTGGCCACCCACATCAGGAGACATTCTCCCTCCCGTCCACTCTGCATTCTCAGTTTCAAGGAATTTCCTTGTGTCAAAGGCAAAGTGTGATTGACATTTTTCCCCCTCCTAAGAGCAGTCATCTCACGGTTTGATTTAACCATCTCCTTATGGGATCCATGCAATCATTACCTGGGAGAGAGAGAGAGAAAAAGCAAGAGAGAGAGAGAGACAGACAGACAGAAAGAGAGAGAGAGAGATAGAGAAAGAGAGAGACACAGCTCCTCCTCATCCTTACATAAGCACCAGCTCAGTTGTGTGCAGTTTGGAACTTTTGTAGACTTACATTGCAACTCTTTTGCTATTGTTGGCAGGAGTACACACTGCCTGACAGTTGCACCTTGGGATTTGAAGAATTCTAGTTATTCGTAGGCAGGTAAACCAGCTGCCTCCTGCCAGTACCCACAGCCTGCTGCCAAAAAAAAAAAAAAAAAAGGAGGAGGAGGGAGGAATTGGCCATTCTTCAGAATGGGTACAGATGATTACAGAGTAAAAGTGTGCTCCAGTTTTGAATTCCCCAATTCTGGGCAAGCCATGCATCTTTGGCTCAGGAGCCTTAAGACCAGCTCATTTGTCATTTAGGAGATGAACTTAGAAAATACAAATGAAAGCAAACTATATGTTGCACTCAGAAACCTGACTGCAGGCAACCCTAGAGTAGCCCCTCAGTAATTTCTTCTCGCATACCATCCTGGATCCCCAAATCTCATTGTTGCTGAAGGTAGAGGCTTGGATTTACAGTGGCTAATTCTGTTTCCTTGCTGAGATTTTGGCGGCAAAAACAGCTTTAACATCAAGTTGTAAGTGTAATTTGCTATAATACCTGACTAAAGTCCATATTCTTGAGTATAATTCAGCAAAAATACTATCTGGTCATAATCATCATCTATTATAAAGTAGGCATTTTAAATTTTATATGATTTATCTGTGAGTGAATGTGTGTGTGTACGTGTGTATAGGTTAGAGAACAGCTTCCAGAAGCTGTTTCTTGTCTTCCACCCAGTTGAGTCTCTCATTTCTGCCTCTGCTTCGCATACCCCAGTCTAGGTGGCCCGTGAATTTCCAGCCAGTTCTGTCTCTGCCTTCCATCTCACCATAGAGTGCTGGGATCACAACACATGCCACTTGTTTTGCAGGTGACGGGACAAACTCAGGTCATCAAAATTGTTGGCAAGTGGTTTTTACCTCTGAGTCACCTTCCCATTCCAGATATATGTTCTTGTATTGCCAGTAACAGGAGTATGTGTCTTGTTAAGTTTTTAGTTTGGTACTCAATAATTGTGCAAATTTATTTTTGTGTCCATTTGGTAATGATTCAATACATGTAAACAATGACCGATGCTGGTCAAATCAGGGTAATTTTCATTTCCATCTCCTTCAATGTTCGTGATTTTTTTGGGTTGTGAACATTCAAGCCCCTCACTTCTAGTTCTTTTAGAGTAAGTATAAATTATTGCTGCATTTTGGGACCTGCCAAAATGATGTTCCTCTGCCCCAGCTTCTTCCTTCTTTAGCTTCTAGTAATTGCCATTCTATTTCTTAATTGACTTTTTAACTTCTACATAAGATAATGAAAAAAATAATTTCCTTTCTTGTGGGGCTTATTTCATTCAATGATTTTCAGTTCTATCTATGTTAACACTATGGCAGGATTTAATTTTTAATAATGGAATTATATTCTCTCTCTTTTTCTTTCTATACGAAATACATATATACATATATACAAAATATATACACACACAGACACACACAGACACACAGACACACACAGACACACAGACACACAGACACACACACATATATATACAAAAATTATTTTTTCAACATGGCCTTAATTAGAGGGTTAGCATTCTTTAAAATAAAACTTTATTTATTCATTCATATGTGTGTGTGTGTGTGCTTATGTATCAGAGGGCACATGTGTCCCTGTGGAAGGCCAAGGGTGACTTCAGGAATCATCCTCGGTTGCTTCTACCTCCTTCTTGCTTCACTCTGGGATTTCCCAGGCTCTGCCACCAGGCCAGAAATGCAGGTTATCGATTCTGCCTGGCGTTTTTATGTGGGATCTGAGGTCCAAACTCAGGACCTTCCGCTTGTGAGACAGAGTCTTAACCCAGCCCACAAAAAGTATTTTTTAAGTTGGTGTTATCTCCTGTTACTTTAGAAAACTTGGTTGTCACTCAAGCTACTATGTACATTATAAACACAGCTAGAGAATGTTAGTCTATGATTTACCTAGATTAGTGTGTGACTGTTAAATTAGAATGGGGGGGTTGTGTATGGAAAGATGATTATCCTAAAAACGCCGGCCTAAAATGTTTAGGATGGATTTGGAGCTATTTCTGTCTCATCTCAATTTCTTGTTAAAGATTTCTAAATGTCATGTCTAGAAGTAGTGACCTGAGCAACTGCTATAGTACACAAATTATTCTAAATCATTTTTGTTCCCACATTTTTTTGGTGTCTGACTGTGTGAGTGTAAACAAGAGGACATTTTGGTGTGTCCATGTGTGGAGGTTGAAGGGTGACATCAGGAATCATCCTGGATTGCTTTTCCACCTTACTGCTTTGCTTTGGGTTTTCCCGGGATCTACCTTCATGATTGTAATTACAGGTAACTGACATTTATACCAGGCATTTTTTTAATCCATAGGATCTTGGGATCTGAGCTTGGGTTCTTTTACTTGTGAGGCAGAGGTTTTCACCACTGAACCATGTCCCCATTCCCCCAATTTGTTGCAGAGTAGTGCTTCCCGTTGCTGGTCATGATGGTTATTACTCTGACCTGAGGTGGAGCAGGATCCCAGAACTGTTTTGAAGGTTCTCTGATTTCACAGTGGTTCCTGGGGATTCTTGAGCTAGTGTCTGACTTGGATGTGTACCACTGTGAGTGAGACTCCAGGGCTCTCTGGAGAGCTGCGCAAGAGATCTTCTCAGAGTCACTACAAATGACATTGCCTACTGTCTCTTCCCTAGATGGGCCCTTTCTTTTTCTTTTACATTTTTTTTTTGTAAATTCCTTTTTAACAGTTTCACACTTGTGTGCAATGAATTCAAGTCATTCTCACCCCATGTTACCTGGTCTTTTTCCCGTTGAAAACCTTCTAGTTTCCAGCCACTCTCCCTCCTAGCTATGTGTGTGTGTGTGTGTGTGTGTGTGTGTGTGTGTGTGTGTGTGTATGACTGAGTTTAATGAGGGTGCTTGCCTTAGCATCCATCTGGGCACTTACTGGATTGAAGAAAGCGGCTCCCCTTCCCACAATCAGCATTAATCATCATTATTCCTTCATTAAAGAGTAGGGCCTCATACACTCTTCCCACTTCTATAACAAAATGTTAACAGTGGAAACCGAAATGCACATATCAGTGGGTGGCCTGAAGGGAGGTAACTTGATACACTGAGCACCCACAAGAGCTGACAGGTCAGGGTGAACCCTGGGTCCATAGAAGCACACAGCGGAAGGGTGGGATGGAGTGGGAGAGAATGGTGAAGGGAAGGGAGGTAACAGAAGGGAGGGGAAGAGGGAAGCTGGCATGAATACCAAATATGCTTGTAAAAGTAGAAAAAAAATGTTGACAGGCCCAATTCTATGCAGTCTTGTGCGGGCAAACACAGCCTAGTGAGTGTGTGGGAGAAACAGTCTTGTCCGATCCTGAAAACACTGTGTGGTGGCACTTCTCCCCACCAGCTGACTCATAGTCTTTCTGTCCTCTTTTTAGAGATGGTCCTTATCCTTGGTAATACTCTCTTTTTTAAATATCCTACAACACAGAAAACAGCAGAGTATAATAGTTAATATCCCTCGTTTATACAGTTCTTGTTATAACCAATGGAAATGTACACCCAAATCACCTCTAAATATAACACTCCTTATGGGGCTTGTTCTAGGTTGTATTTTTGGGTAATGTTACAGGTAGACATTCTTTTCACCCAGCATACGTGATCTTCTCATTCTTTAATTACAGAAAAGCACATATATTTGACAAGGTGATGAGGTAGAATAATAGGATGTCTCATCCAACTCCTCTTGAAGAAAATAGGTTGTTAAATTCACAGGGTGAAGTTTCTGGCTAATGAAGAAGAAATGGGACTTTGGGAACTGCCCTTTGGAGGAGATAATAAAATGAAAGATGTTAAATCTTATACTTACTTGCTGTTGTGCCCATCTTGAAACATGGGAGCATTTTAAATTAATTATTTATTTATTAGAGAGGACGAGAAAGAACATATATACACATCATGGTGTACCGGTGGAGTTCTCTGCTTCCACCAAGTTGGCTTCTGGGTATCAAGCACAAGTCACCAGGCTTGTAATCAAGTACCTCAACCTAGCTATCTTACAGGAACTTTGCTTTTTTTCTTTTAAAGAAGATGAAGGTTCCCCCCCAATCTCAATAAAACGTTAATGAATTTTTTTTCCTTTAGAAATCGATGAGAAAATTCTGAATTTGCATTGTAAAACAGAAGATCTGCAATAACCAAATCAGCGTCAAAGAAGTGGTTAAGGCTTTAACAATGATCCTAACACAGATAAAATTATCATGAAGCAAGTTGTTATTAAAACAAAAACTGAAAAACAGAACAACGGAAACAAATAAAGTCAGGAAACCAAATATGAACATCTGATTCATAATTTAAGTGCCACCGCAATTCAGTGTGCAGAGAAGGTCTTTTCAGTCTTACTGTGGGTCAGTGAGAAGTCCATATTATTCCTGTTTCTTCCCAAATAGCAAAGTGCCCTTTGACATTTTTATGGAAGGAGCAACAACATTTATGGGAATCCAGAATGATTGAACTCTTCATGCAAAGTTTAAAAGGTAAGCTTAAATGGAGTTATCAATATAATTCCAGTACTGGACTGTCATTGGCTCTCTAGTCATACACGGTTAGATCATCTGTATTAGTTATCTTTCTTGCTGATATGATAAAGATACCTGGCAAAAGACACTTGAGGGAGGAAAAGTTTATTCTGTTCCATGGTTTGAGGGCGGCATATGTTCCATCCTGGTGGGGAAGACATGGTGGCAGGAACAGGCTAGTCACATTACACCTGCAGCCAGGAAGCATAGTGATGAATAACGGTGTTCATTTTCTCCTGTTTATTCAGGATAGGACCCCATCCCATGGGATAGTGGCATTCATAGTTAAGGTGGATCTTCCCATCCCAACTAACCTAATCTGGATAATTTCTCACAGGCATGTCCAGAGGTTTGTTTCCTGTAAAACTTTGTCTAGATGGCAGTATGAACCATCACACCATCCAATGTAATTGTTTAATTAAAAAATCAATGTAATTGATTTAAATAAATTAGTTCTGCCCTCTGTTCTATTAATGTGCAGGGTATTTAAATGCTGAAGATCTCTACATGTTCCATTTAAAAATGAAGATAATCGTGGATTTTTTTGTCCATGCTGTTAAGATAATGTCTCACATAATCCACTTTGGCCTCAAACTTACTGTATAGCTGTTTTAGTTTCATTACACACTGCTGTCACAAATGCCTAACTGAAGCCATTCAGGGGCTTAGAGTTTAATTCCACTCACACAACTACAGGTTATAGTTCACCATTTGGTGAAGTCACAATAACAGACGCTGAAACTGATCACATCATATCCACCTTAAGAGCAGAAGGCAAGACACGAATGCCTTCTTGTTTGCTTGCCTACTCTGGGTAGTTCCCTCCATCTTCACACAATCTTGGTCCAGGTGCTTAGGGGATAGCTTGGCCACATTGAGCCTTCAAGACAATCTCTTGCAGGTTGGAGAGATGGCTCAGGGGTTAAGCCTCTACTTTAGAAGCATAAGGACCTGACTGTGAATCCCAGAGTCCATGTAATAAAGCCAGGTGGAGTTGGTAACAGCCTGCACTTCTAGCACTGGAAGGTGGAGTCTGGGAAACCCCAGAGGAAAAGCAAAAAGAAGACGGAGCAATCTAGAGTGATTCCCCTCCACAGACATGCACAGCTCTCTCTCTCTCTCTCTCTCTCTCTCTCTCTCTCTCTCTCTGTCTCTCTGTCTCTGTCTCTGTCTCTGTCTCTCTCTCTGTCTCTCTCTCTCACACACACACATGCACACACACAAAGACAATCTCCTGCAAGTTTGCCCAAAGGTTTAATCTAGAGACTCCCTCAGAGTTGTGCCCACAGTCTTGCTTCCTATTTATAAAGTTGTCAATTAGTTCTATCATAGCAGTCGAGAATTGCCTTTAACTTCAACTTCTGATTCTTCTCCACCTCTACTTCCATCTCCACCTCCTCAGATACAGACAGATACATACATGGTCACTTTATGCCACTCTGAAGAGCAAACTCAGGGCTTTGTGCACAGTAGGCAAACAATCTACCAATTGAGCTAAATCCTCAGCCTGGAAGATCTGAGTTTTGATGTCGGATGTAGATGCTAAAAAAGAAAATTAAGAAAGAAAAGAGTCCCTGATTATCTCTGACTAGTTGCTTCTGGCCTGCTTTGTCTGTTTGGGCCTCTGTAATTTACATTTTCCTGAAATCTGTAGGTGGATTTCATCATGACACAGTAGCTATGAGTTTGCATCCTCTAGTGGCTATGGTACTGGACTCACTCCACACAGCAGAGTCCAGCTTCTCTCCACGGTGTGGTCAAGTCCTTTAGTCTAGACACTTGAGAGATGCTTTCCAAGAGAACTAGGGCCCAGACAAAAGCCATTCTTTCCTTGCCCACGGTAAAACATATGCCAATTTTTCATCTGACCCAGAATCTTTCTTGTTTCTAGGATAATTGAGAGTCATCACGGTCGTTCACTCGGACCCTGTGCTTTGTCTGCCAGGGTTCCTGCCTTACCAGGCTTCACCTAATGCTGCCAGGAAGAAACATGCCGAGGTCAAATTTCAGCCACAGTTCAGTTCCTTCTTCTGAAACATAGGAAAAATTAAAACAAACATAAGCCACAAATGTTTTTAAAATATACTCTCATGTATTAGTTTTGGAATCACTACTAGAACACTTCTCAAATTCATGGTATCTGTGTACGCGTTGTAGACATACAGCAGCACATGGCTAGGAACCAGAAATACTCATACAGACTCAATACGTGATTTATCATACATGCACATAGATTTTCATGTGTACAACCAAATCTGTTTGCCTTCTTTGAACACACCTACACACAGGCTCAAAGGAATATGAATCGAGGATCTGTGTGGATAGAAAATATAAGAAAGGCAATAGATATAGCAGCTGAAGGAGACGAGGCAAATAGACAATAAACACACACAAGTAGCCCCCATAGCAAATAGCACCCATGCTCCTCAGTTTCCATGGTACTGCAGCAATACAAATTTATGTGCCCTAGGGATGGGCACAACAGAGGCTGATTAGAAAAGCTGCCTCATGCAGAGCCCACTGTTAAGCTGACCTTTTCAACTTGACTATGTCCTTGAGTCATTCCATAGCAGAACCTGTGTGAGTTACCATGAGTTCCTTGGCAGCAGCAGGGAACTGCAACCTTGCTACTCTGTTTCACCTTATGCATTGTCGCAGTTACTTTTTTTGCTGCTGTCATACTGAAGCTAAAACAGAAAAAGAGATTTATTTATTCCCGAGGGAAGTGTAGTTACTTATGGCGGAAAAGACATGGCAGGTAGAAGCTGGAGGTCACAGTTGTTATTGTGGAGACAGAAAGAGCAAGGACAAACCACCACCAGGCCTGTTCAACTAAACCTCAAGGTTTGCCTTTGAGGCATCCTGTTGCAGTTGGCCTGCATGGTTGCTGATAATGACCATCAGATGGCTTAAAGGAACAAGGGGTTTATTGTCTCATATGATTATCTGGTTACAGTTCTCAGTCCAGCTTGACAGGAGAGCTCACGCCAACATGAAGGCCTAAGGAACTGGCCACACCATCTCTACCTAATGGTTGAGAAAGGGACGATCCTTACTTGCCAGACCAGCATGTCTGGCCAAGTGTACTCAAGGCTCCCCACTTTCTTCAACTGACTCACAGTATTTTATTCATCTGTTCAGGGCCAGTCCCACCAACCATAAGCTGGGCCTTCCCCATCAGCTAGACAATTTCCTGCAGGTTTGCTCTGGATTTAACCTAACCACCAGTTCTCCACAAATGTGCCCAGAGCGCAAACCTTCAACAGTCAAGTTGACATCTGTGCCTAATTATGACACATCTCTTCCTCCAGAAAGGTGCCATCTCTCAAAGGTACCACAATCTTCCGAAACATTAATATGAGCTAAGGATTCAGACACAAGAGCCCGTTGGGGACAACTACATTCAAACCATGATAGGCACTGGGCAAGATTTTGTTCCCTTAACAGATATCCCCCCTTGGGTCTGATCCTCACTGGTTCTGGATTAGGAAGTGAAAAAAGACAAGTCAGTATCCCTTGGGATTCAGAGGAGGATGGGCTCCAGGAGGGAAGCGATGGAAAAGGGTGCTTACACAGAGGTAAAGACAGAGGTGACTGACCTCTCACCCCCTGGCCCAGCAGCTGCAAAGGTAAACATTATCTAGGATGGTATTCCAGGAACAACGCATCCATTGCTTCCCCTCTGATCTGCTCCGGAGACAGTCAGAGAGACAAGCAGACAGGCAGACGGAGACTTTTGTTTGAACATCTCTAGTTTTGTTTTTCATTTTCCATCTCCCCTTCACTGCTCCTCTTCTTTCTTGGTGTTTCAACTTGTCAAGTACTCTTATGTGCTAACCACAACCTGGCCCTGCTGTCAGTTAGCCAAGCAACACACATTTAGGGCTTTTCATCTTTCTTTATAAACCCATCTCTACAGCCTATTTAATCATTTTGGCAGTTCTTTTCTGAATTCCACCCAATTTAAAAATAAGCTAAATTCCCTGCCCCTGTGGCTTTAAAAGCAGGCTGCTGCAAATCCATGTCCCAATTCTGCTTACCAAGGCAAGACATCCTGATGTTTCCTAAGGAGGGTAGATTGTACAAGGGTAGGGAAGGATGGAGAGGGGGAAAGACTTGGATGGCAAAGTCTTGGGCAACAGTGGATGGGCAGTTCCTTTTAGTATTTTATTACCTGTTGGTGACAATGATGGTTGCACTTAGTTCAGAGTTCTAAAAGCAAAACCAGCTTGCACAGTGAAGAGGAAACAGTGCTTCTAGTCCTGCCATCCTGGTCACTCGGCTGTGGAGAAGCAACCAGTGTTACTCTCACCTTTCATTCCTGAGATATTTTTTCTTTTCTGCCACCAAATGTGTGTGTTATGTCTCCGTGTGCTTAGATATCTCCCAGATCCTTTCAATTTTGTACAAATGGCAATGCATTTATTATATTTTTATACACATTGCTTTTTTCCCTTGCTTTTTCTTATATATCATGGAGATTATTCCATATCCACAAATAAATAGCCCATTTAGTTCTTCTTGTGCCTCTGTAGTATCTATAACATAAATGCATAATTAATTTTAATAGTCTGTAATTAATGAACACTTAGATTCTTTTCTATTTTTTCTGTGGTTTCTATCCTTGATGGTTAGTTTCAGCTATCAACCTACCACCTAAGAAGGTGGACCTCTGGGCACACCTGTGAGGAATTGTTAATCCACACTTTTGGGCAAGCCTGTAGGAGATTGTCCTGCTTGCATAATTAATGCAGGAAAACCCAGTCTATTTTGGATGGGACCATTTCCTAGGCAAGTGAGTGAAAGATGGAGAGTGCTTGCTGAGGGTGGGCAAGCTAGAAGACAAACAAGGAAGTATGCACCATTAATTCTTGCTCTCACACATTGCTTTGGAACTGGTGTGACCCTTGGCTTGTGACGACTCTCCTGCCATAATGGACCATTACCTGAAATAGAATCTCTTTTTCCTGTAAGTTGTCTAGGTCGGGTATTTATTGAAATAATGGACTATGCAACTAAGACATTATCAATGAACATCTAAACATTGTGCCAATTTTATTGCCGATAATGTCTCACTGAATAACTACACATTTCTCCTATGTAGGTAGATATGTAGAATAAAATCCCTGGCATAAAATAACCAGACACAATCCTCACAAATATACAAGAATACCTTTTCTCATGTTCATGTATGTGCAAATTTTCTGAACTTTTGACTATAGAATGAAGAAAAAAACAAGTAACAGAAGAATAGGTTTCCTTTCATAAATTCCTTACTTGTGACAGTATCTCACTCTTCAGACTGTGTTGCCCTGGAAATCAATATCTAAACCCAGGCTAGTTTTAAACTTTTGGTGATCTTCTTTAGTTTCTGACATGCTGGGATCATTCACAAGAATCATTAATTAACTTTCTTAATTAACTTGTAGAATCCTTTGACCACCCAAAGAGTCCATTTTTCATTTTCATTTTTGCTAAATTTTTTTAATCTGTTGACTTGGAGGAGCTTTTATGTATTGGGGAATCAGCTCCTTGAAAGACAAGCTGCAAATATACTTTCCTAATTGTTATTACCTAGACTAATATGTAATCTTTTGTGTCATGGCTTTTGAATTTTGGCCTTTATGGCATACTTAGATCAGTTTTTTCGCTATTAGATTGTTTTTTAGTCCCCTGATTTGTTCTAGTACCCATAAATAAGAGATAAATGAAATTTTTTTAGGAGGCTACCTGATTGTCCTGGTTTATTAAATTATCTTTTACCACATATTTGAGATGTTATGGCTTCAAAATCTGCATTACAATGTGTCTGGAATCACAGGATTCGTTTTTATTATCATTCTGCAGTCACAGTACTTTAATATTGTAACTTTGTGCATTGTTTTATTACTGTTATATGAACATTTTTCCTGGGAGTCTGATAGCAGACCAAAGTAACTTGAGGAACCAACAAGATTATTGGGGAGCAGGGATGAGGTTTACTTACAGGAACTGGGTCAGATGATTCAAAGGCACCACTCAAAGGCACCAGAAAACCTGAAGTGGCTAACAGCTTCCCCATGGGCTGCACAGTGGAATCTCCTTCAATTAACATTCCTCAGCCTACATACCCCAGGGCTTCTCCCAGATGTCAAGGCCCTGAGGGCACATAGGGTGGCATCACGGGAGGGCATGTGGGTGAGAACATGGACGGGCACATGGACGGCTCTGAGGGAACATCAGTAGTCAACAGGTACAATCTCAATAATATCAGACAAAGATGGCAGTTTCCTTTCAGTTCTTTTTCTTTAAGGATTGTCTTGTTCTAATCGTTTCTCTCTTTTGACTGAGGATCAGATTGCTTGACTCAATAAATCATTTTGCCATTTGGAAAAACCCAAAGCATACTAAGTTATAGTTTAACTTAGGGAAAGTAGGTCGCATTGTGATGGGCTTTTTCCTTTCCAATAGCATGAACTTCCTTTCTGTTCTTGTTTGTACCTGCATTGTTGAGGAACATTTGACATTTCACTTTAATAATGTAATTTTATTTATATTTGTTTATTATAAAATAGCATATTCAATAATTTTTGTGTGTGTGTGCATACTTACATGGCACGGTTTTGTTTTCTGCTGACTAATTGTGTAGCTTCTGCTTCTCCTCAGTTTTCTCTGATGTTCTTGGAGGCCAGGATGTCTCAGTCCTGCACTGTTGACATTTTGGACCAGATCAGTTTCTGTTGTTGGGAAGCAGAGGAGGGAAGATTCGTCCCGTGTATTGTAATACATAGGACATATGCCAGCATCCCCAGGCTGTACCTCTAGAAGCCGGTAGGGCATATGTACTTCATACCCATAGGTGACAATCAAATCTTGCCACATTGATGCTGTGCATGTAGTGAAGGTGCGGTAAGGGGTGGAGGCCAGTTGCTTCTAATGGAGAACAATTTTTTTAGTCCATAATCTTGGAATCGGCTCATTATTTTCACCTACTTCCAGCAGTTTGCTCTAGAAACACAATCATAAGAGTTGTGTATTGGTGAGGCGGCTCCTCAGATAAAAGCATTGAATTTAATCCCCGGAGTCAACCTCCAAAAGTTGTCTTTTGACCTCCACATGTAAGCCATGGTATGTTCTCTCTCTCTCTCTCTCACACACACACACACATGCACACACATAATATAAATAAACAAATATAAAATGAAAAAGTAGGCAAGGAAATAGAGAAAAGGGGACTCTTATTCGCTGCTGGTACAGCCTCTCTGGAGAACAGCGTGGCGCTTCTTCAGAAAGTTTAAAACGGAACTGCCATATCCCAGCTATGCCACTCTAGGAATATCCCCAAAAGTCTCTACATTTTATTACAAAGAATTTTGTTCATTTATGTTCATTGCAACCCTATTTAGAATAGTGAGAAAGTGGAATCAGCCATCATGCCAATCAACAGAGGAATGGATAATGAAAATATGGTACATACACACAATATGATATTATCAGCCATCAGAAAGGATAGGGTTGTAGAATTTTCTGGTAAATGGATGGAACTGGAAAATTTAATATTGAGTGAGATATTTCAGACATAGAAAGAAAAGCATAACATGTTCTCTCTTATATGCAGATGCTAGCATGGATATCCTTGTCAATGTATTTGGCTCAGAATTACTGTAAGAGCCAGAAAATTCAAAAGGGACCAATGAGTGGGAAGGTGGGAAGGAGTGATTAGGGTGGAACCTTTTAAAGGAGGAGATTTAGGATACCACAGCAAGTAGGGTGAGGGAGGAAATTAGGAAAAATACCTATGGGGGCATAAGGGGATGGGATGTAGGAGGGACAGAAGGATTTATAGAAAGACCTTAAAATTGTGGGAGGTGACCCCATAGGAATCTCCTATGCTAGTAAAAAACAACATGTCTTTTAAAGGAAGGAACAAGAATCAGCAGTCCCTATGCAGAGGAGCATAGAGCAAGGGAAACAGAGCAAAACAAAACAAAACAAAACAAAAAAAAGCCCTGTACTGATCCACTTAGAACCCAGTGACAATTAGAAATATACTACAAGTAACAGGAATGTGACAATTCCTGATAAAATGTTGGTCAGAGAGGTCTCAAAGGTCCCCAAACATTATAGACTTTTGCCATTGTTCTTGGTTACTCTCCAAAAAACTGTCAGTATGACCCTATTTCTGAAGACACAACATGTATGGGTAACAGAACATAGGCAAAATACATCAACTAGAACTGGTCTGAGAACTTCCTCCTTTCTGTATAACTTACACAGTACCAAGGAATACTATGAAAGTTACTGGAGCAGAGAAATAATCACAGATCTTCAAGTTGCAATAAAAATCACCATGCCAACAGGTGACTTCCAGTTAAATAGTGGCATGAGTATCAAGGAGACAACCAATAGTTTTCTGGTTGAATTCAAGACCCACTTGTCAGAATAGAACACATTCCTGTTACTGTTAACTAAAATAAGAACCTAAAAAGGGAAGGAGATAGATCAATAGGGGAAAACAGCCTATGAACCTATAGGTAGGAAGACATTATTACACCAAACTGCTCTGTATAAATAGCTGCTATTATACCCACAGATTTGAAGAACACTTGGCACTCAGCCTAGAAGTCTTCTTCTACGACAGAGGTAGAGGATCTCAACACCATGATAGGATGCAGCCTAGGGCAGTAGAAGAGCAGCAAAGCAGACAACGATGGCCAGCTATAATGTAGAGTACCGGCAACCTGCCACGGCTTACCCAGAATCAAACCAATTTAATCTCTCCCCATTCTGAGGTTTCAGGAACCTTGAGAAACAGGGGGTGATGAGATTGTAAAAGCCTAAAGTTACCCTGGAGTTGAATTCTGGAGTATAAGAAAGGGTACATGTAACTTGCATTGGACAAGACATTCCATTCAAGGCAGGACTGCTGCATCCAGGAGCTCACTGCTTTGAGACTTGCCCTTACCAAACCTGCATAACGACTGACATACCAACATGTCCCCTTAGACAATCAAGGAACCTAAGAGAGATAAGAACATACAGTGGAAACCTTGGGGACTAAAGTTGGATAAGTGAAGGGAAATACTCCTATCAGTAGGATGGCCTGAAGAGGGGTAATTTGGTATGCCTCAGAGGCCTGAATCCCTGTAAGAATAGACAAGTCAGAGGGAACTCTGGGGTCCATAGAAGAAGACAGGCAGAAAGATGGGAGGGAAGAGGATCGATTGATCAAGAGAAGGGAGGGAGAAGGAAGAGAGGGGGGATTGAGGGAAGCAGGGAAAAGTACTCAATAAGCTTGTAAAACTAGAAAAATAATGAAAAAGAAAATATTTTTATAAAAAAAATAAAAAGTAGTAGCATGAAATTAGTCTCTCACAACAAGGTATCCTTTCTGGTCATTCCCTTTTCTTTTTTTGTTGTTCTTTATAATTTCATCTCCTTTGACTGCGTTCTTCATTAATATTGTCTAGGATTGTTTGTGTCCTGTGTATGAATTTTATATAAATGCAAAGATACTATACCCATTCCTCTGTGAAGTTTATCAGATTTCTCTACATACCATGATACAGTAATCCATTGTATGAATAAAGAAAATTCATTTACTAATGATGGAATAATAGGTTGCTCTCATTTTTGAGTGCCTTTGAACTATGTGGCTATGAGGCATCTACATTGCCATGAGCGATGTACCGTGGACAAGTGCAGGAGTTTGTGGAGCTTCTTTACCCTGAAGTTGAATTCTGAGGTATAATAAAGGGTGCATGTAACTTCGTGTATAAAATTCTCAAAGGGGATTGCTTTAGTATGTGCTCCTGTCAATAGGGTGTGAAAATTCCCATGGCATTGCATGCTGGCCATGCCCTAAATCTTCAGTCCTACTCATATCTGTGAGCCTTGTGAGTTTGGTAGAATTTCATCATGGTTGTAGCTTTCATTTCCCTAAGAGAATCTTAGGGAAGACACTGCTTGGTCTATGGAGTATTATTATCTTTTTGTTGCCTATCTCAATGGTTCATTGTTATCTTTCCACTGCCAATCATATTAACTGCCCACAATTGGCACTGAAGAAATAAAGGTGGAATGAATTAATTTATGGATGGCTTTTTCTGACTTTTGCTTAAGGTAAGTATGGTATTTTCCTCTAGTCTTCCTTTAGATTTAAAGAACTCTTTGCCTTGCTCAAAATCTAAATGGAAGTTTCACCACTTGCCTGGAAATGAAGAAGTGCTGTTGGATTTCTCTTGCTGTAAAAAGTAGTTCAGTGTTGAACTATTGTTGAGAAAAGACTTCATTCTTCCTTATTAATCTTTCCACACACATAAGTTATTCATAGTATTAGGTTTATTGGCGAACTAAGATAAGGACTGCTTAAGGCAAAAGTGACCTGATTTCATTGAACTAAGCCAAGCATTTATCTCAGTAACCGAATTAAAGGAATGGAATAGTCCAACTTATATGTATGTGTGAGTCTACTGAAGTTAGTCCCCAGTGAACTGCACACTCCATTATCTGAATCACTCAGCAATCTCAAAAAAGTAGACTCTCTTAGTCCAGTGTTATTTTCCAATAACCTCTTTTTGGATTTTATGTAAGCAGCACACAGTTGAGAGTAACACAGTGCCTTTGCTTTGGAGCGCCTCCATGTGGCTTCTAAAGGTGAAAATCAAAGGTGCCTTGGTTCAGGGACAATGTTTCTGCTTCTAGTGGAAAGATGTATTTTTAAGTTCTGAAAGCAGTCTCTATGCAGAGGTCAACTATTAAACAGGAAAAGGAAAAAAAATCTAAAAATTCAGAACCCACCTTAGATATCTTCCATTTTGGACTGAAGAGAGCTTTTATAGCCCATGTATATTCACTTGGTGCCTATTTCCTCCTTTTTAAACTTTATTTTATTTTGTTTTAAGAGAAGCAAGATTTGACATGCTTTAACACCCCCTTAGAGATGGTTCAGCCATTACATAGCCCATAAAAAGCAATATTTGGATGATTTAAGGGGAAATGAATCAGAAATTTAAAGGTTCCTTATATAACACAATTCCTCCACCCCCGCTGCCCAAGGAAATAGAAATGGTCCCTTGGGTGAAATACATCTTGGGGTTTATTGAAATAAGAAATACTATTTGTGTACATGGAGATAGTAATACCTATTTTAAAATATTTTTATTAAAAACATTTAGATATCCAACCTCACATTTTTTTGTGGACTAATACAGTTTTTCTAATCCCTGTAGAAGGGATCATCTTCTTATATCATACCTCATCAATTAAATTCTACATTTCAGACCAGAGTGGAAATACAACATCAGTTCCCCCATGGGGATATTTTCATGGGAGTTTTCTCAAGAGCTATTTAGACTTCTCAGCTACTCAACCAAAGGGTTGACGATAGTATAGTTCAGTGTTCCTTAAATTGCTTAGTGATATATATTTGGCGTCCTCCATATAAATCTAACACTTTTTTTTTACTGTATTTAGCAATATGTTCATATAGACCTTGGACTAGTATTATTTATGCTTTTCAAAGTGTGCTCATAAATGGCCTCAGCTTCCATTGATGTGAAAGAAGTGGGAGTTTACGAACTTGTTTTTCTCTCCTTTGTCTGCAGTTATCTCCTTAATTAGCACAAGTAAATTCTATCAATTTTCCAGGTCCTGTATCTCTTTTGTCATGAATGAGATTGACAAATCCTCTCTAGGATCCTTACTACTGCTGATGGACAGGCAACACAGCTATGCTGCAATCACTTATTGAATAATTACGCTTATCTTTATGGATGAGCTTGCTTCATAGCAGATATTGGAATATCTCAATTTAAAATTCCTCCAGGATATTACGTGGTCTAGCTTTTTTTATTCCTTTAGTGTTTTGTACATGAATATGCTAAATTTATGATATTTTCACTCTTCCTCCTATTTGTGTGTCTTTTTGCTTGTGTGGTCCACTGAGTTTCACCTGGTTTGCTTTTGATGGCATGGGCCTGAGTATTTGCTGGAGCATTAAATCATATATCAGTGGGTATAACACTGAGAAAAGCATCTTTCTCCTCTCCCCCCTCACATCCATATTAACCCTTATCAGTCTCTTAAGATGGTGTGAGGCTTGTTGAGATCTTTTGCTCTTCCATGGTGAAACGTTGATAGGACAAATCTCACGCTGGTTTTGTGGAAATAATTTTGTAGAAATATGCACAGATGTCTGTCTGCACCCTTGCCCTCTCTTCAGGCTCTTACAATTTTACTCCTTCTTCCATGATAGTCTCTGAACTTCGGGGAAGAGAATGACTTAGATGTTCTGTTTAGGAGCACATTACTCTAGTTTTTAAAGCTCAATATTAATGATATTCATAAAAATGGCTGTAAGCACAACATTGTGGAAAAAAACTATATTCCTACTTAAAAGTCTTGGACTTGTGTCTTACCTACTCTTTATAAACAGAAAAAGTTTTATGTATTACCTAAAGTCTCAATTTCTACATCTTTAAGATGGGGATAAAGATAATACTATCGTACACAATACTATACATATAGTAGGGTACATATAGTAGAATCTGGGATGGCTAGTTTAGGCAGAAATAAAATATTAAGCAAGTCATAACACTCTCTTGGAGCTCAAGAGTTTAGAAATGAGGCCAGTAATAACTCCACCGTAAGATCTGCTCCAGTGAAAACACCTTTGCTGCCAACAGCTCTACTTCTAGCCAAGACACTGGCACTTGTAACGATAATGCTTGTTTGTGGAAGCCCAGGACTCAGCTGCTGAGCCTCCATGGCCATGTTCAACTGCGGATGCTATGCACACTACCTCTGGTAGCATTACTTTCGCAGCTGAGGAGTCTGATTGATTCGTCCAAGCGGCAAACCATACTTTGCAGTTATAATGAATAACAAAGGAGCCTGCGATTGTGAGCTTGGAGGGTTACAAAGTGGACAACTCTCGAAGTTCAGGAAAAAAGTTCAGAAGATATTAACCTGAAACTACCCCATCCAAATAAGAATCAATCAATCCCTAGGTAAGAACCCTTGTGCCTGATGAATAGCAGTAGTACACTTTAAAGTTTGTTTACTATTCAAAGAAAAACAGGGCAGATGAAACTTATAAATGGAAATATTGGGGTTGGAGTGATGTCTCAGGGATTAAGACTCTGCCTCACAAACAGAAGGTCCGAGTTTGGTCCAACATAAACATGCCAGGCGGAAACTGCGGCAGCCTGCACTTCTGGCCCTAGTGGCTAAGACTGGGAAATCCCAGAGCGAAGCAAGAAGAAGGTAAAAGCTAAATCACCCTTAGTCCCCCACAGGGACACACAGTGCCCTCTGATACACACACACACACACACACACACACAGTAAATAAATAAATAATTAATTAAACATGAAAATATCCAGGAAATCTAGGTAAACATGCTTTAAAATTTTTAATATATATATTTTATATTTGAGTGAAGTTTATTCATTATGAAAGATGACAAACATAAAGCACAAAACACTGTTGGCCGACAACTATTCTGTTTCACCATCATTTAACCAACCAATGAAGTTATAATTATATGTTCATTATACAAATACACCCAATCATATAGTGTGTACACATATAAGAATCATATTTTTGTCTCATTAAAAAGTTTAAGTCGTGTGAACAGAAAAGTCAAACCCCTGGCTACAGTGTCTGTATTTCAACATTTTGCTTGTTTTTAAGAGTTAAGAAGTTGACCTGTGGTTTCTAGAGCAGGGAAGTCTTTGCCTTTTGAGTCAAGTACAACTTCTATATAGTGGTCTGACTGTGAATTACCTTCAGTTAATTTTAGTTCTGGAGATTGGTATGGATGACCAGTATGGAGTGTTTTTGATGGAATATAAATAAAGCTGATAATATTCACCGGAAAAAAAGTTTAAGTCGTATTTATGGGAATCTTTCCATGCTAATGGTATTAATCCACATCAGCATCTTCAAAAGTTGTATATTGTACTGATATTTGGATAGGTAATTTCTTCACTCACCACCTGTCTATCAGTAGTTCCCAAAACTGCTACTTTTGTCAACATAGTTATAGTAAATATTTCAATAGGCAGATATAAACATTAAACAATTCCTTATGCTGAATTTATAGAAATAGGATTGCCTTTTTAAAGTACATGCAGTTGAAGGGACTTTTTGATACATACAGTCAAATGGGTCTTAGAAAATGAAGTCACAATTTGGGTCAATGAAATGGTTCAGTGGGTAAAGGTGTCTGTGTGCAAACCTGATGACCTGAGTCTAATACCCAGAGCCCATTTATTTGGAGGATAGAAGCAATTTGGAAAAGTTGCCCTTTGACCACCACAGGTTATTCATGGAAATATGCATGCTCCCTCACTCTCTCTCTCTCATTCAAATAAATAAAACTATTTCAAAAATAAAATTCATCACAACTCATATTTCCACATCAACAGTTGAGTGTATATTCTCCCACATTGTCATCCAATTTGGCATTTCTAACACTTTAAAAAAATCAGGACATTTTATTAATTGAAAAATGTCTCATTAACATTTAATGTGCACTTTTATAGTTACCACTTCTATGTTACTACTTATGCTATCATATATGTATATATATATGTATATATTCACTTTGCACCTGCATTTCTTTACTTATGAAATGTGTGTCAATTGTATACTGGTGGACTGATGTTTTACATTTTATGAAGAGACATTAAATATTTGTCTTCTGCATGTCCTCTGAATACTTTCTGTTTTACTGAGATTAAAATAGACATATAGTACAGTACATAAATATTACATTTGCAACTTGATATGTACATATCACATAACCACCATTTGGATCTGGAGAAGCAGCAGTTCCAGCAAGGAGGAATGCCCTCCAGTGCTTTTCCCATCCATGCTGCTCTTTGGTGGCAGCCAGTCTCCTGACAAAATACATTGGTGTTGTGGTCAGTGAATGTCATACATGGACTTACATATGGGATTGCATCTCTGGCTTCCACTCACAACATGCCTCAGACAGTCATCCATATTGGTGTAGGGAAAGTAGTGCACCCTGAGCTACCATGAAATATAGAATGTACTACCACATATGGTTCAATTCAATTTGATAGAACTGAGTTAATTTTATAGAATTAATTCTATAAAAAGAATTGAGTTAATACGTTAAGACAGATATTAGAACCATGTTTGACCTGAGGTGAATGGTGATATTTTACAAATATTATCTATTACTAGTTGTCTGGTAGATTAAATTTCTGATTTCTTATTTAGAATTGTATCAGTTCATGAATGAGTTTGTCCATGGTTTAACATCTGTGCATCTGTACTAGATTTGTTTTGATACTGAGTTTTTTTAGTGAGTGATACTTTCACTACCTGGATGACCATTTTCAAAATTTTAGTATTATGCTCACATGCACCCAAGAATCCTGTCAGATGTCTTCTGGATACATCCTGGATCTGATGACTTCTCTTTACCACCTTCTTTTTTCTTGCCTTTGTCTCTATCTTTCCTGGCTTGTCCACTGTAATAAGTGGTCTCCCCAGCCTCCTTTTTTTTTTATTAAAAAACCCCTTAATTCCTTACCCAAACCCAACATGCCTTCCAGCTATACCCTCAGCTCTAGCTTATACTAAGGTATGATACTTCTCACTTTCACTTTGTTCATATCTCCTTCCCAGAAACTAACTAACCACTTCTTCCTAGCCTGGTGAATTCCTCTCCTTCTTTCCCACTGAAGTCTTTCCTGAAGTGGCAATACCTGGAAGTTCTCCCATCTATCTTCAATCTCATGTTTTTCTTTCTTGGTATGAAAAATTATGACTAATGCATGTGTTTAATATCTGCCCCTTCACTTGGTGAGGTGATATTCTATTTCTTTATCTAGCATGAGGCCATCCATTTCAATTGCTCATATTTATTAAATTTCTGATTTCTGAGCGAATGGCTCCAAGTCTCATAGTTTACACAGACACATAGACAAAAGTAATGAGAGGAAAAGCCAAGACAAGGGTATACAAACAGATGCAAGGGGAACAGAAAAGTAAGAAACAAACCATCCCCATCAACAAGTTACAGTGGGAGTAGCTTATGAGTGTCATTTCTTTCATGCTTGATATGTGGGTGTTCTATGTTACTGTTTAACACACAGGGAAGGAGAGAGCTCCTTATCAGATATTAGGTACCCATGCCTCAAGGAATTAAAAGAGACAAAGCTGTGTAAGTCTTCAGTTTGCATGCAGAGCGCGCAACGGTCGTTCTGTAGGGGTAGACCGCCTCTGTACCCACAAACCTTGTTTATTTTCTCCTCCAGCAGAGGGGGTAGCATAGGTCATTTGGAATGGTGCATCATGATGAATATTTATTGACCCAAAATGTCATGCTGACAGACACGTGGACAGGCAGACAAAGAGTCCTATTACTCAGAACTCTCTTCTCTGCTCCCATGGTTCTGACAGGTTGACATTTCCCTGCATGGGTCCTGACTTCTCCAGCTGCTCCTGGGGCACTACTGTCTGACTGGATTTTCCTAGACGCTGCCCCACATGTATTTTGGAGGGCTGTACTGCTGCCCAGACCTTGGCTTTACCAAATAGTCTCAAGGCATCCATTTCCAGTTCCCCAGCCAACATATACGCTAGCCAGTCTTGATTTCAGTCTTCATTAGCTTTACTATCTCTATCACAAGGGTTATAGGTGGATAAATTTAAAGAGAGAAGCTTTAAGTAGTTCTAACACTTGTCTTTGTAGTAAAAAACATGAGTTCTGCTTTTGCTATGATAAGTAGGCATGTGATTAAAAAAAATGTGACCTCTTTTATATCTCCAATACTGTGTCCATTGTGATTTTTCTTTTCTGTCTCTCCCATAAGATGGCAAAATAGCTCACTGGGTAAGGCACATACTTGCAGACCTGGCAACCTGAGTTCTGTCTCCAGAAGCCCACATAGGGGAAGAATGCCCTCTGACCTCCACTTGTGTACCATGGTATGCATGTGTACTACTCTAAAATAATGATACTTTTAAGACTATTTTAGGGAGCCTGCACAAGCAAGAGGAGCAGAAATTTGGATCTCCATATTTCACATAAAATTCCTGGTGGTCGTGACTGCTAGTCTATAATTCCAAGTTTGGAAGGGGGAGACTGGGACTCCTCAGAGTAAACTGGTTAACTGTCTAGCCCTATCAGTGAGCTCTGGATTTGATTAGGGAAATAAAAAAATAAGATAAAAGATTGATTGCGAATGATTCTTGATATCAACCTCAGGCCTCCACATATATGCACATATAAGAACATGAATGCACATTCATGAACCCCAACACCTGCACATTATAAACATTTTGAAACATTTATGTATAGTGAAATGCTGTGTAAATTCAGAAGAACCAGTAAAAGCATGTATGCAGGTGGAGTCTTCAGGCTCACAGTGGTGCAAGTCTTATCCAAGATCTCCAGTTCTGCATCCAGGATTTCATTGCCTGAGTTCCTAGTGCCTGGTTTTAGTTACTTTGTATCCCTAAGTGTACCTTCTTAAACTCTGTTTTAGTTTCTCAGCTCCTCCCTGCCAGTTCATTTTTTAAACACCTTCAAGTTTTAGGGTTTCCCTTTGCTTCCTTTTTTTCCATATAGCTCTTCTTCCTCCCTTTTGAAGGGATTGGACCACTTACCTGAAGACTATAAACTGAATTTTGCCGATTACTTCCCCATAGCAAATTTTACCCCGTTCCTTTAGCCTCCCTGTTTCTGTTGGCTCTAAGTCATATGCTCTTCCCATGGAGGGCTATATTCCTTAGTGTCTCTTTTTTGTGTTGTTCTGAGTAGCGATACTTCAATTTTACCATTCTTTCTTCATGAAGTTGATAAAATACTCCCATTAAGTACCATGTGTTTTTGTTCTTTCCTACAATGGTACAATTTAAATACAAGTGGTACAATTTAAATAAAAAACAGGACAAAAGCTTGATTTCTAAAATCTCATTTGCTAGTTTTCCCAAAGGCAGTTGGTTCTCTGATAAATTCTAAAGATTCTTTTTTGGTGAGAGTATGGTGAAATTTTTATTTGCTGCAACAGGACATTTATCATGTAATCTACTTTCTTAACAATGCCAAGTGCCAAGTACATTATTATACACTATAGGCTAAAGATTGTGATGCACATCTCTAGAGGTTATTTATTTTCCTAACTGAAAGTCCATACTGTTGATTAGCAACAATTGCCATATCCTCTGGCAGCCACCATCCATCTTCCTTCTTCCTTGCTTCTGTGAATCTATTTTAGATACCTCACATGGGTGGCTGTTCAAGGCATCTTCCTCTGGGAACAAGACTTTGCCTCAGTACAAGTTAAAGAGGATATTGTGTAACGAAACGAAACATCTTATCCTTGAGGAAACCTCAGCAGGTAAGCAGTTTGTTAGGTTCAGGAAGTTCCTGAAGCTAACAAGCTTTACATGTGCATGGGCTTTCATACAGGGTTAGGTAGGAGAGGAAGCAGTAACAACTGTTGAGGGAGGAGACTCCCCTGCCAGTCAAGTGGTGAAAGGGAGACTGCGGAGAAGCCAGTCAATCTGACAGAGACCCATGAGCAGTCAAGAAGACAGAAGGAGACATCAAACAGTTCAGAAGTCTGGAGGAGACTCTCCTAGCAGAGAGCTTCAGGGTTTCCTTGAGTGGGCCTTCTTGATGCCTGCTTGAGAGGGTTTTCTGATGATCTAGCTGCCTGTGAATTGTCCCTGCTTTTATAAGTAGCCCTCACTCATGCTCCTGGGAATAATCTCAGGAATAGAATACCTGGGTTATATGGTATTTGAATTTTTAACTTTCTTAGGATTTCCACCAGCGATGTATGAGGGTTCCCTTCTCCCCACATCCACGCCAGCATTTGTTGCCGTTTATGTTTTGAATCTCAGCCATTCTGACTGGAGTGAAAAGATATGTTGGCGTGGTTTTAATTTGTATTTCCCTAATGGCTAGGGGACATAGAACATTTTAAAAGATGTTTGCTAGACATTTGAATTTCATCTTGTGAAAAGTTTCTTTTCAATTCTATAGCTTATTTTTAAATGGGTTTGTTTACTTCCTTGATATTTAATTTTTCCAATTCTTTGTGTACTCTGGATATTAGTCCTTTATCACATGTGTGGATTAGTGAAGAGACTCTGCCATTACCTGAGTTTGCTCAATTAGCAGTTTCTTTTGCTACACAAAACCTTTTTAATTTCATATAGTACCACTTTTTTATTGTTGGACTTATTCTCTGTGTCTTTGGGGTCCTATTAAAGAACTGCTGGTTGAGGCAAATCAGTTTAAGGGTCTTTCCTATTTTTTCTTTTAGTTTTATACTCTCTGGTCTAATATTGAGATATTTTGTCCATTTATAGTTGATTTTCATGCAGGGAGACAAGTAAGGGCCCAGTTTCATTCTTTTGCATGTAGAAACCCAATTTTACCTGCAGCATTTGCTGAAGATGCTGTCCTTTTTCCAATGTTTTTCTTTTTGATACTTACGTACATTTTTGATCTACAGGCATGGGTATATTTTTGATCTGCAGCATATGTGCCCATATTTGGGTTTTCTGAGTATATTCTTGGAGGAGATATGGAGACCTCAGGCTCTTCCTCTTCCTCTGCGTTTTACATTCTTACCATGAGGTAAGCAGTTTCGTTCTGCCATGATGTATAAGATTATAACAGGCCCCAAACCACAGGACTATTGATCATCAACTTAATTCTCTAAAACTATGAATCAGAATTTTCCTATTTGTGAACCCATCATGGTGAATATTTGTTAGTATAATGGAAAGTCAACCAAAATATTATGTGTATTTCTTTATATATTCACTGGATGATGGAAATTCATGCCATTTCTACAAAACACCTATAGTGAATAGAGTTGTCATGAACATGAGAGTGATAAATTTCTTCAGGATCCTGGTTTCATTCTTTTTGGAACTATCTAGCAGTGGTATTATTGGATAATGTGGTAGTCGGCTTATTTTCTCAAGGGATCTCTATGTTGTTTTCCACAGCTGTTACATCAATTTGATTTCTGCCAACAGGTGGAGAAAGGAAATCTCATACACCATTGGTGGTAATCATTTGGCTTTTCAGAAGAACTCCTGGTAGTTTAGTGACTGCTCATGTAATACACTTTGACATGTCTTCCTCTCATGCATTACAGGGGAGAGGAGACTCTGGGAGAGACAAATGGCAGTCCCTGAATTGGGGGAGGTCTGTCAGTTTCATGGCAATATTTTACTTTCCAGTAAGTACTAAGATTCCCTTAGTTCCACAATAATACCTCACTTCTCAGTACCAATTTTTGTTGTTCTTATGCATGCTGTCAATACATTCATGACAAAAATGGCTTATGTGAACAATGTTTTATTTTGGCTCATGATTGTCTGATCAAAGTTTTTAGTCCAGCTTAGTAGGAAAGTCTACACCAGAGGGACCTGGTCACACCGTATCCATTACTAAGAGAGGGACGATCCTATTTTGCTGGATCAGCATGTCTGTTCAAGTATTCTGAAGACTGCCGACTTGCTTAACCGGCTTCCTTATTGTCCGCGTGCACAGGGACTAGTCCCAATCACCACGGGCTGGGATTTCCCCATCAATTTAGCAATCTCCTGCAGGCTGGCTGAGGTCTTAACTCAACTACTAACGCTTCACAACTGTGTCCACAACTCCAGCCTTCAACTGTCAATCTGACATCCATGTCTAACTGTAACAGGTGGCTAGCGAGGTTGGAATCCATGCACAATCCTAAGAAATCTCAGGGGTCTCAGAGCTGACTTTTAGCTTCAGCCCAATACCTTTGTGTCTAAAGAGAAAGATGCCGGCTATGCTACCTTCTAGTGTACGTATAGAAAGAGGCCTATCTGAAGACCCTGCCTTCCTGCTCAGCATCTGATCCCTGCTTGAGATGCGGCAGTTCCTTTCTGTCATGCGCACTCCTGTATTCTGCCTCCTTCTACGCACTTACAGGGAATGTCCACAAAGAGCTGCCCCTCCACACACCTCCAGTCACTAGTTGGGGTCTCTCTTCTTTTTCTCCTTTTAATCATAGCTAGAAGTGGCAGTTCTGGGCAAAGGGGAGAGCTGGGAGATGAAGGCTAAAGAGAAGAGTGGTCTAGCTAGTTTTCAGGATGAGGTTCAGACTTTCCGCAGGTTCCAAATAGTTCTTTGAATGATTTCAAATTCCTATATTTAACATTATCACTGGCATGTAACTCACATATCATGTAATTTACACTTTCAAAGTGTACAGTCTTGTGATTTTTCGATGTATTTGAAAGTTAGTACAGCTATTTTGAGTAATCAAGGACATTTTCGCTATTCCTGAAAGAAACCTCGATCCATTAGTTATTACTTCACACTCTTCTCTTCCCAACTCTGGGAAACACCAATTCATCTTCACCTGTATATCTTCTTCTGTTTTGGACTTTTTATTTACATAGACTTATATAATGATTTTTGTATCTGGATATTCATATTTATCAGGATGTTTTCAAGGAAATATCCACATCTACTTCCCTCTTCCCCAGTGTAGCAGTTTGCTTGGATTGTTGTTGATAAAATCACCATCAGATGGCTTAAGGAGACAAGGGATTTATTCTCTTACGATTCCTGGCTACAGTTGTTTGTCCAGCTTGGCAGGCAAACTTGTACCATCTCCAAAGGGCTGAGGGAACTAATTGGCCATGCCATATCTGTAATAGCTGAGAGAGGGACAATCCTTGCCAGACCAGCATGTCTAACCAAGTGTACACAAGGATGTCTCCTTTCTCAACTGGTTCCCTCCTTTTTACTCACCTGACCAGGGACTATTCCCACCCACCATGGACTAGGTCTTCCCCATCCACTAAACAATCTCCTGCAGGTTTGCTTTGGGCTTCTAATTCTCTATGAATGTTCCCAGAGCTCAAACCCTCAACCATCAGGTTGACACCTGTACCTAACTATGACACCCAGCATGTTCATCTATATTGTACCAAATATCAGTGCTTCTTTCTTTATTAAGGCTGGATTCTATTCCATTTTATTTAGATATTATATTTTATTTATATATGAATTTTATTTATCTACTCATAAGCTTATGTACATTAGAGTGGTTTCGTGATTAGGATGATGTTTTAAATTTCCTTGTGTGTAATCTCAGTAGAATTGCTGAGTCATAGAACTCTGTGCTTCGCTTTTGAAGAACCTCTGAGTTGCTTTCCAGAGAAGCTACACCATTGTAAATTTCAGTGTCTATGTGTTCCAGATTGTTCATGTCCTCACCATTACCTATTATCTCCCAGACTTTTTATTTTAGCTATCTTAGTGATTGAGAAATAGTATCACATAGTGATTTGATTTACTCATTCTATTTCATTAATATTTTAGTCAGTATACACATTAATAGGTTTCATTGTATGGTTTTAATTTGCATTACCCTCATGACTAATAATGCTGGATATTGTTCCTGTGCTTGTTGACTATTTATGAATTTTTTGGGTGGAGAGAATTATTTTTGAGTATGTGTCTATCTACAATGTCGGAATTTATTGAATAACAATGCATTTATAAGGTATGCTGGTTTTAATGGCAGCAATTAGCCAGATAGTCCCATTTCCTCAGTAGCCTTCCATTGGTCTAGGTGAACAGAGGTTCTTTCATTCCAGTCTTTATGTTTAAATCTTTGAATTTATATGAATTTATGTTTTTATTCCCTACTGCCTGCTCCCTCCACCTCTGCATCTCACCCGACCCCACTTATTCTCCTTTCCAACTAGTGTGCTTCCTGTTCCCACATCCCCATGCACGTGTGATCCACTGGGACCCATTTTAGATGCCAAGTGCCTGAGAACTTGAGTGGGCAAACTGTTAAGTAAAGAAGCTTCCAAAATGTAGGGGAGATGTCTGTATTAATGTCATCTGTATTCTTGACTAGACTTGCTCTTCATTGCCAGTTCTGTCTAGGTTTCTTTGCTATCCTTTCCTCTTCCCTTAGATAATCAGGGGAGAAAGTCTCAGGGCATTGTGCATATCTGTCCTTGTGCTTAGTTTTGCATAAGGAGACTTCTCAGCTGCAACAGCAGCAGTGGACTCAGGGTGGGAATAAGGGTAGGCAAGGGTGAGGGTGTTCTTATTTCTCTAATTTAAATAAACCATCATAAAAACAAGCAAAACAGTCAACTAGTGAGTAACTATCTCTGTCTTTGGGTCATGTTTCTGAATAGTTCCTCCTCTGCTGACTATGAAATGGGAAAAAGAACTTGAATGTTCTTTTGTATTGAATGTAGCAAATCACTACATGTACTTCATAAAAAGGTAGGGAAGCATTTATGGGTAGACCTGGTTCCAGGCATCTTTCCTGGTGTCCACTTTCCTTCTTCTCCAACAGTTCTTTCTGCTCTGACACTGCAAGGCTTCTGATTGGCTCACAAGGGAAAAATTAACTCTTTAGCCTTGTGTCTAGGGGACAATATCATCCCAAGGCCAATGCATGTTGTGTAAAAAGGTCAAATGCTATTTCCATGCATGGGATCTTGCTGGCTGCTGGGGCAAGGGCGTAGGAATAAAAGCTTCATTTTCTCCCATTTCTCCCACAAACATTCAAAGCACTTGCTCTCTACCAGAACCTATGCTTCCCTGAAGAAAACCAACTTGGGAACCATAACTTTGAATTGAAGTTATTGATTAATGCATATGAATGGTCCCTACATGTAGCAGAGCCCCTCAAAAGAGGCAGGCGGCGTGCTGAATAACGTTCCATGGAGGGACAGAGTCAGGAGAGAGAAGCCCATCATATATAGTCCATATATAGTTCAAGGAGGAAGGACTATCAGTGCCATCGCATGCAGGTAGAAACCATGTTTTAAGCTATTTAATATGATCCTGAACTCCTCGTTCATTTAAAGAATGTATTCGTAGTTTTGGGGTGCTTTATGTATGAATTTGAATCATTTTTACTCCTTAGTACCCAATTTCAATCCCCTATTTTCTCCCACTAAAAACTTTCTTCTTCCCTGTCTGTCTCCTCCCTTTGTGTGTGTGGTTTACCAAGTCCTGTCTGGGTTACTGTTAATGATATGTGTTGGAGTGTCTGCAGGAGGAAGAACACTATACTAGAGGGCATACATTGGAGAGAGTAGTTCTTCTTCTGCCATCCAGTGTTAACCTTCATTAGTCTGAGGGAGTGTGATGCCTTTTGAAACCTTTCCTCTTTCACGGTGTAGTGTTGGTTAAGTCAAATCTTGTGCAGGCCACATGGAAGCAGACACAGCTGCAGTGGGTTCATGAATGTCCCAAAGATACTGTCTGATTATACCTCTTCCCACCTTCATGTTCTTACATTCTCACGAACTCTTTTTTGTGATGCTCTCTAAGCCCTGGATTGGGGGGCGACTTGAATGTTTTGTTCATGGCAAACAGTCCACGGTCTCTTATTCTCTACACTAGTTTTTCGGCAGTTATGATACTATTTAAAATACTTTATGCTGCAGAAGGAAGCCTCTGGATCAAGTTCTGGGAGCTCCTTTAATATATCTGTGTAATAATAAACGTTTAGATGGCAAATTGATATCAAGCCCTCATCTTTAACTCATTTCTTCTCTTATTCGTTCTGTTATTTTTATTTATGGGTACAAGCAAACTTAATCCATCAACAGCTGTGGGAAGGTTCTACTATTTTAAATATAATCTTAAATTAAGTTGCCAGCACTTTTTCAATTGTCAGTTCCTTTTCAGTTGGCGTCAATTAGTTCTCCATTGCTGGTTTCAGTTTCCTACATGATAAGCGAAGGTTTCAAATCCATCATGATTAAAGCAGCAAGGGCCTGACTTCATCCTGCCTACTTCCTTTGAAGTTCATGTACACTCTGTATTCAGATCAGCTGCTGAGGGCACAGAGAAAGATGAGCTATGAGCTGTGACAACGTGAGGGCACCAGGCCAGATGCTTCAAGGCGTTTGCCTTTCTTCTGGGAATAGAACCGCTGGAGAATTTCATCTTCCTGGAATGGGTTTAGGTATAGATGAGAAAATAAGATGATTTCTCAGGATTCTTTCAGCCACTTGTTTTGAACCACATTGTCCAAATTGGATTAGACTCTCTTTATTAAAGTGGGAAGCAGTCTTTCTAATGTTCAAGTTTGCTCAGAAATTTGATGTCTTTCAAGGTGCCCATCTCTAAGTTGGAGGGTTTTCTTGCTATATATATATATCAAGAAAAAAGCGTGAGACATTGCTAACTGTATCATATGCATTTTATTCACATTTAGGCACCCACCACTTTGTCTTGTGTACTGTTATCAAGATTGCCTTCTCTTTCTCCTTGATTCCCAATTCTTCCTAATTCTCACTCTCTTTCTCTGTCTCTGGGCTAAACCCAGCATCTTCTCTATTTCTTCTTTCATTATTTTTTCTTCTTATTCTCACTTATTTAATAAGTTTGGTCTTGACAGTTTTTTTTTAAACAGCCCACTTCTCTAAAGAAGAGTTCTTCATCTATACTGTGTAAGAATTCCTATATTTTCCTCTAATGTCAAAATTCTGTGGTTCTTTTGAGACACAAGACTTACTTAAATGTCCAGTTTTCTTTCCAGTCTCCTAAAACCTGTTGAAATTGACTGTTGTGCCTAAAAAGTCATGCGATGGCCCAGCCCCCTTTTTTCTGTAACTGGAGACCCTTTAATTCTGTATGAATAATAGAAAATCAAACATCATCTCTGGCATGCCCCTGCCTGCTACCTCCAGTGCCAGTATCTGAGAATAATGTCAGTGAGTTTCTGCAGAAGTAACTTCAGAAGGACTGTTAGAATCAGAAACTCAGAAATTGAAAGAGAAGGTAAAGAGGAGGAAGGGAAACATTTAAAAGATGATCTCTCTCTCTCTGTGTCTCTCTGTCTCTTTCTGTTATTTAACTTCCAGTGACTATGTAGTTCGAGTTACTGGCTCTACTTTCTCATGTGTTTTTATGTTCTTTCCCAGATACAATATCTAAGAGAACACTCCTTCCTCTAGAAAGGAATGATTTTTATTTTCCATATGGTGCACGCTAGCAATCCTGGCATTTGACCGCACTTATGTAAACATGGAGAGATACCTATAAATTATTGGACTTACCCCCGTTTGAGTTTCCAGCCCTGCTCTGTAATCATTACAGCTGTTCTTACTTTAGCCTCAGAAGATATTTTGGTCCATTTATATGGTTGATTAGTCATTTAAACTGTAAACTATATTTATTACATTGTTTGGAGGCGGAGAACACAACAGATACTTGCCAGAGGCACTAAGATTGTCTGCATAAGCCAACAATTCTGTAAAGTGGGGGAGGTGCCCAAACCTGAGCAGTCAGTCTGCCCAAATACTCATCTACCTTCAATTATTACACAGAATGATCGTGCAAAGTTGGGCTCGAATTCAGAGTATATGGATTGAGAAGTGGTGGGGCTAGGAGAGCTGCTAACCCACTTGTACAAATCTGGGCCTTATCCAAATGATTTAGGACTTAAGGAAGTTGGATCAGGAGTGAACCTGATGGTCCTTAAAAATAGCATTGTAGGAAACTTGGCCATAAACATTACAATGAGTTTCACCGGGTCTCCTTCAACCCAGACTAAGCTCAGCTATCTGAATATTGTCCTAAGCTGGAACTTCCTAGCCAAACCTGGTTCTTACAACTGTGCTAATCTGCAAGGGTTGCCCTGAAGCAGCTGCTGCCTCCAAAGCTGACCTCCAGTTCTTAGAACAAATTATTGTTTAAATTATATATAAATATAGAATATATAAATATTTATATAAATATATAAATTATAAATCAAATTATTGTTTAAAATGAATCATATAATTTACCCACATGACTTCTTATGCTTTGACCACATTTTCCCCAAAGAATTGTTACATTTCTTTACATTGCTTTCCTGTTATTATTATCATCATCACTTTAAGCCTCTCAACCACCAAGCCAGGGATTCTCTATAAATGTGTGAAACCAGTTAACTAAATTTAAGGCTGGGATCAGTTTCAGGCACTGGATTAGAAAGCAAGCATCTAGATTACTAGATCTGGGCTTCAGCGATGGCTCAGCAGTAAAGCACTTGCAGTGAATGCAAAAGGGCTGGAGTTCAGATCCCCGAGCCCTTCACTCCCCCCAAAAAATGTTGGGCAATTTCAACACCCCACCTATATTCCAGCCCTATAAGATAGAACCTGGCAGAGCAAGTTGGCTAGCCAGAGTAGCCTTAATGGAGCACTCTGGTTTTAATTAGAGGCTCAGCCTCAAAAGAACAAGGTGGAAGAGTGATGGAAGATGATTTCCAATACTGTCCTAGAGCATCCACACGCACATACATTAACATACACATGCACCTGCACACATGTACACCCATCCACATGCAAAACATGCATCCACATGTGCATACACTACATACACACACACTCATAAAAGTAGTAGATTGCTAGACCTGTTATCTTTCTCCAAGAATCCTTTGCATCAAGGATAATAATAAACAGAAAACATTTTTACTAGCCCTTTTATTTTCATTCTTCTGTTTAAAACTTGACATACTTTATTTATGTCAGTTCTCTGGAGATCATTTTTCATGAAACTCTAGTACTTTCCTGGCTGCCCTCCATGCTCAGACAATGCTGAGGAGGATCCCCAGCCTTGTTCTAATTTATTCAACAGATGCAGAGTTATTAGCAATATTTCTTCAGAGCTTGAGGGGGTATTTTTGGATGATAAAGTTAGTTTCCATTTATCATCATTTTATCCCCAGTGCTGGTTTCAGACTCTTTGATTTTTGTGGTATATTTGAATGTGGACCATGAGGTTGCATTGAGCATGATTCGTTTTTCCGAGCCAGAAGGATGGAGATCAGAATGGTGACTTTCGGCAACTTGTGGGAAATTTTCACTTAAGAGAAACCCCAGCATTGAATCAGATCTTTACTGTGATCTCTATAGGGCTGAAAGAGGCCATGGGAAATACTTCATAATTCCATTTCAAGGCTCTTGTTTTCTCTGCTGCAGGAAACAGGACCCAGCAAAGTTGGGAGAGTGTGGCCACAAGGCTGTGAGGTGGCAGAGCTGGAATGAGCCAGTCATGTACTCCGGACCTGAGACATAAAATCTGAGACAAAACCACATGCTTTTCACAAACAAGTCCTACTGTACCTAGGGAAGGCCAAGAGGCTTCCTGAGAGTAATCTAACGCAGCAAAGTAGCCCTCAGGGAGACCATACAGGGAAACCCAGGTTAGTCATATATGGACCACAGCATAAGGTTACACGTGAGGTAGGAAGCCTCCTCCTTCTCCCAGTCCTGTCCTGAGGGAATAAAGATGGAGCCTCTGGGATAGTGCTATGTCTATATGGAAAATCCGACTCTGGGGTCAACTTAGATGAGTAGGACCTTGGCTTCCTGTTTGCTTTCTGAAGGGAAGGTTGTGGAAAGGCTTTCCTACTAAAATACAAGACCTAGGAAGGAAGAAAAGCTCTCGGAATATGATAATCCGAGCTCTTCAGCCTGGGAAGGAGATGTCTCCTTATCAGTGGTGGCTTGGAAATGAGAGGAAAGGTGGAAGAAAGAACTCTTTGGATTTGTGTTGTGTTAGGGAGTTGGGGGATGCAGCCTTTTCGATACCAGACAGGTGGAATCCTGGAAGCCTGTCTGACCAGCATCCCCGTGGCTGCCTCCTTCCTCTGTTAGGGCCTGTGATTGCGGTGGGGGAGGATGTGAAATTGCTAAGAATAGCCACAGACTTTAGGGATTTGCTCCTTTCAAGGCATCAATGGAATAGAAACGAGATATTAGCTCTAATCAGTCACATATGTTTAGACTCTTAGCTCCTAGGAAAAGAATTTCTGATGGTGGCTCTTTATCCAGGGGAGAAAGTCACCCCTGCAAGGCAGAGGAGGCTCTACACCTGTGGACAGACTGAAGCCTTCCCTTCCTATGTGCTGTCAGTCAGTTACCTGGCTTGATCTGAGTCACTAGACTTTCTGCCAAGAAGTTCTTATGTGGTTTTGCAGCGAGCAAAGTGTGTTTACATTTACAGACCATGTGGAGGGACTGAGATTGGAGGGTGAAGGAAATGCCTTCTCCCTGCCTCATATCTCACTTTTTGTTTCATTTGAATATTTATTTATTTTACACCTTCTGTACATATATATATATGCTATGAATTAAGGAAGTCATTTTCATCCCATATTATAGTAACCCACACTCTTCTCCCACTGAAATCCTTCTAGCTGTCAACCAGTTTCCACCCTACTTTCATGTCTTTGTGTGTGTGTGTATGTGTGTGTGTGTATGTGTGTGTGTGTGTATTGGATGGGCTTAGCGAGTTTTTAAGGGTCGCCTGCATTAACATGTGCCTGGGCACTTACTGTAACACAGATGCTATATCAGTAGATATAGCATTGAAGAAAGTGGATTTCTTTCCCACAGCCACCATTAATCCTCAGTGGTCTCTCAGGGAGGTATGGTACTATGATAAAATGTTGACAAGTCCAGTGTTCTGCATAGACACAGATCATGTGTTCATGGGAGTAACAGCCCTGCCATGCCCAGAAGACACTGTTTGGAGATTCTCATCCCCTCCCTCTGGCTCTTACATTATTTCCGTTCCCCTTCTTTTGATGTTCCCTGTGCCTTGGCAGTGTGTTCGAGATGTAGATGTCCTGTTTAGTATCACTCTCTGAACTTTGGCCACTGTTTGTCTATATATTAAACATGTTCCATTACAAAATGAACCTTCTCAAAGACTCAGAGCTGTAGTAATCTATGACTATTGAGGTAAGTATTTAGATGGCAATTTGATGCCTTTGCTATATAGGAAAACAATAGTAGTTTGATATCTCCTAGAGTCTAGGACCTCCCCCATCCAGTTTCTTAGCCATTTTTACAGTAGTAGGCATGAGTTCCTTTAAATCCAATCAGAAAGTCACGTTTGCTTTTGAGCTGTGGGCTGTGCAGAAAGTTAGCCACACAGTCAGAGGCAAGGTTGGCTTTATTACACTTTTTATTTCATAAGGAATTAAATTTACTGATAAGTTTTAAGAACAGTCCAGTGACCCTCATGTGCCTTTTACATAGACTCACAATTGGTCCCAGGTGCTATTTGGACACGTAGCAGGCATGTAGGGGGCATCCTGACCACCAACATCAGAATCAGCTTGAGAACCTTGAACTCAGGCTCTCTGGCTGGTGGTGCTGTTGGACTTTGATCACTTCCCTAGTTGATACTGATCTGACACCTTACAATTACTCTTGGTAAATGCCACATAAAGTAAGGTGTTTAATAATTTGTCTTTTAATTCTGTGTTGGCACTCCACCCACTCCAATATATCATGCTTATTTTTTTCTTTAGTGCCTACATAAACCGGAAAAATCAACCGTTTTTTTTTTAAGGACAGTTTTGAACTCAGCTACTATGCATGACCTTTATTCAGATTCTACAGACCTGCAATGAAAATAAAATTTGATGTCATGGTTCTTGCCAACACTTTCATGCTTAAGTATAATTTATGGTGCACATTGAAAGTTGGTTTTATAACCTTGGACATGCACATTACAAGAAATGTCCTCTGTGAATTATTTGACCATAGGTAACGAGTATGAACACACACACACACTGTACACACACACACACATGTGCACACACACACACATGCACACACACCATGCACTGGTAGAATTTTTATGTCAATGTTTCTTTTATTAATTAATTAATTAATTAATTAATTAATTTTTCCACTCATACAAATGTGGTACGTACCCCTGTTCCCTCCATCCCTCCACCCCATCCTGGACCTCCCTGCTCCCTCCCCCCTTTTGTCCTTCCTTTCTCCCCTCCCTCCTTTTCTCCCAGTGCCCCCTCCCTCCATCTCTGAAGCATCCTTTAATGTGTATATCAAACTTTCCTCTGGATCTCCCTCTCTGATGAGGTGTAAGGACTCAGTGGCATTTCCTAGAACTCTCTCTTGTGTTCCCCTTAAAGATAGGAACACTATTGTGACTGTTAATCCCTTGCTTCTAAGGATCCTAGTGCCTTTAGTCCATGCTAGATTTTGAGGGGTCAGTGATATGTTGGTCATTGTGCAGATCATGCAGAGTCCTATTATAATTGCTTCGGTCCTAACTTGTGTGAAGTATCTTGCATATCATGACTCCTCCCATCCTTGTGCTCTTACAATCTTACCGCCCCCTCTTCTGCAAATTTCCCTGAGCTTCAGGATGGGGAGAGATTAGGCAGGCCTGATTCCAGGTGGTTGACATAGAGTCTCTGATGTTCTGAATTATGGTTTGTTGATTATTTTTCTTGCTGCTCCTGCAATGCCCTTGGCTTCATCATGATGGGTCTTGGATGTCACCCCCTGGAATGGAGGACTGACCTGGAGCGAGTCCCGTCTGGGGGGGGAGGGCGTGTCAATGTTTCAATATTCCAAAGAGACAAAGACAAAGTTAAGTTTCTGGAGCAATTTAAACGCCAAGATATTTAGACAAAGGAAACGAAGGAAATGGTGCAGAGGCAGGGATGGAAAGGAAAAGAGGGCGCCTGCTCCTCATGGCACACTACATGTGGAGTTTGAGAGTTAGTTTCTAGCTCTGTGCCTCTCACGGATTCCATGTCTGGGGTCTATGAGTTCTTCAGGGCACTTGCCCCTCATGGTACTCCATGTCTGGAGTCTGTGAGTTCCTTTCTTTCTCTCCTCTAATAAACTCTACCTTAATCCTCAAAAAAAAAAAAAAAGGAAAAGAGCAGGGATTGGATTAAAGAGCAAACAGTAGATTGAGCATTGATATCTTAACTTTAAAGTCAAGCAATAAAGTCACAGCTAGATAACAGTCTGCAGCCCCCAATCCACCTACCCCTTCAGGTCACTGTCCCGCTCAGACCTTTGCACTTCACAGCACACAAGAGGCTTTGCAGGGAGTAGTGTTCTCCTGTTGCGAATGCTGTAAGAATGCTCTACCCGGTTCCTGTTGGTTCCACTGACAAGTCCCGGCTCAGAGAGGCCCAGAAGATCTGGTTCCTTTTTTAAAGGCCACATTTTTTACTTCTCCTTTGACTTCAGTTACTCAAAGTCCCCATGCTACCTAGCTTCGGGAACAGCACTCAGAGTATGCTGTGATAGAGAACCCAGCGATGGGCACTTGGCAGGTGTTGTGGTGTCTCGGGAGGACACAGTGAAGGATTGCTGTGCTGGGGTCCTGTGTGGTCCCACCAGAGCTTCCATGTCCTTCCAGAGTTTTTTCACGTTCGTCTTTCTTGGAAGTTTAGGAACCATTTCCCACTGGCTTTACTCCTCCCCCAAACCCTTTATCTGTTCACATTCCTAACTTAGTTCTGTAAGTAATAACCAGAATTGAGAGGATCTGGGAGCCTGGAAGCTGAAGACATTCCCTTGATTGAAGCTCTAATGTAAGGCCTTAGAGTTATGGCTCTTGCAGAAATGCGGGATAAATATGATATTTTGGGCACACGCTTTTTCAATTACGGGCAGCTCAAACCCAGTATTGCTCCTCATCCATCTCGATCTGAAGGCTGGTGGGAAGGCTGCTCCTGAACATCTTTGCGCACTTAATCTCAAACCTGCCTCATGTAGCTTCTACTCTTAAAAATTAATCCAATAAATCCCTTGCAAAATGCTCACTCTGATTTATATGAGTCTTGGGAAACAGGCACACCAAATAAAACCCTTCTTATGTAGAAATGGCAGTGCTGGGGGTGGGGATGAAGGCTGGAGTATGATGTCAGGGCACCAGTTTTGATGAGCAGTGGCAGCTCATAGAACTCAGTTAAAGGACACAGACTTTGGTGTTGACTCAGGGCAGGCACCTGTAAGTAGTGTGAGGAAGACCTTGAATTAATTCGTAATTTTAAAGCCCAGAAAGTTCAATCTCAGATGAAATGTGAAATGAAATCTCACCAAGTGTGCTGAATTCTATTGTATGGATTGGAGGTAAAAAAGAAGTATATTGAGATACTTCTGGTCCAGGAGCTACAAAGAATGATACCCAACTTTCCGGGCCATAGGTGACAATGAATTGGCTTGGTTGCTATCTAAGGAAACCCCAAATATTGAGTCAATGTGGCAGCATCTGTATAGGACAGTAGCATGTAATTAGGTGTGGTGCAGGCTCATACTTAGGAGTCAGTATTCCATTGTAAGCATTTCCTGCAGCAAATCAACCATGATGTGGATCTTAATCTCAAAAAATTTAAGCTTGTCTCTGAGAGATGTGGAAGTTGGAGTATACTGACTATAAGTTTTTTAGCTCCTTGCATGAGAGGAAGACTGCTCAGAAAGCTAAAGCCTTTTGGCTGGCTAAGAGGCCTGGACAAAGTACCAACTCAAACTGGGACACAAAATGAGGCTACTGAAGAGAGACTTTTAATTTTTGGATAATGCATCTTAGAGGGTTAAAATTATAAGGCAGTCTTCTTCTGTTTTAATAGAGGGTGCTACACTTTGTCAGGGATTTTGGAAATACTATTTATTCTTACAGGAAAATGACCAGGATCTAATCTGCAAAGATGACTTTAGACCAAAGAACTAAGCAGTCATCAATGAGTGCAGTAAGTGGTTCCCTAGGATAAAGAAAACTAAGTATTGTTACTTTGCAAAATATATGTTAATTAAGAAGTATTTTTTAAAAATCACTTCATTTTGCCCTGCCTGAATATTTGTGAATAAATCATATGATGATGTCTCTGAAAACCCATAATGCTTTATCTCAATGAATTTACAGTTTGAGTTTTGTAAGCGTATTATCTTACCATATTTTAAAATTTTTGTATGCTGGGAGTTTTAGTTCTGGCTTTAATAATAAAAGCGCTTTTTATATAAGATTGAAAGGATGTATATGGAAAAATCAAGAATGATGTTTCTTGGGATTAGAATAAAGCAGTGACAGATTACTTGTTTCCTTGGAGGAAAATGCCTATAAGCAAACGCTAGGTGTCAGGAAGGTGAAGTCTCTATTCCCCTAATGCTATAACTGATGCTCCTTTACGTATGGAAGGGAGGGAAAGGCTCTAAGAGTTAAACTTATTTGCATTTTTCATTCTATTCCTTTTTTGTTCTTTGATACTTTCATGAATAAATACAATGAATTCGTGTGTTTTTACCCCTTACTGGCTATCATCATCTTCTATACAGTCCTATGTCATGCTTTCTCTTTTCCAGCCTGTCTTTCTCTTATTTTCATGTCTTATTTGCATGTTTGACCTACTAGATTTCATCTGGGATGTCTATGCTGGAAAGTATTTGAGTACTTGCTAGGGGATGGATGATGTATCAGGGCACAACCATTTAGTATTTTTTAAAAAGATCATCTTTCTCTAAATTTGTGTATTCACCCTTTAAATGAGAATATATATTACTGTATGTAGATTTTTAGTTTCATGGTCTAATAAAATTCACTTTGTTTTTTGAAAGAAAAGATGTACCATTTCAAAAATATGCTGTCTTCTCTGATTCAGGTATATAGACCTAAGGGTATCCAGAGAGTCTGAATATCATATTCATCCCAGAGAGCAGTGTTCATAGTCTCTGGGCAGAAATACCTTCACTGGACAGGGTTTTCTAAAGGAACAGAACCAACAGAATGTAAGTATATTATAAAAGGTGAATTATCTGATTGATTTACATGAATAGGGGCATAAGCAAGCTGGAGAGGCAGAGAGCCTGGTAGCTGTTCAGTCTATGAAGGTGGGTATCTCTGCAGTTCTGATCTAGTGCTGACAGACTGAACACTACCTTGAAGAAGCTGGAGTCTAATGTCAATGGAGGACAACAGCAGGACCACGAACTCTCTTAAAAGAAAAGCAAAGTCAAGCAGGCACATACTGCTTTTTCTTGAGCCAATTCTTATATGGGAAAACTGTTACAAGTTGGATATCAGGTCATCTTCTCTCTCTTAACATTTTCTAGCAGATATGCCCAAAGGTGTGACTCCTAGGTGATCCCAAATCCCAACAAGTTGATAACAACTTACAAGTTGCAAGACCAACGCTTGCAAGTCCACTCCTTGCCAACTTGACATCCACCCATATTTTATATCATTCTTACTTTCCAAATAAGGTCAATAACCAGGTTATAATTCCACCAGTCATTATTAACTGTCCTACTGACAACAAAAATTGCATTAATTCTTCCCCCAAAATAGATGACAAAATTTTCAACAATGCTTATTCTTTTATTGCATAACTTAAAATGATAACATAAGTTTAATAGCACCTAAATACTGATATTATTTTAATTGATGTTGTATTACTTGACAAAGGAACCATATGTACAATGTGCAAGCACATTTTAACAAAACAGGATGGAAATACGTGTGATAATTACAGTTCTCATTTTTACAACTGGTATTTATAACTACCTTCTTCAGTTACCCATTCCATATTCCTTCCATCCTTAGCAAACATTTCACAGATCTTAGTTCTTTACCTTGAAAGATAACCCATATCTTCATTTCTAAAGGATTTGGGCCATTTGTCATTCTGCTTATATTGGGTTGTTGTAGTTTCTCATTGACATTAATCATAGAGTACGGTAAATCTAAGAAATACTATGAAGAATCTCCTGCATGCCAGACATGCTCTTCCTTACCACCTTTGATCAGAACCAGTCTAATTTCTTATTAGTAGTCCAGATAAATCAGCACTCCTAGCAATATAATTCCTTTTAGGCCTGGTGAATCCAGAGGACGAGGAGCCCAAAGTGCCCGGGGAGAAATCTTAGCTTAAAGTTCGATGGAATACTTTTTGAGCCTCCTGGGAGAAGCCCTCACCCTCTGGAACCAGGAATTCTAGGCCAACAGACTATATGGTCATGGGAACAGGAAGAAAGAATTTTTAAGTGGGCCACTAGGGATTATGGTTAATGGGACCATCCTCATTTCCATCCCTTGATTCTTGGACCCTGAATCCTGTCTATAGTAGAAACAATAACATATGTTGGACCCTGATTCACAGGACTTACAGCTTTCTGGAGAATCCTGTCCTAGCTTTGCAGGCTATTTATACTCAACTGGCAAGGTAATGTATATTCAAAAGACCATTCCACTATTCTATCAAGCAGCGATAAACAGGGTCAACCTTAGTGAGTGGAAGTCCATGTTGTTGAGCACAAGCATAGAGTCTATTCCTAATACCATGATCACTTTACTTATTAGACAATGACAAGATTGTACAGGGAAAGAGGTTACTACTGTTCATGAGTCATCACTGGACCCAGCTGAAATCACTGTCAGTGAGCATTTGTTTATATGGAACACAAATATCTTCACATCCTTTGCTCATTTGAGAAGGCCCCATCATACATTTCTTCCCCCAAATATATTTCTCACAACTCTTCCAATTGTACTCCTCCTGAGTTCCTGAACATCTATCCAAACTTTAGACTACATCCCATGTATCAGTACATAATTGTACAACTAGCCATACGCAGAGTGTTTATCCATGTGTAGTGCCTGAGATTTTACCTACTGAGATTTCCTCACCACTGTCATGCAGACGTATCCCAGGAAGGGGCTGTAATACTGCAGGGGTTTACTCTGTGTGGTGCCTGCATAGCATGCAGAATCATCTTCTCTTTCTCAACCTGCTGATTGTAGGGTATATGCCACAAGGACATAGGCGCACGATTGGGGCCCGAAGCCATTGTAGCAGAAGCACAAACCCTAGGCATTTGGGCCACTTCACATGTGACTTGTTTCTTCAGGACCTGCTTGGGCCAGATCACGTACATACCATTTCCACTTGACAATAGATTTACTGCTAAGCACTTCTAATTTTATGGCTTGGCAGGTCAGATAACACTCTGTTCACTATGTTCTCGGGTCACATGGGAACTTGAACAAGTCAATTGTCAAGCATTCACTTCCCACTCAGATCCAGTAGCAGGCTAAGAGTTGTATCCCAAAGAGAATATAGTTGTCTGCATATAACAATATGCAATCCCAAGAGCCTCCACTGTGATTCACCTGTGGGGTCCTGCAAAGGCTTCCAGCAGCATCCCTGTCTGCCCTATGACCCCTCAGGGTCTGCTGGACTATGCTGGTCTACATGGTAGAACAGCTTGAACGGCATTCCGGACCTGTTTCAGCTTCTTTTGCTTGTGGATTTGCTCTGGAAACCTCTCAAAACTAGCACCTTTTTAAATCACTTGATATGTGTATGGGAGTAACACACCCAGCAGAGGAATATGTAGTCTGTAAAATTCAAGTAGTCCCACTAAGCATCGTGTTTTGTTTCACTTTTTCCTCTGTAAAAGAGAAATCAGGTGAAACAATTCATCTTTCACCTCAGAAGTGCTATCTCTGTGTGCCCTATACCACTGGATTCCTAAAAGTTTTACTGAGAAAGAAGGTTGTTGAGTTTTGGTTGGATTAATTTCCTACCTCCTCATTTAGAAATGCTTTACTAACAAGTTCAGAGTTGTTTCTACTTTCCAAGTATCAAATCCAATCAGCATAATAGCATCAATATAATGGACCAGAAAGACAGAAGATTCCTACAAACTAAATGATATACAGGGTTGGAGAATTAATATACTCCCAAGGTGGGACAGCAAAGTAGACTGCTGGCCTTGACAGCTGAAAGCAAAGTGTTTCTGGTGATGCTTATGGAGAAGTATGGAGAAAAAAGCATCTGTTAATCAACAGTCATATGCTAAGTACTAGGACATTTGTTCTTTCTTAGACAAAACAACCACATCTGGTGAAGTAGCTGCAACAGGAGTTATTACTTGACAAAGATATGATGACCACCTCTCATTCTCCAAGATCGAGCCATCTTCTACACAGGCCAAATAGGAGTGTTTAATGGAAATATGACTGTGCTTGTATCTTTCAAGTCCTTGACAGCAACGCTGATCTCCTCATAGTCCCTCCAGGGATGCAGTATTCCCTTCGGTTCACTGTTTTCCCAGGAAGAGGCAGCTCTAATAACTTCTGTTTGGACTTTTCAATCAAAGCAGCCTCATATCATGGGTCATGGAATCAATATGAAGATTCCAGGGTACATTTATCCCAATTACATACTCTAAGACTGGGACGATAACCAAAGGACATACTTCTGGGACACATTCTTTTGTTCTGAGCCAGACCTTGGCTTTTAAGTGATCATCTTCTTGTCCTAAGTCCGTACTTTTACTGAAGGGCCATGAAGCTGTTTGGAATCTCTCATAATCAGTAGCATCTTAGAGCCAACTTCTATAGATCCTGAAAGGTATGATGTTTTCCTTTCCTTGAGTGGTGGCTACCCTGATAAAAGGCTATCTGGCCCTTGGAGAAGTATGAGAAGAGAAACAATAACAATTTTAAGTAGTATAGTCCTTTCTGGGGGGCAGTTGACTTCTTCATTCAAGGGGTCTGGGTCCGTAAACTGACTTAAGTCAGGAAATTGGTTGAGGGTCTATGATTCTTCAATACTTTGATTCAAAGTAGATTTTCAGTCATCTGTTCTAGAATTTTTCTTCTTATACAGATGAAGCAATAATTTAGTAAGATTCTTATTTGTTTCACTTCCAGGAACACCGTAATTAATTATCTAGTGTCATGGGTTTTTAGGGGTCAGACCACTTTGATCATAGGTTTCCCTTTGTTGCCCAAAATGATAGCTCACTGTTGATGACTGAGCATTGGACCACTAAAATCATGGACTCACATACGGTTTCTAAATTTATGGCCATACATAGGGTTGCTAAATTCATGTGACATATACATAAGTGCTCAATTCATGGCCAAACACAACTACAGTATCACTAAATTCCTGGCCACATATACAGTGTGCTAAATTGCACAAATTTTGAATTATGAATGACAGATATAACAACCTGTGTAAATCTTTAAACAGTGCATCCAATGGATTACTCATGCTCTCCACATTATCAAGAGAGTCCTCAGCGGCTTTAGGCACCACTGAGTTAAAGAGTCAGTTTCAGAAATCACCAAGCCCATTAAAGAAGGTCATTCTTACAATACTGTTTCTCCACAACCATACCTGCCACCAAAATTTGCATTAGGCAAGATTGTCTAGAGAAGTAAAATCAGTATCTATCTATATATAAAATTTATGTTATAAAAGGAGATTTATTTTATTAGTTTACATGATGAATCAGGTGGCCCAACAATGGCTGGCTGTCCACTGGAGTGGCAGAGAACCCAGTGGCTGCTCAGTCCATGAAGTTGGATACCTCAGTAGTCCCAAACTAGCTCTGAAAACCAAGAAGCTCCTGGAGAGCAGCTGATACTGAGTTCACTTTGGAAGGCGGAAAAAGCTAGATTCGTGTCACTGGATGATGTAAGTACCAGTAACAGACTCACTCAGGAAGAAGAAGTGAAAGTAGGTAAGTACATGTTACCTTTAGTTTGGAGCTCTTTGTATGTGGGCTGCCAAATGGAGCATGTTCTCTTTGGGGGAAGATCTTCCACCTCAGGTAATCCTTTCTAGAAATAGCTTCATAGACATGTTGAAAGGTGTGTCTCCTGGGTGATTCTAAATCCAGTCAAGATAAAGATCAGGATCAACTATCTCAAAAATAGTATGGATTTCTACAAATAACCAACAGCAAATAACACAATTATAGTTTTCAAGACACTTAATACAATTCTATTATGAAATATCATATATTGAACATCTGCCAGCTGTGGAGAAGTGAAGAGTGCCTTTAGTTATTTCTGCACATTGGTTGTGTGATCTTGGGCAAACCTTTAATATCTTCTGGCATGGTAAAATTGGTGTCAGGGGAAAGTCCTGGTCTTCACTTTTTAGGAGGGTCAGGTTGAATCTTCTAGAGTGGTTGTGGATAGGATCAGTCCAACCTTGTGTTTGGTTATGACTGCACTGTGTTCTTAGCAAAATGAGTGCTGTAAACATGCAGGGTCTTTCTGCTCTGAGCACTCACATAGTGAGGGTGCTAGGGCCTGCTAAACCAACAGCAACTCATCAGTGGGATCCGATGGTTATAGTATTACTGCTGGTAGGTGAACAGAAAGAGACAAGCAAGTGATACCCTTTGAGCAAGTGTCGACCCCACCTCTTGGTACGTGTGAAGTATCAACGTCTCTTGGTACTTCAAGTTTTCAGGGGAGTAATACATTCTTTTCTACATTTGGGTTTCTAAAACATCTTAAGATTACATAGTTTAATGCCAAAATGAGAAAGTGTTTCAATGATAAGTGGTCGAGAAACAAAAAGTTGGCTAACACTAGAAATATCTAGAAAAGGGAACATGAGACTGAGAGAGGTCGGTTTGGAAGGTGTCAACGGAAGGGTGGCATAGGGAGGCGGGGTGCAGGGGGTGAAGCTGGACATCTCCTTGTTCCTTCATCGCCCACACATTGCTTTGCAAGGGAGGATTCCCCACTGGGGATCAGTAAACACTTTTCAGCTGATATCCTTTAAACATATAAAAGTGTGGAAGCAATCATGCTGGGGGTGGAGTGCCACGGGACTCCAGGCACGCTTACGCAGAGGAATGAATGACGCCCTAGTGCACTTAAGAGAGAGAAGAGAAACAGCTGCAAGAGTCTCCGGAAGAAAGAAACACATAATATACACACTCAGGGTGTGGAAGAGAACAGGAGTGGGGTTAGGGTGGTGGGGGGGAGACAGAGCAGCAGGAAACAATGCATTTCCATTCATTTCAGCTTTGAAAACATGTTGGTTTTGTTCACAAAAAATCCAGGAACTGGTTCACACCATAAAGTAGGCTTTAAGTTTAAACATTAATTCCTCCTCCTCCATTGTTCACTGCCTCGTTAACCTTGTTTCCTAGTGCACAGCAAAGCTACAGAGTTTAAAACAATAGGAAGTTGTGAAAGTCCACTACCACGCTCAATGCACTTGCCTTATTCCTACCTTGGAGACATTGGCAGAATGATCTAATGATGGAAACAGATCAAGTTGATTCCTTTGGAACATTGCTAATGAGGAAAACAATCAGGATTGTAGAGACATATTTCAAGAAACTAGATTGCAAGAATTGAGATTGCAAGGGGAAAGCAGCTGCCCATATTGTGCTTCACATCCACTTAATCTTTCCAAGTCTTCCTTTCCTCTTCTGAAAAGTGAGGATAAAAGTACCAAATGCACAGACTGTGAAAATGAGGTTAACAAGGACACACAACTGAGCTTGACACACAGTAGATAACTGTAATGAAAGTTTGCTTCATTTCTCTGACAACCCATCCATGCAGACCCATAGGTACCACAGCTCTTCCAAAGACTCATTTATCAGAAGCATGTAGGAGTGCACTTCCTTGTCATCAGAGGCAAATGAGGCATTGTACTGGTGTGAGTTTCCTCATTTCCAACGTAGAGGGACAGAAGTTAGGGCATGGATATTTTGTACCTGTCAGGGTTGGTGATAATTGGAGGACAACAGCTATTTTGACATCTCTGTTAATCATATGATAGTTGCCAGGCAACAGAGACAATTACATTTTTTCTTTCTTTCTTTTGGGAAGGGGACGCAGATGATTCACAGCTTAAAGAGCTTTCCAAAGGAAACCCAGAAGCAAGTACCCACTAATCATGAATACCAGGGTAAGCACTACAAACGCAATCCCAGTTTTCTCTTCAGAGGGAACTTTTCCATTTTTAGGAAGGAAAGACTAAAATTGTGAGATAATAATGTTTCTGAAGATATTGCAGCTGGTTTCTGTAGAAACTAAGCCTGAGTCCTCAGGAGCTGAGCAAAGAGGAAGAAGAGAAGAAAGCACAAGGATAAGTTTTTCATTATTGATCTCAAGTCCTTGTAGTATCCTCAAGTAACTTCTGAGGGTCAAACCATATGAAATTACTCCATCTATCGAGAGTATCATGTGGTCTTGAACGTTGGACTGGTTTATATGGTGAATTACATTTATTGATTTGCGTATGTTGAACCAACCTTGTGTGCCTGGGATAAAGCCTACTTGATCCCCGTGAATGATCTTTTTGATATGTTTTTGAATCCGATTTACTAAGACTTTATTGAGAATCTTTGTATCTGTGTTCATCAGAGAGATTGGCCTATAGTTTTCTTTTTTAGGTGTATCTTTATTAGGTTTTGGGATTAAGATGATATTAGCTTAAAATATGGTGGTTAGATGCCACGAAGTAGGTGGCAATGCCTTAGCCGTATGCATGTTGTCAGGCCCAAGGGATTCTTCCATCCTTGTCAAGGGGAGTGCTAACCTTCTCTCCTTTCATACAACACATGAAATTACTCCAGATACACTGTAGTACCATCTTGGAGCTTCGACTCAAGGTTTAAATCTCACCTAATCTGCAAGCCAGGGCAGATGGCTTCTCCTGAAAAGGAAGGCTACACATTTAAGTTTCTTGCAGGCATGTTGGTCATGAGTGCTTCTCTAGGTAGGACCAAACTGGGGGATGATTCAGAAAGATGCTGTCACTTTATATCATGGCTATTTTTAAAATGATACAAGAAAGCTCTGCATCTTAAATATCTGCTGAATACAAACCAGCATTTGACACGTCTGTTCTCATTTAACCCCCACAGTGGCCTCATGAAACATTATTCTTATTCTAGAAGACAAAATAGCCTTGGAGGACTAAGACGTTTGTTGAAAATCATACGAATGGCACAATAGTATCTTTTCAGTGCCCAATCATATAGTCTTTCTGCTTTAACATGGAGTCTGCCCTGAAATGGAGAGCAAGTCTGGACTCTGAGATATAAAGTCCGTGAAGATGTTTCTCTATGAGTTCGCTTGCAGCCCCTACACACTTACACTGAAACACATTTCTAGATAAGAGATGGGAAAAGAAGGAACCTGAGCCTTCGTAGGCACCTTCCAACTTTAAAAAATCCTGGGAGCTCTGACTTCCTTCAACTGTGGGCCACTCCTCACCCTCCATGAACACTAGCATGAGTGTGATTGCTTCCTTCTGTGTTTCCTATGTCCACTTCTCTGGGTCAGTTTCTCTATCACCACCCTCTCTGTTGATTTCAGTGGTCCCCTACCTCTTGCTCACAGCGTTCTCCCACATCAATCTTTCCAAAACACCATTTTGCAAATGGCAACTTAGAAAAACTCCACTGACATGCTGTATTTAAGCTGATACAAGGAAAGGATAGCTAGTGATATGACATGGAAAAGATATTCAGAATAGATTATGAAATGAAAATCAAAACAGATGACAATATTCATAGACAACCAAGGGGAATGAGGAATTTATTTATGCTCAACCTGACAGGAAATTGATACCTGCAATGGCCAAGGGAACTGTTCACATCATACCCACAGAAAGAACTGAGATAGGGACAAAGACGCAGCACACCTTCTGCCTTGCCCACTTTATAGCTTCCAACAGTTCTTTCTCCATCTTACTCACCTGTTCAGGAAATGGTCCCACCCACCATAGGATGGGTCTTCCCGCATCCATCAGCTCATCACTTACAAGCTTGCTCAGAGGGCTGGCCTTAGCTAAATATTCTTCATAGATATGTCTAAATGCTTAGTTCTCAATTATCAGATACCTAAAACTAACTGCTACAGGTAGGAATGTAAATTGATGCAATCTTCATAAAAGATAATTGTCAGAAATCATCAAAATGAAAATTTTGCTTGTTTTGGATCCTGCCAAATTTCAGGAGTCCCTTGTATGGGAAGAAGGTTCTTAAAGTTTGATCTAGACCAATATCCTCAGCATTGCCTGAGAACTTGTGAGAAAAGCAAAGTCTCAGGCCCTGCCTCTGACCTACTAAATCAGTAACTCTGTGGATGAAGTTGAGGAATCTGTTTGGACAAGACTTTGAGGTGATTTTCACATGTGCTTTGAGTTTAAGAACCTGCTAGAAAAATACCCATGTAAAGATAGTACCTCTGCATGGACAGGGTATGAGAGCAATGAAACAGAGATGCACATCACCACTTTATTCACATATAATGCTGTAAAATTATTCAAATGGAATATTTGTACCCATGGCTTAGTAAAAACAGAACATTTTGCAGAAACACTTACGTTTGTGTTTCTACAAATCACAAAAATATATACTCACAATTCCATATTTCTTTTTGATTTTCATGTGTACATGTACGTGCAGGATATGTATACATGTGTGGGTGTTTGCATGTGGGTGAGTTAACATGTAGGCAGGTGTACTTGCATATGAATACAAATGTGTGGGGTCCTGAGGGTGATATCAGGAATCACCATCAATTGCTTTTACACCTCACTGTCTTGAACCTGGGTCTCTAATTAAAACCCTGATTACATCATTATAACTATCTAGCTAGCTAGCTTGCTCTGGGGATTCCAAATGTTTTAACTTCTGAATCATCTTCCCAGCCCCACATTTTTATCTATCAGGCAATAAATTCTTTAATTACTCTCCCCTCCCCAATTCTCCCTTTGGTTTCTATGGCCTATAAGATAGAACCTAAATTTAGAGAGAAAAAGTGAGAAGATGCACACATGCATGTCATGGCATAAGAATGGAGGTCAGAAGACAGCTTTCAGAAGTCAGTTCACTCCTCTCACCGTGTGTGGACTTCTGGTATTGAACTCAGGTCAGCAAGTTTGCAAGTAGATACCTATCTTGCAAACCATCTAATCAACCCAGTGAAAATCATTTGTGATGTGTTGCATGAAGAGACTCGTTTCTGTCAAGCTACTTTGAAAATGGCTTTTACTTAGTTTCTTCCCCATTAAGTAGTGATGAAACCAAGAAACGGGACAGTTTAGGGACTACTTGCCATCAGTTACCTGAGCAACTAAGAACCCCAAACCAGATTACTGTGTTCCAACTCAATTGCATATTCCAGTCTTCCAAGTTTGTTGGCTAACATTCCCCTTCCACCACTAGAACGCATTCTTCTGCCTTTGCTCATGACATTTCTTTTCTTTAATGTCTTATGTTATGCTTTACATCCTTCATGAAGTCTTTCTCAGCAGATATAATCGTGGAGGACAATCCTGAGTCCTCACATCTTGCAAACAAACTTTTTACCAGCTGAGCCTCCTTCCCCTCCATGGTATTGCGGGTATACCCAAGGACTACCTCACCTTGGGGAAGGAGAGATTCGATTTTGTTGTTATTGTTGAAAATGAGGACTAATTCAAAGGACAAGGACTCAACCACCCTTTGCTGAAGAAGAAAGAAGAGGACTATATGCAAACAGCACAAGAAGCGGGGCTGGCCCTCAGCTAACAGCAAAGAGATAGATGTCTTAACTTACAACTGCAAGGGACTAAATTCTACCAACAACCTCAGTACAAAAAGGAACAAATTCTCACCTATGGTCTCCATAAAGCAGGTTAGCCCTGATGATTCAATGGTTTTATTTGGTGTGACCTATATCAGACTGCTAACCTACAGGAACATAAGGAAAAACTATGTATTTCACTCCTAAATTTGTGGCAGTTTGTTATAGTCATGTATTAGGTTGCTAGGGCTATCACAGCAAAATACTACAAACTGGGCAACTTAACCAAGAGAAATGTATTGTTCTAGAATTCTGTCCAAGGACAAGGTTTCAGTGGGACTGGCTGCTTCAGAGGACTGGGAGAAAAAAAATGCATTCTAGGTGTCATCCCTTGTTTTACATGTAAGTGTATTCTTTTCATGTCTTCAGAGTCTTTCCTCTATGCCTGTGTAAGTTCTTCTTTTGCAAACAAGTTATATTAGATTAGGGCCACTTGATGACCCTTGACAATCCTTAAAAATCCCTATTCCTGATAAGGTCATATTCTGAGATAGTAGAGGATAGAGAATACATTATATATATAATTTTTAATAGTTACATATTTTGTTTATGAGTCATAAATTAAATATGAGCCAATTCATACAATTATATGTAAAATCATGTGTTATACAATGATGTACTAGCCATATATGTATGTCACATATATTTCATATGATGTTGGTGCCATAGGCTTGTCTTGCATGCTGACATTATAGCCATTCTTATATAATTTTATAAGCATAATTTATGATGTTGACATGGTGATAAAATCATCCAAGGAAATTTTTTTTCAGAATATGTCCATTATTAAGTAATATATGATTATAAAATATGTATGTATATATATTTTATATATAAAACATATATGTGCATGTGTTTTCCCTCAGCCATATTGACTCATGAAAGGATCTAAATACAATAAGCAATAGTACTGAGATCTTGATTTCTAGATGTAATTTCCTGATTAAAAAAAAATCAAGTCTCTTTGAAGAAATTACTGCTTCTGATCTCAATACAGGGCAAACATGAAAGCCTGGAGAATCTCAGAATGCCAGGAAGAAAGGAAATGCTTAAAGATTAATGGGGTTATGTCAAAAGGACACAGGATTCTGTTTGAAGAAATTCCCACCGGTCAAGTTTTGGCTAATTTGAACATCAAGAAGAAAATGACAGTAATTGATTATAATACATCTGATTTTTCTTACAGTTTGTGCGTCAATAATGATACCAAAAAGGAAACAGTAACTTTAAGAAAAAAGAATGTCACCTAATAAACACAGGACTATTAGAACTAGATTATCTTGACCCTGATGTAATCATTGATTTGGACAAGGATTGCCAACAGATGCTAACCTCTGAGTAAGAGGCTTTTGGTAGTAGAATATTCATGTGGCCTAGGTATATCACCCATAAATTGTTTAATAATTGCTGATGGGGAGAGGCACTTTTTTCATGGAGACATTTCGTGGTTACCATCCCTAAAGTTCTCAGTGTTACCAGCAGTGGTGCAATCTGACATGACATGTAACCTTTAGATAAGAGGTATATCTGACATGAATATTTTCATCAGAAAATGTTTAGTTTGCCCATGAGGAATAACCACAGACATCCATAGTGTGGCCTCTTCGAGACACAGCATAGAATGGTGGTTTCCAGAAGTTGGTTTGGGATTTTGAGGAATGGTGAGAAACTGATCAAAGTTAACCAGGGGTAGTGAGTGTGTTATGTATGGGCCACCTGACCAGAGTAAATAATAGTGTATTATGTATTTGGAAAATCACTCTAAGAATATAAATTTTCTGATTTAGAGAATACATGAGGAATAGATGTGTTAGCTTGATATAGTCATTCTGCAATGCATACATCATTGTACCCATTGTATATCAAAATATCACGTTTATTAAAAATTATAAAAAAGTTAATTAAAATATCAAATGCAATATATAGCTGTATTAAATGTCATTTAGGAGAGACTTAGGACATTGTGGTAGAAAAATATACATTAGCTCATATCCATAAATGTGATATTTTTTTCAAGCCTGATGATAAAGTAATTGTGTTGGAGAGTGTCCTTATTCCTAGAAGATACATGCTGAAGAAAGTACTTAGTTCAGTACCGTGATATTTGAAAATTCTTTAAATCAGTTCAGAAAAAAATAAGGTGTTCTAGAGACCACTCTACTAGCTTCTGAGAGCAGATAAACATTCGGGAATTTTATAGGCCACTTGTTAAGCCATGTTGAGAATTTTTAAACCCAGAAATCAGCAAGTATTACACAGGAAAGTCACCCGTGCCTGCTGGGACCCATTTTATCATCCTCACACTCCGCGTGGATTCCAATACTAATCTTTGGAAAGTTTCAAGTGTCGGTTGTATTCAGTATGATCATCCTTGCAATTTTTTTGCAAAGATTTGAAAAGATAAGGGAAAAGAGAGGAAGAGAGTCCATCCTTCATGGCAATTCTGAAAACCTCATAGAGAGAGGATGATAGTTCAGACCGTAAAGTCACAGGTCATCACTTTGCTAACTCCCAAGTATAGGAAAGTATAGAAAGCACAGGTGGGTGGACCCAGATTTCAGCCTAGGGCTTCTGAAGGGAGGCTGGCCTGGGCCGGGCACAGAAGGGGGCCGAGACTTGGGCTCTGTGCACACAGCCCCATTTGTTCCTATCTTTAGGCCTAGAGCTGGACTGCTCTGCTGGCAGATTTCCTGGGTCTGTAACCGTTAACTGCTTCTAATTCCTTTGAGTAACGTGTCTAATATAAAGGTGATTTGCTCTATGAACATTGTGACCCACGGTCTCAGTTCTTTCTTTTCTATATCCTTTCCTTTCCATTTCTCTCTTTCCAAAGCTAATCCCCCATCCTCCATTTTCTGTCCTCCTCTTTGCTCTGCATTATCAGTGAGTGTCCTCTCCACAGCTCTGCCTAGCAGCACCCTACCTGCCAGCCCAGGACAATCTCCATACACAAATCCTCCACCAAACCTTCGGTCATAGTCTCGCCCCTTAGCACACCCGATAACAGTGACACCTGGGTTGCGCCTTGTGGCAAACCAGTCTCAGAACTGATTTAGGGAGCTTTGAAATTCTTTTTTCCTAGCAACCTACAAATTTCTGAAGGGCAGGACTTGGAGTTAACATGACCTTGCTATGTTAAAATGCTTCTTTTTCCAAATAGCCGTGAACATGAAATACCTACTGTTTTTACTCGTTTTCTTTTTTTCGTTGTTTTCCTTTCCATTTTCCTTTTGTGATCCCTGTGCCTGTCTCTTTTGTTCATTTCCTTCCCCTACTTTTCCCCTGTCTTTGGCTGCAGGCTGAAGGTGTGGCTGGCCACAAGGAAACTCAGATGCATTGCATACTCTTCCTCTGCAGGCTTTCCACCCCCGAAGTCTGCAAGCCTTACAAAGGATGCAGTGAGGGGGCAGCGCAGAATTCTCTCTCACATCTGCATCACACATTTTTTTCGGCTCGCTCATCCTTCCTCCGCCCTCACCCCCCTCAAATTCTCCAGGCTGATTCTTGTGGTAAAATCTCACACATTTTCTTAATCTATATGCAAACCAGGTAGGATTGACAGCTGAAGAAAGCCGCATACTGTCAGGGCTTCAAGTTATTTGTTCTCCCTCTGAGGGGAATATCTTTGAGCTCTGTGACAGTTGCCTCGAAGCTATGGCTCTTGTCCTAGACCGCCCTGGCCCGGGAGAGCATCTGACCCTTGTTAATGTGCAAGACCCTGAGCGTCAGAGAGTTGGGGGAGGAGGTAACCAGAGCCGGCCGCATGCCAATGATTCATGTTCTCTGAAGGGATCAAGAGTGTTATTAGAAACCTTGCCTGCCAAATGCAGGGCAAATGTAACCAATTTATTAATGCTGAGAAACCAATGTGTGAAATTGGACCAAGAGGAGAGGGGCCAGCTGCCTCTCGCTCCCCACTTCCTGCTCTCTGCCCAGTGGCAGGGGAGGGCGGGGTACAAAGGATTCTGTTTGCTGCAAGAAGAGGATGCTATCCTCACATGTGATAGCTACAACAAATCCTCTGGCTGGAACTTCAAAGGCCTGGGAGATAATCGTATCCACCATCTGCCCTTCTGCTTGCGGTCTGCGGGTTGTGGGCATTTGGCCTGGAAGGTGCAGAACTCGGCTTCCCTTGGTCCTGCCAGTTGGGCTAGCTGGGCCAGGTGAGCGCGAACAGGACTCCTCCAAGGACGACGCCCCTCTTGTGAGCCATTTCTTCTGCTCTTCCCTTGCAAATGCTTTTAGATTAGTTCAACGTTTCATGGCTGTCTGCACTTTCTCTCCAGGAGAGAGAGTAGTAGATGTTTTATATACCTCCGCCTCATTAGTTTTTCACCTCAAAAGATGACTGAGAATAGCCGGGCACCTGTGTGAGGTCACACGTGAGGGGTCCTGTGCTCCCTCTAATTTCCAGCTACCATTGGGAGCCCCTGGAACCTCCACAGACTCGTTTTATGCTAAAATCTATCTATCTATCTATCTATCTATCTATCTATCTATCTATCTATCTATCTATCTATCTATCTATCTATTTATTTTTCTCCATTTGTACAAGTTCAATAGGCACCCTGGTTCTCTCCCTCCCTCCACCCCTCAGTCCCCCTTGCACCCTCCCTCCATTTTCCCCTTCCTTTTACCCCTTCCCTTCTCCCAGTGCCTCCTCCTTCCCCCCTTCCATCCCCTGGAGCATCCTTTTGTGTGAATGCCAAACCTCCCTCTGCGTCCTCCACTCTAGTGAGGTGTAAGGACTCAGTGGCATAGCCCCGAAGCCCTTTCTTGAGCTCCCCATTAGTATGGGAACACTATTATGACTGTTAGTCCCTTGCCTCTAAGGATCCCACTGGCTGTGATCCATGCTAGAGACTTTGGGGGGTCGTTGACATGTCAGTCGTTTTGCAGTTCATGCAAAGTTCAATTATGACTACTGCAGCCCTAACTTGTGTGGAGTATCTTGCATATCATTGATTCTCCCCATCTTTAGGCTCTTATAATCTTGCTGTCCCCTCTTCCACAAGTTTCCTTAAGCTTTAGGATGGGGAGAGATTTGGCTGCTCTGGCTCCAGATGATTAATGTAGGGTCTTTGGTGTTCTGAATTATGGCTTGTTTACAGACTCTTAAAAATATTTTACTTATTCATTTATTTGAGAGAGAAGAAAGAGAGAGAGAGAGAGACAGACAGAGAGAGAGAGAGAGAGAGAAGACGGTGCATATACATGTCAAAGTCTGTAAGTGGAGGTGAAAAGACAACTTTCAGGAGTCAGTTCTCACTTTCCACCATAGGGGCTTCCAAGGAGCAAACTTAAGACTCCAGTATTGTAAGCAGGATTGATTGTGCCTTACTGGCTGAGCTGTTTCCACCATCCTTCACACTCTTAATGGCCAGGCAAGAGGATTAGTGCTTCTCTCAGTCTTTGACAAACAAGTCCCTTATTGCAGCGGGCAGCAGTTAATACAGAGTCATAGTCAGTAAAGGACACTAATCTGTATTCTCCACCTCCAAAGCTCAGAGAGCTTCTCAGGAGGAGGGTGGAAACCAATAGGAGAGCTAGAGGAGGGGGCTGTGTGTCATGAAAAGATTTATTCTGGACAGGACATGGCCAGCAGTGCATCCATGAATTCACAGGATCTGTGGTTACATTCACAGCATTTCCTCATGGAAGTAGAAGGGGTCGTGAGGCCCCACCCCTCCTGAGCGACTAATGACAGATAATAGCAGCTGGAGGAAGGGATGACACTTTCTTCTGTGCTGTAGCCATTGATAAGTTGCTCATGTTTCAGTAAATAACTTCCCAGCTATACTCCTGCAGGCAACTCTAATTAAACTCAGCAAGTCATGTGCACTCAAAGGCCATGAGAGTAGGAGGGGGAAGGAAGGGTGTTGAAAAGAAAAAGGGCTTCAGCAGGAGAAGGAAGGGATGAGTGAGGAGCTGGGAGTTGAAGATTACTAAAAATTATTATATGTAATATATATATATAATTGTTGAAGAATAAGAAAAAAAACTGATTGGAAGAGATATTAGCAACTACCATTCATTAAAAGATTACTATATGTATATATCTTTATTATACATTATCTCATTATATTCTTATAATTACTATATATGTATCCTTATTATACATTATCTCAATGCCTGTGTGAGTTATATATCATTGTCATGTATTTTCAGTTGAAGAAACTGAACTCAGAAAGCTCATAAACTTACTCAAGATTTTAGTATCAAGTGTGCAGGGCCCAAGCTCATGCCTATTTATTTATTCAACACATTCAGATCAAAGGAAGGAAACTCCCATAAATCTTTTAGGTAATCTGATGGGGGATTTAAAAAAAAAGCAAACGAAGCTGATTTTCTTGCTAATATTTTGCTGGGAAACTAGTATTTCAGATCCACAGTTTTTTTAAGATATGGCTCATGACATATTTTATTGAATATACATAAATTTTTATGGTGGTTCAGATAAATTTTAGAATCTGGTTGTTTGAATGGACATTATTGTCATTAGCTAAGACTATGGGGTGAGGTCATTATTTTAGGATCCCAATATTAGCTATTTACAATCTGAGTAACGATCATTTATTTTTTTACTTATGATTTTTCTTTCCATGTGTACATGGGATGTGTGTATTCATACTTGCATGTGAATGGATGCATGTGTGTGTTTGTGTGTGTGTATGTGTATGTGTGTGTGTGTGTGTGTGTGTGTGTGTGTGTGTGTGTGTGTGTAGGCCAGAGGGAGGTATTAGCAATCATTTTTGATTCTTCCTATTGTGCTAAGCTTGAGTCTCTAATTAAACATTGAGTGCACCAGTAAGGTTTGTCTGACTGACCAGCTTGCTTTGGGGATTTCCAGGCGCTGTCTTCCAAGGCTAGAATTACAAATGAATCACCATACATGCCTGACAATTTATGTAGAATCTGTGGCTCTGAGCTCTGGTCCTTTTTCTTACACTGCAAATGTTTTAAACACTGAGCCCTCTTGTTTACTTTATAATATGTCATGTTGCAACAATAAAGATTTGGTGATTTTTTGTAGGAAAGTTTCATTAGTAAATTTTCAGAGCCTAAATAATGGTTTTGTTTTTAATAAAGGACCAACATTTGTTAACTAAAGATAGACTTTTAGGTGAATACAGATTAGAGTAGTTGAAGATACTGAAGATATCTTCTGCTCCAGCACTTCTAAAGTCACAGCTCATTTCTTTGAAATGTATTTGATGTGTTAAGTACCTGATTCTAACTGGCAGAATGATTTCCTATTCTTTCATTGTTTTTCTTCATTTTCCTAGTTTCAGTGATAGTTTAGAAAAGGTCCCGAAGACTGCCATGTGTCATAAAGCAAGAATAGCCAGTTGTCAATTTGAGAGCCAACAGGTTTATTCAATATCACATTCAGCATTGATGTGTTCTTGGTGAAAGATTTTTTTCATAGTGAAATATCACAGACCAGCTCTTGGTAGGTAGGTCTGGCCTATATTATATTGATTTATAGTATTTTAAATAATTATAAAATTTTTTTGTCTAATTTAACACAGAAAAAAACTCCATGTTTCTAGCTTTTCTTGAAAAGGGCAAGAAATCCTAGCTTAGCATAAGATTACCCTATCCCCAGTAGACTGGAATCATGAAGTATAACTGCTTTCTTTAGAGGGACATACACTGTCTTGTTGACACAGCCCTCATAAGACCCTATCATCCCATGTTCCCTGACCTGCTTCCATCATCCATATTATACTCTTCCAAGCCTTTGTTGGTTTAGTGTGTGATACCCTAATAATAAACATGCCTTCCGTAACTTAAGTTGGAATAGTCCTAAGAAAACTATGAGCTCCTGTTCTGATTCCATGCTCAGCATGCCGCCTTATGAGAATTTAGCTTCCCATGTAACTTGTCCATAAGAAAAGAATGCATTGATCTTTGTCCCTGAACATTTGTGGTCTGGAGAAGAAGTGCATAGAATGAATGCACAAGGTGCAGGCTTTCAAGTTGACATGTCTGGTCTCAATTCTCACACTGACACTTTCTAGATGAGGTCATCATGAGCCCTCTTGACATCCTGCCAATAATCTGCTCCTAAACATGATGCCCCAGGCTACTTTGTGTTACATGGTGGAATACTTAAATTGAAAAAGTATTTTATAAGCAAATTTGATATATCTAAGCCGCAAATGATTGCATCTTCAAGTCCAATTGACTCACCCAAAACACTTGAGTTTCTTTAGAGATAGTAGACATTACAAAAAGGGAAAAATACTGATTAGAAACACACTCTCTTCAATTGTTATCTGCTCCAAAGGGGCAGAAGGAAGACTGGAAGATAGAACACTGACTTTAAACACATGGACTTCTACTCAATTCCTACTCCTTTCCTGTATCAAGCATGTGGATTTAAGAAAGTCATTGCTTGTTCTGAGTCCTCAAGAGAAAAAAAGTCACTGGAACACTTTTTAGGCACACCTATGAAGAATTACTTAGTTGAAACCAGCCCCTGGGGCTGGAGAGGTGGCTCAGGGGTTAAGCCTCTGCCTTGCGGGTGGAAGGTCCTGAGTTCGGATCCTAAACCCCACGTATAGACGCCAGGCGGAAGCGGGGGCGGCCTGTGTTTCTGGTCCTGGTAGGGTGGAGCCTGTGAATCCCCGGGACAGAGTAAATAAGGAGGAGGTGGAGGCAGTCCATGGTGGTTCTCGAATTTGCCCATAGTTCTACACACACACACACACACACACACACACACAGACACATACACACACACACACACACACACATACACACACGCATACACATGCACAATTGAATAAATAAAAAAAAACAACCCCTGAGCAAGAAACAACCCCTGAGCAAGTCAAGTCTGTAGTGGATGGGACCATTATCTGGGAAGTAAGAGATAGAAGAGATAGATAGATAGATAGATAGATAGATAGATAGATAGATAGATAGATAGATAGAAAGAGGGAGAGAGAGAGGGAGAGAGAGAGAGAGAGAGAGGAGAGAGAGAGAGAACTGGCTGGAATTTAGTAGACAATCTCTTTTCTAAGGAAGAATAGAAGCAGTCAAAAAAGATTTGAAGAATGCCATACCCAGGATTTCACCAAGAGATGGAATGCTGGGCTTGTAATGTCCATGCCCATAATTCTCAAACCTATAATGAAGATAAAACTGCATGATGGTTTGTGAAATAAACAATTACATCTAGCAATGATGAAGGTGAAAAGAACAAGTACCTTCTATGGCTAGAACCATAGGTAGAGCACCACACCAGTTTGGCATTTTTATGTGCTATCTAAGGATCTGAACTCAATTACTTTTACCTGCAAGGCTTTAACCAATATCTCTCCAGCCCTATCAGTCTTATTCTTAACATTGATATCCACTAGTGTGTGGAAGTTGAGTGTAAGTAATTCTTAGTCTTTGGGAAATTCAAGCCTACTTGAATATTTTGTAATAACCAGCCAGTACTCTTGATTTTTCTTTTTTAAAATTTTTTATTTATTTAGTGTGTGTGTGTGTGTGTGTGTGAAAGAGAGAGACAGAGAGAGAGAGAGAGAGAGAGAGAGAGAGAGAGAGAGAGAGAGAACACTATCCATACGGAAGACCAAGGGTGACTTCAGGAATCATACTGGATTGCCTCTAATTCCTTTTTGCTTCACTCTGGGATTTCCAAGGCCCTGCCCACTAGGGCCAGAAGTGAAGGCTGCTGCCATTTCCACCTGGTGTTTTTACGTGGGACCTGGGATCCAAACTCAGGATCTTCTGCTTGGGAGACAGAGTCTTAACCTCTGAGCCATCTCTCCAGTCCCTGCTCTTGCATTTTCAGCACTGCAGTTAAGCACACAAGAAGTTTAGGTTTAGGGTCCTGGAAATATCAGTTACCCAGATTTGATCAATACACATTATAAGCATTACCAAGTTTTCTTGTGCCTCATCTAAGCGAGGACATTCCAAGCACCTCACATGTGGTTCCTAGCAAGATGACTGGGAATAGACATGCCATTCTTCTTTTTCTAACATCCCCAACACGTTGGGTGCAACATATTCATGTCAAAATGCAATTGCCTGTGCAAACCCGTTCCTGTTGACTCTTCTGGACATTCACTTCTCCAAAGTAGGATCATTGTTCAGGTGTCTCTTTATCTTCATCAAGAACGTGTGAAGGAGCTCAGGAGTGAATTTAACTTTCTTTCAAATCGCATAGCGTGGATCAGAAGCATAACTCCATGTGGCCAGGGACTTTTATTCTCAACTATCAGGCTGGAGTGAGACTTCTGCAGGGACAAGGGAGATGGTGAGAGAGATAAGGCTTCTTCCAATACTGATTGAAATCCAATCTCAATTAAGTTAAGAAACCCTTAGTTTATCACTGTCTGGCCTTCTTGGCTTTACTAACTTCTAGGAGCCAAGGCAGGATATACTTAGAACCCCAAACAGAAGCATTTTTTTAATAAACATTTATAGTTTCATCTTTCCATGACTCTGAAAAACAATCTTCTTTGGCAAGAAAGGTGATTTTTGTTTTTGACTCCCAATTCTGGGTTTCTAGACTAAGGAGAAAAATTAAAACAGTTATATAAAGAAAACGTATTGGTCTTTTAGCTCTATTTGTGGAATATTGGAAAAATTTTCATTTGTAGTCAACCAGAATTTCTTTCCTGTTAATCCTCTTACTAAGAGTGTTTCCATGAGCAACATAAACAGGAAGGATGTAAGACTAACTAGTTCCATATTACTAGCTTCTTGAGAATGACGAATGTAAATGTGTTCAGAGGAGCTCACTGAAAATTTGATGCATAATCAAAACTTCCCTGAGATATCATGTCACCCCGGTCAGGTTGGCAAAAATCCACAATACAAACAACACCAAATGCTGGAGAGACTGTGAAGAGAAGAGAACTCTCATACATTGCTGGTGGGAATGCAGGCTTATACAACCACTCTGGCGATCAGTTTGGTGATTCCTAAAAAATGTTAAAGATTGAAATGCCATAGGACCCTGCTATACCACTTCTACTCCTTAATAGGTGGATCCTAGAACCAAACCCACTTAATTATTACCCATTTAATATTCAGAAATCAATCTCTGTAATACCTACTGTAATCATGGAGATTGTGAACAGAAGGGAAGGAGAAGGAGGACCCCCTCCAAAAAAAGGAGAGAGGGGATCATGCTTCAGTGAGAAAATATGTCACCGTCAAGTATTGGAAGTAAATGCAAGACATCTGGTGAAGCTCAATCTCGCTTCCCTTCCTGGTCACTTGCAACTGAAGAAGTTTGATCTCACCAATCAGGGAGGGTATAGGGACAGGAAGATACATAGTAACCATCCCACAAATGGAATACTGACTCCCCCTCACTGCAGTGTCCTACTCCTATTCCATCTAACTTTGAGTGTCCTCTTATGGTTCATTTAAACAATCTTTTATCTTTGTTTTGGAGGCAACCTTCAATACCAATCAGGATAGAGCCAAGGGTGATGCACAAAAAGCAAAACTGAAATCAACAACAGACCATAATTCAGAACACCAAAGACCCTACATTAATCATCTGGAACCAGACCAGGCAAATCTTTCCCCATCCTAAAGCTCAGGGAAACTTGCAGAAGAGTGGGCAGCAAGACTGTAAGAGCCTAAACATGGGGAGGACCAAGGTTATACAAGATACTCCACACAAGTTAGGGCTATAGTAGCCATAATCGGACTTTGCATGACCTGCACAATGACTGACATGTCAACGACCCCCCAAAGTCTAGCATGGATCACAGGATTAAAGGCAAGGGACTAACAGTCTTGGTAGTGTTCCCATACTAATGGGGAGCCCAAGAAAGGATTCTGAGCTATACCACTGAGTCCTTATACCTCACTAGGGTAGAGGACTCAGAGGGAAGTTTGGCATTCACACAAAAGGATGTTCCAGGGGATGGGAGAGGGGAAGGAGGAGGCAGTGGGAGAAGGAGAAGGAGAGGGGTGAAAGGAAGGGGAAAAGAGGTGGAGAGTGTAAGGGGAACTGGGGAGGGGAGGAGGGAGGAGAGCATGGGGGTATCTATTGAGCTTGTATGAATGGAAGAAAATTAAAAAAGAAACATATGGTGCAGATGTGTTTTGAGTATATCATGTATTTTGAGTGAAAATGATGCCCAGTTGCTTTCTGCATTGCAAAATATAGATATTTAGGTAAAATAAAATAAAAGAGCCTAAGTCTAGTATACAGTCATTTTAAGTTCCCAAAAGACTTTATAAGATACATGTTTATGTAGCCAGAATTAAACTATTTATATGTCTGAAGTAAAAAATTACCCAGCTGTGCCAGAAGCCTAATCATGTATGTAACATCATAGAAGGGCCATCCCTGAGTCCTCTATCACAGTATTTGAAAAGTATTACTCAACTTTTTGGGTAGGAATTTTAACACATAGCGTTGGTTCATTCATTTATTCACACCGGTAAAAGTGAATATTGATAACATTCCATATAGAGTATATGTATTCTATAGTCTGAGACTGAAAATAAGAATTATATTGTATCTACCATAAAAAATCTCAAAGATGAAGATATACAGGCATAATAGACAAAAACTCAATTTTCATCTTAAGTTCTGATGTATACATCTTATGGTAGGAATAGCCGAGGAATAGCAGAATTGTTTTGCTTCTGGGAGAAGTCAGAAAAGGTTTCACAGAAGTGGTGACCTGTGACATGAACCTCAAGGGACAAAAGGAGCCTTCTAGATGAGGAAAAAGTCACCTGATTTCTTTGACTCTGCAATAGTCCTATGAAGTTAAAGTAATATTTTCATTTAAAAATTCAACTGCTGCAAGGCTAGCTTGCCAAGGGCACAGAGGCATTAAATGCCATAGCCAGATTTGAACCGAGGTTAGCCTGATACAAGTGTCCATAATATTCTTTCCTCCTACTGAGAATCAGAAGGACTTGGTGAAAGACGAAGTGTTTCTTCCAATCATTCTTTCCTTAACTTTGTGGAAGTAATGTGTGTGCTCTGGTCACCCTGGTTAAAGACTACTTGACAGGTTGCATTCTGCTGAGAAAAGCAGTTTGGAGACCAGGCCAATGATCACTCTGCATAAGTCTTTACTTGCTTTCTGTTACCCCTGCTACAAAATATCATAAACTTGGTGACTTAGAACAGTACACACTTATTATCTTTCTGTTATGTAGGTTAGAAGTTAGACTTTGATCTCAAAGGCTAAGATCAAGGTTCCTACAGAGCTGAGGTCCTTTGTAGAGATATTACAGAAAAGTTCTTTCTTTGACTTTTCCAAGTTCCAGAGGCCAACAGCACTAACAGTCAAAGTCTTTCTCCCATCCCAACACAAACCACCTTCACCTCTGCCTCCCTCTTCCATGTTTACATTGGGCCTATCTAGACAGTCCAGCATAGTTTGTCCTTTGTAAGGTCTGATGATTGACAGCTTGATGATATCGACAGGTCTAATGATGTCCACAAATTTAATTTTCCTTCACCACAAAAGCTACCATGCCACAAATTCTTGAGATCGGCACGTAGAAATCTTGTGACTTCAGAGCACTGTTCAATCATAAGGGTCTTTTCAATATTTTAGATTTTCTTTTTGTTTGTTAGTGCTGAAAAGTCTATAAAAAGAGGGATGGGAAAGCATTGGTGAGTAAAGAGTTAACAGCCATCCAAGAAACATAATGATAGCTTGACAATGTTGAGTGTGGGATGGACCAGTGGGCCAAGTGCTGGGCGGTTGGGGTAGACAGCTCACATCTTCGAGGAAATGCTCATCAAGCCACGGCCAGTGGAAACCAGGACATCAGTCACCTGGGAAACCGAGTAAATATAAACATACAGCCATCCATCACTGCCATCTGGAAGAAATTGGGTAGTGAAGGTCTTCCTGTTAGGCCTTGCTCCAGTATTTATTTGTGTAGCTGGAGATCCCAGACTAGCTTTTCTGTCAGCGATGCTTCAGTGAGGAGCAAGGGGCTGTCTCAGCCTGGAATTAAAACACATCACCTTTCTGTGTGCATGTGGATGTAAATATTACCAGGCAGGCGTGTCACTCTAGAGATAGCTGCCTGTATTTCCAAGTCTAAACAATCTCTGTGGTCACACCAGAAGGCCCTGCATGCTCACTGGCCATAACATCTCTCGAAAAGGCTGAATGCTGCCTGTGTTCTGCTCTCTCAGGAAGTTACAGTGTTCAGGATTGTTCTTCGACGCTGGTCAATGAGTTCAGGTAGAGACATACAGGCAAACGATGGCTTGGGCTGGGCCTACTACGTGAGGTGCTGTGCTAAGTTGTAAGGGCTGTCCTCCTGAGGGCGGCACTGCTGGTGGAAAGCGTGTTCGCAGCTGCCGTTCTGGTAGTGATTGATGATGGATTTGCCCCACTCCCATCAATGTTTCTGCCTTGTCCTCCAAGTGTATTTACAAGGCAGTTAGTTGGGATGGCGGGGGGGAAGGGGGGAAATCTGAGGCATGGATCAGAGAAAAGAAGTGACCCACACAGGGAACAAACCTATGACCTTGGCCTACTAACATTGTATCCTCACAAATTCAGCTAATAGGACTGTGAAAGGTGGACTTTTATCCAAGTCCATAAGCAACCCTGAACTACCCAGCCTTGAAAAGCACAAAGGCTGCCCAGCTCTGCTGCAGTCAAGAGAACTTTCAGATTAAGTTCCCTTTCCTGACATCAAGTTGTTTACTTTTCCCTTGATAGATCTGAGGACCTCTTATCTAACTGTCACACTCGCCCTTTTATTATTATTCATAATCACCATTAGTATTGTAATTGAACATAGCTATTTTCTCAGACTGAAGCAGGTTGTCACTAAGACACCCACCTTGTGATCTTCCTGATTCAGCTGTAGTTAGAGATCTACGCTTCTAGGCCTGGCTTCAAAGACATTCTGGATGAACTGTGAGCTTCCATTCTCATCCATAATTGCAACAAGAACTTCTGTAGATTTGTGTGATGCCATTAGCAGAGAAGGCCTTGTCCAGACTCAAAACATGTTGACGAAATGAATTTTAAGTAGACAAATTTGTAGATAAATAAAATCTTCACGAGGATCTCGATTTTGTTTTGAAAGGTGGTTCTCAGATTCCTCACATTCCGTATCACTGTTTTTTGTTTTTTTTCCACAGCTGGGAAATACCCTAAACTAATACTGCCCACTAGAAATACAATGGAAACCAAAAAAGGAGCCTCATACAAGACTTCAAAATTTTTTGGTAACCACATTAATTAGAGTGAAAACAAACAGGTGAAATTTAATAATATTTGTTTCGTTTTGCCCAACCCAAGTAAAATGTTAACAATTCACATGTAGCTTATGTAAACATTATTAATGAGATTTTGTTGTTGTTGTTTTTCTTCTTTCCTACTAACTCCTGCAATCCATTTGTTTGGATAGGCCATGTTTCAGTCACTTGTGGCTACTATGCAACAGCAGAGTTTCCAAATCTTTTTGGAATTAGTAGTTCGCATCTGAAAACCTTAGCAAAGAATCCATTTCTCATTAGTAATTACCACATTGACCAGTGTTTTATTTCTATCTTACAACTGCGGAAACTGAGGTTTACTTTCAAGCTAGCTGGTAGTTGGTCTAGGATTCAGAAGCAGATATTCTAGTTCCATTGTTATTGGGCCTTGTAGCTGGTCTTTTTGCTTCTAGCTTGGATACCTGTCTTAGTTACATCAATAAGAATCCAAATTAACAATGAAAAACAGCAGAAGAAAATCGATTCAATATGGCAATAATGAAAGAGCGCTATCTCCCCAAAGTCTACCTTGGAGGTTCCAATGCAAGATTTAGGTTTAAATTGAGAGCTGAGCAATTCGGGTCAAGGTTCTGTCCCATCCATCCTCAGAATTTTTCCCTCAAAAGTTGCAGGAGTTCTTTGTTCTTGAGGGGTAGATACCAATAGGTTTCTGTCCTGGGAGAAGTTCCTGGTTTTCTCTTAGAAATTCTGGTAAGGAAGACACTTGATTCTTTAAATTTCAAGGTATCTCGCAGCTCTATCAATAATACACTAATGGGTAAAAATTTTTTTGCAACTTGTAAGAGATATTTCCTTGCAATTTGTAAGAGAATTACTTTTGCAAGTTCTTTGGACAGCAGGAGGTTCCTAAAGGTAAAATTCCAATTTTTTTTGATAGGTGGTTATTGTGCTATTAGTGGTGGGGAAAAGTACTGTTGGTTTTTCTATGTTTGTTCCCTCACCATGCGCAATGCTGCAGCTGCAAACCCCTGACAAAATCAGGATAGCCGGAGCTGCTTCTCAGAATGCTGTGACTCTTATCAAATATCATGGTAGAGCTAATGTCAATCAGATGACTCAGGTAGATGCTTTCATATTACAAATGTCATTAAAGCATGAGACTTACCCAAGTTACATCAGTAAAGAGGCTTCAGACTGTGAACCTCTGCCTGAATTTTCCCATCATTGTAGTGGCTGTCCCAGCTCTGTTTGAGCAGCCTAGGCTTTTAAAATAAACCAGACTTGTGGGCAAGCATATTTATCTTCTGCCATTTCCATGCATTTGCCTGCTTTCTATTAGTTTGCTCATTTTAGAGATCCAAGGAACAACCAGCTCCCTTAGTCCCACTTCTAGATGGCCGCTGAATGTACCTCCTTCTTTTCTTTTGTCTGATTTCCCACAGTAGCCGTTGATAACACTTCCAAGTTTTATTTTCAGCCACCTGCAGCCTCGATTCTCCCCAGTTTTGTTCTCACATAGACTCTGTTTTCCTCAGTCCAGCTAGCCAACAAAGACCTTTTGCTTGGAACTCTGCTTCTGTGAATTTTCTTTGGAAATCCAAATCATCTTTAGAAAACACACCCATTTTTTTTCTCAGCCGAGCCAAGTCTACAAAGGTATCTGGAATGAAAAGAAACTCAGTGTTACACACAATGGATGACTGTAGTCTAATTTTAGACTAGATTGTTATGTGTATCATGTGTCTTCTGTGTTGAACCCATCTCTTTTCCCTATCAGACCAACTTCTTCAGCTACTTGAGAGCAAGATCTTGAAGAATGAATACTAGGTTTTTCTTGAAAAACCACATGTGATCTTCCATTTGTCCTCATTAATATGGTTTTAGGGTTTGCAAAATGAAGTACAAAACTTTGAAAACTTTGAACCATGCAATGAAGCCTTTCATATTAAGACTCTCTTTCTCATGCCCCAGTCTCATCTGCATCCCTGAAAGTTTCCTGGAAACATTAGGGGGATTCAGGACTGTGGTCTCCAAACACAAGTGCTCAGTTTTCATCCCTCCTTTGCCTCTGTGCACTTATTCCCAAGCAGAATCTCAGTTATACCCGCAAAGCAGAATCTCCTGTTGGGTTGTTGGTAGAGAAAGGAACCAAGAGTGACTCTGCATCAATGCATAATATTAACATAGAGGTCCATTGATAAAGTCAAACTAACACAAGGAAGGACTTAAGAAATATGAGGGCCTGGTGGTCAAAAGAACTATAGTTTAGCCTTCAGGTGGGGCAGCGCTAGAACAGAAGAGATAACTTAAAGTTGTAGAGGACAGGTTGAGAGTTGCCATGGACAGCATGAAGGAAAAAAGCTGCAACCAAGTCCCAGGCACAAGAGAAATTTGCAGATTGATGGGACTCAAAGAGGTGTCTGTCTATCTTTGTGGATTTCAAATATCGCTAAGGAGTTTTTAGGGAAGAAAGACAGTGCAGGGTGGGAGTCAATGTCTTTAGGATGGGGATGAATGGGAGGAAGAGCAAGATAAGTCACAAGAGGATAAGATCAATTCCAGACGGTGGAGGAGATTTACCAAATGGCCTGACTATGGCTAACACTCATGACTTCTTGCTTTGTGAATCTGTCCAGATTCCCAGCAGAAAGCCCAGAGTCTGTTGCTGCAGCTTTTGCTCACTTGACAAAACAAAATTATCCAAGGCAAGAACATCGTCTTAGTCATCATTAACACTCCATTGCCTACCAAGGTGTCTTGCATATATAAGCATCTTACTCACCAATGTAGGAATACAATATAGACATTTACTAAGAAGGAAGTGTAATCCCTACCCTAGAGAAAGGATTTGAGTCAAGTTCCTTTATTTGGGCTCTTCCTTCTCTCATGTAGGAGATATTCAGATTGAGCTCTAGAATGTTTGGGAATCCTGGAAGTAAAGAAAATTAGGAGAATACAGAGGAGAAAGTTAGGCTGTTCGTAGTATGGTATTTCCTCTCACCATAAAGAGAAGTGATCAAAGAGACCTTCAGATATCTTTGCAGATTTCCCTGCCTAGCTCAATGGGGAAGCAGAAAGGCAGGAGTCAAGGTAAAAGTCTTTGGGAAACAAGGTCCCATCTGACATAAGCATTTCCTGTACGATATCTTACATGATGTAAAGTCATGATGCAAAAGATATAGTAGAATGAGGACTGAGCCAGGAAGGGGGTTCCTGGCTCATTACCTAATGCTCACAAATTCAGGATGATCCATGAAAATGCTGCAGATCTGAAACTATCAAAGTGATTTATATTTAGACTCAGATTTGGGGGGAAAATTTCTTCATAACTTTGATCCTTTGTAAAAGAACTGTGCCTCTTATAGAAGAGACTTGATAACTGAAGGACTTTAGTGGTAATGGTTTAAAAAGAATTTATGATATCTGATCATCTTTTATCATAGTAGTATACATAAAAATGACTACAGACCACAGGGGACCAATTACAGCCTAGAAAACATTATCTAATGGTACTAATGCAGAAACAAGTTAATAGATGGCAAAAGGAAACAGCACAGTGTTTTCATGTATATTGTGAAGTTTTTAGAACAGGAAAGGTAAGATGGAGAATGGCTGAGAAGAGCGTTGGGGAAAAAAGTAGAAAATTAAGAGGAAACCCCCAAAAGATAAAGACCAACCTTGACTGCACCGCCCAATCTCTAAATGATCCCTGAATTATACTCCTGTGGAGTAGACATAAAACTACCCACAAAATTTTAAAAAAAGTCTCAACTGTGGTTTAAATTGCTGCCCTCAACAAGGAGACATTAGAGGAGTAGTAGGGAAAAATGATGAATAGAGAAAGATTTTTTTAATTTTGAGACTAGTTCTACTGTCATAATAAAAAATTTATAAGAAATAAAACTTCAATAATCTTTGTAAATACAGAAGTGAAAGTCTACACAGCACTGTAAATCAATACTAGCAACAAATTTAAACAATAATTCATGATAATCAAGTGGAAACTTATCAACTTATCCTTGAAATTCAATATTAGTCAGCATTTTAAAATCATCCAATGCATGTCAACAGACTAATGGAATGAAAATATAAAATCATTAGAAAATATAAAATATAAAATTATTAGATGTAGAAAGATCACTTGGCTAAATTCGACCACCATTCATGATGGAAACTCTATGTAAACTAAGAACTCAAAGCTGAGAATATGAGCAATGATGTAAATATATACATTTTTACTGTTCCAATTTGAAAGCATTCTTTTAAAGTGTATTATTAGTGTATATTTTATTTTAAAAAATCCCAGGAGAGAACTTTGTGAACATGAAATTAAGTAAGACTTATTAGGTAAAATACAAAACCCACAGCCCACAAATGTAAAAGAAGAGAAATAGGTTTTCAACACATTTAAAAGATTTCATGTAGGAACAGTACATTTTTTTTAAAAAAAAAGTAAATTCAAGACATAGACTAGGAGAAAATATTTTCTTTTTTTTTTTATTTCAGCTCATACAAACTTATTAGGTACACCAGTTCCCTCCCTCCCTCCTCCTCCCCCCGTACCCCCTGCTCCCCCTCCCCACCCTTCTCCCTCCCATCCCCCAGTGCCTCCCACCCCAGTTCCCAGAGAGTCCTTTCTTGTGCATGTCTGATTTTCCTCTGGGCCCTCCTCTCTGATGACGTACAAGGACCCAGTGGCCTTTCCCGAACCCTTTCCCGTGTTCCCCTTAGGTATAGGAACACTGCTGTGGCTGCCAATCCTTTGCCTCCAAGGATCTTGGTGCCTTTAGCAGATGCTAGACTTTGTGAGGTCAACAGTGTGTTGGACAATGCGCAGGGCATGCAAAGTCCAATTATGATTGCTTCAGCCCTAACTAGTATAGAGTATCTTACATATCATTGCTCCTCCCATCCTTATGCTCTTACACTCTTACCGCCCCCTCTTCCGCAAATTTCCCTGAGCTTCAAGATGGGGAGAGACTAAGCTGGCCTAGTTCTAGGTGGTTGATATAGAGTCTCTGAAGTTCTGGATTGTGGTTTGTTGATTTTCTTTTGCAGTTTTGCTGCTCCTGCAATGCCCTTCACTCCATCCTGGTGGGCATTGTATGTTACCCCCTGGCCAGAGACAAAAAGCTGTTAGAGTCTTGTGATAAAAGCGCATTCAAAGGTAGATGTAATAAAAGTGGGAAACCACAGTGAGGGAGGGGTCTATCACCCATTTGCAAAATTGTTACTTTTTATCTGCCAGACTATATGCCCTCCTCTTCTGGTGAGATCACTCCCCCTCAGCAGTAAATGATCAGGAACAAAAGTCTGAACTTAATCAGATGTCTCATTACTTATTTGGGTCCTTGGTGGAGGCCTATTTTCCCTGCTGTAACATGGTCCCTTCTCTCCTTGTTTCTGGTGTGGCCTTCCTACCCCATCCCTCCTGTTCATAATCCTTGGAATTACTGTCTCTAGGTGGGCTGGGTGGGTTTGGTACTAGGAGCCACCTATTAGGGAGTACATACGGCGCTTAATTTTCTGGGTCTGGGATACTTCACTTAATATAATTGTTTCTAATGACATCCATTTCCCGGCAAATTCCAGTAATTCATCATTTTTGATGGATGAGTAGTACTCCATTGTATAGATGTACCACAGTTTCCTTATCCACTCGTCAACTGTTGGACATTTGGGCTGATTCCATGACTTTGCTATTGTAAACAGTGCTGCTATGAACATGGTCGTGCTTGTGCTATCGAGGTGAACCTCTGCTGTATGGGGGTTTATTCCCAAAAGTGGAATAGCAGGGTCATATGGCATTTCAATCTTTAATTTCTTTAAGAATCTCCAGACGGCTCGCCAGAGTGGCTGTATGAGCCTGCATTCCCACCAGCAATGTAGGAGAGTTCCCCTCTCTTCACATCCTCTCCAGCATTTGTCATTGTTAGTATTGTGGATTTTTGCCATCCTGACCAAGGTGAGATGATATCTCAGGGAAGTTTTGATTTGTATTTCCCTGATGGCGAAGGAAGTGGAGCATTTTTTAAGATATTTGTTAGACATTTTAATTTCATCCCTGGTAAAGTTTCTTTTAAGTTCCAGGGCCCATTTTTTAATTGGGCCATTGGTTTCCTTGGTGTTAGAGCTCTATCAGATATGTGGTTAGTGAAGATTTGGAGAAAATATTTTCAAAGCACATATCTGTAAAGGGACTGGAATCTAAGCATGATAACCAATTTTTAAAAAATGGGAAAACATTTAAATAAATATCTCAGACAGATGATAAAAAGTCATGTGAAAGGTACTCAGCAACACTGACAACAGAAGAACTTCAGATTAAAAATAGATATTGTCTTTTGGAAAAGCTGTTGAACACGAAACAACTGGATTCATCACTTCACATTTCATACATGTATCAAATGACTTTATGCTTTTATCATTTATGCACAAATATTATGCATTGATTTTAAGAGAATGAAGAACAACTGGAACTCACACATTGCTGATGGGAATGTGAATAGAACAGCAGGTTTTTTTCCTATTCCGTGGGTTGTCTTCATTCTTTTTCTCTCACATTTTATTTTTTTCCTAATCATACAAGCTCAATAGATCCTCTTCTTCCCCCTCCCCCTTCCCAGTCATCCCCCATTGCACTCTCCCCCCTTCCTTCTTTCTTTCACCCGCTTTCCACCTTCCCCCTGTCTCTGAGCCTCCCCATTCCTCTTTCCCATCCTCTGGAGCATCTGTTTATGTGGGCACCAAATCTCTCTCTGACTCCTCCACCCTAGTGAGGGTTCAGGACTCAGTGGCATATCCTGGAGCCCCCTTCTGGGCTCCCCGTTAGTATGGGAGCTCTATTATGACTGTAGAACAACAGTTTTAAGAAACTGCTTCACAGTTTCTTATGAAGTAAAGCGTGCACACAATTACACTAGTGGATATACACCTGGAAATTGAAAATGCGTGACTATACATGGGTGCCATGCACGCACATCTGTGTGTACACACACACATATGCACATACACACACATTTAGAGTGCCATTATCCACAGTTAGTTGTTAGCTAGAGATGTTGAAACTACTCATCAGTGAATGAATAAATAAAAGTGGAGTGGTGCATCCGCGCAATGCAATATTATCTAACAATAAAACAGAATGAGCTACAAGTACATAAAATGACATAGCTACATCTCAAACATTCCATATCAAGTACAAAAAACTCAAAGACTGAATACTTAGATCTGTATGACATTTTGGAAAATGCAAACTTGCAGGAACAAAAAGTGTATTAGTGATTTTTTTGAGATGGTAGCTTAGGGAAGCACTTGACAATAGCACATGGGAAAACTTTCTAGTGGAAAAAATGTCTGCAACTTTGGTGGTTGTGTAACTACTAGACTGTACATGTTTGTCAAAATTAATTGTGCTTGCAATGAATGATAGACTTCACTTTCTGTGAATTATTCTTCAGTATACATCTATCTATCTATCTATCTATCTATCTATCTATCTATCTATCTATCTATCTATCTATCTAATCTGTCTGTCTAGATACCATCTTTTTCTTCTTTCTGATGCTTTTTTACTGTAGTAGGAAATAAACCTGGTCAAAAAAAGAATCTCACTGGGATAACCGAAGGCAGTTTTTCCATTCAGCCAAACAAGACTCAGCTCTAACCTTATTCTTCCTACCTGACCTCATCCCTTGATGGAAAACAGAAATGGTGAAACTGATCTTTGCTGAGTGGAAAAGAAAACATGAGGTTACTTTAAGTCTATAAAATTAAGTATAGGTTTCAAATAATGAATTAGGGGTGCATTGTGATAACTGAATTATAGGTTATGATGAAGGACTGAATAAAGGACACTTGAGAAGTGTATGAAAACTTACTCTTTTAGAGTAGCAAGCAAAAGTTTACTTCCAAGATGAGATTACTATGGAGCATAACATAAGAATTAAAATGTACGGGACTAGATTTAAAATTTTTTTAAATTTTATTGTAGATCAGTATTTTTTTCCTTTTGTGTAAAATCTGGTTATATTTTGCATGAAGGATATTTTAAAGCAATAATACTGTTTTATTCATATTTAAATTTCATGGTCATTTTAAGGAGCATTTTTATTAGGAAAGTCAAAATCAAAATATTTAGCAAAATCTTCAAGTTTCAAACTTATTGTAACTTATAATAGATGATATGTGGAAAATTAGAAATTTTAAGTGACAACTACTATAATGTGTAAAAAACACTTTAAAGAATGCTTGTCTTTTAAATATTTAAAGTTCTGGGCTGGAGAGATGGCTCAAGGATTGAACTTTTTACCCCACAAGCAAAAAGACTTCAGTTTATATCACGGGTCCCATGTAAACCCTTTGGGTGAAATGGTGATGGCCTGTACTCTGGACTTTGGAAAGCAGAGCCTGGGAAATCTCAGAGTGAAGCAATGAAGAGGTAGAGCACTGCAGGATGATTCTTGAAGTCACACTTGTGCCTCCACAGGAATACACTGTGTCTCTTCTACACAAGCACACACCTGTATACACCAACACATTCACTTACACACACTCACACAGCGTCCTCTTCTACATGAACACACATCTGCCATCTGCACCCAACCGCACATGAATATAAATAAAGAAATAAAATATTTAAGATTGAAGTGAAACACATACTTTATGAGAATAGAAATAATTTTCATACCATACTATTTCAATATGAAATATTTAATAGTCAAATATCATTCAGAGCATTTTTACTGGTATATTCACTGTACAAAAAATTTCATGTAGACAGCTTATTTCACAGATAGCATATATTTCAACCCTATTGACCCTCTTCTTTTTTTCTTCTTCTTCCAGCCCTCTATTATCCTCCCTAACTCTAGTTTCTCTTCTGTTTTCATATTCTACATTTACATATTCATCGGTGATGTTATATATCTGTGAGAAGTTCACATAGGACAGTTTTTACAGATTTTAGATGTGATGAGATGCATCTCCATGATAGAACACATGCTTAGCATGCGCATGGCACTGGGTTTGATTCTCAGGCATGTAGAAAATAAAAGAAAAAAAGAATTTGGGGTGATTCAATTTGTATAGTGCTCTGCTCTTTTCTCTAATTATGAATAAATTAGCATACATTGCTTTACAAATGGCTTTCATGCAAAATATTGCTTTTTATATTCAATTCTATATAAACCCAAAACATTAAAATTTAAAAACTATATGAGATTTTTATAAAAAATAATTTTAGACCAATATATTAGAAGTTTTAGATGGCAGGATAAAATTTCTCTCATAATACAATTTACTAAATCCAAGACAATATTACATAGAATATTTTAAATTAAAGAAGAAATGAAATCTGTAGTTTGGGATTTTTTTAATACATTGCACTTCCAGTAATTTTGGAATATTTTCTATGAGATAAACCTTTTTATAAAAATGATAATAGATTCTAGAACGGGAAACAAAGTATTGAAGATACTAGATAGTGACAAAAAGTAGGCAGAAACTAGGGAAGAATCAATTCTTTGAGGGCAGCTGCTATTTTGAATGAGATTTGATTTTATGTGTCTTTTGCCTGGGGATACTGTGTGGGCCATATGAAACACGGTAATAAGATTTCAAGAAGAGAATATTAGTCCTGGCCAGTCTGAGGAATCCTTAAGTGGAGCTGCCACAGTGGATACAAAGCAAGGTGAGCATCTCTACAGAAGGCCATCCAAGATTCCACAGACAGATTAGACTCAAGAGAATCAGATAAATCTGACCAAGGGAAACCACTGTTAGTTGAAACCTATTATGAAATTAATCAGGTGTTGAGATCAACAAAGACTTTTAATGCAAATGTGTGTGTGTGTGTTCAAACACATAAAGGAAAACTTGATTATAATCAACAAAGAGAAGTACATTCTTTTTTTCTCCTACATTTTAATTTTTTTCCTAATCATACAAGCTCAATATCCCTCCTCCCCTCTGCAGTTGTCCCCCCTTGTACTCTTCCCCCTTCCCCTCTTCCTTTCACCCCCTCCTTCACCCTCTCCCAAAGCTTCCCCCTTCCTCTCTCCCATCCTTTGAAGCATCCTTTTGTGTCCTGAATCCACCACGCTAGCGAGGGTTCAGGACTTAGTGGCATAGCCTGGAGCCCCTTCTTGAGCACCCCGTTATTATTGGAACTCTATTATGACTGTTAGTCCCTTGCCTCTAAGAATCCTACTGCCTGGAGCCTTCTCCCCTGTGATCCATGCTAGACATTGGGAGGTCGTTGACATGTCATCCATTGTGCAGGTCAGGCAAAGTCCAATTCTGGCTGCTGCAGCCCTAACTTGTGTGGAGTATCTTGCATATTGTTGTTGTTCCTCCCCATCTTTAGGTTCTTTTTTTTTTTAAATTTAATTATACATTTTAAAATTTTTTACCAGTTCCCTGCCTCCCCCCTCCTCCCCCTCCCCTTCCCCCAGTGCCTCCCCCCCCAATTCCCAGAGAGTCCTTTATTGTGTACGCCTAACTCTCCACTGGGTCCTCCTCTCCAATGACATAAAAGGACCCAGTGGCATTTCCATAAGCCCTTTCTCTTGTTCCCCTTAAGCATAAGATCACTACTATGGCTGTCAATCCCTTGCCTCCAGGGGGCTCGGTGCCCTTAACAGATGCTAGACTTTATGAGGGCAACAGTGCGCTGGACATTGCGCAGGGCATGCAAAGTCTCATTATGATTGCTTTGGCCCCAACTATTGTTGAGAATCTTGCAAATCGTTGCTCCTCCCATCTTTTTGCTCTTACAATCTTACCGCCCCCTCTTCCGCAAATGTCCCTGAGCTCCAGGATGGGGAGAGATTAGGCTGTCCTAGTTCTATGTGATTGATATAGAGTCTCTGAAGTTCTGGATTGTGGTTTGTTGATTTTCTTTTGCAGTTTTGCTGCTCCTGCAATTCCCTTCACTCCATTCTGCTGGGCACTGTATGTCACCCCCTGGCCAGAGACAAAAAGCTGTTAAACTGGAGTCTTGTTGTAATAGCACATTCAAGGGTAGATGTAATAAGAGTAGGAAACCTCACTGAGGGAGGGGTCCATCACCCATTTGCAAAATGATTACTTTTTATCTGCTAGACTATATGCCCTCCCCTTCTGGTGAGATCAGGAAAGAACATCTGTGACCTTAACCAGGTTTCTCATTACTTACTTGCAGACCTTGATGGAGGCCTATTTTCTCTGCTGTAACATGGTCTCCTCTCTCCTTGTTTCTGGTGTGGCCCTCCTACCCCATCTCTCTTGTTCATAATCCTTGCAATTACTGTGTTACATAGGTTTCCTTTTGAGTGTCTCAATGTGGGCTGGGTGAGTTTGGTACTAGGAGCCACCTATTAGGGAGTACATACGGCGCTTAATTTTCTGGGTTTGGGATACTTCACTTAATATAATTCTTTCTAATGACATCCATTTCCCAGCAAATTCCAGTAATTCATCATTTTTGATGGCTGAGTAGTACTCCATTGTATAGATGTACCACCTTTTCCTTATCCACTCGTCAACTGTTGGACATTTAGGTTGATTCCATGACTTTGCTATTGTAAACAGTGCTGCTATGAACATGGTCGTGCTTGTGCTATCGAGGCGAACCTCTGCTGCATGGGGGGTTATTCCCAAAAGTGGGATAGCAGGGTCATATGGCATTTCAATGTTTAATTTCTTTAAGAATCTCCAGATGGCTCGCCAGAGTGGCTGTATGAGCCTGCATTCCCACCAACAATGTAGGAGAGTTCCCCTCTCTCTACATCCTCTCCAGCATTTGTTGTTGTTTGTATTGTGGATTTTTGCCATCCTGACCAGGGTGAGATGATATCTCAGGGAAGTTTTGATTTGCATTTCCCTGATGGCGAAGGAAGTGGAGCATTTTTTTAGATATTTGTTAGACATTTTAATTTCATCCCTGGTAAAGTTTCTTTGAAGTTCCAGGGCCCATTTTTTAATTGGGCCAGTGTTTTCCTTGGAGTTTAATTTTCTAAGTTCTTTGTGCACTCTGGACAGTAGAGCTCTGTCAGATATGTGGTTAGTGAAGATTTTCTCCCATTCTGTGGGTTGCCTTTGAGCTTGTGTGACAATCTCTTTATCTGAACAGAAGCTCTTTAATTTCACAAGATCCCAACTGTTGAGAGTTGGTACCAGTGACTGTGCCATTGGATGTCTGTTTAGGAAGTGTTGGCCTAGCCCAATCAGCTCGAGGGAGTTCCCTATCCTTTCAACTATGGTTTTTAAAGTCTCTGGCCTGATATCTAGGTCCTTGATCCATTTGGAATTAAGTTTTGTACATGGTGACAAGTACGGGTCCAGCTTTAATCTTCTGCATGTGGAGATCCAGTTTTGCCAGCACCATTTGTTGAAGATGCTGTTCTTTTTCCATTGGATTCTTTGGGCCCCTTTGTCAAAGACCAAATGGCTGTAACTTTGTGGGCTCATATCTGGGTCTTCAATCCTTATCCATTGATCTGTGTGTCTATTTTGGAGCCAGTACCAGGCTGTCTTTATAACTATGGATTTGTAGTATAGACTTAGGTTTGGTATGGTAATACCTCCAGCTGTGTTTTTGTTACTCAGGATTGTTTTTGCTATCCTGGGTCTTTTGTGCCTCCATATGAACTTTGAGATTGTTTGGTCAACTTCTTTGAAGAATTGCTTTGGGATTTTGATTGGTATAGCATTGAATCTGTATATTGCCTTTGGTAGGATGGTCATTTTTACAATGTTGATTCTGCCAATCCAGGAACAAGGGAGGTCTTTCCACCTTCTGGTGTCTTCTGCAATTTCTTTCTTTAGGGTTTTAAAGTTTTCATTGTAAAGGTCTTTTACCTCCTTAGTTAGGTTTATACCAAGGTATTTCATTTTTTTTAGGGGTTATAGTAAATGGTATGGTTTCTCTCAAGGCTTTTTCACTTCTTTCATTCTGGGCATATAGGAAGGCCTCTGATTTTTGCACATTTATTTTGTATCCTGCCACCCTGCTGAACTTCTCAATTAGTTCCAGGAGCTTCCTGGTGGAGTTTTTGGGATCACTCAGGTATAAGATCATGTCATCTGCAAATAGGGATAGCTTGATTTCTTCCTTGCCGATTTGAATCCCTCTTATGTCCCTTTCTTGTCTTATGGCTTCAGCTAAGACTTCAAGTACAATATTGAATAGAAGTGGTGAGAGTGGACAGCCTTGTCTAGTTCCTGATCGAAGTGGGAATGCTTCCGATTGTTCCCCATTGAGCATAATCCTTGCTGTGGGCTTGTTGTATACAGCTTTTATTATATTGAGAAAGGTTCCTTCCATTCCTACTGTCTCTAGCATTTTGATCATAAAAGGCTGTTGGATCTTGTCAAAAGCTTTTTCTGCATCTGTCGAGAGTATCATGTGGTCTTGGACTTTGGACTGGTTTACATGATGAATTACATTTATTGATTTGCGTATGTTGTACCAACCTTGTGTGCCGGGGATGAAGCCTACTTGGTCCCCATGAATGATCTGTTTAATATGTTTTTGAATCCGATTTGCTAAGACTTTGTTGAGAATCTTTGCGTCTGTGTTCATCAGGGAGATCGGCCTATAGTTTTCTTTTTTAAGTGAATCTTTATTAGGTTTTGGGATTAAAACGATATTAGCTTCATAGAAGGAATCTGGTAGTGTTCCTTCCTTTGCTATTTGATGGAACAGTTTAAGGAGTATTGGTGTTATTAACTCCTTAAATGTCTGGTACAACTCTGTGCTGAATCCATCTGGTCCAGGACATTTTTTGGTGGGAAGATTCGAGATTACTTCCTCAATTTCCTTATATGTTATAGGACTATTTAAATAATTCACAACTTCCTGATTCAATTTAGGTAAGTTGTGTTTACTTAGAAATTCATCCATCTCTTTTGTGTTGTCAAACTTCACAGAGTATAAGTTTTTGAAATATGATGTTATAATTCTCTGGATTTCTTGGGTATCAGTAGTGATAACTCCATGTTCATTTCTAATTTTGTTAATTTAGGTTTTCTCTCTCTTGCTTTTGGTTAGTTTAGCTAGGGGTGTATCAATCTTGTTGATTTTTTCAAAGAACCAGCTTTTTGATTGGTTGATTTTTTCTATCGTTTTCTTAGTCTCGATTTCAGATATTTCTCCCCTTATTTTGCTAATCTCTTCTCTTCTACTGCTTTTGGGATCAGATTGCTCTAGTTTCTCTAAAGCTTTAAGCTGCATTGTTAAGTTGTTTATTTCTGATGTTTCCATTTTTTTGACGTGGGCATTAAGAGCTATGAACTTACCTCTTAGAACAGCTTTCATTGTGTCCCAGGGATTTTGGTAAATTGTATTTTCGTTATCATTCACTTTCAGGAAATCTTGAATTTCCTTTTTAATTTCTTCCTGAATCCAGTTCTCATTCAGCATCATAGTGTTAAGTTTCCAGGAGTTAGTGTATTTTCTCTTGTTTGATGTGTTGTGGATGTCCAGCTTTAGGCCGTGGTGGTCTGATAGGGCACAGGTTAGAATTTCAACTTTCTTGTATATGTGTAGATTCATTTTGTGGCCCAATATGTGATCTATTTTGGAGAAAGTTCCGTGTGCTGCTGAGAAAAATGTGTATTCTTTGGTGCGTGGGTGAAAAGTTCGATAGAGATCTGTGAGGTCCATTTCTTTCAGGGTTTGATTAAGTTCCAAAGTGTCTCTGTTAAGCTTTTGACCTGTTGATCTATCCCATGTTGAGAGGGCGGTGTTGAAGTCCCCAAGAATTATCGTTTGGGGATTGATTTCTTGCTTTAGACGCTGTAGGGTTTTCTTAATGAATGTGGAGGGGCCCGTATTGGGTGCATATATGTTCAGTATTGTGAAATCTTCCTGGTGAATTGTACCTGTGACTAAAATGTAGTATCCATCCGTGTCTCTTATAATTTTTTTTGGTTTGAAATCCACTTTGTCTGATAGCATAATGGCTACCCCTGCCTGTTTTCTGCTTCCATTTGCTTGTAGAATTGTTGACCAGCCTTATATTTTTAGAGCGTGCCTATCTTTTGTGGTGAGATGGGTTTCCTGCAGGCAGCAGATTGATGGATTGTGATTTTTAATCCAAGTTTGTAATCTGTGTCTCTTGATCGGTGAATTAATTCCATTAACATTTAGTGTTATAATGGAGAAACTATTGTTAATTCCAGACATTTATTATGTTTAGTAGCTTTTATAAGTATATTGCTTCGCTTTTAATGGTGTTATACTTGCCTTCTGCTCTCCTGGATATGCCTGTTTTTTTCTTCACGCTTGAGTATCATTTCTAGCAGTTTTTGAAGGCCTGGTTTGGTGGCCATGTATCCCTTAAAGTTGTCTTTGTGCTGGAAAATTTTTCTTTCTCCCTCGATCATGACTGATAGTTTTGCAGGGTAAATCAGCCTGGGTTGACATTTTTGCTCATTCAATACTTGAAGTATGTCTCTCCAAGCTCTTCTTGCTTTTACTGTTTCGACTGAGAAGTCATTTGTTATTTTAATAGGTTTGCCTTTAAAAGTGACTTGTTTTTTCTCCCTTGAAGCTCTCAGCACCAGTTCTTTATCTTGAATGTGGAGTGTTTTGACTATTATTTGCCGTGGGGAGCTTCTGTTTTGGTCGTATCTGTTTGGGGTGCGGAATGCCTCTTGTATATGGATGGGCCTCTCTTTTTTTAGATGAGGAAAGTTTTCCTTGATGATCGTTTGAAAAATTTCCTCAGGGGTGGTATTTTGAGATTCTTGCTCCGGTATTCCATGAATACGCATGTTAGGCTTCTTCAGGGTGTCCCATATCTCTTGGATATTTCTCTCAAGTATCTTTTTGGCTTTAACAACCTCTTCCATTGAGCTGGTTAGTACTCCCACTTTATCTTCAAGGTCTGAAATTCTGTTTTCTGCTTCATTAGTTCTGTTGATAAGACTCTCTGTGGCGTTCTGGGTTGAAGATAACTTGTCTTTTAGCTCAGTTTTAAACTCTGCTTGAGTTTGTTTTAACTGCTCTATGCCACTTTTTGTTTCTTGCACTGTTTTTCTCAACTCCTCCAGATGTCTGTTGTGTTCCTCTTCAAAGCGATTGATTCGATTATGTAAATCCTCCCGGATTTCCTCTTTCATAGTATTTATTGAACATGGTAATGATCATATTTTGAAAGTCGTTATCCTGGGTCAGGCTTTCTTGGCCTTTTTCCGCGGGTTTGTTCTTGTTGGAGTCTAACATTATGGGATTAATTTCTTCAGTGGGAAATTTGTTTACTTGAGTGTTGCTTCTCATGGATTTGCACTTTGACTTTGGCATTGTCATTTTAACTCTTAAGATCTCTCAATTTCACTAAACTGAATTATTTGTCCTGGGGTACTGGTGGGCGGGGCCCGAACAGGGACTTACCTAGGGCGCGGGGTGAGGCCCGGGTGGACCGCGCGCGTGTCCAACCGGCGACCGGAGGAGCGGGGTGGGGTGAAAAGGGAGGATGGGCGCGTCGGCGTGGAGCTATTTAACCCGAGGACAGCTGGGGCGGGGCCCGGGCGCAGGGGGAGGTCCTCCTCGTCCCTCGGCCCCCCGCACGGCTCCGGCTGGATGGTGGGAGTCGGAGCCGGGTCCCTGTGGGCTGACCTGGGGTCCTAGGGCACGCGGTGAGGCCCGGCTGGATCTCGCGTACGCGTCCCAATCGGCGGAGCGGGGTGGGGTGAAAAGGGACCATCTTTAGGTTCTTTACAGTTTTGCGGCCCTTTTTTCCACAAGGTTCCCTGATCTTTAGGATGGGGACATATTTGGCTGCTCTGGTTCCAGGTGATTAATGTAGGACCTTTTGTGTTCTGAATTATGGTTTGTTGTTGTTTTCAGTTTTGCTTTTCCTGCATGGCCCTTGGCTGCATCTTGATTGGTGTTGAAGGTCACCTCCTAACCAAAGATAAAAGTCTGTTTAAATGAACATCTTAATATAAGAGGAGATACAAATAGATGGAAGAATAAGAGTAGGACACAGCAGTATGTGTGGGGTGGTCAGTGTCCTATATGCCGGATGGTTGCCATCTATCTGCCAGTCCCTACATCCTCCCTGATTGGTGAGAACAAACCTGTTTAGTCGCAAGTGACCAGGAAGGGAAGTGAAAGTGAGTTGTACCAGATGACTCACTACTTACATGCAGATTTGACCATGGCCTATTTTCTCTACTGCAGGGCTATTCCCTATCTCTTTTTTTTTAATCCCTTCCTTCCACTTCCCTCTTGTTTATAATCCTTTGTAATTACAGTAGGTATTACAGAGATTTATCTTTAAATATGTCATTAAATGGGTTTGGAACTAGGATCCCCTTATTAGGGAGTACATATGGTATCTAACTTTCTGTGTCTGGGATATAATTTTTTCTAAATCTATCCATTTCCTGGAAAATTTCATTAATTCATCTTTTTTGATAGCTGAGTAGTATTCCATTGTATAAATGTAATACATTTTCATTATCCATTCATCAACTGTTGGGCACTGATTCCATAACTTGGCTATTGGAGAAATACATTCTTGATAGAGAATGGAAACTCTTCAATGGTACCAAATAAGAATCTTTAGCTACTGATATAAATTTTTAAATGACTAAAACCTTACATTCCTTTTTAATATAATACTATTCTATGCATTCAGTATGTGAACATGAAAATTTTAAACATATTCCTAATTTGAAATAAGTGAAATGCAACTTGAAGCTGAAATATCTTCTCAAAAGCCAGGAATATGAAGGAATAAGATCATCATTAGTCTTGAATGAAGGATGTCAAGCTCTCATTTGTAGCAACTATTACATTAGATGGTGAGATACCAGTTTTCTCCCCATATTAGATTTAAGACAAAGATTCCTTTTTCTTGTCCCTTCTAATTAAAATTATACTAGAGGGGGGTATCTAAAGTTGTAATGGATCTACAGGGAAAAAAGTAAATAAAACCTAAAGGATGAGGAAGAAAGAAGCAAAATTATCATTCACACAGAACATAGTCAGGTACTTAGAAAACTGAAAGAAATTTTTGTATGAACTTCTAAAGTTAATATGCTAATTTATCAAACTTTCTGGACTCAAAAAAATAATAAGTAAGTTGGGCATTATTGTGTACCCCTTGTTGCTTGAGACCAGCTTGAGCAGCTTAGCAAAACCCAATTTCAAAACAAAATTTCATTATGCTGTATTTATGTTTATATGAATGTGAATGTTTGTGTGTGCATGAGTACAGGTGTGAATACAATATGTGCATACATGTGGAAGACAGAAGACCTCTGGTGCTTTCTTAGGTGTTGCCACCTTGATTTTTGAGACAGCATCTCTCACTGGCCTAGAACTTTCTAAGTAGGATTGGCTTGCTGTTTAGTGAGCCCCAGGATCTCCACCTCCTAGTACTATGATTAAGCGTGTGCTGTAACACCCAGATTCTTTTTGTCTTTGTTTTTTAAAGTTAATCTTATTTTTTTTTACCTAGTTATGCAAGCTCAATGGATAGGTACCCTGTTGCAATCAGTCTTGCATGGTTGCTGATAAATGACTCAAATGGCTTAAGGGAACAAGGGATTTATTTTCTCTTATGATTACTGATTACAGTACTTAGTCCAGCTTGACAGGAGAGCATGCACCAACACCAGGGCCGAGGGAACTGGCCACACCATCTCTATGTAATGGGTGAGAGAGGGATGATCCTTGCCACACCAGCATGTCTGGCCAAGTATACACAAGGATACCAACTTTCTCACCCTGCTGTCAGTATTTTATTCACCTGTTCAGGACCTAGTCTCACCCACTATGGGCCTTCCCCATCAGCTAGATAATCTCCTGCAGGTTTGCTCTGAGGTTAACTCAACAACCTATTTTCTACAAATGTGCCCAGAGCTCTAACGCTCAACTGTCAAGTTGACACCTGTGCCTAACTATGACATACCCTCACCTCCCTCCTTCCCTTCCTCCCTCACCTCCCATCTTCCTATCCTGTTCTTGCCTACACCTTTTTCTCCCCCTTCCCCCTTTCCTCCTGCCTCCACTCTTGATGTTTCTCACCTTTTCTCTCCCCTTTCTTGAACTTCAGCTTATATGAGCCCTCTGAGTCATCAACACTGGTGAAGGTTCAGGTCTCTGTGGCATACCTTAGGGCCCCTTCTTGGGCTGCCCATTAATGTAGGAACTCTTATATCTATCTAACCCATCGCCTCTAAGGGTTCTACTGTCTAAAGTCATCTCCCCTGAGATCCATGTTAATCTATGGTGGCTTTTTGACATGACAGTCATCGCACAGGTCAGGTAAGGGCCAATCACATTGGTACAACCATATTTGGGTGAAGGATATTGACCATCGGTGAACCTCCCCACTTTTAAGCTCTTATAATCTTGTTGCCTCCTTTTTCTCAAGGTTCTCTGAGCTTTAGGATGAGGAGGTATTTGGCTGGTCTGGTTCTGACACCCAGATTTTTATACATAACTTCTGGTGATTGTACTTAAGTCCTCATGCTTGCATGGGAAGCTTCTCACTGATAGAAATCTCCCTCGCTCTCAATGTGAAATTTTCAAAAGATTTGATACTACATCTCAGTGCTGGGGAAATTTCCTACAATTCACAAATATCCAGGTTCAATCTCTAGTGTCACAAAGGAAAAATAAGCAATAAAATTAATATAAAAAGGAAATTCAAAGAAAATGCAAAGAGTAGAATACAGTATTGAACATGTAGGAATAAGCAGCATGTGATAACATGTGTATCATCTCACAGAGAAAATTACAAAATAACAGTAAGAAAAAAGTTAGGAAGAGCTAAAACCAATGTACTTTCATGGACTGGAAAACTCAATATTGTGTAAATATCAGTTCCCCTTTCATACATTTATTCTGCATTATTGCCAATAAAGTCACAACCAAATAGTTTAAGGTGGAACAAGGTGTTTTATTCTGACTTACGACTATTCAGTTACAGTTCTTTGTCCAGTTTGATAGGAGAGCTCACTCCAACACCAATTGCTGATGGAATTGGCCACACCATATGCACAGAACTTCTGAGAGGTACAATCCTCACTTGCCAAACCAGCATGTCTAGCATACCAAAGGATGACAACTTTCTCAACCAGTTTCCTTCATCCTATTTATCTGCCCAGAACTAGTCCTATTTACCATGAGCCAGGTCTTCCCTGTCTATTAGACAATCTCCTGCAGATTTGCTCTGGGTTTATTTCAACTACTAATTTTCTACAAATGTGTCCTGAGTTCAAACCCTCAACCATTAAGTTGACACCTTTATCTAAATATAACATTCTTAAATTGGTTGATTAAATTGACCGTGGATTCAATACAATCTTAATACAACACCATTGGTTATCGTTTTTAGAAATAGACAGGATTTATATGGAAATATAAACAGCTAAGAAAATCATTAGATGGGAGTTGGATCACTTATTTTGCTACATGTGAGAACTGTAATGTTCCTATAATCAATGTTAGTAGTGGTGCAAGAATAGACAAATAGACCAATGGGACAGAATAAGAATCCTAGAATCAAATCCACACAGATGCAGATTCCTCTTACAACCAGTGGGAAAGGATTATCAGACAATATATCTATTGACCCTGAAACAGGTAAGAATGTTTTCAACTAATAACAAATGGCTAGGGATATTGGTCAGTACTAGGTTTCCTTCTTTTAAAAAAATTATTAAAGCTAGAGAAAGAGGTTGCATATATGTACGCATGCCGTGACTCATAAATGGAGATCATAGGATAACTTTTTGAAGTTAGTTCTCTCCTTCTACTATTGCAGGCTTCCAAGAACTGAGCACAGGTCTCTAGATTTTGAGAAGATTCCTTACTGCTGAGCTATCTCACTATACCAGATTTCATGCCTAACATGGAAAAAACCCTGAACTTGATCCAAAGCATTATAAAACAAGTCAAAACAAACAACAAATCAATCAAGCTAACACAAAGCATTTTTCATACAGGAAAATATTTAAATATTAAATACTGAATTATAAAGTATTTTAATAGTATAATTTATAACTTCTCTTTATCAATAGATGCATTATGAGAATGACAAAGAAAGCCTTAAAATAAAAGAGATTATTTAACTTCCTTCAATTTAATAAAAATGTCAGAAGATCCAGTAAGAAGTGGACATTTGTTTTCTTAGCAAAAGATACTGTTCACATAACCAATAAACATGAAAACATGCTTGACCTCAGTTATTAGGAGAATGGTAGCTAATATCTCAATGAAATGTGTGATGTGCTAACATGCGATGGTCCCAAGTATTTCCGAGTGTACAGGAATAGATCACACATATGCAACTACTTGGGCATGATCGAATACAGCTGCATTGAGAAACTGTGAGTGGCATGTCAAAGTCAAACACATGCACACTGTAGCCCGCTAGTTCCATTTGTAGTTGTATGCTCCAAAAACATGAATGCAGGCCTCTATTAAAAGGCCATCATGAGCTGTTGCAGACAGCCTGCATGGTTGCTGATACAATCACCATCAAATGGCTTAAGGGAACAGGAGGTTTATTCTCTTACAAGCATCCATTTACAGTTCTTGGTCCAGCTTGGCAGGAGAACATGCACCATCATTAAAGGCCTACTGGTCACACCCTATCCACGTAACAGCTGAAAGAGGGTCAGTCCTTACTTGCCAGATCAGCATGTCTGGCCAAGTATACATGAAGATATCCCTTTCTCAAACAGTTTTCTCCATTTTATTCACCTGCCTGGGGACTAGTTGTACCTACCATGGGCTGGGCCTTCCTCATTAACTAGACAATCTCCTGAAGGTTCGCACTGGGCTTAACTCAATTACCAATTCTCTACAAATGTGCCCAGACCTCGAACCCTCAACCATCAAGTTAACACCTGTACCTAACTATGACATGGGTTCTGGAGAGATGTCTGAGGGGTTAAGACTGACTCGCAAGCAGAAGGTCCTGAGTTCCACGTAATTCCAGGTCCCACGTAAAAACACCAGTCAGAGGGCTAACACCTGCACTTCTGGTCCTCGTGGGAAGAACCTGGAAAATCCCAGAGCAATGCAAAAAGGAGATAGAAGCAATCCAGGATGACTCTTGAAGTCACCCTTGATCTCCACAAGGACACACAGTGCCCTGTGATACATTCACACACACACACACACACACACACACACACACACACACACTAAATAAAAGTAAACTTAAATAGATAAAAGCCAATCAAAATAATGTTTAGAACATTGAAAATTACTAAATCAGGAAGCAGCCCAAATGTTCTCAAATGGCATAAAAAAGAGTGGAACTGAAATGTTCTCAAATGGTAGAAGAAGGAGCGAAGCTGTGGTGTGTGACATGTAACAGGACAACACAGGTGATGCTCTCTGGGCTTTATAGGAACATCCCATTCAAATGGCTCAAGCTGGTGGTAAAAAGTGAGAACTCAGACACCATCTAGCAGTCTGTGTTCCTGATGTCCTTTAAATGGACCATTGGCATTTTCCTGAGTACTTAAAGTGACCTTCATTTTATTCTATATATGTACATTATGTATTCTATATATATATTCTATATATACATATCATATGTGTGCATATACAGTCTACACATACATAAAACTTTTATATAATTTTGAGTTTTCCATACATTCTGTTCTCTTTCTCTCTCTCCTATCTTTCTGTGCCATTCATTGCATCTGCTTGACCTAGAATATGAAAGCATGTTTGAACTTTGCATATTTGAACTTGTTTCTTATTGTGATTGTGACTCACAGTGTGTCTGATAATCCCAGGTCAGGTTTCCTCCAGAGCACTGGAGAGAACACATAGTGGGACTGTTGTAACAGAGCAATGGTCAGGTGGACATAAACTGGATGCAGGTCAGGTAAGAGCCACAGGGACCTGTGCTAGTACACACTCATTTCCTGGAGGTGCAAGTCAAGCACTCTGGCTTCTCCTGCATAAAAGTTTCCAAAAATATCTCCCGCTGCTGCTGATATTGTCTTGATCCATATGGGGATGCTCGGAGGCTTCCAGGCCTGAAGAACAGCCTGAGAATAAGGTCCATTTAACCTGTGGGCCATGTGACTCTTTTATAAAAATTTTAAAAAAGTGTGTGTGTGTGTGTGTGTGTATTGCGTGTCCTTGTGGAAGACAAAGGGTGATTTGAGGAATCATCCTGAATTGATTCTACCTCCTCTTTGCTTCGCTCTGGAATTTCCCAGCTCTGCCCACCAGGGCCGGAAGTGCAGTCTGCTGCCATTTCCACCTGTCATTTTTTACATGGGACTTGAGCTCCAATCTCAGGACCTTCTGCCTACAAAGCAGTGTCTTAACCCCTGAGTCATTTCTCCAGGCCCCATGTGACTCTTAAACATTCTCTTCAAGCTAGAGTAAAAGATATTTTTACTCATCTGCCCAAATAAGTCCAGTTTACAAATCTCGTTAACTAATTTTTCTTTTCATGTATATGTGTGTGGTGTGTGTATGTGTGTGTGCACATAGGTGGGTATATATATCTGTAGGCAAATATGTGTACATGAGAGCACTAGAGCATGTGTGTCTGAGAAGTCTAAGGGAGCTATCTGGAATCATCCTTGATTGCTTTTCCATGACATTGTTATGAATCTGGGTCTCTAATTAAACCCAAAATACACCCTAATGGCTAGTCCGGATAGCTAGCTCATTCTGGAGTAGTCTCAGGCTCCAACTTCCAGGGCTAAAACTCCAGACAAGTCACAACACTTGCCTAGCATTTTTATGTGGGATCTAGGTTTCTGAACTCAGGTCCTTTTGCTTATGAGGCAAAGATTTTAACCAATGAGTCATCTCCTAATCCCTCAATTCTGAATTGTTCCATTACTTTCTTTTATACATTGTCAACGTAGTACATTGAATATTATGTATTCTCAATGAGTACAACCTTGCATTATACGTTTTCCTTTCAATCTTTTCCACCACTGGATTCTTTCTTGGAATTTTTCTTTTTATAGCCTTCTACATTCTCAGTAAGGAGCCACCTTGGTGTTTCCCTCTCCTGCCCTACAGCCTTAGGAATTTCGCTATTAAACCCAAAGGTCGTAATGAAGAAATGGCCGTCCTACATAACCATATATACAAGCAGATCTGTGACTATTTTTAAAGTGGACTGCTGTATGTTACCTGACAACTTGACCAATGTATTCTTTGGTTCTCCAAGATTTGAAGTAGATTCTGCTTCAGTTTTAATGATTCCCAGGGGTGGTAGCACATCCTAGCGAAGACAGGTAGATCTCTGGAGCTCATTGGCCAGTCAGCCTAGCCAAATCCATGAGCTCTAAGTGCCATGGACACCAAGTGCCAATTCTTAGCCTCCACATGCAACAAACATGCATCTACACATATATTCACATCTATAAACATACAAACACACACACACACACACACACACACACACACACACGATGAAGACAGGAAAGATGACATAAAAGAATAGAAGATGAGGCAAACTGTCAATTTGTACATTGTTTGCTATCGATTGTAATTTCTGAAATAGGGAAATCACTGATAAATAAATTGACCATAAAGTGTTTTAACTAGATAGAAAATTTGATTTGGGTGTTGATTATCAGCAAGATTTGAATAAGAAGAGAAGTAGTGGCATGATCTTCAAGTTATTGGTCCAAAAAATGGATTTGCACCCTAGCAAATAAAGTATATCAAACACCACACATGCCACTTCGTTGAATTCAACTCGATAGGTGGGAAATAGCACGGTCAACATACATGGCTCACAGACAAGAGGTGTACAGAACTGAGTTTCAGTACACTGTGTAAAATGTATAATGGTGGATCATATGGAGTCTCCAAACCTATAATAGGTATTGAAATCTACGTGGGTGTTCTGAAAGAGGAAGTAATGAAGCAGACTCTAGATGTAACGTTTGTGAGACTTTTGTAGCCTTTCAAGATGGAGAGAAGGGATAACAGGAATATCACTGTCATAACAGCTCTGGTCTCTAGACCATGTTGACTCTCACAGAGACAGTGCTTAGGTTGTCAGACACATTGCCAATGGCCAACCACAGCCAGACTCTCACAGATCATTGCACTTTAAAGTGTTTCTATTCACGCATCTTTCAGCCTGGCTGCTGATGTCCTGCTCCTGGTCTCCTCACTCACCCTCATCCATCATTGTGTGGCTTCTTCTGCCCATCATGGCTTGGTCAGTGATTCGGCTCCTCTTGGAGACATCATCCCCCCTACTGATTTTTCCATCTCTTACCTTTATTTTTCCCCTCTTGAGTTCCTTTCAGGAATCAATCTTGTGCACTGGTCATCTGAACTCTTCAGCAGCATAGGAATTTCTTCACCTGCATCATAGATTAAGCAATGTCTTCCCTACTGCAGGACAGTGAAGGTTGAATAAAGAACTGAGAGATGACCTTAGAATTGGTATTGCCTCATGATAGCAAATCATAGGTAGAGTATCACTATCTTTCTTTCTTTCTTTCTTTCTTTCTTTCTTTCTTTCTTTCTTTCTTTCTTTCGGGGGTTTCTGTCTGTTTATTTCTGGCTGCTTATTTCTGATGTCTTTCTGTAGTCTTTCTGTTGTCTGTCTGTTCTTTGTTGGCTGTCTTTTTGTGTGCGGGACTTCTTTCTTTCTTCTTGCGTTTTTTCTTTCCTTCGGTCTTATTTCTTCTCCTCCTTTCCCCCCTCCACTCCCTCTCTCTCTCTCTCTCTCTTTCTTTCTTTCTTTCTTTTTCTTCTTCTTCCTTCTTCCTTCCTTCCCTTCCTTCCTTTCCGTCCGTCCTTTCCTTCCTCCTTCCTTTCTTTCTTTCTTTCTTTCTCTCTCTCTCTTTCTTTCTTACTTGCTTTTTCTTTCTTTCTGTCTCTTTCCTTCCATCTGTCCATCCATCAATCTATCCATCTACTTACTTCTACTTGTATGTGGCTTAAAGACTGGAGATCATCTTTGAGTGTAAGAAACCTCACACGGTTTTCTGCATGCAGTAATTGCTCATTAGTTTTCTGGTGAAGACAATGATTATGAGATCATCTCAGGCTTTGGGAGGCAGATAATTGCAAACAGCCACATCATTGGTGCCAGAGTACCCAGACGGTTCCCATCCCTGTCCCATCCTGTTTCTCTAGGACTCCCATATGTATCATTTTTCCCTTCTGTGCTCATCCTCCTGTTGAAATACCTCTCCCTGTTACCATAGAAACCTCTACATACTCGGTCATCTCCCCTACCCTGATAGCATATCTGTTGACATGAAGAGAAGTTCTATGAAGCGAAAGTTCTATGAAGGAAGGTGTTCTGAAAAAAATCTGCATAATATATGTGGCTTAATGTGGCACAGTGAAGCATACCACAAACAATGACTTAATAGCATGACATTCATCTCTCTTGAAATTTACTGTCCTATGAACCACATGCCAGATAGACTATTACTCCCACAGAAGAAAATACTTAGACATTTCTTCTGGGGCTCTGTGAAATAAATAGAAAATACAATACTGTTAAGAGATGTGCACCGAATTTTTGATCCTGTATTTTCCTAGAAAAGACATGCTCCCTAAGCTATGCCTTCTTTCAGCTTTTCTGTTATGCTTCTACTGCATCCACCACAGGGGCTGGGCCCAGGAGACTACCTGATATCAAAGAGTGACAGAGAAATGCACCACATACATATATACTGGTGCCAAAAAGTCTACCCTTAGCTTTTGTTTCTATTGTTTATAAAACTCGACATTGTTATGTACATCTATAATATTGAAGACTTTCAGGGAGCAAATGTCAGAATTCATTTCTATCTGTTCATATATAACACAAAGTAGGCACTCAACAAATAGTTATTGATTTATATATCTTTCAAGCATGTACCTTCAAGACTAGGAGAAGGCTCTGATTTTATTGCTTCTAGTTGTTAATCCATCTCTCAACTCAGCCATTTCTCATTGCTCTGAGAGGCTTCAGAGTGACTCTACAACACACATATGTTAAGCTGGCTAAAGAGTAAGTCAGAACTACAGAGACAAAGGCATTCCAAGTTGTGCATTCCAAGGAGGACATACCTAGCGAGGTAAATCGTTTTTAATAACAGGCTCAGAATTATGAATTAAAGCATTAACTAACACCCTGTGGTCTCCTGGAATGTGGCTGTCAAAAAGTCATTGCCACAGGGGCAGGTCTGCGTTGGTTCAACAACTTTCAAATGCCGGCTGGACTACAGGAAGGGTTTGTTGCATTAAGTAATTTATGGGGTGCTAAGAAGTTCCTTAAGCTATTATTAAAAACATGCAAACTCCTCCTTGGTTAGACCTCTAGTAAGTCAGACTTCTAACTAAGCAGAACTGATAGGCTCGTCTTTTGATGTTTAATGAGTTCTGCAGCAGATGTGAGACGTGATGGACAGGGCCGTGGTGGTGATTTACTGGTCATGAAGCAGAATGATGAGAGTGCTCTCAAAAAGAAAACGTAGTCAAAGGACAGGTCCTCCCCCTCCCCACCTTCCTCTCCCACCAATCCCTTCCCCTTCCTTCTTTGTGCATGTGGTTTTGATTTCCTTCCCGGGGGCCTCTCAGTTCTGGGATCATTTCCATTCAGGCACACACAGAACACTGCAAACTAATTAGCCTTGGATGCAGTCACAGGAAGTCAGGCTGCCAAATCCTCTTTCCCCCACAATTCCTCAACTTTCTTAACCTGCCTCAGGCCTGCGGCCTTGCACTGGGCCTCTCTGTATAAGTTGCCAGTTCTAATTTTGCAATTTCCCTTCACCTTATCAAACACACCCCCAGCCTGCTAGTGTGTGGAGTGGGAAGCTTTGGGGTGTCCTCTGGACATTTCCCTCTGGTCCCTTCTCTGCTTTCTCTTCATTATTAGGGAGACTTGTTTGGATACAGTTTCAGTGTTGACTTTTTAATCTGATCTTGGCTAATGCTTTTTAAAGGATACCGTTGCCCATTATGCAAATTCAAGAAAGTACCCGCCGGGCCCTTCTACCCCATTCACCTCTCCTCCCAGGAGCCCTGAACCTTTGACTTTTCGCAAGGTTTCATCCATTTTCCCACAAGCTGTAGATATCAACTCTTCCTCCACCAATTTTGATTGAGACAGAGGGACAGATTCAGACATGGGGGCGTGGCAGACAACTCATGACAGGTGCTCCTTTGATAGGAGCCTTCAGTTAGAGGCAGCCAACTGGCAGCTCTCAGGCTATGGCTGAATCACCAAAATACAGAAAAGTAGTTGTCAACATTAAAAAATCGTGCTTTTACATAAAAATCCAAAATATTTTGCTTCCTATTAAAATTAATGTTGCACCTGGCAACAAGAGGTCAGTGCTATTGGATGGATATAAGTGGCTAAAAGTAACTCATTCTCCCAACCTACAGGTGGAGTGTGGACACTGTTCTGGCTCATGCAAACATTTGAACTTACTACTCTTTTTCTAAACGGACTAAAATAACTTTAATAATGAATCCTATGTGATTTTGAAATGGTTTTCCATCAGTAATTTCTTTTTCTCCATAGTAATTCAGTCACATCCATGTATGCACTGGATTAGAGTGAGTTGTAGAGTTCTTAAAATTCTTCATTTGACTGTGAACTTGCTGAGAATGGAGACCCAGGTATCTGGTTTATTATTAAATTTTCAAAGTTTTGCTCAGTATCTTCAACACAATTTTTGTTCATAGAAGTTGATTTGCTTTCTCACTAATCAAACTCTGGTGAATGCTTCATGCATTATATAATATATTCATTAGTGTGCTTGTGATGGTCAGTGTTAATTGCCAACTTGACAAAACCAAGAATCTCCAAGGAAACTGGCCTCTGAGCATGTCTATGAGGCGATTACTTTGATTTTTGGTCATTGTGGTGGGCAGACCATTCCCTGGCTGGAATCCTGGACTATATAAATAGAGAAAGGGGACTGATCAACACCAAATATTCATCACTTTGTATTTCCTGTCTGTGGATGCAGTGAGATCACCTCCCTAAGGGAGGGATGAATTCTTATGAGCTCTTACCTCATCCATGAAAAATGTCGACAGATTTAGAATCTATACAGGTTAAACACAGACTTCAGTGAGTTCTTGGATGTAATGACCTTGTTCTGTCCAGAAGGCCGTTTGACAGTATTCCTTCCTACTTTTGTCTGTTACATTCTTTCCACCCCTTCTTCCATAATGTTTCCTGATACTTATGGTTAAAAGGGTAGTTTAGATGTCCTGTTTTAGTGCTGAGCACTCCACAATCTCTCCGAACTTTGGCCAGCTGTGATTCTCTGCATTAACTGCCATTCATTGCAAGGTTGAGCTGCACTAATATATGGGTTTAAAGGTAAGTACTTAGAAGGCAGATTGCAAATCGCTCAGAAGGGGACCCACTTGCTTCAGTGGTGTTGCCACTAATATGTCACCTTTGCTGCAGCAAGTGTTCAGGGCCTTGCTAATGCAGACAACTCATATTAATTCAGTAGGACATGGACACACACACACACACGCACACACACACACACACGCACACACACACACACACCACACACACACACACACACACACACAACATGGGAGAGAGAGGGAAATTTGTTGGGAAAAAGAAGGTTTTCAATGGAAAAGGAGGAAAGGAGGGAAGAGATAGGGTAAGATGAGAAGAAATGGCAAATATTCATTGTATACATGATAAAATGATATAAAATAATATAAAATAAAATGGCCGATAAATATATGAAAAATATTCAACATCATAGAAATGCAAAATAAAATTATATTGAGAAATAAGAATGACAGTTATTAAGTAAACAATACAAATGTTGGAAAGAATGTGGAAAAAGGGGAACTATACCACTTCTAGGTATTTACCTAAAGTGAGTATTTACCTCCAAGGCAGTATATTACAGAGATACTTGCACATCAGTGTTACTGTGATCCTAGTCATTGACAACAAAGTTATAGAACCAACCTAGGTGTCCATAAATAGAAGGCAGGATAAAGAAAATGTAACATATATATATATACACATTGGGGTTTTATTCAGTCTTAAACAAGAACAAACACATTTTTTCAGGAAAATGGATGCAACTGGAGATTATCATATTAAGTTAATTAAGTCAGTCTCAGAAAGATATATATTTATGTTTCTCTCATTTGTAGATCCTGTATTATATATAAAATCATATACATACATAAATCATGCATATATGTAATTCTATATACACATGATATGAAAGTAGAACTGTCTAGGGAGATGGAGGGATTAATAGGAGTGGGAAGTAAAATAATGAGGTGTACATATAACATGTTTAAAGTACATGCTGTATTTGTGTTAAAATGTCCTTATGAGAAACCACAAACAAGGTGATAAGACAGAAGAAAATTTGAGAAACAGAGGTTTCTCTTGCTCTTAAACTTAGTCTTTTGTTTGGAAAAAATTGGGTAAAATAGTCTAACTTGTAGAAACTTAGGATACTTTCCTTAACAGATACTCACTACACCTCTTTGTTTCTTGCATGAGAGCATATAGATTTACTTTTTTGTGTGTCAATCTTCAAGTTAATGCTATTAATTTTAGAAGCCAAAATGGGAAAGTAGGCAATTGACAGAGTTTGTGAATGGTAGAGATGGAAGATGTGAGGATAAGCAAATAAGATCAAGCGGCACATGTGACTGTAGGTGGGCTAGGGGAGGAGAAACCTCATCCACAAAGTAGAGCAGGTGGCCCAGTTCTAAAACGTTCTCAGTGCTACTCACAGGAAAAGCCCACAGTTCTCACAAACATGAGGAGAAGAAGAGGAGGAGGAAGCTGAGGAGGAAGAGGAATAAGGGGGTGATCACAAGTCAAATGGTCTTTTTTCAACCCAGCACAGCACACAAAGTAGTCTTGGACTTGGGGTGGACTGGAAGCATGCATGCTAAGAATCTCAGGTTGCAGGAAGCTTAAGTGAGAAGGTCTTAAGCTGTCAATATCCACGTTTGGATGAACATTAAGATGACATAAGACTGATGGCTCCAAGCCATGTCAGGGGTCACATAGAACTCCACAGCCTCATCTCTGCCATGCAGTTTTCTACTCATAAGACAGAACTCTAAAGCGCAAATCTAGTAGGCACTTCCTGCAGCCTACTCCCTCACTGAGGGTGTTTAATACTGAGGAAGACCAGAGACCAATGAGTCAAGTCATTCAGTAACAGACCTCAGTGCTCTGCCTGTCTGCTCTATGACCCAACACATTCAGGAGATGTCTTTCATCTCAGATATTAGCTGGCTCAAGGTGTATAAACTGGGGGGTTTCTGGAATGAGTAAGAACCTGCCTGGTTCATTGGCAGCAAAGTAGAAGATGGTCAAAAATTGTTTCTGATGTACAAAGAAGGGAAGGCCCTAAATTGGCTGAGGTAAGACTAATGAAGACTCAGCACTGGTTTAAATAGGACAAAACAAAAAAGGTTCCAACTTTAGCTGTCGTTCCATATTCTACAACTCAGAATCAAGCTGCTGTAATGTGTGTATATGTGCATGTGTGTGCACACACAAATGTTCCTTTTGTTCATTATGTTTTTTTCCTTTTAACTATACTTTTTTTTAATTTTTTTATTTTTATTTTATTATTATTTATTCAACTGTGCGTGTGTATGTGCGTGCGCGTGTGTGTCTGTGTATGTGTATGTGTAGAACCACGGACGAATTCGCGAACCGCCATGGACGCCTCCACTTCCTCTGCCCCGGGATTCACAGGCTCCGCCCTACCAGGACCAGAAGCGCAGGCCACCCCCGCTTCCGCCTGGCGTCTATACGTGGGATCTGGGATCCGAACTCAGGACCTTCTGCCTGCAAGACGGAGGCTTAACTCCTGAGCCACCTCTCCAGCCCCCTTTTAACTATACTTTTATAAGTTTATTTATTTATTTTTACACGTGTTTGTGTGTCTGTGTCTGTGAATATCAGAGGGCACTGTGTGTGCCTATGAAGGTCCAAAAATAATCTTGGATTGCTCTTCCTCTTCTTGGTTTGCTCTGGAGTTTCCCAGGCTCCACCCTCTAGTGCTGGAAGTACAGGGCCACCACCATTTCAGCTTGGTATTTTATGTAGGATCCAGGATCTGAACTCACGTCCTTCTGCTTGTAAGGAAGAGGTTCACTCTCCAGCCTTTACAAGCATTTTTAAAAGCATTTATAGGTTTTGATTTTCCTTCTCTTCTATTTATGCAATTTCACTTATACATTGTTCATTTTTATCACTTAATGTTTCCTGTTTCCTACCATTATTGTCTTATATTTATTTCTTTTTATTTAAACTAGATTTTTTAAATTCCCCTATCCTTTTCATTCAATTGCCATTCCTAATATTACCCACAGTTACTTTTTTTTAACACCATAGCTTGCTTTACACACCTTTTAAAAAGTTTTTCTTTTCTACTGTCGTTGGTGATGTAGTAGTTGGATTCTTTTGAAGTGTGGCTCTATATGTGGTTTGTTTCTGTTGTTGCTGCTACCATGGTTATGGCATTAAGTTCCCAGTTGAGGGCTATTGATAAGACTCCCAAACAAAACTGAAACAGACACTCATCCTCAAAAATGTACAAATTGTATCATAGAAGCATAGGTAATTTGCAAGTAAGCAAACATGACTTTTCCAAAAGATTATATCACCTTAATTACAAACACAAATATATTAAATTGGGTAATATGCCAGATGAAGAATTTAAAAGTTTGGTTGTCAAAATAATCAGTGACTTCAAAGAGGATACAAATGAGCAGAATAATAAACTTAGGAAATTAATTCAGGATATATATAAGAAAATCAGCAATATGGATGAGAAATACATCAAGGAAATTGCAATTCTGAAAAAAAAAGAAACTACTGGAAGGAAAACTTCATCAAACAAGAAACATCAACAAAAAGAAAGCAAAACAAATCAAAGCTGCCATGGAAAGCATCAACAACAGGTTAGAGCAAGCACAAGGAAAAGTAGTAGGAATGGAAGATAAGATCATGGAATAAACATTAAGATAGCAATAAAGAAATTGACAATAGCTCCTAAGAATTCAGGAATATGATCAAGATACCAAACCTAAGACTCCATTGAATAGAAGGAGTTGAGATAAAAGCTAAATGCATAAAAAATGTACTCAGCGAAATTCTAGCAAAACCAACCAACCAACCAACCAACAAACAAACAAATCTAGGGAAAGAAATGGACATCAGAGCGAAAGAGGGATTTAGAAACCCACAATACATTATGGTTAACTTATCAAAAGCACAAAATAGAAAAACAATACTCAAGACCCTTTGTTCCTCCTGCCCGCCTGCCTGCCCGCTGGAGACCCTCCCGGTTGGTCGGTCCTCCACCTCAGGTGAGTTACCCAGCCCCTAGGTCGCCCCCCCTCAGCTCCTCCTACCAGCCAGCCTAGGCAAGACCCAGGCTGCCTCCTGCCTGCCTGCCCACTCGACCGGGACAGGACTTGCTCTGGTTCCTCCATCCCTGGAGCCTGAATGGGCCATAAGCCAAGTATCAGGTCCCAAGTGAAGAGTTCTGCCATCACCACCAGCCCCTCACCCCTTCCGACACACTGGGGACCCTCACTCGTGGTCCACGGAGGACACACTGCTACTCAGAGTTCAACAGAATCCAAAGAAAACCCAGGCAAAGCTCTAAGGGATTTTAGAGGACATCTGAAATCCTCTAAAATCATCCTATCACATGGGAAAGATTCTTCACATGCAGCCCAAAGATAAGTAAATCTCTTTCTTTTACCCTACTGCTCCTTTTAACTATTAATCACTGTAGATTAACTTTTCCATACAGCCACCCCAAAAATATATACAACCCCAGGGATTATACCACTCACCGTCACATATCACCAAGATACTAAATCATAAAAGTGCACTACCATACTAATATTCACCCCCTGTCTATTTAACCTGACTTATCTGATATATTAACAGCCTAATAGTCTCATCTAGGAAATAATACTACAACAGACAAATGAATCCAACTACAAGCCAAGCACTAGTAATAACTGCCCGAGACTAGTAATATACCAACTAAATCAGTTCAGTCAAAAACACATAGAAACTGAAAGGTCGTAAGAGACAAAACAACAATGCCCAAGTCAAAGTGCATATCCATGAGAAACAAAACCCAGGAAGACAAATCTCCCACCGAAAGAATTAACCCCATAATGATGGATTCCAACCAGAACAAATTCACAGATAATAGCCAAGAAAGCCAGACCCAAGATAAAAACTTTCAAAGTACTGTGATTAATATTATGAAAGAGGAAATCCAGGAGGAGTTAAACAACTGCATCAACCACTTTGAAAAGGAACACAACAGGCACTTAGAGGAGTTGAGAAAAAAAGTTCAAGAAACAAAAATAGACATAAAACAGTTAAAACAGACTCAGGCAGAGTTTAAAATTGAACTAAAAGACAAGTTAATTTCAACTCAAAACTCAACAGAGAGTCTTATCAGCAGAACTAACAAAGCAGAAAATAGAATTTCAGATCTTGAAGACAAAGTGGGAGAATTAACCAACTCAATGGAAGAGGTTCTTTTTTTGTTTTTATTTTTATTTATTTTAATTTTTTTATTATTTATTATTTATTCAATTGTGGATGTGTGCATGTGTGTGTGCACGTGCGTGTGCATGTGTGTGTGTGTGTGTGTGTGTGTGTAGAACCACGGGCGAATTTGGGAACCACCATGGACCACCTCCACCTCCTCCTTGTTTTCTCTGCCCCAGGTTTCACAGGCTCCGCCCTACCAGGACCAGAAACGCAGGCCGCCCCTGCTTCTACACAGCTTCTATATGTGGGGTCTAGGATCTGAACTCAGGATCTTCCGCCTGCAAAGCAAAGGCTTAACCCCTGAGCCACCTCTCCAGCCCCATCTTTTTTTTATATATATTTATTTTTTTTATTTCCACTCATACAAACTTAACAGGTACACCGGTACCTTCCCTCCCTCTAACCCCCACCCCTCTGTGCCCCCCTCCCCTCCCTCTCTCCTCCCCATCCCCCAGTGCCTCCCCCTCCCATCCCCGGAGCATCCTTTAATGAGTATGCCAAACTCTCCTCTGGGTCCTCCTCTCCGATGAGGTGCAAGGACCCAGTGGCATTTCCCAGAACTGTTAATGGAAGAGGTTCTTAAAGCCAAAAAAATATTTGAGAGGAATATTCAAGAGATATGGGACACCCTGAAGAAGCTTAACATGCATATTCATAGAATACCAGAGCAAGAATCCCAAAATATCACACCTGAGGAAATTTTTCAAACTATCATAAATGAAAACTTCCCTCAACTAAAGAATGAGAGGCCCATCCTAATACAAGAGGCATTCCGCACCCCAAACAGATATGACCAAAATAGAAAATCGCCAGGCAAATAATACAAAATGCTCCACATTCAAGATAAAGAAAAGGTGCTGAGATCTTCAAGGGAAAAAAAAAAAACAAGTCACTTTTAAAGATAAACCTATGAAAATAACAAATGACTTCTCAATGGAAACAGTAAAAGCACGAAGAGATTGGAGAGACGTACTTCAAGTATTAAATGAGCAAAAATGCCAACCCAGACTGATATACCCGGCAAAACTATCTGTCATAGAGAAAGAAAAGTTTTCCAGCACAAAGACAACTTGAAGGGATACATGTCTACCAAATCAGGCCTTCAAAAAATGCTAGAAAAGATAATTAAGCTTAAAGAAAAAAACAAGCGTATCCAGGAGGACAGAAGGGAAGTATAATACCACCAAAACCTAAATGTCAAACAATACACTTACAAAAGCCACTAAACATAAAAAAGGCCAGAATTAAAAATAATTTCTTCATTATAACATTAAATGTCAATGGTATTAACTCACCGATCAAGAGACACAGATTACAAACTTGGATTAAAAACCACAACCCATCAATCTGCTGCCTTCGGGAAACTCATCTCACCACAAAAGATAGGCACACCCTAAAAATAAAAGGCTGGTCCAAAATTCTGCAAGCTAATGGAAAGAGGAAACAGGCAGGGGTAGCCATTATGCTTTCAGACAAAGTGGACTTCAAACCAAAAAAAAATCATAAGAGATACAGGTGGATACTACATTTTAGTCACAGGTACAATTCACCAGGAAGACTTCACAAAACTGAACATATATGCATCTAATATAGGCCCCTCCACATTCATTAAGCAAACTCTACAACGTCTAAAACAAGAGAGAAATCAATCCCCAAACAATAATTCTTGGGGATTTCAACACTGCCCTCTCAACATGGGATAGATCAACAGGCCAAAAGTTTAAGAGAGACACTTTGGAACTCAACCAAACCCTTAAAGAAATAGACCTTATAGATCTCTATTGAACTTTTTATCCATGCACCAAAGAATACACATTTTTCTCAGCAGCACATGGAACTTTCTCCAAAATAGATCACATATTGGGCACAAAACGAATCTTCACATATACAGGAAAGTTGAAATTCTAACCTGTACCCTATCAGACCACCATGGTCTAAAGCTCGATATCCACAACACAATAAACAACAGAAAATACACTAAGTCCTGGAAACTTAACACTATGATGCTGAAGGAGAACTGGATTCAGGAAGAAATTAAACAGGAAGTTCAAGATTTCCTGAAACTGAATGATAATGAAAATACAACTTATCAAAATCTCTGGGACACAATGAAAGCTGTCCTACGAGGTAAGTTCATAGCTCTTAATGCCTACATCAAAAAAAAATGGACACATCAGAAATAAATAAGTTAATAATGCATCTTAAAGCTTTAGAGACACTAGAACAATCTGATCCCAAAAGCAGTAGAAGAGAGGAGATTAGCAAAATAAGGGGAGAAATATCCGAAATTAAGATTAGGAAAATGATATAGAGAATCAACCAGTCAAAAAGCTGGTTCTTTGAAAAAATCAATAAGATTGACACACCCCTAGCTAAATTAACCAAAAGCAAGAGAGAAAAAACACAAATTAACAAAATTAGAAATGAAAATGGAGTTATCACTACAGATACCCAAGAAATTTCAAAAACTCATATTCTGTGAAATTTGACAACACAAAAGAAATGGGTGAATTTCTAAGTAAGCATAACTTACCAAAATTGAATCAGGAAGTTGTGAATTATTTAAACAGTCCTATAACATATGAGAAAATTGATGATGTAATATCAAATATTTCCACCAAGAAATATCCTGGGCCAGATGGAGTCAGCACAGAGTTCTACCAGACATTTAAGGAACTAATAACACCAGTACTCCTTAAACTGTTCCATCAAATAGCAAAGGAAGGAACACTACCAGAATCTTTCTATGAAGCTAATATCGTCTTAGTCCCAAAATCTAATAAAGATACACTTAAAAAAAAACTATAGGCCAATCTCTTTGATGAACCCAGATGCGAAGATTCTCAACAAAGTCTTAGAAAATCAGATTAAAAAACATATCAAAAAGATCATTCCCAGGAATCAAGTAGGCTTTATCCCAGGCACACAAGGTTGGTTGGACATAAGCAAATCAATAAATGTAATCCACCATATAAACCAGTCTAAAATCCAAGACCACATGATACTCTTGATAGATGCAGAAAAAGCTTTTGATAAGATCCAACAGCCTTTTATGATCAAAACCCTAGAGACAGTTGGAATGGAAGGAACCTTTGTCAATATAATAAAAGCTGTGTACAACAAGCCCACAGCAAGGATTATACTCAATGGGGAAAAACTGGAAGCATTCCCACTTCGATCAGGAACTAGACAAGGCTGTCCACTTTCACCACTTCTCTTCAATATTGTACTTGAAGTCTTAGCTGAAGCCATAAGACAAGAAAGGGAGATAAAAGGGATTCAAATCAGCAAGGAAGAAGTCAAGTTATCTCCATTTGCTGATGACATGGTCTTACACCTGAGTGATCCCAAAACCTCCACCAGAAAACTCCTGGAACTAATACAGAAGTTCAGCAGGGTAGCAGTATACAAAATAAACATATAAAATCAGTGGCCTTCCTATATGCCCAGAATGAAAGAAGTGAAAAAGCCTTGAGAGAAACAATCCCATTTACTATAGCCCCTAAAAAAATTAAATACCTTGGTATAAACCTAACCAAGGAAGTAAGAGACATTTATAATGAAATCTCTCAAACCCTAAAGAAAGAAATTGGGGGCTGGAGAGGTGGCTCAGGGGTTAAGCCTCTGCCTTGCAGGCGGAAGGTCCTGAGTTCGGATCCCAGATCCCACGTATAGACGCCAAGTGGAAGCGGGGGTGGCCTGCGCTTCTGGTCCTGGTAGGGCGGAGCCTGTGAATCCCGGGGCAGAAGGAAGTGGAGGCGTCCATGGTGGTTCGCGATTCGTCGGTGGTTCTACACACACACATACACACATGCGCGCACATACATACGCACACACACACAATTGAATAAATAATAAAAAAAAAATTAAAAAAAAGAAAGAAATTGCAGAAGGCACCAGAAGGTGAAATGTCCTCCCATGTTCCTGGCTTGGCAGAATCAATATCATAAAAATGACCATCCTACCAAAGGCAATATACAGATTCAATGCTATACCAATTAAAATCCCAAAGCAATTCTTCAAAGAAGTTGACCAAACAATCTCAAAATTCATATGGAGGCACAAAAGACCCAGGATAGCAAAGAAAATCCTGAGTAACAAAAACACTGCTGGAGGTATCACCATACCAAACCTTAGTCTATACTACAAATCCATAGTTATAAAAACAGCCTGATACTGGCTCCAAAATAGACACACAGATCAATGGATAAGGGTTGAGGACCCAGATGTAAGCTCACAGAACTGCAGCCATTTGATCTTTGACAAAGGGGCCCAAAGAATCCAATGGAAAAAGAACAGCATCTTCAACAAATGGTGCTGGCAAAACTGGATCTCCACATGCAGAAGATTAAAACTTGACCCATACTTGTCACCATGTACAAGACTTAATTCAAAATGGATCAAGGACCTCAATATAAGGCCAGAGACTATAAAAACCTTAGTTGAAAGGGTAGGGAAATCCCTGGAGCTGATTGGACTAGGCCAACAGTTTCTAATCAGAAATCCAATAACACAGTCAATACAACCAAAACTCAACAGATGGGATCTTAAGAAATTAAAGAGCTTCTGTTCAGATAAACTCGAGCACAAAGGACCCACAGAGTGGGAGAAAATCTTCACTAACCACACATCTGATAGAACTCTATTATCTAGAGTGCACAAAGAACTTAGAAAACTAAACACCAAGGAAACAAATGGCCCATGTTACAGCAGAGAAAATAGGCCTCCATCAAGGTCTGCAAGTAAGTAATGAGAAACCTGGTTAAGTTCACAGATGTTCTTTCCTGATCTCACCAGAAGGGGAGGGCATATAGTCTAGCAGATAAAAAGTTATAATTTTGCAAATGGGTGATGGACCCCTCCCTCACTGAGGTTTCCTACTCTTATTACATCTACCCTTGAATGTGCTATTATAACAAGACTCCAGTTTAACAGCTTTTTGTCTCTGGCCAGGGGATGACATACAGTGCCCAGCAGAATGGAGTGAAGGGCATTGCAGGAGCAGCAAAACTGCAAAAGAAAATCAACAAACCACAATCCAGAACTTCAGAGACTATATCAATCACATAGAACTAGGCCAGCCTAATCTCTCCCCATCCTGGAGCTCAGGGACATTTGCGGAAGAGGGGGCGGTAAGATTGTAAGAGCAAAAGGATGGGAGGAGCAACGATTTGCAAGATTCTCAACAATAGTTGGGGCCAAAGCAATCATAATGGGACTTTGCATGCCCTGTGCAATGTCCAGCGCACTGTTGCCCTCATAAAGTCTAGCATCTGTTAAGGGCACCGAGACCCCTGGAGGCAAGGGATTGACAGCCATAGTAGTGATCTTATGCTTAAGGGGAACAAGAGAAAGGGCTTATGGAAATGCCACTGGGTCCTTATATGTCATCGGAGAGGAGGACCCAGTGGAGAGTTAGGCGTACACAATAAAGGACTCTCTGGGAATTGGGGGGGAGGCACTGGGAGATGGGAAGGGGGAGGAGGGGGGAGGGAGGGAACTGGTAAAAAAATTTTTAAATGTATAATTAAATTTTTTAATAAAAAAAAGAAGTAAAAAAAAAAAAGATCTGAGCCATAAAAAAAAAAAATGGGCTTTGGCATGCACAATAAAGGACTTTCTGGGAATTGGGGGGGGCACTGAGGATGGGGAGGGAGGGGTGAGGGGAGGGGAAGCAGGGGGTTCGGGGGGAGGAGGAGGAAGGGAGGGAACTGGTGTACCTATTAAGTTTGCATGAGTGGAAATAATAGTAAAAAAAAAAATGGGCCTTGGAAATTAAAAGAAACTTTACCAGGGACGAAATTAAAATGTCTAACAAATATCTTAAAAAATGGTCCAAATCCTTAGTCATCAGGGAAATGCAAATTAGAATCTCCCTAAGATATCATCTCACCCCGGCCAGGGTGGCAAAAATCCACAGTACAAACATCACCAAATGCTGGAGGGGATGTGGAGAGAGGGGAACTGTCCTACATTGCTGGTGGGAATGCAGGCTTATACAGCCACTCTGGCGAGCTGTCTGGTGATTCTTAAAGAAGTTAAGGATTGAAATGCCATATGACCCAGGTATTCCACTTTGGGGAATAACCCCCCATACAGCAAATATTCACCTTGATGGAACAAGCATGACCATGTTCATAGCAGCACTGTTTACAATAGCAAAGTCATGGAATCAACCCAAATGTCCAACAGTTGACTAGTAGATAAGGGAAATGTGGCACATTTATTCAATGGAATACTACTCACCCATCAAAAATGATGAATTAATGCAATTTATCAGGAAATGTATGGAATTAGAAACAATTATATTGAGTGAAGTATCCCAGACACAGAAAATTAAGCTCCGTATGTACTCCCTAATAGGTGGATCCTAGTACCAAACCCACATAGAGACACACTCAAAGACAAATCTCTGTAATACCTACACTAATTGCAAAGATTATAAACAGGAGAGAAGGGGAAGGAGGGCCTCTGCTACAGCAGAGATAATAGGCCACCATCAAGGACTGCAAGCTTTTATCTCTGGCCAGAGGGTGACATCCAATACCCATCAGGATGGAGCCAAGGGCATTGCAGGAGCAGCAAAAGTGAAAAAAAATCAACAAACCATAATTCAGAGACTCTATATCAACCACCTGGAATCAGGCCTGCCTAATCTCTCCCCATCCTGAAGCTCAGGGAAATTTGCGGAAGAGGGGGAAGTAAGATTGTAAGAGCACAAGGATGGGAGGAGTGAAGATATGCAAGATACTCCACACAACTTAGTGCTGAAGCAATTGTAATAGGACTCTGCATGATCTGCACAATGACCAACTTATCATTGACCCCTCAAAGTCTAGCATGGACTAAAGGCATTAGGATCCTTAGAAGCAAGGGATTAACAGTCACAATAGTGTTCCTGTACTTAAGGGGAACACAAGAAAGAGTTCTAGGAAATGCCCCTGAGTCCTTATACCTCATCAGAGAGGAGGACCCAGAGGAAAGTTTGATATACACATTAAAGGATGCTTCAGAGATGGGGGGAGGGTGCACTGGGAGAAAGGGAGGGAAGGGGGAAAGAAAGGGGAAAAGAGAAGAGGGAGCAGGGAGATCCAGGGAGGGGTGGAGGGAGGGAGAGGACAAGGGTACCTATTACATTTGTATGAGCAGAAAAATAAATAAATTAAAAAAAGCAATATTCAAAGCTAAGAAAGAAGCCAGGCATAGGACTGCATGCACGGAATCCCAGCACTTGGGGAGCTGAGACAAGTGGATTGCTGTTAGTTTAGTATCAGTTTGGGTTACAGAGTACAACCCTATTTCAAAAAGCCGAACAAACAAGACTTAAAATAAAAGATGTAAATTCACAAAGACAAACACATCATAAGAAGAAACCTCTCAGTGGAGACCCTAAATGCCAAGAAAGCATGGAATAATATATTTACACTTCTGAAAGGAATGCTATATCCAGGAAATTACATTTAAAAACTAATAGAGAAATAAAGGCATTTGAAGACAGGCAAGAACTAAAGCAATTTGTGACTACAATGTCTATGTGGTGGGAAATAGTTTAAGGACTCTTAATAGCAGAGGACTGAGTATAGTCTTAAACACAAGAGAAAAAAGCAAATATTATGAGAGGAATAGATAGCAAAGGCATCTAAGAACAAATTTATCATGTTTATTATAGTAAACCAGGAAATTCCTAATATGACTATAGAAGAAAATTAAGAACAAACAACAATCTAGTGAACCAGAAAAACAACAAAGAAATCAGCAATCACTCTGAATAATAACCTTATATGTAAATAATCTTAATTCTCTAATTAAAAGGTATAGAATAGCTGGTTTAATTGAAGAGACCATGTCCAACTGTCTGTTATTACTGTACCCCACTCACACTGAGAATGGAAGATGGACATCAGTTTATCAGACAAATGGAAGTTGTAGACATGAAAATATGGCTATCCTTATGTCTATAAAGTAGATTTCAAGTCAAAGTTATTCAGAACAAATAAGGTTATTACACATTTTGAAAGTTAACAGTCCATCAAGAAGATAAAACTACACACACACACACACACACACACACACACACACACACACACACACACACCAAACATTGAGACTGCTAATTTAAGAAAGCAAACACTGGTCTGGAGAAGTGGCTCAGGGGTTAAGGAGACACCACGTATAGATGCCAGGCGGAAGCGGAGGCGCTTCTGGTCCTGGTAGGGCGGAGCCTGCGAATTCTGGGCAGAGTAAATAACGAGGAGGTGGAGGCGTCCATGGTGGTTCCAGAATCTGCCCATGGTTCTACACACACATGCACACACACACACACACACACATGCACACATGTGCACACACGCATACATGCACAATTAAATAAATAATAAAAAAAGAAGGCAAACACTAATTAAAATAAAAGAACATATCCTGATAATACACACTGGGCGATTTAAATACTCTACTAGCAACAAGCAAACTCCTGAGTTCATCAGCACCATAAGTCAAATGGACTCAATATACATTCACAGAATATTACACCCAATAGCTATGGGATATAAAGTCCTTTCAGTGGCCATGGAACTGGCTGTGGCCAACTAAGCAAAGAGGCTAGTAAGATGATTCAGGGATAAAGGTGCCTGCATGCAAACTTGGGGACTTCAGTTTAATCCAGTAGTGGATGTTCCCATGTTCTTTAGGCTCTTGTGATCTTACTACCCCTCTTTCACAAGGTTCCCTGAGTCTTATGATGGGGAAAGATTTAGTTGGACTAATTCCAGGTGAGCAGGGTCTCCAGTACTCTTCATTCTGGTTGGCTGTTGTCTATTTCACTGCTCTTCCATGTACTAGGCTGCGTCCCGTCTGGGTGTTGAGCTCCTCTTCTTCTGTTGTAGAAGAAGGCTTTTACGTTGAGTGCCGAGCCCTTTTCTAATAAATGGGTACAATCACAGGTATTTACAGGGCAGTTTATGTACTGTCTTCCTACCTATTGGTTCATAGTCTGTTGTTCCCTAGTGATCTATTTACTTCCCTTTTTTAGGTTCTTGTTCTAGCCAACAGTAACAGGAATGTGTTTCATTCTGACAAGCAGACCTTGAGTCCAATCAGAAAACTGTTGGTTATGTCCTTTATTCTCATGCTACTATTATACTGGTGGTCACCTGTTGCCATAGTGATTTTTATTGCAATTTACAGTTTCACAGATTGAAGAGGCCTTTGATTACCACTCCTCCCCACCCCCAGTAGCTGCTAGAGTATTCCTTGGTACTATGTAAGCTATCCGGCAAGGAGTGAACTCTCAAACCAATTCCAGTTGGTATATTTTGCCCATATCCTGTGATCTATATGTGGTGCATCTTTAATCATAGGGTTTTATTGCCAGTCTTTTGGAGGACAACCTCTTGGTTGCAATAGCAAATCCTATGATGTTTAGGGGCCTTAAAACCTCTCTGACCAACTTATCAGAAAGTGTCACATTCTTGCCACTTTTGGTATAGTTTTAATTGTCACTGGGTTCTAAATGGACTACCTCAATGCATTTTTTTTTTGTTTTGCCCTGTTTTCTCCTCTCTGTGCTCCTCTGCATAGGGACTGACCATTCTTGTTCTTTTTTACAAAATTAATGTTTTTGACATATTTATAACATAGGAATTTCCTATGGGTTCACATACCACAATCTCAGAGTTTTTCTATAGGTCCTCTGCTCCTCCTATATCCCATCCCCTTATATACCTCTAGGTATTTTTCCCCATTATTTCTTCCTCACCCTACTGCCATGGTATCTCAATCTCCCCCTTAAAAGGTTTCACTCAACTGTCCCTTCACACCTTCCCACTCATTGACCCCTTTCAAATTTTCTGACTCATACAGTAATTTCAAGCCAAGTAATTTGACAAGGAGATCAACGCTAGCATCCATACATAAGAGAAAACAGGTAGTGCTTGTCTTTCTGTGTCTGAGATACCCTCACTCAATATTAAATTTTTCATTTCCATTCATTTACCAGCAAATTCCATAACCTCATCCTTTCTGATGGCTCAATAGTACTCCATCCTGTGTATGTATCACATTTTCATTACACATTCCTCTGTTCACGGGCATGTTGACTGATTTTGTTTTCTTGCTATTGTGAATAGAGCTGCAATGAACATGGATGAACAAGTGTCTTTATAATAAGATGCAGAGTCATTTGGAAATATTTCTAGAGTGGTATGGCTGGGTCATATGATAGTTCCATTTTTAACTTTCTGAGGAAATTCCACATTGATACTAGTTTACACTCCCACCAGCAGTGATAAGTGTTCTCTTTTCTGCACATCCTCATCAACATTCTCTGTTGCTTGTGTACTCGCTCTTAGCCATTCTGACTGGGGTAAGATGATATAGCAGGGTAGTTTTAATTTGCATTTCTCTAATAACCAGAGAAGTTGAATATTGTTTAATATATTTGCTTGAAATTTTAATTTCTTTGGGTGTGAAGTCCTTGTTTAGTTCCAGGACCCATTTTTTATTTAGACATTTTCTTTCTTGATGTTTAGTTTTTTCATTATTTAGAGACTACTTTATTAGTTTCTGTAATCAAATCCATGTAGATACAACCTTACATATTTAATACAGTGTGTTACCCCTGTATAAATGGAAAAAAATAAGTTTAATGTTTCTAGACCGATATAGTTGTTAATCTCTGTACAATGCCAACTCAACACAGAAAACTGGGATACATTTTTTCAAAGTTGACAGCAGAGCTAAAATGCCAACTCAACACAGAAAACTGGGATACATTTTTTCAAAGTTGACAGCAGAGCTAAAGTTTTCAAAAATTCATATATATATGTATATATACATTTATATAAAAAGACCAATAATAGCAATATGTTTTGCATCAATAGCAGCAATAGCTTTTCCATGTTCTGCAGTCATCTGAAAAAAAATTATAGAGACATCCAGCATGCTTCATTAAAAAATATAAGTAAAAAACAAAATCTCAGAAAACAGAAATGTTCTGTTACAATTGTGGTACTTGGCACCATTTCTTTTTCTTATTAGCTTCTCAATCATCATCTGGAAAGAAAACATTCTAGACTAACATCATTAAAAACAGCTCTGGTAAAGCATGGCCAATGTTTAGTTTTTTGAGTTCTTTGTATATTCTAGAAATTAATTCTTTGTCAGAATCATAGCTAGCAAAGATTTCCTCCCATTTTGTGGGCTGTCTTTTTGCACAATTAAAAGTCCAGCACACATTAGAAGAAAAGTAGCATGGACATATGTTGAAGAATTTACAGCAAAATAGGAAAGCGAGAGGGAAGTAATCCCTGACATCTCAGTCTAAATTAACTCTGGCAACCTTTTAAATTCCATGGTACAGTTTCAGGAGCAGAAGGTAGGAATGACCTCTAATGTCCCTTCATATAGTTACCAGGAGGTCAGACGAGTTGAAGGTCCGAAGTGGAATGTTGACATTACTGAGACACTCAGCTGGGTCTCAGTCTTCAGAGCAAGATCGGAGAGTCAAGCAGCATGAAACACTGTTCCCACGGTAGGAGGTGTACACCGGCCCCCCTCCCCCCTCCCTCCCCACCCCCTTCCCTGAACTTTCCATTCTCTACGTGTAACACACTGTCATGTACCACTAGGTGGAGCCAAGATCTTGGCAGAGGACAAGTCAAAGGTCTCTGGAGGGCTCCCACCTTTTTGCAGAAGGACTGAGTTTCACAGTGGGTTAAAAAGAGAATCATTTAAAATTTTGGTATTTCATTTTTTGTCTACTTTTACAAGGATATTGAGCATTCATCCCAGGTTCCCTCCTTCCCCTCTCCTTCCTATCTTCTCCCTTCCCTTCACTATTGTCTCCCACTCCCTCCCACTCCCCCCCTGCATGCCTCAATGGACCTCAGGGTTCACTCTGGCTTGTCTACTCCTGTGGGGGTTCAGGCCTCCAAAGTGTAACAAGTTACCTGTCTTCAGGCTACTCCACTGATGTGTGCATTTTCCTTCACTCGTCCAACTTTAAACCAGTTTCCACTGTGAGTTCCCATTCTATGGGTATAATAACAGCTGCCTAGAGAGCAGTTTGATGGTACTTCAGTTTTTTAAGTTCTTTATATATTGTAGGTATTAATTTTTTGTTTGTTAGGTGAAGAGCTAGCAAAGATCTTTTTGTAGGTTTGCATGTTTTCTCTAATAAAATTCTGGAGTTCATATCTTATATAATATGAAGATTCACATATATATGACATGCAAGTAAAAGAGAGACTATCTGAGAAAAGGAAGGGCACATGGGAGAGAAGAGGAGATAAAAAGGGGAAGGTATGCGTGAACATGGTCAAAGTGCACAATATAATTGAGTGAAATGCTTTTATGAAACCAATCGCTGTATACATATAAAATGAAATGGAGTTTTTTCACCACTTTTTTTAAAATTTTTTTATTGTTATTATTATTTATTCAACTGCGTGTATGTGCGTGTGTGTGTGCGTGTGTGTCTGTATGTGTGTGTGTGTGTGTGTGTGTGTGTGTATGTAGAACCACGGACGAATTCGCGAACCACCATGGACGCCTCCACCTCCTCCTGCCCAGGGATTCACAGGCTCCGCCCTACCAGGACCAGAAGCGCAGGCCGCCCCCGCTTCCGCCTGGCGTCTATACGTGGAATCTGGGATCCGAACTCAGGACCTTCCGCCTGCAAGGCGGAGGCTTAACCCCTGAGCCACCTCTCCAGCCCTTCACCACTTTTTAAAGAAAAGAAAAACAAGGAATTTCATGATGTGGAGGATCTGTTGTTTTCTGCCTGCCAGCGACTACTTCTCAGTTCTGCTTAAGTCCATTGTGGCATTTAGGAACAAGGGCTTCAGTACTTATGTTCCTGATTGGTCTTTACCTCTACCACTGCAATTCTTGGTGAATCAGATGCTCATTTATAGGAATGTCACCTCATCCCAACCCTCTCCAGGAAGAGGGTAAGGGTGTTGGCAAAGTTGGATGGCATTGAACCTTACCATCTAAGGTATTTTTCTAGCCTTGTCTTAAACGTTTCTTGTCATGGTGACTCCATAAGCTGAAATCTATATTTTTCCTGCTACATATGTTTATCATAAAATTCTTCCTTTGCTAACCCAAAATTTGAATATCTGTATCTTTTATTTTTGGTATCTGGTTCTCATCCGTAAAGCTATAGAGATGAGTCTGTGATAGTCTCACAAGCATCTATTTGCAAGGAACTACCACATGTCCTGAGTACCTACCTTTCTAAACATAATCTTTCTTATTTATTGCTTCTTCCCTGAAATAAACTGTAGTCTTTTTATTGCAACAATAGAGTCATCTTTCTAGCAATCAATAACTGTAATTCAACAAGACCCTTTTTTTAAAAAAACTATGCAGCAAAAAGAAAAATTAAATGCAACATCATCCTCATAATACATGTTTTCTAAGGTGATTGCAATACAAAGAACTTGGAGGTACCAGGAAGGGAAGGAAAAAATATGGAAAATGGAGGTGGGAAAGTGGGCCTGACAGCATGGGAAAAGCCCCATAACTCCTGTCATCTACCTGTCATCCATTCATCTTCCTTTGATAGGTTCCCTGGTGGTCTAGTCATTAGGATTTGGTGCATTCTCACCTTCCTACTACATTTGTTGAGCGACTAGCAGTGTACTGAACCTAGTAAAAATAATTAGCAAAACAGAATAATAGACCATGGCCTTAGACAATATACCTTCCAGTGTAGGAGAGAGACACAAATCAATAAAGTCACATAAGCTTCTATAAAAGTATAGATATCTATGAGAAAATTAAATGGGACACAGTTGAATTGGGCAACTATTGTTCAGAGACAGAACCATTTCAGATGATGCAAGAAGTTAGTGAGTGATGAGGCAAAGAAGGAGGAAGTCAGGTGGAAAAACGTGTATTCATATTGCAAGAACAACAGGCAGTGAGAATGGAAGAATGCTAAGGTGCATGCTAAGAATGCTATGGTGGCTAGACTCAGACATCAATCTAGCATCTAATATTTGGGAGTCTGGGTGCCCATCGGGAATTATCTATTAAAGTGGGTCTTTGGACAAGTCTGCAGGAGATCATTTGGATTACACAATTGATGAGAAGACCTAGCTCAGAGTGAGTGGAACCATCCCCCAGGCAGGTGGATAAAGATGGAGAGAACTGATTGAGCTTTGATCCATTGTTACTTCCCCTCTCTGCTCTTTGCATGTAGTGTGGCCAGTTCCCTTGGCCCCTGCTACTGGTATGACTTCCACCATGTTGGGCTGCAACCTGGACTTGTGAAGTGGAATAAAATCCTTAATTTATTTGAGCCATTTGTTTATCCCATTAATGTATTATAAAACAGGTATCTAGAGTGCAGAGCATAAAAATGATGAGGAATGATGCTGAGCAGGTTCAAGATGAGGAGACATTGAAGATTAATTTGAAAATGTGATCTTTTGTGCACAAACAAGTAGAGGCCATTAAAGAACTCTTTCCAGGAGACACAGCCTGTATAAATGAAGCAGTGGTGTAGATTAGGGGTTGGACTAAGGACACACTTGCACAGAGGTACCTCTGGGGTGGAGTAGAATCCACCAAGGTAACAAGATATTTGAATCAAAACCATGACAGTAGTGAGTTTAAACTTCAGAATTCAGCAGTGGGGATGTAGGAGTAGCTACCATATTTGTCTTACATGCCTGAAATTGTGTAGGGGAAAGAATTTAAATGACTTGCTCAGGGTCACATAGTTGATCCGTGGCAGAGGAAGTATGGGAACCAAGATCCAAACTAAATAACAATCTGCAGGCCATCCCACTTTGTTCCTTTATAAAAAACTCTCTAGGGGATATCAGGAATGAATAACGTCTAATGATGTACTTCTCAGACAAATGTGAGGAACTGAAACACATGCTTCCTAAATAGGAACCAGTTAAACCACAATTTCAACTCTGAATAGCAGCTTTCTAATATTCATAGTTGCTTTTGTTGCTTTTCTTTGCCATTCTCTCTCTCCTTTGTTGCAATTATAAAAATAGGTATTAGGACTGGTGATGTAGCTCAGTTGGTAGAATGCTTGCCTAGCATGCATGAAACACTGGGTTTTAGTACCAATGCTACCTAAAACTGAGTAATGATTAATTCCCAAACTAGGTTTGTATGGAGAGGGGTGCTGATTAGACCCAGTGGTACTCAAGCGAGGGCTGAAAGGCAGGAACGTGGTAGGAAGAATTATAGAGAAGGGGGACTTATGTCTGGAAATGGGGGTAAAGGAGAAGGTGGCCAGAATGTACTGCGTGCATGTATGAATTTACCAGTAAGCGAACAAACAAAAACCTGGATGGGGGGTGCACGTCTGTAATTCTCAGTATTAAGAAGGTACAGCTGGAGGATCAGGAAATTCAAGGTCATCTTTTGCTCCACAGGAAGTTTGAACCCATCCTGGACTACATGAGACCCTGTCTGGAAGAATAGATGTTAGATCTGTGTGTACAATTGTGCAACCACCGGCACAGTCAAGGTAGAAGCCACCTACTATTCCCAAAAGCTTGACAGGAAGAAAAGGAGAGAGAGAAAGAGAGAGAGAGAGAGAGCGACAGACAGACAGACAGACAGACAGACAGACAGACAGACGACAGACAGAGTGTAGTTAGGGAGTTGAGCAGGACAGCATTCGATTTTTTGCATTAAAAAGTTATAGTCTTTCAGGCATCAGATCTTGATAATCTTTTTGTAACTAAAAAGCTCATTAAGATGCGCGTTACCCCTACAACAAATGAATTTGTGTAATCAGATAAAAGTCCATGTAGACGCAAGCACTGAGGGCAGAAGTGTTTTCTTTTGTCTTATTTTCAAATTATTTACAAACGAGGTAAGTTGTTGTCCCCGCCTCCTCCTATCCTCTCATCTTCTTTCCCACTCTCCTCTCCCTTCCTATCCCTCCTACTCTCGTGGCTTTCTGCTTGTGTGGACCACAGGGTTCCCTGCAGGTTGTCTGTACTAATCAGGCACTAGGTATAAGAGGTCCTTCAGTGGGTAAACCACCAGTGGGGACGATCCCCTTCACTTTTTCAGTACCTGCCCCTTATAAATCTTACTGTATATAGTCATTTTTTTCTTTGAGATCTTTGATGATCCTTTGTGGGATATTGACATGCGGGACACTGTGTAGATCTGGTGGAGGTAGATCTCACTGCAATGGGCTCCTGAATGCAGCAGCCCTGTTGTTACCTGGCCTGTACCTCCCCACCTTTATGTTCTTATAGTCTTACCGCCCTCTCTTCTGAAAGGTTCCCTGAGCCTTAGAATGGGAAGAGATTTGCATGGCCTGATTAGGGCTGAGAATTTTGGAGTTCTTTCTACTCCTGTTTATGCTAATGAGTTGTTTTCCTCTCTAGAAATATGATTTTGAAAGACACACACACACATTTAGGTGACATTATAATAATACATGCTTATGTAATAAGAAAGGATGTTCCTTCAAAGGCATAATTTTTTGATAGTTTATCTGAAAGAGGAAAGAGAGGGAGAGAGAGAGAGAGAGAGAGAGAGAAAACAAGCATGCCATGTCACACAGGTAGAGATCGGAGGATAATTTTTGGAAGTTAATTCTCTCCTTCTACCTGTGAGTAGGTATCTTATCTGAATAATTCTTTTTCCTTTCATGTATCATGCATGTGTGTGTGTGTATGTGTATGTGGTGTGTTGTGTGTATGTACATGTGGATGGATGAAGTGTCAGTGGATGTACATGAGACACTTGAGTGTATGTGTGGAAAGATGATATCAGGAATCGTCTTCCATCATTCCTACACCTTATTTTTGAGAGTCTGAGTGTCTAATTAAATCCAGAATCTGAGTCTCTGATTAGGACAAGTCCAGCTTGCCAGAAAATAACAGGCTGTGACTTCCAAGGCTAGAATTACAGATTGGTTATCATACCCACTGACTACTAGACATTTTTATGTGGGATCTGGAAATCTGAACTCAGGTCCCTTTGATTGGAAGGCAAAGGCTTTAGTAACTACTGGAGCAGCTGGCTGGCTGTTTTTGAGGGATCTTAAGGTACATACATTGCAATGGTCACGAATGGGAGAATTAGTGGGCTAGAGTTACAGTTTGACCTTTTTTTTTATTTCCACACATACAAACTTAACAGGTACACCCTCCCTCCAACCTCCCACCGCCCTATGCCCCCTCCTTTCCCCCTCCTTCCCCATCCCACAGTGCCTTTCCCTCCCATCCCCAGAGCATCCTTTAATGTGCATGCCAGACTCTCCTCTGGGTCCTCCTCTATGATGAGGTGCAAGGACTCAGTGGCATTTCCCAGAACCCTTTCCTGTGTTCCTCTTAAGCATAGGAACACTACTGAGACTGTCAATCCCTTGCTTCCAAGGATATTAGTGCCTTTAGCAAATGTTAGACTTTGTGGGGTTTTGATGGGTGTTAAAAATGCTGAACTAAGGGAAGGTAGGCACATGGAATTGCTTCAGCATTTAAAAATATTTTTCTGCATACCATTCTATAGTGAAAACACATTCGACCATTATTCTCATAAATGATAGAGAGCCAAGATCCAAGGTGTCTACACAAGGGTCCTATGCCTTGGAAAGTGTTTCCCCTTTCTCCTGTGTAATGCTAAACATATGCTTCCATTGGGACCTGGTCTATGTGCTTTACATACTTTCTCATAATTCCTTCTTACAGCAACCAAAAAGACCGATGTCATTGCCACTTCTAGAGAGAAATTCCCATCTCAGATTACTTAGGGGATGTCCAGTCCCAAGGCTGTTGATGTAACCCCAAATTTACATGTCCACCAGATTCAGACATAGGATCACATACATCTCTCTTAGGTTGTTCAACCAGAGTGACAGGCAGCTGCCAATTGCACTTTGTGGACAAAGATCTTGAGTGTTTGCAGGATAAGACAAGTGTTGACAGAGGCACAGTTTATATGAAAAGCAGCAGCAAAGGATGATCCTGCTCTGTCCCAGGTCTCAGGACTCAGGGAACCTTGCTCCCATCTAGCCATCATGCTGTCAAAAAATTGGGGTGGCAAAAAGGAGAGTGTTAGGATAAGAATTTTCTTCTTTATTGGACCCTGGGGAGAGACATGAAGTTCCAAACAACTTGACCATTAATCATCTTCCATATAATTGGGTCTAACTTTAGTACCTCTTACACATGTCTTCAACCAAAATTTAACCAGCTACCTTCTCATGTTGATGAATGGTTTTCGGCCATTACTTGCTTCTACATATTTTTAATGGCGGAGAGGAAATTAGCTTAACATTTTTGAGTCTAAAAAGTTCTCAAGAAACTTTCCTTTTTTTTAAACTATAGATCTCATTGAAGTTCAGATTCCCTTCTGCCTACCCCCTCCTAACTTCCGAGCATCACTCTGCCTACTCCGATGGCTCTTGCTACTTCTTTCTCTACTCTTTGTCTCAGTGAAGTTTGTCTGGTGGTTTTCTGAGCCCCAGAACCTCAGAACATAATCACTGAGGCATTTTTCACCTAATGCTCAGCCCCACCTTCAATTAGATCATTGCCAAGCCCAGTGACTGAGCCCTGAACACTGATGATATCCCTCTTCCAGCTCCACTCCCAGGGAAAGCCCCCAGCCTATCTATTGTCTTTCTCCACCTTCCAAATGCTCACACTCACACTCTCCTTTTCCATGCAAAACCTAAGTAATAGAAAGAAATCACATGCACCACAATGTATTCTTTTTTATTCATCCATTTATATGACAACCATTTCCATGATTTCTTCACCAGGCACCAGGAAAACAGTTGGCTTTTGACTGACATTCATTTCCCAAGAACTATTTCCAAGTTAGGGATGAGCCATTGGACAACTATGGGTTAAAAAGCCACAGGGTGGTTAGGGATGATTGCTGGAGATTAATGTGTCATGTAGGGAGAGGCAGACACAGATAGACCAGAGTCTACACAGGGTCAGGTCATACAGGAAATGCATACCCCACAGGAAGATATCCAGATCTTATTCTATGGTCAACAGGAACCCAAATACTCTTAGCCAGAATCCTGAGGAAATCCAAGATGCATCCTGAAAGAGGGGACATTTGCTGAAGAATGGGATAACCTGGGGTTAGTCATTGCCTTCTCTAGAAAGTATATAAATTCTAAGGATAACTAAAACTCTAGTATCAGAATTCAATAATTGTGGAACTGAAGCAGGGTGGGGATTAAGATTCGAAGGAAGACCTCCACTTCCACTATGAAAATGACACCAAGATGAAGAATCAGAGGTTGACCTCCAGGCTCCTCACACCTGCTGCCCTCTGATCTTCCTGTAAGCCCACCCCAGTTCTGAGAGCTTTAAAATGTCCCTTTTCCTGCTTTGATGTGTGGTCCGAATGGACCTGATATTGGGCTTCCTAGAGGTCAGAATGGCTACTAGGCTTCCCCTGCTAAAAGGAGGCTCCCTTTGGTAAAAGTATCAGAGATCTTCTCTTCCACTAGGAAATGATGCAGGCAAAGAAATTAAAATGTATGCATTTTGTGCTCTATGCTCCTGTCTACCATGGAGCCCCTCATCAAGCTTGCTTTCCTCCCAACACTACTGGTTCTGTGCTGTCAATTCATATGTCTTCTTCATGTCCAATTTTGTAGTTTCAAGCAAGTATAAATGGATCAAGTGTTGGCTTGAAACATGCCACTTTTACTTGAAAGAACTTCATTTTCTAGAACACGGTTGGGAATTCCAGGTGATTCCAAGCACTGGATTTTTAGCTTGTTGTGACACTAGACTTACTGCTAGTCCCGAAAGAAGCAGAGGACTGACTACGATCAGTTTCAATCTAGAAGAAAGTTTTAAACTTGTCTTAAGCTGGATAGAGACACAGTGTCCCAAAAGCCATGCTGCCAGCACGACTTGATGTCAAGCTGCATTCAGACTTTGCTACAAGAAGGTGCTTTCTAAGGGGCTCCCAGAGATGCCTGTGGAAGTCAACTCTGCTTCCCAGGCTACACTGGAGGCTCACACAAACTCCTGGATTCATTGCCAGTATGCTGTACTCACCTTGACTTCAAAATGGGAATATAAGTCCTCTCTCCACTAGGAGGGAAAATCAGGTTCCCCAAATACATCTTTTTTTATTATTTATTATTATTATTATTTATTCAATTGTGCATGTGAGCGTGTGTGTATATATGTGTGTGTATGTATGTGTGTGTGTGCGTAGAACCACCGGCGAATTCGGGAACCACCATGGACACCTCTACCTCCTCCTTGTTTACTCTGCCCCGGGATTCACAGGCTCCGCCCTACCAGGACCAGAAATGCAGGCCGCCCCCCTTCCACCCAGTGTCTATAGGTGGGGTCTAGGATCCGAACTCAGGACCTTCCGCCTGCAAGACAGAAGCTTAACCCCTGAGCCATTTCTCCAGCCCCCCCCCAATGCATCTTTAACATATGAAAAGTATAAATTGATTTTCACCTGAAATGAAAAAATCGAAACAAAATGGGGGAAGGGCTCAGCACTTTGTGAGCTTCCTTATCCTTAATATATGTTTTTATAATTATTTTTATTTTCCATTACTTGGAGGAGATGACTATCTTTTTGGTGTTTAGAACTCTTCAAAACTGTCAACTACTTAGTCCCAAATGGAACAGGGGGCCTTTACCCTCAAAGCTTCATTCTCATCTTTTTATGTTAGGACTGAAGCCTTATCTTCCTCTCTTTCTCTCTTAGATCCTTGGAAGTCTTTCCACTATTTGTAGAGAGCAAGGCATCCATCCTTCTTTACCATGCTCAGAAAATCAATGCAAGAGCCTTGTTTCTTGTAGCATTGCCCACACCAGCTCGTCTTTTGGAGACAGTGAATAGAAAAAAAATTTGCAAGGAGTTTGCTGTGGTTCTTGTTGCAGGCGTTCTTCATTGAATCTTGACGATCCAGGATTGTATCCTAGCTTGGTCTCTCATGTCCTGGGTCTTTTCATGTCTGAAACTTACTCAGATATTTTCTTCCTTCCCTCCCACCATCTCTATTGGCTCAACAAAGTGAAGGTGGCAGCCCCCCACCGTCGCCCCACCCAAGTCTTTCCTCAGTTTTTCCCTTTGTCTATACCATTTCTCATCTTTTTCTTCTTCCCTCTCCTCCCTTCTCTTTTCTTCTCCTCCTTTCCCCTCTTCTTCTATCCTTGTATCTTCTTTCTAAACAACAAGGTTACTAGGAAGGAAGAATGATACAGCAACCAGTTCTGCAAAAGCTATAAAGCTGGCCTGATTAAGTCAGATTCCAAGTGTATGTTGCCTGATAACAGAATCCCAAATTCTTACTCCATTCTTGTCTATACTATGTGGCTGGACATAATACAACAGAAATTGCGGCGATGGGTATGTTTTAGGGAGGCCCTAGAAACATGCCAAGCTGCCTCTAAACCCTTGTCCCCGTTACATCAATACCCTTTGATTTTTGAATAGTAAATCTCCTAGTTAAGTAATAGGTTGTGGCAGTTGTTGCTCTTTCTTTCAGTGACCCATAAAGAGGAAAAGTCAGTCTGCGTGATCTGGAGAGCAAGGCATGCGTCAAAGATGAAACCAATGCCTTAGTAAGAACTGGAAGAGAGAGAGGTTTTGGTCTGGGGGGCAGCGAGCCAACGTTTGGTGGTAAGGCACTTCTCCAATGCTGGAAAAGACAAATTGTGTCACTTTAAGTATGTACCCATCACATTTTTGTTGATGAGTAAAATTTATTTCTTTTCCTCTTGAACTTGTGATTACTAAGACTAGTAGAAGGCAGCAGAGTGGAATTCTAGGGACTTTGGAGTCAGAACTTTAAGGAGCTCAGTCATTTCCACTTTTGTTCTCTTGGAATCTGGCAATTCTCCTGTGAGAATTACAAGCCACACGGAGAGGTCACATAGGGAACAACCTGTGCGCTTCAGTCAATGGTTAATATTGAGTTGTCAGCTTGACAGGCTCTACAATCACGGAGGGGATAATGTGTGCGATCAAGGTATATGCGTGAGGGAGGTTCTAGGCTGAGTTAATTGAGATGGAAATATCCACCCTAAATGTGGGCAGCAGCATTCCGTGGCCTGAGATCTGGAGATGAGTAAAAAAAGGAAGCAGTTATCTTTCTCTGCCTCCTGACTGTGGATGATGCGGTGTGACCAGTGTGACCACCTGTCTCATACCTGCTTGCCCTCAAGAAACTGGGAACCAAAATAAACCTTTCCTGAAGGCTAAGTGGGTGGATCTTGAGGTTGGTTAGCCCCACCCTGCTTGAGTATGTGAGTTTGCTCTTGAGCTTTCATGCAGCAGAAGTTCGTTGTCTCCATGAAGAACGTGACTTGTCTGCTTCCAGCTTCTGCCAGCCAGCCACGCCTTTTCCAACATGAAGGACTCCATCTCCCCTCTGGAACCATAGGCTGAATAAATCTCCCTTTTTCCCATAAAAAAATAAACATTTCCTTCTTTAAGCTGCTTTTGTCAGGATCTTGTTGTAGCAATTAAACAAGGAGCTAATATACAGCCTTAGGTGAGATACCATACAACAGCCTGTACCAATGATCATCTATATGGGCAAACTACCTCAGACAAGCAAAGTTTGTCTATTTCCCAGAGGACAAAAGCTCCAAACAACATTATATGTATATCTATACCAAAAGAATTACCCAGCTGATGAATGAGTGAAGGGAAATGCGTATATTAGTGAGGTGGCCTGAACAGAGGTAACTTGATATATTACTATTACATAGGCCTGAGCCCCCACAGGAGTAGAGAAGCCAGAGTGAACCCAGGGGTCCATAGAAGCATACAAATGAAAGAATGGGAGGAAGGGAGAGGGAATGGTGATGGGAAAGGAGGGGATGAGAAGGAGGGAAGCTGGGATGAATACTCAATATTCTTGTAAAAGCAGAAAAATAATTAAAAATTATTTATTTATTAATTTATTTATTTTAATTTATTTGTTTTTCTCCTCATACAAATGTAATAGGTACCCCTGTCCCCTCCTTCCCTCCACCCCTCCCTGGATCTCCTTGTTATCTCCCCCTTTTTCCCCTTCCTTTCCCCCCTCCCTCCCTTTCTCCCAGTGCCTCCTCCTGCCATCTCTGAAGTATCCTTTAATGTGTATATCAAACTTTCCTCTGGGTTCTCGTCTCTGATAGGGTGTAAGGACTCAGTGGCATTTCCTAGAACTCTTTCTCGTGTTCCCCTTCAGTATAGGAATACTATTGTGACTGTTAATCCCTTGCTTCTAAGGATCCTAGTGCCTTGAGTCCATGCTAGACTTTGAGGGGTCAATGATAAGTTGGTCATTGTGCAGATCATGCAGAGTCCTATTACAATTGCTTCGGCAATAATTTGTGTGGAGTATCTTGCATATCTTCACTCCTCCCATCCTTGTGCTCTTACAATCTTACCGCTCCCTCTTCCGCAAATTTCCCTGAGCTTCAGGATGGAGAGAGATTAGGCAGACCTGATTCCAGGTGGTTGATATAGAGTCTCTGATGTTTCGAATTGTGGTTTGTTGACTTTAATAAAAAATATTTTAAAAAAAGAATTACTCAGCTGAGCCCAGTCGTCTTGAAAACTTGTGAGAGTTAGTAATGCTCCCATTGTTCTAAGCCTTAAGTGCTGGTAGTTTGTTATAATGAAATAGGAAACTAAATTTCTAGTTCAGGGAAGAAAATAAGCATTAAATAAGAACTAAGATAAAAAGGGGATGAGCACTGGGTGTTATAGGAGGCAAGCATAAGACTCTATGTTGAGAGATTAATGTGGAATTAACCAGTCACAAGACAGACAGAAGCAAAGCAGATAGGCACAAAGGCATTTGTGTGACAAGCCACAAAGGGGGCAAGGAAATGACCCAACTTTGGTGTAGCTTGAACCTAAATTATGTGGAGGAATATATATAGTTTAGAATTACCATAAATATACCACAGAGCCTTTGGAGGGGAATAAGCTTGAAAGTAAAGTCAACTGAGATGTGGTTAGTTTCATCTCATAAGTATTAACAAACCCAGGGAATTTTTCAGGTAAATGAGTGGGAGAATAAAGAACCCCCCCATTGGTACCCCCAGAGGGCTTGGACCATGTGGCAACTTTGTTCTTGGCTATGAGGGCTCTGGTCACAAGACTTGGCTGCCTTCAGCTGCCTAACAAGTGGGACTAGGACTGATGGTTTCCATATGAGCTGCTTCTGAAAAGCTCTTGGCATGGACTGGTTCAGCTCCATCTCCAGGGTTAGAAACTGTTGATCAGCCTACTCCAACCACCCACCAGAGACGCCCGCTGTCTTTCAGGAAATTCCATGCTCCTGGGCCAAGCCCATTGTTTGAATGCCCCTGAACATCTCCCAAGGAGTTGCTCTACATCTCGGCCAGAGAGAAGAAATAGATATGTACCCAAAGAGACCGGAAAATTTGGGCGGGAAGCTATAAAATGAGACGCAGCTTGGAAAAATACAGATTGCTACATCTGGCGAGGAAAACAATGCATCACTAGCGACCCTTTCCGCTCTCCCTCCCACTACCAAATATATAATATAAATAAAGTAAAGAATAGACACAGAGGCAGATTACTGTCAAGCCAAAGAGGCTTCAGCTTCAAGCACCTTCAGGACATTGGGAAAGTGTTCTTCACACGGTTTCATGAATTTGCAAAGGTAGAGTATTTTTTAGCTGTTTTTCTTAAATATTCCCCACACCCCAAAATTGTGTTAGTTTCACATGGCATAAAACCCAAGCTGAAATATCCAGTGATAAATCAGAAATAGTAATGTGACCTCTTTACTAAATACAGCCTTTCATCTTAGCTCAGAAGACTGCTGGAAGAGATCCTTCAGGCTTAACAATGAGGTTGGCCCAAGTCCTCTCAAGTCATTGTGTAAAACTAGTGGAAAATACAGGGTTAGGTGTGTATCCACAGAGCCACTTGATCATGTGACTCTGAAACTGTCTTTGGCAAAGCCCTGATCACCAAGACATACACTCTCTCACCATCCACAAGGTTCCTCTTTCAAATGTCGACTGATAGGCTTTATTTATACCAAAACAAATACAGCTGAAATGTCCCAAAGGTATCTTGACATCGGCATATTCTTCAAGTGATTAGTATGCAAAATGCTTAATCATAAAAATTATGTTCTACCAGTGGAATTAATTTCAGAACTAGTGACAAAAGACCTGAAAGGGGGGCCAAAAGCCCCCCTAAGAACGTAGTAAGCTGCCTTCAGCCAAGGGTAACTAAATTCTACTTCTGAAATTCTGAGAGGCCCTGAAAAAAGGTTTTGTTGTTGTTGCTGATGATTTTTTTTTGTTTTTCTTTTTTAAAATCTCATATGTGTTTTCAATTATATTCCACAGAGAAATTGTATTTTCAGTTCTTTTCCTTCACTGAGTAAACTTGGCTCACAGAAAGAGTCAAGGTGGTGTCCTATTGAAAAGGGGTCACGCTATGGATACTTCACAGTGCGGTTCTTCAAGGTTATGTGTCTTAGCCTGACAGGGCACCAGCATTTGGCAAGTACAGAATCCCCTGCCTATCTATGTTGGCTTTGTGCAATATGCTGTGGGGACATGGAGGATAGCATGTCCCTCAGAGAGTGTGCCTGGTCTAGTTGAGTGTGGGTTTGCTCTTTCTGGGCAAACATCAGTTTAACACCTAGGGAAATATTCCTTCCTTCTCAATCCTAGAATCTTCCACTTTAACACTAATCACAAAACCCATCTCCCTTTGGCTATGGATGCTCTTCTCTGGAATTTTCTACCTAAACATTTATTAAACAACAACTGAGAAATTGGTAAAGACAGATACTAGACTCTTGTCGCTTATGAAAAAAGACCAAAGTGAGATTGCTTATGGAGCTTTCTGCCTACTTTCTCATCTCCTCTACCTCTATCCTTTGTACCCAAAACATAAGGCTCTGTTTATTCAGAACTGTAGTCAGTCCTTCTAAACCACAGTAGGGAAAAACTGGCTAAAAAGTTAATTGAGGCTGAACAGCTTAGGACTCATCTACAGAGAACCCAGAAAACTTCAGAACAATGACAAGCTTATACATACATTAGATTAGTTCTACATCTTGAGTAGCGAAGAAACTGGAGTGTACATGAATGTGTAGATATCTTTCTGAAATGATGTTTGTGGTATATAAATACAATGGGATACTATTTGGCTTTAAAAAACTAGATTCTATGGTGATGGGAATGGAGATTAAGAGGAGAGAAAAATGAAATATTAAAAAAAAGACTCCCAAGGAAGTCATGCAATACTAAAATTTAAGTGGCTTGTTTTTAAAAAAGGAACATCAAGTCTATGGCCAAAAGTCCAATCAAAATAGTGTTAATAGGGATGAAGACATAGCAAAGTGCTTGCCTTAAAGGCTTGGAAACCTATGTGTGATCCCTAGAACTTGTAAATCCATTGCCAAGGGACATAGAGACAGGTGTATCGCAGGTTGGTAAACTTCAGGCGAGTGAAAAATCTGACTCAGGGCATCTCTTTGCTGTTCACTGTGGGGACTCCAGGCAGTGAGAGGAAGAGACAAGAGATGTCATAGAGCTTTTAAAGAGATGCCTGGATATCGCAAGCTTTAGCCTGCTCCTGAATGCCCACTAGCCTGAGTGCTGTGTCAGGAGTTTGCCAGCTAGGGAGACCTCTGCCCCATGAATGGCCTCTGGGGTCATTGAGCAGCAGTGTATGAGGTCTTTTAGGAAACCAGCCCAAGACAGTAGTCACATGGATGCCCACAAAAGATGGTCCAACCTCATTTGCTTCTGTGTGGCCTCTTGTGTTTGTTGCTGAGACCTCTCTATTCTAATTTCTCCCGTGTTTTTTCACAAGTTCTCCTCTCCTTGACCAATACATATACCACGCCTTCCTTCTTTCCACTCAAGCTATTTCTCTAAGTTCCTGTTTTGTTTCCTTAATGCTCCTTTCAAGCATAGCTCATGCAGAGAATGCTGGCCCTGAGTTTGTGCACCATGGTTACAGCTCTGCCCAATCACTTCTCAGCCCCAGAGGTCTTTCTCTTAGTTGGTCTCAAGCAACAGGCCCCACATGTTCAAATGCCCTGAGGAATCTTGGGGGACAGCATCTAATCAATTTTTAAATGAATCCACATTTGGGGACAAATACCATCTGTGAGTTAGGATCAGACAAATGACAATTCAAGAATGTGAATATGAAGAGGGTGACAGTAAGCACATTTAGCTCTTTCTTACCTATAACTGTAGTTATATGCCACTGAAAGGACAAAGAGGAAAATGGTTGATTTCTAAGTAAGGAAGGCTCCAAATGAAGGGAAGTACTCAGCATCTCAGGGTTGACCATGTTGGGGGGGTCATTACTTCCCTGTAACAGCCACTGGCAATAAATACAAAAAGGCCGAATACTGTCTACATTCCTATGCCCTGGACACCATCCCTTTTTGGGTGGGTCTCACTTGCTTGGCATATGTGTGAAAGCATCTGTCTGTTTTCTGTGTTCTGGTTTGGGCTGAAACTGATTTATTCCCAAATCTGTTATGTATTTAGAATGTGTCATGCCCTGCATACTGGCTTTCAGTCCTATTCCAGAAACTTGTACAATTAATTACATTTTATATATGGGCTATTAGGACTTGAGTTGGCATGAAGCATATATATCAGGCAGATGGTGTATAACAACTGACCCAACAGCTAACATTTATGTAGTGTGCTGTAGTCTGCAAAGCAAGTTCCTGTGTATTATCGCTTCGGGTCTTCACAACAATCCCCTTGAGATAGGTAGCCGAGTAAAAAGATTACTGCTTTCATTTCATGAATGATAAACTTGGAGCTTAGAGAAGCTAAAAATGGCAGAGTCAAAACTCAATGCCAAATTCTACTTAAAAATCCCCAGGCAGCTTTAAAACATGCAACTTTAGTTCTTGGAGTTCTTTTGTTACTTTGTTTGAAATCCCCTGTCATTAGCCTATACTTATTGCTTTATTCAAGACCTCTATTGAAGTGTAATTGGCATTCCATAAATTGCACATACTTAAAGTGCACAACCTGAGAAGATTTGATGTATGTACATTCCCATGAAATCTACACTATAATTAAATAACAAACACATCCATCATCTCCCAACTTTTCTTCAGCCTTGGCGAATCCCTGCTTGGCCCCTCCCCATGATGAATCCCTGCTTGGCTCCTTCCCACCACTCTCATGCAACCACTGATGTGCCTTCTGTCACTATGGATTAGATTGACTTCCCAGACGCTATATGAATGGAATCACATAGGATGTATTCTTTAGAAAGAACATTTGGCTTCTTTCACTCAATGTTGGGTTTAAGACATTGTGGCATATGTCAATAAGCTGTTCCTTTTAATTACTTAACAATACCCCTTTCACATTTTCTGATTTTGGCCATTACAAAGCGAGGCTGCTGTGAGCATTCATGTATAAGTCTATGTATAAGTCTTATATATAGATAAAGGTCTTCAGATCTTCTGGGTCAATATGCAGATCTGAAATCATCACAGCATACATTAGTGTACATTGAACATTTAACAAACTCCCAATTTTCATTCCAAAAAGACTGGACCATATTATACTACAACTATCCTGTTCCAGTTTTTTCTCATCCTCGTGAATTCCAGATAGAATCGGGAATTTTAAAAAAGAATTTTAATCAATGTAATAGGTGAATAGTAATATATTACTGAATACCTCCTTAATGCACAGTTCTTTAATTTGCATTTCCTTAATTACTGCCAATGCTTAGCATCTTTTCTATCTGTGCTTTTGGCTGTGTGTGTGTGTGTGTGAATACATGTATGGGTGGGTACACAGGTCTGTGGCCCTACATGTAGAAGTCAGAGACCAATGTCGAGTGCCTTCCTCAGTGTCTCTTCACTGTATTTTATGAAACTCAGTTTCTCAATGAACCTGAAGCTCACTGATTGGCTCAACTGTCTGATCAGCGAGCTCCATGGATCTTACTGTTTCTTCCCGGCCAATGCTGAACTTGCAGATGCAGACCATCCCTGGTTTATGTGGATAAAGAAGATCCAATCTCAGGTTCTCAGATTTACATAGCCATTATTTTAGTGACTGAGCCATCTCCCCAGCCCTGTGTGTTTGTTTTCTTATTTCTGAGGTTTTGGAATTCATTCTAAATTCTGAATGAAACTTGTTTGTTAGATACATGTTTTGTGAGCTGGAGAGAGAGCTCAGGGGTTAAAGTCTTTGCCTCCCAAGCAAAAGGACCTGAGCTGCAATCCCAGATCCCATGAAAAACACTGGGCAGAAATGGTGGTGGCTTGCACTTCCAGCCCTGGAAGGCAGAGCCTAGGAAACTCCACAGCAAAGCAATAATGAGGTAGAGCAATCAAAGATGATTCCTGATGTCACTTTTGGCCTCCACAGGCACAACTACACCCATGTGCCCTCCCCTACACTAATACATACATGCATGCACATGCACAACACATACACATACAAATACAATAAAAGTTTTGTAATGTGGTCTGAAGCTTGTTTGTGCATTCTCTTGACAGTGTCTTTATGGATTTTGGTGGAATTATTTGTTCATTTTTAATCAGCATATAAAATAAGTTTCATTTTGGTGTTCTTGTAATTTTTATTATTATTAATTCAATTGTGCGTGTATGCGTGTGTGCGAGTGTGTGTATATGTGTGTGTGTGTGTGTGTGTATGTAAAACCACGGACGAATTCGGGAACCATCATGGACCGCCTCCACCTCCTTCTTGTTTACTCTGCCCAGGATTCACAGGATCCGCCCTACCAGGACCAGAAACACAGACCCCCCCCCTTCCACCTGACGTCTATACGTGAGGTCTAGGATCCAAACTCAGGACACTGTGCCTGCAAGGCAGAGGCTTAACCCCTAGCCACCTCTCCAGCCCCTAAATCATTATCTTTATACTCAACTGCATCAGGTTTATAAGTGGCTCATTATACTCCAAATCCAACTTTACTAAAAATGATTGGCTGTTTTCTATTAAGGAAACAGAAAGATTCGACTCAAAACCACATCTACTTACAGAAATCATAATGCATACTACTATAGTTATACATTAATTTGGATATATTTCTATATAAAATTGAATAAACTGATCACATCTTTTGCTATGCTGTATTCATCCAGGCAAAATATATTTATCATATCATTCATAGCCTACATTATGTAACGTGGGAAGAAGCTGTGGTTTGAAATGCAGTGCAGTTTATTTTTTTAATTTTTAATTGATTTATTTTTCTGCTCATACAAACGTAATAGGTACCCCTGTCCCCTCCCTCCCTCCACCACTCTCTGAACCTCCCTGCTCCCTCCCCGATTTTCTCCTTCCTTTCCCCCTCCCTCCCCTTCTCCCAGTGGGCCCCCCCATCTCTGAAGCATCCTTTAATGTGTATATCAAACTCTTCTCTGAGTTCTCCTCTCTGATGTGGTGTAAGGACTCAGTGGCATTTCCTAGAACTCTTTCCTGTTGTGACTGTTAATCCCTTGCTTCTAAGGATCCTAGTGCCTTTAGTCCATGCTAGACTTTGAGGGGTCAATGATATGTTGGTCATTGCGCAGATCATGGAGAGTCCTATTACAATTACTTCGGCCCTAATTTGAGTGGAGTATCTTGCATATCTTGACTCCTCCCATCCTTGTGCTCTTACAATCTTACCACTCCCTCTTCTGCAAATTTCCCTGAGCTTCAGGATGGGGAGAGATTAGGCAGGCCTGATTCCAGGTGGTTGATATAGAGTCTCTGATGTTCTGAATTATGGTTTCTTGATTTTTTTTTCATGTTTGCTGCTCCTGCAATGCCCTTGGCTCCATCCTGATGGGTATTGGATGTCACCCCCTGGCCAGAGATAAAAAGCTGTTAAAATAGAGTCTTATTATAAGGATAGATTCAAAGGTAGATGGAATAAGAGTAGGAGACTGTGGTGAGGGGTGGGTCAGTCTCCCATTGCAAAATGGTTACCTTCTATCTGCCAGACTATGCCCTCCCTTTCTGGTAAGATCATACCCCATAAGTTGCAAGTGACCAGGAAGGAAAAGTCTGTGAGCTTAACCAGATGTCTCATTACTTACTTGCAGTTCTTGATGGTAGCCTATTACCTCTGCTGTAGCATGATCGCCTCGCTCCTTGTTTCTGGCAGGGCCCTCCTTCTGCTTCTCTCCTGTTTATAATCTTTGCAATTACTGTAGGTATTACAAAGATTTATCTTTGAGTGTGTCTCTAAGTAGATTTGGTACTAGGATCCACCTATTAGGGAGTACATACGGAGCTTAATTTTCTGTGTCTGGGATACTTCACTCAATATAATTGTTTCTAATTCCATTCATTTCTTGGCAGATTGCATTAATTCATCATTTTTGATGGCTGAGTAGTATTCCATTGTATAAATGTACCACATTTTCCTTTTCCACTCATCAACTGTTGACATTTGGGTTGATTCCATGACTTTGCTATTGTAAACAGTGCTGCTATGAACATGGTCGTGGTTGTTCCATCGAGGTGAATATTTGCTGTATGGGGGAATAGCAGGGTCATGTGGCATTTCAATCTTTAACTTCTTAAGAATCTCCAGACGGCTCGCCAGAGTGGTTTTATGAGCCTGCATTCCCACCAGCAGCGTAGGAGAGTTCCCCTCTCTCCACATCCTCTCCAGCATTTGGTGTTGTTCGTACTGTGAATTTTTGCCATCCTGACCAGGGTGAGATGATATCTCAGGGAGGTTTTGATTTGCATTTCCCTGAAGGCTAAGGATATGGAGCATTTTTTAAGGTATTTGTTAGACATTTAAATTTCATCCCTGGTAAAGTTTCTTTTAAGTTCCAAGGCCCATTTTTTTATTTGGGCCATTTGTTTTTTGGCGTTTAGTTTTCTAAGTTCTTTGTGCACTCTGGATAATAGAGCTCTATCAGATGTATGGTTAGTGAAGATTTTCTCCCATTCTGTGGGTTGCCTTTGTGCTCGAGTTACACTCTTTTTATCTGAACAGAAGCTCTTTAATTTCATAAGATCCCATCTGTTGAGTGTTGTTGTATTGACTGTGCTATTGGATTTCCGATTAGAAACTGTTGGCATAGTCCAATCAGCTCCAGGGAGTTCCCTACCCTTTCAACTAAGGTTTTTATAGTCTCTGGCCTTATACTGAGGTCCTTGATCCATTTTGAATTAAGTCTTGTACATGGTGACAAGTACGGGTCGAGTTTTAATCTTCTGCATGTGGAGATCCAGTTTTGCCAGCACCATTTGTTGAAGATGCTGTTCTTTTTCCATTGGATTTTTTGGGCCCTTTGTCAAAGTTCAAATGGCTGTTAATCATTATTTTTCTTGATGGTAGTCATTCTAACTGAAGTCAGAGGAGGTCTCAAATAGTTTTAATTTGCAATTCACTGATAACTTAAGGGTATTGAACACTTTAAAATATCTATTAGCTAACTATATTTCCTTTTTTGAGAACTCTGTTTAATTCATTGACCCATTTTTTGATTGGGTTGTTCATTTTCTTGTTTAGTGTTTGAGTTTTTTATATACTCTGAATATTAATCTTCTGTTATATATAGAATAGGCAAAAATTATTTTCCTATTTTTAAAATATGTCTTCACTTGACAAACTGCTTCTTTTGCTGTTTTGAACTTTTTTATTTCATGTAATTCCATTTGTCAATTATTTGGGTTATTTCCATGTTAACAGAATCCTATTAAGAAAATTCTTGACTATGTCTTTATCTTAAGATGTTTTCCTCTATTTAGTTTAGTAATTTTAGGTTTAGAATTAAGGCTTTGATCTACTTTAGATGGGTTTTTATGTAGAGGGAGAGAGATTTTTTTTCCCCATTCTGTTTGCAGGGAGATATCCTGTTGTCCCATTCTGTTTGCAGGGAGATATCCTGTTGTACAGCCATTCTTTTTCCAGTATATGTTTGCTTTATTTCAACTTTTATTTATTGATGAATTTGTTCTTTGATATTATCATACATATATGAAGAACCTTCTGTTTTCTCTCCCCTCTTCACATGTCTCTCCCTCCTTTACCTGCTCTTTCCCCTTCTGGTCACCCTTCTATATTTAAGTCAGTTTGCTTTGTGTATATTGAGTCAATATATGTTCTAGATCCTTTTGTCAAAAGTTAGATGGTCATTGCTGTGTGGATTTATTCCTGGGTCCTTTTTCTGTTCTATCAGTCAACACATCTATTTTCTTGTGCTGGTCTCATACAGTCCCTGCCACTGTATCTCTGTATCATAATTTGGGGCAAATATTATGATACTGCAGTGTTCTCTCTTCTTAGGATTGCCTTTGCTATCCACTGTCTGTTTTGTTATCATGTGACTTTTTGGTTAGCTGTGTGAAGAATATTATTTTGATGGGGATTGTATTGAATCTGTAAATTATTCTTGGTAGAGCAGCTATAGTCACAATATCGATCCTCCTTTCTAGATAGAATCATGGAAGGTGTTTCCAACCTCTAGCATTTTCTTCTAGAAAATGCTAGCAAGTTTCTTCTAGAAATTTAATAATTTGCATTTATGTCTGCAATTTTTGAGTTAATTTTTTATCATGGTGAGGCATATAGATTGATGTTGATTTCTTGCAGAAAGATATTCAGTTGAGGAACTTTTGCAATACCTACAAATGCAAAGGAACACAAACCAGAAGGAGTGGAAGAAGATTCCAAAAGAATAGAAACAAAAGAATATGAGTAAACAGTTTTAAAAAAAGCCTTTTATGTAAGAAAAATCTTAAAGGAGAGGAAAGAACAGGTATAGGATACAGTAGGAAGTGAGTTAGCTTCCAGGTAGCCAGTCACCTGCTTACTAACTTCTAACCCTTCCTATCAGTGACAGGGAACACATGCTCAGCAATACAAATCAGTATAAACAACAGTGGATGTTAAGAAAACTGACAGAAGCCAGGATCAGATGCCTCAATAAAAACTGTAAACACCTGATAGTAAACCTCCATCTAAACACCTCACGTTTTATTTTTAGGTGAGGAAAGAGCAATGGCATAAACAACAACCAACCAACCAGAGTGCAGAGTACTAGTGACCTTAAGATGCTCAGCTGGCATCAGGCCAACCAAAGCTCTTCCCATCCTAAGGTTCAGGGAATCTTGCAGAAGAGAAGGCAATAAAACTGTAAGAGCCTAAATGGGGAGGTCCACTGCTGCCCAGGACATTCCACTCAGGATAGTGTTGCTGCATCCAGGAACTCACTGCCATGAGAATTATCCTCATCAGACCTGTCCTATGATTGACATATCAACATTCCCCCATAGACTAGCCAGGAACTCGGGAGAAATAATACATGCAGGGGGAGTCCTAAGGGCTAGGGCTGGACAAGTGAAGGTGAGTGCTTTATCAGTGGGTCTATTCAGGGAAGGAAGGGCCACTTAATCTGCCACAGATGCCTCAGTCTCTATTAGAACAGACGACCTGAAGGGAATCCTGGACTCCACGCGAGCAGACAAGAAGGAGGGTAGGAGGGAGAGAGATGGATTGGTGAAGGGAGGGGAAGGTGGGAGAGGAAGAGGAAAGAGAGGGAGAAAGGAAGGAAGGGAGGCAAGGGCAACCACTCATTATGTTTGTAAAACTAGAAAGAAAAGATATCCAGTTGATCTATTACATGATGGGCTATTTTCTTACCCCTTCTTCTATTAACTTTTACTAAAACCACGTTACATGTGTGTCCTTCTATTATTTCATTGGTTTGTTTGTCTTCACCCCAGTGCTACAGGATGAAAATTAACATGGAGATTAATTCAGTTTAATTAATATACTTGGCTAGCTTCTCATATAATCAAAGACTACTCTATATATTGCTGTAAAAGGTTTTGTAATAGAATTTTGTAGTTAACATCTACAATTAATGGACTTTAAGTAGAGAAACTACTACCTTCAAAGGATGACTCTGCCAATTATTTGAAAACCCTTGAGAGCAGCACTTGAGTTCCCAGAGAAAAATAATTTTTACCTTAAGGTGATGCAAAATTATGCCTGAGTCTCCAGTGTCTACTTGAACTACAGATTTTATGTTTGTCAGCCTCACATTCATGTCAACTGATGTGTGTGTGTGTGTGTGTGTGTGTGTGTGTGTGTGTGTAGGTCCTTTTCACTAAAGAACCATGTGATCCCTTTTATAACTAATTTTTGGAATCAAAGGGTTTTGAACCTTCATTATTCTCTTTCAAGGTTTAATAATGTATTTTAGCCTATTCAGATAAAACACTAAAGACAGTAAAAATCACTGAGAACTCAATAGGGATGGCAAGAAAGAAACAGTCCGAGTTCAACTGAAGGATGGCAGTCTCTGCACATGGATCTAGCAGGATGAGTGCTGTTTCACAAAAGGAAGAGGAAACCAGCTTCAACATATCCTCAGAAGAATTACTTTCCCAAAATATCCCAGAAATTCATTCAGTACAGATAGAAAGCAAAAGTATACAGATAAGAATGGCATGTTTGAAAACATAGTGTTCTGTGAAACCAGAATTTATAGGCACAAATGATTAGACTATTTAAAGGTATGGCTTCATGCATTTTTCCATGTACAGACTTACAGACTTTTTTTTTCTCTTTCCTCTCTCTGTCTCTCTCTCCTTCCTCTCTGTTCTTTCTTTCTTCCCTGTCTATATCTCTCATCATAGTCAGTTCTGCTCTAGATGAGGCTTTTTCTATTAGAGACACTCAGGTTTATGTACCTGCAGAATTTAGCAATCCACAAAGTATAGGAAGAAAGCTTTTTATGAACTGTAACTCTAGCTTTAAGATCCTTAAAAGACGAGTCTTTCGGTGGGCTCACCCGTTCCCATGACTCCACCAGAACCAATCTCATGAGTCTGGGGTATACTTTATTCACTATGAGGTGGCGGGTGGGGACGAAAGTCTATGGTGTGACTTGGTCTGGCAACCTCAGCACATGCTCCTTCATTCTTGGTGACTCCTCTGTCAACTGCTGCTGTCCACATTGCTCTTCCCTGTTAATCGGATCAGCATGCCACTGCTTCTTCCTGTCAAGTGTCAGCTCAGCGTCACATGTACAGGTTTCACCACGTCTTTGCTGCTCGCTGGTTATTAGTCAGTCCTCCTCGGGCTTCTAGTTTATTGCTGTCACCACTGGAGTTTGCAACAGCTTTCAATTTGGCTCCTTTGTGAGTTCATTAATATGCAGTTATCGCCTCTCTCCAAATCATTAGCAGGCATGAGCCAGAACTGAGCCTAGGCAAACAGTGTGAAGATTCGGTGGCAGTAACTCTTTTAGAAACTAAAGAATTTGGTTGGGAGGCTTTGAGTCAGTATGTGGAAAAGAATCTCCCTCCCCAACACACAGATTTTTATCAATTACAAAAGAAGACCCTTAAAGGAAAACAAAAGAGCTGCAGCAGAAAGACTCAGAGTTAGACAAATGTGACACGGCATCTGTTTCTATAAATTTTGAGTTGGAGTCACAGTTGTAAGTATCTGCAAGATTTTAGAGACCCAGGGCTGCCTGCTGCTATCTAGATGAGAACTCAATTAGTAAGTTTGAATGAGGAGCAACTGACAAAGGTGTTTAATTGTTGGTTTCTCGCCTCTCACTCTGAAGCTACTCTTTGGTCTTAAGAGTATCTTTAACTATGTCTTGGAAGACGGATAGTTCAGATTTGGCCTGTTACTCAAAATAGGGTATATACTAACCTTTGCTTGAAAGACTCTTCTCTGTCAACTAACAGTAGGTTTGCTTTTCTCAATTGGATCTTTTCTGTTCCTCCCGTGATTTCAATATCAACTTCATAAATATTGACTCTGAAGTCCATTTTCATCTCTCAGCTGGGAATAGAAGACCTCCCTGCTTAGCCTCTATAACTCTATCCATGTCCCCCAATCCCCATTTGGCTTAGAATCCTTTCTCTTTACGGAACTCAAAGATGATCTTTCTAAAGCAAGCCAGATCCTACTACTTTGTTTTTCTCCACAAATGAATAAACTGAAGTATACAGAAAAAGAGTGCAGTATGGAAAAAATCATTGCCAGTGCCCTACTTTCTGTTTTTATCTCTTGAAAGTAAAAACAAAAGAAATCCACTCAATGGATGAACCCCTTTGAGAGCACTGAGGCTATGACTATGTTTGTCCAGTGAGTTATGGGGAACTAGGTGTACACTAGCGCGAGGCCAGAGTAGTTAATTGCTTCCTATCATAGTTTTAAATATAGTATCAACCTGTTCGTTGAGGGTTCTAGCTCTGGGCACATTTGTAGAGAATTAGTAGTTGAGTTAAGCCTAGAGCAAACCTACAGGAGACTGTCTATATACAAAGAGGAGGGTGGGGAAGAATAATAAGTAGGAAGCGTTTATTATTAATATAAAGAGGTAGTTTACAATATGAATAGGTGAACCAAATTCAATATCTTTAATTTTAGATTTATGGATTATTTACAGAAGCATGTATAATTTACCAATGGCTATACCATCCGAAAAAAAAAAAGTCTCTCCTTCCTCCTGCAAACATTAACTGCCTATAGATACTCAAGGAAAGATGAAACCCCATCAACTCCAATCCCTTACAAAGTGGAATGCTGAAAAACATAGTCTTATGCAAAATTAGTACTGGTGACTTCAGCTACACTGAATTTCAGATTACAACAGCTGTGGAAGACAGAGTTCTATCACACATCACCTTTTTTTCTGCCTTCTGTAGCCTTTCATCCTCATCAGCAACGATGTTTTCTAAGCCTTGGATAGGGTGATATGAATGTCCCCTTTAGGGTTGAGCATTCAATAGTCACTCATTCCTGACACCTTCACTAGGTTATGAGCTTCTGCAATAATCACCTACCACAAAAAGAGTCTTCTCTACCCAAAACTGAGAGCAACACCAATCAAAGGTCATACATACAAATATTTAGAAGATGGTTTGACAGGTATGTCATGCTTGCTTATCAAAGCAATAGTAATCATTTTCCCACTAGGATCTATGATCTCCAAAGACATAAGTTTTTGATCAGATTTATTTATTTATTTGTTTGTTTATTTAGTTTGCATACGTAGGTGTGGGTTAGGTGTATGTAGAAAAGGGCACTGTATGTGCCTATGGAGGCCCAAATATGACTTCAGGAATCATCCTGAGTTGCTCTACTCACTTATTGCTTTGCTCTGGAGTTTCCCAGGCTCTGATTTCCAGGATCAAAAATGTAGACTGTTACTATCTCTGCCTGGAGTTTTCACATGGGATCTGGGACCAGAACTCAGGTCCTTTTGCTTTTGAGGCAAACACTTTAACCTCTGGGCCATCTCTGCACTCCCTTGACCAGATTACAACATGAATTTCTTCCTACGGAATGAGCCTCAAATCCAAGCAGACTGTGGTTGGTTCTCTCCATAACAATTCTACCACTGTTGTACCAGTGGATGCATCTTGCCTCACAGAAAGGTAATATTGCATGCGGGATCCATGAAAAGCCCTTTTATAGATGTTTTCTCCCAGCAGCCTGCATAGCATCTTCTGGTACTTTGAAAGCTAACCAACAAGCCAGAAGCTTCCAGACCATTTCTAGGCTCATTTCTGTTTGTTCTAGACCCAAAGCATGCAGTGTCTTCAGCAGTAGGGTATTATTGTCTAGTTCTGCTGGGCTTCCTCATCATAACAGTGAAGTTTTATGATTAAATATCTCTGGGGCAGACTAAACCTGAAGTTGTGTCCTAAGACTCCTGGAGCCTAGTGAGTCTTTTGTCATGTTTTTACTTTACTGACATCTGGTGATTATGTAGCTTAATTTAAGGAATACTCTTTTAGATTATGTTGAATGGTGTTTTCCCTCTAAGTGTAATAAATGCCATTTTAGACTTTTCCCCTAGTCTTATCTAAGGAGGATGCTGTGTAGCAGTTGGGAACATTCCATCCTGGTAGAAAGTTCAGAAAATAAACAGCTCACTAGTCTCAGGAAGTCCCTGAAACTAACAAAAAGGGGACATATGTCTCCTCAAAGTAGAGAAACCAGTAAATTACTACTAGAGGGAAAAGACTCCTGAGCCAGCCAATCAATGTGAAGGAGACTAAGTAACCCTAGGATTTCCCGTAAGCAAATCCACAGCAGAAAGCTCCGGATTTGCAACTTCTATGCACCACCCAGGCAGAGGTGGTCCATTTGGTGATGTAGCTACCTTTGAATTGACTTTGTTCCTGTAAGTAGCCCTAATAAATTGATTGGTTCATCAAAATAAACTTTGTTATTGTTCTTGAGCTAGCTATCCAATTCTAAAGCTCTCAGGCAAGTGAATACCTGGTCTGAAATACAGCTTGTCAGCCACATTACTTTTCATCTGAGATACTTTAATAAATCGGCCAATGTGCTAATTGGTCTGGGGAAGGGGAGTCACAACATTTTTTTTAAAAAAATGGTGATAAAAAGTTGTATGTGAGGGCTGGAGAGATGACTCAGGGATTAAGACTCTGTTTGGAAAGCAGAGTTCTAAGTTTAGAACCCATATCCACATTAAAAAAAAAAAAAAAAACAAAACGGCATGTGGAAGTGGTGGTGGGGTCTGCACTTCTGGCCCTGGTGGGCAGAGCCTGCCAGAACTGCACAAATAAGAGGTAGAGCAATCCAGGATGATTGTCTTCCTTGGCACTCTAGGTACACACAGTGCTTTTTGACACACACACACACACACACACACACACACACAATAATAAAATTTTAAAAAGTTGTATTTGAGTTTGCTAGCTAATGGTCGTGCACCAGAAACGCAGCCCAATAATTTCTCTTGTTTTTCAGGTGATCTGGTCAGGGAAGCTGATGCTTAACCATCGGGAAGCAGAAAGCAGAAGGTGGTTTAGGAAGGTTTTTTCCCTTGGCACTGGAACCGTAGGAGAAAATACTGGAAGGCCGGCAGGTCAGCTTATGTTCTATAAATCTGCACACGTAAGCTTGCCAATTGCATCCACTGATTCCCCGCGAGTCTTGAGCAGACTCGATTCTGCTTTTTCTCTGTGGTTCTTTGCAAGTCCTTCAAAAGTCGGCTGAAGCCAGCGGGAGATCTCACTAAAGCGGAGCCAATACTAAGAAAGGTGACGTTTCCAGGTCTGGCCAGAAGGTGGCTCCACACGCGGCCTCTCCCATCAGCATGTGAATCTGGAGTCAGACTTGAGAGCGGCCAAGGCAATAGGAAAGAGAAGGCACGCTATCGGGTGAGGGCGCGGGGATTGGGGGGAGGCTGAGGGTAATGCAAAACATGAGTTGAGATGACCAGAAAGTATTTTTCTCACAGCTTTTTTTTGTGGGAAAGGAGACAGAGATGCCACTCGCTGGGCAAGTGATGTGAGCAAAGGCTGCCTCCTCCCTATCCCCAGAGAGCTAAAGAGAACCACATTGGGCCCTTCCCTCCCTGCATAGGGGGCTGCTCTGCAAGGGTTTGAAATGTTTTATTGGAGAAACTCCAAGATGGGAGGAGGAGAGACGCCTGAGAAAGAGGCAGCCTGACAGGCGGACAGATGGAAGCTGCTCTTTTGTACATGTGACTGACTGAAAGCTGAAAGGCTGTTCCACCTGAGATAGAGCCTGCGCGGACCCACGGCACCTTTTATCTGCCCACTGTGGACTGATGCCAAATGGACACAGGCCAGCCATCCCTGGAGAGGCAAGAGGTGACCCGAGTCCACTAAGACGTGTTTAGCTCACTCAGCTGACAGCACATGGCATGGAATGGTTTGTAAACTCCGGCCTTCTATTCACTTCTATCTCACCTACACAATAATGACAAAGAGATCCCTTTCACCGGGAATATGCAAGCAATATACAAATTATATATATAAATATATAATATATATATATAAATATATAAATAGCGCTCAAGAACAGTATGGTCAAAATGTCATCTGCTAATCATTTATTCTTTAAGCTAGTTTTTCTTATGTGAACACGTGTGTGCATATGATATATATATATATATATATATATATATATATAGAGAGAGAGAGAGAGAGAGAGAGAGAGAGAGAGACCTTTCTCTTGGATGAAGAAACCACAATATTGAGTTGCAAGTTCAGTGTTGGTGAAAATAATTTTTGTTTGGATAAGCCTCCCCCCATGACAATGCCAATCTTCTAAGAATATTTGTGAATGAATAGTATACATTTCTTCCTATTTCAATTTACATAGCGAAAGTCTCATTCTGATAGTCATAGTCTTTAACTTTTCAAATGCCAATTTAGCTAACATTTTCAATGACCTCATAAACTGATTAGGGGTTGTTTAACTGAATTTTAGTTTCAAAAAAAAGCTCAATCTAGATGTGCATGGGAAAGCGCTGTGTTCCAGAGGTCATAGCATCTTATGATAATTCTGTCAGGCCATCCTTCTTTTTGTCTCACAATACTATCATGGATGTCAAATGAATTGGCAGTTGGAAATGTGCAGGCCAAGATAATGGAGACAGACCCACATGGATCTACATTGATCATTTTTTTAAATGAAAGATATATTCTAAATATTTACTCCTGGGAAATACTTCTTTTTCCATTTTCATGTGTATGTGTGGAGGGAAATATATAAGGTATATGTACACACGTATGCATGTTCACATTGTATGTGGGCACATGTATATGTGCAGATGTGTATGAACATGTGTGTGTGTATATAGACCCAAGATTGATATTGGGAATCATCCTCCAGCATTCTTGCACCCTATTGTTTTAAGACAGGATCTCTAATCAAACCCAGAACTCACTGATAGAGCTAATCTGGCTAGCCAAGTTGCTATAAGAATTGAAAATCTCTGCTTTCCAAGGGTAGGATCTGAGTAAGTTGCCATACCCACCCAGCATTTTACATGGCATCTAAGGATCCAAACTGCTGCTTTGCTTCTGAATTCGTGGAAAGTGCTTTAACCATGGAGCCATGCCATTGCCCCTAAGGAAACATTTCTGTTAAAATGTCTTTCAGATGCCCTTTTTATGATTAATGTATTGCATATAACAATGAACTTTATTAGAACATGTCATACAAGCACAAAACATACCTTGGCTAAATTACCCTCTCCTATCCGTCTCCTGATGATCCCTTTCCACTCTCAAATAATCTCCCTTTCTTTCATCTGGACCCCTCTTGATTGACAGATGCAGGAGACTACATTTATACTGGCTGTGAATGCCACTCTGCACTTCAGTACACGTTCACTCGCTTCTTGTTTAATGACTCCACTGGCTCCTTTCTTAGTGTCACATCTCTGTCTCTTCCTTGCATTCTTTGTCTTTACCTCTTGCTTATGGAAGTTACTCCCCTGAGATTATCTTTCCACTTGATCCGTTCCACATTGACTAATCCACCCTTTCTTGGATTTCATCAATCCTACAGTCAGATGACACCCAGAAGAAACAGTAACTTTGCCCAAGTAACAGTGCGCCTCTGCATTTCTCATCCTCTGAAGTTACAACCATAAGACCTGCTCTGCCCAGGGAACATGAGCAGACATGGCATGTCATTCATGGGCTGAGAGAGCCAAAGTCCCCTGTTCAGTGCTCTCTTCTCTTGCCCAAGTGACTAGGAAAAAAAACTCTGTTCTAGATATCTTGTTATCTGGGATCCCAAAGTGATGATGTAGAGCAAAACCCCCTCAAAAACATGGATTACACATGTAGTATGGGAGAAAAAATATTTTTAAACTAATATCTGGGAATTCATAATGTTCCAGTTTGTGTAATCTGCCTTATCATGATTTCCAAGTCTGGTTCCAAGTCTTGTATTACCCAAGAGTAGCTTATAAATATTTCTTAAAAAACAAGACATTGTTTATGGCTCTGGTTGTTTCCCGGAGTTCTCAATTATTGTCCCCCGTTTCCAGTGTCTTACACCTTTGACAATAGTACCTCTGTCTCTCCAGAGATTGAATAAAAATTTAGGAACCTGTCCAGAGTCCAGATACCTCTCAGAACTCCTTCTACTTCCAGCATCGTTAAAAGATTCTAAAAATACCTACTAATCATCTCTCTCACCTCTTTATCAGTCCCTCAGTTACTTGTTTGGAGAGGTGAATCTTGGCCCTTTTCTTACTTCTTACCCCTATTCTTCACCTTCCAACCAGGACAGAAAGGGCCAGTTACCTCACAGGTATGACATTTCTGAAAATCACTGCTGCCTCTCTCTTCCTGTATCGCAGCCAGATTGGCTTATCTAGCGAGCTACCCCTGCTTTCCATCGCACCTTCACTGTGCTCCTCCTCCGTGGTGTTTTTGTACACTATAGTCCTGTCTCTCTAACTGTGCCTGACTAGTCCTACCAGAACTCATCTGAATATCATCTCGCCAACACACACCTCCTTCTTTCCCTTGGATTTCTGCAGCATCCTGCTTGCATTCCTACTGCAGCAGCTGTGGCTCCATTGCAATCCCTGGATGTGAGGTGAGCCCACTGTAATGATAGGCAAAGATAGACACAAGGACTTCGCTTGGCTCCCCTGGGATGAGTTTCATTTGGAGATTATTTGCCTCTGTCCCTTCCTCAGGCTTTAGAATAATCTGGACAGCATCCTTTTCTTTCTCCATCTTCTCTACCTTCCCTCTTTCCATCTCTTTGTTCCTTCTGCCTTTTTTCCCATCCCTTCTTGGTTTTTTTAGGCTCTTAGTTCTCACAAAGACTGGTTCAGATTCCAAGCTGTAACATGTATTAGCAATATTCAGACCACAGAAAACCTTCTTAACTTTTCTGAGCATATTTTCCCAAAGAGATTTTTTTTTCATCTCACTGATATGTTATCAGGTTTAAATAATACAAAAATCTAGAATTCTTACAACACTGTCTGGTAAAAGGTAGTCATCCAAATAAATATTTGCCAACATTTTTCTTTTCTTGAATATGTTAAATAAACAACCAAATAATCATTAATGTTTATGACCAAATTCCTTACCCTGGAATCGAGTAAGTCAAGCTGACTGATAGTTTGGATGTGGGCCCAACCCCCACATTCATTCACCCAAAGTCTTCTGTCAGGGTTGCTGGACCAACATTCCATCTGAAAGTCTTAGTCTTTGGACTTGAGTCTTGCTCCCTTAAATCACAAATACCACAGAAAGTCCTATCAATCATTTATAATGCCCTCATTGAAGTAGTCCCAGACAATCCCAGCTGGAAATAATAATAAGTCGTATTTGTATGCTCTTAGCGATCTACAAAGTACCCTCACGCTGGCTCGTTCTTGTGATCCTCAGAAGAGCGCTGTGGGGCAGGCTGAGCAAGCATGAGTACCATTTCAGAGACAGCAACACCGAGACTCAGGGTCTAGAGCTCACAGTCACCCTGGCGTACCGTGGAGCTAAGGCACAAGCTCTTCCTTCAATAAGCACAGCAACCTGAAGATTGCTTCACGGGATTCTTTCAGAATTCTATTCAGAATTCAGATGCACCAAATTCATGCCCTGCTCTGCCACTTGTTGATTAATCTTGAAAAAGGTATTCCCCTCAACTGTACTTGAAGCCTGCCACCCGTAAAACAGAGCTGACAGCGAGTTGACAGAGCTGTGTGAAGATCAAGTGAGATCCTTCATTTACAGCACTTAACTAATGAATGCGATCGTCATTATGTCATTATGGACATCAGTTTGGATTGGTAATCTGTGTCGGCGAGGAAAGCTGAGGAAGTTTCCTTTTCCTCAAGACATTTCTAAAAGAGAATCACGGGGTATTCAGCCTTCAGCAGTGACAGTGAACGAGTGGTGGGGGAACCAAAGAGAGACTCCAAAGCAACGGCCAGGGTTGGCCAGGCTCACCCAAGGAGGAACAGAAGCAGGAAAAGGATCATTGTTAGGTCAGTGGGTGAAAGGAAGGAAGGAAGAGCAACCTTGATAATGTCCAATGGAGGTCCACTCTAAAGACAAGCGAACACAAGGGGGAGACTCAGACATATGAGTTTTATTAGTGCTGAGGGCCTGATGGTCCAAGGAACCATCGTTTAACCTTAAGGTGTGAGTGTTAGATCACAAGAGAGAGCTTAAAGCTGCACTTAAAAAGAGAGCAGAGTCAGAGAGGAGAGCAGACAGATACCATAGCATGGCGGGAGGAAATCTGCAGAAAGTCCAGGGCAGAGGAGAGAGGAGCAGAGATTCCCAGACAAAAAGGACATCTTTTACGGATTTCTAATATTACTAAGGAGTTGCCATGGAAGTAGGGAAGTACGGGGGGGGGGAGTGGAAGAATGTCAGAGAAGTTAGTCCTCTCTCAAAGGCATTAGAGTGGCATGGTCAGGACAGCTTAGGGTGTGTGGTTGATTCAGGAAATTGCTACGTCCCAGTCAGAGTGGAGGCTTTAAAAGATGGCATAGCTGTGGCTAACAATCATCACCTAATAGATCATATTAATCAGGGTTTTCCACGAATAAAGAGCCAACACATGGATGTGTATGCACACATATGTATGTGCATATGGATGTATGAGGGTATATAATTTAGAACTAAGACTTACTGAGTTCTGCCCTGCTCCATGTATACACATGTGCGAACATTTAGAACTGAGATGAGAGAGACGGATGATGCCAGTGGAGGCCAAGCACATGTGCAGGCAGCAGGCCGTGAATCCCCGAGAGCCGGAGCTCCAGTCTGGAGACCAGAGGACACGAGGCGCCACATCTGCAATCTGAGGTCAGGAAAAGGCTGAGTTCTAGTTCCATCACTCGCTCTGGGAGTTGGCGGCTACTCAAGGGAAGGCCAGGCCTTTCAGTCTCCCCAGACCTTCCCTGGTTGGAGGTGAACCATTCACATCAGGAGGATGACCCATTATCTACTCAGTCTACCCATCCAGGGAGTAAGACATTCATGAGGTGTTTCAGTGCATAGGGTAACATCCAGTTTCAGAATGTGCATAAGGACCCAGACAAATATGAACCACACTGTGGATGTCATCTGGGCCCTGCAGTGCTGTCCTGATGACTTCAGAGGGGAAGCAAAGGCCCAGGACAGGGCTGGGCACCCCATATCAAGTTTTGACACATGGTACTTTCCCAGTGATGGAGTGTTGCCAAGGCGTATGGGCCCCTAGTTCAATGTCCCTAGGTCAATCCTCAGCACTCCCAAAATAAGAAGAAACAAAAAAGCCCTGTGTTATTTCCTCTACCAACAGAGGTAGGACAGTTGATTAGGAAATGACAGCTGGTAAACTTATCATAAACTACTTAGCCTTTAAAGAGGAACTAGGTAACCCATTGGACCCAATTCTTGAGTTACAGGCAAGGCAATGGGGACCCCTCAGTGGATCAGGGTACCTGAGACAGCTTGAAGGCTCAGGAACTGGAGCTAGGTCCCCGGATTCCTACACAGAGCCTTTTACCATGTGATATGTGCACCTTCTTTTACTAGGTGTGTGGGAACATAATTGAGTTCTTCAGCAAATATGCATGCATAGTGCTCACACCATCATGTGGAAGGTGACAGATATTCATAATGCAGTTGTACCAGCAAGCGCCAAAGTAACAGCAGCACTTAAATCTGCATTAAACCGAGTACAGCAAGTCTGTGGTGTTATTCTGTAGAAGGCAAATAGCACATGGTCTGCTGAAGCAGAAAGCAAATGGAAGGCTGGAAAAGATGTACTTCACAAGTAATTTGCTGATTTCTTTCAGAAGCCCAGTCTCACACATACTAGACAAGAACTCTACCAATGAGGTTCATCTTAGCCTCTAGTACTTTAATGATTAACGGCTAAGTCTATTCAGCTTCTGACACATTGGCTTGACTTCTGAGCTATGTGTGCTCTACCCTTGAGGATCTCAATTTAGATGGTGTGATTTAGAAGTCAATAATTGTGAAGAATTATGTTTCAGAAACCTTCAAGATAGTTAAAATCCTCAAGCATTCGTGAGGTCTATGGAGATGCTAAGGAGGTTATTTCTAAGACAGTTTTGGGAAGCTGAGTTCAGGGAAGGAACATTTAGAACTAGTGTATTAAGTTAAAATAGGAATGCATTCCTGGATAGTAGAAATAACTACTTCTAAGAAGAAGCAAAATGTTGTACAAAGGCCAGCATAAAGTTCATGCTGTTACTTAGGAACTGGAAGGCAATGACTGGACTAGATTTTGGGGCGTGAGCCAGATTGTATCAGTGGGAAAGATAGATAAGGCCTCTTCATAAGGAGTTTATAATTTAGTGTGTAGAAAATGAGAAGCTTACAAATATTTTGAACAGAGAAAGGATGAGTAAAGATTGGGATTTTCCTGCTCATCGTGGGAGTTTTCTAGTATTTTGACCATGTGCATGGACCATCAGGGGAAGCACATTATTTCAAAGGAAAGCAGCACTGCCCTGGTGTCAGTGCTGAGTGGACACTCAGGGTGAGGAATGTGCATGCAAATCATCAAGAAGAGAAATTCAATTCTAGGATGGAGGTAAGTGCAGCCCTCTGAGGGGAAATGAATTGGAGAGACCCAGGAGATCTAGTGCTGAGTGGACCTTCATGATAGGAGGATTGGAGGTCCAGAGCCTCCCTAAGGGAGCTGGCCTGAGACACCCTTTGTGATTATGGCTCTGTAGCTAGCATAGGACAAAGGCTTCTGTGTTCTGGGTGTATATGATCACATTTCCTTGGAGTCCTGGTCCTCTGCGTCCTAGAGGTGTGACCCTGTATCCTCCGGGTCCTGGTCCCCCTGGCTATACTGTAGTGTGAGGATCTCAAGTTATAGTAGTCAATGAAATCCAAGGTACCCCTTTCAATGTTGGTTTGTGATTAAAAAATGGAAACTTTTATAAAAATGCCTTGTACAAAAACAAAAAGCTTATTGTTTCTAGGAGATTTAAATTGAATTAGGCATCTTTTTTTTTATTTTGGAAATCTTGAGATCAACTATCTTTGTTTCATATTCCCACTGCTCTAATGAATACATGATCCACAAAATTTAAGAGAACAAGGGAACTGTATTGTCTTATACTTTCAGGTCACAACCTATTATGGCAGGAGAGCCATACCAGCATCAGGAGGAGAGAGACTGACCACACCGTATCTTCAGGAAGAGCTGCAGCAAGGACCAGCAAATGCCTTCTAGCTTGCCACTCTGCCAAATTCCAACCAGTTCTTTTTCCTCTTATGTACCTGTCTTGGGAATGGTCCAACCCACCATTGGCTTGGTCTTCCCACATAATCTCTTACAGGTTTGCTCAGATGTTTGTCTTAACAACTCTTCATAAATGTGCCTGATGGCTCAGTTCTCAAGCATCAAGTCAACACCTGAAGCTAACTCACATCAATCCTAGATTTGGCATGTTGTATGTTGTGTGTTTTGTGTGATCATATGGTGCAAGTGCCTCTGTGTGTGTGTGTGTGTGTGTGTGTGTGTGTGTGTATACAGTAGAAGACAGGAAGAGAGAGTCAAGAGAGAATTAATAGGATAAAAGATAAAAATGAACCTTGGCAAGACTATATCTTCACAGAAGACTTGGAGGAAGGCATAAGAGAAAAAAAAATGAAATGAACAAATGGAAAATTTTTGAGTCACAGTAAGAGAGTTAGTGGAGTAAGAGTGACTTGTGAAGAAGCCCCCAGTAAAGCCCCCACCTCTTTCCATGGAATCACTGAGCCAGATCCCAAAGCTGCAATCTAATGGTGTTGTCTGATGCAACTCAGCCATGCAGAGACCACGCTGATCTAGGAACCTCGTGAACAGGAAGTAGAGGACACCAGTATGTAGATTTTTACAATTAGATGTTCCAAGTTCAAGTTTTACTCACAGGGTCTTGGGCAAATCTCTTAGCTTTTGGATATATTTCTTTCAAAGAAAATAAAAATAGAGGAACTGGAGAGATGAGTCAGTTGGTAAAGTGCTTGCTGCACAAACATAGGGACCTGAGTTCAATGCCCAGCACACACACACAAAGCTGGGTATGGCGGTGCATATTTGTGATCTCAAGGCTGGGGAGTTGGAGACAGGAAAATCCCTGGAGATCACAGGCCAGTCAACATCACCAATTGGTGAACTCCATGGGGTTCCCAGGGAGATTCTGTCTCAAGAACCTAGGTGACTCCTGAAAAATGATACCCAAGGCTGAACTCTGGTTTACACACACACACACACACACACACACACACACACACACACACACTCACACTCACATATGCACCACACAGGTACACACACACATAGGCATACATTCACACATTTGCACACATGCACATGAACACAAAAGAAAGTGAACATAGTAAAATACGCCTCCTTTCAAAGTGTTGAGTCTGTTCATGGAATGTGATTGCTATTTCCATGTAATAATAGGGCCTTACATTGCCCTGGGACAGATTTTATTGTTTACTTAATATGTTTCTTTCAAAAGGGATACTTGATACATGTCACAGTCAGGGTGCTTAGCTTGCTCCAACATTGCTACTTGGTGGACAATTATCCAGTGTTTTCTGCTCAGGGTATTTTAACATGTGAATCCAGTTTGACCGACAGGCCTGAGGAATCCTCTTGGCATTTGATGCTAAACCTTCTCCAGTGTGCAGGACAGCCCTGGATTCAGATCCCTGTAGCTCTCCACTCAAGACCCTGGGATTTCTGTCCTTCCCTATCAATTTACAAGAGCCAAGGTCCAGGGAGGTTAAATGTCAGATTCCTCACCATTTTCATGTAGAACATGACCGAACACTGTGGAGCAAGAGATTTTAAATGGGAGAGAGTCTGTTAAGGGAGTTCTTTGCTTTGGCTCCTTTCCCTGGTGAATGTGGTATCCTGAGTATGTTGGGTTGACCATACATGTTGATATGAATACAGGACCAAAGCAACTTAGGGGAGCAAGTAGTTTTACCTTATGATTCTTCATTATGGTTCATCAGCATGGCGAGAGAGTTCATACCAACATCTGGAGTCCAGGGCACTGACCACAACATATCCACAGAAATTGCTAAGAGAGGCACATATCTTCTCATTTGCCAGTATGGAGGGGGAGGGAACAACTAGTTCTCTACATCTTATCCATCTGTGTAAGAAATAATTCCACCTCCCTTCAGGCTGGGTCTTCCCATATCAATTAGATAATCTCCCACAGATTTGCTCAGGCTTTGTTTGAACTAAACAACTCTTCACAAGTGTGATTAAAGGCTCCCTTCTCGGTTGTCAAGTAGACACCTGTACACCACAAAAAAAAAAAACCACTGAGCTCCAAACCTAGAGAAGTGACCCACCAGGTGACCCAAGAATTCTCCTGTTGTCTCTGGAGAAAGATATAGGAGGAACCACAGGCTCTCTCCCATCCAACACCTGTGATGCTCCTTATGCAGATGTGACAAAGACCTAGAAGGAGCCCAACAGATCTGTCGGAGAAAGGAACTCAATGAAAAGCAGAGTCAGATGGCCCATGGTAAATGATGCATGAAAACTGGGAGCAGGCTTGGCTCAGTAGGCACAGCTTACAACTTCAGTGTCAGCATCTTGTCGAAAAAGACAACAAAGTTCCAGAACCATCTTTGTGAGACTCTACCAAATGACTAGGAGGATAAGTGACTGGCAGGTCTTTAATCCCCACAATGACATCTCAGTGGCTGTCTGCCTCTATTCAAGCATTTAGGAACTGACGGTATGGAGATCTAAAATTTACTCAAGAGCAAAGGTGAAAACCTTTGAGGTGGTGTCACAGTTTGTACAAGTGTCAACTTGCTGGTTGAGGCTTCAAGCTCTGGGTCCATTTTTAAAGAATTAGTAATTAAGCCCAGAGCAACCCTGCAGGAGACTGACTGATGGAGGAAGGGGAAAGGCAGCCCAAGGTGGGTGGGGATAGTCCCTGGCAGGTGAAAAAGATGGGGGGAGCTCTTTAAAGCAGTTGGCATCCTTTAGTATACTTGGTTGGACATGCTGGTCTGGCAAGGGATCATCCCTCTCTCAGCAGTCCTGTGGGTATAAGAACATGTATGGCAGTTCCCTTGGCTGGAGTTGGTGTGAACTCTCCTGACAAACTGGATTAAGAACTGTTGCTGGACAATCATAAGAGAGAATAAAACCCTTTGTTTTCCCCTATAAACCATTTGGTCGTAGATTTATGAGCAACAGTGCATAGCAACTGTGACAGGTGGGATATGATCAAATCCCCAGGACAGATTTGACAGCCACTCCTTCCCAATTCCTGGAAGAGGAAGCCCAGAAAAGGGGGGACCTAGAGAGTCCCTCCCCCACATGCCACTCTCGTTTCTGCTTCTAGGTCACCAATGGGGATCCCAGGCAGGACATTCGGATGTGAGGTCACCCCCTCCAATTCCCACACTTCCTTTACAACTGTCAGAACCCCAAAGACGCTGTGCAGAGGACGTGAGGTGAATGTGAAAACTACAGGAGGGAGGATTTGCTTCAGATACTTCAAAGGGAAAGGAAGCGCGCGTGTGAAGCGGGAGGAGGCGTGGGTCTCCCCCTCCCACACACACCCAGGAGGGGGGGCCCTCAGAGCTGCGAACACAACACGTGCAGATCCTGCGCCCACCTCCCTCCAGGTGTCCTGGGGCTGCGTCCTGCTTGCCTGCCCGCCCGCTCCCCAGCTTTCATGTGGATCAAGGCTGGGAAATGACAAGCTTCCTGACGGATAGATGCACTAGACCTTGCTGGTGATTTATTGGCCTTCTGCACCTGACCAGAACCACTAGGCCTATCGGAGGAAGGAAATATATGTGCTTTCCTGACTCCAAGTGGCAGCCCCGGGGCGAGCATGTGATGTCAAGCTGGGCCCGGGGAAGCAGAGCTGTGCACCAGCCTGTGTTTTGTGAGCCGGCCCGGGTCATAAAAGTGTCAGCAAGCGATATATTTCTGCGGGGGATCCTCTCCTGCCTGTCGCCAGCGCCTTCTCTCCCGCGGCTGGCAGCAGAGTGGGTTGATGTCAGCGGTGCCTTGCGGTCACCACGCTTTCCACAATGCTTGCAGGGGAATCCTGTGCTGAGCCAGGGGTGACCATAGCCTCGGGCACGCCTGTCCTTATGCCAACCTGGGGCCTCTCATGTCACATCTGGCCAGGAAGGTATTTCAGGGTAGGGGCTAATGGCAGAATCTTCCATCAGGCAACTTGAATGGATAAGCGCATTCTAAGCGAGTGAACTCATCCCTGTGCATTTGCTTCCTCAACTGTAAAGTAGGATTAATAATAGTAAATACAGAATAAGGAACAGTAAGGATTAACATGGAAACACACTGCAAGTACTAGGAAGCCAATGGAGAAATGGGCAGCTAGGAAATAAGCGGGGCATATAGAGATGAAACTGGAGCATAGTGAGCATCTGACTTGTTTTTCTAGGCAAAGGCAGGGCACTTCACCATCTCCTGCGGAAGGAGGTTGTGCCCATCCAAGAATAAAGGGCTCGGTGCTCGTGTCACTCATGTACTCGGCACACCCTGCTCTCTAGTTTCCCATCACCCAGCTGCCACAGCATCAGCAAAGGCAAGGCAAAGGTGAAGTTTACTTTCTCGTTTGTCTAGAAGAATCCAGACGATCTGAAAGGATTTGTTTTCTCTGGGACAACTTAACTGTCTGTCTGGGTTAAATCAACACGAGGTCTGAGTGCGGATTGAAACAAGAGTCTGGGAATCTCTCACCAAGGCCATGCTACCAGTCCTGGAGGCCTGTAACTCGCCCAGCCGTTCAAGGACCTTCTGGGAGAGAAGGCAATAAGACAGCTGCTCTTGCTCCCTAAGACTGGAAAACAGATCTCAAGGGAGCCCCAGGACTACTCCCAACTGAGGTCTAGGAACAGATAGGGACAACAGGCTCCCCAAATAAAACTAAGGAGAGGGAGAGCATTATGGTACAGTTGCTCTGCATGTCACTGATAGATTCACAACAAAATGGCTTATAGGAACAAGGACTTTTGTTCTGGTTGATTGTCTGGTTATAGTTCAGCTCGATGGAGAGTTCAAACCAACACCAGGACTTGAGGGAACTGTCCACATCACATCTAAGGGGAAAACTCAGAGAGAGGCAAACTTCCCTTGCCTATCTGTGCAAGTATGCCAAAGAGCGCCAGCTTACTTGACCAGCTCCCCTCATTTTATCTGCTTCCCCAGGAATGGTTCCACACACTATGGGCTGGTTGGTTCTTCCCCCCAATCAAGTGGATAATCTCCTGCAGGCTTGCTTAGAGTTTAACTCATCTACTAATCCTATACAAATGTGCCCAAAGCGCCAGCCTTCAATTACCAAGTTGACACCAGTAGCTAACTACCATACATGGACTCACAATTCCTGCTTAATAAAAAAAACCTGAAAGAATTAGAAGGTGCCCAGTGTTCACTAGGCATCATGTATGTTCTGCTGCTTGCTTTCTCTACAAAACACAATCACTGCATTTAGGGGGCAAGATTCTGTGTGATCCTATGATCTAGAATCCCTACAACATGGAGCAAGATTAAGAGGATTATTCCAGCTACTCCTAAGTATCAGTATCTGATCTATATGATCAATGCTCAAAGCCAGAATCAAGGGGCAAGAATGAGGGTCAAGATTCACCCAATCAGACCTAGGTCTTCATATCTTTTAAGCGTCAACATTATGAGACAATTATACATAAGATGGTGCAAGGGTGGGTAGATAGGGAAGACTTTGACAAATAAAAGGGAATAAACTATATTCATATCCCAAGCTGGTGAGAAAAAGTTTATGATTCTGATAAATCCTACTGGATTTTATGGCCAATGGTTCTGTTTTTAGTTGGCATGCAGGTTTAGTACTGAGTCTATAACAGTTGAGAAATAACTATTATTCTTTTCTAGAACTCTATTCTGTCATGATTTGAGGAAATGGGCTAACATATTTTGTACACAACTTGATAACTCTTGCTCTTGTCCTTCATCTTTCTTTTTTTTTTTTATATCTCTTACTTAGGTTGTTTTGGCCAAAGTCTCATGGGTAAAGGTCCTACTGAATGACTTCAAAGAAGTGCTCAATGAAGAAGAAAAGTGTGTCAGATAGACATATAGGTCCCAACTTGATAATTGAAGGGTAAATGCTAGATAACAGTTAAGGTAAGGCTTAAGCAAGCCTGCAGGAAAATATCTAATTTATGTGGGAATACCTAGCCCATGGTGAGTGAGACAATTCCTTAGGCAAATAAATAAGATGGAGGGAGCTGCTTCAGTACATTAACAGAATAAACCAGACTAAAATCCCCTTATTTGCCAAGCTCTTTGCACCCAAATTTATCAGCAGTAGGCAGACAAACTGCAGCAAAGCGTAAATAAGCAAACACACACAAAGCTATAACACAAAGTGGGTATTCACCAGCTTCTTCCACCTCTGTCTGTATCACCTAGGTAGGGATGAGATGTGCTGTCTTTGTTCATATCAGGCCATACTGCATGCACCACTGAAAGCAGGTGCACTCCCTTGCTTCTCTGTGAAAAGGGGCATTTCACTAAGGGCCCAGTTCCTTGAAGAAGTCATGATTTGAGACATAGAGCACAGGCTAAATTTCAGTTTCTTACTCATAGATCTCCTAAACTGGAGAGATGGCCAGTACAGGGATCTGTCAGCCCAGCCGGAAGCTGCTCTCCTGTGATCTGTCTTCCACGCCGAGGCTCCCTTGGGGCTCATCATAGACAGCTGGAGTCCAGATCTGTAGAATCCCAGATCTATCACTTATAATCAATGAAGTTTGGACTCATAGGTTACTTTTTGAATTATTTTACCCTTTGAAAAATGGGGGATTGGGCTGTATGTCTCCTGGTGTTTTTGTTGGGGGTAAAGTGAGTTCTACTGGACAATGATCTAGATAGTCTAAGCACTTTTTTTTCCATGACCCAAATTTATTGCATTTATTTAATTTTTTAAAAGTGTGTGTGTATGTGTGTTTGTGTGTGTGTGTGTGTGTGTGTGTGTATCAGAGGGCCCTTGTGTGTGCCTGTGGAGGTCCAAGTGTGACTTTGGGAATCACCGTGAATTGCTTCCAACTCCTCTTGGCTTTGCTCTGGAGTTTCAGAGGCTCTTCCTTCCAGTGCTGGAAGTAAGGTCGCCACCATTTACACCTGGCATTTTTTTTCTAGATACTTCTTATTTAATGACCATTCCACTTATAAGGCCAAGAATGAGGAGATATTCTCAATCTTTGAGATGTGAAGGAGTTCAAGAGATTTCCGTGTCTATCCTGGCCCCAGACTGTGCTGACAGTTAGGCCTTTATGCAGTTGTCCAGAGTAACTCTGGCGCTTAATTCCTTCCATAGCTCCTCCTGCTACCACCCACAGCCTGCATGGACGGGCCCCAGCTTCACTTCACTACAGACCCTGCTGTCACTTGGGAAATTTCCTCACAACATTCAGCTTTCAGGAGGTGTGTGAACCCTCCTGTACTACAAGGGTCCGAGAAGATGGTAGCCAGGAAATGAACATGCCGAGACTCTCATTTAGCAACACCTCAACAAGAATGCAAAGATCATGGGGTGGGGTGAAGGGGGGAGTAAAGGAATAGCTCAATTTGTGATTCAAAGATAAAGGCCTCTGGAATGATGAGTCACGGACCTTTATTGTGAGCCTCACAGCAAGAGCTATACCAGGCCCAGCTTTCTGGAGGCTCCACATTCTCTGTTCCACAACAGCAAGGTTGTAGAGAAGAATGCTTCGGACGTGGACTTGTTTGTGAGTCTGTCTTAAGGCTGACGTGGCTTAAAAATATAATGTCTCTGGACTCTGTGCTTCATCCATTCACCTACTCAAAAATACAAAAGGATGTCAAAGATAGCTACACTTCACCAGGATAATAACAACATTGAACAAATAGTGCTTCATTTCACTTCAGGATTTTTAAAAATATTATTGTATAGTCTTCTAAATGTTTGTTTCATTTGCCCATGCTTTGTAAGTCTATATCTGCAGTATGAAGAAGCAAATGGATGAATACATGCTTTTAAAAACGTATATTAAATGAGTCTGATGACCTGATTTTAATGTGTTCCATGTCTGACTAGATGTCAGACTAGGATGTCTGACTAGAGTCAATACCAATCTACTCTAAGTGTGACTGTCTCTGGGGAAGGCCACCATTCTGAGCTCAGATCAGGTACTGTGCAGATCAAGAGCCTGCAGTTGTCTCCCCAGTTCCTAAAGAAGGCCCTGGAGGTTAAGTTTCAAGACATTTATACTTTGATTCCTGTCACAGCTAGATGGCATTTAGACATTTTCCAACCAGGAAGCAGGAAACACAAAGATTAAAAATATTAAAACAGGGGTAAAGAAGATGGCTCAATTAAAACACTGCAAGTATGAGAACCAGAGTTTGGATTCCTAGAACCCACATAAATGCCATGTGAGTGTGGCGACACACCTATCATTCCAGCCTTGGAAAGTAGAGATGAGATTCTCAGAGCAAGCAGGTTTGTGATACTAACCATGTGGATACTAACTAGCTTTGGTTCATTTGAAGGTCCCTGCTTTAAATAATAAAGTGAAGGAGTGCTCAGTAAAGATTCTCAACATCCACTCTGGGCTGTTATACACACATGCACACATGCAAACATAGATACACACATGCACATATATATGCGTGAAAGAAAGCAGCTAAAACCATCTGGGCTCAGCTGGCCAGTCTAGATTAATTGGTGAGCACCGGACCAATAAGAGAGCCTGTCTCAAAGGAAGCAATGGCATTCCTGAGAAAATGAGCACCGATTACATGCACCTGCACACACAAAGCACACATGCATGCAACACACACACACACACACACACACACACACACACACACACACACACACAGAGTATTAAACATAAAACAAAAAAAACATTCAAATGAGAATATCAGTCTGCTGTTTGGAAATTTAAGGTAGACTTCTCATTGATTCTCTGCTTGGAAATGGACACATCTTTTATAAGTAGAATAAGTTCTTTCTGAACAGAGATAAACTAAATAATTTAGGACTATTATTTAGGTCTTTAACAGTCTTAACTTTTTCACTTCTTAAATTTTTTTCTTTCATGTATAAGGGTATGGAGTATATGTGCATATGTGTGTTTGCATGTGGATAGGCACATGTGTTTGGGGGTATACACACACACACACACACACACACACACACACACACGAGTGCATTTCAAGTATGTGCCTGAGAAGGCAAGGGTAATATTTGGAATCATTCTCCATCTCTCTTCTACCATAATGTTGTGAAACTGAATAGCTAGCCAGCTTGCTCTGAGAATTCCCAGGTTCTGCCTTATGGGACTAGAATTCCTGGGGGCAGTAACACCTGTTTGGCATTTTTTGTGGGATCTGAACTCCCTCAAGTCATTTTACTTGTGAAGCAAAGGCTTTAACTACTGAGCCATTTCCCCAGCCCTGACTTTTCCGCTCTTTAGTGCAACATATAAACAACAATATGCCATAATATATATCCCATAAATACAATTGAAACACACACACACACACACACACACAGAGAAAGAGAGAGAGAGAGAGAGGAGAATAAATAGGTATGGCTGTATGATGATAGAACTTTATTTACAAAAGTAGGCAAAGTGTCATATTTGGCCCTTATGCCACAATTTGGTGACCCATTCCCTGCCACCTGTGTTTCTGATAATAAGCATTTTTTCTGGAGTAGGGACTAGTTACAACTCAGTATCTACTTTGGTTCCTGCTCAGTCCCAAGTAGAAAGTCTAGCAAGTAGAGGGATCAAGAATGAGGCCAAATGAGGCCAGACTCCAAAGAGGAGGACAATGTAAGCAAACTAGCACAATGCCCGGCCTGCAAGTGACCCCTTGTTTTCTGAATAAATAACTGTTCAGTCAATTAACCGATTTCTGGGAATGGGAGTTCAATGTTTGGTTGTCCCAGAGGATGCTGGGTCTTTGAGTTGGTTGGCAGCTCTGGTGTCTCACCCACAATCAATCTTTACCAGAGTCAGGTATGACACCAGCAGAGAGTCACAACAGCTGGGCTCAGGCCCAAACAAACACCACCTCAGCTGACCCAGCAGCTACAGAGACCGACTCAATCCTAACAGGTATCAAATCCTTTGATTCTTCCCAGGGACCTATTTCTATAACAAGTCCCCCTCCTTACCCACTTGAGCCACTGATGCTGGGGAATCCATGGTCAATGGCGACCAGTGACCTGGTGGCATCTGACGTGGAGGGAAGATCAGCTTGCCTCTCAGCATCTTAGATCATCTTGTGCTTGGTGCCCTTTCAGTCAGCTGCATATTTTAATACTGCACCAGGCTTGGAATCAAGCACCTATGACCAGAAGAAGAACTACCTTATTGTCTTCTATGGCTTCTCCAATACCTTCGTTTGAAAGAGAAGTCTCATTTGAGGGCTAGTCGGGCAGACAGCTTTCTACCCCTGCCATACACCTCCAATATCACTTCTCTGCTGTAACTTACCATCTGTGACTTGACATGTTCTACACACATGGGTATGTTGTATGCTTTAAGACATGCTTCCTGCACTAGGTCTTTTCCCAGATTGAGGGCATTTTCCTAAAGTGGAATTGAATATGGAATTGAGGCATCCAGGTTAATCTCAATGTCCACAGGTCTGGAGTGGGCCTGTGAATGTCAGGGTCATTAGAAACTGTGGATACTGAGGTTTCCTTCATGGTAAAGGCCCAACACTATTCAAAAGAACAGCGGTGAGGGCCCAGCACACAATAGGAGACCTTTCAGATGAATAGTGGATGATATCCTAGCTCGAGCCACCTCTCTCCGTCCTCTTCCACATGGGTAGAGGCTGTAGCCTGCAGCTCCGGGCTCACCTGGAAAACCTCTGGGCTGCCGAAGGGCTGGATGTAGACTCCAAGACAACCTGATGGATCATCTCATAAACAGAGCCCGCAGGAAGGAAAAGAAAATTATGCCAGCGGAATGCACTTATGAGAAATAGATACGTGCGGTGCGGGGAGAAATGCTTTGATATTAAAATTTTTTGTAACTTAAAAAGGCATGAAAAATGATACCGACCACTAACTAATCAACATTCCTTTGCGAATGCAGCTTCAGTTCCTAACCAAAAACACACCCCTGCTATTGTCTTGTCTGGTTCCAGATGCAAACATGATTAATTAAGTTTCAGGAGCGGAGCGGGAGGGGGATGGTCAGGATGGATGATCTCCGAGGATCCTTTTTGTACGTAGGCCTGTTTTGCCCACATGGCAGGACTTGCCTTCTGCTCACCTACAGCCACAGTACACCATGAGTGACCTATGCTCAGATCCACAAAGTGAGGCAGCCAGAGATGCGGTAGCCACAAGGAGAGATGTGTACTTCCTGGTGTCACTGCCCAGCAGAGTAACCGAAGTACAGGAGACAGTTCAGGAGATACGACCTTTGTTCTCTGCACTGCTGCAAAGCAGTCTGGGACCTTGGCAAGCTGCCTCGGTTTCTGCACTTGTGAAATACTCTGTAATAGATTTCTTCCATTTCTGACTTTTTACTCTAGAGCCTGGGGTTCCCTCACACATAGCAGGTGTTGGGCAATTGATTGCTAGGCATGGCAATGATTAGTTTACCCAATGCAGGTGGCTGGACTGTGGACCCCTAAGCAGCACAGTAAGAGCTTGCAGCCTGCTACTGTATGACCATTGCCCTGCTGAAGGGACCTAGAAACTGTGAGTAGGCGCTTGCCTGCTCTTCTAGTTACACTCACCTTGGTATCAGGAAACCAGGCTCTGTCCTCCTGCCAGTTAGTCAGAGGGGATGACGGTGCAAACAGGAGTCAGTTTCTCATCAGAACCAGAGTTCTAATCAGAGTGGACCACACGTGGTGGCTATTTGGAATCTGGAGGCAAACTGTCTACACTGGGTGTATCCTAGCCATCAGCAAGTCACAGGCATCCTCTGGGCCTCCTTGACTTTCTCTGCAAAATGGGAGTAATCATACAAGGCAAGCCTCAGAAGCTTTTTGTAGTAGTCAAATGGGTTAAAACATGTAGCATGCTTATGACCCACACACTCAGCAAGTGTCAAATATACGTTAGTGTTCCTCCAGGCCCTCCTCTCTGGGTTGGGGCACACCCCTCATGCTCCTGAAGTGTGCCCAGAATTGTGTCTCAGCCCAGGGGAGAATAAGATGAGCTGCCCAACTCATCGACAGTACAGTGCAGGAACATTTGTTAGCTTGACAGGCATCACTGAGGACTCACATGTGCTTGGGGGTTCCAGGGTGATTCCAGTTCATCTGAGACCTGGGCTTGCCAGGAGAGCACACAGTGGGGTCTTCTCTACATGGTAAGCAGGGGCTGACCTGCGCACGGGTAAAAGAGCTTTGTAAGACCAGCTGGCAGTGCCAGGTCTCACACAAAGACTTTGAAATCCTAGTCAGGACACTTGAGCCACAGCCAAGCCTAGAATTTACTGAGCTATTTTATAGGGTTTTATTTCTACCTCCTTCTATAGCCTGCCAATTCGGCTTGTGTTTAATCACTCTTGATATCAGCTGCAAACGGCTAATTTTTTAGAACACTGGGTGCACCCCTTCAAACATTGGAACAATGAATTGTCCAGTTCTTTTCAATTCCAGAGGGAGGAAAATTACTTTTGCATGTGTGTGTGTGTGTGTGTGACTTCATCCCTATGAGCATCTATGAATTATGTGTCATTCTCTTACCTAGCTGGGAAATCACTTAAAAATATCATTTCTAATCCATCTTCGTGTTTCCAAGAGGGACTCTGCTATTCCCATTTCCCAGATGGAGTAACTGAGAGCAGAGTCAGGAGACAGCTTGTGCAGAGGTCCAGAACCACTGCACGATTTAGTGGTAAGGCCAAGAATCAGTTCTTATTTCCTGCCTCACAATTCTCTGCAACCTGGGAATGACCTTTCTGAGCAATGCTAGAAACATGAACAAGAAATGGAGAATATAGATTTCATTCCTCTGGACCAAGTCCAGGTTCCTGAAAGAAGCGTGTTACTTTTGAGAAGTACATGCTAAGATATATTTACTGTTTGAGTTGTAATTTATGGCAAAGCAGATCTTCCATGGAGGTTCCAGGCTAATCCTAACCCTACAGACAATGACTTTCAATTCATGTCAACAAAGACTTAACCCATATAACGTGCAGGGTGTTGCTCTGACGGATGCTTTATAAAGGAACCAAGATGAGAAGGGATTTCCCTTGAAAGAACAGCACAAAGCTACAGAGATGAAATGTTGGCTCCCCGCCTGTGCATGAACCAGCCCTGCAGATGTGCGGCTCCTGCGCTGTGCTCCAGCTGACCTGTCAAGCAGCAGCTGCCAAGGGCCCGGCTTCTCGATCTCTGGGACCAAGCAAATGCTTCTTCTGCCCTGCGACTTGGACATGGCATTTATGGTTTTGTTTTCTCCTGCTTTTTATTTCTCAAAGACTTGGATTTGGGCTCGTTGTTTTGGCACTTAACACGCGTCACTGAGCTGTACTTCATGCCTGCCTTCCTTTTCCTCTTTTGGGGCCCAGGCTCCAGGGGCTTCTTTGTGTTCTAGAATGTAGACATGAGTGAAGGTCAGGGAAGAAACCGCTAGCCTCTGGAGTTATAGATGGAGGCTGGAATTTGGAGACTGCTTGCAGAAGAACTGGCTGAAGGCCTAGGGCCACTTCTTGCTTCTCTCCCTGACCTGAAGTGTTGCCATTCCCTCCTCCCAGCAACTATACTACACACACACACACACACACACACACACGTCTGTGTACACTGTCTTGAGCCTCCTTGGTACTGGGAGAATTCTGTTCCTCCTTCAACAAATACACATACAAGTCCTGTGGTCCTTGAATTTTTTTGCTGACCACACAAAGAACACCTTCTTTGTTTTGCAGGGCAGTAGAAACAATCATTTGAGTTAAGCCACTGGTAGAACACTGAAACACTGGAAAGAAAACACAGATTGGCACACCAGGAGAGTCTAAGTTCTATGGACAATGGTTAGAATTAGAATCCTCATCTCAAAGGAGCAAAGTCCAAAGCAGGATTGGCAAACCTTTTCTGCAAAGGGCTTGTTAAAAAAAAAAAAAATGAAGAACACATGTTGTTTTTGTCTGAGCCCTTTTGGTTCTTTGTCACATATTCATTTTGTTGTTGTATTTTATTTTTGTTTTTGTGATTTTGTGAAAATGTAAAAACCAAACATATTTTTCAGATTATAGCTTGCAGAGCCCTGTACAACAACTCAGACTTAGAGATTTATACAGGTTGAGGACAGGATGTCAAAACATTAAATACAGGTCTTACAAGAGAAATTGTAATCTTAAGGACTGCTGAGCATTGCCAAGTGATATCAACTTCCAAAAGGCTACTTAGTTAAACCTTGTCATAAGAACGAATCACCATAAGTCCCTAATCAAAAATGTAGTCTTGATTTGTTTTTTGTTATTTTTGCATGTGTAGGTGTGGTTATTCTATATATGCATGTATGTCTATATATGCATGCATGTGTGTCTGTGGAGGTCCAACAGTGACTCCAGGAATCACCTGGATTGTTCCACCTCCTTAGTGATTTGCTCTGGGGTTTCCTAAGCTCAGCTTTCTATTCCACTGGCATTTTACATGGGATATGGAATCTGAAATCAGGTTCTTTTATTTGCAAAGCAAAGACTTAACCCCTGAGTCAGCTCTCCAGTCCTAATTTATTGTTATTATTTTTTCTTCCACATTTTATTTTTTTCCTAATCATACAAACTCAATAGGATGCCTGTCCTCTTCCCTTCCCCTCCCCCTGTCTCACTGTCCTCCGTAGTACTCTCCCACCTTTCCTCCTTCTTTTCACCTCCTTTGCCTCTCTCTTCCTCCCTAAAACATCTGTTTATGTGGACATCGAACCTTTCTCTTAGTCCTCCACCCTAGTAAGAGTTCAAGACTCAGTGGCATAGCCGGGGGCTCCTTCTTGGGCTCCCCCTTAGCATGGGAACTCTATTATGACTGTTTAATCCTTTCCCTCTAAGGATCCTACAGGGGTTGTTGACATGTTAGCCATTGTGCAGGTAAGGCAAAATCCCATTCTGTCCAGCCCTAATTTTGATTCTTTTTCAAACTTATTTGTGGAGACCTTCAAATATGCTAATAGATGTAAATATTTTGTGTTATTATAAAATTGATCTATTTCAATATTTAGCAAGTGATTAAATAATTCCTAAATTATTCATGCCTGTAATATCTCATTTTATTGAAATATTATATCATAATGTATTTTCAGGAACACAAACAAAAGCCCTATAGCAAATGGCATTCCTATGCCCAGTGATTCCAAACTAGGTACACTATTTCTATTGTGCGGAATTTATTTGGTAGACAGTCTTTGTTCTTGTGTTTCTTAACTCATTGTGTTTCTAAGACCTCTTTTCCAATCAACTGGAAAGATGGATTCTGTTTATATATTTTTATACTTTTAGAGTTTCAAACATGAATACAATGAATTTAGGTCATTTCATCCTTTTTTATCCAATTCCATATCCCCTTCTTTTCCTATTGCAAACCTTCTTCCTCTCAATCAATCTCCCTTCTACTTTCTTGTCTTTTTGCATGTGTTGCAAAGTTTCATCTGGATTGCCTGAACTGGCATATGTCTGAGCACTTGCTGGAACTGTTTGATAAATCAGTAGGCATACCAATAAGGACAGTAGCTCTTCTTCCCAACTCCATGTGGCTTTAACCCTTAACAGTCTCTTAGGAAAGTGTGGTACCCCTTGAAATCTTGCACTTTCCATGGTGAAATGTGACAAGCCAAATCTTGTAGAAGTAGACAAAGCCACAGGGAGTTCACGGATGCAGAAGATACCCTTGGGCTCTTGCATTTTTACCACCCCTTATTCTGCAATGTTCCCTAATCCTTGAGATGACAAAGTGATTTAAATTATCCTATTTGGGACTGAGCAGTCCATTGCCACTTATTCCCTGCACTTTGATCAGTTGTGATTTTCCTGTAATAAACACCTTCCATTGCAAAAGGTAGCATCTAGGTCCAGGGCTGAAGGCTACTTCAATCTATGGGAATAATGATGTGTTTAGATTTCTGTTTGAGATCATGTCCTTAGAGCTAAATGTTGGTAGTTAGTTCCCCCAAGGGCCTATGAAGCTGATTATACATGTTCTTGGTCTGGTTTGTATCATCAGGTATGTGTTACTTGCTGAAAACTGGGCTAATACAGTCAGAAATGAGTTGAGTTACTCCCCAAAAATTCATGCCATTATTGACCCAATAGTTCCCACTTGCCAGTGTGGTTGTGAGGATGGACTTTTAAGGAAATGATTACTAAATCACTTTTTCCTCTATGAAGGCTGATTCTAGATCCCTATACTTCCTTTCCTTAAGATTCAGAAAAATTTAAATTACATGTTGGGCATTAAGTACATATAAGGCAACTTTACAAGGACTTACATAGAATTAACAAACAAACATGGTATAGTTGTTTCAATGAAGAATAATTATTAGCGATGATTTAAAAAGAGCTGATTGGTTTTCAATTAAAATATGGAAGAAAGTATCTCTTTGACCTCAGTGAACTTGAAAACCTACTTAAACTTGCTCACAATCTTTCTAAAAATTACCATTGAGTAGAAGTTATATTTAAAAGAAAATAAAGGTGTGGTTATCATTTGATTGACTTTAGTTCCATGGTGGGCAGGATGAAAATGTTTACAGACCTCGATGCATTTGCTTGGCTTTTCGATGAACAGCACAGAAATCTCAATGAACAGGTTTTACCCAGGACAAAGAAGAAAGTCCAAAGAGAAAAACAGATTTATAAGGATATTGTATTTGGTGACCTTGGGATGTGACAAATCATATATTAGTTTAAACAGTAGAAATTCCCATTGTCATAATTCTGGAGACTGCAAATTCTCTGTCAGCCTTCACATGACAGAGAGAAATCCTCTTATTTGATCATCTCCCCTCATACTGGGAACTATACTTTCAACACATGAATTTTGGGGAGAGAGTTTGCTCCCTAGGAATAACAGAAAATTATCTTGTTAAGTGTCAGAGCAAAATCAATTTCTCTTAGCCCGTCATTGCATGAGTTAGTACATGTGAAATGATCAGAACACTGCCAGGCCCAGTGTGGATCCGGCTAATGTGTTCTGCTATTATTGGAATGTCGGGAGACCACTGCTGTCCCTTATTCCTACAGAAAGCATGCATGGCTACCTGCAGCAAAGACTTGCAGCTTTGGTAGGCATGCATGTTGAAGCAGAGGACGAAGCCAGTGTTCTCTGCAACATATAGTTAAAGAAGTAGCTATTTAGCTACTAAATAGTGTTGTCCTGATATGTGTAATCAATTTCCCCTTACACACACATGCTGTGTTTTTGCTGACATGCCAAGAAATCTGCAGTGAGTACTTTCATGACTATTTGCACTGTGCAAGCTCACTGGCTACACTGCTTACTCAAGTTCTGAGGATAAAAGCCTTGCTGGGGTAGACCCTGCATTTTGGCCTCGGCCTCTGTACTAGTCTGAGTGCCTCCTGGCTCCCCTACTTTTCTAAGCACTGAAATTATATGTTCATATGCCTATTGAACCTCACCACCTTTTTTTCAGGTATGAACAGCCCCCTGCTGCATTGGATGCAATAATATAGCTTCAGATACCAGAGAGCCACCATGAGACCATTCTCTTCTGTACTACCTGTTCATCCTGACACCTCTGCCAGCTGTGGTTTCAGTGTCTAATCACTTGAGTAACTTTGTCACGTGATCTTGGAAGGCAATTGTTTCAGTTAGCCTGCATGGTTTCTGATAAATGACCATTAAACAGCTTAAGGGAACAAGGGATTTATTTTCTCTTACGATTACTTGGTTACAGTTCTCAGTCCAGCTTGGCAGGAGAGCTGAGGCCAACACAAAGGCCAAGGGAGCTGGCCACACCATCTCTACGTAACAGCTGAGAGAGAGACTAGACTAGCATGTCTGGCCAAGTGTACAAAAAGATGCCAACTTCCTCAACCGGCTCTCAGTATTTTATTCATCTATTCAGGGCTAATCCCACCCACCATAGGCTGAGCCTTCACCATCAGCTAGACAATCTCCTATGAGTTTGCCGTGGTCTTAACCCAACCACTAATTTTCCACAAATGTGCTGAGAGCTCAAACCCTAAACTGTCAAGTTGACACCTGTGCCTAACTATGACAGCAGTTCACTTTTCCTGCCTTTTGACCATAAATAATAGGATAATTAAGTTGGTGGGGGCTCAGAGAAGATTAACAAATGTTCATGCATGTGCACAAGAAAAGAAAACTGTAAAACAAAATGCCAACAGTAGTTATATTTAGGTGCTAAAATTACTGGTGATCTGTCTTTTCTTTATTCTATTTTATTGTTTTACAAATTTACTACAGTGAAGAATGCATTGCTTTGTAATTATATTTCAAAACAAGTTATTTCAAAAAGTTAAAAAAATTTAATCACTTTCAAAAACATTGTCCTTTGTAACAACTTGAGAAAAAGGTCAATAGCTTTCTATTTAGACGTAAGAAAACCTTGGCTCCAAGGGATTGTAACAACTTGAGAAAAAAGGACAATAACTCCCTATTTTGACATAAAAAAACCTTGGCTCCAAGGGATTATTATTCACCTAGGAATGAATAAGCACTGTTTGGCCTCCACTCAGGCAATCTTAAGCAATCTTCCATCCAGCCCTACACTGTTCTTCTCCATCCACTGATTCTTTTCACTCATGCTGTGGAGTAGGAGACACTGCCCAGAGCTGCTACCAGCAGCCTGAGACATTCTCCTAATCCTTTAGGGACCTCTGCTCAGGTAAAGCCAAATTATTGACTTCTCTGGAGAAAGAATTTCAGGATGAACCAATATGAAGCACAACTAGAGTTGATTGAGAGTCATTTATATAACAGATTTAAGCAAAGGAATTAATGGAAAGAGAGATGCACAGGGAAAGAACTATACATGTGTAGACATGGGATTTTTCAAGGAAGAGGCATATTTAAATGTCCTGGTGGTAGCTGTATATATCATGTGAAAGCTTAGGAGTTCAGTCATTTAACAAGTAAGTTTCTGTAGGACCCTTTCCTCCTCTAACCTCTGTTCCCCTTTTCAATAATTGAGATCATAGAGCAACTCTGGAGTTGCCTTGGATAGAATTATAATCTGATAAGATAAAACTGAGAAGCTACTAAGACTGTACATAGGGGTGAGGGCATGTCTTTTTACTGGAAAATGGGTTTTCTGATGGAATTTCTAGAAAACCAAGGATTTACAGAAGAAAGAGAGAAAAGACTTAAGCAAATGTCAATTTGCTTCTCAGTTGGCTTCAAGTGCATTCAGGGATAAGAGACTCCTCTCCTGACCAATATCCCCATAATTTTCCCTATCTTTCTATCCTGCCTCACTTTTAAAAATGAACTCTTTCTCTTGAAGAGTTCTGGATGATTCACTACTACCTAGTAGAACAAAGATCAATCATACATATAGACACAGATGGAAAATTGGCTGAGGGAAGATATGAAGTGTTGATGGACATACTTCCCACACATACTCATGCACACATCATTTTCTTATGCTTTGAACAGCCAGCAATCTAAACATTATAGAACAATGGACTGAAGACATCAAATTCTGGCTTCAGAAAGCATTTCCCAGAAGTAAGATAGAAATCACGAGCTGGTATGATAGCTCATTAGGTAAAGCACCTGTTTGCAAACCTGGTGACCTGAATTTTAGCCCTGGAAGCCCACATTATGGGAAAAGAATGCTAGCTTCTGAAAGGTGTCTTATGGTCTCCACTAGTATGTTGTGTCATTACATGTGCCCCTTCTTGTAAATAAACAAACAAAATATATTAATAAAAAGATAAGACATGTGAAAGAAACTTGGAGTATTCAATGTCTTTCCTTCCCTCTATTTGCAAGCTCCCTCACTGCTCAGCCAAAAGATAGTCCTCTGATCTGGGTAGAGACAGGAAGATTGAACAGAAAAAGAGTCAGGTGCAGTGTAGAACTTATGAGTCCTTCCAATTCCTTTCCAATAATGAAATCACAGGTGTGGCTATATATGCCGTGGGATTATGCAAAGAACCTCTTAAGTTTGGGAATCTGGAAAAGAAAAGGACATGTGTATACCACTTACTCTTCTCTATTACTGTGAAACAAGACTTAAACACAATTTAAGGGAGAAAAGGGAGATTTATTTTACTTATGATTCCAAAGGGGAGGTATAGTCCTTCATGGTGGAAAAGGCAGGACTGGCTGGCAGAGGCTGGAGGTGGCCTAAATCTCATCCATGAAGGAGGCTGGGGGCTGCAAAACTGCCAACCTCAAAAGCAGACCTCTCCTGGAAGTAGGGTGGAGCTAATCTACTTCATGCCCCACCATCTGTGACTGTCTTCCTCCAAAAGTCTCCACCTCTTAAAGGTGCCATGACTTTCCCAAACTAAAGATCAAACACATGTGCCTGTAGGGAACGACTCACACTTCAAACCATGACACTCCACCCCTTGCCTCCACAGTCTCATTATCATCTCATTATGAAAACCATACTCAGTCCAACTTTTAAAATCCCATAGACTACATTAGTAGTTACAGCACATCCAAAAGTCCAAAGTCAAAGCCTCCTGTAAAATCAAAAGACAAGTTTCATACTTCCAACATACAATGACACAGAATAAACATTCTCATTCTAAAAGGGAGGAATGGGGACATTTTATGAAAGATCAGTCTGTAAAAAGACCTAAAACAAGCAAGGCAAACTCCAAATCTTAGAGCTCCATGCCCAACAGATTAACCTCTTGTTGAAATCATCTCAGTTTCAAAGGACTTCAGTTCCAGCCCTCCAGCAAAGTTGCCTGTAGAACACATAACTTTCTTGAGTTGGGTCAAGCTCTCTCTGACAGATGTCTGAAATTGGCTCTGGCATCCTTAACATCTTCCCTTCTCAATGGTAAGTCAGGCTTAAACTCCACAACGCAAAATGCCCTCCTTTGACCTCTCAGGAGACTTTCCAATTCTGCCTCATATGTCCAGGTTTTCACCATTCTCTGAAACCTTGGAGGAGGGATCCACAAACTCCTTGCATCTTTGATGCCTCTAAAACCAGGACCACATGGATGATGTTGCTAGATTCTGTTATAATCCCAGGCGGAGATTGCCCCCTCTGAAATCACAGCTGATTTAGCTTCTCTGTGCTGACTCTCAGAATCTTTCTCAGGCCTTTGAAGCATGAGCCTAAATAAACCATTTCTCCCATGAATTGATTTTTGCCAGGTATAGCAATGAGATTACCAATATGCTGAATAAGACACTAAAACTATCGAGGAAGGAGTAAGCACTTAGAGGCTTTGGGGCCAGCATAATGGAACTTGGATCAGAAGAACGAAGCCCAGAGATGGAACTGCTGGAATTTTGTGAGGACATGGTTGCATCTCAGAGGGTGACCAGTGTGCAGCAGCCTATTTTAAACTCACACAGGAGACTAAATCATGTGTCAGCAAAGCACCATGGCAAACCAAGTGTGAGAAGTATCTAGCCCACCCCATACTAAAACACTATGATGGTATTTTCAGGAGTAGCCACACACTAGTGCTGAGCAGTGGCCTCCATTCCTGGAACAGAGCCCAAGCAAAGATAGGGAAAATGTGGGAGAAAATCTCCACTGTGATTTGTTTATGATGGTTTAGCAATCAGCAGTATCATTAGGTTTATTCCAGTACTTGTACTGATTTTTCTGTGTTAGTTCAAATGGAGATCCAAAATGTATAGTTAAGCCAGATATAGAAAAAAATGGAGAAACTCTTCTTGTCAATGTTTAGGAAATACTATAGTTGTTATATTAGCTATTGTTTATCAAGTGCTAACTTTGTATAAATACTTGATACATACTACTTCATTTAAGCACAATTTTATAGGAATGTTTTCTTTTCTCTCTTTGTAAAGCCAGGAAGACTAGGGTACCTACCAAAGATCACTCACTAATTTTTAATAGAGTCAGAATATCTATACTTCTCTGTATGACTGTACAGCATATGTTCTTGGAATTAGAGGGAAGAATTTAAATAGTACAACACTCATACCTTTGTTTTTTTTATTTTATTTTTTATTTTTAAAAAAAATTTTTTTTATTATTTATTCAATTGTGCGTGCGTGTGCGCGTGTGTAGAACCACGGGCGAATTCAGGAACCACCATGGACCGCCTCCACCTCCTCCTTGTTTACTTTGCCGCGGGATTCACAGGCTCCGCCCTACCAGGACCAGAAATGCAGGCCGCCCCTGCTTCCGCCCAGCGTCTATACGTGGGGTCTAGGATCTGAACTCAGAACCTTCCGCCTGCAAGGCAGAGGTTTAACCCCTGAGCCACCTCTCCACCTTTGGTTTTTAAAAAAATTTTATTTATTTTGTATGTATGCATGTATGTTTACATGTATGTATTATGAATGCTGGTATGCATATCTCAGAGAATGATTTAATGAAGTTGGTCCTTTCCACTACCTTTATGTGAGCTCCAGGAATAAGACTCACATCAATAGGTTTGGTAATATGTGAATGATTTATGTGCTAAATCATTCCAAAGATATCTATTTGTCATAGTTGGGAACAGGTGTCAACTTGACAGTTGAAGGTTTGAGCTCTGGGCACATTTGTAGAGAATTAATGGTTGAGTTAAGCCCAGAACAAATCTGCAGGAGAATGTCTAGCTGATGGGAAAGGCCCAGCCCATAATGGGTGGGACTACACCCTGGAATAAAATACAGAAAACTGATTGAAGAAGTTGGCATCCTTGTGTACACTTGGCTAGACATGCTGGTAAAGATGGTCCCTCTCTCAGCCATTATGTAAAGATGGTTGTAGTCAGTTCCATTGGCCTGGTGTTGGTGCATGCTCTCTGGACTATGAATTGTAACCAGACAAGAAAATAAGCCCCTTGTTCCCTTAAGCTGTTTGATGGTGATTTATCAGCAACTAGGCAGGCTAACGGCTATAGTATTCCTTTAATTACATAACAATAAACAGAAAGAATGCTCATGTTTTTATGACACTGTATGCATCTCATTATCTTCTTTGCCCAAAGCCATTGACACAATAAGTTATTGGATTCTTTTTCTATTTTTTCTTTCTAGAGAGCTTAAATCATTGACCTGTCAGAACTAAACTTTACAGAAATGAAAGCCTGGCAGTACAGGCACAGGTAGTCTGCCCTGAGATGTACACAAAGATTGATATTTTCAAGGTATAGATCCACTAAAAGTCTTCAAGAATTATCCAGTTCCTCTTTTCCTCATTAGAAGTATTTTTTTATTAGCTATATTACTGTAGACTAGGAACAGGGCAGAGACATGGAAAAAGCTTTCTAGAAGAAGGGGCATTATAGGAAGTAGATGGGCTAGGGCCTAATAAGACAAAAAGATTCTCATATGAAACAAAAACCAAAAAATCATTGTTCTCATTGAATCAAGCACTGTAGGTTGAATTTTCATTCCATATTAAGTCATTGAGGAGGGACTTATTTCAAAGCAGATCTAGGGAAAGCTAAATAACAGAATTACATTTATAATGCTTCATTACATTAAGCATTTTCCAAACAATAATGATTATCTGTAATGACAAATTTTAGAAAGTTAGGAAAAGGGTAGGAAAGATGGCCCAGGGGTTAAGATTCTGCCTTGCAAGTAAAAAGTCCTGAATATGGGCTGGAGAGCTGGCTCAAGAATTAAGACTCTGCCTTGCAAGCAGCAGGTCCTGAGTTTGGATCCCATGTCCCACATTAAAATGTCAGGGGGAAACACCAGTGAAACAGCAGGTGAAAAGGTGGGAGCCTGCACTTCCAGCCTTGGTGGGCGGAGCCTGGGAAATCCCAGACAGAAGCAAAGAGGAGGTAGAAACAATCCCGGATGATTCTTGAAGTCACCCTTGGTGACACCACAGGGACACACCGTGCTTTCTCTCTCTCAATTTCTCTCTCTCTCTCTCTCTCTCTCTCTCTCTCTCTCTCTCTCTCTCTCTCTCATATACACACACACACAATAAATGAATAATAAAAGTTTTTAAAAGAAAATCAGGAAAAGGAAGAGAAATATGAATGGAGTGTGGTAGTATTAGGTGGATCCCTTTGTAAGCAGTTTTTCACATGAAGTTATGTGTACCAGTTCAGAGTATATATGTCTGTTTGTATTCTGATTTAAACTTTCTCACACACAAGGTGTATTATCAGGTGTGGTAGTTAATTACAGTTATAGTCCACTCACACAACAGTTTCTCTTCTCTATGACATGAGCAAGTTTGTGAGGATTTGAAATCAGAAGTCTACTTACATATATATATATATATATATATATATATATATATATATATATATATATATATATCTTCCCCGGAAAATGATAGCCTGATCAGCCAACTCCTATGAAATTACCAGAGTTTTGTTGGGATGTATCTGTAGTGAATTTTGAAAGTTTCTCTGGCTGGAAAAAGTCTGACAATACACTGAATTATATGTCTTGGTTTGGCATCCAATTGTATATTTAATTCTTAGAGTAGGGATCCTATGAATGAATTTTGCATCCAAGAAAATCAAAGCAGATAAATTTGATATGTGTGTGTCAGTCAGTTTTCTGTTACCATAACTAATACCTGAGATAATCAACTTTTTTAAAAGAAGAGTTTGTTTTGTCTCACAGTTTTGGAGTTTTTGTCTGTGATCAGTTAGTCTAACTGTTTGGGGGCCTATCCCAGTGTATCATGTCAGAAACATGTGTTAGAGCAAAACCATTTGCCACATGTGTGGGAAAGAGAGAAGGAGGAAGAGAATGAGAAAGAATAGGACCTACTATTCCCTTCAAAGCCACACCTCCCACAGTTCATGAACCTCTCACTAGACTTCTCTTTCTCATAGTACCAAACTAGAAACCGAGTCTTTACCACATGAGCCTTTGGATAATTATATACCCAAACCATAGTCTTGTCTTGTCCTTTATCAAAAAGAAACATTAGGAGTTGAGTGAAATATTCTTATGATATACTGTATTTAGTATCAATCTAAATAAAGAAGAAATGTTTATATCATGGTCTAGAGATATGGCTCAGTGGGTAAGGCACTTGCCACACAAGCAAAAGGATGGGAGGTCAGATTGACAGATCCTACACTAAATGCTAGGGGCCTGTGGCAGCCCCCCTGTAATTCCTACCCCAGACAAAGTTGGCCAGCCAGATTAACTCTAAGGGAAGTTCTGGCTTTAATTACAAGCCCAACCTGAAATTTTAAGTTGGAAGAGTAATCAAGGATGCTCCCCAATATCAACTTTGAGTCTCCACATGTACACACACACACACACACACACACACACACACACACACACACATACACACACACACACATACACATGTCTGCCTACATAACACCAGTGTGCACATACATACACATCTTCACACACACACACACACACACACACACATACACACACACACACACATCTGCCTACATAACACCAGTGTGCACACACATACATGTCTTCACGTGTACATGCACACACACATCTGCCTACAGAACACTAGTGTGCACGCACATACACTTCCATCACATACATATGAAAATGGAAGAAAAAAGTTTATAACCTTAACCACTCTATTTCCAGAAAGCAAGACAGATATATGCCTCTTTCTCTTTGCTAACAATGACAGCAATGTTTTGATCCTTAAATCCTCAAGTACTGCAGGATGGAGAGGTGAAGCATCATGGACCACTGCAAAGTCCCATCCTGCATTCTGCTGTCAGTCATCCTCTGCATAAAGTTGCCCTGGCTGACACAGGAAACAACTCTCTGTGTTTCATCACGTTTTAACTAAGAGGCCCTCGCCTTCCTAATTAAGACAATCTGAATTCTTGTAAAGTTGGCCTTTCCCACCTTCAGATGAAGTAGTGAACTTTCATTCTCAAACAGAATCATCTTTTTCTAGAAAAAAAATCATCTGCTAGAGAAAAAAAAAACCCTGAATTTTTAGTAACTTGCCATTTTTGCGCACACCCAGTCCAAGAGCAAGTCCAGATGCTAACTGGCTTCCTGCAGCCATTGAATACTGCGCAATGAATGGCCCAAGAATAAGAACTGATAGATGGATTTCCCAATCCGACTGGCAAGGTCTGTTATAAAGTAGGTGGAGAACAGGAATGGTTTCCATCATATCCTGTCTCCACCATCTTGATTCATCTGCAGCAAAAAAGAAGCAGGGTGTGGGAGTAAGTGAATGTTTGTGTGTGTGTGTGTGTGTGTGTGTGTGTGTGTGTGTGTGTGTGTGTGTGTTTCAAATTGCATTTTTTGGCTACATCTCCAATAAGATGATTAAAGAACTTCAGTTCTTTGCAGCCAGCTCAGCCAAGAGTTCGATGATGCTTGCCTTTCCCAATGTGGTTCTCATTTGCTTTCAACCTCATTCATTTCTTATTATTTGTCTCTCAGAGAAAAAGGCAGCAAGAGAAATCAACCTTGGGCTTCGTTAATTAGGGCTTGCATTCTTGCTGGTATATTTCAGGAAGACAGTCAGTAACGTTTGCCTCGCTCTCTAGAGAACCTTACCATGCGGTCCTATTCATTCATCAGACTCTGTGCAGCTTAGGGCCCATCTGGACTTGGTGGATTTTAAATCAGTTTTCATATGGAATTGTGGACATTGCATCAGTTTTTAAAAGCTGATTTAAAAATCATTTCTCTCTACAGAATTCCAGCAGGCAACCACCAGGATAATCTCAGAGAACTTCCTTGGGAAGAAGACAAGAAATGAGGATTTCTACTCAAATTTATGATATTTTTAATAATTTAAAAAAAGAAGAAAAAGAGAAAAGTGCTAGATCTCTCCCTCCTTATATTCCCAGATACCAGACGGTCTAATTCTTTTCATATAATATGTTTCTTTTAAAGGCTGTATTTATTTATCAAGAGAAAAAGAGAGAGAGAGAGAGAGAGAGAGAGAAGCAATAGAGCAGGTATACAAGTAGAGGACAAAGGAAAACTTTTAAAAGTTGTTTCCTTCTGGGCTGAAAGATAGCTCAGTGGTTTAAGTCTTTGCCTCAAAAGCAAGAGGACCTGAATTTGGAACCCCATCTCCCACGTAAAAAAATGTAAGGCTGATACGGAGGCAGCCAGAATTCTGGCTCTGGAAAGTGGAGCCTGGGAAACCCCAGAGTAAAACAATAAGGTGGAAAAGCAATCCAGGGCAATTCCTGATGTCACTCTTCAGCCTCCACAAGAACACACAGTGCCCTCTAATAGACACACACACACACACACACACACACACACACACATACACACACACACACACACTCACACACACATACTCACATGCCAGAAAAAAAAAGTTGTTTTTCTGCTGCCACGTGGGCTTTGGGAATCAAACTCAGGTTTTCAGGTTTGTGTACAGGTACCGTCACGTGAGCTGTCTCTTGCAACCTTCTTTTCTTCTTTACATAAAACGCCTTCTTTTAAATTTTTAGAGAAAGAGAGAGAAACGGGTGTTTTAATTCTGATTTTATTACTTGGATTGTGACATCCTGACCCATCTTAAGCTCAATCTCATATTCCATGATAAATAAAAATAAAAGCAGAGAACTTTAGGATTATTTCCCCAAATAGGGGAAAGGGTTATTTCCCCAAATAGCTAAGAAAGGAAGCCATATGTCTGCCTTCTGATCTCTTTTCCTCTTCACATTTGTTCCTTTGGAAAGAAGATTAAAGTAGTTTGGTCATCTTACCATAGTGCCATCTGCTATTTACACCAAAGTAAAGAGTTCAAATTTAGGCTCCCAAGTTAAGAATGGATCTTTGAGGGAAGTTTACTATCTATTAGTTCAGCTTTTCTGCTCGAGGCAGTAGAGTGGGTGCTACAAGGACTGGGTGATGATGTCACATATATATTAAAGGATGTGACACAGCAAAAGAAGTAAAAAGAGGTAACGAGGAGAGATTAAATATGGCCTTCACAGTATTGATGTCACAGTGACTCACATTAGTTTGCTGTTTCTTTACACATCAAGACAATACACAACCTCTAGCACAGTAGTCAGGTAAAAAGGCACAAAAAGACCCAAGCCACTGAGGACATATGTGTGACAGGTCAGTTCTCAGTCCCTCTTGTTCCTACCAGATGTACTATCAAAGACTTTAAGGTGAGTGGCTTGAGCACCTGGATATAAGGAATTCCCATCAGCTGAGATGCAGAAACATATAGGGCTGAGTCCTGGGAAACTCTGATGTTTTGAAACCAAGTTGAAGAGGGCGTCATGGTTTGAATGTGAATTGTCTCCCATAGGCTCATGTATTTGAATCCTTAGTTGTTTGGGAAGGTCATGGTCATGCCACCTTAGGAGGTGGAGGCTTGCTGGAGGAAGGCAGCCCTGTGAGATGGGCCTTGAGGTTCATTAGTTCCACTCTACTTTTGGGAGAGAACTGCTCTTGCAATTGGCAGTTTCACAGGTCTCAGCCTCCTTGATGAATGTGACTTAAGCCTTCTCCATCTTATGTCAGGCAGCCATGCCTTTTCTGTCATATAGGACTGTATCTTTCTTCTGGAACTATAAACTGAATAAATCTCCATTTATCCCCCTAAGTTGATTGAGCCTGAATGTGACTCACAACAAACAAGAGTAACTGGTGCAGATGGAATGGCCAAAGGGGGCTTCAAAAGACCAGTCAATGAAGGAGCTGGGTAACCAAGAAAAGGAATGTCCTAAAGGCCAACTGGACAAAGATACTAGAAAGTAGTGACCTCCTTTCTCAGATACTACTGACAGTTCAAGAAGAGAACACAGACTTACATCCCTGGGTCAGGGGAGACTTTGGACTACAGGATTGAAACAAAACCCTGGTCAAATAGAGAAAGTGGACATAAAGATTATCAGCATCCTGTTCTAAAAACATTCTTGGAACAAGCCTTTGAAAATAAAATTAAGAAAGACTTTCAGTGTTTAAAAAGGTAAATTCTCCATTGTGGGGATTAGGGAGATGACTCTGGTGTCGAAATTTTTGCCTCACAAGCAAGAAGACCTGAGTTTAGATCCCCAGATCCCATGCAAAATTGCTGGACAAAAATGGCAGAAGCTTATAATTCCAAGCCTGAAAGATGGGGCCTGTGAAACCACAGAGCAAAGCAATAAGGAGGTAGAACAATCCACAATGATTTTCAGTGTCACCTTTGGGTCTCCACAGGCACACACACTCAAGCGTCTGCACACACACACACACACACACACACACACACACGCACTTGCACACTTCTCCATGGTTTGATTTTTCTAGTGCTGCAGAATAATTGCCTTCAACTTTTTAAATATTATTTTATTTTTTCTAGTTTCACAAACATATTGCTACTTATCCCTGCTTATCCTCTCTTCTGCCTATTTCCTTCCCTTCTCTTCTTCAATCCATCCCATTCCCTCCCACCCTCCTGCCTTCCTGTTTCTATGGACACCACGGCTCCCTCTGGCTTGTCTACTCTTATGGTGATTCAGACGTCTTGGAGCATACCAAGTTGCCACTCATCAGGCCACCCCACTGATAGGGGCATTTTCCTTCACTCATCCCCTGGGTTTTCACTGTATGTTCTTATCTTTCTGAGTTCCTCAATAGTCTATGTTGATATGCCAATCATTACGCAGGTCTGGTAAGGACAATGTCTTGTCCAGTGTTGAACCTCTTACTGCCCCATCTTCAGCAAAGTTCCCAGTCTTAGGATAGGGAGAGATTAGGTCGGCCTAATCTGGGTGAGCCTTGCTGGGTGGCCAGTACTCTGCATTATGCCTGGCAGTTGTTGTCCACTTCACTGCCCTTCTACTGCCCTATTGCCTTCAACTTTTAGTTTTCTAGAAAAACAGCTAATGCCAATGGAGCTATAACTCAGTCCAGCAATTCTTATAATCAACTATAGATATTTTTCACTTACTTCATCCATAGCAACCCCTTAATGTATTATGGGGTAAACCCACTCTATAGATAAGGAAACTGAAATACAGAGGTTCACTAACTTTTTGATCAAGACTGTGCAGTCAGTAAGAGAGGAAGGTAGAATTCATATTGCTCTCCTGGCTCTGAAAGCCCACATAGTCACTTATGGGGAACCCATTCCACATTCTTTGGTCCCCAAACAATGGAGTTCTTTCTCTAGTGATTGGTATGCTGGTCACCCCTTAATTCCTCCAGTCACTGCAGACATGGAAAGCAGAGGAATCAGGAGGCTCATGAAGTTTCCAGTGTTCTCTGTTCTCAACAGTCTTGTGGCTTAGCCTGTGGTGGTCTTCCGTTCCTGCCCTCGTTATTTAACTCTCCAGACTGTGGCTGCTGCTGCTTGTGATTGGTTCAGAGCTGAAGCATTGAGGTTGATGTTTCAGCTTCACAACCATCGTTACAATGAAATCTTGACCTAAACAACTTTGGAGAGATAACCAATTTTATAGTCCATCATAGCAGGTGAGTCATGCCCTGGTTAGGAACCAAGGGAACTGGTAACATCACATCCACAGCAAGAACAGAGGGCAAAGACCAGCATGGCACAGTTGTTTGCTTACCAGCTTACCAACGCGCCATTAGCTCTCTCCATCCTTGTCCACCTGCCCAGGAAATGGTATAGTGTACTACGGTCTGGTCTGTGTTTTCCCATACTGATCGTGTAATCAAGGCAATCTCCTACAGCTTGCCTGAAGGCCTGCCTTAACTAGCTAATTCCACACGGATAAGCCCACAGACTTCCCTCCAGGGTGTCAGGTTGACATTTAAGATTATCCACAGAGTGGATAATGTTAAAGGATCCAGGGGACCAAGGAAATGACAGGCTACTGAGCGAAGAAAATGATAGTGGCTCTTGGTCCTTATATCCCCAGCAACAAGGCTCATTGCTTGAACCAGCTCCAAGATCAGTATTGTTCTCACTGTTCCTACTTACTCTTCATGAGGGAAAAAAATGTCCACTGGGAACAAATTCTGTTATATTCATTTCCCTATCTTTTCTACTCCAGCAGAGTGCTTATCTTCTGTTATTACTTAGGGCCTTCTGCTTCGGAGACATAATCTTAACCCCTGAGCTATCTCTCCAGCCCCACAAATCTTTTTTCAGAAGATCTCCAGCAAGCACTCTTCATATTCATGGACTGAATAACATGTCCTCTCTCAAACCAAACACTGGCATAGAAAACAAAATGGACTTATCTTTTACCAGAGCAATAGCATCAGTTTTTCTGAGCACATGATTACATAAAAGAATGTGAACATCAAAACAATAAAGGATCTACTCCCAAGGAAGTAGTTGAAGGGGGGCGGCATTTGACAGTTCAGCCTTCCGTGTGTAATAAAATAGCACCTGTTTCCAGTATTTGTTAATGTTTACCTCATCTAAGCTTTTATCATTTCATCAGTTCTGGGTCAAAGCTGAGAGGAGATAGAACCTGACTCAGAAAGTTTTAGATGAAGAGCAAGAGGAAATATAGAGGAAAGGCTGGGAGCATGAGGTGCCTTGCTGAGGAGCCAGAGCAGGATATGTCTACATAGGAAAGCACAGAAAGCCAACACCAAGACGTTTCCACATACAGAACTCTGCATGAGGTCATCCACACACATCATCCTACTAATCCCCATAAAATCCACTCGAATACAAATATTCTCTATTACAAGTGAAGAAATGAAGGCTCAGAAGTTGGGTTGCTTGCCAAGAGTTACATTGCTAGTGAATAGCACAGAGAGTAATGCTGGCTGCAACCTTCTCACAAGGTCCAACTCTCTGAAGACTCATGAGAACAGAGATCTTAGCCAAAAAGATGTTTCATTATCATCTGAGGCTTTGGGCCCTTCATCTCTGTGCATCATCTTGAAAGCCAGGAAGATTTTTAAGGAGATGGGAAGACTGAAAAGCATTGAAGGACGAGCAAGCAAAAGAAATCTCATCAACTCCAGTTCCCTGAAGATAAATTAGCCAAAAATCCATTTTATGAAATTATCTCTTTGTTAAATGACCCATTTGCCAAACTAACAATGACTAACTTCTTTCAGAAGAAAAATTTTTATAACCCCTATTATTAATAATAGTTTCAACAGACTGCAAGATTTTCTCTTGGTTTCTTAGAGATTTTGCCAGAACAAATGGGGTCTGGTCTCAGGGAAGAATTCTGCATAAAAGAAGGTCTTATGCATTTCTTTGACAAAAGTTGGTCCATGTTTTTAGGGATTTTTGCTGTGCAGTTTTGGAGAGGTGCTTATGAAACAACAAGAAATGGCTGTGTAGTCAGCCAGGACTGTGCACACAGGGCTTGGGGTGATCACCTTCACCTTCACAGCAAAGTCAGGGCTAAGGAGTGAAAGATCATGAATGTTGGTTCACTGAGTGCAAAGCTCCTCAGAGGAACCTAGGAGCTACTAACTGATAAGACTATTGGCGATACTCACAGCAATGGAGGTACAAGGGAGACACCCAGCTCACCTGTTGGATGACCAGCTCACTTTAACATACTCCACACTCTTCCAACTTGATCACTAAGGCTACAAGCTCTCTCTGTTCGATGCATAGTTCAAGAACATGGTTGGCAGTTCTCTGTTTAGAGGAACACATCCTCCTTAATCCAAGTAAAAACCATTGCTACCAATACACTAGCAATTTTTACCAATTAGAAATAATTTTGTTTATTCCTGTAGCTTAGAAATATATGCTTCAGGTTTTGGTGGACTCGGAAAAATTTTTCTTCACTCTGCTAGTTGTGAAAATATTTTCCCTGAAAAAAAGTTGTCGAGATGCTTGAAGACTTGGTGATTAGTTGTCAGGAGGTCAGGTGAATGTGGTGGATGAGGCAAAACTTCTTGTCCAATTCACTCAACTCTCAAAGTGTTGGTTTTGAGACCTGTGATATTGTGATGGAGGAAAGCTGGACTCTTCCTGCTGACCAATGCCAGCAGGCACTGAAGGTTTGGGTGAATATCATCATTTTGCTGAGTATATTTCTTCATTCTGATGTTTTTCCCCGACTCAGTGGATTAAACCAGCATGAACACATCTGTGTACACATACACTTGGCTCTGGGAGTGCTCAAAGTTTCTTCTTAGTCCTACAATTGAGCTGGTCATGTGTTGCCATACACTATTTGTTGTATATTGGTTGTATGCAATCAAGGAATGGTTCATTTGGGGCTGGAGAGATAACTCAGGGGTTAAACCTTTGTGTCAAAAGCAGAAGGACCTGAGTTTGGCTTTCAGATTCCACATAAAAATGCCAGGTGGAAATGGCTTCAACTTTCACTTCTAGCCCTGGAAGGCAGAGTAAAGCGATAAAGAGGCAGAACAACCCAGGGTGATTCCTGAAGTCACCTTTGGGTCTTCACAGGCACACACAGTTCCCTCTTCTATACCCACACATACCCACACACACCACACATGACATACACTTCAAAACTCCCCACAAACACACACACACACACACACACACACACACACACACACACACACACAAAAGCAAAGGTTCATTATCATTTTGTAGAATAAAAGACAATAGTTTAAAGCAACATTTTGATTGATCGATTGATTGATTGATGATTGATTGATTTGCAGCCAGCTCATGAGGCACCACTTTTCTGGCCTCTTCACCTTCCACTTTGGTGTAAATACTGACAGTCAAAAGCTCCATGTTGAGTTCTTTGGCAACTTCTCATGTAGATCAGTTTTGATGGTTGCTCTCAATTGGCCATGATCAGCTTCTGATGAATCCGACACTTGCTCCTTATCTTCAAGGCTCTTGTCTCTGCTTTATTTCTTTTTTAAAATTTTTCTTTCTTTTTTTAATAATTCTTTTTTTATTATTTATTATTATTTATTCAATTGTGTGTGTGCGCGCATGTGTGTATGTTCATGCAAGCATGTGTGCATTTGTGTGTGTGTGTAGAACCAAGGGTTAATTCAGGAACCATCGTGGACTACTTCTACCTCCTCTTTTGCTCTGCCCCGGGATTCACAAGCTCTGCCCACCAGGACCAGAAACGCAGGCCGCCCCTGCTTCTGCCCGGCATTTGTACGTGGGCTCTGGGATCCGAACTCAGGACCCTCTACTTGCAAGGCAGAGGCCTAACTCCTGAGCCATCTCTCCAGCCCTGCTTTACTTCTTGAACCACCACAGCACTGTAGGTTTGTTAACTGTTTATGAACCAAACATGATTCATGTTGGGCATTCATCTGCTGCTTTGCCACCCAATTTGAACTGAAGTCAATAGGTCAGATTTGCTTGCAGTCTAATATCATTGCTGTTGCCTAAAATAAATATAAAACAAGCAGTAAGTCATCAATCATTAAGCCAAAAAAAATAAAGTGAGAAACAGAAACCAAAATGATGAATTACAACACCACATTTATTGAAGAATATGTACGCTCTCAAACAATAAACTTCAATAATGTTATTTTGCTCCAGTTTGTACGTTTTTAAGAGTAGGATTAATATCAGTTTCTATGTGATTTCTTAACCATTATTATTACCTTTTAATAGGTAGTTATCCTGTAGAATGGTGCAAGGAAGGTTGATAGAAGAATTACCTTCTGCAACTAACACTGAAAACTTAGATGTCTGGGGCCAGCAAGATGGATCAGCAGGTAGGTTCTGGCTGGGAAATCTGGAGACCCGAATTTGATCCCTAGAAACCTATATGATGGAAAAAGAAAAGTGACTTCCAAAAGTTGTCATTCAATCTCCATTCATGCTCCACAGTATGCATGTGTGGCCCATCTCTCTGGCTTATCCTCAAGTATCTCTCTTTCTCTCTCTATCTTCCTATCATTCTATACTTAGATGGTTGAAGAATTAGTTAATAAATAAAAGTTAGGCTAGACAGGGTGTTACATAAGGCAGTGTAAGATATTGTACATCTCATCGTTATCTATTGGATTTTTACAAACAGGCCGGTCAGAACATTTGGAATGCATTTGGTTCTAACATGGTATAGAGCTAAGGTCTGGCTTTTCCCAGCTGCTTGACCTTGAACAAGTTTCTTACTCTTTCTGAACCTGTTTCCTAACCAAAACATTCGCAGTAAATACCAAAACATTTTATTGCAGTCAAATACAACATGCATGTGACATTTGAATGAGATTCTTCTACTCTGCCCACATTAACTATCTCCTAGCAGGACCTTGCAAATTATTTGAAGAGCATATGGTCCAACTGTCTTCTTATTCCATTAATAACTTTCATGAAAATGAGTATAATATAAAGAAAATTATAATGTGAGAAGTAACAGAAAACTTTCATAGTTTTTTCAAATTCCTTTTTTTATTTTTTAATTTCCATATGTATGTGATATGCATGTGTGCATGCATGTTCCCATCTATATAGGCACATGTGTGTGAGCGTGAGTATGTAAGGTTGATGCTGGGAATCTTCTTCAAATGTTCTTCTGCCTTACCCTTTGAAGGTAGGGTTACTTAATCAGAAGCAGAGATACAGAGATTGCCAAGTCAGCTAGTTAGTTAGCCACCTCTGGGGACTCTCTGTCTCTGTCTTCCAAGGATATAATTATAGGCAGAATGTGACATCCATGCAACATTTATGTGTGTTCTGGAGTGCTGAACTTCTGTCTACTTGCTTTCAAGGCAAGTACCTTAACTGCTGAGCCATCACAGCCCCTGAAAATTCCACTTGATGCCCCCACATCAGCATTCTGTGCACCCTTTGCCTCACTCCTGTTTCTATGGCTACAAGCCCTCTTGCCACTTCTTCCTTGCTTCTCACACCTGCCAGTCCTAAAAATCCTGATTCTCAGTTTCTCCCACTTTGTCCTCCTAGCTAACAAGGTGAGGCCTCCTTCCTCTTCATTTTCTGAAATAAACCCCTCTTTCTACTGTGTCGTGTCCTTCCTATTCACACTGAAATCCATGGACCTGACAGAGACCCATGTGCATGACAAACCCCCTTCTTATTTCTTTCTCATCCTCCTTTAGTCCTTCTCTGGCACATACATCTTGGCTCAGTTCTCTTTAATCTCCATGTCTCAAAAAAATCCTATTCCAATGGGTAAGTCCATCTTACTACCTATGGAAAATTCTCCTTCCTCCTCTGTAACCTATCCACACCCAGTAACAATAGTGTCCAGGTTCAGCTCCCATTTCAACTACCTCTACAGCTCTTTTGCTTATTTTCATATATATATATATATATATATATATATATATATATATATATATGTAAGTTTCATATATGTTACATACATGTAAATACATTATACACACATGATCAATTCCAAGTTATATGCAGGAATTTGGTTCCAAGACTCCCACAGATATCAAAAATCTGCAAATGTTCAAATCCCTTATATAAAAGGCATATATTTTTCCATACAACTTGTACACATTCTCCCCTACTCTCTTTAAATGATCTGTAGATTACTTATAAAAGTTAATACAATGCAGCATTTACAATGTTATTTAAATATATCATATAGTATATAATTTAACCAATAGTAACAAGTGAACATGTATATGTTCAGCATAGAAATCAATATTTAAAAATGTTTTCAGCCAGTAGTTGGTTGAATTTGTAGACAGATACTAGACCGGCTATGCTTATACTCAGTCACCACAAGGCTTGACACTTTCCAGGCCAAGGATTCATGCTTTTGTCTCATACCTTGCATCTCTCTGTCACTTTATGGCTATTTAAATTTAAATGAAAAAATATGAAACAAAATTTAAACTTAAGTTTCTCATTCACATTAGCCACAGTTCAGGAGTCAATAGCCACTTGTTGAATGGCCGCTGGGCTCTGCAAGGAACATCACTGAAGTTGTGTTAGAAGGACTGTGCTAGGACACCTGCTGACACATGTTTTCTGTCTTCCCAGTATTATTAGATCCCTTTTCCTTTCTGCTGAGGAAACCCCAAAAATGAAACTGAGTCAGTGACAGTCATCTCTGGCTCTGGATGTGGTAGAATTAGAGGACACTGTGTCCCACGAGTTTATAAGGACTTATAGACTTACTATCCACTGTCCCTAGAGCTCAGTCCCTGGCTTCTGTGCCTTGCCCTTTAGACCCTGTATGAATGGCAATGATGACGTGCTTAATGAAAGATAAATATTTATGGCCAATGTTCAACAAATGTGCCCTGTGGACGTGTAGGGGGAGTCAACCCATGACTGGGAGCCTATAGTTGTGCTCTGAATCTCTCCTGTGAGATTATTTTGCCTAAGCTTGAACCTTATTGTAATGAAACCAGAGAAGATGGATAACAGGGGTCCAAGTGTCTATTAGCCACCCTCTGATTCTTCACTGTGCTTGAAACTGGAGCAGTTTTATGGTGCTGCCTTGGAACACTAAACTACAAGGGAAACCCAGGGTAGCCATCCAGCAGTATCCAAGGCACTGCTGGCACCTAGTGTAGAGACAGGGAAATAGGTGGTGTGCAAATGCTCAGAGGCTCACAGCCCTTCAGGGTGCACATTGTATGGCTCCTCTCTCACAACTGTGGCTGCCAGCAGATAGAGGAGGGTGCAAGGAAGTTTCTCTGGTTCACATGCCCAACACCCTTGTTCTGTACAATTAAGTTATTAATTCCATTAACATCCTTAACTTTGGTCTACAGGCATATAAGAGCCCATCTATGCTTAGTATTATAGCATTCTAACTATGTCCTAACTAAGAAAAGGGAGAAAAAGCATTTGGTAAGATAAGAGCATATTTCAATGCATATATATATGCATATTTATACAAAGACTCAAACACATAATTGGGTCCTTAGCTTGAACTTACATAAATTGATTAAGTTTAAACTTAAGAGAAACAAGAATATTAGTAAAAAGTAAGAATATACAAGAATCACAGAAAAATAAAAATGACAAAGACCAGCCCAATTATGCTTATATGATATGAGATCAAATGAAATAAGTAAAGATAAAATAAAGCGTGTTTTATTTTTGAATAGACAAAAAAAAAGAAAAAGAAAATATGCATAGGAGGCAAGACACAAATGGAAATAGAAATTTTAATGATGTAAGAGCTTAAGAAGTAGCTAAAAGAAATACTGGTCTTCAGAAAAATCTATGGGGATATATTCAGAGGACAAGATGGGATTTTCCACACTCAATTCTAGATAGAAGCTAGAGCTACTTTATCTGACATGTAATATTGAAAAATGTATGGCTCATGGCTAGAGAATCAGGAAACCTTGAGAGGACATCACTTGGGTTATAAAGCATAGCCCATGCACTGTGGCTGTCTGTCACTGTGTTAGTTTTATCAACCGGGATATAAAGCACAAACCTGGTTCATGGTAGGTGCTCAAGAAAGATTGATTCTCAACAGAGTGAATCTGTCACTTGGTCAATAGTGCACTTGCATGTTTTAGACCAGAAGTTTACTTACATTAGTAGGAAAGCCTACTAATGCAGTCATTTGCCAGGAATCTAGTATAATGATGTTACATCCGCTTCGTTTAATCTGAATCTTATAACATCCTGCAAAGCAAGCATTTGTGTCTTCAGCTCACAGGAATTAAAACCCAGATTTGGGAAGTTAAACTCAGATCTGGTCAGTCTCTTGATAAGCTATGACAGCCAAGATATGAACATAGCTGTATCGTGCTTAAATTTCATACCAGTCTGGTAAATAGATGCTTTCAAGTGGAAATTATTATTCTCACTTTGGTTGTAAGAAGCCAGAGTCCAAAAGCAAGTGGATATGGCTAGCTGAATGAGAGTAAAAAATATTTTTAAAATAAACTTTTCAATTGACATGTAATGGTTGTACAAATGTACAATATATAAAAATATATATTTAATATATACCTACAATGTGCAATGTTCAAATCAAGATAATTAGCACATGAATCATCTCTGCCATTTAAGCAGTGTCTCTGTACTGACTCTGATACCTATTTTTTCAACATTCACAACATAGCTTGTGATATTTATGTTTTGTTTAAGGAATCATATTTTGTTTGAGGGAATCTTATAAATCAGCTGCAATCTCAAGCAAATTAAACTATACTGGCAGGACATAAGCATGGTAATGTATCAACCGTTTCATAATAGAGACCAGAAATCTAAATGTCATCTAGGGCATTTAGTTAAGATCTGTGCTCAGTATGGGAACAATTAGTTAACAGACTGAAAATAAATTCTCTGATTACTCTCAGGGATGGGATAGTGACCTACACAAAGGCTCTTAAGATGTGACGGTGGTCTGGCTTGAACATCTGTCATCAGATTGGTGTTGGGTTTGATCCTGCATGGAGCGTCTTCTGTACTGCTTCCATCTGCATTGTTTCTTGAACAGCATTCTTGAGTTACCAGTGTGAACTTAAGGTTCCAAGGATGGAAAGTTCTCTCACATGAGAGGTAGCCAAGTGTAAAACTTCTCTTAGGAGCAGTATACCCTAGGAGGTCAGTTTATAAAAATCAAAGTTTCAACTGAGTGAGCTGTTCTCTCTAATTAGTGACTAGGAGCTATTCAAATGAAGACAAAGAGAAGCAAGATAACCCCCACCTCTCATTCTCTGGGAGTGGGAAGATAAACTACTTGGATAATATTTTTCCTACAAAGTTAAAAATACACCTAACCACTTACTTGACAATTTCACTCATGGGTATTTATCCATGAAAAACGAAAACGTATTTACAAAAAGACCTGGACAAGAATGTTTGGAGCAGGTTTATTCCTAATGACCATAGAAACTGGGAAAAATCCAAATACCCACCAACAGGGGAATGGATAAACAAAGTTGCATTACTCCTTGCAACAAGATGATACTAAGCAACAAAATGAAAATACTCATATAACCACACAGATGAACATCACATGCATTTTGTTGACTGGAAGGGAATTTTCACAATCAAATGAATATTTAAATGATTAAAGCTCTGGTATAGGCATAAATTAAAGCTATTGAAGTCGAAATGGTGATTCCCTGTGTGGGTGGAAGAGAAGAGACTGAGAGGAGAGCAAGGAAGCTCTGCTTCCTTTTTAACTTTCCAAATCTGAGTTTTAATTCCTGTGAACTGAAGACACAAAGGCTTGCTTTGCAGGATGTTATAAGAGTCAGATTAGACAAAGCAGATGTAACACCATCACAGTAGATTCCTGGCAAATGACTGCAGTAGTAGGATTTCCTACTAGTATAAGTAAACTTCTGGTCTAAGACATGCAAGTGTACTACTGACCACGTGACAGATTCACTAGGATGGGAATCAATCTTTCTTGAGTGCCTACCATGAACCAGGTTTGTGGTTAATATCCTGTTTATAAAACTAACACATTGACAGACAGCCGCAGTGCCTGGAGAAGCAAATGGCTAGCTTAAAATGGATTTGTTGGTCAGAGAGGCAGCTTAGCAGGTAAGGGTGCTTATGCAGAAGCCTGGGTACCGGATATGATCCCCAAAATCCACACAGTAGAGGAAAAGACTTGTAAGTTATCTTATGACCTCCACATGTATGCCACTGCGTCCTCTTTCTTTTTCTGAATGAAATAACATAAAAAAAGAATTGAAGAATGGGCTTACTTTATTGCATATAAATTATTTTCCAATTAAAAGTTCAGTCTTTTGTTTATTTCAGGTGACAGATGTCTTTTCCCACTCTTTTTTTTCCTCTTAAAAATTTTATGTGTTTTATTATTATTTTAGACTTCCATCTATAGGTTAAATACATTTGATACATTCTAGCATGTATCATCAAAATAAAAAAATAGTAAAGCAGCATCATATTTATTGGAGAGATAATCAGTATATATTATCAAAATTTTAAAAGGTGCAAAGAATTGCTGTTTTAACTTTTTATTCCCATATAAAAGAACTATGTAACCAGAATTGCATAAGAAGATGATAAGTATTCAGAGAATCACACAAGCTAAGAGTAAAAAGTTAATTCTTGCTCAGATCTGTTAATTTATTGGCTCATCATCAGCTGTTGTGTATGTCCTGGTCTTAGTTCACAGGAATAAGCTTTTACTGGATATTTTTTTTAATTGTCAATTTTATTGCACTGAGAAATACATAGTGTATTATATTAGCGAGAGACACCTTTGGTGTTTCTGTAAGAGCATTTCCTGGTAGGTTTAATTGAGGAAGTAAGACTCACCTTGAATGTGGAGGACACTATTCTATTGACTGACTAGAAATAGGCGAAAGCCAGTCCAGTCTGTTCTTAAGTTTGCAGTTTGTTCTCTAAGCTTCCATGATGTTTGCAGTGATCTTAGCTGCCTCCAGCTTCTGCCACCTGCCATACCTTTTCTGCTATAACGGACTGTTTTTCCCCTCTGTAACTGTAAGACAAATGAATCTCCCTCTTTTCCCTTAAGTTGGTTGCATGAATAGCGTTTCACAGCAGTGGAAACAACAGCTGCAACAAGGTCTGTTGTCACATTGGCTTGAACAGTGATGTTCCAAACTTAGGATAGTTTCTTTTAAAGTCCTTTTATGATTTCCCTTGCTTTTTCTGTTCTTCAATACAAGACTTCTAATCTCCTGAGCTAAACTATCCATGAAAACCAAGAGATGTTTGAATATTCTTGGGCACTCTTGTGACTGTAAAATCTACATTCTAGTCTCTGTAGACAGCGTGCTGCTGATTTCGGTGCCACTGCTGACTAGGATATAGAGGACCTCATTTGGATATTATTTTGTTGGCAAAAAACACACTGTTCTGTTAGTGTAGTTATGATCTCCTTTAAGCCTGGAGTCCTCTTCACGCTCAGAAATTAGCTGTACAGAATCCCATTCCCCCAAAGAGCTGAGCTATAGAAAAATTTAATAATTGTCCAAGCCAAGTTTTCTGACAACCTTCCCTTGTTTGTCTGTCATCCACCCACCCACCCTAGGCAGGAAATGGGTGGACTCCTGACCTTTAAGATTTATTCACCTCTTCCTCCACACTCATGACCAGAATCTTCATCTCCCGTTCTATACCTAACACCTGATGTCTCTACATTCTTAGAGAAGGCTCATTTCTAGCTCTTGCTACCTAGAATGTCTCCGTGTTAAGACACTCCCTTTGCTTCCAATCTCATCTGACCAACATGGAAAACTCACCAGCCACAGAAACACTTCACAAAATCAGGGCAAAGACATTGATTGCTCTTGGTTGTTCTCCAAAAAACTGTCAGTAAGACCCTATCACTGAAGATGCAACACCAATGGATCATAGCACATGGGCAAAATATATCAACTGGAACTGGTCTGAGGACTTTCTCCTAGCTAGATAGCTTACACAGTACCAAGGAATACTGTAGATGCTGCTGGAGGAGGGAAACAATCACAAGTCCCATCAATGGCATGATACAATATAAATCACCATGGCAACAGGTGACCACAAGTGTAATAGCGGAATAAGTACCAAGGAGCTAACAGCTTTCTGATTGGACTCAAAACCTGCTCATCTGCATAGCACACATCCCTGTTACTATAAGCTAGACTAAGAACCTAAAAAAAGGGAAGGAAATAGATAAATAGGGAAGACAGCCAATAAACCTATTGTACATCAAATGGTACATCAAACAATCTGTAGGCAGCTGTTACTATACCCAAAGATTGGGAACTTACAGTGGAAACCTTTGGGTCTAAAGCTGGATAAATGAAGGGAAATGCACATATCATGGGGGTGGCCTGAAGAGAGGTAACTTGTCACACTATAGAGGCCTGACCCCCCACAGGAATAGATAATCCAGAGTGAATTCTAAAGTCCATAGAATCATACAGATGGGAGAGTGGGACAGAATGTTAAAAGGAAGAGAGGGAATGGGAGGGAGGGGAGAGGGATGGAACCTGAGACGAACATTCAATATGCTTGTAAAAGTGAAAAAATTCATCTAAAAATCAGAGCAAAGAGTACACTCTAAGTCAGAGGCCATTGTTATGCATGCAAGGTCTCCAGAAATGCCTCTTCAGGCCTGCCATCCATCTGTCACCCCACACTACTGTCCCACCAACAGCTCAGAGACTTTGACAGACCTTACTTAGCTTAAAACGTGATCAGAGGGGATTTACTTCAGCCCTGTTCATAGCTGATTTCAACAACATTGGGGTAGCAAATGGCTCCAAAGGGCCAGGTAACATTCTGAACCTGGTGGTCTTAAGCACAAACTTCAAAGTCCCAGACTCATCCTGACTTCCAGGATTGTCTCAAGTAAGACAGGTCAGAAGGTCCAAGAGGAAGGAAGAACTCCATCTCCTGCATTGTGGTGGATTCGATAGCATTCCAACCTGTGGAACTACATATTTTTGGACGGTAATTACCACCTGTGCTCAGGCTCAATCATGACTGCACAAGACGACCTACTATTTCTCATCACCCAAAATAAGCAGGCAGATGGCTCAAAAAGCAACATGGGTTGCCCAGTGAAAACCAACATTCTTCACAGACTCGTCTGGACTGTACACAAAGCTTGCAGGTGTTGCTTCTAGAACCCAGATGAGTTCAGGACTGGCCCATCTCACCATGAACTCCTTCTCTAGAACTCAAGAGATCCCACTAAAGACCTATGTGAAATGGCTTTGCCTTTGCCTTACTTCCAACTATTGAGACATTTAATTGACTTGAGCTGAAACATTGAGTGGTAATGTAAAATGCATTACCTTGAAAGCTAGGATGTCTCTTAGCTCAGGGAAACACAGTTACAAGATTTGATGGTCCCTAAGATGGAACATTGTTGAGAGTTGAGTCTCTTACGGGGATTTCCATGGCTCTGTCTGCTACCAGCACTTACATGTATTAACTTCTTCATTTCTCTTCACAGAGTAACTGTGACGTAATGAGAACTTAACATATAGAGGGTGCTAACGCAAGCAGGAACTTTAAGCATTAGGCTTCTGTGAACAGCGTTCTGTAACTGAGTAATGTGATCCGACGTGTAGTAGAAAGTGTCAGTCAAGGAACCTCAGGCTAGCAGTCTGCGCTATGGGTTTTGCCTAGAGTGTTTACAGGAGGTGAAAACCCAAGTTGGGAAAAGGAATTTCTAGATCCCAGCTGGCTACTTGGAAGTCGTTTTTTAGGTAATATTGCCATCTAGTGGTCAATGTGTGGTAGCACCTGCCCTCCAAGCAGATTCCTGGTGGGGCAAGAGTGACAGATGAGCAAAGAAACTTTTTTTTTTTTTTTTTTTTTTTTAATCCAAACTACAGATTCTAAAAGACAAACAAGTCCTACTGCCGCAGACATCAGATCAGCTCATGACGCCCCCTTACCACTGTGTGGTGGGTTCACCACTACCATTGTCTGGTGGGTTGAACTCTTTTTTATTACTCTTTGCTGGCGACTTCTCATTGGGATAACAAAAGTAATTTAAGGAAGGAGAAATTCCTGTTGGTTCACTGTTTGGAAAGGGATCCAGTCATCATGGTGACACCATGAGGTGACAGTCACATCACATCCCAAGCCAGGAGGCAGGGAAAGGTGAATGTTGGTGCCCTGCTCACTTTTCCTTTGTAACTAATCAATGAGCTAATTTATTAACTGATTGGGGGGGGAGGGGCAGGGACTTGATGTGTAGCCCAGGTGATCTAGAATTCACTATGTAGCACTAGCTAGTGTTGAGCTCCTGGCGTTCCACCTGCCCTGCCCCCCTCAGTCTCACTATGCTGGGGTTACAGGTGTGATCTGCCACAGTTGATGTCCTTAGTCCTTCTGAACCCTTCTGTTCCCAGAGTGGTGTCGCCCACCTCCAGGGTGGATCCTCCCACCTCACTTAAACCTCTCTGAAAGTACTGTCACAAGCACACCCAGAACTATGTGTCTTTGGGGTTTCTAAATCCCATCAAATGGACCATCAAGATTGACCCTCTCCTTGTCCAGTGGCTTTGGGTGGGTTATTTAACTCCTTTCTTCTGAAATACAGTGGTGGTATCTAGCCATTTGTCAGCTGAGAGTATCAAATAAAAATAGTGCATGTGATGTCTACAGTGTGTCATGGGTACTTCATAAATGTCAGCTGTTGATAGGAGAGATGGCAGCAGCTAGGATGGGAGATGAGAAGAAGGGCCTGGACAGTTAAAATCGAGTTAGTTACCTTTCATAGACCCACAGGACTTTTTTTAAGGAATCAATTCTATTTTTCTGTGTACCTTTTCATTTGCTCTTCTAGGGTTTCATCCTGCTTTGCAGAACCACGTTGCCATTCAAAACTATTAATAATGGACCAGCAGAATGACTCAATGGGTAAAGATATTTTCTGACACCTGATGACTGGGGCCCCAGAACCCTCTTAGTGGAAGAAGAAAACCAAATTGCACAAGTTATTCTTTGATCTGCACATGCACACATACACATTCAGTAAATACATCTTTTAAAATATTCTTAAAAATATCACCTGTTCCCGAATCAGGCCAATCAAATCTTTCCCCATCCTAGGGTTCAGGGAACCTTGTGGAAGAGGGAGAAGTAACATTATAACAGCTTTGACATCCTAAGCTCCCTCTGACCCGATGTCTGATCAATTCCTACTGCTCCCATTTCTGTTTCCTGCATGCTCACCCCTGTGGATTCTCAAGCATTTAGTCTGCCCAGTGAAAAATCATGGCGAGTCGACAGGAATAAAGGAGTTGGCATTGATGCAAAACAACTCGAGGAGCCAGATCCTGACCTAGACCAACTTGACGCTCTGATACATGAAGGAGCCAGACTAGTCCAAAAGTCACAGCAACCAATGACCCCCAGGAACCTCTTCTTGACTGTATTCTTCAACATTCTAGACTTTTAACTCTACCTGGAGACATCATGTCTGATCCCACACCACAAGTAAATGTTACCCCTGCCTTTTCTTTGCTAGCCCAGAACGTATACAATATAATCCTGTAAAGAATTTGGCCCTGATCTTCTTTGATTGTTTTCCTATAAATACTCATGTATGTTACAATGAAATTGTCTTAGATGATGGAGGACATCCTAGGCTCTCTCTGGAGAAAAAAAAGATTGTAAGAGCCTAAAGATGGGGAGGTTCACTGCTAAACAAGATATTCTATTCAAGATGGGGCAGCTGCATCTAGGAACCCACTGCAGTGAGACTGGACTTATCTTCACCAGTCCTGCACAATGGCTGACATGTCAACATTCTCCCATAGACTAGCAAGGATCTCAGAAGAAATAATACATGTAATGGGAACCTTGGGAGTTAGGGCTAGACAGTGGAGTGCCCCATCAGTGGGTCTACCCAAAGAGGGGGCTTTTAATCTGCCATAGAAGCCTGAGCCTCTACTAGAACAAATGATACAGAGGAAACACAGAAGCAGACACACACGAGGGGGAAAGAGGAAGCAGGGAAAGTAACTAATGTTTGAAATCACTCAATGCATTCCACTAACTAAGGGTAACTTGTGGTTTGAAAGAGAAGAAGCCATTGTGTTCTTTCAAAGTTTAATCTTATCATAAACTACAGGATTCTTGGCAGATTTCTTCAGGGGGAGGGGATGTTGTAAAGCCAAAGTTCTTGTTAACATTGACCTTGTTCTGACCTAGTTACTTATTACTTCCCCACTAACTGTTCTCATTTAAGAAAGGTCAATGTCTGTCCTCAAATAGCCTTTTTTTCCTAAGTTGGGCAGTGACCCACAGTTTCCAACAAACAACTGCAGGGAGTCAGGCTTTGTGTGGCTGCCTCTAGATACCACAATTCCTGATAACTGGAAGACCTGAGAATCAGGTTTGTTTCCCGGAGCCTTTTGTATGCTTGGAACTGGGGGAGGAGATGAAACAAAGGGGAGTTATTATCTGTGTGAAGCTTTGTGGGAGTTGACAGTAACTTTCAAGGTAAGAACTTGGCAAAGGGGGTCACATGGAGATAGGTGGTGTTGAGGGACACTGGAAAAGGGAGTTCCGGTATCATAATGATTACAGATGAGAAAGTTCAACATAGGCAAGTTCAGTCTGAGAACTATATGGTAGAACGTGAGTACAGATCCTTGGGAGGAAAAAAATGTGTTCCAATGATCCAAAAAGTACAATTTCTTCCTTTAAAGATGTGTTTGGTGCTTTGACCACTGACCACAAAAAAGAAATCAGGGACAAATGTGTTTCACCATCAAAATACAAAGAAGTTGGTATTTCTTCAATAATTGCATGGGCAAACTTTTTTTGGCTATTCAGTGTGTGCTAGTCAAAGCTGTTCTGGAAGCTTTATGTGTCTACAGGATACAATTCTCATTCTGATTTTCATGTCAGGTGTTATATTCTTTCAGAAAACACTTTTTCACGAAACCATGTGAGTCAAGAGCAAAGCTTAGACATGTTTGGCAATTCCCAAAGCTTATGGAGAATCTGTGTTTTCAGCCCCACGGGCTCCCTCAGCCCTTGCTAAGAAACATCGCTTCAGTAGCATCAGAAACTCGCCAGGGCAGTGTCATTGCGAGTGATGCCCAGGAGAAGGTGAAGGGAGACACGGCTGTACTCCACAACCTACTTCTTCTTTTCCTCCATCCTGCCACCCTTCAGTGATTGTGTCTGCTAAAACTGGCTAGGTATGTCTGCAGGACCTGAACTTAGGCTGTGTAACCTTTCTCCACAATGCTTGAGATTTAAAGTGCCTTAGATTTTTTATTTCTATTTTACTTAGGAATATTTGTGCATTCATGATGAAACATTTCGGAAGTGAATCCAGATCTAAAAACAAAATTCACTCATGCTATATGAATAACGTGAACGCATCTTCTGAATGGAATTTTATGTAGTATTTTAGAGTGTTTGTGTTTTGACTATAGTATGCTCTGTGAAGGAGGAATGTAATCTGCCATTTTTGGTATCATGTTGACACTCGGTTTCAGATTTTTATAGTCTTCTGGATTTTGAACTCTCAGCCTATGGAGAAAAAGTATCATTCAGGGCCCTTTAAGAGCATTTGTGCAATTTCCGGTATTTATTTGTCCGTCCTGTCATGAGCAAATAGAGAGGTAGGACCTGTGATCTCAATGTCACGCAGGACACTGTTCCCAGTGACCCAGATGTTGTGAGAATGTATCACATTTGCTTTGCATTGTGTGACAGATTGGACTTTCCTCCGTCCATGGGTGCAGCCTGGTTCAAGCATATGCGATGCTAGTCAGGGCTTCCGGATCAAGCTTTATCATTCTGTTATGTCACTCAGATTCTCCAAGTTTTAAAATTTCATCTATGAAGTGAGACTCTTGCATCCCCTCTGCATTTGCACTCTGCTTTGATGACTATTAAGAGCACAAATAACATAACAAATGGAAGAATGCCTTTACATTGTTATGTTCATTAAAGGCATGGGTTATCTTTAAGGACCAGCTAAAGAAGGGTGTTTTCTTTTGCTCTTTTATCTTGTGTCGGTTCTCTGATAAAGGTTTTTTGTTTTGTTTTGTTTCCTTTTTTTTGACAGAAGGAAAAGCTGCATGTGCATGGCCGGAACATTTCACATATCCATGGTGCTTGCCAAATTCTCAAAATCACTCTTGAAAACTGACATTTTCTCTTTTCATAGTGCTTAACAATCAGGAAACTGGATTCAGAACATATTACTAGATGGGTGATACTGGATCAAGTATTTTAACCTTTTCCCAGTTATGAAGTGAGGGTAATATATTTGTGTTTGGAGATAAAACTATGAAGATTCAAATATTATTGCATATGAAGGACTCATACAGTATCTTGTGTATCATGAAACCCTCGATAAATGGCTGCTATTTTATCGTTATTGCCATTCATGTAAAAGAACTACCATGCTATCTCCTAGTTTTTTTGCATAATATATTTTGGAAATCGATTTGTCCTGTTGTTTCACAAAACAGAAAACCTCCCAGCTTTCAAAACAGTATCAGTGTCTCCCAGGACTTCCTGAACTGTCTCCAACATCCCTACAGAAAGCACACAGTTTGCAACATGGCTTCCTTTCAAAACTCTACTCAGAAGTCCTTTGAAACTCAGAACAGATTTTCCCATAGAAAGAATGATACTAAAGCAGTGGTTGGATTCCAAGTGACATAAAGTTCTCAGTGGATACATAAAGTAGCAGGAAATCAGCATGTTTGCAATGCAATGCAAATGACTATAATGTTGCATGGCTAGTGGCTACTCATTATGAAACCTGTAACAAACAGTTTCTCCTATTCTTCATGAATGCTGATTATGGAGAGCAGTCCTAAGTAGAGGGAAAGAATTTAGTAGCAATTTAAGTAAGGGATCCTAAAGAGCATTGAAGGCATTTAGAAGTCTTTTACTAGGTTTAATATGACTAAATGTCTTTTTAACTTTTTGTTCTTGATACATGAAACCACATAGCATGAATGGCATCTGCCATGATAGTTATTTTATTTATTTGTTTGTTTGTCTGTTTGTTTATTTATTTATTTTGCAAATGGGAAAAGGAAGGGGATAAAATAGGGGAAAAAAGGGATGAGCAAGATTTTTTGTGATAAAATCATCCAGCAGTCTGGACAAACAACAGAAGGAATAAAAAGCATACAGATATGGCAAGATACACCACTTAGCATGCTAGCAGGGACAATGGATGCTCTGAGAACACGAACCTTCTCTCAAAGGAAATAGGAATACTGTTCATTGAGCACTTCCCAACAAAGCCATAAAGTGGCACACTGTGCCAGAATACCTTGAGAAAAAGCTGAGAAGCCAAGGTAGGCTGTGTGTGTTAGCAAATAAGCCTAACAGTGGGTTAGCCCCTGTTTTGTATTTGACTACCACAAAACAAATGCTGAACTAGAATGTTAGCATGACCTCATCTAACCAGAGATGGCATTATGTATGAGAAGCCCAGAAGGAGAAGACCTGAAAGATTTTGCTCTAACCTTTAATATGTGTTGCACTTCAAACCTAATAAGGGTTAGAATGATATACCTAAAATTCTGTAGCATTTCAAATAAGGAAACCAAGGTTAAACATGAAGTAGCTTTCTACTGATCATATAAGACATGCCAGTCACCTTCTATCCTAAAGCATAGGCAGATACTAGTCCACCAATGGGGTAAAGTTGAGTTTGTTCTGTGTCCATTTTCAAGGGCTAACACAAAGTCAGAAGAAGTAGAAGGGGAACTTGACCATGGAATTCAGTGTAGATTAATCGATTCTAGAAATCTTCAGTTTATGCCCAGAAGTGGTTCTCAAATGAAATCCAGCTTATTCTGGTGACAGCAAGAGTCACAGACACTGTTTCAGGAAGAGAACTGAACATGGAGACAAGGGGTTTGGGTTCATGGTGCAGTCCTGCTACAGAACGTCAGCACACGTCCCACCACTCTAAGGTCTCTGTCAGTACTATTGAGCATAACTGCTCTGTCTTCTGTGTCACTGGACAGGATCTGTGACTATTGGCCTGTGAGAAGCAGGACAGGAGGCAGCTCATGGCTTCATAGGTGCTCAGGAAGAGGATGTCCTAAGCATACAACACAGGCACGGGACAATCCTCAAGAATGCAAATACCACTCTTGTCATAGAAAAACATGCTCACAGGTCAAGAGGGGACGTGGCATTGTAAGAAGTAAAACAACGAAATGAGAGGAGTCCAGGGCTGGTAGGTTAAAGAGGAGAGATGATTGCCTCACAGAACAACATAACATAGGGGACTGAGGAGGTGCTTCAGCTGGGCAAGCATGAGAATCTGAGTAGAAATTCCCAGAGCTCATACGAAGTTGAGCACAGTATCATGCATCATAATCTTAGGCAAAGCTGATCACAGCATCATACATCCATGATCCTAGGAAACGCTGAGCAAAAGCTGAGCATAGTGCCATATGTCCATAATCTTAGTGCCACACAGAGATAGGAAGCAGAGACAGGAGAATCTCTGGAAGCCCACTGGTCAGAGCTGGCTTAGTCTATGCAACAGCAAAGAGTAAAGAGACCCTGTCTCAAGCAATGTGGAAGGTGAGAACCATACCCAAAGTTGTCCTTTGACTTCCACACCTGCATTGTGGCATATACAACCTTAACTCACATTCATACGCATCACACACACACACACCACACACACACACACACACACACACACATCACATCACATCACATCACATCACATCACATAAATGAAAGGCCATCCTGGCCTTAAAAGAGTTCTGTATTCACAAAGTGGGGTGCCAATCAGAGCTGGTGCCAATCTGGCCAGAGCTGGTTCTGGGCTTGCTGTTAATTGATTCTTGTAGCATCTTACTGAAATGAACCTGTCAAAGATGCATGTTTGCTGACTGACTGTCAAATAAATGTGACACTTGGTTCCTCAGGACACCTCAGTGCCAGAACATTCCCTTTCTGTTTTCACTGGAAAAACTGATTTACTGTATTCCATTGCTGTGGATACAAGTCCTTCCCCTTCTCATTAACCCCCAATGTTTCAGTTGTCTTGGGGGAGTTCATCTGCCTCATTCCTGGGCTCCTTTTCCAATTGACAGGTATGTACATAAAAATTCAAGCCCTTCTCTGCCAGCATTCAAGCTATGGCAAGAGCCTCTTCCTGCTGCACCCCTACCCTCACCACCCCACCTTGATTACTTGGCCATGGCTGTGGGATGAATCTGACCTTTTGCAGCCATTATCCTTGAGGCTGGAGCAGAATCTTCCTGCTTTTGATGATAAAAGCATTTTTAGCCATCCTTGAACATTACTATCTCTGAAATTAGCCTTCAGATCACAGGCCTTGATTTTATTATTTTTGATATTCCATAGGGAGATGTGGTCCAAAGGCCTTGTAACTAGGCCACAGGGTTTTGAAGGACAAAGTCCTACATCATCAAGAAGCATGCCTTCGTTGAGTAATCAGGGGTAGACCTTTCTTCCTTGTGTGTACAGCATGATGTAGGATTTTTGTCCTAATCTTTGCCAAACAGAACCTTTCAGGGTCTTCCACGCAAATGTCAACCCTGATACCCAAGATTTCTTAAAGGGACACCAACATGAATTGTGTGAAATCCTCAGAGGTAAACACCTTGTGGTCTGGCTTCACTTGCTCAATTCGGGATATACCACTGAAATGAGCAAAGTCCCCAACATGCTTGTCAGCTCTGGATTGAGTCTTAAATCATGAAGCTCCAGAGCCTGAGCAACAGGTATCCTGAGTATTCTTGTTCTTGGGTTTTCACTTTAACATGAATGTGTTCATTGTATCTCACCACTTTTTTAAGCCTAAAAGAAAAATCCTGAGCTATAAAGGAGGTAAAATTCCTAGAGTGTCATCTCACACCTGGTCGGTGTGCAAACAGCTTTTATTATCCCCCTGCCTATTCCTCTGGCACAGTTAGAGTAAAAGCGAATAGAAGCAAAAACACAGTAGAGACTTGAATCTTCCCTCTAATTTCTGGATTCAACTCTGGCGTGGATCAGACTGAAGTACGTGAATTCACATTATGCTAGGTTCTTCCCTTACAAGTTTGGAAAAAGTTATGAACAATTAAGCATTCCTCTTCAACTATGAATCTTTATTGCTCCTCTAAAAAGATTAATAAGAACTAAGGAGATGGGTCGCAGGTTAAAGGAATTGTTTGTGCAAGTAAAGGGACTGGCGTTCAGCTTTCCAGATCTCATGTAAAATGCTGGGTGGGTGAGGCGGCCCACCTGTGACTCCAGCCTTTCAAAATAGAGACCGGAAATGCTCAGAGGAAGCTGGCCAGCCAGACGGGAGCTGTGAATTCTGGATTTGATTAGAGACTCTGATTCAAAAATAAAAAGGAAGGAAGGATGACAGAATGATTCTTGATATCAACCTTAGGCTTCCATGTGCACATGCATGAACACACACACACACACACACACACACACTCACTCATGAACCTACACAGCCTCAGGTAATTCAAATATCCTGATGTTCCTGGAAATTCCCACTAGTATCAGTTCAGCACCAATTTTTCACACAGTGACATGAATGACAAGTGAAGAAAACCACCTCTAATAAAGTTGATCAGTCTGTTAGCGACAGGTGCTTGCTGTGACATGAGCATATTGAAGAGCCAGAAGTGGGAACAAACTTGCATTTCAGGAAGATCCATCTGGGGGGAGAGGAGATGGAGAGAAGATCTGGAAGAAAGAAACAAAAATATTTTTTAAAAGTTTTAAGAGGTAGTGTATCCTCATCTAATGCTAAGGCACTGTAAGGAGACCAGAGGGGACAGGTGTGGCAGAAGATCAAATTATGGGAACTTGGCAGTGGGGCTGAGAGGATGGAGGATATCTGGATTGGGGGGGGATTGAGCATTTTGGGACTGTAACTTAATAGAGTTAAAGGACCCGGGGAAATCAATGCTGCATCCAAACAGTTTCATACTATAGTCTTGCCCTCCCCTGCTTTGCTCTCTTCCTTCACAGCTGATATGTTGTGGCTGAGTTTTGTTTTTGGTTTGTCTCCTTTGAAGGTCCAGAGATGTCTTTGGTGTGTTTGGCAGACTTTCAGGCATATGCTCGAGAGAGGCTGTCTAAGTCCTCTTGGGATTTCATCGAGGGAGAAGCCGATGAGGGTATCACATGCAGAGACAACATTGCAGCCTTCAAGAGGTCTGGTCTCCTGTGCCTTTTCTCTTGTTAAAATTCTCCCATAGAGAATTGCTTAAACGATGAGGGTTCTAACTTTTGTCTCCAAAGAACATAGTGTCATTTTGCATTGATTTTTTTGGGGGAGGGGTAGAGGAAGGAGAAGGAGAGATAGAGAAGTTAGACAAAAAGAATTTATCTTAGAAAAAATGATAAAATAACTCTGTTAACTTAAAAGACAGAATAAGATCAGCCTCAGGGCACAACAGAAAAATCTGTTATGAGGACCTAGATTCCTGAACTCCTGAAGTTTCTCTTGGAAGAAATGTATGGAAAAGCAGAGAAATGACAGAATTTTGAAAAGAATAAGAACCAAAGATTATCAAGCTGTGATTGAGGAGAGAAATAGACTTGAAAAGCAGGGATTGGAGCATATGTCAGCTCACCATAGCTATAAGCCAAGTCTCCCATTTGTTTTGAAAATTGTGTTTTGCATATTATTTTGTGAATCACCCTAGTCTTTCTTGAAGTAGACTCTAAGTCAAATAGTCCAATGAATTTTTACCCTTAAAGGAAAAAAAGTATGACTATTTTTTTTAATTTCTTTCTGGAAACTTGCCTGGTTTCTAATTGAGGGAACAAGCCTGGAATCTCTTCCTTCATATTCTTTTTCTGTCTAGTCCTTGCTGAAGAGAACAAGCCAAGCTGTCTAAGGGCAGAGGAGGTGGTCAGAGAAGCAAGACTCAAAGACATAGATTCTTGAGGGAGCCAGGCAGGAACTGGTGTGAACCACGCAAGGTTCACTGGTGGTTCAGAAGGGGTTATGTTAACGTGGACTGTGATGTGGGAAAAGGTCTCCTGCAGATTAGCATCCTCTTGGACCTACACTGTTTACTTAGGATCAGTCAGATGATCTCACCAAGATTTTAGACAGCTCGTTCTGGCCAAACTCTGCATCAGGAACTGAGGCGCAGCTCTGGAAAGCAACACTTTGCTGGAGAGTAATACCACCTTGTTGTCTAGCATAGATTCCGCCTCCGGCCCCGATACCTGAGAGATGTGTCAAAGGTGGACACCCGAACCACAGTCCAAGGGGAGGAGATTAGTGCCCCGATTTGCATCTCGCCCACGGCTTTCCACTGTATTGCCTGGTCTGATGGAGAATTGAGCACAGCCAGAGGTATGAACAATGCACCAATCCCCCTTCCCAGAAGTCTAGAAATATACTGGAAGACACCCCCCAACACACACACAGAAGCACTACGTCTCCTCTTAAGAGGCCTGAGGGAATAGCAATTAAGGGCAGTGGTAAAATGAATGCTTAAAGCCAAATATATGTAGTACTCCATGTAGAATTAGACTGCACTAATTATGTGTGATAGCAATATTACAGTGGAAGAGAAACTACTGATAAATTGGAGTGCGCTAAAATCCCAAGCCATTCCTCAGAAGAGAGGTGCTGGTACCACAGAATCATACCCCCTGAAGGGGAAAGGATGCCATAAGGATAGATACCAAATATGATCTTAAGAGTAAGATTGTCTTGTCTAAGGCTGAGGAGACAGCTCAGTGGTTGAAGCGCTGGCCACACAAGTAAAAGGACCTGAGTTCAGATTCCCAGATCCCATGTAAAAGGGTTTGCCTGAAGCTTCATGGGCCATACATTGGTCTGCATATTGAGTCTCTGAATTTAGGAAGAAATGAAAATCATAATGTGAAATTCTAATGTGATGCTCTGGTAGTGGTCTAAACATTCTGCTTCCCTTCTCTTTGGACGACCTCGTCATCTTGTATAACTGAAAGCTCCTTGGAGAGTAGTAACTCCTTCCTCATAAGCCCCACTCTTCCTCTCCATCCTCCAGCAATCCCAACAGCACCACCAGTGACAACAGTGAGATGAGATAGGACTGGAAATATTCATGAAACTCCATAATCTTCACTCCAAGCCAAATCCATTTCCAGTGAGTTGCCCAAGATTTCTCTTTGATATAGCTGCTTACAGGCCTGAGGATTCTAGAACTCAGAGACAGATAGAAACCTGAGTTCAGTCCTTGGAGACCCCAATGGTAGACAGCAATAACTGACTTCTGAAAGTTGTCCTCCGACCCCCACTTATACACTGTGCACTATGGAATGCATGCACATTCTTTCTCAATCTCTCTCTCTCTGTGTCAAGTAAATAAAACACTAAAAATTAAGTGGAGACCAAGTCTATCCTGGAAATGCTTCACTTTCTTTTTTTGAACATTTTTTATTATCTCCGCTCATACAAACTTAATAGGTACACTGGTTCCCTCCCTCCCTCCTCCTCCCCCCGAACCACCTGCTCCCCCTCCCCTCACCCCTCCTTCCCCATCCCCCAGTGCCTCCCCCCCCAATCCCCAGAGAATCCTTTAATGCACATGCCAGACTTTCCTCTGGGCCCTCCTCTCTGATGACGTACAAGGACCCAGTGGCATTTCCCTGAACCCTTTCGTGTGTTCCACTTAAGCATAGGAACACTACTGTGGCTATCAATCCCTTGCCTCCAAGGATCTTGGTGCCTTTAGCAAATGCTAGACTTTGTGGGGTCAAGAGTGTGTTGGCATGATACTCTCGATAGACGCAGAAAAAGCTTTTGACAAGATCCAACAGCCTTTTATGATCAAAACGCTAGAGACAGTAGGAATGGAAGGAACCTTTATCAATATAATAAAAGCTGTATACAACAAGCCCACAGCAAGGATTATGCTCAATGGGGAACAATTGGAAGCATTCCCACTTCGATCAGGAACTAGACAAGGCTGTCCACTCTCACCACTTCTATTCAATATTGTACTTGAAGTCTTAGCTGAAGCCATAAGACAAGAAAGGGACATAAGAGGGATTCAAATCGGCAAGGAAGAAGTCAAGCTATCCCTATTTGCAGATGACATGATCTTATACTTGAGTGATCCCAAAAACTCCACCAGGAAGCTCCTGGAACTAATTGAGAAGTTCAGCAGGGTGGCAGGATACAAAATAAATGTGCAAAAATCAGAGGCCTTCCTATATGCCCAGAATGAAAGAAGTGAAAAAGCCTTGAGAGAAACAATCCCATTTACTATAGCCCCTAAAAAAATGAAATACCTTGGTATAAACCTAACCAAGGAGGTAAAAGACCTTTACAATGAAAACTTTAAAACCCTAAAGAAAGAAATAGCAGAAGACACCAGAAGGTGGAAAGACCTCCCATGTTCCTGGACTGGCAGAATCAACATTGTAAAAATGACCATCCTACCAAAGGCAATATACAAATTCAGTGCTATACCAATTAAAATCCCAAAGCAATTCTTCAAAGAAGTTGACCAAACAATCTCAAAGTTCATATGGAGGCACAAAAGACTCAGGATGGCAAAGACAATCCTGAGTAACAAAAACACTGCTGGAGGTATTACCATACCAAACCTAAGTCTATACTACAAATCCATAGTTATAAAGACAGCCTGGTACTGGCTCCAAAATAAACACACAGATCAATGGATAAGGGTTGAGGACCCAGATATAAGACCACAAAAATACAGCCATTTGATCTTCGACAAAGGGGCCCAAAGAATCCAATGGAAAAAGAACAGCATCTTCAACAAATGGTGCTGGCAAAACTGGATCTCCACATGCAGAAGATTAAAAATGGACCCGTACTTGTCACCATGTACAAGATTTAATTCCAAATGGATCAAAGACCTTGATATCAGACCAGAGACTATAAAAACCATAGCTGAAAGGATAGGGAACTCCCTCGAGCTGATTGGGCTAGGCCAACATTTCCTAAACAGACATCCAATGGCACAGTCACTGCTACCAACTCTCAACAGTTGGGATCTTGTGAAATTAAAGAGCTTCTGTTCAGATAAAGAGACTGTAACATGAGCTCAAAGGCAACCCACAGAATGGGAGAAAATCTTCACTAACCACACATCTGATAGAACTCTGCTGTCCAGAGTGCACAAAGAACTTAGAAAACTAAATACCAAGGAAACCAATGGCCCAATTAAAAAATGGGCCCTGGATCTCAAAAGAAATTTTACCAGGGATGAAATTAAAATGTCTAACAAATATCTTAAAAAATGCTCCACTTCTTTAGCCATCAGGGAAATGCAAATCAAAACTTCCCTGAGATATCATCTCACCCGGGTCAGGATAGCAAAAATCCACAATACAAACAACAACAAATGCTGGAGAAGATATGGAGAGAGGGGAACTCTGCTACATTGCTGGTGGGAATGCAGGCTCATACAGCCACTCTGGCGAGCCGTCTGGAGATTATTAAAGAAATTAAAGAATGAAATACTATATGACCCTGCTATTCCACTTTTGGGAATAACCCCCCATACAGCAGAGGTTCACCTCGATAGCACAAGCACGACCATGTTCATAGCAACACTGTTTACAATAGCAAAGTCATGGAATCAACCCAAATGTCCAACAGTTGACGAGTGGATAAGGAAAAGGTGATACATCTATACAACGGAGTACTACTCAGCCATCAAAAATGATGAATTACTGGAATTTGCCAGGAAATGGATGTCATTAGAAACAATTATATTAAGTGAAGTATCCCAGACCCAGAAAGTTAAGTGCCGTATGTATTCCCTAATAGGTGGCTCCTAGTACCAAATCCATCCAGCCCACCTAGAGACACTCAAAGAAAAATCTCTGTAATATCTACAGTAATTGCAAGGATTATGAGCAGGAGGGATGGGGTTGGAGGGCCACACCAGAAACAAGGAGAGAGGGGACTATGTTACAGCAGAGAAAATAGGCCTCCATCAAGGACTCAAATAAGTAATGAGACATCTGATTAAGTTCACAGACTTTCGTTCCTGATCATTTACTACTGAGGGGGTATGATCTCACCAGAAGAGGAGGGCATATAGTCTGCCAGATAAAAAGTAACCATTTTGCAAATGGGTTACAGACCCCTCCCTCACTGTGGTTTCCCACTTTTATTACATCTACCTTTGAATGTGCTCTTATCACAAGACTCTAAGTTTAACAGCTTTTTGTCTCTGGCCAGGGGGTGACATACAATGCCCACCAGGATGAAGTGAAGGGCATTGCAGGAGCAGCAAAACTGCAAAAGAAAATCAACAAACCACAATCCAGAACTTCAGAGACTCTATATCAACCACCTAGAACTAGGCCAGACTAATCTCTCCCCATCCTGAAGCTCAGGGACATTTGCTGAACTGGGGGCGGTAAGAGTGTAAGAGCAAAAGGATGGGAGGAGCAATGATATGCAAGATACTCCATACAAGTTAGGGCTAAAGCAATCATAATTGGACTTTACATGCCCTGCGCAATGTCCAACACACTATTGACCTCACAAAGTCTAGCATCTGCTAAAGGCACCAAGATCCTTGGAGGCAAGGGATTGGCAGCCACAGCAGTGTTCCTATACTTAAGGGGAACATGGGAAAGCGTTCAGGGAAAGGCCACTGGGTCCTTGTATGTCATCGGAGAGGAGGGCCCAGAGGAAAATCAGGCATGCACAAGAAAGGACTCTCTGGGAATTGGGGCAGGAGGCACTGGAGGATGGGGAAGGAGGGGTGAGGGGAGGGGGAGCAGGGGGGTTGGGGGGAGAAGTAGGGAGGGAGGGGACCGGTGTACCTATTAAGTTTGTATGAGCTGAAATAATAATAAAAAATGTATTAATAGTAAAAAAAAAAAGAATAAAAATTTGTGAGATATAAAAAAAAATAGTGTGTTGGACATTGTGCAGGGCACGCAAAGTTCAATTATGATTGCTTCAGCCCTAACCTGTGTGGAGTATCTTGCATTTCATTGTTCCTCCCATCCTTACAATCCTCTTACAATCTTACCGCCCCCTCTTCCGCAAATTTCCCTGAGCTTCAAGATGGAGAGTTCTGGATTATGGTTTGTTGATTTTCTTTTGCGGTTTTGCTGCTCCTGCAATGCCCTTCACTCCATCCTGATGGTTACTGGATGTCACCCCCTGGCCAGAGATAAAAAGCTGTTAAACTAGAGTCTTGTTATAAGAGTATATTCAAAGTTAGATGTAATAAAAGTAGGAAACCACAGTGAGGGAGGGGTCAATCACCCATTTGCAAAATGATTACTTTTTATCTGCCAGACTATACGCCCTTCCCTTCTGGTGAGATCACACCCCCTCAGTTGTAAATGATCAAGAACGAAAGTTGATAAACAGTAAATGTGGACTAAAAGACTAGGTTTTCTCCTAATGACATGATGCATTGACAATATTAATTTTCGATTTGGCTAGATACTGTGACCATGAGTTGTAGCATCTTAGTGCTTTAACCTCCTAAAGAGTCAATGAAAGACGGAAAGAGAAGATATGCACTTCAGTGTCATGGAGGCATCAGCCTCCTTCCCCATCCTCACAACAGCCCTGCCTCGTGGGCAGCTGTGCAGTTTATCACTTTCAAGTTAAGGAATAACAGCTGAGCTTTTTAATTTCTCAGCACACAGCAGATATTACTGCTTTTCCAAGGTTACAAATAAGGGAAATGAACTTCAAGGCACTCAAAGTGGTTTAATTAGCCTTCTTTGAATTTCAAATACTGTACTTTTTCTGCTACTAAAGTAGATTTTTCTACTAGAATTAGCCCCGGTTTCTAGTTCCCTTCTGACGTTTCATGAGAGACTTGCCTTCCTTTCTGAAGGCTATAATAGACTTAATGGCATCTCTGGGGATCAAGTAATGTGGCTAACTGGCAACATTTTGTCATGGAGAACCAGGTCCATAGGATAGTTTGTTCAGGAGAGTGCACTGACACTTTCAAACCTCCCTGTCTAAGCAAACCATCTCCCATCCCTGCCCTACAGGGAAGCAACCTGAAGTCTAGCTTTATCCTCACTCCCAGGGAACCTTGGCCAGAAGCACTACTGGACGCCTGCTCCATTCAGAACAACTTTGACCTCCAAACTCTGTTGTGTCCTTTGCTTTGCAGCTGCCCAGGCAGCGGATGTGTGTTACATCACCAGCACGTATGCCAGCTGCACCCTGGAAGACATTGTTGCTGCTGCCCCCAAAGGCCTCCGCTGGTTCCAGCTCTATGTGCAGACAGACTGGGAGTTAAACAGACAGCTGATCCAGAGGGTAGAAGCCCTAGGTTTCAAAGCATTGGTGATCACTGTCGATGTACCTGTTGTTGGCAAAAGGCGACGTGACATTAGGAACCAACTGAATTTAAATGAAAACTTAATGCTAAAGGACCTTCGGTCACCTGAAGAGGTAGGAAAGATATCAGACCCAGTGGGTTCCTTCTTGCTTCCTTGTTTTCTGTCATCGTCCTTTCCATAAGTACGTTCCAGGTGCCGCCCAGCTGTGGCAGACATAGGATATTCAGCAGTTCAAGAAGCATGTCTGGGTTTTGTTCATCGGGCTTCTGAGCAAGCAGAATAAAAATAAAATAATAATAAATGTTCTCATCCTTGAAGTTGCCCAACTTGTCACCAGAAGTTTCTGTCAGGCTAGCTGTTGGGAGATAGGAAACCCTGAGGAGGAGTTTTGCAGAAATTGGACAGTAAACTAAAGGAGTCATCCGCTATTTTATTTCATGGCACATTCAGGAAAAGATAACTTTGAATAGCATGTATAGATAAACTGCTGAAGAGGATGTTCGCAGCTGGGCTGTGTGGTTCAAGCCCCACCATCTGCGTTGGAAACTTAGGAGTCAGAATCACAACATGTTTAAAACTCAAATGGCAACACAAGGGAGCCTTTCAATTAAGTGGCTAGAATGCCACTTCCTTCATTCAATTCCAATAATTCAGAAAGTCAGTACACCTCTGAGCTAGAAAGCCATGGGAAAATGGAGTCTCTTGGTTATAGTAATGGCAGCTTTTTCAGCCAGGGGCATCCATAATGCTTCAACATGTGTCTGCATCAAGAGGCACATTGCAGTTTAATCATATCTGGTACATATTTTAAGCCAAGGATAGAAAATGGTAATGTGTGGATTATTGGAAGTTTTGCTTGGGTCTTATTAGCCCAGGCATATCTTAATAATAAAATGTCAAACCAAACTATAAAAATTTTCATTTGTTCACATCACATATTAATTTCTACATTCTTTTAAAGTTTAGATTCTGGGGCTGGGGAGATGGCTCAGTGGTCAAAACTTTTGATCTGAAAGCAAAGGAACCTGAGTTGAGACCTGAAATCCCACATAAACCTGGCAGATATGGTGGTGGTCTGTATTTTTGACTCTGGAAGGTGGATCTTGGGAAACCCTAGAGCAAAGCAGTAAGGAGGTAGAGCAATCCATGATGGGTCCCAACATCATCCTTCGACCTCCATAGTCACACACACTCAAGCACTCTCTTGTACACATGCAAACACACACATACACACACACACACACACACACACACACACACACACACACACACGTTTATATTCTATCCTATCTGTCATTATGACTTCAGATCCATCAAGAACATACATGAGGCATAGCAGCAGAAATTACTTTGTTAAGGGGAGGAGAAAGAACAGTGTTGGATTTTGCTATTCATCTTATAAATGGTTCTCCCAAAGTGCTTCACCTTTTGAGCAGGTCAAGCAGTGGTCAGCAATAAGATTCACCTTTTCTTTCCTCCCCTGCAGAGAAACTCCACACGCTATGTCCCGATGTCTTCTATAAATGCATCTTTCTGCTGGGATGATCTTGCCATGCTTCAGAGCATAACTCGGCTGCCCATCATCCTCAAAGGGATTCTGACAAAAGAGGACGCAGAGTTAGCAGTGAAGCACAATGTCCAAGGCATCTTTGTTTCCAACCATGGTGGGAGGCAGCTGGATGAGATTCAGGCTTCTGTAAGTTATGAGATTCCAGATTTTGGGGGGGGGTGGGGTGGGAGGCTTTGAGTGCTCTGTATGTCCAAACCCAGACTCTTCGCACAATCTGGTACATTCCTTAGAGCATAGCAGGCCATACATTGTCCCAAATATGCTTATCACATTGAGCAGAAAGAAGGCAAGAAAGAACAAGCAGCAAGCAGGCCAGAAGACAGGCTTTTGAAAGGGGAGTGACAGATGTTAAGCAGTGATGGAAGGCTCCCTTTAATCAGCTTAACCAATCCTGTTTCCCTTAGAAGGATTGAATAATGAATAGTGTCAGCATGATTCTTTCCTGATGCTTCTTCCATAGAAAATGAGCAGGAGAATTTTCCCCTCTACATACACTGATTCTAAGCCTTGGACATCAAATCCCACGGTTATCTGAGGCAGTACCAAGATTAGTATGAGGCTAGTAGGAACTTTAAGAAGGTGCCTCACTGGCCAATGATAGAGATTCTCAAGAGCTCTGGGGGAAATCATTGCCTGTATACTGGCCCATCATTATATAGACACTGTCTAAAGTCATCTTCTCCTGAGTCAAGAGAAACGATGGAGTTTTTTAATTTTATGTATTTACTTGATGGAGGGGAGGAGCATGAATGCCATGGAATGGAAGTGGAGATCAGAGGTCAACTTTCAGAAGTCAAGTCTCTCCTTGCACCATGTGGGCTTCAGAGGATAGAACTCGGGTCTGCCAGTTTGCGAGTAGGCACTTTACCCATTGACACATCTCACTGGCCCAAATGCTAAATTCAAACAAAAGACCTTGGAGTTGCTTTCCTGCTCCATGGGCAAAAATCATATTTCTCCCCTCTTCTCTTTCCAAGACAGTGGTATGACAAGTTTGAGAGAAGAAAAGAATTGTTAATTTAGATAAGGTTGTGAATTTTTTTGGAAAAGTATTTTGATAGTGTTCTATGTATTTTGGCATGGATGCCAAAGTTTGTGGTCAACATCCTTCAAGATTGTTCCCTAAGTATGTTTGAGGTTTTTTTATACATGACTTTTTTTCCAAAATTATATGGAAAGTAAAGCAAGGAAATATATTAATGGCACCTGAGAGACAGACAGAGAGAGAGAGAGAGAGAGAGAGAGAGAGAGAGAGAGAGAAGATGCCTCACAAAAGCTTTAGCAAGATAAAAACTTTATCAACATACTAATTTAAATTGAAGATTAATGAAAAAATATGTGATGAACAAAATGTTAATATTTGAACAACAGAGTGTGGCCCTATGCACTTCTGGCTCTGGAAGTGGAGCCTAGAAAACGCCACCAAAGCAAAGAGGAGGCAACGCAATCTAGGGTGATGTCCAAAGTCACTTAGGCCTCCACAGGCACACACAGTGGGTCTGATACACACAGACACACAGACACACACACACACACAGAAACACAGACACACATAAAAATATATTACATTCAAAAATCACTTATCTGAACATTGTATATTCTTTGAATTGTATGACTAAGTGTGTCCTTAGGACCAAGGTCAGCCCTGTAGAGACAGAGGCATCCGGCCTGACGCTCTATCTCTGGGAGTTTCCATATCAAATATTGTCCTTGTGGCTTCTTTTGTAATCAGGGGACAGATTGGTTCAGAGGACTGCATTCAACATCCTGTTCTGACCACTGAAAATGAACTGGAAAACCACATTACACCAAGGCTGAAATTGATGTCTACTCTATTTCTTTTTAATTGTTTGTTGTTGTTTTGAGAAAGAATCTCAAGGTGTTCCAGGCTGATTTTGTACTTGCTAGGCTGCCTATGTTAGCTTTCAACTTTTGCTCTTCTTCCCTTTACCTCCTGGGTGCAGAGATTGTAGGCACACACCACTGCACTTGCCTGTTCTGCTCTGGAATTATTTCCAACTCTACTATTGAGTAGAGGAGTTTAAACAAATGTATTTATTCCTTTTTTACAATAGCATAGAAATATTCCGAATAATATTTGGACTTGAATTTTCTAAAGTCATTAGACAGAAGCCTAAACTATAACCAATGCCCCCTTACATTTGAATCTTAAACTACAAAGTTATTTTCTCCCTGATTTCTTATTCTCCTCAGTCTGAGAAGGATGATATTTGGGTGAAAAAATCCTGACAGATTCCTTTCACTGCATCAGGCTTCTGAGGGTGTCCTTTATCCCACTGGTTTCCTTCAGTGAAGCTCAGACAAACATCCAGCCGCACCTCAGAACTGCATCCTCAAGACTCCCTTCCCAGTCTCCCATGGGGACCTGCTGGCACTCCCCTGCCAGGAACCTGCAAGCCTGGGACACCAGATGGGTGAAGGCCTCCATACTGGAGCCAATAGAAGCCAGGACAAAGTAATCTGCTGCTTTTCTCTCGCCTTTCAAAGGCTTGAGCTTCTCTTGTGCAATGTGGCTGCCCCGTTTTGCTCTGTTTTCAGATGGGCCATGACGGGATCAGAGACTTATTAGCTGCACGTGATGACTGTGGTGCAGCCCAGTCTCCCAAGACAGGGTGATGCCTAAACACTCAAACTATGGCTGATGAGCCCTCCTGTGAGACCTTTCCTGGGGAAGCTACACGAAAATCTGTTCATCTCAGGAAGATCAAATAGATCAAAGTAGCAATAACAGGGTGACAACGAAGTCCAGCTTGCTGAAGCAATGCTTACTGGGTGTGAAGAGCAGGAATGATTCAAGGCATCTACATCAGCACAAAGCCCATGCTGAAATGGGTGCCCAGTAGGATGGCTGCATCCTTAGAGAACCCTGCATGACTTGGAGTCAGAATCTTTGACCCAAGGAGTCTCCCCCAAACAAGGAGTGTCCTCCCCAGTTGTTTACTGGTTTTCTCTACCTCTGAGAGGGTGCAGGTTTTTTACCTCCTGAGATTTGTTAGTATTCGGAACTTCCCTAGACAAAGAAGCTGATTACTTTATGAGCCTTCTGCTAGGATAGAAAGCATCAAATTACTGCATATCCATCACCCTCCTTAGGTAGTCTAAGGGCATGTTCAGGATGGCATCATGGTATGCCTGGAGGAAAATGTCTTACTACATCTGGTCATGTTTATTCTGCTAAAAAGACTTAGTACCTACAAAGTGGAGAATATTTCTAACTCTGCCACGCTAGAAACAGAGATAAAAGAAGAAAATTGAAAGTCAATGTGTTTCACTGAGTCCTTACACCTCATCAGAGAGGAGGACCCAGAGGAAAGTTTGACATACACATTAAAGGATGTGGGGGGAGGAGGCACTGGGAGATAGGGAGGGAGAGGGGGAAAGGAAGAGGAAAAGGAGGGAGGGAGTAAGGGGGTCCAGGAAGGGGTGGAGGGAGGGAGGGGACCGGGGTACCTATTAAGTTTGTATGAGCGGAAATAAAAAAAAAATTAAAAAAAGAAAGTCAATATGTTCAAAAGTCAAAGAGAACACAACAAATGGAAACAGTTTCCCTGAGTAAGTGAAGAGGAATCAAACAATTCTTTCAACCTATAGCCATCTTAAAATTCCTGAAAGAAGTTGGATTAGAGGCAAGTGAGATGGCAGGACAGGGTTAGTTGGGTGTCCCTGGGTCTCATGAGTGGAGCTACATCTATTATAAATGAGTTTCAGCAGTCTCACACACAGAAAAGAAGGATTTGTAAAGAGTATGGCCCTCCCTTCAACTTCCTGGTCCTACTCTACAGTTGAAAAGATAGCCATTTCATGACCCAATCATACCTGCAAGAGTCAAAACAAAAATACCTGAAAACACATGTGGACCTGTTTTTCAGATCGATGCACTGACAGAAGTTGTGACCGCCGTCAAAGGGAAAGTTGAAGTGTACCTGGATGGCGGAGTTCGAACTGGCAATGATGTGCTGAAAGCGCTGGCTCTTGGGGCTAAGTGCGTTTTTCTTGGAAGGCCAATCCTTTGGGGTCTTGCCTGCAAGGTGCGCATGGTGAAGACAGAGAAATTTGTTTCCATTATTTCATGCAGTTCATTTTCCAATGCAGACATTTTCCCAAGTGCCCAAGAAATAGTTGCATCTCACCTGAAGCTTCAAGGCTTGTGAAGTAGCCCTGCCCCTTGCCTCCTTCTTTTTACTTTGCATAGAGCTCCCACCCACCCCCTGAAGCCTTTCTACATATGCATACAGTTTGTACCCAGCCGTGGGTCACAATATTTCTTCAACATTCTTTTTTCTCCATCTCTTCTGTCCCTACCCTATCATCTTTGGAACAGGGTCAACATGGTGTAGAGGAAGTTCTGAACATTTTAAAAACCGAATTCCACACTTCTATGGCCCTTGCAGGTAAGTTTTTATATTTTCTCCCAATGTAGAGCTGAACACGAGAGATCTACAGAGCAGGAGTGCAAGTCCTTCCCTCTGGTTAACCCTCCCTTGGCTTGGTAGCCATCTAGAAGGAAGAACAGGAGAGCAATAGCCCAAGCGATGTCCTCTGACAATGAGAATTCTGGGTTTTCCTTAAGAGCATTGTTGGCTTTGACTCAGAATTCCTCTGCTGCATTAGTCCAGTTGGTAGGCTGTCTAAGGATCTCAATCCTGACATTCTGCTGGTGTGGAATTCAACCTTTTCCTATATTCCTATTGTTGGAAGAAAAAAAAACTCACATTAGTTGCTCTTGCAATACATTTGGCTGGTGTGTTCGTGGAAGTGAAGGTATTTGTATCAAAGTTGTTGCAAACTGCCTGCTATTCAATTCTCTCACCCATTACTGGGGACCTCTCGCTGGCTATTTGAGCTTACAAACACTCAATCACATGCCAACTCTGCTTACTTCTGTTCTCTTTTGCTTCATTCGATCCCTGTGTAGACTCTTGGCTATGGTCTGAATCTTATCCACCAAGTAAGATCTGCTAAAGAAAAATCTTGCCTCTGACAGAACGTTCCCTTTGACATCACTCAATGTATAGGGTACCCACCTTATGTTCTACACTCTCCCTTAGCTTATTTTCTACATATGTTCTTCCTATGCATGGACTCCTTACCAAACCCAAGGTCAAAGTCAAAGACACGTATTGCACACAAGAGTTAGCTTTCAAAAATGCTAAAATACAGATTTTTTTTGTATTTTTAAACAACTTTAGCATTTCAACATAGCTGTGTTAAAACATAGCATGGGATCAAAAGTAATTCCCAAAGCATTTGCAATTATATTATTCATTCAGCGTGAATGGCATTTAATCAGAGTAAGCACAAAGATTGAATGTTTTCCCCCAAGGCATTGCCCCATGCCTATGGGGTGAGGGAAGTGAAACTTTAACTGTGTGTGTGATTTTTTTTCAGGCTGCCGATCAGTCACTGAGATTAGTCCAGACCTGATTCAGTCTTCCAGATTGTAAGGAATGACTGATGGTATCCACAGAAGGAAGACAAAAGCTCAGCATGGTGTACAAAGCTGTCTGCCTAGGCCCTGACTAACTAGTAGTTCAAGCCTTGCACCCTCAAAAGGAGAGAGGGATGAAAAGGAGACAACTAACAAACCCAGCAGTTCATTTGAAGGGAGAGATAATATCTAATGTTCTACAGGATAACTATGGTGGACAACAATTAATTGAATAGTTCAAAATAACTGTAACAGGGTTTTTGATGTTCCCAATACAAAGAAATTAATTTGATGTAGTAGACCAATTACCCTGATCTATTATTCACTGCATTTATATATATTGTAATGTCACATTACAACATAACTATGTACAATTTCTATGTATCAATTAAAATGAAAATGTAAAGGCTTGAGAAATAGTTCAGTCCATAAAGGTCCTTGCTAATCAAACTAGATAACTTGAGTTTGATTCCCAGAACCCAAGTAAAGGTGGGAGGAAATAACTGACATCACAAAGTTGTCTTCTGATCTCATGGAACATGTGCACCTCCCACACAAATACACATCATATGCATGCACACACATATATCATGTGCATATACATGCATAATAACAATAATTTTTAAATTTTGTATATTTTCAAAGCAGTGTGGTAAAAATATTACCCCAATGTCACCCAACTCAAGCCATGCTACAAGGAGTTCATTTTTTTAAATTTTAATCTATAGAATCAAGGCCAGAAACATAAAACAACAGAACAGCAAATGAATGTCTAAATTATTCATAATTATGACTTAAGATGTTACAGAAATCTTATGGCCTATTACCTAATGTCCATTCTGTACAGCATATTGTCCTCCAAAAAAAAGAATAAAGGAATAATTTTGAAACTCATGTCCAAGAACTCTAGAAATAAATGCAAACTAAATATCCCAGTCTCTCACTAGTAAATGAGAAGGGAGATATTTTTATTTTGATCATGTTCATTTTATCAAATAGATGCAAGCATTCTCAATGAAGTTTAAAGTGTTAAAGGAATTGAAAAGATTAAAATCTGAGAAATATCCCTCTACCCCATGAGCCCAAGAAACACGCTCTCTGACAGTGGCAAATTCATGCATGTAATAACGATCCTACCTACCTACTTCCTAGAAGATGCGACTATACCTAGACAGATTTTACTCTTCTCTGGCCTATTCTATGACCCACATACCCCTCCCACCTTTAAGAATCAGTATCATATATAATGGGGGTTTGGTATCCTTTTTAAAGTTTCATTCATGGGCACAGTATCCCTCCACTCATCACATTTCAACAGACTCCTCTTATCAGAAATAACAATATCTCATTACCACTTGACTATGAATGATACATAGTCTTATGATATTCTTGCAGTTAATACTTGAAACCAGAGAGAACATGAGTAGAATAATTCAGCCACATCACTTAAACTTCACAAATTAAAATTTTTCATGTTCTCCTGCTGACTAATAGCTATGCTATGAAATTTAATCCAACTCTGTGGCAACTGGACCTATTAGAAGAACTTCGAACTGGACATGACGGACACGTCATCTCTTCAGCCTCGAATCTACCAGTTGGGGAGTTATTCTGCATTTGTTTGTTACAAGAGTGAAAAACATCATACTGCATGGTATGAATGGAATTTGAAGAACAAACGCTGAATTTTTAGTTGTTGTTTAAAACAAGTCCTGGACCTAAGAAATTAAAATGATTAATTCTCTTCTCCTAGATGTCAAGAGATAGATCCAGAATCCTAAGGGAAGTAAGCAAGATTAAATGGATGGTTTCTTTTGATCAAAAGCATAGGCACTGACCCAAAGAAATGCATATTAGCTCTTAGAGGGAATCTCTTGAAACCTGAAAAGTACCCTTTCCTATAATTCAACCTGATATAAAGCCAGGTTGGCTTTATATAAAGAGACATTTCACAGGCTGGAGAGGTGGCTCAGGGGTTAAGCCTCCACCTTGCAGATGGAAGGTCCTGAGTTCGGATCCCAGATCCCACATATAGACGCCAGGCAGAAGCAGGGGGGGGGTGGGGGGCGGGGGGGGGGGGGCCTGCGCTTCTGGTCCTGGTAGGGCGGAGCCTGTGAATCCTGGGGCAGAAGGAGGTGGAAGCGTCCATGGTAGTTCCCGAATTCCTCCGTGGTTCTACACATACATACACACACACACACACACACACACACACACACACACACACACACACGCGCGCACGTGCGCGTTGAATAAATAATAATAAAAATTAAAAAAAGAAAGACATTTCACCAAAAGAAAAAAAGATGCAACTATGCATATAGAAAAATGCTCAAGACCTGGCTGGAGAGATGGCTCAAAGATAAGAGACTTTGCCTCATAAGTTAATGGACCTGAGTCCAGATCCCAGATCCACATAAAAATGCAGTGATCTGAAATTCTAACCCTGGAAGGCAGAACCTGGGAAATCCCAGAGCAAAGCAATAAGGAGGTAGAGCAATCAATCCATAATGATTCCCAATGTCACCTTTGGTTTCCATAGGCATACTAACTCAAGTGCCCTCTGGTACACACACACACACACACACACACACACACACACACACACAATTAAAAAAGAAAGATGTTCAAGATCATGTGTCATTAGGGAAGTGCAAATTAAAGGAACATGATACCACTGTATTAGAGTGGTAAAATCCCAAGCATTGACGACACCAAATATTGGCAGGAATATGGAATAGTTTGATCACTTGCAAAGACAGTTAGACAGTTTGTCATAAAACTAAACATTCTTACTGGATGAGCTATCAACTGTGTTCTATGGTTACCAAATAAGATTAAAACTACACACACACACACACACACACACACACACACACACACACACACATACACACACTTGCACATGAAATTTTAGACCTCTATTCATAATTGACCATGCTTGGCAACTGTCATGGTTTTCTTTAGTAAGTGAATAGTACAGCTAGACAATGGATGTAATGGTTATTCTTGTGTGTTGCTGTGAGAGAACACCCAAAGTCAAACAATTCAATGAGAGAAAAGGGAGATTTATTCAGCTTATTGTTCCAGAAGAGAGATACAATATTTCATGGTAGACATGGCATGTGGCTGAAGTTGGAGGCAGGCTAAGTCACTACAAACATCCTGGAGGCTGAGAACCACAAGATTGCTTGCTGCAAAGGCTGACTTCTTCCAGAAGTAGGGTGGACTAATCCACCTCTCAAAGGTGCCATGACCTTCCCAAACAAATGAGATTGTGGGGGACACATTTCAAACTATGACAATGGAATATCAGTTAGTGCTTAAGAAAAACCTATCAGGCCATGAAAAAACATGAAAGAACTTCAAATACTAAATGAAAAAAGCTGACCCCAAAAGGTTACACACTGTAAAATTCAAAATGTTTGATATTGTAGAAGAAGAAAAGTCACAAGGATAATGGTCCAATGCAGGCTTATTGATTATAACAAATGCCCTGATTTGGTTCAGGATTTTGGTAAAGGGAACTGTGTATGTGTGGGTTACATAAATACAGGAACTTTTTACTTAGTTTCCTTTTGAACCTAAAACTGTTCTAAAAGAGTTCATGTAAAAGATAATTGTGAAGCCGGATGAATAACACAAGTGACTCATAGTAAATGACAACAATTACGACACCAGAGGTCTTTTGCAGAGATTCCTGTACAAGATGTGTCACAATACCCTAGAGCTGACCTTCATGAATTATTTTTTAAATTTTCTGAGTGGTTTTGCTGGGCAAAGTGGGTAAATGTTTAAATGATTCTGTCAGAGACAAATTTGCATCAACTTAGATTCCCGCAAGTACACCTGCCCAGGCTGCCCAGAACTCCTTGAGTATAAGTCAAGCTGGTACGAAACAGACACCAGTGGATACTTATCTCTTGCTCTTTGGCCTTCCGGTGTCTGTTACTGTCCTGTAATTTAATCTCGGAATGGGAAGATTGTTACCACACAGCTCAACATGACTTTTCCCTAAAATTATATTAAGGTCCTTATTGTTCCCAGCATTGCAGCAGAAAAATGTGTCTTTTTAGATACTGTTAACAGTATGTAATTGCTGACTGAAACACTGTAAATCACATGTGTCTTTAGGAATTTACTTGCATGCTTTCCTGTTTACAACTTTTGACTTTTTATGATTGCTGATGTCTTTATGTATTTCCTTATACACTTTCCTGCTATTCGCTTTTGTGTTTCTTATTCCTATGGGATTTTGCTGTTCCTTGTTATTATCTTTATGGTCACTGATTCTGCATGATTTCTTATGTGTAACATATATAAGCACATCTAGCTGAGAATAAATTTGACTCAGTATAGTTTTGCTTTTGCTGAGACCCCTTTAATCCCAAGTCTGGAAGCAATTCCTTTTGCTCCCTATCCAGATACTCATGTTAATAAATGTAAGCATTTACATACAACTGTCTTCCCACATTCCCATCAATCCTTGGCAGCCAGTTATTTGAAAATTAGCAGAATACATTGTGGTCTGCATACAGGGTTGGTGCAAGATTGATGTAAACAAGGGAAATCTCTAAGAAGATAAATGACTGGGGGACATGGCAATCTACCTTCTTCCTTTTTTGAAAAAACAGAATTACAAAAATCAGGAGATTGACATAAAGTGATTACATATCTTTCTTTTATATCTTGAGAGGTTGATTTTAATATTATTTATAAGTTAATAGCAAAAAGTGGGAAATCAGGGTTAAGAACACGGCTCAGTAGATAAAGAGGGCTTACTATAGAAGCATGGAGACTTGAATTCAAACCCCCCAGTACTCACATAAAAAAGGGAATGGTCATGAATGCCTATAATAACAACAATGAGACAGGTGAATACTAATAGTTCAACTAGCATAGTTCTAATGGTAATTTTCAAATTCAGTGGTCCTATCTCTAGGGAACAAGGCAAAAAGCAATAGAAGAGGACATATGATATCCTCTGGCTTTTGCATGTGCATGCACATGCATACACACACACACACACACACACACACACACACACACACACACACACATACACCATAAAAAAGAGAAAGAAAAAAGAAAAAAATGTAAATCATCTAAATATCCATCAGTAAAGGAGTAGGTATTACAGTATTTTGTATGATGGAATATCATGTAGAGAAAGTGTTTTCAAAGAATATCAGAGATATAAGAAAGCTTTTTTAAGTGTGGCTCAGTGTCAAAAGTAGGATTTAAACTTTACTTGCCCTTGTCTCAGTGTGAGACACACATGAATAATGCAGATGTACACATGCAAGTATACAAATCGCCCAAATTAAAAGGCAGCAAAGAAGCACACCAACATTCTAACAATGAATGTCTCTCAGAAGCTTTCCACTCTTTTTTCTACTTTTCCAGGTTCTAAACTTTTTACAATAAAAGGTATAAGGTTCTAGAACATACTGCCACCTCAGTGAATGTGAAAGATTGTGCTAAGTGAAATAAGCTAGCAAAAAGTCAAATATTCTATTATTCTAATATATGTAATGTCAAAAATAGATAGCATTTGCCTGGAGTTAAGGGCAAAATTGAAGAACAGGAAGTAACTGTTAAAAGACATTTTTAGCAATTATTTTTGGTATTTTTGTAGGTGGGAAATAGTCTAAATTGTATTGTGGTCATAGTTTTACAATACTGAATATACTTAAATCCTTTGAATTTTAAACTTTAAATACTTGCTTGATCCTTGTATACCAACTAGGTCTTGGGAAAAAATAATATATAGGGTTTATGTAGAATATGCTTTTAAAAATATTTTTTAACAGATCTAGCAGTTTACTCCTTGCTGGTCAACTTTCATAGTACTACACAAGCTGCCTGGAGAAAAAAGCAGTCAGCCATCTTACACAGCTGTGGAAGCTGTGAACCACAAGCACCACCATCCTGGCAAGATGGTGTGATAGTGACAGGAATGTTAAGAAGGTAACCAACTGCTTTCTGAATAGACTTAAAACGGACAGGGAACACATGCCTGGTAAACCAGACCAAGAACCTGTGGAAGGGGCCATAACGCTGGGGGGAATGAAATACTAAAGGTTTAGCTATAAGGACGTGATAACAAACTGTCATCTGAACACTCATGCTTATGCCCATAGAGCAGCTCTTAACCCTTGAACTAGAAGCTTCCTTTGGTAATGGAAGATGTTTAATGCAGAGAACAACTCAACTGACCAAAGTGCAGAGAATAAGTGACTGTGGCCTACTTAGCCCTAAACAGTACATCTGAATCACCTCCCACCCCATTGCTCAGTGAATATTACAGAGAAGAGGCTGTAGGAATGTAAGAGCCTGAGGATAGAGAAAAGTGTTACCAGTCCGTATATTCTGCACATGACAGGGCTATTGCACTCATAGACTCACTCCAGCTATGTCCACTACCACCAGACCTGCACAAGATTTGGTCTGTTATCATCTCACCATGGAAACTGAAAGATCTCAAGAGGCACACCACATTCTCCCTGAGAGAATATTGAGGTCTAATACTAGATGGTAGAAGAGGAGAGGAGTACTTTCCTCAATGGTATACCCACTGATATATGATTAATACTCCAGCAAGTGCTCAGGCACATGCCACTCCAGGCAACACACACATACATGCACATGCACACGCACACGTAACACTCCATGTAAGGACATGAAAATAAGAGGGATACTGAAGTTTGGAAAAAGAAGGTTTATAATGGGAGAGACAGGATGAGGTTGGGTTGTAAGGGGTGAAAATGACATAAAAATGTCAAAGAATAAATTTTTTTAAAAAAAATATGAAAGTAGGAGGGGACATGTTTGGTATTCAGGGGCAGTGAGAGGTGGATGGGTTAATATAATCAAGACATACTGTATATGTGTATACATGGATACATGCTTGAATTTGTCAAAGAATAAATAAAATTTTTGTTTAAGAAAATAACCTGTCAGTTTAAGAAAATCCTTGTCAGTTTGGAGGCTCCTTTGAGCTTTGAAAGTGCTTTCTGAACTAATTTGATAGAAAGTTGTACTTCCTTATCTTTGAAGCTCTCTGACCTATAAGGGGTCTTGTGAACTACTTGCATAACTGTCACTTGTCCAACAGACCTTGTTTGGGGCCCTTTGAGCAGATCTACATCGATTCGAATTATTTGGCCTCTACTGTATGGCAAAGACTGAATTCCATGATACTATGTTAGTAACTAGTGTGGGAGGGATAGAAGGTAGACAGAGACATTAGAGTGTTTGATAAGTCTCATAATTTATATAACCATAGAAAATACTATGTCTACACTATCTTGGTAGCCTGGAAGGAGAAGTGTAGCTAACTATTTTTTTTGTAAATTTATGATAATTTGTGTAAAATGCACCAAATTTGAAGGCTAAGGTCAGATAAACCCAGTATGGTCTTTCCCAACAGTTAAAAAGAACTCTATGATCCCCAATTAGTGATGACTAGAAATTTTGGAATAAACAAAAGAAGAATGAATGGTTTTTACAAAAAGTACGCATAAGCATGATCATTTGTAATAGTTGCAGTAATGTAATTTAATGTTTCACTTGCATCAGTATTGAATACTACTGAATAACATTGTGATCGCAAGTCCTATGCCAACAGAAGTTTCTACTCTGTGTGCCATCACCCCTCAAACACATGTCAACTTAACAAAATCTGTGCAGCAAAGATCCGCAGTTGTATTAAAGAGGAAGAAGTTGATCTGTCTTGTTATCTTTCATTAATACATTAATTTTCTCTGTCTCTCTTCACAATAAAGCATATGTACCTTAATCTCCAATGCAACAGTATGGGGAAATATTACCTAAGTAACAGTCTATGGGTATTCTTCCCTGTAAATAAGTTAATATCATGATTTTTGGAATGAGTTGTCACTACAAAGAAGGAGGTCCATATATATGAATTTGGTTTGCTCTTGCTTTTTTCTTAGCTTTTCTTGTTTGTCTGCTATGGATTGGTGCAACTAACTGGCCCTTAGCAAATGCAACTGCTCAGTCCTGGATCTCCCAGCTACTCAGACTGTAGACAATACATTTCTTTCTGTTGTATATTACCCAGTGTCCAGTGTTCATTTATAACAGTACAAAACCCACTATAACCCCTACAACATGAATATTATTATCTAACATTCATTTATTCACCATTCACTTATCAGTAAATCCAACAAATATTCATTACATCTCCATGTGTCATGTATTTGAGGCCCCCCAAAAATAAACAAAACATAACTCTTTCCCTGATGAAGCTTAAGGTCAATATGTTACCAAGCAAATCCATGGCTTCTTAGTGACATAATAAATTTCAGGCCAAATCTGTGACTGAAATCAGTGTTTAACTCTCGGCATTATCCAAAAGATAGACTCCTTGGAAACCTTTGGCACTTTGAATTAATTCCTTTTTCCATTTAATAGATCTGTTGGGATTGTCAGTTCTCTAAACTCTTCCCTTTGTATTTTAGGTGAAGCCTAGATAGGGACTCACCCAAAGTACATATCGTCAAGCATGATATATCCAAGACCACATCTAAAAGTAGAATTGAGAATTGAATCCAAGTATTTCTAGCTGAATGTTCTCTTAGAATTTCACTCCGGAGAGTCTAGAGATGGGACAGAGGGCTATGACTCCACAGTGATCCTCCTGTAATCCTGGGCTCTGCTTGAGCCCAGTCACAAGATTGACATTCTATGGCCACAAAAGACTCCGCCTACAGTTTTCTAGTCTACTAACATGACCTTAGCTGTTGCAAACAGCACACTTGTCATTCCCCAGTCTCTGAGCACCAGCAACCCAGGCACAGCTTATCAAGGTCATTTCCTTTCCAGTGGCTGGATCTGAGATCCTCAGGGTTGAAAGGTTATCTACCAGGGCGAAATATGCTTCTGAGTTCACTTACGTGGTTATTAGGAAACTCTGTTTCTTGAAAGTTATAGCCTGGGAACTTTGGTTCATCATTGAAAGTCAGATAAAGTGCCCTAATTTTCTTACTGTAGTGTTTTCTCCAACATGGAAAACTTGCTCCATCAAAACCAATAAGAAGAAGAAACTCCACAAACTAATAGAAAATCACAAGCCTTTCTAATTGATCCCTTATGCTTGCTATGTGATACTCATTACGAGTAAATTGTGAGATTTGGTCCACACTCAAAGGGACAATGTCACATAGAAGTTTAAATACAGGGAGCCACTTCAGAAGCTGGCTGCCATATCATCACTGTCAGTCTCTGACGTACATATTTAAAGGCCATTATGTGATGTCTCTCTTCCTGAAGAAAACTGGCAGGCAGAGAAATAGGTGAGCGGTGGAAAGTGGATTTATAGCTTTCTCTGTCCTCACTTCCAAAGGCTTGCTAGCAAGGACGGCTATGTTGTACTTACAAAAGCAAAAAGTTGCAACCCTAAAACTGCTTTTATACTAAAAGGTATACACAGAAATTTCTCTCATAATAACTAACACTTCAAATACCTTTCAAATAGCAGGGAATCACATAACCATCCTTTAGATGAGAATAAAATAGCTTTTCTTAGACAAATTGTTTTGACCTAGAAAATCATTCCAGTCTCTGACTAGAATGGAAAGTCTTTTAGTATTTTTATTTTTGTGATTACTGCTTTCTTCTAGTTCCTCTTATGTGTTAGTTAATGTTTTTCACAAGACTAAGACACCTTGAATTCTTATTCACATGTCTTGCATCCATTACTTAAGCCATTCCATAGACATCTAAATGTTAGCTACAATATTAATTTTTTTAAATTTTTTATTCAATTGAGCATGTGTGCGCGTGTGTGTATGTGTGTAGAACCACGGGCGAATTCGGGAACCACCATGGACGCCTCCACCTCCTCCTTGTTTACTCCACCCCGGGATTCACAGGCTCCGCCCTACCAGGACCAGAAACGCAGGTCGCCCCCGCTTCCGCCCCTCTCCTGCCCCTATAATGCTAATGTTTATGATGAAAAATGATGACTTGGTGATGTACCAAGTCAGCCAGGGATACAGAGTGATATCTTGTCAGAAAGAAACAAAAAAATAAAGGAAGGGAGGAAGGGAGGAAGGGAAGAAGGGAGGAAGAGAGGAAGGGAGGGAGGGAGGGAGGGAGAGAGAAAGAGAGAGAAAGAGAGAGAGAAAGAAAAAGAAAGAGAGAAAGAAAGAGAAAGAAAAAGAAAAAGAAGAAAAAGAAAGAAAGAAAGAAAGAAAGAAAGAAAGAAAGAAAGAAAGAAAGAAAGAAAGAAAGAAAGAAAGAAAGAAAGAAAGAAAGAAAGAAAGAAAGAAAGAAAGAAAGAAAGAAAGAAAGAAAGAAAGAAAGAAAAAGAAAGAAAAGAAAGAAAGCAGAGGAAGATAAGGAGGGAAGAGAGACAGAGGAAGATAAGGAGGGAAGAGAGACAGAGAAAAAGATAAGTAAAGATGCATAAAAAAATAATTAGCACTCCAGGGGCTGAAGAGATGGCTCAGGGGTTAAGCCTCTGCCTTGCAGACAGAAGGTCCTGAGTTCGGATCCTAAATCCCACGCGTATAGATGCCAGGGAGAAGCAGGGGGGGCCTGTGCTTCTGGTCCTAGAAGGCCGGAGTCTGTGAATCCCCGGGCAGAGTAAAGGAGGAGGTGGAGATGGTCCATGGTGGTTCCCGAATTCGCCCGTGGTTCTACACACACGTACATACATGCGCACACAGACACGCACAATTGAATTAAAAAGAAAAAATTTTTAAAAAGACACTCCAGGTAAGCATTCAAGAAATTTCAGACTTTGACTCATTTTATATGAAAATTAACTTTGCCAAGTTACTAATGACCCCAGTGTTGACCAAACCAAAAGTAAAATTCTCTGAGCTTTGATAATGTTTGCTCTTGTGCTATACATTTTGACTCCTTACCATGCACAAAAACATGTATTAGCAAAGTGAGCTGCCACCTTTTTAAAGCAACCTAAGAGAAACCCTGTCATCTTCAGCAGTTTTGTTTGATTGGTTGAGCTGAGGTTTTGCTGTTCATTATTGCTGAGATCTTTACTGGACAAAACTTCTTGAATAGGATTTTTCTTCTTATTCTCTTAATTATTTTATCTGCATCTCTCTGTATACAAAAGAATGTATGCTGGCTTCCAACTGAATTTTCTTCCTTCTTTTTTTCATTTTCATTTTTCTTTCTTTATTCTTTGAAATTTTCATTCTTGGTCCCACTCCCTCCTTTCTCATGCCCCTCTTCTTCCACCTCCATTCAGTTCACCAGTCCAGTCATGTCCCTCCCACTCGCATATCCTTCCGCATGTGTGGACCACAGGTTCATTTGGGGGTATCTGTACTAGCAAAGGTCCAGGCAACTGTAGTAGTGTATAGCCCTCCACTGGGCACATCTACAGATGGGGAAGTTCCCCTTCTCCTGAGACCTCATTCACCTATGGGGGAATGTTGATATGTCAACCATTGTGTAGATTTGGTGGAATTATACTTCATTGCAGTCATATGTTCCTGGATATACCAGCCCTGCTACGACTGGAGTATCATGGCAGGCAGCAACCTCCCTGCCTTTACGCTCTTACAATCTTATGGTTCCCTGCGGATCAAAGCTGAACATTCCAGGGACTCTATACTCTATACTCTGGCCAGTTGTGGTTCTTTGTATTACAAATCTTCCATTGCAACAGGATACATCTTGGTTGAGCACTGAGAGCTTTTCTTATATCCTCACTTTTAATTGGATTGTAATATGAAATCTAAGCAACAAAAGAAAAAAATTAGGATGTAGTTAGTTGTTATGGTTGCTCTTCCAGCTCTATAAGGCTAAGAAATTCTAGTAAAGCTAAAGAACAGTCGTTGTGTCCATCTCACATGATACTGTGTAAATTCATGGTGTGAACACATGGCCTACTAGACTTCAACACAGCTCTTCACAGAAATAGTTGCTATCAGATTACTAATAAACATCATCGATCACAACAACAGTTGCTTCTTTCTCCTTGCATTCAATGTTTCCTCAGTTTCCAATACGGTTAATCACACTCTCCAGGAGACATTTGCTTTCTTCGCTTGACTCTCTTAATCTGTTACCTCAAAATTGTTCCCCTACCTTGTCAAGCAGTTTACCTTGGCACTTTTAATTTGTCTCCATGAATGCACTTTCCCTACACTAACCCTGTGACTTTAGAAACAAACCTACACATTTTCTTCCTAGCACAGTAGCATGATCATTCTAAAATTACCCAGAAATTCAAGAAGAGGAAAATGCTCTTTTATGGGAAAGTATTATTTTTTTAAATTCTTTGAAACTTTCGAGTATAAAATACAATGCATATACATGTTTTTACCCCTTACTATCCTTTCCCATCGCCTCTTGTCCTACTTTATATATATTCTCCTTTCCAACCAATTTCCTTCCTACTTTGAGGTAGGTTCTTGGGAAATAAAATACCTCCTTGAGAGACTATTGAAGGCTAATCCCAGACAGGAGAAGGGGAACTTCTTTATTCTCAGATTTACCCACGGATGGATCATCTATGCCCCAGTAGGTGCTCAGGCAGTGCAGACATCCCAGATGAAGCCCAGTGGCTCACACAAGCAAAGAAGAAAATACCTTTGCATGAGTCCTAAGAACTGCAGATGCTTGGGTGCTGATTTTCCCTTAACCCTTGTGCACAGTCAGCATATGAAATCCAGACTATCTGGAAATATTAGCCTTGTGTTCCTCTGTTGATGAAGCTGATTTTTGTGTTTCCTTGATATATAATAAAAGAGCTCAGTGTAGCCATGTTTAAATTCAGATCCATTCTGTGAGCCCAGCAATCTCCTGACCACTCTGCGTTACGTAGAGGTTGCAAGTGTTGAGGGGGGATCATGTCCTTTACTCCTTTGCAGTGCTCTGTCCTTGACAAATTCTTTTAATACATTACTGTTACAGTTACTCTGCATGGTTGCTGATGAGACCATGACAAAATTGCTTAAGGGCAAGAGGCCTTATTTTCTCTTACAGTTGTCCGATTACATTTCTTAGTCCAGTTTGGCAGGAAAACACACATCAAAACCAGGAGACAAGAGAACTATAATCACAGACTGGGAAAAATATTTTCAAATCTTGTATCTGATAAAGGTCTTATAGCTAAAATGTAAAGTACTCTTGAAACCTCATTCAGAAGATAAATAACCTGATTTTAAAATGGGCAAAAAGAAATTTCAAACCTGTTGGAATATTTGAGAAGACATTCCATGAAAAAACATGAAAAGAATGAGTAAAAGGCAAATACAAAATGTTCAGTATCTTTTAGATGAGAGATGGAATAATACTTGCTACCTCTGAAACACCTATAATAGAAAAGATGGACAAAGTTGGGGATATAGTTCAGGTGGAGGAGTGATTTTCTAACACATATAAAACTATGGCTTCTATCTTCTGCACCTCCTGAACCAAGTATGGCGACCCATGTCTGCAATCCTGTTACTAAAGATGTGGAGGCGGAAAGATTAGGAATTCAAGGTCATCCTTGGCTACAGAACAAGTTCAAGGTAAGCCTGGGATACATGTCTTGAATAAAAATGAGTGGAGAATGTAAAGGAATGATGACATTGACATAAAACAAGTGGAACACTGAGGCTTGTTGGTGAGTTGGCCACTTTGAAAAATGCTTTGTTAGTTTCTTAAATTATTAAACATAAACTTAACAAAACATCCAGCATTTTCACACAGACACTTAGAATGACTCAGAGCAGCGCACTCCACCACAGTCCAACAAGCAGAGAATCTGGTGTATCAAAAGCAAACATCGCACCCTATGCAACTGAACAATGTTCATCACCTAAAAGGCATGAAATACTGGCAAGTGTTACAACACTCTGAATCCCTGAAATAGATTATGCTAAGTGGAAGGAAAGACTATGTATAGTATGAGTCAATTTTTCTGATGTCTAAAACAGACAAATCTTTTGAATCAAAAGGCCAATTATGGGTTATCTAAAGCTGGGGAATGAAAAGTAAGAGTAGTATCTATATGGTATGAAAGAACTTTGGGGGGAGATAACAAAAATATCCTGAAATCGAATTTTGATGTTAGTTATGTGTGCCCAAATTTTATTTCAAATAATTAAAACAGGTGGACACACAAAGCTGATTGATGCTTCAGTAAATCTGTTTGGAAATAAAAGTGGTATTGTGACCCCCTTTGTGACCTCACTTTCTTTGAGTTCATATGTGTTGATTCCTCTCAGAGACTAAAGGCAATTCTCAAAGCAAAAGACTAGCTGAGATCTACTAACCTGTGCCACTGCCATTTCTCAACTTGTTACGGTAGGTACAGGCAAGTAGGACACCTAGGTGGTCTCTTAGGGGGCCCCCAAGACCTCAGGAAGACCAATGGCCTTTAGACAATCATCATAGCTGGACAGAACAAGTCAGTTCACAATGCATGGGGTCACTTTTACCTGGATAAGTGTGTTGAAGTACTAGGAGTCAGTTCCCAATAGGAAAAAGAGAATGACTGCATGGGAAGAAGGAATCCCAACACAGGATGTAAAACTCATTTAGCATGGAGAATTATTCTTAGCCATTTTCAGTAAAATCCTCCTGAAAAGTACATGTAAGGTTCACTTAACTATACCATATGTTAGGAAAAATTCTCAGTAAATACCAAAGAATCAAAACTACATCATGGTCACTAGCACACTAAAATATAATGCAACAACAATGAGAAATATAGAAGGAAACATCATTTCCACAAAATAAGAAGCATTCATAAATATACTAGAGAAATCACATAAGAGATCAGAACATTTTTACCTACTTGATAATTACAGGTAACAAAGGGGAAAAACAGTTACCTAAACTTTCGCCATGAGATTCTAAAAAGAAGAATTAATTAAACCTTAAGTAAACAAGTGACAACAAATAATAAAAAATAAAAAAGCAATGAAATAAGAAAATGGGAAAATATGTAGAAAATTAAGCCATTTTTTCCTGCACTCTACACAAAAAGCTTAATTTCAGGTGGATTGTGTATTTAAATATATATCTAGTGGTATGGTATTTTATAAAAAATAATCTATGATAAATAAGTGGGAATTACAAGAATATAAAATTAGAAACTAGGCATGTTTAGGGAAGATTGGAGGACAGTTCTGGAGAAAGATAGGAAAGAACTTTCAGATGTAAGGATATTTTCTATACCTTTCTATGTGGTATTCATATGAGCCTAGATTGAAAAAAATACCAAAGATCAAGGCTTTCCAATGCATATGAATGAATGATGCTTACCATAGACAAATGGAGGAAACCCAGTGTCCTAAGGAGGTTAAAGCAAGGGCATTTGGACATCTTTGAGGACTTCAGAAGCATCTTCTGTTCAAGTGCATGCAAACATCCACAATAAGAGCCCTTGTGCCTTGGGACACAAGCCATATGAGCATGATGAGCGTGGCTATTCCTAAACAGCTTCCTTTCTGTGATGCTCTTCTACTAGAGGAAGCTGAAATAAGATGTGGAAGTAGAATTTCCAATGACATTTGATATGAGAGAAAGGAGAAAATAGTTCATGTGGATAATCTCTCCGGAAGTATTTGCTGTAGAAAGCCAAATGTCACATTGCAAAACTCACCCATTGTGAACCCTGACAATTTGGTTAGTGATCAACTATCTTGATGCAAGAAGCAACAGTCTTTATCACAATGTAGCCTTGAAGTTGGCTTTTCATCCTTGTGTCTCCGGCAGAGTAAAAGACTTCAACCATTAATCATTCAAGAGACAGGATAACAGATAAAACATGAACAATTAGCATATGCAAGAGCTCAAGGTGATGAGCTGAGTCAGAGGCCACAACACATAAAGCTCAAATCCTGGCTTGTGGGGACGAGGAGACCAGTACCAGATTCTCACTTGCCTTCTCCACAAACTAACAGGTTAGAACTTTACATTTTATTGTAGTAATTCCTGGTGCAGGTTGGGGGCATGAACTTATTGCTAGGTTCACTCACTGGACCTCCCTTTTTAGCTCTCATCAGGGACATTCTCTGTTCTGACCACTGTGAGTTGTGTCCTGCAGCAGCCATGCCTGGGTGGAGCTGCCTGGTGACAGGAGCAGGAGGCTTCCTGGGCCAGAGGATCGTCCACTTGTTGGTGCAGGAGAAGGAGCTGCAGGAGGTCAGAGCCCTGGACAAATTCTTCAGACCAGAAACTAAGCAGGAATTTTCCAGTAAGTAAGCTCAAGGATTCTGTGTGTGACTGCATTGCATGTGTTAACAAGGTGAGAGGCGGGCTCTTTGCTTAGTAGATAAGGGGCACTGGGAGGTTCTCCCATACCCACACTCATCAGGAGGAATCCTGGCACAGCTGCTGAGAGGCTAGAGTCTAGCCTGACCCAGAACTACAAAGGGACGTGTGGGCAGCCTCCGAGCCTCCAGGACTTGCTCATTCTCATCTAGAAATCACATAGCAGTTTTCTCTTATCTCAACAGCTCTTAAGTGCACTAAAGCTATAGACTTGCCCTTTACTAGGCAGCAGCAGCAGCAGATTATTAAGTAGGAGACCTCAGAAGTGGGTCCATGTCTCTCCTGACCCTCCTGGGATGTGTCTGGTGGTTTTATTTTGTTTCATAGAGGAGATGATTAACACCTTCAATGGGAGGCGGAATGAAAAGAGCTTCAAGCTGAATTTGTGCTGTGAGGAAGATGGAGGGGACAGAGAGAATGAGAGACTGTACGTGCACAGAGACCAGTGTAGAGCAGAGAAGTCGGGATCTCTGGGACCACAGCTCCTTACCCAGTTTTCTCCTGCATCCTTCCCACCATGATTCTCTGCCTTCATCCTCACAGCCTTACTGCAGAATTTGCAGAGTAGTCCCTGGTCCTTGCCTCAGATTGCTGCCCACATGCAACAGCTGGATTGACAGCACACTTTTCTGTTTCACCTCCCCCTTCCTGTGCTGTCAGTAGTCCTGTGGGGAAGGAAGGATAGAGGGTCATCCCTGCAGGCAGCAAGGACTTTCGGGTCCAGAGCAAGAGGAGGAGACTGAATCATTTGATTAGTGAGTAGGTGGAAGAGCTCAGGCCACAACCGCATTCCTGGGGCTCTATGACTGGGTCTAAAGCTTGGCCCAGAAATTCTTCAATCTCTTTGACTGATCACTTGGTGTCCCCTTAGCTGCACTGGCTTTGTCTGCCCAAAGGACCCTGCCTCACACCTAGCATCCTAGGATAAAAGTCCATCCTATGTTCTTCTCTTTCTCTCTCCAACCTCTTCTGGTGTCTAGTTTCTTTGTTCAGTGATGCCTCTTATAACCAAATATCAACCTCCAAATGATACTCGTTGTAATCCTAATGTCTCAGCAAATATGGGCCAATATTTGTTTTTTCTGATTCCAGTTCTGAGGATGTGGGTAGATAAGGGCTTGCTGAAAAGTAAAGGGACAGAGTCCTTACAGAGTTCTTTCTATGCTAGGCGTCCCTGGCATGTGTAGTGCCAATATATTATCTAGTTATGACACCACTAGCATGCATAATATTCTTCTTCCTTTCTCAAGATAAGGAGAAAGTCACAGACAGAATAATTAATTTGTTCCAGATCCCACAGCCAATTAAGGCAACATGGGAGTGGAGCCTAGAAGATCTAGCTGTAGCCTTTGTTCTGCATAAACAGATTGGTGGAAATCACTTTATAAGAGAAACTATATGATCTATTTTTGCAAAAACACTTGCCAAGTCCAGTGTTTCAGACAACACAGAAGCTATTGCTCCTCCATGAAGCACCCCATGTTCTCTCTTTAGGGACCTCAGGATTGCCAAGGACTGACAAGTGAGAGTCTGTTTCGCTCTGGGTCATTGTGTCCAGGAGGGATCTCTTAGGCACAACGCTCTCCCTCCAACAGTTTTCCTTGCTGTTCTCTGGTCTCTGTTGTCAAATTCACATCAATTGACTTATCTTTATCCTCTTGCATGCAAGCTGATTTCAAACAACTAATCCTGCAATCGGTGTATTGTAAAAAACCTAGCAAGACCTGAAGGCAGAGGTCAGAGGAGGCTCCACTAGATGTACATCTTTAGATCTGTCCTTGAATCTCTCTAAGCCTTACTTTCCTCACCTATGGGGAGGCACGGAGTGCACTCAGAATTTGAATCTCATAAAATAGCTAGGGAAGGCAATGGCAAACTGAAAGCTGCAGGCAAATCACAAAACCTGGAAAAGAGCAGGGTTTACATCCTAAAGCTCAGGGAAATTTGCGGAAGATGGGCGGTAATATCGTTAAGAGCCTAAAGATGGGGAGGAGCAACGATATGCAAGATACTCCACACAAGTTAGGGCTGAATTAACCATAATAGGACTTTGCATAACCTGCTCAATGACCGACATATCATTGATCCCCCAAAGTCTAGCATGGATCACAGGCACTAGGATCCTTAGAGGTGAGGGATTAACAGCCACAATAATGTTCCTATACTAAAGAGGAACGTAAGAAAGAGATCTAGGCAATGCTACTGAGTCCTTACACCTCATTAGAGTGGAGGACCCAGAGGGAAGTTTGACATTCACACTAAAGGATGCTTCAGGGATGGGGGGCCACTGGGAGAAAGGGGCGGGGAAGGAAGGGAAAAGGGGAAAGTGAGCAAGGGGACCCGGGGAAGGGTGGAGGGAGGGAGGGGACCGGGGTACCTATTAAGTTTGTATGATTGGAAAAAATAAAAAAAAAACCCAGAGTTTAATGCAGACTGCTCATGGCAGGCTGCTAATTCTGTGAGTGAATGGAAGTGACTATAGAATACAGACGAGGACCTGTGGATTTCAGGCACCTTCAGACATTAATGTCATCAGTGCCGTGGGCAATGTAGCTACAAGCTTCGTTTTCCTCAATAAGAGGCATTGGATTGTTCCTTCCCAAGAAAGGCAATGCACTCTGACATCTGTGCGTGTAGAATGCACTCATTCTCTCTATCCTCTCCCTACTCTGTCAGTCCTGGAGGTCTTAGATCTTTGTGATCTGTGTCAGGAAGCCTCTCATCCCATCCAAAAATCTTCTCAATGACATGCCTGTGTTCCACAGAGCTGCAGACAAAGACCAAAGTGACGGTGTTAGAAGGAGACATTCTGGATGTCCAGTGCCTGCGGAGAGCTTGTCAGGGTGTCTCTGTGGTCATCCATGTTGCCGCCATCGTCGATGTCTCTAGATTCATTCACAAACAGACCATCATCAATGTCAATCTGAGAGGTATAGTACCTGGGGAAGAGATGGGCCAGTAGGGAAAAGGAGAGGACAAATCAGGTTGGGAAGGGAAATCCTATTCTGGGGCATCTGCTATACGCTGCTCACCTCTCCCAATACAAAGAACCCATGACTGTTTGTCTTGATTGTTTTAAATGAGGAAAAGAAGCCAGTCAAGAGGGGAAAAGAATGCTGCCAAAGCCCCTCAAATAGTGGGAGCACTAGGATGTGGTCACACTGTGTCAGTCCAGCTGATACAGGAGTCAGGAGAGCTCTTCCTCGTGTCCTTCACACCCTGATGTCCATCCACCTATTGCCCTCACTGGGCCAGACTCAACCTTTGCAGGTTTTAGCTCGATGAGAGCTGTTCAACTCACCTGACAGAAAGATTCCTTTCTAGAAAAATAGCAAAGTTGCTCCCTACCACTCTGCCAGGAAGAATGATCCAATACTTGTCTTCACAGTTTGGTTTTTCTTTTTTCTTTTCTTTTTTCTTAATTTTTGTTGTTGCTATTGTTGTTCTACATATGCATGTGTGGGGGAGGTGGGTATGTTATTTCATGTGTATACAGGCCCAAGTGTGTGTTTATGTGTATGTATGTGCATGTGGAGGCCTAAGGTTGGTATTAGGAATCATTCCTGATGGCACTTCTACCTTACTCTTTTGAGAGAAAGACTCTAATTAAACTCAGAGCTCCCTACAGGACTAGTTTAGATGAGCAGTTTGCTCTGAGAATCCCCAGGACCTATCTGTAGGGCATAGAATTACAGTTTGACTATCATGCCCACCTGGCATTACTACATGGGATCTGACGATCTGAGCTCTGACTCTTTTCCTAGCCCAGAAAACACCAACAACTGAGCCATCTCCCCAGTCCTCATTATATTTTTCTTAACACTATACAAATAATGTCCATAACCCTATGTTCTCAGCTCACCATGGGTCTTCTCCTAAGGGATCCATCTAGCTGCCCAGTTGTAGTCTCCTTTGTTTGGCGAGTCTTTCTAATATGAATTGTGACTTTCTAATACAGGTTAAAGTGAGACATATAAACCCAAATGAGATTTCCATTCAATTCCATTGCTCTGATCCCCAAAGGCCAGTCTCTCTAGCATGACTGTGGGAATTTTTCTCACATGCTTCATATGTTAACACTGAATTTTGTGACTCCAAGACTCTGTTTTCAAAGCAAGTTTCCAGGTGAGGCTCAAAAACATCACCTACTAGTTTCTATTTGAGAAAAGGCTTTGGTAGCATTCAAACTAAGAAAATATTTCACATTGAGAGTCACCTCACTCCGATGCCCACAAGTAACTGGGAAATGCATTTGATACAAAAATAATGAGGTCATTTCTCAAGAAACCCAAGCTGAAGTGTGACTTTCAGTGGTAATTAACAAGTAAACAGTTCATTGCCCATGTCCTTTCTTCCTTGGTTTCTCAAGGGAAGATGCTCTGCATTTCTTCCCAGAGCGCAGTCCACATTGCTACAGGAGTACCATGTTCTGCCATTACAGAAATGCTAAGCAGAGGGCAAGCATTTGTTTTCTGATCTTCACTAGGCTTAACAAAAGAGGCTATGACTCCGGGATGCCAACCAAAAGGGCTGTTTATCAACTCTACTATGCATAACTGGGCAAGTGGAGTCCTAAGGGTACCAGAGCTCTAGAATGGAAACTAGGATAGTTTATTAGCTTTACTGTATGTAATTGGGCAAATGGACTAATAGAAAGAAGTATCTTCACAGAGATCACACAGTCAGGACCACAGTCTGCTTCTCCAGTGTCTTTCCTATGTTCAATAACTGTTTGATGGAGGAATCAAAGAATTCTATCATTCTAACATCCATCTTAATGGAGACTGCTTATGTAAACCAATATCGGTATGTGCTACTATCCTTGAGAATATAGCTGCCTAATATATATTTTTTCACTTAAAAATTGTAAGCCTTGGGCTGGAGAGATGGTTCAGGGGCTAAAACTCTGTCCCATAAGCAGAAGGTCCTGAGTTCATATCAATGGTCCCATGTAAAAAATGCCAAGCAGAAATTTTGATAATCTGTAATGATGGCCCTGGTGCGTGGAACCTAGGAAATCTCAAAGCAAAACAAAAAGGACATAGCAGCAATCTAGGATGGCTCATGTGTGGACCTCCACAAGCACACACAGTGCCTTCTGGTACACATATGCATACACACACACGCACACACACACACACACACACACACACACACACCATACACACCCACAAATAAAAACATTATAAAAATTATGTTTTTAATTAAATGACATGAATGACAAAATCAGTTTCTAAAGCTTTACTTACAGAGCATAAGTCCTTTATCAAAATCGAAGTAATTAATCATACAAATGAACACACCTATGCATGCATGTGAGCACACATGTACAGACACACACACACATCATGCACCCACACATGCACACCCAGATCTACAAAATAAAATGTAGAAATGATTGGTTACCAGACAGTAAATGCCACCCCCTTTATTTCTGTCATTATTCCTATGACTGTGGCATGGTACTCCCGAGTCAGAGACAGGGAAGATTCGTGGAGATCCTGTTAGCAACAAGCATAGTGGAAACCAGGATGAAAATGAATAGGACTGTGTGGCTGTGAGGGCGCCTGGGCTTCTTTCCTGACGCTCAAAGTCTGTTCTCCACGGCAGGTACCCAGAACCTGTTGGAGGCCTGTGTTCAAGCCAGCGTGCCAGCCTTCATCTACACCAGCTCCATTGAAGTCGCGGGGCCCAACTCATACAACGTGATCATCCACAATGGCCATGAGGAAGAGCACCTCGAAAATACCTGGTCTGAGCCATACCCATACAGCAAAAAGATGGCAGAGAAGGCTGTGCTGGCAGCCAATGGACACACCCTGAAAAATGGGGGCACCTTGTATACTTGTGCCCTTAGACCCACGTACATCTATGGGGAGGAAAGCCCGTTCCTTCACAGCATAATGACTAGGGCCCTTAAAAATAAGGGTATCTTGGAAATAACTGGCAAATTCTCCGTAGCCAACCCAGTGTATGTGGGCAACGTGGCCTGGGCACACATTTTGGCCTGCAGGGCCCTGCAGGACCCTAAGAAGGCCCCCAATGTCAGAGGAAAATTCTACTACATCTCTGATGACACGCCTCACCAAAGCTATGATGATTTCAATTACACCCTGAGCAAGGACTGGGGCCTGTGCCCTGACTCCAGTTGGAGTCTTCCTCTGTCCCTGCTCTACTGGCTCGCCTTCCTGCTGGAAACAGCCAGCTTCCTGCTGCGTCCAATTTATCAATATCAACCCCATTTTAACCGTCGCTTGATCACACTGTCAAATAGCGCGTTCACCTTCTCTTACAAGAAAGCTCAGCAAGATCTGGGCTATGAGCCACGCTTCAGCTGGGAGGCAGCTAAGAGGAACACCGGGAAGTGGATCGGGTCACTAGTGGAGCAGCACAAGGAGACGCTGAAGACAAAGACGCAGTGATGTGAAGGTGGCAGATCAAGGCCTGGTACTGTCAGGAGATACCTGTCAAGGTCCTCCAGAAAGGGACCGAGGCGCAGGCCAGGCCTAGAGTTTCCCTGTGACCCTGCGGCCAGCTTAGTGTCCTCCTTAAATCACCAGAACTTTTCCCAGTTCCAGTTCTGACCACAAACTTTCTGCCCTAAGCTCTTGTTCAGCAATAGACATGCAGACCAAAGGCTTAGTTGCTGGTGCTGAGTTATCCACGACTCTTTCGAATTTAGAAGTTTTATCCATTGTTTCCAGCTCCCACTCAAAGGTGAAGGCATTTTTTTTCTTTGGAAAACTCATTTTGTAAAATTCAATGAAATAAAAGTTTATTATTGTGTGACTTGTAGGCATATTTGTTGATACAACCTTTTATGATTTTTCCTTACAAAACAGAATGTGGCCATGCCTAGGTCACAAATAGGACATAGAACTGAGGTTTCCTGGGGATGGAAAGGTGGGGCGAAGCATAGTAGGCACTGGAAGAACATAAAATGGGTTTTGACTATGTGCATTCTGGCTCAGGCTGCATGCCTGACATACATAACCTCTGTTCGCTAGTCATGGATGAGGAAACTTGTTCTCTACCTCCCTGAATGGAAGGTGCTGAGCTCAGTACTCCTGGGATACTAAGGTAAAAACTCTCATATTGTAGCTGAATCATGCAAACTACACTTGACTTCTCAGGGGAGAGGGACAGATCCCTATGGTCTAGACTTCTGTCTTTCAGAGATCTAAATCTCTGGAACTCTCTCTGCCAAGACTAATGAGGCTCTTTAGAACCATGAAAATCCTTGAGAAACACCCTGGGAAGCTATGCATACCTTAGGATGGTCCTGGGGGTGTTACTGCTGGCCACTGTCTCCTGTTCATGACAGGACAGCTGCACCCCAGAACTCACATCATCAATGTCTACTTACAGTCGGCCTTCACAATATATGGCCTATCCACATTTCACCATGGATGAAGATCTCAAGAAATACTATACCACCCTGGGAGACTACTGAAAGCTAGTGTCAAACGGGAGACGGGGGCGGTGGTGGTGCTTTTTACTCAATGATTTACCCACTTATAAGTCCTCCGTGCCCCAGCAAGTACTCAGGAACTTGCCAGTGCAGATATCCAAAATGAAACCTAGTGGGTACACATACAAAAAGATATAAAAGTAGAAGGGAAACTGGCTGGAAAGGAGAAAGTATGAAATGAGACAGAAGTGGGGATGGGAATGGATAGTAAGGGGTGAAAACAGATAAATTCACTGTTTATGTAGGAGAGTATCAAAGAATAAACAATTTTAAAGAAAAAAAGGAACGCTCCTGGTCAGGAGAGGGTGAAGCAGATAAGGACCAACCTCTACTTTGAATCTCAGTATCCTAGAAGGTTCTAGAAGATCCCTAGATATATTTGTGACAGATGATCTAGACATTCCTAGCTCCTTAATTGTACATTTGAACTCACACAACGAAGACAAAAGGTTTCAGGAAAGTAGGAGTCGCTGAACTGAATTCTGTCCCAAGCATATCCTTGTTCCTCTCAAGAGTTGTCAACCGCTCTCTCCAGCTCCAGAAATAGCTGCCACATGATCCTTCTTCCCTTAGGTCTCACTGCCTCCTTTCATCCTTCTGTACGCTTAGCTTTTCCCTTTCGCCCTCACCTCCCTCCTTCATCTTTCTCTACATGTCTGAGGAGAGGACAACGATCAGGAGACCAAGCTTGTATACCTCAACGAGCACACATAATCTCTAATTAATCAAGGGTTTAGAGTAGTCTTGTTATTTGCAAAAAAGTAAGACAGGACTGGAATTCCAGTGTGGGAAAGAGAAAGCTGTCTTCTACTGTTCTATGTGTTATCTTTTCTGCCTTGAGTTTGTAAGGGCGATGTGGAGGTCTGTTGATAAAAAGAAACTGACACAGAGATAGACTTAAGAAATATAATTTTTATTGCAACGGAGGTCTTGGTGGCCAGAGGAAACACAGTTTGGCCTTGGAGTGGGACAGCATTAGAACAGAAGAGATAAAGTTATGCAGCTGAGCTCACAGGTTGCAGTGAGTCTCACTAGCGTTGAGGTGGGGTTTTAAGTGATGTAGCTTTCTGTCCCTGCTCCTGTAGGTAACCCATCAAATGCACTCCTCTCAAGGAACCCCAGTCAGTACACTTACTGTTTGCATGGACATTTTTCCTTGGAAGGTACCACACAACCATCTCTACACCCCAGTCAGGAATTTGACCACAGTCCAAAGTAACAATTACACCAACATCCCACTTGACAAAAGAATGAGTGTATTGAGGTTATTTACCGGAGTTGGCCTGCAGATTACTTATAAGAGCAGAGTGATTCAAAGAAAGTTACATCACCAAAAAGTCCTGGCCCTACCTTACCATGGGTGAAAGTCATGCAAGCTACACCTCTGGATCTCCGTTGCATGACTTACTGTGTAACTCTTCCAAGATTCTTGATCATTCAGTCTCCTTCAAACTGCTAGACAGTTTTATGTCCTCTTTCAGACTTCTGGCGGTTTATCAGCCTCTTGCAGATTTGACTGCTCCAGGGTCTTCTTCAAACTGGCAGCCTCCTTTGGGAGTACATCTGGCTCTGAAAAGAGCAAAGGAGAGAATCCCCACCTAACCCTTGCCAATCTCCAGGGTTAATTTAGTTAAAGTCTCCTTTAAAGTCAGATTCATCCTTTCTATTTGTTCTGAACTCAGGGGATGATAAGTACAATGTAGTTTCCAATTATCCCCAATGCCTGAATTAAATCTGTAGTTACCTTGGAAATGAAGGCAGAACCATTGTCTGAGCCTATCACTAGAGGGAGCCCAAACCTAGGAATTAAGTCAGCCAATAGTTTCTTAAAAACAATCTGAGCAGTTTCCTGTTTTGTAGGCATAGCTTCAGCCCACCCTGGGAAGGTATCTACAAACACTAACAAATACCTGTATCCATATTTTCTCTGTCTTACCTCTGCAAAGTCTACTTCTCACCATCATCCTGGTTCAGATCCTTTTTCTCTATGCCCCCCACCCTGGTGGCATCTTACCAGAGCATTGGTTGTTGGCAAGCTTGACATCTGGTCACAATGTATTATCTGGTCTATGTTTCTGAAGTAAAATCTTTTTCTCAAAAGTTCAGCAGTTTTCCAAGTCCTGAGATGGGTTCCCTCATGGAGCTGTCTGGTGAAGCACTGTCCTAAAGCCTGAAGCAGTATTAGTCGGTGTAATGGTTACTCTTAATTATTGCTGTGAGAGAACACCCAAACTCAAATAACATAAGGGAGAAAAGGAGATTTATTCACCTTAGGGTTCCAGAGGGGAGACACAGTCTTTCATACTGGCAGTGACATGGGTGGTGGCTGAAGCTTTAGGCAGGCTAAGTCGCAGCAGACATTCACGTGGCTGGAGTATTCCTGGAGAGTCTCTCTTCTCTACTGTCTTCTTTTCTGTGGTTCCTTTTATCTGGTCCACTAGTGAGAGGTTCCAATGAGATTGAGGAAGGTTTTGATCAGATCTGGGGCTGATCTTTGTATTATCCAGAGATAATCTCTTCAGGTGGTCTCAGCTGATCTTAGTTAATGCCAGGTGTGTCAGGTTGACAGCCAGGATTAACTATCAGAGTCTGTCTCCCAAGAGAGACCACCATCTGGTTGGGGTCTCCTTAGCTCCTTGCTGGTTAGCTTCATGTATATCCTCTGTGGAGTATTGTGGCTTACCTGGTAGAATTGGTGCTGGCATCAAAGTCAGACAAGGCACAGTCCATTTGGCTGCTTGTTTTGCAGCCTCGTTAGCTGACCTTTTCCCCGTGGCTTCCAAAGAGTCCCCTTTTCAGTGTCCTGGGCAATGAATAATGGCCACTTTTAAGGGTACCAGACAGCTGTGAGGAGATGTAAAATGTCCTCGTTGTCCTTAGTTTTTCTTTCTGCAATAAGTAATCCTCTTCCCTTATAAATAGCCACATGTACATGTGCAGTAGCAAAGCCATACCTGGATTTCTTAAAGATATTGACTGTCTGGCCTCATTCCAACTCCAAGGCCTTAGTGAGTGCTATGAGTTCAGCCCGCTGGGCCGAGGTGGTAGGGCTTCATCGTAGGACCTGGTTGTTGTTTGTCACGGTGGCTCCTGCATACTGTTCTCTCAAGCACAAAAGTGCTCCTATTCAAGAGGAACATCAAGTCTGGCTGATTCCATGGAACATGAATGATTCCATGAATTGTGGCAATGAGCCCAGGGCAGTCATGAAGGACTTCATATTCCTCATCTCCCTCAGATAGCATGGTGGCAGGATTGAAGGCTGCAGTCTGATGAAACCTTATGTGGGGATGGTCCAACAACAAGGCCTGGTACTGAGTAACGTGAGTAATGTCAGGGGGGCTCTGCAATAGAGTTTCTACTGCATGAGGGGCTGTGATCAGTAGGTCCTGACCCAGAGTCAATTTTGTCAGAGTCTTTAGTCAATAGGGCAGTGGCCGCAATGGCCCTCAGGTAGGTGGGCCATCTGACAGACATTGGGTCTAATTTCTTAGACAGAGAGCCCACAGGTCTTTGCCATGGGCCCTGTTTCTGAGTTAAGACTCCTTTGACTCTGCCTATCTTTTCATCCACTAAGAATTGGAAGGGCTTATTTATATCTGGGAGGGCCAAGGCCGGGGGCTGATATTAGAGCAGTCTTAAGACAGTCAAAACCTCTTGCTCTTCATTTCTCCTTTGAGATTCATGATCTCTCTTTTTGGTGGCTTCATATAGAGACTTAACTATATTGCAAGGTTCAATATATACAACCTGCAGTACCCCAGAGTTCCAAGAAATTCTCGAATGTTTTTTAGAAACGGGTGTTCTGATCCACATAATGTCCTCCACTCTTGAGGGATACAAGGCCTGCTTTCCTTCCTGTAGGATGTAGTCCATTTATATAGCTTTCCTCTTGCAGACTCGTGCCTTTTTAGCAGAAATGCAATACCTAAGACTTGTAGAGTCTCCAGCAGTACTTCTGTCACCTTACAGAGATCTGCTTTGGTTTTGGCAGCAAGGAGGAGATCATCTACATGTTGAAGGAGAGTTACCTGAGAATTGTGGGTGTGGAACTCCTGAAGAGCTCAGAGGAGCTGGATCAATCAAACAGAGTTGGATAATTCTGAAATCCCTGTGGAAGACTGGTCCATGTCAGTTGCCTGCTGAACCCTTTCTCCCAGTCCATCCATTTCAAGGCAAAGATGGGCTGGCTGACTTTTGCTAAAGGAATGCTAAAAAAAAAAAAAAAAGCATCTTGCAAGTCCAGAGCAATATATATCTGTTTCTCAGGAGGGCATAGACTGAGCAGAGTATAAGGATTTGGGACGTTGGGATGCATGTGCCGAGTCAGTTTATTGACTTTTCTTAGGTCTTGTACTGGCCTGCAGTTCTCTGTTCTCAGCTTCTTAACTGGCAGAAGCAGGGTGTTACAAGGGGATGTACAAAGAACTAAAACCCCAGCTTCCAAAAGTAGGTAATATGGATTTTTACCCCATCTTGCCTCTTTAGACATAGGGTATTGTTTTACATTGACAGGCGGGGCTATGCTTTTTAGTTCAATAATAATTGGCAGTTGGTGCTCTGCTAGACCAAGTGGGTTTGTCTCAACCCACACTTTGGGGAACTTCGGTTGAAGGTCTAGTAGAAGAGAAGACTCTTCTTTCTCAAAGGAGAGTTGTTTAGGAGAAGATGTTCTTCCCTCAGAGGCTACCTTATCATCAAGAGGGGAAGTGGAGGCAAGTCTGGGGTGGTAATTTCAATATTGTTTTCCCCAAAGTCAATTTGTCCCTTAAGTTTATAAAGGAGGTCCCTGTTCAAAAAGGGGTAGGGACAATTAGACCCTACTAAGAAGGAGAGGGTTAATGTTTTCTCACCCAAGTAATTTGACATCCTGTTGTCCAGAGACAGGAAACAGATCCGGTAACACCTTGGATTAAAATCTCTTCTTTCTTGAGGAGGCCTGAGTCTTTGGTCAGGAATAACTATTGGGCCCCCATATCTACCAAGAATGAGAGGCAAGGCAAAGGAGCCCTCAGGCGATCGTAACTTGGCCAGTTGAAAGAACAGAAAGTGAAAAATTTTGGGTCCGCGCCGCCATCCCCAGGTGAGTGAGCTGGTCTGGTCCGCCCCGCCCCCCAGAAACCCCCAGGTCGCCCCGTGTCCCTGCGCCACGCCCCGGCCTGCCTCTGGCTTAGGCCTGGGCGGTGCCCCGGGCCCCAGCCCCATTTTTCCTCCCGCCCGCCTGTCCAACCAACTGGACAGGACTTGATCACATTCCTCCATCCCTGGAGCTTGGGAGGGCCACTAAGCCAAGTCCCAGGTCCCAGGTGAAGACTTCTGCCAATAACCTCAGACCCTCGGACTCTCTGGCCCACGGGGGACCCACACAAGTGGTCTACACTTCGAAGACACACTGCTACTCAGAATTCAATAGAGTCCAAAGAAAACTCAAGCAAAGTTCTAAGGGTCAAAGGCCACACATCTGAAAACCTCTACAATCATCCTATCACATGGGAGAGATTCTTCACATCCAGCCCAAAGATAAGTAAACCTCCCCTTTTTTTTCACCTTACTGTTCCTTTGTTTTTTTTTTTTTTTACATTTTTTATTATTATGTCAGCTCATACAAACTTAATAGGTACACCAGTTCCCTCCCTCCCTCCTCCTCCCCCCGAACCCTCAGCTCCACCTCCTTTCACCCTTCCCTCCCCATCCCCCAGTGCCTCCCACCCCAATTCCCAGAGAGTCCTTTCTTGTGCATACCTGATTCTCCTCTGAACCCTCCTCTCCAATGACATACAAGGACCCAGTGGCCATTCTTTGAACCCTTTCCCGTGTTCCCCTTAAGTATAGGAACACTGCTGTGGCTGCCAATACCTTGTCTCCAAGGATCTTGGTGCCTTTAGCAGATGCTAGACTTTGTGAGGTCAATAGTGTGTTGGACATTGCTCAGGGCATGCAAAGTCCAATTATGATTGCTTCACCCCTAACTTGTATGGAGTATCTTGCAAATCATTGCTCCTCCCATCCTTTCCCTCTTACACTCTTACCGACCCCTCTTCCGCAAATTTCCCTGAGCTTCAGGATGGGGAGAGATTAGGCTGGCCTAGTTCTAGGTGGTTGATATAGAGTCTCTGAAGTTCTGGATTGTGGTTTGTTGGTTTTCTTTTGCAGTTTTGCTGCTCCTGCAATGCCCTTCACTCAATCCTGGTGGACATTGTATGTCACCCCCTGGCCAGAGACAAAAAGCTGTTAATCTAGAGTCTTGTTATAAGAGCACATTCAAAGATAGATGTATTAAAAGTAGGAAACCACAGTGAGGGAGGGGTCTATCACCCATTTGCAAAATGGCTACTTTTTATCTGCCAGACTATATGCCCTCCTCTTCTAGTGAGATCATACCCCCTCAGTTGTAAATGATCAGGAACCAAAGCCTGTGAACTTAATCAGATGTCTCATTACTTATTTGAGTCCTTGATGGAGGCCTATTTTCCCTGCTGTAACATGGTCCCCTCTCTCCTTGTTTCTGGTGTGGCCCTCCTACCCTATCCCTCCTGTTCATACTCCTTGCAATTACTGTAGGTATTACAGAGATTTTTCTTTGAATGTCTCTAGGTGGGCTGGATGGGTTTGGTACTAGGAGCCACCTATTAGGGAATACATACGGTGCTTAATTTGCTGGGTCTGGGATACTTCACTTAATATAATTGTTTCTAATGACATCCATTTCCCTGCAAATTCCAGTAATTCATTTTTGATGGCTGAGTAGTACTCCATTGTATAGATGTACCACCTTTTCCTTATCCACTCGTCAACTGTTGGATATTTGGGTTGATTCCATGACTTTGCTATTGTAAACATTGCTGCTATGAACATGGTCGTGCTTGTGCTATCGAGGTGAACCTCTGCTGCATAGGAGGTTATTCCCAAAAGTGGGATAGCAGGGTCATATGGCATTTCAATCTTTAATTTCATTAAGAATCTCCAGACGGCTCGCCAGAGTGGCTGTATGAGCCTGCATTCCCACCAGCAATGTAGAAGAGTTCCCCTCTCTCCACATCCTCTCCAGCATTTGGTGTTGTTTGTATTGTGGATTTTTGCCATCCTGACCAGGGTGAGATGATATCTCAGGGAAGTTTTGATTTGCATTTCCCTGATGGCTAAGGAAGTGGAGCACTTTTTAAGATATTTGTTAGACATTTTAATTTCATCCTTGGTAAAGTTTCTTTTAAGTTCCAGGGCCCATTTTTTAATTGGCCATTGGTTTCCTTGGTGTTTAGTTTTCTAAGTTCTTTGTGCACTCTGGACAGCAGAGCTCTATCAGATATGTGGTTAGTGAAGATTTTTCTCCCATTCTGTGGGTTGCCTTTGAGCTCGTGTTACAATCTCTTTATCTGAACAGAAGCTCTTTAATTTCACAAGATCCCAACTGTTGAGAGTTGGTAGCAGTGACTGTGCCATTGGATGTCTGTTGAGGAAATGTTTGCCCAGTCCAATCAGCTCGAGGGAGTTCCCTATCCTTTGAACTATGGTTTTTATAGTTTCTGGCCTTATATCAAGGTCCTTAATCCATTTGGAATTAAATCTTGTACATGGTGACAAGTACAGGTCCAGCTTTAATCTTCTGCATGTGGAGATCCAGTTTTGCCAACACCATTTGTTGAAGATGCTGTTCTTTTTCCATTGGATTCTTTGGGCCCCTTTGTCAAAGAACAAATGGCTGTAATTTTATGGGCTTATATCTGGGTCTTCAATCCTTATCCATTGATCTGTGTGTCTATTTTGGAGCCAGTACCAGGCTGTCTTTATAACTATGGATTTGTAATATAGACTTAGGTTTGGTATGGTAATACCTCCAGCAGTGTTTTTGTTACTCAAGATTGTCTTTGCTATCCTGGGTCTTTTGTGCCTCCATATGAACTTTGAGATTGTTTGGTCAACTTCTTTGAAGAATTGCTTTGGGATTTTAATTGGTATAGCATTGAATTTGTATATTGCCTTTGGTACGATGGTCATTTTTACGATGTTGATTCTGCCAATCCAAGAACAAGGGAGGTCTTTCCACCTTCTGGTGTCTTCTGCTATTTCTTTCTTTAGGGTTTTAAAGTTTTCATTGTAAAGGTCTTTTACCTCCTTGGTTAGGTTTATACCAAGGTATTTCATTTTTTTAGGGGCTACAGTAAATGGGATTGTTTCTCTCAAGGCTTTTTCACTTCTTTCATTCTGGGCATATAGGAAGGCCTCTGATTTTTGCACATTTATTTTGTATCCTTCCACCCTGCTGAACTTCCCAATTAGTTCCAGGAGCTTCCTGGTGGAGTTTTTGGGATCACTCAGGTATAAGATCATGTCATCTGCAAATAGGGATAGCTTGACTTCTTCCTTGCCAATTTGAATCCCTCTTATGTCCCTTTCTTGTCTTATGGCTTCAGCTAAGACTTCAAGTACAATATTGAATAGAAGTGGTAAGAGTGGACAGCCTTGTCTAGTTCCTGATTGAAGTGGGAATGCTTCCAATTGTTCCCCATTGAGCATAATCCTTGCTGTGGGCTTGTTGTATACAGCTTTCATTATATTGATAAAGGTTCCTTCCATTCCTACAGTCTCTAGCGTTTTGATCATAAAAGGCTGTTGGATCTTGTCAAAAGCTTTTTCTGCATCTATCAAGAGTATCATGTGGTCTTGGACTTTGGACTGGTTTACATGATGAATTACATTTATTGATTTGGATATGTTGAACCAACCTTGTGTGCCAGAGATGAAGGCTACTTGGTCCCCGTGAATGATCTTTTTAATGTGTTTTTGAATCCGATTTGCTAAGACTTTGTTGAGAATCTTTGCGTCTGTGTTCATCAGAGAGATCGGCCTATAGTTTTCTTTTTTAAGTGAATCTTTATTAGGTTTTGGGATTAAAACGATATTAGCTTCATAGAAGGAATTCGGTAATATTCCTTCCTTTGCTATTTGATGGAAATGTTTAAGGAGTATTTCCCCTTACTGTTCCTTTCTAATATTAATCACTGTAGATTAACCTTTCCATACAGCCACCCCCAAAACATAAACAACTCCAGGAAATACACCACTCACTCACATATCACCAAAATACTACATCTTAAAAGTGCACTACCATACTAATATTCACCCCCTGTCTACTTAACCTAATTTAACTGAAGTACTAACAGCCTAATAGCCTCAGCTAGGAAATAACAATAACAAAAGTCAAACATACCCAACCCCAAGTCAAGCACTGATAACAACTGCCCAAGTGTAGTAATACCAACTAAATCAGTTCAGTGAAAAACACACAGAAACTGAAAAGCTCTAGATGACAAAACAACAATGCCCAAGTCAAAGTGCAGATCCATGAGAAACAAAACCCAAGAAGACCAATCTCTCACTGAAAGAATCAACCCCTTAAGGATGGATTCCAACAAGAACAAATTCACAGAAAATAGCCAAGAAAGCCAGACCCAAAACAACAACTTTCAAAGTATGATCATTACTATGATTAATACTATGAAACAGGAAATCCAAGAGGAATTAAACAACCGCATCAACCACTTCGAAAAGGAACACAACAGGCATTTGGAGGAGTTGAGAAAAACAGTTCACGAAACAAAAATAGGCATAGAGCAGTTAAAACAGTCTCAGGCAGAGTTTAAAATTGAACTAAATGACAAGTTATCTTCAACCCAAAGCTCAATAGAGAGTCTTATCAGCAGAACTTATGAAGCAGAAAATAGAATCTCAGATCTTGAAGACAAAGTGGGAGAATTAGCCAGCTCAATGGAAGAGGTAGTTAAAGCCAAAAAGGTACTTGAGAGGAACATTCAAGAGATATGGGACACCCTGAAGAAGCCTAAAGTGCTCATTCATGGAATACCAGAGCAAGAATCTCAAAATACCATACCTGAGGAATTTTTTCAAATTATCATAAATGAAAACTTCCCTCAACTGAAGAATGAGAGGCCCATCCAAATACAAGAGGCATTTTGCACTCCAAACAGATATGACTAAAATAGAAAATTGCCATGACAAATAATAGTCAAAACACTCCACATTCAAGACAAACAAAAGGTGCTCAGAGCTTCAAGAGAAAAAAAGCAAGTCACTTTTAAAGGCAAACCTATTAAAATAACAAATAACTTCTCAATGGAAACAGGAAAAGCAAGAAGAGCTTGGAAAGACATACTTCATGTATTAAATGAGCAAAAATGCCAACCTAGACTGATATACCCGGCAAAACTATCTGTCATGATCGAGGGAGAAAGAAAAATCTTCCAGCACAAAGACAACTTGAAGGGATACATGTCTACCAAACCAGGCCTTCAAAAAATGCTAGAAATGATACGCAAACTTGAAGAAAAAAAAACCGTATCCAGGAAGACAGAAGAGTAGTATAATACCACAAAAACATAAATGTAAAATAATAAGCTTACGAAATTCACTAAACATAAAAAATGTCCAGAATTAAAAATAATTTCTCCATTATAACATTAAATGTCAATGGTATTAACTCACCAATTAAGAGACACAGATTACAAACTTGGATTAAAAATCACAACCCATCAATCTGTTGCCTTCAGGAAACTCATCTCACCACAAAAGATAGACACACCTAAAAATGAAAGGCTGGTCTAAAATACTGCAAGCTAATAGAACCGCAAACAGGCAGGGGTAGCCATTATGCTGTCGGACAAAGTGGACTTCAAACCAAAAAAAATCATAAGAGACACAGATGGATACTACATTTTAGTCACAGGTACAATTCACCAGGAAGACTTCACAATACTGAACATTTATGCACCCAATACGGGCCCTTCCATATTCATTAAGAAAATCCTACAGCGTCTAAAGCAAGAAATCAACCCCCAAACGATAATTCTTGGGGATTTCAACACTGCCCTCTCAACATGGGATAGATCAACAGGTCAAAAGCTTAACAGAGACACTTTGGAACTTATTCAAACCCTTAAAGAAATGGACCTTACAGATCTCTATTGAACATTTTACCCACACACCAAAGAATACACATTTTTCTCAGCAGCACACAGAACGTTCTCCAAAATAGATCATATATTGTGCCACAAAACAAATCTACACATATACAGGAAAGTTGAAATTCTAGCCTGTGCCCTATCAGACCACCACGGCCTAAAGCTTGACATCCACAACATGATAAATGACAGAAAATACACTAACTCCTGGAAACTTAACACTATGATGCTGAATGAGAACTGGATTCAGGAAGAAATTAAAAAGGAAATTCAAGATTTCCTGAAAGCGAACGATAATGAAAATACAACTTACCAAAATCTCTGGGACACAATGAAAGCTGTTCTAAGAGGTAAGTTCATAGCTCTTAATGCCTACATCAGAAAAATGGAAACATCAGAAATAAATAACTTGACAATGCAGCTTAAAGCTTTAGAGAAACTAGAGCAATCTTATTCCAAATAGTAGGAGAAGAGAGGAGATTAGCAAAATAAGGGGAGAAATATCTGAAATCGAGATTAAGAAAACGATAGAGAAAATCAACCAGTCAAAAAACTGGTTCTTTGAAAAAGTCAATACGATTGATACACCCCTAGCTAAATTAACCAAAAGCAAGAGAGAGAAAACCCAAATCAACAAAATTAGAAATGAAAATGGAGATATCACTACTGATACCCAAGAAATCCAGAGAATTATAACATCATATTTCAAAAACTTATACTCTGTGAAGTTTGACAACACAAAAGAGATGGATGAATTTCTAAGTAAACACAACTTACCTACATTGAATCAGGAAGGTGTGAATTATTTATATAATCTTATAACATATAAGGAAATTGAGGAAGTAATCTCAAAACTTCCCACCAAAAAATGTCCTGGACCAGATGGATTCAGCACAGAGTTCTACCAGACATTTAAGCAGTTAATAACACCAATACTCCTTAAATTGTTCCATCAAATAGCAAAGGAAGGAACACTACCAAATTCTTTCTATGAAGCTAATATTGTCTTAATCCCAAAACCTAATAAAGATTCACTTAAAAAAGAAAACTATAGGCCAATCTCTCTGATGAACACAGATGCAAAGATTCTCAAAAAAGTCTTAGCAAATAGGATTCAAAAACACATCAAAAAGATAATCCACGGGGACCAAGTAGGCTTTATCCCCAGCACACATATCGAAATCAATAAATGTAATTCATCATATAAACCAGTCCAAATTCCAAGACCACATGATACTCTCGATAGATGCAGAAAAAGCTTTTGACAAGATCCAACAGCCTTTTATGATCAAAACGCTAGAGACAGTAGGAATGGAAGGAACCTTTATCAATATAATGAAAGCTGTATACAATAAGCCCACAGCAAGGATTATGCTCAACAGGGAAAAACTGGAAGCATTCCCACTTCGATCAGGAACTAGACAAGAACACTCTTACCACTTCTATTCAATATTGTACTTGAAGTCTTAGCTGAAGCCATAAGACAAGAAAGGGGCATAAGAGGGATTCAAATTGGCAAGGAAGAAGTCAAGCTATCCCTATTTGCAGATGACATGATCTTATACCTGAGTGATCCCAAAAACTCCACCAGGAAGCTCCTGGAACTAATTGAGAAGTTCAGCAGGGTAGCAGGATACAAAGTAAAAGAACAAAAATCAGTGGCTTTCCTATATGCCCAGAATGAAAGAAGTGAAAAATCCCTGAGAGACTCAATCCCATTTACAATAGCCCCTAAAAAAATGAAATACCTTGGTATAAAACTAACCAAGGAGGTAAAAGACCTTTACAATGAAAACTTTAAAACCCTAAAGAAAGAAATTGCAGAAGACACCAGAAAGTGGAAAGACCTCCCATGTTCCTGGATTGGCAGAATGAACATCATAAAAATGACCATCCTACCAAAGCAATATACAAATTCAATGCTATACCAATTAAATCCCAAAGCAATTCTTTAAAAAAGTTGACCAAACAATCTCAAAATTCATATGGAGGCACAAAAGACCCAGGATAGCAAAGACAATCCTGAGGAACAAAAACACTGCTGGAGGTATCACCATACCAAACCTTAGTCTATACTACAAATCCATTGTTGTAAAAACAGCCTGGTACTGGCTCCAAAATAGACACACAGATCAATGGATAAGGATTGAAGACCCAGATATAAGCCCACAAAATTACAGCCATTTGGTCTTTGACAAAGGGGCCCAAAAAATCCAATGGAAAAAGAACAGTATCTTCAACCAATGGTGCTGGCAAAACTGGATCTCCACATGTAGAAGATTAAAACTGGACCCATACTTTTCACCTTGTACAAGACTTAATTCCAAATGGATCAAGGATTTTGATATAAGGCCAGAGACTATAAAAACCATAATTGAAAGGGTAGGGAATTCCCTCGAGCTGATTGGTCTAGGCCAACAGTTCCTCAACAGACATCCAATGGCACAGTCACTGCTACCAACTCTCAACAGTTGGGATCTTGTGAAATTAAAGAGCTTCTGTTCAGATAAAGAGATTGTAACACGAGCTCAAAGGTAACCCACAGAATGGGAGAAAATCTTCACTAACCACATATCTGATAGAGCTCTATTATCCAGAGTGCACAAAGAACTTAGAAAACTAAACACCAAGGAAACTAATGGCCCAATAAAAAATGGGCCCTGGAACTTAAAAGAAACTTTACCAGGGATGAAATTAAAATGTCTAACAAATATCTGAAAAAATGCTCCACTTCCTTAGCCATCAGGGAAATGCAAATCAAAACTTCCCTGAGATATCATCTCACCCCGGTCAGGATGGCAAAAATCCACATTACGAACAACACCAAATGCTGGAGAGGATGTGGAGAGAGGGGAACTCTTCTACATTGCTGGTGGGAATGCAGGCTCATACAGCCACTCTGGCGAGCCGTCTGGAGATTATTAAAGAAATTAAAGATTCAAATGCCATATGACCCTGCTATTCCACCTTTGGGAATAACCCCCCATGCAGCAGAGGTTCACCTAGATAACACAAGTGCGACCATGTTTATAGCGGCACAGTTTACAATAGCAAAGTCATGGAATCAACCCAAATGTCCAACAGTTGACTGAGTGGATAAGGAAACGGTGGTACATCTATACAATGGAGTACTACTCAGCCATCAAAAATGATGAATTACTGGAATTTTCCGGGAAATGGATGTAATTAGAAACAATTATATTGAGTGAAGTATCCCAGACACAGAAAATTAAGTGCCATATGTACTCCTTTGTAGGTGGTTCCTCGTACCAAACCCACCCAGCCTACCTAGAGACACTCGACAATAAATCTCTGTAACAGTGTAATTGCAAGGAGTATGAACAGGAGGGATGGAGTAGGAGGGCCACACCAGAAACATGGAGAAAGGGGACCATGTTACAGCAGAGAAAATAGGCCTCCATCAAGGACTGTAAGTAAGCAATGAGACATCTGGTTAAGTTCCCAGACTTTTCGTTCCTGATCATTTACAACTGATGGGGTTTTGATCTCACTAGAAGGGGAGGGCATATAGTCTGTCAGATAATAAGTAACCATTTTGAAAATGGGTGATAGACCCCTCCCTCACTGTGGTTTCCTACTTTTATTACATTTACCTTTGAATATACTCTTATAACAAGACTCTAGTTTAACAGCTTTTTATCTCTGACCAGGGGGTGAAATACAATACCCATCAGGATGGAGTGAAGGGCATTGCAGGAGCAGCAAAACTGCAAAAGAAAATCAACAAACCACAATCCAGAACTTCAGAGACTCTATATCAACCACCTATATCTAGGCCAGCCTAATCTTTCCCTATCCTGAAGCTCAGGGAAATTTGCGGAAGAGGGGCCAGTAAGAGTGTGGGAGGATGGGAGGAGCAATGATAAGCAAGATACTCCATACAAGTTAGGGGTGAAGCAATCATAATTGGACTTTGCATGCCCCGTGCAATGTCCAACACACTATTGACCCCACAAAGTCTAGGATTTGCTAAAAGCACCAAGATCCTTGGAGGCAAGGGATTGACAGCCAAAATAGTGTTCCTATGCTTAAGGGGAACAAAGGAAAGGGTTCAGGGAAATGCTGCTGGGTCCTTGTAAGTCATTGGAGAGGAGGACCCAGAGGAGAGATTGGCATGCATATTAAAGGATTCTCTGGGGATTGGGGGAGGGGAGGCACTGGGGGGTGGGGAGGAAGGGATGAGGGGAGGGTGAGCAGAGCAGTCAGGTGGAGGAGGAGGAAGGGAGGGAACCGGTGTACCTATTAAGTTTGTATGAGCGGAGATAATAAAAAATGTTTAAAAAAAAAAAAAGAAAGTGAAAAATTTTCCAGAATAGACTTGGTCTCCACTTGCGGCTACCTTCTTCTTGAAATCCTTGAAGTGAATTTTGATTAATTCAAGAGTACTCAAGTCCATCCCATAATTTGAGTCACTAAGACAAAAACAAAACCAATGGCAAAGAGACACAGGCACAGACAACAGAGTGTGGACCCAGGGGAGGTTGGCACAGGGGGAATACTCAAAATAGAAACTCAAACAGACTGTCCATTGGCAATGCCAAACAGCCAGAGATCCCCCAGGGGAATCCTCTGACTGTGGAAATAATGCTGCGTCCAGGTTTCCAAGAGTCTAAAAAAGTGCACAAACAGAAGTCTTCTTAAAAAAAAAACGACAAAAGCTCAACCAGACAGTGGCTCAATGTCTTTCTAGAGAAAGGCAGGAATTTCACAAGTTGCCTCTGTGAGGAGACCCAAAAGAGGTGAGTCTTCAAATGTGGATCTGGGATGAGGCCTCAGAATGTTGAGGGGTCTGGTCCTCACAAATTCAGACCACAGGCTCAATTCAGGTGAAGTTTAAAAGTCTGCTAGAAGAAGCAAGCTGATGTACCAGAACCAACCTCCAAGTTCTGGATCTTGGAAAGTAGTGCTTAATGAGGTAGCAGAAGAGTATTTATTCATGAAAAGCACAGAACTTACATACAAAACAGTTGAGCCAGTACTCCTGGGGTATGATTAATAGTTTGTTTTCACCAGTTCAACAGACCATGACTTTGAGAAAGAACTCTCAATAGAGCATAGCAGGAAACAGTGGCTTACCTGGCCATTATAATCTGTGTTATGGCCAGGCCTAGTTTTTTGTGAAATTCATATTTTTCCCATGTTGCAGATCCTTGCCTGGGCTAACTTCTTTTTTGCTTTAAGGCGGTATTTTTCCATACATCACCTCAACTTACATGTCTTTTTTTTCAGTGTGTGTGTGTATGTGTAATATTAGGAAGAAAACTATCTTAAACTTCCCCCAGACTGAGATAAGAGGTTCTTGGAAGAAGCTCACAGGAGCTGAAATTCCAAGATCTAAAACAATGGATTCTGCCACCACAAACATCAATGATCAGGACACCTAAAATTATCTCAGTGCTGATTCCTGCCTCCCTTCCTTAGCAAACATGGGAGACTATCACATTCCTTTAGTAGATCACTGACAAGACAAGACTCCCTTGTTTCCATTTTTTTTTCTCTCCTCTTTTGTTTGAACAAGATGTGTGTTTCTTTTGTGACTCCTGGCTCCTGATTTTTGACCAGTGAGCTGGGGCCCTCTAGATAGAGTAATAATAAAAAAATCACCTTTTTTGATCATTATTTGCATCTGAAGCTTTTGTTCCTGGCAAGCAGTCACCTCATAATATTTGGGGGCTCATCCAGGATTACCAGAGGAAGCTGCCCCAAATGCTGGTGGGAGGCTCCTTGGGCGAGGCTGAAGCCAGGTGAGAGAAGGACTTACTCTTGTGAGAGGCGCCACTTGGGAGTTCCAGGACTCCAGGTCTGAGGATTTCTCCAAGAACCTATGGTGCCGTGGATCTCGTCCTCCACACCTACATTGGGGAGCACAAAAGCTGTCTGTTTCCAGGTTTTGGTCATCTCTGGAGGTCAGATAGGTAGGGTGCTTCAGGGGACATCTGGGGATTTTGGATGCAGTCATTGAATCTAGCGTCCAAGGGTTGGTTATGGGAGAACGCCCCCGACTCTTTGTGGCATGTGTTTTGAAGCACTGGAGGAGGCTGGCACCGTTTGGTGATACCAGAGGCCAGAGCTTTCAAAACAAACTACTGGTTTTGGTGTATGAATATGGAAGCATGTGGTGGCCACCGGGTGTTGTTCCTGTCTGTTCGATTGCCTGTTTGTTGTATAGTCCCTGTGTCTTCTTGTTTCCATTCCTCTGTTTAGTGTATAGTCCTTGAGTTCTGTTATCTGTAAGCTTGGAGGAGGATCCAGGTATCCATTTACTCATCTAAAATGCATGCTTGAGGATTTCAGAGAAGGTTTTCTGAAGAGAGTGATTATGGTGCCACTCTCTTGCCCAGTGTCATAGTTAGGTACGAGTGTCAACTTGATGGTTGAGGGTTTGAACTCTGGACACATTTGCAGGTGATTGGTAGTTGAGTTTAGCCCAGAGTGAACCTGCAGAACATTGTCTAGTTGATACGGCAGACCCAGCCCATGGTAGGTCAGACTGGGTTCTGGCTATGTGAATAAAATACTGAGAGCTGGTTGAGAAATTTGGCATCTTTGTGTATACTTGACCAGACATGCTGATCTGGCAAGTAAGGATTATCTCTCTCTCAGCCATTATGTAGAGATGATGTTTCCTGTTCTCTTGGTCTTGGTGTTGGTATGTACTTGGTGTTGGTGTTGGTTGATTTCCACAACCAACATGCAAAAGTTGTTACAGCTGAGGTTTGAGTAAACCAAGCTACATTTCAGTCTCACTGCAGAGCTTCTTAGCATTATCCAAGAGATACTGGATTTGGTGTGTGATTAAGGGGATCATGGAGAGCAGCAGAAGCTTGGCACCAAGTGGCAGGCATTGAGTTCCTACAAGGGAAGGTGATGCTTCATGTTGCAGAGGTGAACTCACAGAGATTGGAGAAGACAGAACCACAGGATGTATGCTAAGGATGGCTGAGAGTGGAAATTCAACCTGATCCTGGGAAACGCTGCTTGTACAGCTTTGAGCTGCAAAGAGGGACCAGGAATGCCTAGAATCTTTGAGCCACTTTGACTACGTGATGAGCGACAGAAGATGGACATTGAAGTAAAGGATGTGGTATTTGATTTGCTGGACTTGAGTCTTAATTTCTGGGAAATGCCACTGGGTCCTTGCACCTCATTGGAGAGAAGGACCCAGAGGAGAGTTTGACACGCTCATTAAAGGATGCTCCAGGGATGGGAGGGGGAGGCACTGGGGGATGGGGAGGGAAAGGGGAGGGGAGGGGGCACAGAGGGGTGGGGGGGTAGAGGGAGGGAAGGGACTGATGTACCTGTTAAGTTTGTATGAGTGGAAATAAAAAAAATATATAAAAAAAAGAAACCACTACCAATAAATAAATAAATAAATACATTTGATTTGGTTTTGGCTTTTCCAAATCCCCTCTTGATTCAGCCTGACTTCAATTCCTGCTGTTCCTACTCTGGAACCATCCAGGATAGGGAGGTAAGCTTGCTGGCCCCTGATGCCTGCATTTGGTGCCCCTGAACAGTGACTGGAGTATGGGAGAATGAAATTTGCCAAGAGAGTAACCTTCAGTGGGGGAACTTGGGATATAAATTAAAGTGCATTTTGTGTTGAAGGAATTAATTAAGAGGTAAAAATATGAGACAGGCAGAAATCAAAGAGAGTCTCTTTGTAGAAATGTTGAAACAGATGCTAAACGCAGAAAAGATAAATGTAGAAAAAAAAAGCAAATATTGAAGTTTTTAGATCTTGTTATAGAGTTGCAGTTCTCTTTTACTAAAGGGAGCTTAAATCCTAGAATTTGGATTCGAATAGATCAGAGGAAAATAAGAGAACATGAACATGTTCTTCCTGATATTTTTAAATTGTAGCAAAAAAATCAAGTGTTTTTCAGATCCTTAAAACACCATCGCTCCAAAAAATATTTCAAAATGCCACTTCTATGGGCTGTGGGTGGGACTGTCTCAGGTGAGGAAACAAGAATGCAAACAATTGGCCTTGGATAATACAATTAACATTTGTGAGACTGTTAACAGAGGTTTGGAGAAAGAAAAAATTAGGCAAATAATTTGTCTGTTGCTAAATGTAAGGTTTCTTTAATAGTAATTTGATTTTGATACTAAATTTTAAAGTTTAATATGCTTTTGATAATGTTTATGCATAATTAAACTAAATTGCTGGACTTATATGAAATTCTGTTTTCAGTGATAAGGTTTTTCCTAAATGTTAATCTGCTTTTGATGATGTTTTCCAAGGCAATTTTAAAGCTGTTACCAGTGAGTTGTAAGTACTTATGGGAAACACCTACAAAATGTTATTTACATGTCTTTATGCTTCTATGTTTTGTGTCTATTTGTTGTGTGTCTTGTTTTGCAAAGTAACAAATCTGTGGCCACTTCAATTATTTTTCATTCTTGTCCATTTTTGGTGTGCCCTTTTTTAAACATATGTATGTACACTTAAAAGTAAGAACAAATGATTTTTAATAACATTTAAGGCCTTAGCTACCTAAATGCTCTAAATAATTTGTTTTAAATCAATCACAACTGTTTCTAATAGATTGTAAGTTTTCTTTCATGAAGGATTATCTTGCTTGATTTTGATTTTAGAAATAAAAATGCCAGTGTGTTCTTAAAGGTTTTTTCCATGTGTTCTTAAAATTACAAAGACACTATGATATTGATTAATTAAACTTGCTTATTCCTCTGACTTCTTTTATAGAATTTTGTCCCATCATATCTAGGAACCAGGAAACTACAATGTCTTCTAAAAAATTCATTGGAATATCTTTATTCTCATTGTGGTAAGATATGATGATATCTAAATCTTTCTATTGCCATATGATAAGCTTATTCTCTTAAATTTTAAATATTATGCTATATAAAGTGCCTATTGAGTTTTAAGATCAGATTTCCTCATGGCCTGGATGAAAAGGCTCTATTCAACACAACATAGCTAATGGACTTGGGGGAGGGTCAACTCAGTATTGGTGACTAATGAGATTTTATTTTTAAAGGAAAAGTTGATTATTTTGCCAGAGATATACAGGTATTCTCCTGTTTCCCTGTGCTGTTTGTTCATTCCATATTTAATTATGTCTTGGTCTCTATAAAGTTAAAAGAACTTTTTCTAACTTCCTCTAAAAGTTAGTTTGGTTATATACAATATTTATAAAAATTTTAACAATTTTAGAACTTTAAATAAGTTTATTTAATATTTTCATTTCAAGGTGGATTTAAAGCTTTTTGGCTTAAATTGAAAGTTTTCTATTATATTTACATTATAAGGTTCATGAATTTTGGAGATACTAATTTTGTGATTGCTTAATGATAAAATTAAGTAGAGAGCTACAATATCTTAGGTTTCAAAATATACATTTATAAATGACTATGTGTAAATATATGTCTACATAATTGCCTAAGAAAACCCAACCCTTTATTTTTTTTAAAGATAAAGTTTATGATTACTCAGAAATTTATGTTATGATAATGACTTAAAAAACTAAAGTCTATTACAGTCCCTCTATCTGTAATTCCTCAGAGGACTAAAATACATATCAAATCTCACCAGACCACACCTGGTAGTACAGGACTTGCCTCCTGAGTCTTGTTGATATCTAAAAATGCTATTGTTAGGATTCCCACACAGATTTGAAACCCACCTGCCAAGAGACTGTTTGAGATTGATTTTAGGGGGAATCAATATAATCTTGAGAGGTTTAATTACTTATTCAAAAGTTATTGATACTAATTACCAACCACGATAAGGAGGACCTGGACAAATTTTACCAAGTTCTGTTAGGAGGAATCAGAGCAGCTGCCAGAAAACCCATGAAGCCCTTTAAGTTAAGCAAGGTTATTCAAGAATCTTAAGAATCTCCCACTGGCTTTCTGGAACATCTAGTGGAATCATATATTGTTTGGCCCTAATATACCCAGATGCTCCCAAAAAAACAGCAAACCATAAACATTGCCTTTGTCACCTAGTCATCCCTATATATAAGGGAAAAAATACAAAAGTCAGAAGAATATGAGGGAGTGAATAGATCTCATCTATTTGAAATAGTTCAGAAGGCCTATAACAAAGGTCATCCTATAGAAGCTGAGACTTTAGCAAAGAGAAAGGTAACAGCTTTAAGAGAATCTAGGGATATAGAAGTAAAGAGACTAAGACAGGGAGAAAGAAATAAGCAGATGGAAAAGAAGAAGCTATATAGGGTCCAATGTGTATATTTCAAACAAAAGGGACACTGGAAGTGTGGATGTTCAGACTGGGAAAAGAAAAGGGACCACCCTGTTCTCATGCTAGTGAAAGACTCATTGTCAGAGCTCCATTTCAGTCAGCCTTAGGGAGCCCATGGCAACAATAAAGTGGGAGGTAAACAAGTTTGGTTCCTAGTGGATATTGGGATGCCCATTCAGTTTTGAAGCAGTCCCTAGGATGTCTGACACCCCAACAGACATCAATACAAGGAACAAAGGTCAAAACTGCGTTTTATCCATGAACTATTTCTTGGATGGTGAATTTAGGCCAAGTTATTGTGACCCACTCTTTTCTTGATACCAGACTGTCCACATCCTCTGGAGAGGGATTTCCTCCAAAGCAGGTGTGGGGGTTGTTAGGCCCAAAGCCTGCTCTCTGGATGATACATTAGCAACTGAATGGGCTGACTCCTCCCCTGGGGGGGATTGAGTTTGCTTCTTGTCTGCAAGACAATGGCAGTCCTAACACCCCACTTTGAGAGTAGGAGAACTTCCAGGTTGTTTGGGTCGCTTTTGTTTCTCTTAGAAACTGACTGGGCTGTTCCTCCCCCAAGAGTTCTTTCCTGTTTATCTGAGATATGCTTATGCACGGACCAAGTAACTCTGTTTTGAGGCATACATTCCTTTCTCTTTTAGCAAGAAGGCTCTATGCCTGTTTAGCATACCTGGCAACACATATGGTCCCACAACAAGTGGATGTAACCAAAATGTATGTGCTTTACATAATCCTGTAAAGAATTTGGCCCTACTTCTTGATTACAAACCCCCTGTATGTTACAATAAAGTTGGCTTGGATGGTAAGAGGGCATCCAAGGCCTCCTCTGACCCAAAGCCTGAAACTTTTTTTTTTTTTAAATTCTGGTTTTTTAAAAAATGTATTATTTATTCAATTGTGTGTGTATACGTGTGTGCATGTGCGTGCGTGCATGTGTGTGTGTGTGTGTGTGTGTGTGTGTGTGTGTAGAACCACGGACGAATTCGGGAACCGCCATGGACGCCTCCACCTCCTCCTTGTTTACTCTGCCCTGGGATTCACAGGCTCCGCCCTACCAGAACCGGAAACACAGGCTATACGTAGGGTCTAGGATCCGAATTCAGGACTTTCCGCCTCAAGGCAGAGGCTTAACCCCTGAGCCACCTCTCCAGCCCCCCACTTAATTCCTGCCACTCCCACTTCAGTTTCCTGCATTTGTAGGTCCGAGTTCATGCTGGTTTGTGGGCCTGGACAAGCGGGGAGCTATTTTCAGTTTTGGGGAAACTCAAATTTTTAGTTTGAGGCCCAACTCACCTTGAACCCAGATTCCTCTCCTCCAAAGATTTGATTCACCTGCCATTATAAGAGGAATACCTCCTCGGCTCAAAGGAGAAACTTCAACTAGCTGAGCAGTTATTGAGGGAACTATAAGAAAAGCTTCCTTTTGTTTGGACAGAGAACAACCACCATGGTTGACCACCCTCTGACCTCCAACTATTGGCCACAACCATCCTGGTGAGAGTGAAGCAATATGTTTTCAGTGGAGAAGCAAAACTAGGAAATGCCAAACACATTAATCAACTCTGAGAGACAAGAATATTGATTCCCTGACACTCCTCATAAAACATTATCCTGGTGCCAGTCCTGAAGCCAAGGACACAAAATTATCAGCCAGTTCAGGACTTCAGGGACATAAACAAATGGGTTGATACCATTCACCCCATGGTCCCTAACCTGTACACACTCTCGAGCTTGCTTCCACCTGACAGAATGATCTACACCGTGTTAGATCTCAAAGACGCCTTATTCTTCTCTCTTCCTCTAGTTCCAATCAGCCAGCCCATCTTTGCTTCTATGTGTTGATCCTGAAGGGGGCTCTATACAGGGAAGCCACCATGAACTAGGCTGCCCCAGAGTTTCAAGAACTCCCTAACCTTGTTTAATGAGACCCTGAGTACTGATCTTCTGGAGTCTGGACAACTGAATCCTAAGTGTACCCTGCTCCAATATATGGATGATCTACTTTTTGCTACTGAGATGGAGGAGGACTGCTGCAAAGCCACATGAGGACTCTTGACTCCAGACTGTGGGGTGTTGAGGGTCAGCAAAGAGGGCCTAGCTTTGGAAACCCAGAATTGCTTGCATACCCTGTCTTTCAGTTGTATTTCAGCCATCCTTCAGATTTCAACCCTGGAAATGAAAAAACAGGTAAGGAAGTTCATGGAGGCAGTGGGCTATTTTCACCTATGGATCTTGGGGTTTGCTGAGATTGCCAAGTTGCTTTATGCTGGGTTAAAAGGGACAAAATTCCTGGGGTGGACTGAAGAGGATTTACAAGCCTCAAAAGGGCCTTAGTATCAACATCAGCCATAGTACTCCTTGCATCACCAAAATATTTCTGCTATTCACTAGTGAATTGCAATGCACATCCTAACTCAGGCCCTTGTGCCATGGAAAAATATGATAGCACATCTCTCCAAAACATTGGATTCAGTCTCTTGTGGATGGCTAGCTTGTGTCTAGGCAGTGGCAGCAGCTACTTTCTACTGAAGGAGGCAGACAAATTGACTTTGGGGCAAAAATTGACTTTAACAACTCCTCACTCAGTGGAGGCTCTCTGTAGGGGAACTCCAGAGAGGTGGATGTCCAATGCAAGGGTGACCCACTATCAAGCACTCTCATTGGACCAGCCCCAGATATGGTTCCATAAGGCAACAACCCTTAAACCCAGCCAGTTTGTTATGAGTTTGAAACCCAACTGAACCTTCCATGATGCCATTGAGACAACAGATCTGATTCAAATTTCCAGACTAGACCTGACTGATATTCTGTTAAAAGAAGCAGCTATTATGTTGTGTGTGGATGGGAGTAGCTACATTAAAGACGGAGTCAGGTGTGCGGGAGCAGCTGTGGTCTCAGATGAAGGAGTCATATGGGCTCAGTCTCTCAGCAAAGGCACATCTGTTCAGTGAGCTGAACTCACAACCTTAAAGAAGGCCCTGAAGTGGAGAACAAAAAAAGACATCACGGTGTACACAGACAGTTGCTGTGCATGCGCCACTGCTCACACACTTGAGGCATTATATGAAGAACGTCAGCTGGAAAAGAGATTAAAGTGTAGACTCTGGCTCTTTTAGAGGCCATATTTCTACTAAGAAAGATAGCTATCGTACACTGCAAAGGACACCAGAAGGGAGATTCCCGTGAGGCTTGGGGGAATCTAGCCTCAGACCAAGTGGCTAGAGAAGTGACCTAAGAGCCAGTTGGGCCACTTTAGATTCTAGTGACTATTCCAGAGATGAGTTTGCCAAAAGCCCAGTCCATACTGCTGAGGAAGAAGATTGGACAAACATGAAGGAGCCTCAAAGAAAACAGGATGATGCTCACTACCAGATGGAAGGACTATCTTCTTTTTCATCATGAGAAAGGACATCATAAATCAGCTCCACTAAGCCACTCACCAGTGGGCCACAAAAATAACTGAGCTTCTCTGACCTTGATACTGTATTCCTGAGCTAGACAAGATAACCAGAAATTTGGCCTCCAGATGTGTTGTCTGCACTCAGGCAAATCAGAAAGGAGGTAAAAGAGCCCCAGAGGGAATCTGAGCTCATGGCTCTGCACCTGGAGAACATTGGTAACTGGACTGTATGGACATAAAACCAAATACATTTGGTTATAAATATTCCCAAAATAGAGTGTTCCTGGAGGTAGCAGCCTTCCTTCAAGTCAGAGATAGCTTCTGTGGTAACAAAAAGTTATTACAGGAACTACTTCCCAGGTTTGGACTGCCCCTTTCTTTCGGGTTAGATAATGGCCCAGCCTTCACAGATAAGAGCTCTCAAATTGTATTAAAGGACCTAAATACAAATTGAGACTTTGGATCAGCTAGTTATTGAAACTGGTAAAAAGTGGACAAACCTACTTCCCTATTTATTCCCTTCTTAGGACCAGATGTACCCCATACAGGGAAGGTTTTACTCCTTGTGAAATTGTTTGGGAGACCTGCACCTATCCTTCCAGAATTGAGGGATGTCCCACAAGCTGAAATAACTGATCATTCCCTCCTGAAGTTATTCAACAGAGGCAGAGAGCCATCCAACACACTGTTCATGAGGCAGAATTGTGGTCCAGTTCTGAACCTATGCACCAGTTTCAGACTGGTGATGCCATCTGGGTAAAGAGGATTTCTTTCTGAACTTTGGGGCCTACCTCAAAAGGCCTGTAGTCTGTGATCCTGACAATGCCCACTGCTATGAAGACAACAGGACTTGCTTCCTGGATACACCACACCAAGCAGAAACTGGCTCCAGGGACCAAAAGGAGGAAACATGGAAAGTCACCTCAATGCAGGATCAATTAAGGTGGGATCTGATTGTTATCTTTGTCCTAACAATGACTCTAACCCTGACTCAGGTTACTCTCCTTCATTAGCCTCAAAACTGGGGATGGGAGTTAAGAAAATCTACCAGTAGAAATAGGGTTGTAAATGTCACTGCTGATGGAGAGGTCATTTTCATAGTAGACCTTTGTTCTTTGATGTCATTCCCCACACATATTAGAATGCAAAATAGGGCAGGGACAAGGCTATATGGCTGTTGGAGAGTATCCTTAGAAAAGAAACTCCAAGGTCTTCAGTTCTATGCCTGCCCTGCAGATGGGAAAACCGAACATCAGAGAGAGGTTCAATATCATTGTGCAATGTGGGGTTGTGAGACTGAGGCCTCTTGGAAATATGTGGATCCATATATCAGCATCACTAGAAAGGAAATTTCCAAGTCCTGTTCCCAGGAGCCTGTAACCCCATAATCATTAAGATTAAAGTATGCACCTCAATGGCACAACAGTATTGGCTAACTGGGCAAACTTGGAGAATTAGACTAAATACCATTGGGAGGGACCCAGTAGACCAGTTTACTATACAGAAAAAATAGTCTTACTGAATATTCCAAATTATTGGCCCAAAGTGTTATCTTTACCTATCAGTCCCCAATGAAGTTTCTAATCAGACACGTCCACTGAAGGGTAAGCCCGTCACTAGCATGGTAACCCCAGATCAGGTTTTTTCCTTTAGTCCTCTACCTGCACTGGACTCAAAGCCAGAGACTGGTTCTTTGATAATAGGAACTCTCACGAGACTTCACAGGCTTTTGAACCTTAACTCCCCAGAATTAAGTCAAGATTCCTTGCTATGTCTGAGCGCCCCTCTCTCCCATTTTCATGACTCTAACTCCCTCATTTAGTCAAGAGGGATGCAAATTAGTTTAGGAGACCGATAAGGTCAAGGGACCAGTATTCTCTCTTCTAATTATAAGCTAAATAGCTCCCCCTACCAGATACATGTAATGACATCCAGAGCAGTAATTATAGCTTGAACCAGAGAGTCATTTTTAAGACTTTAGAGAGCACCTGGTTAGCTGGCACAAATGGCCTAACTAAATGTGTGGCCTTAGACAAATCAAAGACAGAACAAGGAGTCCTGTGCATTAGTTCACGTTGTGTCCTAGGTATATGCTTACGATGGGCCAGAATAATGAGCTCACTTTGGGCTGGATTGAGGAATATATAGAGAAAAGAGAACACATACTCTACTTGTTCCACTTTTGGTAGGGACTGGCATAGCAGGGTCATCAGGACATCAGCATGACTAGCTGGAAATCAGACCTTCAAGGAACTTAGCACTGAAATACATGTGGATTTAGAATACCTAGAAAATTCCCTGTCCAGACCAGAAAGCCAAGTTGACTCCCTTGCTGAAGTAATTCTCCAAAATAGGAGGGGTCTTGATCTCCTGTTTGTAAAACAAGAGGGTCTCTGTATGTCATTAGGTGAGATCTGTTGTGTCTATGCAAACAACTCAGGATTTGTATGTCAGAGCTTGCAATTAGTAAGAAACAATTTACAGGAAAGGGAGAGGAAAACATCTGAGACTGATAACTGGTACCAGTTTTTATTACCCTGGTCACCTTGGCTAACTACCCTCATTTCAGCCATAGTAGGCCCTTTGGTATTATTGTTTTTAGGCCTCACTACAGGGCAATGCATTTTATGTGGCCTTCTGCATTACATCAGGAGACAGATAAATTCAGTAAAGCTCATGATTTAATGAAAACAGTATGTACTCCTAGACCAAGATGAGTCAATGATTTGACTCAATGACCAAGAACCAATAGGGAATGAAATATGATGAAATACTAGTGGGAAATTTATCTTAAGCTTCCCTTCTCTCTTCCCCAGAGATTGAGATGAGAAATTCCTAGAAGCAGCTCACAGAAATCAAAAACTCAAGATCTAAAACAATGGTTTCTCTCCTCCGCAAATATCAGGATATAATTACATATATGGTATATAATTATCTCAGTATTGGTTCCTGCCTCCTCCCTCCCTTAGCCAATACCTTAGATAGTGATCTTGGAGACTATCACATTCCTTAAATAGATCATTAACAAGACAGGGCTCCCCTTGTTTCCCTCTTTTTCTCTCTCTTCTGCTTGAACAAGATGTATGTGTAATGTGCATACCCCATCTTTCATGGCTTCTGGCTTGTGGGTTATTTGACCAGAGAGCTGGGGCCCTGTAACTAAAGTAATAATTAAAAAAATCAGTTTTTTTGATGGTTACTTGAGTCTGAAGCTTCTGTTAACGCGCGCGCGCGTGCGCGCGTGCGTGCGTGCGTGCGTGTGTGTGTGTGTGTGTGTGTGTGTTTGCATATGGATAGGCATATGTGAATGGGTAAATGTAGACAAGTGTACTTGAGCTTCTATGTCAAGGCCCATTAATGACATTGAGAAACACCTTGATCACACTTCTACTTTATGGTTGTGAGCCTGGGTCTCTTATTAAACCCACAACATGCCATTAGAGTTGGTCTGACAAGTGACTTCTGGCATTCTCAAGCTCCAGCTACAGAGGCTGGAATAATACACATCTCACCACACTCACCTCACTTTTGGTTTATGTGGGATCTGGGGATCTGAACAGAGAGGTTTCTTTGCTTGCAAAGCAAGGACTTTAATCACCGAGTTTTCTCTTCAGGCCTCTCAGTTGCATGTCTCATTATCCAAAACAAAAATCATATGAATGAGGCCGCAGCTTTGCTTTTGATTCCACTTTCATGAATACAATATATTCTTTCATTCTTTGGGGAGAGGCATCCTCATAGTCATTAAGGGGAACCCATTCATCAAGGAAACATAATATTGAAAGCTAGAATCTCCAACATTCCATGTCACAGACAAGGCATGGAAGTTTATTACATGATGACATGGGCTAATTCTTGAGAGCAGAAAGAAAATTTCTGAGGGAAATACTAAGTTTTTGTAGTCTTTGGACTGCAGTCGAGGTGAAGGACAGAAGGGAATGAACTGCCAGCCCCTGTTCCAACCTCTGTTGCGTGAGGTGCATGACTAAGGATCGTGTAAACATGGGTTTTGTAATTACCTGCTGGCCAGTGGAGGGAGGGGAGTGACAACAGGCAGAACTTGTACTCTGAATATGTGGGAGGGATGGAAGAAAGGAAATCTATCATTCCAACCTTTTATTGATAGTAAGAGGCAACATATTCATTCTGTAATACTTCCTGCTACATGGGATCATCATGGGAAAAGTTACAGACTAGAGTAATAGAATCCCATCCCTGTGCCCTATGGCAAAGAGGAGCTCTGAGAAATTGCAGTTTGATGGACCTTACCTCAGACAGACAACCATACAAGAAGGTTAAGAAGGCAGCATCCACTATTAGGGACTAAAAATATTTTAATTGGGGTTTTGATAAAAACATATGAACCATTCACTGCATCCAGAAAGACAGTGAAAATTGTACACTGAGTTTGTTAATTTTCTGGATTACTTATCTAGAAACATTCTTAACCTCCTGGTTGATGGAAACTAGTGGGGTCTGTTTATTTTTTTTGGAAGAATGTATGGTCACCTGAATGTTAGGTTACAATGAGAAGATGGCCATAAATGGCATTTAGGGGCCAAGACAGGCCTAAAATAATCTGCGTTTGGACTTGCAACATCCAGATCTCATTGATTCAGTGAAGCTCCAGTCAAGTCAATCAATTTCATAAGTGGAGCAGTTTCTTTTCAGGAAGTTACATTCAGTTCCCCATTTGCCAACTATCACAGTTTTGTGCACACATAGACCCACATATGTCAGTGTCCCATGTAGGTAAGAAGGCTCATTCGTAGGATCTGGTGTTGACAAGGCTGAATAATAGGCAGAAGGAGAGCAGTCTTCAGGAAAGAGAAAAAGCTAACTGGCAGAGCCATTAAGAAATTCCTGGATCATATTAAATCTATTATCTATAAAGGTCCAGATGTTATATTTTTATTTTCTGTATCTGACATAATATTTACATGTGACCTGTTTTGTCTGACCTAATGAGTATTTAATTTAATTTGACATTAGTTATAATTCATAGTATCATATTAAGACAATTTGGCAATATTGCCTTGTCCCACAATGTAAGTAATTAGATCTGTTAAGAATTAGGATTTTCTAAGTCTTGTAGACATATCCATATCTTAATATAAACAAGATATATTAGATCTTAATGTATAAAATAGCATGCATATTGTTATCTATATTATACTGGAATTAATGAGAAGATTTATAGAGACAGTTGAAAAACACTTGAATACTTTCTAAAATATAAAGCTGAATTCTTAGCAGGTTTGTTTCTGAAGCTCAATTTTTCTATAATATTTAGATATTTGAAAATCATGTCTTTAAAATGAGGCAGTATCAGTAAACCTCAACTTTCAAAGAGATAAAGTGTTGAGCTTAATTTGACAATTGTAAATTAATTTGGTTTCATGCAAATGATGTAAATACCTAATCATATGTTGACAAGTATACATCTATACATAGTCACTTATAAATGCAGAGTTAAAATCCAATATTTTGTACCTCTCATTCAAGCTTACAATTTGTCAATTATGTTAGAATGTTAATTTATCTATTTATTCAAATATTAAGCAATCTTAAAACTTTCTACCTTTACAATACATGACCTTTAACATAAATACAGTAGAAAACCTTTGACTTAGGATATAGGAGCATAACATGAGCAAGCTGAAGCAGTCTGATCTGTTTGTGTCTCCTCAGAGTTTAAAGTGACCCCTTTTTTCTCTAGTTGGAATTGATCAAGATGAGAGATTTAAAATGTAATGTTGATTGCTAGGATTATACCTTTTAAATCCCCTTTTAAATTGAAAAGAATTTCACATAGCTTATTTACCTATCATTTCACATTTATAAAAAGCCTTATCTTTGATTGTAGTGCTTTCAGATCTTTTAGAGCCAAATGTACAGATGAGTTATAACACAAATTAATAAAAGTTCCTTTGACTCTTCTTACCAGAATACTTTCAAATATCAAATGAACAATAGCACATACCTACAGGAGAGTCTTTTGAGTTTTTCTGTAGACATGTTACATAAAACAGTATCAAAAATTAGGAGAATAAGCTTATTACAAGGCAGTAGAGCAATTTAAAAATCATTATATCTGAATTAGGCTAACATGTTGGCCAGCAAAGACTGAAGTATATATGGAGGACATGTAGTTATAGAAACAGATTGGAACAAAGAATTGGGAAACATGTAGAAAATATTCAAAGGAGTTATGAAAGTAACACCAGAGAACTGGTAGGAGAGCATGGAATCTTGGCAGTAGGTCAGAAGTAAGTTATCAGGACCTTGGCAAGAATATGGTTGCATCTTTATCTGCAGGCTCATGAAAATCAAAATCAAGCAACTATCCTTTTATGAAAGACAACTTACAATTTACTAACAACAGTTCCAATAGACTTAAAATCTTAATTATCTTAGAGTGTTTAAGTCAGTAAATACTTAGGCCTTTCAATGTTATCAAAATTATTCATTTTAAGTATGTATATGTGTATTTTAATGGAGTATGACAAAAAATAAGAATTAGTAGCTCATAATAAAAATTAACAAGAAAAAATAATGGAAGTAGCCACAAACTAGTTATCTTGAAAGACAAAACATATAAGCAACAAACATAAGTTGTCAGACATAAGGTAGAATCACATGAAATCCAGATAGCCTTAGAAATGCCTTAGAAACACATTAGAAATGCTTTGACCAAATGCTTCTAAAGTATTTGGAAGGTGTCTCTTGCAGACAAGGACATATAATTCATTAGCAAGTTTTTAACCAGTTATTTATCCATGACACAATGTAATGAGACTCTATACAATTGGTGAATTTTGGAAATAAACTTTTAAAAACCTTGACAAAAGCAGATTAACATTTAGGGAAACTTTATTGTTGAAAACAGACTCTGGTACTAGTCATTTAACAAAGCTGAACTTTGAGTCTAGGAATTCAAAGAACCTTCGATTATTATTAACACCTGTTGAAATAGCCCTGAATAAACAATTAGGGATTCCAAGAATTAGGATATATTGCACAACTTGATTATGCTGGAAATAAAATAAATTTTAATAAGTAAACCATGTTATCTACAAACTTAAGGATGTCCCTGTATCTTAGTGACCAAAAACCCCTTGCCTTGCAAACTTAGCTCTGGTTCAGAGAAGCTTGGCCACATTCTATACCATAGCATTAGTGGTAGTGGTAGTGGGATGCCATGGCATCTCACCAGGCTGCCAGAGTGGTGTATTCCCAAAAGGGTGCTGCAGGCCACAAGCACTGCTGCTTACAATTTTAAAATGATTTGTTTCAGGGCAGGGGAGCTTGAACTATTGATGTTAGAATCCTGAAAAAAAATTACATTAGAGTGTTTAAGTCAGCAAGTACTTAAGCCTTTCAATGTTATCAAAATTATTCATTTTAAGTATGCCTACATGCATTTTAATTGAGTATACAAAAAAATAAGAATTGGCAGCTCACAAAAGAAACGAACAAGAGAGCCTTCAGCCTCACCCACTAGCCTACTGGATGTTTGCAGTGATGTAATCAACTACCAGTCATGTCGCCTCCGCCATGAAAGACTGTTTTCTCTCCTCTGGAACTGGTCTATCTGAGTGTTGTCTCACAGCAACGAAAAAGAGTAACTGTGACACACAGGTTTCAGATGTGGTCATAATGGACACAAAGAAGATTCGGTTACAGGCTGAGTTACCATCAGTCTTGCGTAGGACAACAGCAAGACGCGCAGCCACACAGAGGAGTCAGTACCAAGGTGAAGCACTTTGAAGGCTTTGAGGTAGGCATTCAGCTGTGTCTCTTTGGAGACCGTGATCAAGTATCTCTGCAGAAGACAAAGAGGAACAGAAAACCAAATGCACAGCAGATGGACAGTGATATCTGTGGTGAATCTCTAGAATGTACTAAATATAAGTAAGTTTATTAAATTAACTTACAATAAAAAATAGTGTCCTTTAAAGTAGCTGCCCCATAGGTGCTTCATTCTTGACTGGAATGCTCCACAAAGTCAAAAAATCCCAAGAAGGGCTCAAGTCTTTACTTGGTCAAAGATGCTGGGTTCTGACATCAGCGATGAACATCAAACAGCAGAAAGGTCTAGAGACCAGGCTCCAAAGGCAGTGGGAACAGCGGCAGGTGGAAAAGATGGAGGTTTGCATCAGTCAAGGGTGGAGGCAGTAGCAGCAGCAGCAACAAAGAAGGCTACGTTGCTCTAAAAAGTGAACGACGCTCACAGAGTGGACTCCACAGCAAGTTGACACAGGATAAGGGAAGAGCAAGTCCCTCCTCCTTGTACTTCCTATGATCCGGTCCACCATTTGAAAGTACCACCCACTATGGGCCGGGTTTTCAATTAATCAAATACCTGCAGACATATTCAGGTTCCAACCATTCACTCTCCACAGCTGTGCCCCAAACAGTCTGCAACTGTCAAGTTGACACTGAAAGGTAACCATAACACAGGTCAGTTGGAACATGGGGCGATGTCATATGATTGAAAAGGTTGAGATCGTCATCCTAGGGAAGAGGAGTGATTCCTTAGCAGTGTACACAAGTGTTACTCTCATCTCCAGTGGAGCTGAGAATCACCAGCTGGATATACAAGGGTTAGGACATGATGGTGTGCAGAAAAAGAGCGTGACCCAGAGCTGATACCACCCTGGGCCATGAGGATCATTCGGGCCATGTCTGTGTGCGCCATGATGCACACGTATAATCCCAGCTCTGGGGAGGCAGGGAAGATCAAGAGTACAGGACCATCTTGACCTATATAGAGAACCTTTTTTTTTTAAGAAGAGGATTAAGGTAGAGTTTATTAGAGGAGAGAAAGAATGGAACTCATGGACTCCACATATGGAGTACCATGAGGGGCAGGCGCCCTGGAGAACTCATAGACTCCAGGCATGGAATCCATGAGGGGCATGGAGCTGGAAATGGACTCACAGACCCCATACGTGGAGTGCTGTGAGGGGCAGACACTGAGAAACTCTTAAAAAAAACAGTAATTGCTGTTTGTCACAGACTCTAGTTCAGTGGTCTGCCTGAGGAAGGTCTTAGGCTGTCACTATTTTCTCACTCGTTGAGCAGCCTGCCTTTGACCTCCCTGAGTAGAGTTTAGGAGCCCAGGCTGGGGCTGATCTGCTGCCTCTGTGAAGAGTTGTGATACCTCCAAACTTTCAGATTCTGTACACACACACACACACACACACACACACACACACACACACACACACACGATCGGTGCTTTTCCAGCAATGACACAGCCCCTACTACTGTAATCCTGTTTCCATTCTGCTAGGAACTAACTCACCGAGGGGGCGCTCGGAGATGTTTGCACAATGAATCATCAATTTCATTGACCTTCGGATGGCTGGAAACACAGGAAGCAGGGAATTACCTTTCAATTTTAGTTGTTGCTGTCATGCATGTGTAAATAGGTTTCTGTGGACTAGAATTCAGATGGGACTAGAGTGTAACTAAATTTTTCTCTTCCTTTTTCCCCTGGATGCTCTGGAGTCTCAGCTTTCTTCCTTAGAAGCTACTGTTTCTTCCGTTTTGTGGTTAGTCATTGCTTATGTAAGCACTGTGTGCCTAGATATATTCTCCTCTCTCTTTCAAAAGATGCAATACCATCAAGGTACAAAAGTACAAAAAAATAGACATTGTTTTGCACATTGCTTTTTAAATTTAGGAGCTTACTTTGAAGATCTTTCCTTTCTCTCTCTCTCTCTCTCTCTCTCTCTCTCTCTCTCTCTCTCTCTCTTTCTCTCTGTGCTTGTGAATGCGGAGGTTAAAAAAGAACCTTTGGTGTTGTTCATCAGGAATCATTCACCTTTGTTTGTTTATTTATTTATTTGTGTGTATGTGTGTGTGTGTGTGTGTGTGTGTGTGTGTGTGTGTGTGACAGAGAGAGAGAGAGAGAGAGAGAGAGAGAGGTCACTATATGGGCCTATGAAGGCCCAAGAATGGTTTCAGAAATCATCCTGGGTTGCTCTATCTCCTTATTGCTTCACTTTGGAGTTTCCTAGGCTCTGCCTTCCAGGGCTGGAAAGTAGGCTGCTGCTATTTCCACCTGCCATTTTTATTGTGGGATCCAGGATCTGAATTCAGATCCTTCTGCTTGGGAAGCAAAGGCTTAATCCCTGAGCCATCGTTTCAACCCCACTTTTAAAAAAAAATTTAAAAAGTTCTCTGCCAATTTTGCTGTCAGTATACACTGCATCTTGATTATGTCTACCCCAATTTATCCTTTTACTTCCCCCGAATCTCTCAACACATTCTCCCTCCTTCAATCATGTCTTATTTTCATCCTCTTCCTCCTCCTCCTCATCATTGTCTTGAATAGCTCACTAAGTCCCATTAGTTCATATACACATGGTTGTGGGATCAGCTACTGGAACGTGGTCCACTCACTATTGGCCACGCCCTGGAGAGGAATGTCTCTCCCTTCCTCAGTGGTCATTAGCCTCTATTAGATCCTCGTCAGCTGCAGGTGGGGACTGGTGAGCCACCATCCCCTGTGCTCTAATGCTGACTGAGGGTCTGGGGCAGGTCGTTACATCTGCTGTGAGTTCATGCATTTGCTGCCATGTAGGTCTGGAGGCCAACATTTCACAGAACCCCTTGCCATCCTCTGGCTCTTCGGTTCTTTCCATGCGTTCTTCCATGATGTTGACTGAGTCTTGGGGTGGGGGTGATAAAGATGTCCAATTTAGGGATGAACACTCAACAGCCACTTATTCTCAGCACTCTGACCTGTTATGAGTCTCTGCATTGACCACTGCCCAGTGCAGAAAGAAGCTTCTCTGACAAAGACTGAGTGCAGTATGAATCTATAGGTTAAAAAAAGAAGGCAATTTGGCAACATGATCATTTTAACAAAACAGTATAGACTCCCTTTGGAGCCTATGGCTTCTCTGGCTGTGGGCTTTTGATCAAGTTCACAGTACCAGGAGTGAATTCCCTTTTAGAAACAAACCTTAAGTTGGGGCAGAGAGCAGTTGGTTATCTCTGTAACAGTCATACCACTATTTCACCAGCAGATACATCTTAGTATGCTTTCCTTTTTTTTTTTTTTAAAGTCAGAGATCTCTAAGTAGGTTAGGCTGGCTGGTTATTGGGTCCCAGAGATCTGTCTGCTTCTCTTTCCCAACTGTTGGATTGCAAGTTTGTATCACCATGGAGACTTAGGTCTTCATGTCTATGCAGCAAGCACTTTACAGCCTTTGTTGTGGAGATACTTCAGTTTCAGTAACCAAGTGCTGACCTTCTCTTTTTCCTTAAAGGCTATGTTTTATGAGTGTTGTTTTATGAGTGTCCCATTTAAGCAGTTCACTAGCAAGGGACAAAGGTTATTGCACTCTTTTGCAGTTACCAACGAAACAGCATCTATCATAAAGTTATGTTGGGTTAAAGCAAACTGGAATCTAGAGTCATGGAGACCCTCAGTAAAACATGTTTCCATGTCTATAATTACACCTCTGGAGACACAGAAGAAGTAAGATGGAGAGTCAAGTCATCCTCAACTGCAGAGCAAGTTGGAACTCTACCTCAAACAAGCAAAATGCTCTCACCTGTGCATGGTAGCTCATGTTTCTAATCCTAGCATTTAGGAGACTGAGACAGGAGGATTACCCTGAATTCAAGTGAAGCTTGGACTGTATAAAAACTGAATAAAGACCAAACAAAACCACAAGTAGAGCTGGAGAAATAGCTCAGATGTTCTAGTGCTTGCCTCGTAAGCATGAAGACTTGAGTTTGCTCCCTGCCACCCACATAAAGAAGCTGGGTGTGGAGCAGGAGAGATGGCACACGGGTTAAGCCTCCACCTTGCAAGTAAACCTGAATTTGAATCCTGGATCCATGTAAGATCCCCCAGTGGGAGTGGCTGGGGGCAGGGAGGAGACTGCACTTCTGGCATTGGAGGGCAGAACCTGGGAAACCCCACAGCAAAGCAAAAGAAGTAGAACATTATCCACGGTGATTCCCAAAGTCACCCTTGGGCCTCCAGAGGCACACACAGTGCCCCCGATACACACACACACACACACACACACACATACACACACACACACACACACACACCACAATGCAATATACACACAAAACTGGATGTGGGCTTTTGTAATATCAATACTGGTGAGGTGGTGACAGCTATATCCCTGGGACTTGATGACCAGACAACCTAACTTGGTGGACAGTGCCTGAGGAATGTCACCAAGGTCAGCTTTTGACTTCCACATGCACCTGCACACGCATACTCATGCATGCATGGTGTGCACACTGACACAAACTCTACTAAAAAAGGTGTATCTATGGAATCTTCCAGTATCTGCAGCATCACAATAAATGCTGAACCAACCACAAAAAAATAAAAAAAATAAAAAAAAAGAAAGAAATGAACAAGAAAAAAAATGGTAGTGGCCACAAACTAGTTATCTTCTGTAACAACTTCGGATAAACTTTCGCATTTAAAACAGATGTCAAAGACAAATCATAAACTTGAGTTAAAAATCCTTATGTAGGAACATTTACATTTATGTATTTATTCACATACATCCAAGCTAAAGCACATATTTATCATGAATCTGATCAGACAACGCAGATAATGCTAGGCTTCTGAGTCACCTGCCATACTTAAGGGCAGAATTTGGGAGGTGTAAGTGCCAGATCATAGCATATTAGCCAGGGTTTGCTGAAGAAACAGAATCTCTGGAATGTAATATATATATATATATATATATATATATATATATATATAACCTTATTAAATTAACTTACAATAAAAAATAGTGTCCTTCAATGTAGTTGCCTGTAACTGATTCATTCTTGACCAGAATATCTCACAAAGCTAGAATATCCCAAGAGGGTCTCAAGCCTTTATTTCTCTGGAGGGTCAAAGACACTGGATTCCGATGTCAGTGAATGCCGCAGACCAGAGGCGGCCTCGAGATCAGGGCTCCCCCAGACCGGGTGAGGCAAGGCTTCGGCGGAAATGGGGAACAGAACACATGCAACTCTCTAGGCCGAGTGAATTCTGAACCCCCTTTATTGAAACTTAGTGACAGCTTTATACTAGAAAATTTTAGAGCAAAGAATGTGTCCAGAGGAAAACAAACACAGACCCTCCCAGTCTCTTATGCTCAGTAAGAATAAACATTTTTTTTCCTAAGTAGCTAACCCATTGTTTGAGGGAAAGACACAAACAGATTCTATTCTCCCAGTTTTTTCAATTGTATCTAATCTGTAATGCTTCACCGGATAGCCATGGGGCTGAGCCCACATTGTTTTAGCAGAGACTGCATTTTTAAAACACACAGAGGACTGAGCTCCTTTAACAGTAAGGTTGCTTATGTCTCCCTTTGAGGAATTCCAGAAGTATATTGCCATCAGTAGTTGATGAGCCATCCATGAACCATGCATTCTCCAAACCTGGGGTCCATACTGTCGGGCCCCATTTCGCCAAGGGTGTCTCTTTCGGGGCAGAAGCGATCATTGGTGGGGGTACACTCAGATGGTCCATCTCTGTGATTTCCCATAGGAGTGCTGTTTGGAGAAGGGAAAGACACAGCTCCCTTTACTACCAACATGGATTCTACCAGTTTGGATTGCAAATACCATCTCCAGGGGACAGTCTTGGCGTCTAGACTTTCTGGCATGATGGTCTCTTCCTTGGCCTTCAGTCAGGGTAAGAGGGTATCACAGTTTCTTTTAAAGTTCTACTGAACAGATAGCAAAGTCATATACTTCTAGAATTTCTGAGTTAGTTCATAGGTGGGAATTTTACCCATCTATGTTTTAAGACTCTAGAAGTTATTCTCTAATTTCTTTAAGATCAGTGCACACATTCTGGCTAGCAAGTCTACTTATTGTGAGTCAAATCTCTATTTACAATTTGATTTAAAGTTAAAAGCAAGCTTTTTCTCTAAACCTAAAAACAGGTAAAAGGCACACCCAATTCCCAGAAGAATTCCTCCTGTCAGAGGCAAAACTTAAATTATCTAGGGAGGAAATCCTAACACCTGCCCATGGGTGTTACTGTGATATTCCCCAGGGAGCAGGCTTTAGGTCCCCAACTGGGCAGAGATACACCAACGCCTGACAATTCCCGTATTTTAATGCCATATCCTTTTCCCAGAAATTGTTTCCATAGAACAATGTTCTGCCATGCTGGGACCTTATCCACCAGAATGGTTGGATTAGGGCACAGCAAGTGAAGAACAGCTGGGCTCCAACATCAATGAAGAACAGATGGGCTTGGACATCAGCAATAAACAGTGAACAGTAGCAAGGCCTAGAGACCAGGCTCCAAAGGCAGCAGGAATAGAGGTAACATGGAAAGGACAAAACTCTGCATCAGCCAAGGATAGAGGTAGCAGTAGCAGTAACAACAAAGAAGGCCAGGATGCTCTAAAAGTGCAGGATACTTGAATAGTAGACTCCACAGGAAGTCCACACAAGGGAAGAGTTAGTCCCTCCTTCTTACACTTCCTATAATCTAGTCTGCCACTGGAAAGCACAACACACTATGGGCTAGGTTTTCCACAGCAATTAATCAAGTACTTACAGACTTGTTCAGAGACCTGTATCAATCATTAACCCTCCACAGCTGTGCCCCAATGAGTCTGCAACTTTCAAGTTGACACTAAAATGTAATCATAACACATAGGAAAGGACAAATGCACCATGGAAGCAAAGAAGTGTGACAGGAGTCATTGCAAAATGGATGTTGTTAAGATCCCTAAGAATTCAGAACCTAATGAGATATTTTAATGCAACAAAAAAAGGAAGTTGCCCTAGAAACCCAGCACTTGGAGTTGACTGTGAGGCAGAACAAGATAACACACAGAGGAACAAGATATTCACTGAGCAGAGCAAGGAAGGATCACGGGAGGAGCAAGTTGAGCCTGGAGAAAGTGGTGAGGACGAGGAGAAGGAAGAGAGTCTATAAGATCTCCTCTCTTGTGAGATGTTCAGGGAGTATCTTTAGTATATGCTGGTCGTAAGCTTAGACTAGAGGTCAAGAAGAGGTAGCCCATTGGCTGAAATAATATCTTAGACACAGACCCATTCATAGTCAGGCAGGCAGGACAATCTCCCCAACCAGGAGAATGTATATAGAGATGTGCCTCCTGTGAAGTAACAAGGAGCTGGGAAACTGTAAGGTCACAAGGCAAAAGTTAAGAAAGGTGGAGAAGCTACACCAGCAAGAGGTGCAGGATGACAAGGAGAGGGAGAGAGAGAGCTCTGAATATGGAGGATTGAGGAATGGGAATCTATCAAGACACTCCATACCAAGTATGGCCACCCTGGGATTCCCCACAAAGATGCAACATTCACAGATAGTCTGGCTTTGGTCCTATGCCCTGTCAACCATTGCAGGGAGTATGTAGCTACCATTATAGTAAGGAGACTCACTATCCTAACATGATAAGGGTACAGGTTGCCATACCAAGATTACCCTTTCTCATCTTCCCATGAACACTCCACACTCACGAAGATTATCCTAAATTGTGATGAAGGAGTATCATAGTTGAGCACAAGTGTCAACTTGAAAGTTGAGGGTTTGAGCTTTGGGCACATTTATAAAGAATTAGTGTTTGAGTTAGGCCCAGAGCAGACCTGTAGGAGATTGTCTAGTTGATGGGGAAGGCCCAGCCCTTGGTGGGTGGAACTAAGCCCTGAACAGATGAATAAAATACAGACAGTTGGCTGAGAAAGTTGCCAGACAAGCTGATCTGTCAAGTAAGAATCATCTCTCTCAGCCATTATGGAGAGATGGTGTGGCCAGTTACCTCGGCCTGGTGTTAGTGCATGCTCTCCTGTTAAGCTGGGATACAGAACTGTAACCAGTAATCATAAGAGACAATAAACCCCTTATTCCTTTAAGCCATTTGATGGTGATTTATCAGCAACCATGCAGGCGAACTATAACAAGGGGTCTTTCAACATTTCTCCTCCAAGCCATCTTTGGTTCTGTCAGCCCCTGTTCAGATGCTAAGTGTGTGATGTAGTTTTTCCTGGGAACATGAGAACCAATATGTACTCACCCAGACAAGGAACCTGTGACAGAGTAAAGAAATGATTCCAGGGGCTGGAGAGGTGGCTCAGGGGTTAAGCCTCTGCCTTGCAGGCAGAAGGTCCTGAGTTCGGATCCTAGACTCCACATATAGACACTGGGGGGGGAAGGGGGCAGCCTGTGTTTCTGGTCCTGGTAGGGTGGAGCCTGTGAATCCCAGGGAAAGGTAAATGAGAAGGTGGGGGCGGTCCATGGTAGTTCCCGAATTCCTCCGTGGTTCTACACACACATACATACACACACACATGCACACACGCATATACGCACAATTGAATAAATAATAAATAATAAAAAAAGTTTAAAGAAAAAGAAATGATTCCACAAAGTCCAACTTGAAGAGCCATTGAGCTTGTGGGGTTTATTTCTAGGCACTATTAATAAACTTAAAAATTGATAAATGGATGTATGATGCATATTTATGTTATATAATATATATGAATACATAATATATATGTATTCAAAACTAAGAATAGTACAGATAACCAAACAGCTGTAACTGCTGAAGAGATTAGTGTCATTAGACAGGGAACTCCATCTCTTCAATGAAATAATAAAAAAGATACCCTGAGGACAATGACCCCACCATCCAAGGCTCCTGCTTATGAAACTGCAAGTTCACCAAAAAGGAACTTTCTGTTCCAGGAAAGCAACTGCCTAGGAAAGTTGTTCCCCAGAATTACACTAGAGTTTGAAGCAATTGTAACCTAAGGAAGGCAGGCAGACAGGCTTATACTGAAGTGTCAGTAAAACTCGTCATTGCTGTCCTGCATTAGTCAGGGTTCTCTAGAAAGACAGAATCTATAGAAAAAGTCACAGGAGGGTTCAAGAAGTGGGCTCCAAAGTGCAGGGTGGACAGCAGCCAGGCAGAAGAGACTCTAATGTCAACCATGACCAGCAACAAGACCCTGGAGACAATCTCCAAAAGCAGCAAGGTTGAAAGGACAGAGATCTGGGTCAGCCAAGGAAGAGGCAGTTAGTGGCAAAAGGCAAGGACCCTTAGGGCAGTAGACTCCACAGCAAGTCAACAAAGGATAAAGGAAGAGCAAGTCCCTCTTCCTAGCACTTGCTTTTGTCTGGTCCACCACTGGAAAGCACCACCCACTATGCACTGGGTCTTCCTTAACAATAAAAAAAAAAAAAAAAAAAAAACACCTGCAGGCTTCTTCAGGGACTTGCTCTAACCATTGATTCTTCAAAGCTATGTCACAAACAGCCTGCAACTGTCAAGTCGACACCTGAATTTAAACATCACATGCCCATGTGGTATTAATCCATCAACTGATGTTTGTGTTTTCTTTTTTTTTTTTATTTCAGCTCATACAAACTTATTAGGTACACCAGTTCCCTCCCTTCCTCCTTCTTCCCCCTTACTCCCTGTTCCCCCTCCCCACCCCTCTCCCTCCCCATCCCCCAGTGCCTCTCGCCCCAATTCCCAGAGAGTCCTTTCTTGTGAATGTCTGATTTTCCTCTGGGCCCTCCTCTCCGATGACGTACAAGGACCCAGTGGCCTTTCCCTGAACCCTTTCCCGTGTTCCCCTTAGGTATAGGAACACTGCTGTGGCTGCCAATCCTTTACCTCCAAGGCTCTTGGTGCCTTTAGCAGATGCTAGACTTTGTGAGGTCCACAGTGGGTTGGACAATGCGCAGGGCATGCAAAGCACAATTATGATTGCTTCAGCCCTAACTAGTATAGAGTATCTTATATATCATTGCTCCTCCCATCCTTTTGCTCTTACACTCTTACCGCCCCCTCTTCCGCAAATTTCCCTGAGCTTCAAGATGGGGAGAGACTAAGCTGGCCTAGTTCTAGGTGGTTGACATAGAGTCTCTGAAGTTCTGGATTGTGGTTTGTTGATTTTCTTTTGCAGTTTTGCTGCTCCTGCAATGCCCTTCACTCCATCCTGGTAGGCATTGTATGTTACCCCCTGGCCAGAGACAAAAAACTGTTAGAGTCTTGTGATAAAAGCACATTCAAAGGTAGATGTAATAAAAGTGGGAAACCATACTAAGGGAGGGGTCTATCACCCATTTGCAAAATGGTTACTTTTTATCTGCCAGACTATATGCCCTCCTCTTCTGGTGAGATCACACCCCCTCAGTAGTAAATGATCAGGAACAAAAGTCTGTGAACTTAATAAGATGTCTCATTACTTATTTGGGTCCTTGGTGGAGGTCTATTTTCCCTGCTGTAACATGGTCCCTTCTCTCCTTGTTTCTGGTGTGGCCCTCCTACCCCATCCCTCCTGTTCATAATCCTTGGAATTACTGTCTCTAGGTGGGCTGGGTGGGTTTGGTACTAGGAGCCACCTATTAGGGAGTACATACGGCGCTTAATTTTCTGGGTCTGGGATACTTCACTTAATATAATTGTTTCTAATGACATCCATTTCCCAGCAAATTCCAGTAATTCATCATTTTTGATGGCTGAGTAGTACTCCATTGTATAGATGTACCACCTTTTCCTTATCCACTCGTCAACTGTTGGACATTTGGGCTGATTCCATGACTTTGCTATTGTAAACAGTGCTGCTATGAACATGGTCGTGCTTGTGCTATTGAGGTGAACCTCTGCTGTATGGGGGGTTATTCCCAAAAGTGGAATAGCAGGGTCATATGGCATTTCAATCTTTAATTTCATTAAGAATCTCCAGACGGCTCGCCAGAGTGGCTGTATGAGCCTGCACTTCCACCAACAATGTAGGAGAGTTCCCCTCTCTCCACATCCTCTCCAGCATTTGTTGTTGTTTGTATTGTGGATTTTTGCCATCCTGACCGGGGTGAGATGATATCTCAGGGAAGTTTTGATTTGCATTTCCCTGATGGCTAAGGAAGTAGAGCATTTTTTCAGATATTTGTTAGACATTTTAATTTCATCCTTGGTAAAGTTTCTTTTAAGTTCCAGGGCCCATTTTTTCATTGGGCCATTGGTTTCCTTGGTGTTTAGTTTTCTAAGTTCTTTGTGCACTCTGGACAGCAGAGTTCTATCAGATGTGTGGTTAGTGAAGATTTTCTCCCATTCTGTGGGTTGCCTTTGAGCTCGTGTTACAGTCTCTTTATCTGAACAGAAGCTCTTTAATTTCACAAGATCCCAACTGTTGAGAGTTGGTAGCAGTGACTGTGCCATTGGATGTCTGTTTAGGAACTGTTGGCCTAGCCCAATCAGCTCGAGGGAGTTCCCTATCCTTTCAACTATGGTTTTTATAGTCTCTGGCCTTATATCAAGGTCCTTGATCCATTTGGAATTAAGTCTTGTACATAGTGACAAGTACGGGTCCAGCTTTAATCTTCTGCATGTGGAGATCCAGTTTTGCCAGCACCATTTGTTGAAGATGCTGTTCTTTTTCCATTGGATTCTTTGGGCCCCTTTGTCAAAGACCAAATGGCTGTAACTTTGTGGGCTTATATCTGGGTCTTCAATCCTTATCCATTGATCTGTGTGTCTATTTTGGAGCCAGTACCAGGCTGTCTTTATAACTATGGATTTGTAGTATAGACTAAGGTTTGGTATGGCAATACCTCCAGCTGTGTTTTTGTTACTCAGGATTGTTCTTGCTATCCTGGGTCTTTTGTGCCTCCATATGAACTTTGAGATTGTTTGGTCAACTTCTTTGAAGAATTGCTTTGGGATTTTGATTGGTATAGCATTGAATCTGTATATTGCCTTTGGTAGGATGGTCATTTTTACGATGTTGATTCTGCCAATCCAGGAACAAGGGAGGTCTTTCCACCTTCTGGTGTCTTCTGCTATTTCTTTCTTTAGGGTTTTAAAGTTTTCATTGTAAAGGTCTTTTACCTCCTTAGTTAGGTTTATACCAAGGTATTTCATTTTTTTAGGGGCTATAGTAAATGGGATTGTTTCTCTCAAGGCTTTTTCACTTCTTTCATTCTGGGCAGGCCTCTGATTTTTGCACATTTATTTTGTATCCTGCCACCCTGCTGAACTTCTCAATTAGTTCCAGGAGCTTCCTGGTGGAGTTTTTGGGATCACTCAGGTATAAGATCATGTCATCTGCAAATAGGGATAGCTTGACTTCTTCCTTTCCCATTTGAATTCCTCTTCTGTCCCTTTCTTGTCTTATGGCTCCAGCTAAGACTTCAAGTACAATATTGAATAGAAGTGGTGAGAGAGGACAGCCTTGTCTAGTTCCTGATCGAAGTGGGAATGCTTCCAATTGTTCCCCATTGAGCATAATCCTTGCTGTGGGCTTGTTGTATACAGCTTTTATTATATTGATAAAGGTTCCTTCCATTCCCACTGTCTCTAGCGTTTTGATCATAAAAGGCTGTTGGATCTTGTCAAAAGCTTTTTCTGCATCTATCCAGAGTATCATGTGGTCTTGGACTTTGGACTGGTTTACATGATGAATTACATTTATTGATTTGCGTATGTTGAACCAACCTTGTGTGCCGGGGATGAAGCCTACTTGGTCCCCGTGAATGATCTTTTTGATATGTTTTTGAATCCAATTTGCTAAGGCTTTGTTGAGAATCTTTGCGTCTGTTTTCATCAGGGAGATCGGCCTATAGTTTTCTTTTTTAAGTGAATCTTTATTAGGTTTTGGGATTAAAACGATATTAGCTTCATAGAAGGAATTTGGTAGTGTTCCTTCCTTTGCTATTTGATGGAACAGTTTAAGAAGTATTGGTGTTATTAACTCCTTAAATGTCTGGTAGAACTCTGTGCTGAATCCATCTGGTCCAGGACATTTTTTGGTGGGAAGATTCGAGATTACTTCCTCAATTTCCTTATATGTTATAGGACTATTTAAATAATTCACAACTTCCTAATTCAATTTAGGTAAGTTGTGCTTACTTAGAAATTCATCCATCTCTTTTGTGTTGTCAAACTTCACAGAGTGTAAGTTTTTGAAATATGATGTTATAATTCTCTGGATTTCTTGGGTATCAGTAGTGATAACTCCATGTTCATTTCTAATTTTGTTAATTTGGGTTTTCTCTCTCTTGCTTTTGGTTAGTTTAGCTAGGGGTGTATCAATCTTGTTGATTTTTTCAAAGAACCAGCTTTTTGACTGGTTGATTTTTTCTATCGTTTTCTTAGTCTCGATTTCAGATATTTCTCCCCTTATTTTGCTAATCTCCTCTCTTCTACTACTTTTGGGATCAGATTGCTCTAGTTTCTCTAAAGCTTTAAGCTGCATTGTTAAGTTGTTTATTTCTGATGTTTCCATTTTTTTGATGTAGGCATTAAGAGCTATGAATTTACCTCTTAGAACAGCTTTCATTGTGTCCCAGAGATTTTGGTAAGTTGTATTTTCGTTATCATTCACTTTCAGGAAATCTTGAATTTCCTTTTTAATTTCTTCCTGAATCCAGTTCTCATTCAGTTTCATAGTGTTAAGTTTCCAGGAGTTAGTGCATTTTCTCTTGTTTGATGTGTTGTGGATGTCCAGCTTTAGGCCGTGGTGGTCTGATAGGGCACAGGTTAGAATTTCAACTTTCTTGTATATGTGTAGATTCATTTTTTGGCCCAATATGTGATCTATTTTGGAGAAAGTTCCGTGTGCTGCTGAGAAAAATGTGTATTCTTTGGTGCGTGGGTGAAAAGTTCGGTAGAGATCTGTAAGGTCCATTTCTTTCAGGGTTTGATTAAGTTCCAAAGTGTCTCTGTTAAGCTTTTGACCTGTTGATCTATCCCATGTTGAGAGGGCAGTGTTGAAGTCCCCAAGAATTATCGTTTGGGGGTTGATTTCTTGCTTTAGACGCTGTAGGGTTTTCTTAATGAATGTGGAGGGGCCCATATTGGGTGCATATATGTTCAGTATTGTGAAGTCTTCCTGGTGAATTGTACCTGTGACTAAAATGTAGTATCCATCCGTGTCTCTTATAATTTTCCTTGGTTTGAAATCCACTTTGTCTGATATCATAATGGCTACCCCTGCCTGTTTTCTGCTTCTATTTGCTTGTAGAATTGTTGACCAGCCTTTTATTTTTAGAGCGTGCCTATCTTTTGTGGTGAGATGGGTTTCCTGCAGGCAGCAGATTGATGGATTGTGATTTTTTAATCCAAGTTTGTAATCTGTGTCTCTTGATCGGTGAATTAAGTCCATTAACATTTAGTGTTATAATGGAGAAACTATTAATTCCAGACATTTATTATGTTTAGTAGCTTTTATAAGTATATTGCTTCGGTTTTAATGGTGTTATATTTGCTTTCTGTTCTCCTGGATATGCCTGTTTTTTTCTTCACGCTTGAGTATCATTTCTAGCATTTTTTGAAGGCCTGTTTTGGTGGACATGTATCCCTTAAAGTTGTCTTTGTGCTGGAAAATTTTTCTTCCCCCTCGATCATGACAGATAGTTTTGCAGGGTAAACCAGCCTGGGTTCACATTTTTGCTCATTCAATACTTGAAGTATGTCTGTCCAAGCTCTTCTTGCTTTTACTGTTTCGACTGAGAAGTCATTTGTTATTTTAACAGGTTTACCTTTAAAAGTGACTTGGTTTTTCTCCCTTGAAGCTCTCAGCACCAGTTCTTTATCTTGAATGTGGAGTGTTTTAACTGTTATTTGCCTTGGCGTGCTTCTATTTTGGTCGTATCTGTTTGGGGTGTGGAATGCCTCTTGTATATGAATGGGCCTCTCTTTTTTTAGGTGAGGAAAGTTTTCCTTGATGATCATTTGAAAAATTTCCTCAGGGGTGGTATTTTGAGATTCTTGCTCTGGTATTCCATGAATACGCATGTTAGGCTTCTTCAGGGTGTCCCATATCTCTTGGATAGTTCTCTCAAGTATCTTTTTGGCTTTAACAACCTCTTCCATTGAGCTGGTTAGTATTCCCACTTTATCTTCAAGGTCTGAAATTCTGTTTTCTGCTTCCTTAGTTCTGTTGATAAGACTCTCTGTGGCATTCTGGGTTGAAGATAACTTGTCTTTTAGCTCAGTTTTAAATTCTGCTTGAGTTGGTTTTAACTGCTCTATGCCACTTTTTGTTTCTTGCACTGTTTTTCTCAACTCCTCCAGATGCCTGTTGTGTTGCTCTTCAAAGTGATTGATTCGATTATGTAATTCCTCCCGGATTTCCTCTTTCATAGTATTGAACATGGTAATGATCATATTTTGAAAGTCTTTATCCTGGGTGAGGCTTTCTTGGCCTTTTTCTGCGGGTTTGTTCTGGTTGGAGTCTAACATTATGGGATTAATTTCTTCAGTGGGAAATTTGTTTACTTGAGTGTTGCTTCTCATGGATTTGCACTTTGACTTTGGCATTGTCATTTTAACTCTTAAGATCTCTCAATTTCACTAAACTGAATTATTTGGCTGGGTGTCCTGGTGGGCGGGGCCCGAACGGGGACTTACCTAGGGCGCGGGGTGAGGCCCGGCTGGACCGCGTGCGCGCGTCCAGACCGGCGGAGCAGGGTGGGGTGAAAAGGGAGGATGGGCGGGTAGGCGTGGAGCTATTTAACCCGAGGGCAGCTGGGGCGGGGCCTGGGCGTAGGGGGAGGTCCTCCTCGTCCCTCAGCCCCTGCACGTGGCTCTGGCTGGATCGTGGGAGTCGGAACCGGGTCCCTGTGGGCTGACCTGGGGTCCTGGTGGGCGGGACCCGAACGGGGGACTATACCTAGGGCACCGGGTGAGGCCTGGCTGGACCGGTGGAGCGGGGTAGGGTGTAAAGGGAGCTGATGTTTCTGTTTTTGTGCCAGTACCATGCTGTTTTTATTACTCTTGTTCCGTAGTATAGCTTGAAGTCTGGTGTGGTGAAACCTCCAACAACGTTTTTCTTGCTTATGACTATTGTGGCTAAATGATGCCTTTTGTCCATCCATATGAATTTTGAGGTTGTTTTTCTTAGTTCTCTGAATCATTTTGTTGGGATTTTTATTGACATTGTGCTTAATATGCATATTTCCATTGGTAGGATATTCATTTTCACAATATTGATCTTGCCAATCTATGAGAATGGAAGGTCTTTCCACTTTCTAGTATCTTCATTTCTTTTATTAGTGTTTTGTAGTTTTCATTGTACAGGTCTTTTATTGGTTTGGTTAAGTTTACTGTGAGATATTTTTTTTTTGAGGCTATGGTGAATGGGATTATTCCCTCATTTCTTTCTTGGCTTCTTTTGTCTCTGGCATATAGGAAAGCTAATGACTTTTGAGTTTTGATATTATAGCCTGTCACTTTATGAAATTGTTTATTAATTTAAGTAGCTTATTAGTGGAGTCATATTGATTTCTCAAGTATAGAATATCATCTTCAAATAGGGGTATTTTAACATCTTTCTTTTCTATTTGTATCCCTTTTTTCTTTTTTCTCTTGTCTTATGGCTCTAGCAATAAGCATAATATTGAACAGGAATGAAGAAAATGGAGCCTTGTCCTGCTTCTGATCTAAGTGGGAATGCTTTAAGTTTTTCCCCATTTAAGATGAAGTTTCTCTTACATTTGCTGTATATAACCTTTTGTTGAGTCCAGGTCGCGGGATCCCCAAAGACCATCACAAGTCCACATCTGTATGCAAAAGCAAGACTATTTCAAGCTCGAGCTTGGACCCCCATACCTTCCTGGTGCAGCAGGTTAGTAACGAGAGCCCCGAGCCTAGAAACTACAGGGTTTTTATAGTCAGGAAAACAGTGGGTGGAAAATTTTGGTGAAACAGATACATTACTTCTAGCACATATTCAGTGAAATGCTTGCAGTCATATCTTGAGGCACATCCTCTGATAAACACCTAGGGCACATCCTGAACACTTATCACCTGTGTTCACATTTTTACAATTCCTGCAGACATCTGGTGTTTGTCCATTGTATAACAATTATCCTGGTCAGAAGAGGTCAAGGAGTTCCCAGGGACACCCTAATGGTTTTTCCAGCTGCAAGTCTGGCCTTAAGATGGAGGTTCCTGGCAAGATGGAGTTACTCTAGTCAGGACTCTGTTAGGTTGTTTCACCTTTGTTATGTTGAGATAGGTCTCCACCATTTTTTCATGAAAGGGTATTGAATTTTGTTAAAAGCTTTTCTACCATCTACTGAGATGATTATATAGGTTTTGTCTTTAATTCTGTTAATATGATGAATCATCTTTATATCTCTGAAATGAACCTGACTTGATCATGGAATATAATATTTTTGATATGTTTTAAGAGATGTTTTGCAAGAACATTAGTTCATTAGTGAGACTGGTCTCTAATTTTCTTTTTTTGATGTGTTTTTTAAAATTAATTTTGTGTATGGTGTGTGAGTGTGTATGTGTCAGAGAGCACTGCATGTCCCTGTGGAGGACCTAGGGTGACTTCAGAAAATCCTGGATTACTTCTGCCTCCTTTTTGCTTCACTCTGGGATTTCTCAGGCTCCACCTACCAGGGCTGGAAGTACAGGCTGCTGCTGTTTCCTTCTGTGTTTTTTTATTATTATTATTATTTATTCAACTGTGCGCATGTGCGTGTGTATGTGTGCGCGCGTGTGTGTGTCTGTGTATGTGTAGAACCACGGACGAATTCGCGAACCACCATGGACGCCTCCACCTCCTTCTGCCCTGGGATTCACAGGCTCCGCCCTACCAGGACCAGAAATGCAGGCCGCCCCTGCTTCCGCCTGGCGTCTATACGTGGGATCTGGGATCCGAACTCAGAACCTTCCGCCTGCAAGGCGGAGGCTCAACCCCTCAGCCACCTCTCCAGCCCCTTCCTTCTGTGTTTTTATATGGGACCTGAACTCAGAACCTTCTTTGCTTGCAAGGCAGAGTCTTAACCCCTGAGCCATCTCTACAGCCCTTGATTTGTCTTTGTTTGTCTTTGTAATCAGGTAATGCTGGCCTCATAGAAAAACTTGGGAGTATTACTTCTTTTTCTATTTCATGTAATAATTTGAGTAGTAGGGCTGCTATTTCTTCCATGAATGTATGCAAAATTCTGCACTGAATTCATCCAGTTCTGAATTTGTAAGTACATTTTCATTTCTTCACTTATTATCGATCTGTTCAAACTATCTATTTCATCTTGAGCCAATTTTGGTAAGTCATATTTGTTTATGATTTTATCCATTTATTTTAGATTTTCCAATTTAGTGGAGTACAAATTTTTAGATTATCCTATTCTGATTCTCTGTTTTTCTCTGGTATCTGCTGTAATTTCCACTTTTTATTTCTGATTTTATTGATTTGGATCTTCTTTTTCTTTTGGTTAATGTGGCTAATTGTTTGTCAATCTAAAGCTCTTTGTTTTATTTATTGAATTTTTGGAAACTTTTAAAATTTGAATTAGTGAATTTTTCACCATGAGCCAGCCATGAGTTGTGAGGCCAGGGGTAAATGTGGTGGGCTTGGATGTTAGGTGTACTGCACAGGTTCATGTGATTGAACCCTTGGTCTCTAGTTGGTGAATTTGTTTGGAGAGCTTATGGAACCTTTAAGAGGTGGAACTTCACTGAAGAATGTCCATCACTCAGGGTGCACCATTAGGTTCATGAGACAAAGGACTCAAAAGCCAATGGCCAAGGAGAGAGTTTGATACCCTTTGATTATCCAGAACCTGGGATCCCATGTTATGCTCATCTAAGTTGAGAAAGCCTCCATTGTGCTCTGACTTTTCACATAAATGTTCATGTTATAAATGCTTTTGTGCTTTGACCAATTACTTAACTTGAAACAAATCTTCATGTTTAAAATCAACCACTGTTTTACCACATTTGTAAAACAATTTCTTTCATCATTCAGTGTGACTTAGATTTTTAAATTCTAGCTTTTAAATTGACAAAACTTATTTCAAGTCTTCAAGAAGGAAGGAACCCCATTTGGTGGTACTCCTGCCAGAATTGGGTTCAAAACATGTAAAGCCATGAAAATCCAGTTTTCACTCATGCATCCCCAGTAAAAGTATAAAGTGTCAAATGGACAGAGAACAGCAGAAGAAATGAAGTTATTCAATGTGGTCACAATGAAAAAAGGAATGAAGAGAACCAGTGAATACTGAGCTACTGAACATCCCTTGGGATTTAGGTCTTCGCAAGACATAACAGAAATATCTAGTCCATTAGCAAGAGTTAGTGAAGGAATCCTTATTAAGCAACACACATTACTGAACCAAACACCTCTTCCCTAAAGTATTTATTGTCATAAGCATGAAGATGAACTATTTACCTAAGACTCAATCTGCTTTGAGAATTACTAAAAATCATTGACTAAGGTGATTGCAGCTATCTCATTATTTTGTCCCTTGAACTCCATTGTGAAAAATACAAAAGTTAAAATTATAAAAGAATAATTTTATTAAATAGGACTAAAGAAAAAAGAATGTAAACTTAAGATGTAAACTTTTTATATGGTAAAATAAAATATTGTCTTCAATTAAAACATATTCTGAAATGAAATATGAGAGATGAAGACAAATCTAGAAGTTTAAAGTATATTGTAGAAAGGAGTATGCAGGATAAAGCTTTAAGAGTGAGCCAATCTATTATAATTAGAGATTTTTAAGAATCACTTAGATCAAAAATACTGATGTAAAAGCACAATCTAGCTTTCCATATATAGCAATAATGTTTCACAAGTACAAAATCTGACATAAAATAAGAATTTTATGTTAGCCCTTTATGAAATGGCCAATGAAATTTGATTATATTTTCTCCCATGTCCTCTAATGAAAGTATAAAAATATATCTCATGGCTAAGTTTATGTACTTTCTCACTGAGGTAAAGCCTTTGCCATGCAAAACATCATTTGAAAGTTCAGTGACATGGATGATTAAAAGAATTGACAAGACAAGAAGCTGGAGAACTCTCTAAAATATCCTGAAAGAAAACAGCAGGCAAGGTCCTAGAGAGTGGATTGTGCAGTTGATGGGGAACAGAGGGTGTTACTTATTCTTATATCTTTGGACTTTCAATGGGATTCATAGCTGGGTAAATCAGAAGACAGACATCTCATTATCTTGCCTACTAGTAAAGTTTATAGAATAAGCTGGTTTTTTTTTCCCAGAATGAACATTTATGTGAGATACTGTGCTCATTAGTAAGGTTCCAGATGTCCATGTAGGATATAATAAGTCTCTAAAGATCATTTGCTAAATGGACATAACTTCATTGCTAAAGTATGGCATTTGCTTTTATTTTGACCCTGTCTCAGAATTTCTTCCCTGATCTTTGAACCAACTCAAATCATTGACAAAGAGTGAGGATATACATCCTGCAATTGGTTCAGAGCTGAGCTCTAATTAATATTACTGATCCACTGATGTGTTTTAGGAATATAAGGCATAGAGGACTCTAGAAGTATTTTGAAGGGATAGGAAATATCTATTACAAGAAGTTGAAGGTAGCCTGTAGCATCATTTGGAGTTCAAGAGGTCCACAGGAATGGAAATAGTAATAGTAAGATAGTATTTTGAATTTTTCAAGGATCAAATGTGGGTATTTACTGAAAGAGGGACTGAAAATGTCCAGTAATTAAGAAATCCCACTACACAGGGGTCAATCACAACCACATCTATCAAAGATAGATAGATAGACAGACAGACAGACAGATATTGCTTGTGCCATGTATTTATTACAACAATGGACCATGAAACATAATTTTAAAATAAATTTTAGTTTTTTAAGACTCAGTTTTTAAGTAATTAAAAGTCCAAAACACTTCAAAATAGAATTATTTTGACATATGTATACCTTTTTAAAGCTATTTCTTAGAAATATTGTGAATCAGTATCTAAAGAGAATTTTATTATTTTGAGCAGAAAGTTAGATAGATTTCAGTTTTATATTTGCTCTAAATTTTGATCTTAGGAATTTTAATAACATTTAATCATCATGCACTGATGGCTTCAACTTTCGTCTTACATAATCATATAATAATGTATTTAAATATTCTAAATTTTGTCCTCATTTTTGGTCATTTTAGAAAATTGTAGTCATTTTTGTCTTAGCACAAAATCTTATTTTGCCTTACCAAATCATTTGTTATTTAAGAAATGTTCTCATTTTTCATCCGGTCTTCATAAAACAGGTTTTTATATTTAGATTCCTCTAATATTTTTCTAAGTAGCACCTTTTTAATCATTACTATCCTTAATAAACTAAAATACTCCACATTAAAGAGCAATTTAGTAATGAGGTAGAGCAACATAACAAATGTATCATCTTATTAAAAGAGCTGAATCTAAATTATATTCATGGTATGATGCTGCAACAATGCAATAATACTTGTGCAGATATTGTTACATTAAAAAGTTCTTGTCTACTGTAGCTACTAGGCAGACATTACTCCTGTTTGACTATTTTAAAGGGCCCTTTGTATGTTTTCCTTTTGTCTCAAAGAGACTGAGGGTGGCAGAATGTTCCATGGCAGTAAGATAAGCCAAGATAACAAAGCTCAAGCTAAATGATTTCGAGTTGGAATAATTATCCTGGCAAGAAAAGGCTAAAGGGAAGAAGAGTCAAAAATCTTTGTATGCTACTCCTATAATGTGTGTTCACCCACAAAGAGCATCTTCTCCCTCTGAAAACTGGTGTTTGATTAGCAAGTAGTTACTTTCTTAGAGAATGGGATAGGGAGACTCTAGGGTGCCTACTGGACAAGACATTGGCCATTGGGTTCAGTGACAACATTTATACAGTATTTTCTTGTTATCAGAGAGCTAGAGATAGGGGGGCTTTGAGACTTGTGGGCCAGCAGGTCCCTAAACCTCAGGGGAGTTTTTGTGCTTTTAGCGTCCATGACATTTAATGTAGAACCCTTGGACCAAGCATTTGGCCTACGCTTATTCACCAGTGCTGCCTTTTCACCTCAAAGTGACCTTCTCATTAATCAGAAGGAAAACAAGCCAGGGGAAGAGGGGAATCGTTTTAATGGACTGACTTTGGCAGTCTCTGTGAGAAGTTTTAGAAATAGGGAGAAAAGAATATCAGTTTTCCTAAGAACTAATTGTGCCCATAAATCTATAAAATGCTCATATCTCACAAGTCTGTCTCCCTGTCTGTATCCCTGTTATAGTAATATTTGATACAAAGGGAAAAGATAATTCTGCTGGAAAAAAATCTTCTAAAGTATACTATGCTACTAGTTAGTTTTTTTGTTCTGCAAAGAGGACTATCCATTTACTTCTTCAAACTCTAATCTGGTGCAATAGCAAAAAAAACTGCACCAATAAAAATGCTCTCTCTGAATAAGTTGTAATAATTTAGACGCATCACCCTTAGAAAGAACTAGCCACTCATTCCACTTAAGTTGTGGCTACAAAATCAAACTGGCCAGAAGGGATAAAAAGAGAATTAAATGATAGTGAATTATTTCACACACTTTAAACATCAAATAAAATATTTCACAGAGCACAAATAATATAAGACACATCGAGTCAGTCTAGTTAAAAACTAGACCTATATACATAGAACATCTGATAATTGGTTAGATGCCCATTTCTCTCATCTACCTTCATGTCTTTAGAATATACTGTGTTATTGACTATTTTAAACTTTGGATAATGTTCCTAAAATGTTTTTAGGTAGTAATTAGGTCATTTTCTTACTATGTAAATGTTATATCAAATGTAGAGGGTGGGAAAAACTCCAGACTTGGATCATGATGGCTAACTCTATTACTAGAGTCCTTCCTTAATGTTTAAAAAACTATTTCTCTATCTTGAGGACTATTTCCTGCCTATTCATTCTCATGTTCAGCAGTAGGGGGTTGTACTAATGCCAAGAGACATACAATCTTTGACCTCTACATACAAAAACATGATGCTTGGCCAATAGTGGGGGAGAGGGAAGACAGATGATGTTGGACTTGAGTTTCTTGAAAAGGACACATCTGTGAAGAGTCTGCAGACCCCCTGGACAATTAGATTTTCCCAATGGTGGAATGTTGGAATGTTACAGCCAAATTTATTCCAAGATAATTATCCCATGATTCCCTCTGAAAAGGAGATAACTGCAGTTTCACAAGATTGGCTATGGTTACAGCTCTTGGTGCCCCCAAGGAAGGGTGAAATGTTTAATCATTTGGCTATGGTTGTACCTGATCCCTAATGTGAAAGAAGAAGATTAGGTCAGACTGACACTTGATGGAACATAGAAATGCATATGTGCGAAAACTTATACCTTGACCATTGCCGGAGGCTCCAGAAGCCCCACCCTACAAAGAAGAGCTCCATGGCTTTGGGCCATGCAAAGTCTGTGTAGAGAGAATAATACCAAGAAATTATGGGAACTAGGAAGCACATTGGTAGAAGTTGTTCTGTTTATTTTACTTGAATGGCTTGTGAGAGGAGCTCATTCAGAAGCAGTGTGTTTAGTTTCAAACACTGCATGCACTGTAGAAGAGTGTGTTTAGATTGGCGAAGGGTCCTCAGCTCTAGATGGAACATTTCAGATTTCTCCATTTGATGTATACTGACACTAGGTTACTCCCAAAGGTATGGCCAGTCTGGTGAATTGAATAAAGGTCATTAAAGTCTGTTCATCTTGACAAGAGTCATAGCACAAATTCCTGTAGGCATGCCCAGATGAGCATCCCACATGAGACTGATGATGTGCCTTCTATGCTGACCACCAAGGAGTGATTCAAACATAACCTCAATATGGTTGCAACTAGGTCATGGAAATTTTTTTAAGGAATATCCTATGCCTTTGTACTGAGGGGAAGTCCAACAGTGGCCAGAAAAGCCTTATGAACATTACTGTGCCAGGTCACCTGCAGGAACTTGCCAATTTTATTGAAAGTCTGAGATTGATGGAGGAAAGAGAAGTGACTGGCAGAAAGGAGAATCCCAGGAATCACTCCAGGAAGGTTGAAATTTGATAAAGGTCCGTGGATAATAGATGAACAGAAAAATGTTAACCCAAACTTCTGGGATCAAAAGGAGCATTAAATAAAAGAGGCTATTGAGATATAAAATTGTGATTTACCTTCAGCTAAAAAAATCTGATTAAAAGTTAAGAGAAGGTTTAAGCTTGCTTATTTCATTTGCAGCCATTGTGGAAGGGTCTGGGAGGAGCCCTTGCTCAGGCCTCCCCATATCACTCCACTCACCTGCCTCTGTGACTACTTGCTGATTTGCAGTCTTCCTTGTCTGTTCCTGGTCCACTTTGTCTGTGACCATCACAGTTTAATTGAGGAGTCTCTGTAGATCTGTGAACCATTGTTATTGCCAAAATCTCTAAACCACCTTGTGATTAAAGAGCATAAAACTCTAAACTTTTTTTAATTGACAGCCCTTTTTTCTTTTCTTTTAAAATTAATTATTATTATTATTATAACTTTATGAGTGTATTGAATACTAATCCCTCCTTTCCTCCATCTCCCCTTCCCCCTATCTTTCTTCCTTCCACCCTCCTGCATGGCTGTTTCTATGGAGCCCAGGGTTCCCTCTGGCTTGTCTACTTTTGGAGGGGTTCAGGCCTCTGCAGCATTTTAAGTTTCCCCTATTTGAGCCACCCCACTGATAGAAACATTTCCTTTACTCATCCAGCTCTAGTAACTGATGTTTCAACTGTGTGTTCTTATCTCTCTTCAGTTCCTCATAGTCTATGGGGACATGTTGGTATTATAGTCATTATATATGTGTGGTACAAACAAGTCTCACAGCAGTGAGTTCCTAGATGCAGCATCCGTGCCTTGAATGGAATGTCATGTCCAACAGTGGACCTTCTCATCTTTAGGTTCTAACTATCTTACTACCCCTCTTCCTCAAGGTTCCCTAAGATGGGGAGAGATCGGGATGGCCTGTTTCTGGGTGAGCATTGCCGGGTTGCCAATATTCTGCATATGGCTGCAATTGTTGTCCACTTCACTTCTCTTCTACTGCTATAAGCTCCATCTTGTCAAGGTGTTGAGATTCCCATCCTCTGTAGTAGAAAACCCAAAACTTAAGCAAATATTTCACTCTGAGATTTCAGACAGAAGTCTCCCCAAGTCCCAGCTATTAAATAAACTTCACTTCTTGAGATGCTAGAGTCCTGTGTCCTGTGTCTGCTCACATTCCCACAACACTATGTCTTATTTGCCACAATGGGTTAAAAGCAGAATGTAGTGGATGGAGCCTTCACGATGACTGCCCATTCATCTCCTTCCCTGTCCTGTGTCACCAAGTCTAGAGCCCTGGACATGCTAGGCATTGTGCAAATGAACCTAGGACCTAAGCAATTTAGGGAAGCAAAGGGTTTATTCATGCTCACAATTCTCCAGTATATAGTCCATTATGATGACCTCATAGTTCATCCCAACATCAGGAACTGAGGAAACTGGCGACAGCAGAGTCATGGAAAAGCTGAGAGTGAGACACAATTCTAAGGAGCCATTTTCTTTTTCTTTTTTTTTTATACATTTTTTATTATTTCCGCTCATACAAACGTAATGGGCAAACCAGTTCCCTCCCTCCCTCTTCCTCCCCCTGAACCCCCTTCTCCCCCTCCCCACACCCCTCCCTCCCCATCCCCCAGTGCCTTCCCTCCAATTACCAGAGAGTCCTTTATTGTATATGCCTGACTTTCCTCTGGGACCTCCTCTCCGATAACATACAAGGACCCAGTGGCATTTCCCTGAACCCTTTCTCATGTTCCCCTTAAGCATAGGAACACTACTGTGGCTGTCAATCCCTTGCCTCCAAGGATCTTGGTACCTTTAGCAGATGCTAGACTTTGTGAGGTCAATAGTGTGTTGGACATTGCACAGGGCATGCAAAGTTCTATTATGATTGCTTCAGCCCTAACTAGTTTGGAGAATCTTGCAAATCATTGCTCCTCCCAACCTTTTGCTCTAACAATCTTACCGCCCCCTCTTCAGCAAACGTCCCTAAGCTTCAGGATGGGGAGAAATTAAGCTGGCCTAGTTCTAGGTGGTTGATATAGAGTCTCTGCAGTTCTGGATTGTGGTTTGTTGATTTTCTTTTGCAGTTTTGCTGCTCCTGCAATGCCCTTCACTCCATCGTGATGGGCACTGTATGTCACCCCCTGCCAGAGACAAAAAGCTGTTAAACTGGAGTCTTGTTATAATAGCACATTCAAGGGTAGATGTAATAAAAGTAGGAAATCACATTGAGGGAGGGATCAATCACCCTTTTGCAAAATGATTACTTTTTATCTGCCAGACTATATGCCCTCCCCTTCTGATGAGATCATACCCCCTCAGTTGTAAATGATCAGGAACGAATGTCTGTGAACTTAACCAGGTGTCATGTTATTTACTTGCATTCCTTGATAGAGGCTTATTTCCTCTACTGTAACATGGTCCCCTCTCTCCTTGTTTCTGGTGTGGCCCTCCAACCCCATCCCTCCTGTTCATAATCCTTGCAATTACTGTATTACATAGGTTTACCTTTGAGTGTCTCAATGTGGGCTGGGTGAGTTCAGTACTAGGAGCCACCTATTAGGGAGTACATATGGCGCTTAATTTTCTGGGTTTGGGATACTTCACTTAATATAATTGTTTCTAATGACATCCATTTCCCTGCAAATTCCAGTAATTCATCATTTTTGATGGCTGAGTAGTACTCCATTGTATAGATGTACCACCTTTTCCTTATCCACTCGTCAACTGTTGGACATTTGGGTTGATTCCATGACTTTGCTATTGTAAACATTGCTGCTATGAACATGGTCGTGCTTGTGCTATCGAGGTGAACCTCTGCTGCTTAGGAGGTTATTCCCAAAAGTGGGATAGCAGGGTCATATGGCATTTCAATCTTTAATTTCATTAAGAATCTCCAGACGGCTCGCCAGAGTGGCTGTATGAGCCTGCATTCCCACCAGCAATGTAGGAGAGTTCCCCTCTCTCCACATCCTCTCCAGCATTTGTTATTGTTCGTATTGTGGATTTTTGCCATCCTGACCGGGGTGAGATGATATCTCAGGGAAGTTTTGATTTGCATTTCCCTGATGGCTAAGGAAGTGGAGCATTTTTTAAGATATTTGTTAGACATTTTAATTTCATCCGTGGTAAAGTTTCTTTTAAGTTCCAGGGCTCATTTTTTAATTGGGCCATTGTTTTCCTTGGAGTTTAGTTTCTAAGTTCTTTGTGCACTCTGTACAGTAGAGCTCTATCAGATATGAGGTTAGTGAAGATTTTCTCCCATTCTGTGGGTTGCCTTTGAGCTCATGTTACAATCTCTTTATCTGAACAGAAGCTCCTTAATTTCACAAGATCCCAACTGTTGAGAGTTGGTAGCAGTGACTGTGCCATTGGATGTCTGTTTAGGAACTGTTTGTCCAGCCCAGTCAGCTCGAGGGAGTTCCCTATCCTTTCAACTATGGTTTTTATAGTCTCTGTCCTTATATCAAGGTCCTTGATCCATTTGGAATTAAGTCTTGTACATGGTGACAAGTACGGGTCCAGCTTTAATCTTCTGCATGTGGAGATCCAGTTTTGCCAGCACCATTTGTTGAAGATGCTGTTCTTTTTCCATTGGATTCTTTGGGCCCCTTTGTCAAAGATCAAATGGCTGTATTTTGGGGGGCTTATATCTGGGTCTTCAATCCTTATCCATTGATCTGTGTGTCTATTTTGGAGCCAGTACCAGGCTGTCTTTATAACTATGGATTTGTAGTATAGACTAAGGTTTGGTATGGTAATACCTCCAGCAGTGTTTTTGTTACTCAGGATTGTCTTTGCTATCCTGGGTCTTTTGTGCCTCCATATGAATTTTGAGATTATTTTGTCAACTTCTTTGAAGAATTGCTTTGGGATTTTGATTGGTATAGCATTGAATCTGTATATTGCCTTTGGTAGGATGGTCATTTTTATGATATTGATTCTGCCAAGCCAGGAACATGGGAAGATGTTCCACCTTCTGGTGTCTTCTACAATGTCTTTCTTTAGGGTTTTAAAGTTTTCATTGTAAAGGTCTTTTACCTCCTTGGTTAGGTTTATACCAAGGTATTTCATTTTTTTAGGGGCTACAGTAAATGGGATTGTTTCTCTCAAGGCTTTTTCACTTCTTTCATTCTGGGCATATAGGAAGGCCTCTAATTTTTGCACATTTATTTTGTATCCTGCCACCCTGCTGAACTTCTCAATTAGTTCCAGGAGCTTCCTGGTGGAGTTTTTGGGATCACTCAGGTATAAGATCATGTCATCTGCAAATAGGGATAGCTTGACTTCTTCCTTGCCCATTTGAATTCCTCTTCTGTCCCTTTCTTGTCTTATGGCTCCAGCTAAGACTTCAAGTACAATATTGAATAGAAGTGGTGAGAGAGGACAGCCTTGTCTAGTTCCTGATCGAAGTGGGAATGCTTCCAATTGTTCCCCATTGAGCATAATCCTTGCTGTGGGCTTGTTGTATACAGCTTTTATTATATTGATAAAGGTTCCTTCCATTCCTACTGTCTCTTGCGTTTTAATCATGAAAGGCTGTTGGATGCTGTCAAAGGCCTTTTCTGCATCTATCGAGAGTATCATGTGGTCTTGGACTTTGGACTGGTTTACATGATGAATTACATTTATTGATTTGCATATGTTGAACCAACCTTGTGTGCCGGGGATGAAGCCTACTTGGTCCCCGTGAATGATCTTTTTGATATGTTTTTGAATCCAATTTGCTAAGACTTTGTTGAGAATCTTTGCGTCTGTGTTCAGCCTATAGTTTTGTTTTTTACGTGAATCTTTATGAGGTTTTGGGATTAAGACAATATTAGCTTCATAGAAGGAATTTGGTAGTGTTCCTTCCTTTGCTATTTGATGGAACAGTTTAAGGAGTATTGGTGTTATTAACTCCTTAAATGTCTGGTAGAATTCTGTGTTGAATCCTTCTGGTCCAGGACATTTTTTGGTGGGAAGATTTGAGATTACTTCTTCAATTTCCTTATATGTTATAGGACTATTTAAATAATTCACAACTTCCTGATTCAATTTAGGTAGGTTGTGTTCACTTAGAAATTCATCCATCTCTTTTGTGTTGTCAAACTTCACAGAGTGTAAGTTTTTGAAATATGATGTTATAATTCTCTGGATTTCTTGGGTATTAGTAGTGATAACTCCATGTTCATTTCTGATTTTGTTAATTTGGGTTTTCTCTCTCCTGCTTTTGGTTAATTTAGCTAGGGGTGTATCAATCTTATTGATTTTTTCAAAGAACCAGCTTTTTGACTGGTTGATTTTTTCTATCGTTTTCTTCGTCTTGATTTCAGATATTTCTCCCCTTATTTTGCTAATCTCCTCTCTTCTACTACTTTTGGGATTAGATTGCTCTAGTTTCTCTAAAGCTTTAAGCTGCATTGTTAAGTTGTTTATTTCTGATGTTTCCATTTTTTTGATGTAGACATTAAGAGCTATGAACTTACCTCTTAGAACAGCTTTCATTGTGTCCCAGAGATTTCGGTAAGTTGTATTTTCATCATCATTCACTTTCAGGAAATCTTGAATTTCCTTTTTAATTTCTTCCTGAATCCAGTTCTCATTCAGCATCATATTGTTAAGTTTCCAGGAGTTAGTGTATTTTCTCTTGTTTGTTGTGTTGTGGATGTTCAGCTTTAGGCTGTGGTGGTCTGATAGGACACAGGCTAGAATTTCAACTTTCTTGTATATGTGTAGATTCATTTTGTGGCCCAATATGTGATCTATTTTGGAGAAAGTTCCGTGTGCTGGTGAAAAAATGTGTATTCTTTGGTGCATGGATGAAAAGTTTGGTAGAGATCTGTAAGGTCCATTTCTTTAAGGGTTTGATTAAGTTCCAAAGTGTCTCTGTTAAGCTTTTGACCTGTTGATCTACACCATGTTGAGAGGGCAGTGTTGAAGTCCCCACGAATTATCGTTTGGGGGTTGGTTTCTTGCTTTAGACGCTGTAGGGTTTTCTTAATGAATATGGTGGGGCCCATATTGGGTGCACATATGTTCAGTATTGTGAAGTCTTCCTGGTGAATTGTACTTGTGACTAAAATGTAGTATCCATCTGTGTCTGTCATGATTTTCTTTGGTTTGAAGTCCACTTCGTCTGAAAGCATAATTGCTACTCCTGCCTGCTTCCTGGTTCCATTAGCTTGCAAAAATTTGGACCAGCCTTTCATTCTTAGGATGTATCTATCTTTTGTGGTGAGATGAGTTTCCTGAAGGCAGCAGATTGTTGGATTGTGGTGTTTAATCCAAGTTTGTAATCTGTGTCTCTTAATCGGTGAGTTACGCCCATTGACATTTAATGTTATAATGAAAAAAATTATTTTTAATTCTGGGCAATTTTTATGTTTAGTAGATTTTGTAAGCATGTTGTTTGATATTTATGTTTTGGTGATATTATACTTCCCTTCTGTCCTCCTGGATATGCTTGTTCTTTTCTTCAAGCTTGAGTATCATTTCTAGCATTTTTTGAAGGCCTGGTTTGGTAGACATGTATACCTTCAAGTTGTCTTTGTGCTGGAAAACTTTTCTTTCTCCCTCAATCATGACAGATAGTTTTGCCGGATATATCAGTCCAAGTTGGCATTTTTGCTCATTTAATACTTGAAGTATGTCTCTCCAAGCTCTTCTTGCTTTTATGGTTCCATTGAGTAGTCATTTGTTATTCTAATAGGTTTACCTTTAAAAGTGAATTGCTTTTTTTCTCTTGAAGCTCTCAGCACATTTTCTTTGTCTTGAATGTGGAGTGCTTTGACTATTATTTGCCATTGCGATTTTCTATTTTGGTCATATCTGTTTGGAGTGCAAAATGCTTCTTGTAGTTGGATAATCCTCTCATTTTTAGTTGTGGGAAGTTTTCATTTATGATGAATTGAAATATTTCCTCCGGTGTGGTATTTTGGGATTCTTGTTCTGGTATTCCAAGAATGTGCATGTTAGGCTTCCTCAGGGTGTCCCATATCTCTTGAATGTTCCTCTCCAGTATCTTTTTGGCTTTAACAATCTCTTCCATTGAGCTGGTTAATTCTCCCACTTTGTCTTGAAGATCTGAAATTCTATTTTCTGCCTCATTTATTCTGCTGATAAGACTCTCTGTTGAGTTTTGGGTTGAAGATAACTTGTCTTTTAGTTCAATTTTAAACTCTGCCTGAGACTGTTTTAACTGCCGTATATCTATTTTAGTTTCTTGAACTGTTTTTCTCAACTCCTCCAAGTACCTGTTGTGTTCCTGTTCAAAGTGGTTGATAAGGTTTTTTTAACTCTTCTCGGATTTCCTATTTCATAGTATTAATCATGGTAAGGATCATACTCTGAAAGTCGTTATGTTGGGTCTGGCTTTCATAGCTATTTTTTGTGGATTTGTTCTGGTCGGAATCCATCATTATGGGATTGATTCTTTCCGTGGGAGATTGGCCTTCTTGGGTTTTGTTTCTCATGGATCTGCACTTTGACTTGGGCATTGTTGTTTTGTTTTTTCGGACCTTTCAGTTTCTGTGTGTTTTTCACTAAACCGATGTAGTTGGTATTGTTGCACTTGCCAGTTATTACTAGTGCTTGCCTTGGATTGGATATGTGTGTGTATTGTTATTGTTATATCCTAGATGAGGCTACTAGGCTGTTAGTATGTCATTTAAGTCAGGTTAAGTAACCAGGGAGTGAATATTAGTATGGTAGTGCACTTTTATGATTTAGTATCTTGGTGAAATGTGAGGGTGAATGGTGTACTCCCTGGAGTTGTATGTTTTTGGGGTGGCTATATGAGGAAGTTGATCTGCAGCATTGATACTTGAAAGGATCAGTAATGTGAAAAGAAAAAAAAAGTTTACTTATCTTTGGGCTGGATGTGAAGAATCTCGCTTATGTGATATAATGATTGTAGTGGAGTCCAGATGTATGGCCTGTGTTCCCTTTGTTCCTTAGAGTTTTGCTTGAGTTTCCTTTGGACTCTATTGAATTCTGAGTAGCAGTGTGTCTTCTGTGGACCACGTGTATAGGTCCACGGTGGGCCGGAGAGGCAGAGGGTCTGATGTTGATGGCAGAATTCTTCACCTGGGACCTGGGGGGGCTGCGGAGGTGCGCATGGGCCGGAGGACGCGAGGGGCTGGGGTCCAGGGCGAGGTCCCAGGGCAAAGCCGGAGGCCGCGAGGGTGCTGGCGGGGCGGAGGAGCCACTTTCTTGATCTTATCTGCCTTCCCCCCTGGGGGGACATATTTTCCTACATTAATTCGATAATCCCCCCAGGCTTAATCAAAGACTTGACCTAACTAAACCATACTTCACATGCATGTTTAAAGGTATGATCCCCAACTGTTCAGTAGACACCCGTATCTAACTAGTGACTGTACTAGTATGTAAACCGTAGTATTTAAGGTTTGAATAAAGGGTTTCAATATCTTTATGGAGGCAAACAGGCTTTTTGGTTGATTCTGCCCTAAGCTGTTGCCTGAATATGTTCTTTGATTTTGGTCTAAATTTAAGATATCTCAGTTTTTATTTCTGTTCTTTTTGTTTTGCTATTCAAAACATTCTGAAGCTCAGTGGAAAAGGCAGTAAAACGGAGAACTTCATAACTTCAAGACAGGATAGGAATCTCGTATGTTAGAAAGAAATGGAATGACTTGAATGGACATTAAGGACTGCAAAAAAGACACTGATCATTGAAGGATGGATGAAGAATCTCTCTGTTGATCAACTCAGCAAAGAAATACTTCAAATAACTCTCTTGCAATTATTGCACTTAAGAGAGATTTTAAGAATCAGAAGGCAAAGATTCCAATGAAACACACATCACTGGGATGACATTCTACTCAACCTTTAAAATGAAGGTTGAGTAGAAAGGCCAGAGGCCTGGCCCTTAATACCTGCTGAGTATTTTACAAGAATTTTACACAGAACAGCAGAAGGCCTTAGAGAAAGGAGAAGAGAAATTCTTGAATTAAAATATTAATATTTAGGATAAGCTAAGATTATAGGCTAAAATATTTTCACCAGCTTAATGTCAATGACCTGAGTTTCTTTTTAAGGATGTTTGCCTGCTGCAAAGGTACCTAGAAAGCTAAAACACATTGCTGTAGTACTGATAAAGGCTAGAGTTGAAACAGAGATGCAAAGAAATTTAAAATTCATGAAAGATTCATCTCTCACCACACTTCATGGAAATGGACTCTATATCTATTAGAAAAATCATAGTTCTGCCTGAATATGGTAAAACAAAAGCTGTGTCAAAAATGGTGCTGAGAAATGTTGTCATGTTGGTGGGGAGAAATTCTGCAGAATACAAGCCAGGGCTTTGTGTCCAAAGGTTGCTAGTGCCCCTCAGTGATGACCCCTGGGATTCTGAACTCGACAACTTCATAGAAGAATGCTTACCATTTTACCATTGTCAACCTGAAAAAAATTTGAGATTTTTCACTAGCATAAGGATATTTTGGGTGAACAGTGGAGCACTACAATGAAAATACACAACACAGTGAAAGGGAAACGTGCCAGGATGTCTTAATGGCACAAAAATGAGCAACAGAAAATATTTGCAAGAATAACGTTTGTCCATGATGGTGAATAACTGGGTAGTGGAAATGGAAAAAGACTGGCTGGCAGATGTCCCCACAGAAGTCCTTTTGGCAGCAGATTGCAGTGTCCTTTAGCAAGGGCTGCTCTTGTCACAGCATGAGGAAATCACCAGAGAAGGCTTCCATGGGAAGCTCCCTTCCTTAGCTTTTATTGGTGTCATCCCAAGGACTCTAATATGCCTCTTAGATATTCATATTTCCTTCCAACTCTAATACATTAGTTAGTTCTACACTTATGAAGGCACTAGAAGCCTTAAGAGTTCATATGCCCATGATATTTTAGGTAATATTGAAAATCTGCTAATTGGAACCACCTAGCCAAAAGTATTAAATGGAAGTATATTAAATAGTAATGGTTTCTGCAGGGCCATGAGGCATGGGACAGTTCAGAGGACATACTCAGGGGTAGAGAACTTTCTTTAGAGAATATAGATTATGTAAAAAAAAAAGCCTTAGAAATGTTTCAATACTTGCTATGTGAAGCAATACCATGCTATGTGAAGAGCTCTCAAATGACCAAGAGTTTCTTGGTGCGTGGAACGTCCAAGATGAACAGGCATCCTATGTAGACAGAACCTGCTCTGATAGAGCAGATCTTCTTGGCAGTCAGAACTGCATGTTGAAATCCAGAACAGTGTGAAAATTCCCTGTGTCTGGAGTTTAACCCACTCTTGGGCAGTGGTCAACACTCTCACGCATGTTCAAAAATTAAGACAGTGAAAAACTGGCCCATTACAATATATGGGGCACATGCAGGTCTGTGGAAGTTTCAACAGTGTCATCATCTGAGACCAAGTGCCCATTAAAGAAGCCTCCTCCCGGGTTTGGAAGATATGAGGACTAGTCTTCTTCTGCAGTTGCATGAAGAATAAATATGGGGCATCAATGTAGAGATAGGACTGAGTCTAGATGAGACAGAGATGGAAGAAAGCTATAGAATGGCCATGGGGAAAATCCTGAACTTTGCCAGTCAGTGAGACCGAGGCTGGTAACCCTGAGGCGCTGCCACTGTGCCTTTATAAGTGTCATAGTTGGGCACAGGTGTCAACTTGACAGTTGAGGGTTTGAGCTCTGGGCATATCTGTGGAGAATTAGTGGTTGAGTCAGGCCCAGAGAAAACCTGAAAGAGACTGTCTAGCTGATGGGGAAGACCCAGTCTGTGGTGGGTGGGACTAGGCCCTGAAATAAATCATGGAGAGCTGGATGAGAGAGTGGGCATCCTTCTGTATACTTGGCCAGACATGCTGATCTGGCAAGTAAGGATCGTCCCTCTCTCAGCTGTTACATAGAGATGCTGTGGCCAGTTCCCTCGGCCTTGGTGTACTAAAAACTGTAAACAGGAATTGTAAGAGAGAATAAATCCTTGTTCCCTTAAGCCATTTGATGGTCATTTATCAGCAACTATGAAGGCTGATTGCAATGATAAGACTAAATACTGATTGTGACTGTTCACTGCATCTATTAAATTGAAACCTCATAGATGAAACTTTGGGCATATCCATAAAGAATTGTTTAGTTTAGGGAAAGTCTATAGGAAGTGGATTTATTTATATGATCAATGTGGGAAGACCCAGCCCACGGTGAGTATGACCATTATCCAATTAGGTATAAAGATGGAGAGAACCGGTTAGCACTTTGGTAAAGATGTCAGCAAGCTGAAATGCATTATTCCTTGCCTTCAGCTCTTACTCTTGATGTGGTGTGGCCAGTTCCCTTAGCTCATGATGATGGTAGGAATCTCTCACCATAATCAAGTGTAGCTTGAAATCTTGAACATGAATCTATCCCTTGTACCCCTAAATTCAGTGGGGGAGAATATCTACCCTATTAGCATGAAAGTTTAATAAAAAAGTAAGTGGACACTTGAAGCATTGGTCATCTAACCTGAGGAAGAGATGGCCAGTGAGATGGCAGGTAAGGTGCTTGCTCGCCAACCTATCAATCAGAGTTCAATCCCTGGAAACCCACATAGTGGAAGGTGAGAACTAGCACCTGAAAGTTGTCCTCTAACCTCCACCCATAAGCCATGGCATGTGCACGTCTTCTTCACCTGCTCTTTCTCTCTTTAGGTCTCTCTATTCTCTAAAATAAATAAATAAGATATTAAAATAAATTAATAAAGGGGATAAACTAAGTATCATAGTACATGCTTTAATCCTCGCACTAAGGAAGCTGTTGCAGGAGGATCATCTTTTTAAAGTCATCCCAGGATACATAGCAATTTCTAGGCCACCATGAACTATATGACAAGACTCTTATTAAAAAGGAGGGGAGGGAGGGAGGGAGAGAGAGAGAGAGAGAGAGAATAGCTAAAATAAAGAAGAGAAGGGCTTCTGTATACACTTGCCCATGTTTCCCTGATGGATTCAGGAGGCAGAGTAGGGAACATGCTGATGTAATCATCTCTTCCACAGAAGCATATTGATACAATGTATGTGTGTTTTATATATACATACATATATATTACACGTACAACTTTACACACATACACACACATAAATAATGTGCAACATTTTGTTTCTTACCTACACCACCTCGAGGTTCTCCCCCTTGCATCTGAGGCTTCAATCTTGGGAATGAACTTCAAACAACTACAAGTTCTAGATTTGGCACAATTCTTGTGAAAACGTCTGTCACAATCCCTGGGGGTGAGTTGTATTTCCGCACATCTGGCAAATTTGATGTTAACCGTGAATGCTGCCGTCTTACCTGTGGCCCAGATAGTCCAATAATGTCACACCAGTGTAGCTGACCCTTCTGCAGGAAATGGGCTGAGGGCTCTCATGTGATTGGCACTGCTGCCTGATGTCTCAACAAGGAAGTAGCTTAACCGAATGTGTCCTCCTTGCAGGAAGAGGTTTAAATGTTCAGTGATCTGGAAGAAGAGGAGAAGCAGAGAGAACAGAAAGGAATAAATGGATAATAAGGTTAAACCTTAAAAAAATGTGTGTGTGTGTGTGTGTGTGTGTGTGTGTGTGTGTGTGTGTGTATTAAAGGGCACTGTGTATGCTTATGGAGACCCAAGGGTGATAATAGACTCATTCTAGATTGTTCTACTTCCTTTTGTCTTTGCACTGGGGTTTCCCAGGTTCTGCCTTCCGGGGCCAGAAGTGCAGGTCACTGCCATTTCAACTCTGTGTTTTTGCCTGGAATCAGAGATCTGAATTCAGGTCCTTCTATTTGCAAGGCAGAGGCTTAATATCTGAGATATATATTGACCCTGTAGGATTGAATCTTATTTGACATTTGGAGCTCCATTGAGGCAGAGCAAGGGATAATATTGTTCCGCAGCCGAAGATGTCAAAAAAAGATGAAGTCATAGGCTTGTGGATGGGAACCTGTGTTGGAACTTGTGAGATGGAAAGGAAGTGTACCATCTGATGCTTGCGCTGGGAGACATGTTCAAATAATTTTATGTGCTGAACTGATCATCAAAAACTGAATGGAACTCTATTTTTATGGAATTTGTATCAGGAAACCAGGAAAGTTATGAACATCATTGCCTAAATATTGTGCTTCAGTAACTAATTCATTTCTTATTCCAAAGATAGCTTCAGGTCTTCAGACAGACTATTGTGCCTTTTCACATTTCATCAAGACTGTCAATGGTTCAATTGTGCCTATAAATACACTTTCCCAAAAAACACCAAACAATAAGATTCAAGGCACCTTGAGACTGCCAGTGCTGTGGAAGTCTATGGAAAGTGGCATATTCCCCAAGACCATAGGAACTCCTGCCCCCCCCTTTCTCTCTTTTTCCTGTTTTCTTTTGTGTGTGTGTGTAAGTGCCAGTAAGTGTGTAGGTATGTGAGGGGTTTCATAGGTGTGTGGAGGGTGTGTCATAGGTGTCAACTTGACAGTTGAGGGCTTGAGCTCTGGGCACATTTATAAAGAATTACTAGTTGAGGTAAGCCCAGAGTGAACCTGAAGGAGATTGAATTCAGGTCCTTCTATTTGCAAGGCAGAGGCTTAATATCTGAGATATATATTGACCCTGTAGGATTGAATCTTATTTGACATTTGGAGCTCCATTGAGGCAGAGCAAGGGATAATATTGTTCCGCAGCCGAAGATGTCAAAAAAAGATGAAGTCAACCTGAAGGAGATTGTCTAGTTGATGGGGCAGAGCCAGCCCATTGTAGGTGAGACAAGGCCCTGAACAGGTGAATAAAAAACAAAAAATTGGTTGAAAGTGTCCACATTCTTCTGTACACTTGGCAAGACATGCTGATCTGGCAAGTAAGGATCGTCTGATGTGGCCAGTTCCCTCAGCCCTAGTGTTGGTACATGCTCTCTTCTCAATCTGGACTGCGGACTGTAACTGGACTATCAGTAAGAAAACAAACCCCTTGTTCCCTTGAGCCATTTGATGGTCATTTATCAGTAACCATGTAGGCAGACTGCCACAGAGTGTATCAGAGGACACTGAGTGTGCCTATGGAGGTTTAGGAGTGATTCTGGAAATCATTCTGGATTATTCCACCTCCTTAGTGTTTTGCTCTGGGATTTCTATTTCCGTATGTCATTTTTATGTGAGATCTGGGATCTGAACTCAGGTCCTTATATTTGTGAGGCAAAGGCTTTACCCCTAAGCCATCTTTCCAGCACCTAGCTCCTTTGTTTTTCTTCTTAACCCTATACATTTCTCATTTTGTGTCTGTACTGGCCAAAAATAATATGTAAGAATTTATCTAAGTTCTAAGAGGTGCTGATGCAGTGTAATCATACATGATGAGGGTTTCTGGGACCTCAGTTTGTTGGTGGTTCAGGTACACAGGTGAGACAACCGGGTGAGCACGCCCACAGTGGAGGTGGATACTGTAAGAGTACGGTGGAGGAAATGATGTGTGGGGAGAGGCTTCCTTCCCTGCCATCCATCTAGGGATCCTGTGATTCTGGACCCCTTTGAACTCTTTTCATTCCTCTGCACTTCACTACACACACACACACACACACACACACACACACACACACACTTTCTGTCCACTGTGACATATGTCCTACATCTGCCATGTAAAACTGTGGTTCTACCTCATTATATTGTGAAAATCTAAGGTCACACATTTAGAGCCACAGACAGTTTGACTGACTATATTAAGGCAAAAACCAACAGTCTTCGACCAGGCTACCTTGAAGGTGTCTGTTCATCCTTGTGTCAGGACACAACAGCAGACTTCTGATAATAATCACCTAAGAGGCAGGATCATAGAGAAAACCTGAATAATAAGCATGCTGCAAGAGTTCAAAGGTGATGAGTTGTGTCACAGGCCACAATGTATAAAGCTCAAATTCTGGCTTGGGGGACAAGGAGCTCACTTGACTTTTACCAATCTAACAGGTTAGAACTTTCCATTTCCTTTCAGCAACTCCTGGCACAGTTGGTGACATGAACTTTTTATGCTGGGATCTGGACTCACTCACTGGACCTCTCTTTTTACCTCTCCCCAGGGTCATCCTCGGCACTGTGAGTTGTGTCCTACAGCAGCCATGCCTGGGTGGAGCTGCCTGGTGACAGGAGCAGGAGGCTTCCTGGGCCAGAGGATCGTCCACTTGTTGGTGCAGGAGAAGGAGCTGCAGGAGGTCAGAGCCCTGGACAAATTCTTCAGACCAGAAACCAAGCAGGAATTCTCCAGTAAGCAAGCTTGAGGCTTCCCTGTGTAATGCATTGTAATCAACAGGGTGAGAGACGGCTTTTTGTATAGTAGATAAGGGACTGGGAGTTTCTCCAGTGTCCACATTCATCAAGAGAATTTAGAACACACAGCACATGATACATGGCACACTTAGGAAATTCTGAATACTAACTTTTGGCTATGGGCAGTACTGGATCCCCAATACCTTTTTCTGTCCAATTGGATAGCACTTGCCTGTTCTCTGCCTTCCCTGTCACACTGCTATGGAGACTTGCCAAATGCCATAAAATATCTTCAAGAGATAATGGAGCTGAGGTCCTCCATAGAGAGTCCCTATCTGCACTCATGGATCCTGATCATTAGCTTTTGCTTTCTTTTGTTTGGTGAGACAGGTTTGTTTTGCATTTTAGATTGCAGTGAAATAAAAGGAACCTTCCCAAGTGTACAGAATACAGAGATGTAAATTAGTATTGAGAGAGAGAGAACAAAAGAGAGAGAGAAAGAGAGAGATTCTGTTTCACTGTGGGTCTGGGCTCCTCCTACTTGGTCACGGCAAGTCCTGTGTGTCTGTGCATGTGAAAGCAGTAGTGAAGGGGAAGCAGAGAAGGATGGAGAGTGCAGAGAGGAATGAGTCAGAGAATTGAGCTCTCACAGAATTCAGAACTTGATGCGCCTTAGCCTAAGAGTCACAGAACTGACAGGAAGGTTAAGAAGGTAGCGTCTACATACAAGGACCAAAAATATTATAATCAACAGTTTGAAAAAGGGGCATGAACTACTGTGTCCAGAAAGGTAGGGAAATGGCTACATCGAGATTGTTAATTATCTGGATTAGCTTATCCGATAGCATTATTAGCCTCTGGTTGGTGGAAACCAGAGGGTCTGTTTATTTGCTTCAAAGAACATATAGTCACCAGGATGTTAGGTCATATATAGAGGACGGTAATGAATGGCAATTAGGGTCTAAAATGAGCCCAAGATAATCTGGCTCTGGACTCTCCACTTCACTGAAGTGCCAATCAAGTCAGTCAGCAGTGTCTTTTCAGGAACTTACATTCAGTTACTTGTTGGCCAAACATCACAGTTTTGTGCCACATGTAGTCAGTATTCCATGTAGGTAAGAAGGCTTGTTCGTAGTATCTGGTGTTGATGGTGTCGATGAGTAGCAGGCAGAAGAGCAGTCTTCAGGAGAGAGAAAAAGTTAATTGGCAGAGCCCTTAGGAAAGAAACTTCTGGATCATGTTAAGTCTAGTAGCCATAATAATCCAAATCTGTTATATTTTTGTTCTCTGTACCTGGCATGACATAATGCCTAATGAGGTGAAAACAATTGTAAGGAATATTTTAATTCAGGCCAGTTCGGCATTAGTTGTAATCCATAGCATCCTATTAAGACCTTTTAATAATATTACATTGTCCCATGAATCAATCAATTAAGTTTGTTAGTTATTAAGATTTTTTAAGCTTTGTGGGTATAATCAAATCTTTGTCTAATAAGCTACATTACTTCTTAATGCATGAAAAAACATGCAAATTGTTTCTATATATATCAATATTATACTGGATTTAATGAGGAGGAAATTTATAGAGACTAGAAAAACACTTGAATACTTTCTAAAATTTAAAGCTAAGTTCTTGGCAGGTATGTTTCTGAGTTGAAAGACACTTGAATAGTTTCTAAAATATAAAGCTCAGTTCTTATCAGGTATGTTTCTCATGTATGTATGCTCAATTTTTTACAACACACTTTAACATTCTAAATTAATTTTGGAGCAATCTTTACCTTACCAGACAGAGTTCTTTCTCATCTAAAAGCAATTTTCTTTTGAACCATATATTTCATATTCATTGATGATACCCTTTTGTTTTGTCAAATTTAGGCAAGGTTTTCTGAAAGGAGGCAGTAGCAGTAACCTCATCTTTAAAAGAAATAAAGAGTACAGCTTAATTTGACATATGTAAATTAATTTGCTTTCATGATATAAACACCTAATCATATGGAGGCAGTACTACCTATTCATATTCATTTATTAATGTAGAATTAAAATTCATGATTTTGCATCTCTCATCCAAGCTTAATATTTGTCAATTAGGTTAGAATGCTAATTTTATCTATGTACCCTAACATCTTTAAGCAATTTTTAACCTTTGTACTTTCAAAATCCATGAGCTTTAATATAATAGAAAACTTTGGACTTAGGACATAGAGCATAATATGGGCAAGATAAAGGAGGACAATCTGTTTGTGTCTGCTCAGAGTTTAAAGTGACCTCTTTTTTATCTAGTTGGAATTGATCAAGATAAGAGCCTTAAAATGTAATGTTGATTGCTAGGATTATAACTTTTAAATCTACATTTTAAATGAATTTAACATAAAGATAAACTTATTTACCTACCATTTCACATTTATAAAACCTTACTGTAAATAAATATCCTTTGGAGCCAAATGTACAGATGAGTTATAAGTTATAATACAAGTTAATAAAAGCTTTTTTGATTTTTCTTAACAGACTACAATCAAATGTACAATAACATGTAGTTACATGAGAATCTTTCACGTTTTTCTATGGGCATATTATATAAAAGAGCATAAAATATTAAGAGAATAAGCTTACTACATGGCAGTAGAGAAATTCAGAAATCACTATATCTGAATTAGGCTAACATGGTTGTATTCAAAGCCTGAAGTATACTTGGAGGACATGTAGTTAAGGAAGCAGACTGGAGCAAAGAAGTGGAGAACGTGTGGAAGATTTTCAGAGGAGTTACAGCAGTGATACCAGAAAACTGGCTGAAGGGAATTGCAACTTTGACAGTTGGGAAGAAGTCCAAAGGACTCAGCAGATCCTTATCAAGTACACAATGTTCCTAACTACTCCTTTCCACCTTGCCATTCATTGGTGTCTTTTGAATTTTCTGGCTCTTACAGTAATTCTAAGCCAAATACGTTGACAAGGATATCAGTACTTAGCATCCACATATAAGAGGGAACATGTGTCACTTATCTTTCTGTGTCTGAGATATTACACTCAATATTTAATTTTCCACATCCATCCAGTTACCAGCAAGTTCCATCATTTCATCCTTTCTGATGGCTGAATGACATTCCACTATGTATACATATCACATTTTCATTATCCATTCCTCTGTCGATGGGCATGTTGGCCGATTCCATTTTCTTGCTGTTGTGAATAGAGCTGCAATGCAAATAGATGAACAAGTGTCTTTGTATTAAAATGTAGAGATTTTTGGGAATATTCTTAGGAGTGTACAGCTGGATCATATGGCAGTTCCATTTTTACCTTTCTGAGGAACCGCCACGCTGATCTCCAAAGAGGCTGAACTAGCTTATACTCCCACCAACAGTGAGTAAGTGTCCCCTTTTCTCCACATCCTCATCAACATTCTCTGTTGCTTGTGGTTTTTATCTTTGCCATTCTGACTAAGGTAAGAGATGGTATTGGAAGGTAATTTTAATTTGCATTTCTCTGATGATCAGGGAAGTTGAGTTGGTTTGTTTGAAAATATACCATCCAAAGTTCTCTCCATCCTAAAGTACAGAGAACCTTACAGAAGAGGGGGCAGCAAGTTAGGGCTGCCAGCAGCCAGGATTGGACTTTGCCTGACCTGCACAATGGCTGACATGCCAATGACCCCCCCAAAGTCCAGCATGGATCACAGGGGAGAAGGCTCCAGGTAGTAGTTTCCTTAGAGGGAAGGGATTAAAGAGTCATAACACAGTCACCATACTAAGGGGGAGCCCAAGAAGGGGCTCCGGATTATACCACTTAGTCCTGAACCCTCATAGGGTGGAGGGCTCACAGGCAGATTTGGTATTTACATAAAGGGATGCTCCAGGGGATAGGAGGGAGGAAGGGGAAGCACCTGAAGAGGGGGAGGGAAGGGGTAAAAGGAAGGGGGAAGAAGGAAGAGCGCAATGGGAGACAAGGGAGGAAGGGGGTAAAAGGAAAAGAGAAGAGAGAAGAGTGCAATGGGAACAACTGGGGAGGGGAGGGGAAGAGAGAAGATGAGGGTACCTATTGAGCTTATATGATCAGGAAAAAAATAAAATAAAATGAAATTAGATATATGTTTGAAATTTCAATTTCTCTATCAGTGGAATGGCCCAAGAAGGGGAAACTTGATATGCCACAGAGACCTGAACCCCCAGAAGAGTAGACAAGTCAGAGGAAACCCTGGGATCCATAAAGCTGACCAGCAGGAGGGTGGGAAGACTGGAATGGATTGATGAGAGGAAGGGAGGGTGATGGGAAAGAGGAGGAATAGGGCAAAACAGGGATTAGCACTCAATATGCTTGTAAAACTAAAAATAATAATAATTAAAAAGGAAATATAACACACAAAAATGGCATCTTTATCCACAGTCTCATTAAAAGCCAAGCCAAGCGAGATAATTTTTCATGAAAGAAAACTTACAATTTACTAGCAATAATATTGATAGACTTAAATTTTTAATTACATTAGAGTGTTTAATTATGTACCTAGGCTTTTCATTGTTATAAAAATTATTCATCTTTAAGTAGGCATGCATGTGAGTATGCTGATGGCTGAAGCTAGAAGCAGCTTAAGTCATGGCAGACATCCAGTAGGCTAGTGGGTGACAACTGAAGGATGGAGGGTTTCTGGAGGGTCTCTCTTCTTCCCAATGTTCTGTTCTGTGGTTCCTTTTATGTGGTCCACTAATGGGAGGTTCCGATCAGATCTAGGGCCGTCCTTTGTATTCTAAATGTATTGATCCAGATAGTTTCTGCTGGTGGTCTCAGCTGACCTTAGTTAATGCCAGGTCAAGCTGACACCCAAGATTAGCTATCACACTTAGTAAACTGATACCTGTATTAACAACCTCCTCCTTCCAAACACACATCTTCTCAATGATGTGCCTTGTGGTCCACAGAGCTGCAGACAGACGCCAAGGTGACAGTGCTGGAAGGAGATGTACTAAATGCCCAGTGCCTGAGGACAGCCTGCCACGGCATCTCTGTCGTCATCCATGCTGCTGCAGTCGTTGGGGCTGTGAGTGGCACTTGCAGACAGACCTTCATAGATGTCAATCTGAAAGGTACAGCTCCTCGGGGGGAGAGCTGGGGCAACAAAGAAGATGAAGATAGCACAACATCTCAGCAGGGAAGTCCCTCCCTAGGAGCACCTGCTGTGCACTGTGTAAGGAGCCTCTGCTCACCATGCCCAGCTACAAGCTCAGGGCTGCTCTTCTTGTTTAGATGAAGAAACTAGGATGAAGGAGGGGGCCAATGGGGAGGTCCCATAGGTTGTTAGTAGGAGAGCAAGGAAAGCTCTTCTGCTCCTCCAAGGTGGGTGGACTCAAGTTCCAAACATTTGATTCCATCCATTCTCTTCTTCCCCTGAACACACCCAATTCTTAAAGCACCTGCTCAGCATGCCTTTGGGTCTGTGAGAGTCTCCCTGCCCAACCCAAGAACAGAAAGGACCCCAGAGGATTAGTAATGCTCCTCCACAAAGGTCAGCTAGAAAGATAGATCTGGAACTTCAAATTCCATATGTTTTCCTAACAGTAACAGACTTCTCTTGTCCATTGCATCTAGTCCTCAGGAACAGGCCCTAGTTAGATGCCTAAGGAAACTCCTCCTAAAATTCTCATTCACAAATATTCTGTGGATCTTTCTGGATTGCAGATGTTAAACCTAATTTAATCACATTAGCTTCATGAGATTTCTTTCTAACACTGTAATTTAGATGCATAAAAACTGACCCTTATCCCTCTGTTCAACACATTACCCATCCCTGAATATCTCAATTTAGTGCCTCAAAGATTCCTTTTCCAAAGCACACAATTGCTTTTGATTCACCAGAATACCTCAAACAGCACTCTTTCTGGTTTCTTGAAGAACAAACCCCTACTTGTGGTACTCTTCAAGAGAGTATCACACACACACCTGGCTTCATTTCTACTCCCTTATTCATATGGCCTCTCTGCAGTGCACATGAAATGAAAAAAGGAGCATGGGAGTTGTCGGTTCAGTATGAAATATTCACTTTCAGGATTAGAAAATGCTTCCAGATACTAGAGGGATGGGTCTCGGCTAAGGACCCTTGTTATGCTAGCATGAAGGCCTGAGTTCAAATCCCTAGTACCTATGCAAAAACCTGGGCTTGGCTACATAAACCTGGGCTGTGACTCTTGCCTTAGGATTGGGGATCAGAGAAAACTGAACCTTTGGTGCTCACTGGCCAATACAGAAAAGTTCTGGCTCAGTGAAACACTCTGTTTAAAAGAGAATAAGGAAAAGAATCACAGAGCAAGACACGCCACATCCTTTCCTGGCCCCTGCACCAATATGACCTCCATGTGCACGAAACACACTCAAAATATTTCACGGTAGTGAACATTTCTCCCCCTTCCTTAAACTAAATTCACATTTCCTCAATGGCATATTTCAATTTTGGAAAATGAAACTTTTACCGTTGTTTCTAGGTTGCATGCACCTTTATGACATCTACTTCAGTCACTGAGAGTAGCTTGGGCAGCACAGCTGTGAGTTTTTATCACCAGAATAAATAAACGAATAGATACTTTAACTTCAACTACTTCTAAAAATAATGAAATTTCATAAAGACTTTAAATAAGTAAGATATATCTTTAAAATGAATTTAGTGTAATAATTTTAAAATGTTCCCTGTCGTGTTCATGCTGCTACAGGGAGTTGAAATGTTTCTGCTGTTCCATAAATGCCCAGCAGAGGACAGTCATTTCTTTTTCTAATAACTCATCTGGCTCAACAGAAGAGTCCTGGAGGGCTCCAGAATGCAAACCAGAAGGAATATTTAACCACTGTGATAAAGTAGGTAACTATAGTCTTATGGGGGATATGCTAACAAGAAACATGTTATGGGAAATAGAAGCCATGTTCACACATCTCCCCAAATTCAATAACCATTTGTCCAGTGAATAAGACAAGTTGGCCATGTGCCACAGTTTTGAGTTTCAAAATCAAATGAGAAAAATGACAGTTATATAATGACTCTGTCATGTGTATAGTGTCCTCATTCAGCTGAATGTAATCTTGTATGATGTTACTTCTTCAACAGTCAAGAACTAGATCTGTGTATTCTGAAAATATGACCTCCATGTAGTATGAATTTAGACATATATGATATTGCATACATGAAAAATTGTGAAAACATCACTTAATGGACATGAAGAAATGTATAAACTGGTAATCCCATGTGCCTATCCAAAATGAAGTATATACAGTGATCTCATACTCATGTACAGTCTGAGACCTGAATGCCTAGAAATTTAGGCTCACCAGAATCTAATGTTAAGTCTTTGCTCATTTAGCATTTTTCCCTGCCTGGAGCATGGCAGAGGCGAGTCTGGCACAAGGCACATACATTCTGATCTTAATGTCCCTTCTTTTCAGATGAGAGATAGAGATGGTCATGGTCTGCGGACCCTCTGTGTTATTTACAGTGTTTCCTAATGCAGGTACTCAGCTCCTGTTGGACGCCTGTGTGGAGGAAGGTGTGCCAGTCTTCATCTACACCAGCTCAATGGCTGTAGCAGGGCCCAACTCCTACAAGGATATCGTGCAGAATGGTCATGAGGATGAGCGCCACGAAAGCACATGGTCTGCTGCCTACCCCTACAGCAAAAAGATGGCCGAGAGGGCCGTGCTGGCAGCCAATGGGCGCACCCTGAAAAGTGGGGGCACCTTGTATACTTGTGCCCTTAGACCCACGTACATCTATGGGGAGGAAAGTCCGTTCCTTTATAGAATAATGACTAGGGCCCTTAAAAATAAGAGTATCTTGGAAATAACTGGCAAATTCTCCGTAGCCAACCCAGTGTATGTGGGCAACGTGGCCTGGGCACACATTTTGGCCTGCAGGGCCCTGCAGGACCCTAAGAAGGCCCCCAATGTCAGAGGAAAATTCTACTACATCTCTGATGACACGCCTCACCAAAGCTATGATGATTTCAATTACACCCTGAGCAAGGACTGGGGCCTGTGCCCTAGCTCCAGTCGGAGTCTTCCTCTGTCCCTGCTCTACTGGCTCGCCTTCCTGCTGGAAACAGTCAGCTTCCTGCTGCGTTCAATTTATGACTATCGACCCCCTATTAACCGTTACTTGATCACAGTGAGCAATAGTGTGTTCACCTTCTCCTATAAGAAAGCTCAGCAAGATCTGGGCTATGAGCCATGCTTCAGCTGGGAGGCAGCTAAGAAGAAAACTGGGGAGTGGATCGGGTCACTAGTGGAGCAGCACAAGGGGAAGCTGAAGACAAAGACACAGTGATGTAAAGGTGGCAGGACAGAGCCTAGTGGGGAGATATCTGTCAGGTCCCCCAGAAAGGGGCCAAGGCACAATCCAGGTCCTACTGCCTTCCTCTGATATAGTGGCCAGCTTAGTGACCTCCTTGAATCATCAGAAGTTTTCCCAGTTGCTGCCTTGGCACAAGTTCTCTGTCCTGAGCATTGATCCAGAGGTACATGATGTTGTTCTTCAGTTGCTTGAGCTGAATGATTCGTTCACTTAGAGCTTTCTCTTTTCCTTGCATCTTCCAAAGATGCATGACATTTCTTTTTTCTTTTCTTTTCTTTTCTTTTCTTTTCTTTTCTTTTCTTTTCTTTTCTTTTCTTTTTTCTTTCTTTTCACAATAAAAGGCAGAGTTAATTAAATGAGAGAAAGACTGGAACTCACAAACTCCAGATCTGGAATACACATCTCTAGAGCAAGTGCACCCTAGAGAACTGATGGACTCCAGTCATGACACCCACGAGGGGCATGGAGTTGGAAAAGAACTCCAGATGTGGAATACTATGAGGGGCAGGTGCCTGACGTTTCTTGTCTTTAGAAAACTCTCATTGCTTTTTGAAGCCACTTCAAGGAATAACAAACATTCCCTATTGCCTGATCTTCAGAAAATGTCTTCCACTTACTAAGCAATATTAGCATCTGGCTTCTGAATCTAGGTATGTTCATTTGTAGTTTAGAAATGGATTATTTATCTGGGGTAGACTGAGGAGATTGAAGACCAGACTCTAACACACTCCTTGGAAATATTCTATTTGCTGTGATCCTATGTTGATTCATTTTCCTAGTGCTGACAAAATATAGAACCCAAACAGTTTAGGGTGCTGGGGGTATATTTTTACTTGCAATTCTGGTGATACTTCATTAGCATAGCAGGAGAGTTCATACAAACATAAAGAGCTTGGAAAACTGGCCACAACATGTAAATGAGAAATCCTGAGTTTCTTGCTTGTAAGCATGCCTGTTTGTGCCACATGATGTTTGACCTGGGAGACATTTTCAAATAAATTTATGCAATGAATTGATCATTAAAAACTGAATGGAATTCTATCTTTGTAGAAATTTCTTGAATTGTATATCCATTTAACTATAGGGATTTGTGGTCCAAAAACAAGAAGTATATGAACATCACTGTCTAAATACCATGCTTCAGTTACTGATTCATTTCTCATTCCAAAGAAAACTTCAGGAAGTCAGGAGACCCTGCTAATTCCAAAGAATTCTTCATCTCACACCTTCAAGAAAGGTCAATAGAGAGACCTTATGAGACAGCTCTTAATGAGACTGTGTGCTGTGTCCTCTACCAACCATGTTGGAAGACAAGGTCCCAACTCAGAGAAGACAGCTTCAGGGAAGCGTTTTCTGGAAACAGGACATGGCTTATTTTGGAATTAATAATAAAAATATCAAAATATGGGGATTGTCAGGTTTACAGCCTGCTCTTTGGAATGGGCAGTTGCTAGGCAGTTATTAGGAACCACTCCCCTTCGCAAATTGTAAAGACAATGACAGAAGAATTCCTTTTCTTTTATGAACTGAGTTTGTCTCTTATCTATTCTTTTTTTTTTAAATTTTTTTTATTATTTATTCAACTGTGCGCATGTGTGTGTGTATGTGTGCGCGTGTGTGTGTGTCTGTGTTTGTGTGTGTCTGTGTATGTGTAGAACCACGGACGAATTCGCGAACCACCATGGACGCCTCCACCTCCTTCTGCCCCGGGATTCACAGGCTCCGCCCTACCAGGACCAGAAGCGCAGGCCGCCCCCGCTTCCGCCCGGCGTCTATACGTGGGATCTGGGATCCGAACTCAGGACCTTCCACCTGCAAGGCGGAGGCTTAACCCCTGAGCCACCTCTCCAGTCCCCTCTTATCTATTCTTAAGTCCTTTTTGTTTTTTCGTAGGACTAGCTAGGCTATCACCTCCTCTACAGTTCCTGTTCCCTGAACTAGAGATATCAAATAAATTTGCTTTAAGTCTTTTTTTGTTTCCTTTTGCAAATAAGTGTCAAGCCTGCTTTTAACTTTAAATTAAATTTTAACTAGAGATTTCATGTCTAGTTGTCACTCCTTCCTCTTCTTTGTTAGCCAGAATGTATATACATTGATTTTAAAGAAATTAGAAAGTAATTTCAAGAGTCCAAAAACATAGGTGGATAAAATTCCCTAAAATATGACTCTTGCTGAACTAATTCAGAAATTCAGTAAATATGAGATTATGCCATCTGTTCACTAGAATCAGTACACAACTATTTCTTATAAAATATATAAGTTAATAGAATATAAAAATAAAATAAATCCTGATATAGTTCCTACCATTATGACCAAATATAGGCCAGCTTATATGATAGCAGTCAGAATTTGGTATCCTCCATAAGGAAAAATTAATGTATGACACACGCCCCCTCCAATAGGTTCACCTTTACCATTTACACAAATATGTAATAGATATGGCACATGTATAGTTAATTATAAACATGTCCCTTTTTAAAACCAAATTCTATGAACAAATTAAATAGGAGCTCAACCTCCTTGGTAACTAATTCACAAATGCAGTCTTTGTCAATACAATGACAACAATATAAACTTAGATCCTGTGGCTGTTGGGTGAAACATGCAAAATAGATAGATGTAGAAAGACTGGGGAAATGAGACAGAACCTGTTAATATGTAATAGAATCTGTTTGTGATTTTTCCTCCAACAATGGGCTAGGTACTTAAAAAAAGTCTTTACACAAAAGATGATTCTTGCTGAACATGGGGGACTCAGGGAGCACATGTTTGTTTTCCTCTGTTTGCAGGTGCAGAGACACATTCTTTGCTCCAAAATGTTCTAGTATAAAATCTGTTACAGTGCTGGAGAGGTGGCTCAGGGGTTAAGCCTCTGCCTTGCAGGCGGATGGTCTTGAGTTCGGATCCCAGATCCCACGTATAGACGCCAGGCGGAAGCGGGGGCGGCCTGCGTTTCCGGTCCTGGTAGGGCGGAGCCTGTGAATCCCGGGGCAGGAGGTGGAGGCGTCCATGGTGGTTTGCAAATTCGTCCGTGGTTCTACACATACACAGACACACACGCGCGTGCGCGCACACATACACACGCATATGCGCACAGTTGAATAAAAAAAAAAATCTGTTACAAAACTTCAATAAAATGGGTTCCAATTCACTCAGCCTGGAGCTGTCTGTCTGTTCTCCATCTGCGGACTCCTTGTCCACCTAGCGGGGAACCTGGATCCAGACTGCAGTCAGACTGCAACAACTGTGGTTTAGTTATAGCTATACATACAGCTTCCCAAAAGACCTCAAACAATAAGATACAGGCCATTTCCAGAGGGACAGTCCTGTGGAGGATTATGGAGGGTGGCATATTTCCCAGAGGCATAGGAACTCCTGGCCTCTCCTTCCTTTCTTGTGTGCTTTTGTTTTTATGTGGGTGAATATGAGTGTGAGAGTGTGGGAAGTGGGGGTTGTATCAGAGGACATTATGTGTTCCCGTGAAGGCTCAAGCATGATGACGGAACTCATCCTGGATTTCTTTGCCTCCTTATTCTTTCCCTGTTGCATTTCCTAGGTTCTGCCTTTCAGGGCCACAAAAAGCAGGCAGCTGCCATTTCCATGTGTCATTTTTATGTGAAATCCAGGATCTGAACCCAGGCCTTTCTGCTTGTGGAGCAAAGGTTTTGCCTCTGAATTGTCTTTCTAGCTCCCAACCCCTTCATTTCTTCTTGACCCTGTATATTTCTCTTTTTTTAATCCACACTGATTCAGGGAGGCCCTAGCCCCTGCTCCCAGGAGGTAGACAAGCTTGGACAAGTATGGACATGCCCCGGACATGTCTCAATGGAGGAACCATTCAGGTGGAGGGATGAACAACTAATGGGAAGGAGGGATGAACAACCAATGGGAAGGAGGGATGAATAACCAATGGGAAGAGGGGATGAACAACCAGTGGGAAGTGGCTGTCTAACCTGCCTCTGTAATGGACACCGTTTAAACAGCTAAATGATTGGTGGCTGCTCCCTCCTCCCCTGAAATGGAGAGGTGGCAACCCTGATTGGATCCCTGACCCTATATAAGCTCAAGCACTTCCTGAAATAAATGAGTCTGCTGCCAACTCGTCCTCTGCCTGCTGCTTCTCACCTGACTCCCAGGGTCTGAGTGCTGACCCCACGCCTGTTTGCCCCCTTGCCTGGAGCCCCTCCTTTCCCCGGCTGGCCTGCTGGGGATTTACGGAAACATCTTTCTAGCTCCTAACCCCTTCATTTCTTCTTGACCTTGTATATTTCTCTGTTTTTAATCCACGTTGATCAACAAGCATAAGTAAGCATTTCTCCAAGTTCCAAGAGGTGCTAATACAATGTAATCATACATGATGAAGATTTCTGGGATCCCAATTTGCGGTTGGTGACTTAGACACACAGGTGAGACAACCTGTGCTTCATCTAAAATGAAAGCAGGGTATGAAGATTAAGATGAAATAAAAAAGGAAACTGCCAAATTACTGCTAAGCACAAATTCATATGGAATATCAAAAAGTTCCCAAGACTCTACCCTAGCCCTATGGCCTGCCCTTGGTCTGCACTGCTGCTCTGTCACTGGTCTGAGCTACTGTCCAGTAAGAGTGAACACCATAGGCCTGTCTGTGTTCCTTTTGCCTGTTGATACCTAATAACCAAGTGTTTGTTCTGGAAAGTCCCTGTTCCCTTGCTCTACTTCTGCCCTACTTTAGTATAAAAAGAAACACATGATAAATTTGGACCTGGAGTCCTTGGAGAATGGTCTCAGCTCCAGACCACTGGTGAATACAGCTCTGTTCTTCCACCCTTATTGGTGCCTAAGCAATTCTTCCAGACAGTTCCTGCAGCAAGGTGAGCAGAAGTCACAGCATGAGCCTGTAGTTCTAGCAGTCTCTTGGTAGTAGACACTGCCAGGGCTGACCTAGATTAGACCTGGCCCTCTGGGGGTCTATTTTAGACTTGATTGCTTGCTAGTTGCTATGGTGAAATCTGTCATAGTTATATATGGATATCAACTTGCCAGTTGAGAATTTGAGCTTTGGGCACAATTTGTAGAGAATTGGCCTAAATTAAGCCCAAAGAGAACCTGCAGGAGATTGTCTAGTTGATGGGGAAAGCCCTACCCATGGTGGATGGGACTAGTCCCTGAGTAGGGGACTAAAAGGGAGGGAACTGCTTGAGAAAGTGGGAATCCTTTTGTGTACTGGGTCAAACATGCTGGTCTGACAAGTAAAAATAGTCCGTCTCTCAGCTGGTACGTGGAGATGATGTGGCCAGTTCCCTTTAGCCCCTGTTGTTGATGTGAGCTCTCCTGCCAAGCTGGACTAAGAACTGTAACTGGACTATCCTAAGAGAAAATAAACCCTTGCTCCCTTAAGCTATTTTGTTGGGATTTTATCAGCAACAGAATTTTGTAGGAGAGAAGAGGGGTGTTATTGATTCATCTCTTCATGTGACTTCCATGAATTTTGAATGGTTTTGCTGGAGAAATTTTGAGATGTTTAAAGATTCGGTTACTATGAACTACAGATACCATTCATCAGAATTTAACAGCATATTTGAATAGAGTTGTTGAGAGAGTTGTGGATTGTTTTGGGCCTAGTTTGTGATTAAGGTGAATCAGATGTGATTTCAGGGAGCCAAACTCCTCCAGGAGGTTATAGCAGAACTTGGCAACATTGTCCACATGATACTGGTTTTAGAGGCTGGTCTTTTTTTTTTTTTTTTTAAGTGAAGCTGACAAATAGTGCTTGAACAGGTTAATAAACCACTCCTGGGCTCATAGAGTTAACAACAACAACAAAAAAAGCCTTAGGGCTTACATGACCACCTAACCAGGCCTTCAAAAAATGCTAGAAAAGATACTCAAGCTTGAAGAAAAGAACAAGCATATCCATGAGGACAGAAGGAAAGTATAATACCACCAAAACCTCCATGCTAAATAATACATTTATGAAAGCCACTAAACACAAAAAGTGTCAGGAATTAAAAGTAATTTCTCCATTATAACACTAAATGTCAATGGAATTAACTCACCAATCAAAAGACACAGATTACAGACATGGATTAGAAATCACAACCCATCCATCTGCTGCCTTCAGGAAACACATCTCATCACAAAAGAGGCACATTCTAAAAGTAAAAGGCTGGTCAAAAATTCTGCAAGCTAATGGAACAAGGAAACAAGCAGGGGTAGCAATTATGTTATTTGACAAAGTGGGCTTCAAGCCAAAAATATCATAAGAGACACAGAAGGATACTACATTTTAGTCACAGGTACAATTCATTAGGAAGATTTCATAATACTGAACATATATACACCTAATATGGGCTCCTGCACATTCATTAAGCAAATGCTACAACATCTAAAACACGAAATCAATTCCAAAATGATAATACTTGGGGATTTCAATACTACCCTCTCAACATGGGATAGATCAACAGGCCAAACACTTAACAGAGACACATTGGAACTTAATCAAACTCTTCCTGAAATGGACCTTACAGATCTTTATCAAACTTTCCATCCACATACCAAAGAATACACATTTTTCACAATAGTCCGTGGAACTTTCTCCAAAATAGACCACATATTGGGCCACAAAATGAATCTCCACATATACAAGAAAGTTGAAATTTTAGCCTGTACCCCATGTTCTAAAGCTTAACATCCACAACACAACAAGCAGCAGAAAATACGCTAACTCTTGGAAACTAAACATTATGATGCTGAATGTGAATTGGGTTCAGGAAGAAATCATAAAGGAAATTCAAGATTTCGTAGAAGCAAATGATATAGAAAATACAACATATCAAAATCTCTGGGACACAGCGAAAACCATCCTAAGAGGTAAGTTTATAGCTCTTAATGTCTACATCAAAAAAATAGAAACATCAAAATAAATAAGTTAACAATGCAACTTAAAGCTTTAGAGACACAAGAGCAATCCAATCCCAAAAGCAATAGATGAGAGGAGATTAACAAAATCAGGGGAGAAATACCCAAAATTGAGATAAGGAAAATGATAGAATCAACCAGTCAAAAAGCTGGTTCTTTGAAAAACTCAATAAGATTGATACACCCCAGCTAAATTAACCAAAATCAAGAGAGAGAAAACCCAAATTAACAAAATTAGAAATGAAAATGGAGTTATCACAACTGATACCCAAGAAATTCAGAGAATTATAAGGTTATATATCAAAAACTTATACTCCATGAAATTTGGTAGCACAAAAGAAATGGATGAATTCCTAAGTAAGCAAAACATACCTCAATTGAGTCAGGAAGTTTTGAAATATTTAAATAGTCCTATAATATATGAGGAAATCGATGAAGTAATCTCGACTCTTCCCACCAAATGGATTCAGCACAGAATTCTACCAGACATTTAAGGAACAACTAATACCAATACACCTTAAACTGTTCCATCAAATTGCGAAGTAAGAAACACTGCCAAATTCTTTTTATGAAGCTAATATCATACTAATCCCCAAACCTAATGAAGATACACTTAAAAAATAAAACTATAGGCCAATCTCTTTAATGAATACAGATGCAAAGATTCTCAACAAAATCTTAGCAAATTGCATTCAAAAACATATCAAAAAGATCATCCACTGTGATCAAGTAGGCTTTATCCCTGGCACACAAGGTTGTTTCAACAACGCAAATCAATAAATGTAATCCATCACATAAACCAATCCAAGACCCCATGATACCCTTGGTAGATGCAGAAAAAACTTTTGACAAGATCCAACAGCCTTTTATGATCAAAACCCTAGAGACAGTCAGAATGGAAGGAACCTTTATCAACAAAATAAAAGGTGTATACATCAAGCCAACAACAAGAATTATTCTCAATGAGGAAAAACTTGAAGCATTCCCGCTTTGATCAGGAACTAGACAAGACTGTCCACTCTCACCACTTCTATTCAATATTGTACTTGAAGTCTTAGCTGGAGCCATAAGATAAGAGAGGGAGATAAAAGGGATTCAAATCAGCAAGGAAGAAGTCAAGATATCTCTATCTGCAGATGATATGATTCCTGTACCTGAGTGACCCTAAAAGTCCACCAAGAACTCCTGGAACTAATACAAAAGTTCAGCAGGGTGGGAGGTTACAAAATAAATGAGCAGAAATCAGTGGCCTTCCTATACACCAAGGACAAAAGTGAAAAAGCCCTAAGAGAAACAATCCCAATTACTATAGCCCCTAAAAAAATGAAAGCCTTGGTATAAACCTAACCAAAGAAGTGAGAGACCTTTATAATGAAAACTTTAACTCCATCCTGATTGGTATTAGAGGACACCTTCTAACCAAGATAAAAGGCTGTTTAAATGAAGATCTTACTATAAGAGGAGATTCAAAGTTAGATGGAATAGGAGTAGAAGACTGCATTAAGAGGGGGTCAGTCTCCCATTTGCAGGAGCCAAGCGTGGTGCAGGAACAGCAAAACTGAAAACAATAACAAAACATAATTCAGAATACCAAATATCCTACATTAATCATCTGGAACCAGACCAGCCAAATCTCTCCCCATCCTAAAACTCAGGGAAACTTGAGGAAGAGGGGGCGGCAAGATTATAAGAGTCTAAAAATGGGCAGGAGCAATGATATGCAAGATACTCCACACAAGTTAGGGCTGCAGTAGCCATAATTGGACTTTGCATGACCTGCACAATGACTGACATGTCAACGACCCCCCAAAGTCTAGCATGGATCCCAGGCACTAGGATCCTTAGAGGCAAGGGATTAACAGTGTTCCCATACTGAAGAGGAGCCCAAGAAAGGGCTCAGCAATGCAACTGAATCCTTACACCTCACTATAGTGGAGGACTCAGAGGGAAGTTTGGCATTCACACAAAAGGATGCTCCAGGGAATGGGGGGGGTGGAAGACACAGGGGGGTGAAAGGAAGGTGAAAAGAAGGGAGGGTACAAGGGGGACTGGGAAGGGTAGAGGGAAGGAGGGGACTGGGGTAACTATTGAACTTGTATGATTGGGAAAAAATAAATTAAAAAAAGAGAAAACTTTAAAACCCTAAAGAAAGAAATTACAGAAAATCCCAGAAGGTGGAAAGACTTCCCATGCTCCTGGATCAGCAGAATCAACATCATAAAAATCACCATCCTACCAAAAGCAATATACAGATTCAATGCTAATCAAAATTCAATCAAAATCCCCAAGCAATTCTTTAAAGAAATTGACCAAACAATCTCAAAATTCATATGGAAGCATATGATCCAGGATAGCAAAAACAACCTGAGTAACAAAAACACAGCTGGAGGTATTACCATACCAAACCTTAATCTACACTACAAATCCATAGTAATTAAAACAGCCTGGTACTGGCTCCAAAGTAGACAGGTTGATCAACTGATAAGGGCTGAAGACCCAGATATAAGCCCACACAATACAGCCATTTTATCTTTGACAAAAGGGCCAAAAAATTCAATGGAAAAAGAACAGCATCTTCAACAAATAGTGCTGACAAAACTGGATATCCACATGCAGAAGATTAAAACTGGACCCGTACTTGTCACCATGTACAAGAATTAATTCCAAATGGATCAAGGACCTCAATATAAGGCCAGAGACTATAAACATCCTAGTTGAAAGGGTAGGGAACTCCCTCAAGCTTATTGGGCTAGGCCAACAGTTCCTAAATAGACATCCAATAGCACAGTCACTAGAACCAACACTCAACAGATGGGATCTTATGACATTAAAGAGCTTCTGTTCAGATAAAGGATTGTAAACTAAGCAAAAAGGCAACCCACAGAATAGGAAAAAATTTTCACTTCCCACATATCTAATAGAGCTCTATTAACCAGAGTGTACAAAGAGCGTAGAAAACTAAACACCAAGGAGATAAATGGCTCAATTAAAAAATGGGCCTCAGAACTCAAAAGAAACTTTTGCAAGGACAAAAATAAAATGCCTAACAAATATCTTAAAAAATGCTCCACATCTTTAGCCATCAGGGAAATGCAAATCAAAACTTCCTTTAGATATCATCTCATCCCGGTCAGGATGGCAAAAATCCACAATACAAACACCACCAAATGCTGGAGAGGATGTGGAGAGAGGGGAACTCTGCTACATTGCTGGTGGGAATGCAGGTTTATGCAACCACTCTGGTAATCAATTTGGTGATTTCTAAAAAAAGTTAAAGATTGAAATGCCATAGGACCCTGCTATTTCACTTTGGGAATAATCTCCCATAAAGCAAAAATTCACTACAATTACAGAAGCACAACCATGTTCATAGCAAGCCTATTTACCATAGCAAATTCATGGAATCAACCCAAATGCCCAACAGTAGATGAGTAGATAAGGAAAATGTGGTATATTTATACAATGGAATACTACTCAGCCATCAAAAAAGATGAATTAATGAAATTTGCCAGGAAATAGATGGAATTAGAAAAAATTATATTGAGTAAAGTATCCCAGGCACAGAAAATTAGACACTGTATATCCTCCCTAATAGGTGGATCCTAGTACCAAACCCACTTAATGACATATTCAAAAATAAATCACTGTAATACCTACTATAATCACAAAAATTATAAACAGGAGGGAATGGGAAGGAGGGCCCCCCCAGAAATAAGGAGAGAGGGGATCAGGCTTCAGTAGAGAAAAATAGGTCACCATCTAGTATTGCATGTAAGTAGGGAGACATCTGGTGAAGCTCACTCTCACTTCCCTTCCTGGTCACTTGTGACTGAAGAGGTTTGATCTCACCAATCAGGAGGGTATGGGGACTGGCAGGTAGATGGTAATCATCCTGCAAATGGGACACTGATCCCCTTCACTGTGGTGTCCTACTCCTGTTCCATCTACCTTTGAATCTCCTCTCATAGTAAGATCTTCATTTAAACAGTCTTTTATCTTTGGTTAGGAGGTGACCTTCAATACTAATCAGGATGCAGACAAGGGCTGTGCAAGAACAACAAAACAACAACAAACCATAATTCAGAACACCAAAGATCCTACATTAATCACCTGGAACCAGACCAGCCAAATATCTCATCATCCTAAAGCTCAGGGAAACTTGCAGAAGAGGGGCAGCAAGATTGTAAGAGCCTAAAGATGGGGAGGACCAACGATATCCAAGATGCTCCACACAAGTTAGGACCTTACATGACCTGTAGGGTGACTGAGGTGCCGACGATCCCCCAGGGTCTAGCATGGATCACAGGCAGTGGGTCCTTAGAGGCAAGGGATTAACAGTCATGGTGGTGTTCCCATGCTGGCGGGGAGCCCAGGAAAGAGCTCTGGGTTATGTCTCTGAGTCCTTCACACTAGTGAGTCCTTACACTTCACTGGGGTGGAAGATGCAGAAGGATGTTTGGCATTCACACAAGGGCATGCTCCAAGGGGTAGGGGGTAGAGGGATGGCTCTAGGGGAGAGAGAGGGAGGGGGTTTGGAGAGGGGGAGGCAGGGAGAGTTCAGGGGGAACAGGGGTGGTGGTGGAGGGAGGGGGAGGCCCAGGGTACTTATGGAGCTTGTATTATTGGAGAAAAAAGTAAAAATAAATAAATAAAAATTTTAAAAACCTTTCCATGAAAAAAGCATGTGTTAACATTCAGTAATTATTAGTAATGGGGAGGTAAAATGAATCTTTTGGCAGATATAAAACTTTCATCTTGTTTTGTCTCTTACACTTTTACAATAATTTCTTAAGGGATCTTTACCAAATCCTATCAACTGCTTAGATACCTGTTTTTTAAATTTAATTTCTTACCCTTTCTCTTACATACAATCTAAAAAGACAAAGTCTGATTGTTTTAATGTTATCTTAGACTGAGCTGTTTCTTTTAAAAATGTATTTTTCCATTGAGAACACACAAGGTCAATCTATATTCCTTAGGTGGGACGTATGTCTAACAGCTTTTTCAGCCCAAGTAAGTCTTGTTAGACAAAAAGTTATAAGAGATAAGACCACTTCATCCAAGACCTTAAAACTCAGAGCCCAAAATGATGTTTCTTTAAAATATAATTTTTTTCCTCAGAGACAAAGCAAAGAGATACATATCCAACATGGAGGCCATGCCATGTAGCTAAATAAAACCATTCCTCACATTAGACTTTTCAAGATGTCTTCTAAGGTTACTCTTCTGGCTCTTTTGTTCCAATAAACAAACCATATTCTGCCTGTTACAGCCTTCTACAGGGCACAAAAGCAAAACCTCCTACTTGGGAACTTGGCCTCTGGCATTTGAGTTTTAATAATGTTTTTGTTGTATGTGGCATGAATTTCTTTTGTGAGTATGTTGCCTGTTTTGTCATGCTGGCCTACTGTCTTACATGTCTCCTTTGATCTGTGTTAAATGTTATAATAGTAATAGATAACTTACTATGATTGCTCTTTAATAATTTTCTCTAATTGAAAGGTGATTTCTTAAGATTTCCATACAAATGTAAGGGGGTTTAAAAGACTATTTTCAGGAGTCTAATAACTATTGCTTATAGGATTACTATATGACTAATAGTTATATAATTTTATGTCAAATACATGGTACAAAATTAATAATTTGACTAATTATGTTAATTACATATTATTGCTATGTTCTTTGTAATGGGCATAAATTATTAACCAGACCAAAGATTGTGTTTGATTTTAACTATTTATTGGAGTTATTTCTTCAGTGACTCTTTCAACCATGGTTTTCTGTTTTGCTTCTGATCAATGACAAGCTTTCTTTTAGCTCTTGCTGGAGTATACACTAACTTTATAAACTCTTATTTACAGGGTAAAATATTTAGTTACAGAATACAACAATGATACTAAGCATCAATTTAAACTCTAACCCCCATAAATATTTTACTCAAAATTTTATAAGGACATTTTATTTTTTAATACATTTTTTATTATTATTTCAGCTCATACAAACTTAATGGGTACACCATTTCCCTCCCTCCCTCCTCCTCCCCCCATACCCCTGGCTCCTCCTCCCCACCCCCCTCACTTCTCATCCCCCAGTGCCTCCCGCCCCAATTCCCAGAGAGTCCTTTCTTGTGCATGCCTGATTCTCCTCTGGGCCCTCCTCTCCGATGACGTACAAGGACCCAGTGGCCTTTCCCTAAACCCTTTCCCATGTTCCCCTTAGGTAGAGGAACACTGCTGTGTCTGCCAATCCCTTGCCTCCAAACATCTTGGTGCCTTTAGCAGATGCTGGACTTTGTGGAGTCAATAGTGTGTTGGACAATGCGCAGGGCATGTAAAGTCCAATTATGACTGCTTCAGCCCTAACTTGTATGGAGTATCTTACATATCATTGCTCCTCCCATCCTTTTGCTCTTACACTCTTACCGCCCCCTCTTCCGCAAATTTCCCTGAGCTTCAGGATGGGGAGAGATTAGGCTGGCCTAGTTCTAGGTAGTTGATATAGAGTCTCTGAAGTTCTGGATTGTGGTTTGTTGGTTTTCTTTTGCAGTTTTGCTGCTCCTGAAATGCCCTTCACTCCATCCTGGTGGGCATTGTATGTTACACCCTGGCCAGAGACAAAAAGCTGTTAAACTAGAGTCTTGTGATAAAAGCACATTCAAAGGTAGATGTAATAAAAGTGGGAAACCACAGTGAGGGAGGGGTCTATCACCAATTTGCACAACGGTTACTTTTTATCTGCCAGACTATATGCCCTCCTCTTCTGGTGAGATCATACCCCCTCAGTAGTAAATGATCAGGAACAAAAGTCTGTGAACTTAATCATATGTCTCATTACTTATTTGGGTCCTTGATGGAGGCCTGTTTTCTCTGCTGTAACATGGTCCCTTCTCTCCTTGTTTCTGGTGTGGCCCTCCTACCCCCATCCCTCCTGTTCATAATCCTTGCAATTACTGTCTCCAGGTGGGCTGGGTGGGTTTGGTACTAGGAGCCACGTATTAGGGAGTACATACGGCGCTTAATTTTCTGGGTCTGGGATACTTCACTTAATATAATTGTTTCTAATGACATCCATTTCCCGGCAAATTCCAGTAATTCATCATTTTCGATGGCTGAGTAGTACTCCATTGTATAGATGTACCACCTTTTCCTTATCCACTCGTCAACTGTTGGACATTTGGGTTGATTCCATGACTTTGCTATTGTAAACAGTGCTGCTATGAACATGGTCGTGCTTGTGCTATCGAGGTGAACCTCTGCTGTATGGGGGGTTATTCCCAAAAGTGGAATCGCAGGGTCATATGGCATTTCAATCTTTAATTTCTTTAAGAATCTCCAGATGGCTCGCCAGAGTGGCTGTATGAGCATGCATTCCCACCAGCAATGTAGGAGAGTCCCCTCTCTCCACATCCTCTCCAGCATTTGTCGTTGTTTGTATTGTGGATTTTTGCCATCCTGACCGGGGTGAGATGATATCTCAGGGAAGTTTTGATTTGCATTTCCCTGATGGCTAAGGAAGTGGAGCATTTTTTAAGATATTTGTTAGACATTTTAATTTCATCCTTGGTAAAGTTTCTTTTAAGTTCCAGGGCCTATTTTTTAATTTTGCCATTGGTTTCCTTGGTGTTTAGTTTTCTAAGTTCTTTGTGCACTCTGGACAGCAGAGTTCTATCAGATGTGTGGTTAGTGAAGATTTTCTCCCATTCTGTGGGTTGCCTTTGAGCTTGTGTTACAATCTCTTTATCTGAACAGAAGCTCTTTAATTTCACAAGATCCCAACTGTTGAGAGTTGGTAGCAGTGACTGTGCCATTGGATGTCTGTTTAGGAAATGTTGGCCTAGCCCAATCAGCTCGAGGGAGTTCCCTATCCTTTCAACTATGGTTTTTATAGTCTCTGGCCTTATATCATGGTCCTTGATCCATTTGGAATTAAGTCTTGTACATGGTGACAAGAACGGGTCCAGCTTTAATCTTCTGCATGTGGAGATCCAGTTTTGCCAGCACCATTTGTTGAAGATGCTGTTCTTTTTCCATTGGATTCTTTGGGCCCCTTTGTCAAAGACCAAATGGCTGTAATTTTGTGGGCTTATATCTGGGTCTTCAATCCTTATCCATTGATCTGTGTGTCTATTTTGGAGCCAGTACCAGGCTGTCTTTATAACTATGGATTTGTAGTATAGACTTAGGTTTGGTATGGTAATACCTCCAGCAGTGTTTTTGTTACTCAGGATTGTCTTTGCTATCCTGGGTCTTTTGTGCCTCCATATGAACTTTGAGATTGTTTGGTCAACTTCTTTGAAGAATTGCTTTGGGATTTTGATTGGTATAGCATTGAATCTGTATATTGCCTTTGGTAGGATGGTCATTTTTACGATGTTGATTCTGCCAATCCAGGAACAAGGGAGGACTTTCCACCGTCTGGTGTCTTCTGCTATTTCTTTCTTTAAGGTTTTAAAGTTTTCGTTGTAAAGGTCTTTTACCTCTTTGGTTAGGTTTATACCAAGGTATTTCATTTTTTTAGGGGCTATAGTAAATGGGATTGTTTCTCTCAAGGCTTTTTCACTTCTTTCATTTTGGGCATATAGGAAGACCTCTGATTTTTGCACATTTATTTTGTATCCTGCCACCCTGCTGAACTTCTCAATTAGTTCCAGAAGCTTCCTGGTGGAGTTTTTGGGATCACTCAGGTATAAGATCATGTCATCTGCAAAAAGGGATAGCTTGACTTCTTCCTCTTATGAATCCCTCTTATGTCCCTTTCTTGTCTTATGGCTTCAGCTAAGACTTCAAGTACAATATTGAATAGAAGTGGTGAGAGTGGACAGCCTTGTCTAGTTCCTGATCGAAGTGGGAATCCTTCCAATTGTTCCCAATTGAGCATAATCCTTGCTGTGGGCTTGTTGTATACAGCTTTTATTATATTGATAAAGGTTCCTTCCATTCCTACTGTCTCCAGTGTTTTGATCATAAAAGGTTGTTGGATCTTGTCAAAAGCTTTTTCTGCATCTATCGAGAGTATCATGTGGTCTTTGACTTTGGACTGGTTTACATGATGAATTACATTTATTGATTTGCGTATGTTGAACCAACCTTGTGTGCCAGGGATGAAGCCTACTTGGTCCCCATGAATGATCTTTTTAATATGTTTTTGAATCCGATTCGCTAAGACTTTGTTGAGAATCTTTGTGTCTGTGTTCATCAGAGAGATCGGCCTATAGTTTTCTTTTTTAAGTGAATCTTTATGAGGTTTTGGGATTAAGACGATATTAGCTTCATAGAAGGAATTTGGTAGTGTTTCTTCCTTTGCTATTTGATGGAACAGTTTAAGGAGTATTGGTGTTATTAACTCCTTAACTGTCTGGTAGAACTCTGTGCTGAATCCATCTGGTCCAGGACATTTTTTGGTAGGAAGATTTGAGATTACTTCTTCAATTTCCTTATATGTTATAGGACTATTTAAATAATTCACAACTTCCTGATTCAATTTAGTTAAGTTGTGTTTACTTAGAAATTCATCCATCTCTTTTGTGTTGTCAAACTTCACAGAGTATAAGTTTTTGAAATATGATGTTATAATTCTCTGGATTTCTTGGGTATCAGTAGTGATAACTCCATGTTCATTTCTGATTTTGTTAATTTGGGTTTTCTCTCTCTTGCTTTTGGTTAATTTAGCTAGGGTGTATCAATCTTATTGAGTTTTTCAAAGAACCAGCTTTTTGACTGGTTGATTTTTTTCTATCATTTTCTTAGTCTCGATTTCAGATATTTCTCCCCTTATTTTGCTAATCTCCTCTCTTCTACTACTTTTGGGATCAGATTGCTCTAGTTTCTCTAAAGCTTTAAGCTTCATTGTTAAGTTGTTTATTTCTGATGTTTCCATTTTTCTGATGTAGGCATTAAGAGCTATGAACTTACCTCTTAGAATAGCTTTCATTGTGTCCCAGAGATTTTGGTAAGTTGTATTTTCATTATCGTTCACTTTTAGGAAATCTTGAATTTCCTTTTTAATTTCTTCCTGAATCCAGTTCTCATTCAGCATCATATTGTTAAGTTTCCAGGAGTTAGTGTATTTTCTCTTGTTTGTTGTGTTGTGGATGTCCAGCTTTAGGCCATGGTGGTCTGACAGGGCACAGGTTAGAATTTCAACTTTTTTGTACATGTGTAGATTCGTTTTGTGGCCCAATATGTGATCTATTTTGGAGAAAGTTCCCTGTGCTGCTGAGAAAAACGTGTATTCTTTGGTACGTAGGTGAAAAGTTCGATAGAGATCTGTAAGGTCCATTTCTTTAAGGGTTTGATTAAGGTCCAAAGTGTCTCTATTAAGCTTTTGACCTGTTGATCTATCCCATGTTGAGAAGGCGGTGTTGAAGTCCCCAAGAATTATCGTTTGGGGGTTGATTTCTTGCTTTAGACGCTGTAGAGTTTTCTTAATGAATGTGGAGAGGCCCGTATTGGGTGCATATATGTTCAGTATTGTGAAGTCTTCCTGGTGAATTGTACCTGTGACTAAAATATAGTATCCATCCGTGTCTCTTATAATTTTCTTTGGTTTGAAGTCCACTTTGTCTGATATCATAATGGCTACCCCTTCCTGTTTTCTGCTTCCATTAGCTTGTAGAATTGTTGACCAGCCTTTTATTTTTAAAGTGTGCCTATCTTTTGTGGTGAGATGGGTTTCCTGCAGGCAGCAGATTGATGGATTGTGATTTTTAATCCAAGTTTGTAATCTGTGTCTCTTGATCGGTGAATTAATTCCATTAACATTTAGTATTATAATGGTGAAACTATTTTTGATTCCAGACATTTATTATGTTTAGTAGTTTTTATAAGTATATTGCTTCGCTTTTAATGGTGTTATACTTGCCTTCTGCTCTCCTGGATATGCCTGTTTTTTTCTTCACGCTTGAGTAGCATTTTTTGAAGGCCTGGTTTGGTGGACATGTATCCCTTCAAGTTGTCTTTGTGCTGGAAGATTTTTCTTTCTCCCTCGATCATGACTGATAGTTTTGCAGGGTAAATCAGCCTAGGTTGACATTTTTGCTCATTCAATACTTGAAGTATGTCTCTCCAAGCTCTTCTTACTTTTAGTGTTTCCATTGAGAAGTCATTTGTTATTTTAATAGGTTTACCTTTAAAAGTGACTTGTTTTTTCTCCCTTGAAGCTCTCAGCACCAGTTCTTTATCTTGAATGTGGAGTGTTTTGACTATTATTTGCCATGGCGAGCTTCTGTTTTGGTCATATCTGTTTGGGGTGCGGAATGCCTCTTGTATATGGATGGGCCTCTCTTTTTTTAGATGAGGAAAGTTTTCCTTGATGATCATTTGGAAAATTTCCTCAGGGGTGGTATTTTGAGATTCTCGCTCTGGTATTCCATGAATACGCATGTTGGGCTTCTTCAGGGTATCCCATATCTCCTGGATATTTCTCTCAAGCATCTTTTTGGCTTTAACAATTTCTTCCATTGAGCTGGTTAATACTCCCACTTTATCTTCAAGATCTGAAATTCTGTTTTCTGCTTCTTTAGTTCTGCTGATAAGACTCTCTGTGGAGTTCTGGGTTGAAGATAACTTGTCTTTTAGCTCACTTTTAAACTCTGCTTGAGTCCGCTTTAACTGCTCTATGCCAGTTTTTGTTTCTTGCACTGTTTTTCTCAACTCCTCCATGTGTCTGTTGTGTTCCTCCTCAAAGCGATTGATTCGATTATTTAATTCCTCCCTGATTTCCTCTTTCATAGTATTGAACATGGTAATGATCATATTTTGAAGGTCGTTATCCTGGGTCAGACTTTCTTGGCCATTTTCCATGGGTTTGTTCTGGTTGGAGTTTAACATTATGGGATTAATTCCTTCAGTGGGAGATTTGTTTACTTGAGTGTTGTGTCTCATGGATTTGCACTTAGACTTTGGCATTGTCGGTTTAACTCTTAAGATCTTTTAATTTCTGTGCGTTTTTCACTAAACTGAATTATTTGGCTTGGGGCTCTGCGGGCGGGCGGGGACCGATCTTACCTGGGTCGCGGCGCTGTGAGGCCCGGCTGGACCGCATGCGCGTGTCCCGGGCGGCAGAGTGGAGGGGAAGGGGGGATGGGGCGTCGCTGGGGCGCTATTTAAACCCGGGCCACCCGAGGGTGGGGCCGGGCGCAGAGGGGGTGCCCTCTCCTCCTCCCAGGCCCTGTGTGGGAGGCTCAGGCTGGATGGCGGGAGGACCTGCGCCCACTGGGGCGGCCTGGGGCTCTGGGGGCGGGCGGGAACAGATCTTACCTGGGTCTTGGCACGGTGAGGTATAAGGACATTTTAAAATTCACAAATACTATAAATTTGGTCTATCGCCTAATCACAATTTTCTTTCCAAAATTATCCTAAGTTTCTTCAGGATGTTAATTCCTTAAATTTTTATTTCCTTATTTATGAATATTTCACCACTTGTTACTAACGATTTCAGGTTTTAAACTTCAAATTCCTCACATCAAAATTCTGCTCTACAAAACAATTGATGACAGACTTTGCTTTGTATAATATGGTTTTCCTTAAATTACACTTTGCTTTTACCAATTTTTACAAAGTTTTTCCTTTCAATTTAACAACTTGTTTAAAAATCTCATTATACTATATTCTCTGATTGCTAGTTTATTATTAGTGAAATAACTATTACTTGAATAATTAAATATTTACATATTTATTATAAATAAATATATAAAATATTATATTCACATTTAATTATTAAATAAGTTAAATAAAAATTTAAAATGATTAAATAAATTTTCCCATCTTTTTCCACCACACACTCCAGTAAATTAAGGTCAACCAAAACTATCTATCCATTAAAAAATGATCTATATATATGCTTTCTGATTTTATCCTCTTACAAAGTTTTGTAATCGTAACAATATAATAATAATTATGATGACTAGTATAATAATTATTTTTAATTCTTTTATTATTATTATTATTTATTCAACTGTGCGCATGCGCCTGTGAGTGTGCGTCTGTGTATGTGTAGAACCACAGGCCGCCCCCGCTTCCGCCTGGCGTCTATACGTGGGATCTGGTATCCGAACTCAGGACCTTCCGCCTGCAAGGCGGAGGCTTAACCCCTGAGCCACCTCTCCAGCCCTATAATAATTATTTTAATAATAATAAATCTTCTACACTAAGGCTGTGACCAAAACATAAGGTGGTGACATTTTGTCAAAATTAACCAGCCTATAAACCTTAGCTAACTCATAACATGTTTCATTAAATTAATGAGACTTACACACCACCTAAAGGTGAATAATGTCAAAATTATATGTATTAGGTTATATATTTATATATGTAAAATTTAGAGATAATGTCTCATAATTAAAATCTCTAAGGTGTATTATGTTAGATCCATGATTAGGATTTATTTAAAAGTGCTTGGTTTTTACTTTACCTTCATCAATATATAAAATAATGATTAATATGCTAGATACAGAGAGTAGCTATATAAGACCTAAAATGACTCTTAGATTGAATAAAATGCCTACTAAGTAAAGACTTATGAGATACTTAGGTATATATTACAATTATTACCCAGATACACTGGTCACAGTCTCAGCCTGTTTGACAAACAATAACTGATATTTTAGGTGTTTGCAAACTCATATGATTTCTTAGACTGTTTCTATTATTATTTACACAGATATTAAAGGACATTCTAGACATATTGCATCACATATATGACAAAATTTGCTTGGTGACTTGTGTACCAGAGGTGTCCTTACTCGATTTCAAATATCACCTTATTAATGCCATATATACATAAATATAGGGTTGAGGAGGTTTAGTTGAGAAAAAACTTTGCATGGTAAAATAAATTTATTCCAAAATGGAAATAGATGTTGATAAATTTAGATGGTTAAAGTCTGGTATAGAAAGATTGTAAGGGTTTAAAGATTCTATGCTTCAAAAATTATTTAGCTTAAAAAGTGGGCATGATCTTAACTAACTTTATTATGCTGTAAAAGTTACAAAATATAAGGTCAAAATATTATACTTTCAGAAAAAACTAGTGCTTGACCTTCTGTTTATAAATGTAAGATCTTTATTACCAATCTATTCTTAATTACAAAAACTAGGTAATAGACAATCATTTTACAAAAATAATTCTTACTTGAAATGTTACATGTAATGTGCTAACTAAAATTTCAAGATTACTTTAAGAATCCTTCCTAAAAGATAAAACAAAGAAAGTATGATAGTTAATCCTGGGTGTCAACTTGACACACCTGACATTAACTAAGATCAACTGAGACCACCTGAAGAGATTATCTGGATCAATACATTTACAATGCAAAAATCAGCCCTAGATCCCAATTGGAACCTCAATAGGTCTTATTGGAACCTCCCAGTAGTGGACCAGATAAAAGGATCCACAGAACAGAAAGACTGGGAAGAAGAGAGACTCTCCAGGAATCCTCCATCCTTCAGCTGTCACCTACTAGCCTCAGAGATGGGAGTGACTTAGACTGACTCGAGTTTCAGCCAGCCAGCCATGCCACCTCTGCCATGAAAGACTGTATCTCCCTTCTGGAACTGAAAGATGAATAAATTTTCTTTACTTCCTTGTTATTTGACTTTGGGTATTCTTCCACAGCAATAGTTAAGAGTAACCATTACAGTAGATGACCTCATAAACTATACAGTAAAAAATGAAAAAAGAAAACTATTTAAACCCAAAAGCTTTTATGTTAAAAATTTGAGAACATTCTGATGATCCATCATACAAATTTGACAAATCCCAAGACAATGCTGCCTTTCATGGTCTTTTTTTTTTATTAAAAATTTAATTATACATTTTAAAATTTTTTACCAGTTCCCTCCCTCCCCCCTCCTCCCCCTCCCCTTCCCCCAGTGCCTCCCCCCCAATTCCCAGAGAGTCCTTTATTGTGTACGCCTAACTCTCCACTGGGTCCTCCTCTCCAATGACATATAAGGACCCAGTGGCATTTCCATAAGCCCTTTCTCTTGTTCCCCTTAAGCATAAGATCACTACTATGGCTGTCAATCCCTTGCCTCCAGGGGTCTCGGTGCCCTTAACAGATGCTAGACTTTATGAGGGCAACAGTGCGCTGGACATTGCGCAGGGCATGCAAAGTCCCATTATGATTGCTTTGGCCCCAACTATTGTTGAGAATCTTGCAAATCGTTGCTCCTCCCATCCTTTTGCTCTTACAATCTTACCGCCCCCTCTTCCGCAAATGTCCCTGAGCTCCAGGATGGGGAGAGATTAGGCTGTCCTAGTTCTATGTGATTGATATAGAGTCTCTGAAGTTCTGGATTGTGGTTTGTTGATTTTCTTTTGCAGTCTTGCTGCTCCTGCAATTCCCTTCACTCCATTCTGCTGGGCACTGTATGTCACCCCCTGGACAGAGACAAAAAGCTGTTAAACTGGAGTCTTGTTGTAATAGCACATTCAAGGGTAGATGTAATAAGAGTAGGAAACCTCACTGAGGGAGGGGTCCATCACCCATTTGCAAAATGATTACTTTTTATCTGCTAGACTATATGCCCTCTCCTTCTGGTGAGATCAGGAAAGAACGTCTGTGAACTTAACCAGGTTTCTCATTACTTACTTGCAGACCTTGATGGAGGCCTATTTTCTCTGCTGTAACATGGTCCCCTCTCTCCTTGTTTCTGGTGTGGCCCTCCTAACCCATCTCTCTTGTTCATAATCCTTGCAATTACTGTGTTACATAGGTTTACTTTTGAGTGTCCCAATGTGGGCTGGGTGAGTTTGGTACTAGGAGCCACCTATTAGGGAGTACATACGGCGCTTAATTTTCTGGGTGTGGGATACTTCACTTAATATAATTGTTTCTAATGACATCCATTTCCCAGCAAATTCCAGTAATTCATCATTTTTGATGGCTGAGTAGTACTCCATTGTATAGATGTACCACCTTTTCCTTATCCACTCGTCAACTGTTGGACATTTAGGTTGATTCCATGACTTTGCTATTGTAAACAGTGCTGCTATGAACATGGTCGAGCTTGTGCTATCGAGGCGAACCTCTGCTGCATGGGGGGTTATTCCCAAAAGTGGGATAGCAGGGTCATATGGCATTTCAATCTTTAATTTCTTTAAGAATTTCCAGACGGCTCGCCACAGTGGCTGTATGAGCCTGCATTCCCACCAGCAATGTAGGAGAGTTCCCCTCTCTCCACATCCTCTCCAGCATTTGTCGTTGTTTGTATTGTGGATTTTTGCCATCCTGACCGGGGTGAGATGATATCTCAGGGAAGTTTTGATTTGCATTTCCCTGATGGCGAAGGAAGTGGAGCATTTTTTAAGATAATTGTTAGACATTTTAATTTCATCCCTGGTAAAGTTTCTTTGAAGTTCCAGGGCCTATTTTTTAATTGGGCCAGTGTTTTCCTTGGAGTTTAATTTTCTAAGTTCTTTGTGCACTCTGGACAGTAGAGCTCTGTCAGATATGTGGTTAGTGAAGATTTTCTCCCATTCTGTGGGTTGCCTTTGAGCTCGTGTGACAATCTCTTTATCTGAACAGAAGCTCTTTAATTTCACAAGATCCCAACTGTTGAGAGTTGGTAGCAGTGACTGTGCCATTGGATGTCTGTTTAGGAAGTGTTGGCCTAGCCCAATCAGCTCGAGGGAGTTCCCTATCCTTTCAACTATGGTTTTTAAAGTCTCTGGCCTGATATCAAGGTCCTTGATCCATTTGGAATTAAGTCTTGTACATGGTGACAAGTACGGGTCCAGCTTTAATCTTCTGCATGTGGAGATCCAGTTTTGACAGCACCATTTGTTGAAGATGCTGTTCTTTTTCAATTGGATTCTTAGGGCCCCTTTGTCAAAGACCAAATGGCTGTAACTTTGTGGGCTTATATCTGGGTCTTCAATCCTTATCCATTGATCTGTGTGTCTATTTTGGAGCCAGTACCAGGCTGTCTTTATAACTATGGATTTGTAGTATAGACTAAGGTTTGGTATGGTAATACCTCCAGCTGTGTTTTTGTTACTCAGGATTGTTTTTGCTATCCTGGGTCTTTTGTGCCTCCATATGAACTTTGAGATTGTTTGGTCAACTTCTTTGAAGAATTGCTTTGGGATTTTGATTGGTATAGCATTGAATCTGTATATTGCCTTAGGTAGGATGGTCATTTTTACAATGTTGATTCTGCCAATCCAGGAACAAGGGAGGTCTTTCCACCTTCTGGTGTCTTCTGCAATTTCTTTCTTTAGGGTTTTAAAGTTTTCATTGTAAAGGTCTTTTACCTCCTTAGTTAGGTTTATACCAAGGTATTTCATTTTTTTAGGGGTTATAGTAAATGGTATGGTTTCTCTCAAGGCTTTTTCACTTCTTTCATTCTGGGCATATAGGAAGGCCTCTGATTTTTGCACATTTATTTTGTATCCTGCCACCCTGCTGAAGTTCTCAATTAGTTCCAGGAGCTTCCTGGTGGAGTTTTTGGGATCCCTCAGGTATAAGATCATGTCATCTGCAAATAGGGATAGCTTGACTTCTTCCTTGCCGATTTGAATCCCTCTTATGTCCCTTTCTTGTCTTATGGCTTCAGCTAAGACTTCAAGTACAATATTGAATAGAAGTGGTGAGAGTGGACAGCCTTGTCTAGTTCCTGATCGAAGTGGGAATGCTTCCAATTGTTCCCCATTGAGCATAATCCTTGCTGTGGGCTTATTGTATACAGCTTTTATTATATTGATAAAGGTTCCTTCCATTCCTACTGTCTCTAGCGTTTTGATCATAAAAGGCTATTGGATCTTGTCAAAGGCTTTTTCTGCATCTATCGAGAGTATCATGTGGTCTTGGACTTTGGACTGGTTTACATGATGAATTACATTTATTGATTTGCGTATGTTGAACCAAACTTGTGTGCCGGGGATGAAGCCTACTTGGTCCCCATGAATGATCTTTTTGATATGTTTTTGAATCCGATTTGCTAAGACTTTGTTGAGAATCTTTGCGTCTGTGTTCATCAGGGAGATCGGCCTATAGTTTTCTTTTTTAAGTGAATCTTTATTAGGTTTTGGGATTAAAACGATATTAGCTTCATAGAAGGAATTTGGTAGTGTTCCTTCCTTTGCTATTTGATGGAACAGTTTAAGGAGTATTGGTGTTATTAACTCCTTAAATGTCTGGTAGAACTCTGTGCTGAATCCATCTGGTCCAGGACATTTTTTGGTGGGAAGATTCGAGATTACTTCCTCAATTTCCTTATATGTTATAGGACTATTTAAATAATTCACAACTTCCTGATTCAATTTAGGTAAGTTGTGTTTACTTAGAAATTCATCCATCTCTTTTGTGTTGTCAAACTTCACAGAGTATAAGTTTTTGAAATATGATGTTATAATTCTCTGGATTTCTTGGGTATCAGTAGTGATAACTCCATGTTCATTTCTAATTTTGTTAATTTGGGTTTTCTCTCTCTTGCTTTTGGTTAGTTTAGCTAGGGGTGTATCAATCTTGTTGATTTTTTAAAGAACCAGCTTTTTGATTGGTTGATTTTTTCTATCGTTTTCTTAGTCTCGATTTCAGATATTTCTCCCCTTATTTTGCTAATCTCTTCTCTTCTACTGCTTTTGGGATCAGATTGCTCTAGTTTCTCTAAAGCTTTAAGCTGCATTGTTAAGTTATTTATTTCTGATGTTTCCATTTTTTTGACGTGGGCATTAAGAGCTATGAACTTACCTCTTAGAACAGCTTTCATTGTGTCCCAGAGATTTTGGTAAGTTGTATTTTCGTTATCATTCACTTTCAGGAAATCTTGAAATTCCTTTTTAATTTCTTCCTGAATCCAGTTCTCATTCAGCATCATAGTGTTAAGTTTCCAGGAGTTAGTGTATTTTCTCTTGTTTGATGTGTTGTGGATGTCCAGCTTTAGGCTGTGGTGGTCTGATAGGGCACAGGTTAGAATTTCAACTTTCTTGTATATGTGTAGATTCATTTTGTGGCCCAATATGTGATCTATTTTGGAGAAAGTTCCGTGTGCTGCTGAGAAAAATGTGTATTCTTTGGTGCGTGGGTGAAAAGTTCGATAGAGGTCTGTAAGGTCCATTTCTTTCAGGGTTTGATTAAGTTCCAAAGTGTCTCTGTTAAGCTTTTGACCTGTTGATCTATCCCATGTAGAGAGGGCGGTGTTGACGTCCCCAAGAATTATCGTTTGGGGGTTGATTTCTTGCTGTAGACGCTGTAGGGTTTTCTTAATGAATGTGGAGGGGTCCGTATTGGGTGCATATATGTTCAGTATTGTGAAATCTTCCTGGTGAATTGTACCTGTGACTAAAATGTAGTATCCATCCGTGTCTCTTATAATTTTTTTTGGTTTGAAATCCACTTTGTCTGATAGCATAATGGCTACCCCTGCCTGTTTTCTGCTTCCATTTGCTTGTAGAATTGTTGACCAGCTTTTTATTTTTAGAGCGTGCCTATCTTTTGTGGTGAGATGGGTTTCCTGCAGGCAAGAGATTGATGGATTGTGATTTTTAATCCAAGTTTGTAATCTGTGTCTCTTGATCGGTGAATTAAGTCCATTAACATTTAGTGTTATAATGGAGAAACTATTGTTAATTCCAGACATTTATTATGTTTAGTAGCTTTTATAAGTATATTGCTTCGCTTTTAATGGTGTTATATTTGCCTTCTGTTCTCCTGGATATGCCTGTTTTTTTCTTCACGCTTGAGTATCATTTCTAGGAGTTTTTGAAGGCCTGGTTTGGTGGACATGTATCCCTTCAAGTTGTCTTTGTGCTGGAAAATTTTTCTTTCTCCCTCGATCATGACTGATAGTTATGCAGGGTAAATCAGCTTGGGTTGACATTTTTGCTCATTCAATACTTGAAGTATGTCTCTACAAGCTCTTCTTGCTTTTACTGTTTCGACTGAGAAGTCATTTGTTATTTTAATAGGTTTGCCTTTAAAAGTGACTTGTTTTTTCTCCCTTGAAGCTCTCAGCACCAGTTCTTTATCTTGAATGTGGAGTGTTTTAACTATTATTTGCCGCGGTGTGCTTCTATTTTGGTCGTATCTGTTTGGGGTGCGGAATGCCTCTTGTATATGAATGGGCCTCTCTTTTTTTAGATGAGGAAAGTTTTCCTTGACGATCGTTTGAAAAATTTCCTCAGGGGTGGTATTTTGAGATTCTTGCTCCGGTATTCCATGAATACGCATGTTAGGCCTCTTCAGGGTGTCCCATATCTCTTGGATATTTCTCTCAAGTATCTTTTTGGCTTTAACAACCTCTTCCATTGAGCTGGTTAGTACTCCCACTTTATCTTCAAGGTCTGAAATTCTGTTTTCTGCTTCATTAGTTCTGTTGATAAGACTCTCTGTGGCATTCTGGGTTGAGGATAACTTGTCTTTTAGCTCAGTTTTAAACTCTGCTTGAGTTTGTTTTAACTGCTCTATGCCACTTTTTGTTTCTTGCACTGTTTTTCTCAACTCCTCCAGATGTCTGTTGTGTTCCTCTTCAAAGGGATTGATTCGATTATGTAATTCCTCCCTGATTTCCTTTTTCATAGTATTGAACATGGTAATGATCATATTTTGAAAGTCGTTATCCTGGGTCAGGCTTTCTTGGCCTTTTTCCGCGGGTTTGTTCTTGTTGGAGTCTAACATTATGGGATTAATTTCTTCAGTGGGAAATTTGTTTACTTGAGTGTTGCTTCTCATGGATTTGCACTTTGACTTTGGCATTGTCATTTTAACTGTTAAGATCTCTCAATTTCACTAAACTGAATTATTTGGCCTGGGGTCCTGGTGGGCGGGGCCCGAACGGGGACTTACCTAGGGCGCGGGGTGAGGCCCGGGTGGACCGTGCGCGTGTCGCGACTGGCGGAGCGGGGTGGGGTGAAAAGGGAGGATGGGCGCGTCGGCGTGGAGCTATTTAACCCGAGGGCAGCTGGGGCGGGGCCCGGGCGCAGGGGGAGGTCCTCCTCGTCCTTCGCCCCCGCGCGGCTCCGGCTGGATGGTGGAAGTCGGAGCCCCCTTTCATGGTCTTTAAAGTCTCTTTATAATTGAAGATTTCGAGTTGTTTGAGATGTTTGCTATATGACTTGGTTCATTTTCTGAGTGGTTAATGCTGTTTACCTTTAACAAAATTGCAAACAGAAGTAGTATGACCTATCGTGATTCCACTTTGCTTATGACTGCCTGCTTACCCACATCTGCTACTTTACTTACTGACATTAAAAATAAAGAAGGGTGACTATTAATGTTTTCACTGTCTCTGTGAAATTTTTTCTCATAAGTATAATTTGAATTGAAAAAAGGTGCTCATTTTGACAAAATTGAATAACTGGGCTTAACCAATTGGACTATTATGGTTCTACTTATATAAAAATGTTAAGAAATAATGAAATCTCTAATATCTCTATCAGCTAAAGTAACTTTTATTTCATTTATTCCAGCTAGAGATACCCAAAGTTAGATTAGCTCCCCTTATCCAAGTTATACAACAAACTATAATAATGATAGTCATTTTGTTTTATGCACTAAAAACAAATATATTTCTATTATAGATACATTTAAGGTTTTCATAACATATTTAATGGGCTGGAAAAGCCTTTTCGTGGGCAGCCAAAACTTCCAAAGGGCAAGAAACAGCTTTAACTTGTGTTTTCAGCCGCTGTCCCCTGAAGGAATCTGGGCTTTCAAACCACAAACAAACCCATAAAGTGGTATTCAGCTCCTCTACTGTCCTAGTGCAAGTCACTAGGTTTTCCTTCATTGATATTCATTTCTCCAACAACAGCAGCTCTTCGGCTACTTGCCCTTTCCTCATCCAGATCTTCATGGCTGCCAACACAACTCTCCTCTATCAAGCAAACCAGTCTTTAAATTCAGCTTTACCAAAGTCCTTGTTCCTCTCATCACAAATTGGCCCCAACAATCCATGACTCTCTCAGCATCTCCAATATCCAATTGGCCCACTTAACGCTGCAGAATGGTATTTGTAATTAACAAAGTCAAAAAACTCACGAACTCCCTATAGACAGATTTATCAGCAACACCACACTCCCGTCTGTATTATTCATGGTTCTCCGAAGAAACAGAATCTATGGAATGTAACAAATATAAATAAGTTTATTAAAATAATTCACAATAAAAAATAGTGTTATTCAAAGTAGCTTCCCTCGGCTGTCTTGTTCTTGACCAGAATGTTCCTCAAAGTCAAAAGATCATAAGAAGGTCTCAAGCCTTTACTTCTCTGGAGAGTCAAACATGCTGGATTCTGAAGTCAATGAAGAACAGCTGGGCTCTGACATCAGTGATGAACAGCGAACAGCAGCGAGGCCTAGAGGCCAGGCTCCAAAGGCAGCGGGAACAGCAACAATGTGGTAGAAAAGGTGAAGCTCCAAGTCAGCCAAGAACGATGCAGCAATAGCAAAAAAGAAGGCCATGGTGCTCTAAAAGTGAAAGATGGGGGCTGGAGAGGTGGCTCAGAGGTTAAGCCTCTGCCTTGCAGATGGAAGGTCCTGAGTTCGGATCCTAGACCCCATGTTTAGACGCGGTCTGCGGTTCTGGTCCTGGTAGGGAGGAGCCGTGAATCCCTGGGGCAAAGTAAACAAGGAGGAGGTGGAGGCGGTCCATGGTGGTTCCCAAATTCGCCCGTGATTCTACACACACACACACACACACACACACACACACACACGCACAATTGAATAAATAATAAAAAAATTAAAAGTGAAAGATGTTCACAGAGTGGACTCCACAGCAAGTTGACACAGGATAAGGGAAGAGCAATTCCTCCTCCTTGCCCTTCCTATTATCTGGTTCACTACTGGAAAGTACCACCCACTATAGCCTGGGTTTTCCATAGCAGTCAATCAAGTAACTGCAGACTTGTTCAGGGGCCATTCCAACCATTGACCCTCCATAGCTGCACCCCAAACAGTCTGCAACTATCAAGCTGACACCAAAATGTAATCATAACACCAAGAAAGGCTATGCACTATGACATCTGTGCGCCTAGGATGCACTCATTCTCTATCCCCTCCCTACTCTGACAGTCCTGGAGGTCCTAGATCTCTGTGATGTGTGTCAGGAATCCTCTCATCTCTTCCAGAAAGCTTCTCAGTGATGTGCCTATGTTCCACAGAGCTGCAGACAAAGACCAAAGTGACGGTGTTAGAAGGAGACATTCTGGATGTCCAGTGTCTGCGGAGAGCTTGTCAGGGTGTCTCTGTGGTCATCCATGTTGCCGCCATCGTCGATGTCTCTAGATTCATTCACAAACAGACCATCATCAATGTCAATCTGAGAGGTATAGTACCTGGGGAAGAGATGGGCCAGTAGGGAAAAGGAGAGGACAAATCAGGTTGGGAAGGGAAGTCCTATTCTGGGGCATCTGCTATGCGTTGCTCACCTCTCCCAATACAAAGAACCCATGACTGTTTGTCTTGATTGTTTTAAATGAGGAAAAGAAGCCAGTCAAGAGGGGGAAAGAATGCTGCCAAAGCCCCTCAAATAGTGGGAGCACTAGGATGTGGTCACACTGTGTCAGTCCAGCCGATACAGGAGTCAGGAGAGCTCTTCCTCGTGTCCTTCACACCCTGATGTCCATCCACCTATTGCCCTCACTTGGCCAGACTCAACCTTTGCAGGTTTTAGCTCGATGAGAGCTGTTCAACTCACCTGACAGAAGGATTCCTTTCTAGAAAAACAGCAAAGTTGTTCCCTACCACTCTGTCAGGAAGAATGATCCAGTACTTGCCTTCACAATTTGGCTTATTTATTCCTTTCTTTTTTAACTTTTTGTTGTTGATACTGTTGTTTTATTTGTGCGTGTGTGTGGGAGGATGGTATGTTACTTAATGTGTATATGAACAAGTGTGTGTGTGTGTGTGTGTGTGTGTGTGTGTGTGTGTGTGTGTACGCACATGTGCGTGTCTATGTGTGCATGTGGAGGCCTAAGGTTGATAGTAGGAATCAATCTTGATGGCTCTTATACCTTATTCTTTTGGGAGAAAGACTCTAATTAAACTCAGTGCTCCATATAGGACTAGTCTAGATGACCAGTTTACTCTGAGGATCCCTAGGTCCTACCTGCAGGGCATAGAATTACAGTCTGACTGTCATGCCCACCTGGCATTACTACATGGGATCTGACGATCTGAGCTCTGACTCTTTTTATAGCCCAGAAAGCAACAACAGCTGAGACATCTCCCCAGTCCTCATTATATTTTCTTAACACTCTAGGAATTGTGTCCATAACCCTATGTTCTCAACTCACCATGGGTCTTCTCCTAAGGGATTAAGGTCCATCTAGCTGCCCAGTTGAAGCCTTCTTTGTTTGGGGAGTCTTTCTAATATGAATTGTGACTTTCTAATATAGGTTAAAGTGAGACACATTAAACCCAAATGAGATTTCCATGCAATTCCATTGCTCTGATCCCCAGAGGCCAACCCAACTGGGGGAACTTTTCCCACAAGTTCCATATATTGACTTTGAATTTCATGACTCCAAGATTCTGTTTCCAAAGCAACTAATTGCTTTTGAGTTTCCAGGTGAATCTCAAAAACATCACCTACTACTTTCTATTTAAGAAAAGACTTTGGTAGCATTCAAGGTATTAATTCACTAAAAACATTGACACAGGCTAAAAAAAATTCAATGAGAATCATCTCACTCCTATTATTAACCACTGTCCACAAGTGGACAGCAAATGTATTTGATGCAAAATAATGAGGTAATTTCTCAAGAAACCCAAGCTGAAGTGTGACTTTTAATAAACAAGAAAAAGTCCATTTTCCATGTCCTTCGTCCCTTAGTTTCTCAAGGGAAGATGCTCTGCATTTCCTGTCATACCAGCAGTCCATATTGCTATAATAGTAACATGTTCTGCCATTACAGGAATGCCAAGCAGAAGGCAAGCATTCGTTTTGATCTCACCAGGCTTAACAAAAGAGAATATGGCTCCTGGATGCCAACTAGAAGGGCCGTTTATCAATTCTACTCTCTATAACTAGGTATATGGAGTTTGAAGGTACTAGGGCTCTAGAATGGAAACTTGAATGATTGTTTATTAGCTTTACTGTACATAATTGGGCAAATGGACTTCTGGAAAGAACTGGGAGTGACTTCACAGGAATCACACAGTCAGGACCAGAGTCTGCTTCTCTAGTCTCTCTCCTGTGTTCAGTAACCGTTTGATGAAAGAATCAAAGAACAGTCCTTGTAATAGATTTTCTTCAACCTCACCAAATGAGAAAAACTCCACCATTATAACATCCATCCCAATGGAGTTTTTTTTTATGTAATCTTACATGACCGTATGCACTGGAGTTGTCAAGTATTCTTGAGAGTATGGCATATATATGTTTAAAGTATATGCTTTGGGCTGGCGAGATGGTTCAGGAATTAAGACTGTCTCATCAGCAGAAGGTCCTGAGTTTATATCCCAAGTCCCACATAAAAAATGCCAGGCAGAGCCTATGTGCAGCAAAGTCATGAAAATAGGCTGCCCCACACCTTGATAATAAATGCTTTAAACCAATGTGCATAAAAAGTAGGATATGGGATCATTAATACTTTCCAACCCTAAAATTAAAATTTTAGACTTATTTGCATTCTGCTATACATTTTTTTCTGTTTTATGTCTTTACTTTGGAATGTGAAAGTCTGTCTGCCATTGTCCTTTGAATACATGTATCTTGTTTGATTTCATTACCATACAATTAAAGAGAGACTTAGTCTTAGGATAAATTACACATCTGTGCATTATGTATATACAATTTAGATGAAATGTTGGATGCAGATTAAGGTTAATGCTGGAATGGCTAAAGGTCCTGGATCTGCTGGGAAAGGATGGATGCATTTACGTTGAAATCATAAGTGGTTGGTATGTAATGCTGTTACTAAAACATGTATCAGCACAAACAAAATTGTAAGTTGAAATCTAAGACTCCATGGGTCATTAGAAATAATCAGGTCTAGAGAACTCTGCTCTCAAAATTAGGATTAAAATTCTTATAAAAGGGATAAAGGCACAGGTAAAGTCATTTTGACTTTCTTTTACTTTTGAACTGTATGCTAACAAACCATTGAAGGCACTGTCTTGCTAAATATACTGGGCCTTCATCAAACACTGAACACAAAAATTTGCTTTTGGATCCAAACATGAGAAGTGATTATCTACTAATCAGAAACTACCTAGTCTTTGATATTTTGTCATGGGTTTGGAAAAAAAACGAAATTTGGCTGAATAGATTTAATTCCACAGATTTAAACCTAAAAAAAAAAATGCCAGGAAGAAATGGCAAGGACCTCTAGTTCTAGACTGGGAGTGGAACTTGGGAAATCCCAGAGCAAAACAAAATGGAGATAGCAGAAATCTGGGATGAGTCGTCCTTGGGCTTCCACAGGCACACACAGTGCCTTCTGGGGCACATAAATACACACACCACACCCACTCACAAATAAAAAATTATAAAAAATTATGTCTAATAAAATGACATGAATGACAAAATCAGTTTCTAAAGCTTTACTTACAGAGCATAAGTCCTTTATCAAAATCGAAGTGCTTAATCACACAAATGAATACATCTATGCATGTATGTGAGCACACGTATACAGACACACAGATGCACACACAGATCTACAAAACAAAATGTAGAAATGATTGGTTACCAGACAGTAATTCCTGTGACTGTGGCATGGTACAGTCAGAGACAGGGAAGATTCGTGGAGATCCTGTTAGCAACAAGCATAGTGGAAACCAGGATGAAAATGAATAGGACTGTGTGGCTGTGAGGGCGCCTGGGCTTCTTTCCTGACGCTCAAAGTCTGTTCTCCACGGCAGGTACCCAGAACCTGTTGGAGGCCTGTGTTCAAGCCAGCGTGCCAGCCTTCATCTACATCAGCTCCATTGAAGTCGCGGGGCCCAGCTCATACAACGTGATCATCCATAATGGCCATGAGGAAGAGCACCTCAAAAATACCTGGTCTGAGCCATACCCCTACAGCAAAAAGATGGCAGAGAAGGCTGTGCTGGCAGCCAATGGACACACCCTGAAAAATGGGGGCACCTTGTATACTTGTGCCCTTAGACCCATGTACATCTATGGGGAAGAAAGTCCGTTCCTTTATGGGATAATGACTAGGGCCCTTAAAAATAAGGGTATCTTGGAAATAACTGGCAAATTCTCCGTAGCCAACCCAGTGTATGTGGGCAACGTGGCCTGAGCACACATTTTGGCCTCAGGGCCCTGCAGGACCCTAAGAAGGCCCCCAATGTCAGAGGAAAATTCTACTACATCTCTGATGACACGCCTCACCAAAGCTATGATGATTTCAATTACACCCTGAGCAAGGACTGGGGCCTGTGCCCTGACTCCAGTTGGAGTCTTCCTCTGTCCCTGCTCTACTGGCTCGCCTTCCTGCTGGAAACAGTCAGCTTCCTGCTGCGTTCAATTTATCACTATGGACCCCTTTTAACTGTCATTTGATCACACTGTCAGATAGCACATTCACCTTCTCCTACAAGAAAGCTCAGCAAGATCTGGGCTATGAGCCATGCTTCAGCTGGGAGGCAGCTAAGAGGAACACTGGGAAGTGGATCGGGTCACTAGTGGAGCAGCACAAGGAGGTGCTGAAGACAAAGACGCAGTGATGTGAAGGTGGCAGATCAAGGCCTGGTACTGTCAGGAGATACCTGTCAAGGTCCTCCAGAAAGGGACCGAGGCACAGGCCAGGCCTAGAGTTTCCCTGTGACACTGCGGCCAGTTTAGTGTCTTCCTTAAATCATCAGAACTTTCCCCAGTTCCAGTTCTCACCATAAACTTTCTGCCCTAAGCTCTTGTTCAGCAATAGACATGCAGACCAAAGGCTTAGTTGCTGCTGCTGAGTTATTCACGACTCTTGGAATTTAGAGTTTATATCCATTGTTTCTAGCTCCTCCTCAAAGGTTAAGGCATTTCTTCTCTTTGGAAAGCTCATTTTCTAAAATTCAATGAAAAAAGAACAATAAATGTTTATTATTGCCTGACCTATACATATGTTTCTATTGATATATGCTTTTATGATTTCCCTTCCAGAACTGAATTAAACCATGCCTAAGTCACAAATGGGACTTAGATCCAAGTTTCCTGGGAATGGAGGGGTGGGGAGAAGGGTAGTAGGCACTGGAAGAACATAAAATTGGTTTTGTCTATGTAGACTCTGGGCTTGGGCTGCATGACTGACATACATAACCTCTGTTTCCTGGTCATTGATGAGGAATCTTGTTCTCTGCCTCCTTGACTGGAAGGTGTTGAGCTCAGTACTCCTGGGATACTAAGGCAAAACCTCTCATATTGCAGCTGAATCACACAAACTACACTTGACTTCTCAGGGGAGAGTGGCAGATCCCTGAAGTGTGGACCTCTCCTCCCTTTTAGAGTTCTAAATCTCTTGACTTCTCTTCTTTTTGCCAAGACCAATTGGGCTTTATAGAAGCATGAAAATCCTTGATAAACACCCTGGGAAGCTGAGCATACCTTAGGATGGTCCTGGGGGGTGATACTTCCAGACACTGTTTCTTATTCGTGACAGGGCAGCTGCACCCCAAAACTCACATCAGCAATGTCTACTTACAGTCGGCCTTCACAATATATGGCCCATCCACATTTCACCATGGATGAAGATCTCAAGAAATACTATACCACCCTGGGAGACTACTGAAAACTAGTGTCAAACGGGAGACGGGGGACTTTTTATTTAATGATTTACCCACTTATAAGTCCTCCGTGGCTCAGCAAGTACTCAGGAACTTGCCAGTACAGATATCCAAAATGTAACCTAGTGGGTACACATGCAAAAAACATAAAAGTAGAAGGAAACTGGCTGGAAAGGAGAAAGTATGAAATGAGACAGGAGGTGGGATAGGAATGGATAGTGGGAGTGAAAACACATAAATTCATTGTTTATATATAAGAATGTCAAAAAATATTTTTTAAAGAAATAGTCCTGGGCAGATATAGGGCCAGCCTCCACTTTGAATCTCAGTGTCCTAGAAGATTGTAGAAGATCCCTAGATATATTTGTGACAGATGGTCTAGACATTCATAGTCCCTTAATTCTACCTTTGCACTCACACAACAAAGGCAAAAGGTTTAAGGAAAGTAAGAGTCACTGAACTGAATTCTGTCCCAACCATATCCTTGTTCATCTCAAGAGTTGTCAACTGCTCTCTCCACCTCCAGAAATAGCGGCCACCTGATCCTTTCCATTTATCGCTCATTGCCTTCCTTAATTCTTCTATACCCTCAGCTTTTCCATTTCGCTCCTCCCCTTCTCCTTCATTTTTCTCTATATGTCTGAGGAGAGGAAAACAATCAGGAGACGAAGCTTGTAAATTTAAATGAGCACATAGATTTTAACCTACAGTTCATCAAGGATTCAGAGCAGACTCGTTATTTCCAAAAGGAAAAGAGGACTTGGAATTCCAACGTGGGGAAGAGAATAGCTGCCTCCCACTGCTCTCTGTGTTGTCTCTTTTGCCTTGAGATTGTAAGGTCGATGTGGAGGTCTGTTGATAAAAAGAAACTGACACAGAGGGAGACTTAAGAAATATAATTTTTATTGCAACTGAGGTCTTGGTGGCCAGAGGAAACAGTTCGGCCTTGGAGTGGGACAGCATGAGAACAGAAGAGATAAAGTCATGCAGCTGAGCTCACAGGTTGCAGTGAGTCTCACTAGCGTTGAGGTGGGCTTTTAGGTGATGTAGCTTCGTGTCCCTGCTCCTGTAGGTAACCCATCAAATGCACTCCTCTCAAGGAACCCCAGTCAGTATACTTATTGCTTGCATGGATGTTTTTCCTTGGAAAAGTGCCACACAACCATCTATATACCCCAGTCAGGAGTTTGACCACAGTCCAAAGTAACAATTACACCAACATCCCTCTTGACAAAAGAATGAGTTTATTGACGTTATTTACTGGAGTCAGCATGAGGATTATATACAAGAGCTGGGTTATGTTACCAGAAAGTCCCGGCCCTACCCCTAGGGTGGGTGAAACTCATGCAAGCTGCACCTCTGAATCTCTCTGTTGCATGACTTACTATGTGACTCCTTCAACATTCTGTACCATTCAGTCTCCTTTAAACTGCTAGACAGTTTTATGTCTTCTTTCAGTCTTCTTGACTGTTCATCAGTCTTTCCAGACTTGACTGCTCCAGAGTCTTCTTCAGACTGACAATCTTTTTTGCAATCTCTCACACACTGCTTTACTGGCCTGGTCATCTTTTTTTCTATTTCTTCGTGTGTATGTATGTGTGTGTGTATGTATGTTTGTATAGGCTGTGTGTATATGTATGTTTTAAATATGTGTATGCATGTAAATGTGAATGCCTAAGATGTGATCTTCAATTGCTTTTCCATCTTATAGTTTCTTGAGTCTAAGTCCCTAAACCCAAAGCTCACTGTTACAGCTAATAGGGCTAGCAAACTCTTTCTGGAATTCCCAGTACTTTTCAAGATGGGCCACCACACCACACCTGGAATTTTGATGGAAAAGCAGTTAGAAGGCAATAGATATGGTCAAATAGCAGCTAAGCTCTACTGTTTTTGTCTGAGTGGGGTTTCTTTTTCATTTCTCTTGGGTCAACCATTTAGGCAGTGGACTTTTTTGTTTATTTTAGCAGTCACTGTCAACATGACTGAGTGTGACCCAATCCTGATTATGAAATACAAACCAAATATGGAGAGGGTGGCCCTTCCATAATGGCCTCACTGTCTGGATAACTGCCTATGAGATACGCTATCAGCATCATTGCTGGAATTTTTATGTAAAAACCACATGTCACTATATTACTCTTGCCTTTGAAACCTCTATTAGAGTCCCAGGTCACTAAGATAAACCTGAGTGCTATAAGATGACCAAGAATATCTCAAAATCTGGTCCCTGACTATAATCTTAAGTAAATTCTCAATTCCTGCTCTATTTCTGTATGTCCCACTTTGACACTCCTATGATATGCCAAAAATTAGTGTTTTCTGCGTGCATTATGTTTCTTCACTTTTTCACAAAGAGCGCACAGCATTCCTTTTGCAACTATGCAGGCAGAAGCCAGTGTATTCTAAAGAGAGGTGCTCATGTCCTTCTTTTTGCAGTTGTATGTTAAATCAACAGCTCCAGGAATTGAAATTTCTGGAGCAAAGAAAACGTTGAGGACCTGGGGTCAGTCAGAGGAGACACTTGCATCCCAGATTTCACACAATTCTGATAACTTACCCCCTAAAACTGGTTGGTCATGAATTTATTGGCAATATCCAAGTAAGCTTGCAACAAGTGTCTTTGAAAACAATGACATCATTCTGTCTAATGAGTCCATGTAAAGCTCAAGGTAGGAGCAAAAGAAACAGGATAACCAACAAAGCTGGCTTAATAAAAAGTAGTACTGCTTAAGGCTAGAGAAGTAGCTTAGGGGTTGAGTCTTTGCCTTACAAGCAAAAGGACCTGATTTCAGAACCAAGATCCCACATAAAAATGCCAGATTTAAAAATGGTGGCAGCCTGCACTTCTGGCCTTGGAAGGCAACTCTGGGAGGGCAGCACTTAAAATAGCATCTACAATAAAGAGAATAAGTTTATCACATGGCAATAAAAACATTCAAAATCATAATTTCTGAATTATACTCTCAAGATTGTAGCAGAACAAAGGAGTACACATGGAGGATGAGGAATGTAATTAGAAAGCAGATTGGAGCAAAGAACTCATTGATCTCCTGGAAAGGAATCTCATGCATCTCACCACAAGAAGAATGAAGAAATCCCAATGAATTTCTCAGAATTCATTTGCATTTTCTTGGTTACTTGATCTGATTAGACAAGATTCCATAAAAGAAGGTGGAGGAATGAGCAAGTTTAACGAACCAATATCCACAGTGGCTTTTCTACCCTGGGAACACTTGGACAAAAATCTTTAAAAACACAGTAGCATCTTTATTTAAGTCCCATTAAAAATCAAAACCAAGACCCCACCCCGGAGCCACCCAGCCAGCAGCACTGTGCGTACGGCCGCTGGCTTAGCCCCCGGGCCCTGCCCTGGACCCCACCCCTCACACTGTCCAGCCCCCGCGTGCCTCCGCCCCCTCCCCAGGTCACAGGTGAAGAATTCTGCCATCAACATCAGACCCTCTGCCTCTCTGGCCCACCAGGGACCTACTACATACGTGGTCCACGGAAGACACACTGCTACTCAGAATTCAATAGAGTCCAAAGGAAACTCAAGCAAAACTCTAAGGAACAAAGGGAACACAGGCCATACATCTGGACTCCACTACAATCATTATATCACGTGGGCGAGTTTCTTCTCATCCAGCCCAAAGATAAGTATACTTTTTCTTTTCACCTTACGGATCCTTTAAAGTATCAATGCTGTAGATCAACTTTCTCATACAGCCACCCCACAACATACAACTCCAGGGAGTACACCACTCACCCCAACATTTCACCAAGATACTAAATCATAAAAGTGCACTACCAAACTAATATTCATCCCCTGGTAACATAACCTGACTTAACTGATGTACTAACAGCTTAGTAGCCTCATCTAAGATATAACAATAACAATACACAAACATACCCAATCCAAGGCAAGCACTAGTAATAACTGGCAAGTGTAACAATTCAGTGAAAAACACACAGAAACTGAAAGGTCCTAAAACACAAAACAACAATGTACAAGTCAAAGTGCAGATCCATGAGAAATAAAACCCAAGAAGACCAATCTCCCACCGAAAGAATCAATCCCATAATGAGGGATTCCGACCAGAATAAATCCACAGAAAATAGCCATGAAAGCCAGACCCAATATAATGACTTTCAGAGTATGATCATTACCATGATTAATACTATGAAAGAGGAAATCCAAGAAGAGTTAAACAACCACATCAACCACTTTGAACAGGAACACAACAGGCACTTGGAGGAGGTGAGAAAAACAGTTCAAGAAACAAAAATAGGTATACAGCAGTTAAAACACTCTCAGGCAGAGTTTAAAATTGAACTAAAAGACAAGTTATCTTCAACCCAAAACTCAACAGAGAGTCTTATGAGCAGAACAAATGAGGCAGAAAATAGAATTTCAGATCTTCAAGACAAAGTGGGAGAATTAACCAGCTCAATGGAAGAGATTGTTAAAGCCAAAAAGATACTTGAGAGGAACATTCAAGAGATATGGGACACCCTGAAGAAGCCTAACATGCACATTCTTGGAATACCAGAACAAGAATCCCAAAATACCACACCGGAGGAAATATTTCAATTCATTATAAATGCAAACTTCCCACAACTAAAGAATGAGAGGCCTATCCAAATACAAGAGGCATTTTGCACTCCAAATAGATATGACCAAAATAGAAAATCGCAACGGCAAATAATAGTCAAAACACTCCACATTCAAGACAAAGAAAATGTGCTGAGAGCTTCAAGAGAAAAAGAGCAAGTCACTTTTAAAGGTAAACCTATTAGAATAACAAACGACTACTCAATGGAAACAGTAAAAGCAAGAAGAGCTTGGAGAGACATACTTCAAGTATTAAATGAGCAAAAATGCCAACTTAGACTGATATACCCAGCAAAACTATCTGTCATGATTGAGGGAGAAAGAAAAGTTTTCCAGCACAAAGACAACTTGAAGGGATACATGTCTACCAAACCAGGCCTTCAAAAAATGCTAGAAATAATATTCAAGCTTGAAGAAAAGAACAAGCATATCCAGGAGGACAGAAGGGAAGTATAATACCACCAAAACATAAATATAAACAACATGCTTACAAAATCTACTAAACATAAAAAATGTCCAGAATTAAAAATAATTTCTCCATTATAACATTAAATGTCAATGTTATTAACTCGCCAATTAAGAGACACAGATTACAAACTTGGATTAAAAACCACAATCCAACAATCTGCTGCCTTCAGGAAACTCATCTCACCACAAAAGATAGGCACATCCTAAGAATGAAAGGCTAGTCCAAAATCTTGCAAGCTAATGGAACCAGGAAACAGGCAGGGGTAGCAATTATGCTTTCAGACAAAGTGGACTTCAAACCATAGAAAATCATAAGAGACGCAGATGGATACTACATTTTAGTCACAGGTACAATTCACCAGGAAGACTTCACTATTGAACATTTATGCACCCAATACGGGACCCTCCACATTCATTAAGAAAACCCTACAGTGCCTAAAGCAAGAAATCAACCCCCAAACGATAATTCGTGGGGACTTCAACACCGCCCTCTCTACATGGGATAGATCAACAGGTCAAAAGCTTAACAGAGACACTTTGGAACTTAATCAAACCCTTAAAGAAATGGACCTTACAGATCTCTATCGAACTTTTCACCTACGTACCAAAGAATACACATTTTTCTCAGCAGCACACGGAACTTTCTCCAAAATAGATCACATATTTGGCCACAAAATGAATCTACACATGTACAAAAAAGTTGAAATTCTAACCTGTGCCCTGTCAGACCACCATGGCCTAAAGCTGGACATCCACAACACAACAAACAAGAGAAAATACACTAACTCCTGGAAACTTAACAATATGATGCTGAATGAGAACTGGATTCAGGAAGAAATTAAAAAGGAAATTCAAGATTTCCTGAAAGTGAACGATAATGAAAATACAACTTACCAAAATCTCTGGGACACAATGAAAGCTGTTCTAAGAGGTAAGTTCATAGCTCTTAATGCCTACATCAAAAAAATGGAAACATCAGAAATAAATAACTTAACGATGCAGCTTAAGGCTTTAGAGAAACTAGAGCAATCTGATCCCAAAAGTAGTAGAAGAGAGGAGATTAGCAAAATAAGGGGAGAAATATCTGAAATCGAGATTAAGAAAACGATAGAAAAAAATCAACCAGTCAAAAAGCTGGTTCTTTGAAAAAAATCAATAAGATTGATACACCCCTAGCTAAATTAACCAAAAGCAAGAGAGAGAAAACCCAAATTAACAAAATTAGAAATGAACATGGAGTTGTCACTACTGATACCCAAGAAATCCAGAGAATTATAACATCATATTTCAAAAACTTATACTCAGTGAAGTTTGACAACACAAAAGAGATGGATGAATTTCTAAGTAAACACAACCTACCTAAATTGAATCAGGAAGTTGTGAATTATTTAAATAGTCCTATAACATATAAGGAAATTGAAGAAGTAACCTCGAATCTTCCCACCAAAAAATGTCCTGGATCAGATGGATTCAACACAGAATTCTACCAGACATTTAAGGACTTAATAACACCAATATTCCTTAAACTGTTCCATCAAATAGCAAAGGAAGAAACACTACCAAATTCCTTCTATGAAGCTAATATCGTCTTCATCCCAAAACCTCATAAAGATTCACTTAAAAAAGAAAACTATAGGCCGATCTATCTGATGAACACAGACGCAAAGATTCTCAACAAAGTCTTAGCAAATCGGATTCAAAAACATATCAAAAAGGTCATTCACAGGGACCAAGTAGTCGTCATCCCCAGCACACAAGGTTGGTTCAACATACGCAAATCAATAAATGTAATTCATCATGTAAACCAGTCCAAAGTCCAAGACCACATGATACTCTCAATAGATGCAGAAAAAGCCTTTGACAAGATCCAATAGCCTTTTATGATCAAAACGCTAGAGACAGTAGGAATGGAAGGAACCTTTATCAATATAATAAAAGCTGTATACAACAAGCCCACAGCAAGGATTATGCTCAATGGGGAACAATTGGAAGCATTCTCACTTGGATCAGGAACTAGACAAGGCTGTCCACTCTCACCACTTCTATTCAATATTGTACTTGAAGTCTTAGCTGAAGCCATAAGACAAGTAAAGGACATAAGAGGGATTCAAATCGGCAAGGAAGAAGTCAAGCTATCCCTATTTGCAGATGACATGATCTTATTCCTGAGGGATCCCAAAAACTCCACCAGGAAGCTCCTGGAACTAATTGAGAAGTTCAGCAGGGTGACAGGATTCAAAATAAATGTGCAAAAATCAGAGGCTTTCCTATATGCTCAGAATGAAAAAAGTGAAAAAGCCTTGAGAGAAACAATCCCATTTACTATAGCCCCTAAAAAAATAAATACCTTGGTATAAACCTAACCAAGAAAGTAAAAGACCTTTACAATGAAAACTTTAAAACCCTAAAGAAAGAAATTGCATACGACACCAGAAGTGGAAAGACCTCCCATGCTCCTGGATTGGCAGAATCAACATTGTAAAAATGACCATCCTACCAAAGGCAATATACAAATTCAATGTTATACCAATTAAAATCCCAAAGCAATTCTTCAAAGAAGTTGACCAAATAATCTCAAAATTCATATGGAGGCACAAAAGACCCAGGATAGCAAAGACAATCCTGAGTAACAAAAACACTGCTGGAGGTATTACCATACCAAAGCTTAGTCTATACTACAAATCCATAGTTATAAAAACAGCCTGGTACTGGCTCCAAAATAGACACACAGATCAATGGACAAGGGTTGAAGACCCAGATATAAGCCCACAAAAATACAGCCATTTGATCTTTGACAAAGGGGCCCAAAAAATCCAATGGAAAAAGAACAGCATCTTCAACAAATGGTGCTGGCAAAACTGGATCTCCACATGCAGAAGATTAAAGCTGGACCCGTACTTGTCACCATGTACAAGACTTAATTCCAAATGGATCAAGGACCTTGATATAAGGCCAGAGACTATAAAAATCATAGTTGAAAGGATAGGGAACTCCCTCGAGCTGACTGGGCTAGACCAACGTTTCCTAAACAGACATCCAATGGCACAGTCACTGCTACCAACTCTCAACAGTTGGGATCTTGTGAAATTAAAGAGCTTCTGTTCAGATAAAGAGATTGTAACATGAGCTCAAAGGCAACCCACAGAATGGGAGAAAATCTTCACTAACCACATATCTGATAGAGCTCTACTGTCCAGAGTGCACAAAGAACTTAGAAAATTAAACACCAAGGAAACCAATGGCCCAATTAAAAAATGGGCCCTGGAACTTAAAAGAAATTTTACCAGAGATGAAATTAAAATGTCTAACAATTATCTTAAAAAATGCTCCACTTCCTTCGCCATCAGGGAAATGCAAATCAAAACTTCCCTGAGATATCATCTCACCCCGGACAGGATGGCAAAAATCCACAATACAAACAACAACAAGTGCTGGAGGGGATGTGGAGAGAGGGGAACTCTGCTACGTTGCTGGTGGGAATGCAGGCTCATACAGCCACTCTGGCGAGCCATCTGGAGATTCTTAAAGAAATTAAAGATTGAAATGCCATATGACCCTGCGATTCCACTTTTGGGAATAACCCCCCATACAGCAGAGGTTTACCTTGATAGCACAAGCACAAGCACGACCATGTACAATAGCAAAGTCATGGAATCAACCCAAATGTCCAACAGTTGACGAGTGGATAAGGAAAAGGTGGTACATCTATACAATGGAGTACTACTCAGTCATCACAAATGATGAATTACTGGAATTTGCTGGGAAATGGATGTCATTAGAAACAATTATATTAAGCGAAGTATCCCAAACCCAGAAAGTTAAGTGCCGTATGTACTCCCTAATAGGTGGCTCCTAGTACCAAACTCACCCAGCCCACATTGAGACACTCAAAGATAAACCTATGTAATACAGTAATTGCAAGGATTATGAACAGGAGGGATGGGGTAGGAGGGCCACACCAGACACAAGGAGAGAGGGGACATGTTCCAGCAGAGAAAATAGGCCTCCAAGGAACGCAAGTAAGTAATGTGTCATCTGATTAAGTTCACAGACGTTCGTTCTTGATCATGTACAACTGAGGGCGTATGATCTCACCAGAAGGGGAGGGCATATAGTCTGGCAGATGAAACGTGATCATTTTGCAAATGGGTGACTGACTCCTCCCTCACCGAGATTTCCTGCTTTTATTACATCTACCCTTGAATGTGCTATTATAACAAGACTCCAGTTTAACAGCTTTTTGTCTCTGACCAGGGGGTGACATACAGTGCCCATCACGATGGAGTGAAGATCATTGCAGGAGCAGCAAAACTGCAAAAGAAAATCAACAAACCACAATCCAGAACTTCAGAGACTCTATATCAACCACATAGAACTAGGCCAGCCTAATCTCCCCCCATCCTGAAGCTCAGGGACATTCGCATAAGAGGGGCCGGTAAGAGTGTAAGAGCAAAAGGATGGGAGGAGCAATGATTTGCAAGATTCTCCACACTAGTTTGGGCCAAAGCAATCATAATAGGACTTTGCATGCCCTGCGCAATGAGCAACACACTATTGACCTCACAAAGTCTAGCATCAGCTAAAGGCACCAAGATCCTTGGAGGCAAGGGATTGACAGCCACAGTAGTGTTCCTATGCTTAAGGGGAACATGAGAAAGGGTTCATTGAAATGCCACTGGGTCCTTGTACGTCATCGGAGAGGAGGACCCAGAGGAGAGTTAGGCATACACAATAAAGGACTTTCTGGGAATTGGGGGGGAGGCACTGGGGGATGGGGTGGGAGGGAAGGGGAGCAGGGTGTTTGGGGGGAGGAGGAGGGAGGGAGGAAACTGGTCTACCTATTAAGTTTGTATGAGTGGAAATAATAAAACATGTATTAAAAAAATCAAAACCAAGCAAGATAATTTTCCATGAAAGAAAGATATAATTCATCAGAAATGGTTGTGATCAACTTAAAATGTAATTTAGGTATTTACAGCCTTCAATTTCATTAAAATTATTTATTTTTGTGTTTTTAAGTATGAATACATGTAATCAAAAAGAGAATGCAAAAAATAAGAAATATTAGTGTGTAATAGGAATAAAAAAATTGAAATGGCTACAAATTTGTTATTTTGAAACACAAACACATAAACATTCAGACACTTGACTGAAATACAAAGCACACAAACATATAGATGCATCAATACTATTTGGTAGGTGTTTACTGCAGACAATAGCTTTAAAGCAGGCATCAGCTTTAAAACTAGCTATCAGTTCATAAAACAGAACAAGAAGACTCTACATGATTGATCAACACTTGAAATAGATGTTGGAAATAGACTTTGGGAAACATTATCAAAAACAGATTATCAAATACCAAATATCAATACCAAAAGCAGATTAGCATTTAAGAAACCTTATATTTAGCAATTACTACAACAATTAATTATGAATTAGTACTGTAATAAATAGCTGATTGAATTTGGGAATAACTGGTGACCTGGAGAGTAATTGCTGCATTGAGTCAAGTTAAAAATAAGTTAGCTAGAACTTTCAAAGCTTAAATATATGGCGGGAGGGGAGATGTGGAGTCCTGACTGGCAAGAAAGCAGAGTGGCTGTCTATGGACGTCCACGCGGTGTCATGTATTGCAGTTAAGCATGCAAAGTAAAGCAGAGGATGCAGGGGGTGGATGCGGAAGAGGAGGAGGGCAGGACATGGAGCTGAAACCTGAAGGGGAAGGGATACCTTGTTGGACCCTGGGCCCAGAACCCAAGGGTGAGGGAGGAGGGGTTGGAAATCTGGGCAGGAACTGGAAGGGCGGGGCCAGAAGCAGCCTGAGGGTTGGACCATATGGTGGGTTGGTGTAGGAAGGTGGCCTGCATCAGCAGACAAGATGGCAGCAGAAATGGAGAAGCAGAAGAATCAGGCTGGGGTGGATTCAGGATGGAGACAGCAGAGAAAGAGGAAGGAGCAGGAGATGAAAATAAATGGTTTGTGAGGGCTTTAGGATTCTTTCAAGACTAAATGTCTCAAGAGGTTTAAGAAGGCAGGTGAGAAGGGTAGAGGGATCCAGTTTAGAGTGGGAGGTATTACTCTGGACTGCAAAGGGTGTCCAGATACCCCAGTCAGTGAGGCAAAAAGGAATAGGAATGGGTGGATCCATGCCATTTAGTTAGTAAAGAAACACTGGCCCCTGTGTACAGGGCAAAAGACACTATTCTCCCGGCAATCATCCCTTGGACCCCGAGTTCACACAAACTAACTAATTGCCAGTCAGAGACGATGAACTCAGGCATCCTCACTGGAGTAAGGCTGCAGGGGAGTGGGTCCAGGGAGAGGTTGGGGAGCCGTGCCGTGGCATCCCGTTGGGCAGTCCATCTTCCAGTGATCACAGAGTGCACAGGAGGGAGAAGTCCTTGTGGGAAGCCTAGGGTTGGGACATTTCCTTGCCCCGTGTCTGTCTTCATCGTATCAGAAACAGGGTCAGAGGAGCTGACTCTGCTTCCATGTAGTGACTAGAGGAAGCAGTGGTCAGCCCTGGAGGGCAGAGGCTGAAAGTGGGTATGGTGCACCTTCCAATCCCTTTCTCAGTCACTTTCCTTCTCCTGCTCCCTCCCCCTTTTAATTCCTCTTCCTGATTGTTGAAAACTTTGAATGATATTTCAAGAAGGTCTTCCTGAAGAGGGAAAGGTCCTTTTTCTAGTTTTTGAAGTTTCTTTTGGATGTTTGGAGCAGACTGGTCCATAAAATAGCACGTGGAAAGTAATGGTTACTCTTAACTGTTGCTGTGAGAGAGCACCCAAAGTCAATCAACTGAAGGGAGAAAGGGAGGTTTATTCAGCTTACGGTTCCAGAGGGAAGGTACAGTCTCTCAAAGCTGAGGCGGCATGGCTGGCTGGCCAAAGCTGGAGGAGGCTAAGTCACCGCAGACATCCTGGAAGCCGAGAGCTGCAAGACTGCTTGCAGCAAAGGCAGACTTGTAAGGTGGGACTAATCCATCTCAAGGACCACCCCTTGTGACTGCCTTCCTCCAGCAAGACTTCACCTCTCAAGGTGCCATGACCTTGCCAAACACATGAGACTGTGGGGGACACATTTCAAACCATGACATTCCACCCCTGGCCCCCACAGACTCATTACCATCTCATTATATAAACCATGCTCGGTCCAAGTTTAAAAGTCTTCATAGACTACATCAGTAGTCCCAACAGTTCAAAAGTCCGAAATCCAAAGCCTCCTGTAAAATCAAAAGACAAGTTACATACTTCCAACATACAATGGCACAGAATAAACATTCCCATTCCAAAAGGAAGAAATGGGGGCATTTCAAACCATGACACTGAAGAAGGGTGCCTTTGGGGGAAGGTGGGTCTATACTGATATGCTTAGAATGCTCACTGTAGCATGTCATCTGGAACTCTGAAAAGTACACAATGAAGAATTTAAAATCTGCAAGAGAATGGCACCAAGTCACTTTTAAAGGTATTCCCATTAGACAAGACAGATTTTCCGGCAGAAGTCCTACTTCTTAGAAAGTATTACAATGACACATTCCAAGTCCTGAAGCAAAACAGCTGCTTACTCTCCAAGGGTACTATATTCTCCGAAATTGTCCTTCTTGTTAGAAAAATAGAAGATGAAGACAGGAAAAAGGAAGATGGAAGATGCCAAGGGAGGTAGAACATGAAGCGAAGCTTCATCCAAGAAGACTAAAGATTTTTCCGGAAACCCCTCCAAAACTCCAGCGAGGGAATAGCGACTTGTTCTCCAGGTGGAAAATTGTTACTGACTTGGTGTCAAGGGTTCAAGCTTTTTATAATTGAAGTACAGGGAGAAGGGATTTTGTGTTTGACCATTTATCATCTTAACATTCATAGTGGGGGGTTTCCTCATAAAGATCTGTTTTGTCTGAGATCTATTGTGTAATGTTACTGGCTGTGGGTTGAGGTTTCTGGCAAAGAAACCTGTAAGTACACACTGAGAAAATTCACAGCTCTCCCCTGACAAGTAAACACTTAGAAAATTCATAACTACTAGATCCGCCTTACTCAAGAAGCCTCAGGGAGTCCCACAGGAAAAATTTTAAGACATATTATACCACTGAGATAGCATGACATGGTCCAAATTCCATTAGAAAGGCAACATAGTGTGACTGCTCCAATGGAGACAAGAACTGACAAATAAAAAATTATGGAATTGAGAGAAAACAGGGAAACCTGAAAATCTCTGTCTTCCATAATCTTATGATCCAGGCTTTGACAGATTATTGTTGTTTGCTTAAAAGTATTTCCCAGTTCACGAAGTTTGAGTGCTGAGCAGTCTTGGTTTATCATTTATCAAACTTCTACCTCAAGTCATAGATTATTCCTTCTGCTGTGACAGGGGTGAGACCCGAGGGAATCTTCCCTAATTTGCACCTCACTCTCTTCCTCCTTATTATGTGACTTTTCCTATGGGTTGTAAGTTTTTGAATCCCTGGAAGGGCTTTGTAGCACAGATCTACTTGTATGCTTTTCCTTTAGGCTCCCTAACTGTTAGAAATACCTCTTTCTCATTCTTCATATGTCCCAATTTACTTGCCAAATCAGAGGTTCAAGTGAAACTCACTAACCACACCTTCCTCTCTCATTGTAATGTTTTCCAAATAGGCAAGTCCCTCCTGAAGCTCAACTTCAGTTATGTTGAGGGGTCCGATACTCACACAATTCAGACCACAGACTCAATTCTGGTGGTTTAAAAAATCTGTATTAGGAGAAGCAGGCTGCTGTACCAGGACCACCCTCCAAGTTCGGGATCTTAGAGAGCAGTATTTAATGAGGTGGCAGGACGGTATTTATTCATGAAAAGCCCAGAATTTACATACAAAGCATAAAAGTTGAGCCAGAACTCCTGGGGTATGATTAATAGGATGTTTTCACCAGTTTAACAGACCGTGACTTTGGGAAAGAACTCCCTGTTACTGCATAGCAGGAACCAGTTGCCACCAGGAGGATCTAATCCAGGTTGTGGCCGGGCCACATTTCTTTGTGAAATTCAATTTGTTCCCATGTTGTAGACTCTGGCCTGGGTTAAATTCTCTTTTGTTTTATGAGGGTGTTTTTCCACACATCCCCTTACTCTCCCATGTCTCAAGTAACTGGGTCAAATTCTTGATTCATTCTCATTGTGGAGGTGATAGTACTGAGATCTGATGATCATCAACTTGACTGAATTGATCCTGGACCTGACATAGTTGAGCAAAGCGTATTTAATGCAGGGGCTGAGTGTTACCCTATAAGCAATAAAAGCACAGGGCACGCCATAGCTGAAAGCAAGTTTGTGAACCAGGATGTCCAAAAGAACAAATTTTGATACCAATTGTCTGAGGCCTGCCTTTTAAGTTCTCTGATCTTCAGATTTTCCCTGATTAAGGCTAGAGTCCCCCTAATGAGTCAACCTGATTTTCCAGTCTGCCAATGGTCCCCTCTACATAATCGATATCTCTATTCATTCACTAAGAATGCAAAGATTCTTTTCCCCTATTATTAAAAGGCTGCCCCTAAGGTGGCCAACCCAGGTGTGCCAGTTCCCACTAATAAGGACACCAGAATCTAGGCACCTCTCTTGATCCTGATGAGTGTTTCTAAAAGACTTAAGTGTTCCCTTCCAGCAGGTTCATCATAAAGATAGACTTGGGGAATTATGTGTACTAAAATGATTTGAAGGTAGGAAGAAATCTTCATATAGACAAGGTGTTAATCGACTTGTGTGAGTAAACCAGGTAGTAGCAGGGCTTTTAAGGATTTGAGGTGGAGCCAAGGTGTCTGTGGGCTTCTACCTCTATCATGGTTCCACAATTCTGGTCATAAGGGGAGGCCTTGCCATCATAAGTCTTAGAGTGTAAACATAACTCTTTCCCTCTAAGATCCTCAAGAGTTAATCTGGGGATCCTCTGGGTACCCCAGGTACATGCAGCATCCATCTGGGAAGTGTTAGTCTTGGTAATCTCAGTATCTAATGTTCCGAATGAAGCATTTGTTCCTATTCCTACATAATATGGGGGTTTGGGGTCCAGACAGAACCAATAGTCTCTAGTGATATTTGAGGTGGTACTATTTACATACTGGTAAATCCAATAGTGATATAATAGCATCCAATAGTGACAGAAATGGCCTAGGTTCTGTGGGGACCTTGGCATATTAACATAAATGGGCTTCAAGAAAAGCATAGGCCATACTGTATCATTTATGTTTATATTTCCATAGGTGAGTTCTGATGGGGATGGAGTTGGGATGGGTTTTCTTGAGGGGGGGGAGGACTTATAATATCCCTGTTAAGGATTGGAATTGGGGCTGAAACTATCTTTGTTCTCTGTATACTGAATTTGGTTCCTGGTCTGGCCCCACCTGATAATTCCTTATTCCCCAGGTTCTTCCTGTGTCCTAGTACCCTGTGGTAGAAAACATGTTCCAGTTTTGGAGAGTAATCATAACTGGATTGCATTAACCTGGGACCTTGCAATAGTCATTTCTCTCTGTCTTGAGAGAAATGAACAGGTCATTGTCCACCATGGCATGAGGGTTTCATAGTTCTTCTCTCTGTCATGAGGTACTCTCATCTGCTGAGCAGGCAGAGTATTAATTTTCCCTGATACTTTTCTCAAAGCCCACATCTCCACATCCATACCAGCTCAAGCCTCCCACAATGTGGGTTCTTAATCCTAGCCATAAAGCACACACATATAATTTGAAGGGTAAAGGAGCACTTGGAGTACATTGAATAGCTTTTCCCGATAATTCTCCAGTTACAGTATCTCTTGTTTGCCAGTTGAAGAATGGGGAGTGTATTGGCGCCCTTCACAAAATGTCAATAGAGTCCAAAAGAACATTAAGTAGAAAAGAGTCTTAACTTCAGTGGATTTTGGGGATCCTTCCAAACATGCCATCATCAACTGGAATCCACTGAAGAGTCTTTAAGTGTAGAAGTTTGTGACACGCTCCACCTGTGAGTGGTGAATCCAAATCTTTATTCTGTCCACTTTCAGAGCTGTAGGCGTTGACAGGATAACTTGGCTGAGGCTTTTCCATCATGATCCCAGACCTACCGTCCAGTGTTTTCTAATCCAGACTCTGTCTCCAGGGGGAGTTTGGAAGGCAGCTTTAACAGAGGGTAGAATAGAATCCTGTGTGAGCTGTAGGGTCTGAACAGATTTCAGAACCCGACTATCAGTTAAGTCAGCCACCGGTTCTCCCCTTAGTCTGAGAATCATGGGAGGGGGGTCTCACAAACAAGATCTCAAAGGGAGTTAAGCCTCTTATGAAAAGGGGTATGTCTGGCTCTTAAAAGAGCAAAAGGGAAAAGCCCACCAACACTTCACCATTCTCCAGGGTTAATTTAGTTTAAGTCTCCTTTAAAGTCAGATTTTCAACCTTTATATTTGTCCTGAACTCTGGAGATGATAAACACAATTTAGTTTCCAATTAATCCCCAATGCCCTGAATTAAATCTGAAGTTACTTTGGAAATGAAGACAGGAACATTGCCTGAGCTTATCACTAGAGGGAGCCCAAACCTAGGAATTAACTCAGCCAGTAGTTTCTTAATAAGTTTCTTAATAACTATCTGATCAGTTTCCTGTTTTGTAGGGATAGCTTCAACGCACTCTGAGAAGGTATCTACAAACACTAACAAATACCTATATCCATATTTTCTCTGCCTTACCTCTGCAAAGTCTACTTCCCACCATCATCCTGGTTCAGATCCTTTTTCCCTATGTCCCCCATCCTGATGGCATTTTACCAGAAGTAGTGTTGGTTTATTGGAAAGTTTGACATCTGATTACAATGTCCTGTATTATCTGGTCTATGTTTCTGAAATAAAATCTTTTTCTCAAAAGTTCAGTAGTTTTCTCAACAACAAATGCTGGAGAGGATGTGGAGAGAGGGGAACTCTCCTACATTGCTGGTGGGAATGCAGGCTCATACAGCCACTCTGGTGAGCCATCTGGAGATTCTTAAAGAAATTAAAGATTGAAATGCCATATGACCCTGCGATTCCACTTTTGGATATAACTCCCATACAGCAGAGGTCACCTCGATAGCACAAGCACAACCATGTTCATAGCAGCACTGTTTACAATAGCAAAGACATGGAATCAACCCAAATGTCCAAGAGTTGATGAGTGGATAAGGAAAAGGTGGCACATCTATACAACGGAGTACTACTCAGCCATAAAAAATGATGAATTACTGGAATTTGCCGGGAAATGGATGTCATTAGAAACAATTATATTAAGTGAAATATCCCAGACCCAGAAAATTAAGCGCCATATGTACTCCCTAATAGGTGGCTCCTAGTACCAAACCCACCCAGCCCACCTTGAGACACTCATAGGTAAATCTATGTATTACCTACAGTAATTGAAAGGATTATGAACAGGAGGGATGGGATTGGAGGGCCACACCAGAAACAAGGAGAGAAGTGACCATGTTACAGTAGAGAAAATAGGCCTCCATCAAGGACTGCAAGAAAGTATTGTGACACCTGGTTAAGTTCACAGACATTCGTTCCTGATCATTTACAACTAAGGGGGTATGAACTCACCAGAAGGGGAGGGCATATAGTCTGGCAGATTAAAAAGTAACCATTTTACAAATGGGTGATTGACCCCTCCCATTGTCAAATGCCATATGACCCTGCGATTCCACTTTTGGGTATAAGTATTACATCTACCCTTGAATGTGCTCTTATAATAAGACTCCAGTTTAACAGCTTTCTGTCTCTGGCCAGGGGATGACATACAGTGCCCATCATGATGGAGTGAAGGGCATTGCAGGAGCAACAAAACTGCAAAAGAAAATCAACAAACCACTATCGAGAACTTCAGAGACTCTATATCAACCACCTAGAACTAGGCCAGCCTAATCTCCCCCCATCCTGAAGCTCAGGGACATTCGCAGAAGAGGGGCTGGTAAGAGTGTAAGAGCAAAAGGATGGGAGGAGCAATGATTTGCAAGATACTCCACACAAGTTAGGGCCGAACAAAAATTGGACATTGCATGCCCGGCGCAATGTCCAACACACTATTGACCTCACAAAGTCTAGCATCTGCTAAAGGCACCAAGATCCTTGGAGGCAAGGGATTGACAGCCACAGTAGTGTTCCTATGCTTAAGGAGAACACAGGAAAGGGTTCAGGGAAATGCCACTGAGTCCTTGTACGTCATCGGAGAGGAGGGCCCAGAAGAGAGTCAGGCATGCACAAGAAAGGACTCTGGGAATCGGGGCAGGAGGTACGGGGGAATGGGGAGGGAGGGGTGAGGGGAGGGGGAGCAGGGGGTTCGGGGGGAGGAGGAGGGAGGGAGGGAACTGGTGTACCTATTAAGTTTGTATGAGCTGAAATAATAATAAAAAATGTATTATTAAAAAAAAAGTTCAGTAGTTTTCTAGTCCCAAGATGTGTTCTCCTATGGAACTGTCTGGTGACATCCTAAAGCCTACAGCAGTATTAGTCTGTGTAATGATTACTGTTGCTATGAGAGAATTCCCAAAGTCCAATAAATTAAGGGAGAAAAGGTAATTTTTTCACCTTATGGTTCCAGAGGGGAGACACAGTCTTTCATGGTGGCAGTGACGTGGCTGGTGGCTGAATGTGTAGGTAGACTAAGTCATGGAAGGCATTTATATGGCTGGACTATTCCTGGAGAGTCTCTATTCTCTCCTGTCTTCTGTTCTGTGGTTCCTTTTATTTGTGAGGTTCCTACTACTGGGATGTTATTCCATTGAGATCTAGGGAGTTTATGATCAGATCTGGGGCTGACCTTTGCATTTTCCACATAATCTCTTCAGATAGCTTCCGCTGATCTTACTTAATGGCGGGTGTGTCAAGTTGACACCCAGGATTAACAATCATAGTCTGTCTCCCGAGAAACCACCATCTGGTTGGAGTCTCCTTGGCGCCAAGCTGGTTGGCTTTATGTATATCCTCTGTGAAGTATTCTGGCTTGTCTGGTAGAATATTTTTTTCATGCGTGAGTGTGTGTGTTCGTGTGTGTGTGTGTGTGTGTGTGTGTGTGTGAAATATAATGAAATATTAGGAAGAAAACTGTCTCAAAATTCCCCCAGACTGAGAGTGAAGCAATATGTTATCAGTCAAGAAGAAAAACTAGGAGTTCCCAAACACATTAATCAACTCCGAGAGGCAGGAATATTGTTTCCCTGACACTCCCCATGGAACACTCCCTTGGTGCTAGTCCTGAAGCCAGGGACACAAAATTACAAGCAAGTTCAGGACCTCAGGGAGGTAAATAATGGGTTGAGATCATTGGTCTCATGGTAGCCTCATGATCCCTAACTGATACATACTCTTGAGCTTGCTTCCTTCTGACAGGATGATCTACACCATGTTAGATCTCAAAGATGCTTTCTTCTCCCTTCCTCTGTCCCTGATCAACCATCCCATCTTTGCTTTGAGTGTACTGATCCCGAAGGGGGCTATACAGGGAGGCTACCATGAACTAGGCTGCCCAGAGATTCAGGAACTCTGCAAACTTATTTGATGAGACCCTGAGTACAGATCTTTTGGTTTGGACAACTGCTTCCTGAGTACACCCGGCTCCAATAAATGGATGATGCACTCATCACCACTAAGATGGAGGAGGACTGCTGCAAAGCCACAGGACTCTTGAGATGACTCCAGTGTATGGAGCACTGTGTATCAGCAAAGAAGGCCTATGTTTGTAAGCCCAGCATCACTTATTTGGCATATCTTCTGAAAGGAAATAAGTGTACCCTGTCTTTAGGTTGTATTTCAGCCATCCTTCAGATTTCCACACCAGAAACTGAAAAACAAGTACAGGTGTTCATGGGGGCAATGGGCTATTGTTGCCTAGGATTTTATAGTTTGCTGAGATTGCCAAGCATAAAGGGATCAGAACCCCTGGAGTGAACTGAAAAAGAACAAGAGGCTTTACAAGCCTTAAAAGGGCCTTAGTATCAGCACCAGCCCTGGTACTCTCGGACGTCATCAAACCATTCCATCCGTTCATGGATGAGTTTGGGGCCCTTGTGCCGTGGAAAAAGATGATAGCATATCTCTCCAAGACATTGGACCCAGTCGCTTTTGGATGGCTAGCTTGTATCTGGGCAGTAGCAGCAACTGCTATACTAGTGAAAGAGGCAGAAAAATTGACTTTGGGGCAAAAATTGATTTTAACAACTCTTCACTCAGTGGAGGATCTCCTTAGGGGAACTCCAGAGAGGTGACATCCAATGCAAGGGTGACCAACAATCAAGCACTCTTTTTGGACCAGAGCCACATACGGTTCCAGAAGGCAACAATCTTAAACCCAGCCAGTTTGTTACTAAGTGCAAATACAACTGAACCCTCATATGCCTGCGTTGAGACAACAGATCTCATTGAGGTGAGACCTGACTGGTGCTCTGCTAAAAGAAGCAGACTCTAACCCTGACTGAGGCATAAACTCTCCCTCATTAGCCTCAAAACTGGGAATGGGAGTTAAGAAAATCTACAAGTGGAAAAAGAGTTGCTAATTTCACTGATGGTGGAGCGGTCACTTTCACAGTACACCTTTGTTCTTTGATGTCATTCCCCACACATGTTGGAATGCAAAGTAGGGCAGGGACAAGACCACATGGCTGTGGGAGTGTATCCTTAGAAAAGAAACTAAAGGTCTTCAGTTCTATACCTGCCCTGTAGATGGGAAAACAGAATGTCAGGGGGAGGTTCAATATCATTGTGCAACGTGGAGTTGTGAGACTGAAGCCTCTTGGAAACATGTGGATGAGTATATCAGCATCACTAGAAAAAAATTCCCAAGTCCTGTTCCCCAGGAGCCTGCAACCCCATAATCATTAATATTAAGCTCTGGACCTCAACAAGCACAACAGTATTGGGTAACTGGGTGAACTTGGGGAATTAGACTAAATACCATTGGGAGGGACCCAGGAGACAAGTTTACTATACAGAAAAAAAAAAAGGTCTTTCAGAATATTCCAAACTATTGGCCTAAATAGTAATCTTTATTTACCAATCTCCCAGGAGGTCCATAATCAGACATGTCTACCAAAGGTAAGCCCATCGATAACACAGTTACCCCAGATCAGGATTTTTCCTTTAGTCTTCTACCTGTCTGGACTCAAACCCAGAGTCTGGTACTTTGATAATAGGAACTCTCATGTGACTTCACAGGCTTTTGAACCTTACCTCATGTAGCAGTTAGTTACATGGTTACTGATAAATCACCATCAAACAGCTAGAGGGAACAAGGAGTTTATTCTCTTACACTGGTCAGGTTACAGTTCTCAGTTCAACTTGAGGGGAGTGCACGCACCATACCAGGGCTGAGGGAACTGGCCGTACCATCTCTATATAATGGCTGAGAGAGGGACGATCCTTACTTATCATATCAGCATGTCTGGCCAAGTGTATATAAGGATGCCAACTTTCTCAACCAGCTCTCTGTATTTTATCCCAAGGCTTAGTCTCATCTACCATGGTCTGAGCCTTCCCCATCAACTAGACAATCTCCTGCGGGTTTCCTCTGGGCTTGACTCAAACACTAATATTCTGCAAATATGCCCAGAATTCAAACCCTCAGTTGTCAAGTTGACACCTGTGCCTAACTATGACACCTTGCCAGAATTAAGTCAAGATTGCTTGCTATAACTGGATTCCACCTAACACCTTCTCCTTATAATGGAGGAATAAGAGTTAACCTGACTCTAATTCCCTCATTCAGTGAAGAGGAATGTAAATGGGGACAACCACTAATTACTTTAGGAGACCTACAAAGTCAAGGGATCTATATTCCATCTTCTAATTATAAGCTATATATCTCCCCCTACCAGGATATATGTAATGACATTCAGAGAAGTAATTATAGCTTGAACCAGAGAATCATTTTTAAGACTTTAGAGAGCACCTGGTTAGTTGGCCCAAATGGTCTAACTAAATGTGTGGCCTCAGACAAATCAGAGAAGAACAAGGAGTCCTGTGCATTAGTCCACATTGTGCCCCGAGTATATGCTTATGAAGGGCCAGAATGATGAGCTCACTTTGGGCTGGATTGAGGAAATATATAGAGAAAAATGAGCACATCCTCTACTAGTGCTACACTGGTAGGGACTGGCATAGCAGGGTCAACCTCCATCAGGATTTCAGAATTAATAGTTGGAAATCAGAACTTCAAGGAACTTAGCACTCAAATAGTTGTATACTTAGGGCACCTAGAAATCCCCTGTCTAGACTAGAAAACCAAGTTAACTCCCTTGCTGAAGTAGTCCTCCAAAACACGAGAGGTCTTCATCTTCTGCTTGTGAAACAAGAGGGTCTCTGTAGGGCATTAATTGAAAGACCTGGTGTCTATGCAAACAACTCAGGACTTGTATGTCAGAGTTTGCAATTAGTAAGAAACAATTTACAGGAAAAAGAAAGGAAAACATCTAAGACTGCCAACTGATACCGGTCTTTATTCTCCTGGTCACCTTGGTTAACTACCCTCATTTCAGCCACAGCAGGCTCTTTGGTGTTACTGTTGTTAAGCCTCACTACAGGGCAATGCATTATATATGGCCTTTCGCATTACATCAGGAGACAGATAAGTTCAGTAAAGCTCATGATTTTATGGAAACAGTATGTACCCCTAGGTCAAAATGAGTCAATGATTTGATTCAATGACCAAGAACCAGTAGGAAATGACATATGATGAAATATTAGTATGAAATCTACATTAAGCTTCCCTCCTCTTTTCCCTGGAGACTAAGATAAAAGGTTCCTAGAAGAAGCTCATAGGAGTTGAAAATCCAAGATCTAAAACAATGGTGTCATAGTAAAGCACAGATGTCAACTTGACTGTTGACGGTTTAAGCTGTGGGCACATTTAATTAATGGTTGAGTTAAGACCAGAGCAAAACTGCAAGAGATTGTCTAGCTGATGGGGAAGGGCCAGTTTATGGTGGGCGGGATTAGGCCCTGGAATAAATCACAGAGAGCTGGTTGAGAGAGTCGGCATCCTTCTTTCTGTACACTTGGCCAGACATGCTGGTCTGGCACATAAAGATTGTCTGTCTCTCAACAGTTATGTGGTGATGGTGTGGCCAGTTCTCTCAGCCCTGGTGTTGGTGTATGCTCTCCCGTCAAGCTAGACTGAGAACTATAACCGGACTGTCCTAAGAAAGTAAACTCCTTGTTCCCTTAAGCTGTGTGATGGCCATTTATCAGCAACTATGCCGGCAAACTGCAACAAATGGTTTCTGTCCTCCACAAACATCATCACTTAAGGCATCTAATTATCTCACTACTGATTCCCACCTCCTCCTTCCTTAGCAAACACCTTAGATAGCCATCTGCATTCCTTAAGTAGATCATTGACAAGAAAGAGTTCCCCCCTTCTTTCCACTTTTTTTCTTTTTTCCTCTCTCTTCTATTTGAACAAGATGTGTGTGTAATGTGCATACCCTGTCTTTCTTGGCTTCTGGCTTGTTATTGTTTTTGCCAGAGAGCTGAGGCCCTCTAGCTAGAGCAATAATAAAAAATCAGCTTTTTTGATTGTTATTTGGGTCTGAAGCTTCTGTTCCTGGCAGACAGTCACCCCACACATAAGAGGTGTGTGTGTGTGTGTGTGTGTGTGTGTGTGTATGCGCATATGGATAGATGAATGTGGATGGGTAAATTTACACAAGTGTACTTGAGCTTGTATGCCTATAGAAACCCAAGGGTGACCTGGAGAAACATCCTTAATCACACTTCCATATTATTGTTGTGAACTTGGGTCTCTTATTAAACCCAGAACATGAAATTAGGGCTTATCTGGCAAGCTAATTCTGGGATTCTCAGGCTTCACCTGCAGGGGCTAGAATAACATGCTTGTCATCACATACCCAGCTGACTTTTGGTTTATGTGGGTTCTGGGGATCTGAACAGAGGTTTCTTTGCTTGCAAGCAAGGACTTTAACCACTGAGTTATGTCTCCAGGCCCCTCAGTTGCATGGCTCATTATGCAAAGCAAAGGTAATATGAATGAAGCCACCACTTTGCTTTTGATTCCACTTTCGTGAATACAATACATTTTTTAATCCTTTGGGGAGAGTCATCTTCATAGTCATGAGGGGGAACCTACTCCTCAAAGAAACACAACATTGTAAGCTAGAATCCCCAATACTCCATGCCACAGATAAGGCATAGAAGTTTCTTGATCATTACATGATGACATGGACTAATTCTTGAGGGGAGAAAGAAAACTTGTGAGGAAAATATGAAGTTTTTGCAGTCTTTGGACTGTGGTCAAGGTGAATGAAGGGAATGAGCTGTCAGCCCCTGTTCCAGCCTCTGTTGCCATGAGGTGCACGACTGAGGATCATGTAAATGTGGGCTTTGCAACTACCTGCTGGATGTTAGGAGTGGGGGAGTGACAGCAGGCAGAACTTCCACTCTAAATATGGGGGGTGGAAGAAAGGGAATCTATCCTCCCAACCTTTTATTGATAAGGGGCAACACTTTCATTCTTTACTACTTCCTGCTGCATGGGATCATCATGGGAAAGGTTACAGGTTGGAGTGATAGAGTCCCATCCCCATGATAAAGAGGAGCTTTGAGGATTTGTAGTTGTTAGACCTTTAACTTCAGAGAGGTAACCATACAAGAACGTTAAGAAAACAGCATCCACTCTATGAACTAAAATTATTTTGAGGGTTTGAAAAACGTTGTATGAAACTACTGCATCAAGGAGGGTAGTCAAAATGCAACATTGAGCTTGTAAATTATCTGGATTAGCTTATCTAATAACATTCTCAAACTCCTGGTTGATGGAAACTAGGGGGGACCTGTTTATTTGTTTCAAGAATGTGTGGTCACAAGGACGTTAGGTTACATAGAGAAGATGGCCATAAATGGCAATTAGGGGCTAAGATGGACCCAAGATAATCTGAGTCTGGACTTAAAACATTCCAGGTCTCATCGATTCAAATGAAGTTCCAATCAAATCAATGTTTTATAAGTACAGCAGTTTCTTTTCAAGAACTTACATTCAGTTCCCCATTGGCCAAATATCAAGGTTTGTGCCCAAAGAGACCACATGTATTCAGTGTCCCATGTAGGTAAGAAGGCTCATTCATAGGATCTGTTGTTCACAAAGCTGAGTAATAGGCAGAAGGAGAGCAGTCTTCAGGAGAGAGAAAAAGCTAACTGGCAGAGCCATTAAGAAATTCCTAGATCCTATTAAATCTGTTAGCTGTAACGATCCAGATCTGTTATATATTTATTTCTGTGCCTGAAATAACGTTTACATGTGACCTGTATTGTGTGACCAAATGAGTATTTAATTTAATTTGATATTAGTTATAATTTATAGCCTCATATTAAGACCATTTGGCAATATTGCATTGTCCCACAAAGTAAGCAGCTAGATCTTTAGGAATTAGGACTTTATGAGTCTTGTAGGCATAACCATATCTTCGTCTAATCAAGATACATTAGAAGGAGTTACAAAAGCAACACCAGAAGCAGGCAGGAGGGCCCTGGAACCTTGGCCGCAGGTCAGAAGTAAGTTATCAGGACCTTGTCAAGAACACAGTTGCATGTTTATCTGCAGTCTCATGGCAGCAGTCAGCCTGCATGATTGCTGATAAATTACCATCAAACAGCTTAAGGAAACAAGGGGTTTATTTTCTTTCTGATTAGTCTGGTTATATTCTGTCCAGCTTGATGGAAGAGCTGCATCAACATCGGCCGAAGGAACTAACGACACCATTTCTACATAATGGCTGAGAGAGAGAGACAATCCTTACTGGCCAGACCAGCATGTCATGCCTAGTATACACAAGGATGCCAACTTTCTCAACAAGCTCTGTGTGTTTTATTCCAGGGCCTAATCCCCATCATCCAGACAGTTTCTTGCAGGTTTGCATTGGGCTTGACCCAACCATTAATTCTCCACAAATGTGCCCAGAGCTCAAAACCACCAAATGTCATGTTGACACCTATGACTATCTATGACAATCCACCCTTTGTCAATGTAATACAAAAACATGACACTTTTAAACTGTAACCTTCAATCCTTGTCCCCACAGATGTTAAAAGTTATCTTAAAAATATAAATACATTTCACTGACAAATTTAAAATGTTCTCTCATGGGGGCTGGAGAGGCGGCTCAGGGGTTAAGCCTCTGTCTTGCAGGCAGAAGGTTCTGAGTTCAGATCCTAGACCCCATGTATAGATGCCGGGCGGAAGCAGGGGCAGCTTGTGTTTCTGGTCCTGGTAGGGTGGAGCCTGTGAATCCCAGGGCAGAGTAAAAAAGGAGGAGGTGGAGGCATCCATGGTGGTTACCCAATTCATCCGTGGTTCTACACACACACATATATACACATGCGCACACATGCATACATGCACAATTGAATAAATAATAAATTTTAAAAATTGCAAAAAATGATCACAGGGGGCTGGAGAGATGGCTCAGGGGTTGAGACTCTGCCTCACAAGCAGAAGTTCTGAAGTTTGGATTCCAGGTCTCACATAAAAAATAAAATAAAATAAATAAAATAAAATAAAATAAAATAAAATAAAATAAAATAAAATAAAATAAAATAAAATAAAATAAAATAAAATAAAATAAAATAAAATAAAATGTTCTCTCATTAAAACTTCAGTTATTAAAATGTTAGAAACAAAAAAGTCTTTTTAAAACATCTTAGATCTTTTAACTGTAAAATTCTATCGAGTCAAAATTAGGTAAATACTTTAACACAGATAAAATATTAAAAAAGAAATATCTTGACATAATAAGAAAACATTTAAATTATGATCAGAGTCCACCAAATCAAATACCGCATCCTTTACTCCAATGTCCAACTTCTGTTGCTCATCACGTAGTCAAGGTGGCTCAAAGGTTATAGGCATTCCCAGTCCCTGTTTGCAGCTCGAAGTTGTAAAAGCAGAATTCCTCTGAACCAGATAGAATCTCCACTTGCAGTCATCCTCGGCATACATCCCACGGTTCTGGCATCTCCAACAGTACTCTGGGTTCACCTCTGCAACTATAAGCTTCACCTTCTCTTGCAAGAACTCTACACCTGCCACTTGGAGCTTTTGCTGCTCTTCATGAACTCCATAATCTTATGTCAAAATCAGTACCACTTGGGGGATGCGGCCATATTCTGATGCAAGCTTGAAATAAAGTTTGGTCCACTCGAGCCACGACTGCACAAAGTTTTGTGTGCTTACGCTGGAAAAGCCACTTCCTAGGCAGCCAGGGTTCCAAAGGGCAAAAAATGGCTTTAACTTGGGCTTTTGGCTCCTGAAAGAATCTGGGTTTGCAAACCACAAACTTGCCATACGGTGGCTTTCATGTTTTCCAACATCCCAGTGCAAGTCGCTAGGTTTTCCTTCATTGATGCTCATTTCTTCAACAACAGCAACTAAATTTGGCTGCCTGCCTTTACCTCATCCAAATCTTCAAGGCTGCCAACATAGCTCTCCTCTGTCAAGCAAACCAGTCCATTGTCTTTAAATTCAGCTTTACCAAAGTCCTTGTACCCTTCCTCACGAACTGGGACCAAACAATCCATAACCCTCTCAGCACCACTATTTTCCAAATGGCCCACCAAACTCTGCAGAATGGTATTTGTAATACACAAAGTCAAAATCTTCAAACATTTCAAACTTTGTCTCGCAAAGCTGTTCAAAAGCCACAGAATCCACATAGTTAGATTTATCAGCAACACATCACCTGCATGGTTGCTGATAAATGACCATCAAATGGCTTAAGGGAACAAGGGGTTTATTTTCTTACTGAGAGACCACTTACAGTCTGTCCATCTTGACAGGAGAGCATGTACCAACACCAGGCCAAAGGAACTGACCACACCATCTATGGCTGAGAGAGGGATGATCCTTACTGGCCAGACCAGCATATCTATCCAAGTATACACAAGGTTTATTCTCCTGCAGGTTTGCTCTGGGCTTAACTAAACCACTAATTCTCCACAAATGTGCCCAGAGCTCAAAACCCCCAAATGTCAAGTTGATACCTGTGCCTAACTATGATATTCATGAAAATGAAAACCAAGCAAGATATCCTTTCATGAAAGAAAATTTATAGTTTACTAACAATAGTTCCAATAGATTTAAAATCTTAATTATGTTTGAGTGTTTAAGTCAATAAGTACTTAGGCCTTTCAAAGTTATCTCAATTATTTATTTTAAGTATGCATTCATGTATTTTAATTGAGTATGCAAAAAAATGAATAAGAGAAAAAATTGAAGTGGCCACAAACTAGTTATCTTGAAACACAAAACACACAAATAACAAACATAAATTGTCAGACATATGATAGAATCACATGAGATCCAGATAGCCTTAGAAACACCTTAGAAATACCTTAGAAACGCTCTGATAAAATGCTTCTCAAATATTTAGAAGGTGTCTCCTGCAGACAAGGACATATAACATTGGTGAGTTTTTTTATTCTTTTTTTTAAACATTTTTTATTATCTCCGCTCATACAAACTTAATAGGTACACCAGTTCCCTCCCTCTCTCCTCCTCCCCCCACCCCTCTGCTAACTAGTTATTAATCCATGAAACCATGTAATGAAACTCTAAACAATTGGTGAGTTTTGGTAATAAACTTTTAAAAACATTGACAACATTGATTAACATTTAGGAAAAGCTTATCTTTGAAAACAGAATCTGGTACTAGTTATTTAGCAAGGCAGAATTTTGATTCTAGGAAGTAGAATTCAAATAACCTTCAAATATCATTAACACCTGTTGAAATAGCCCTCAATAAGCAACTGGGATTCCAAGAATTAGGATATATTGCATAAGTTGATTAACCTGGAAATAAAATAATTTTATTAAGCCAACCATGATATCTACAAACTTAAATATGTCCCTGTGTATTGTTGACCAAAAACTCTTGACTTGCAAACTCTGGTCCGATTCAGACCACCAAGGCCACATTGTGAACTTTAGTATTAGTAGTAGTGGTGCGTGTGTTTGTGGGGGGGGGTGACTGCAGCATCTCACCAGACTACCAGAGTAGTGCATATGCAGAAGAGAGCTGCAAGCCAACAGTGCTATGGCTTACAACTTAAAAAGATTTGTTTAAGGTAGGGGCGCTTGAACCATTGCTGTTAGAATCCTGAAAGCAACTTTGGGTAAACTTTTGCATTTAAAACAGATGTTCAAAAGAAATCATAAACTAGAGTTAAAAATCCTTATGCAAGAATATTTACATGTATATCTATCTATACGCAGCAAAGCAAAGTACATATTTAACACAATACAGATCAGACAACACAGATGAGGCTAGGTATCTGAGTCATCTGCCACACCTAAGGACAGAATTTGGGAGGTGTAAGGGCCAGATCAGAGGAAAGGACAAATACACTCTGGAAGCAAAGAAGTGTGACAGGGATCATTGCGAAACAGGATGTTGTTAAAATCCCTAAAAATTTTTATTGCAAAAAAATAAATAAATAAGGGAAGTTGCCCTAGAGACCAAGCACCTTGAGGTGACTTTGGGGCAGAATAAGGGTCTTAGACAGATGACAGCAGAGGAACTCAAGCCAAACAAGAGAGGATTGAGGGAGAAACAAGTTGAGCCAGGAGAAAGAGTAGTGAAGATGAGAAGGAAGGAAAGGAAGAGAGTCTATAAGAGTTTTCAGATGTGCAAAGAGCATCCCCTGTGTATGCTGGCCATAAGCCTAGACCAGAAGTCAAGGAGGAGTAAGCCATTAACTGAGATAATATCTTGGACACGGACACATTCACATGTGCGAAGGGAGATCGCACACTAGTAGTAGACTAGGCAGGCAGGACAATGTCCCCAACCAGGAGACTGTATGTAGAGATGTGCCTCGTGGGGAGTGACAACAGGGTGGGAGACTATCAGGTCACAAGGCAAAAGTCAGGAAAGGAGGGGAAGCTACATGAGCATGAGGTGCAGAGAGAGAGAGAGAGAGAGAGAGAGAGAGAGAACAGACCTAGAATGGAAGTATAACCTTGTGGAGATTGTCCTGGGCCAAGGTGGCTGAGATCTGTGAATATTCCTTGGGTCAGGACAGGAGTGTCCCAGCAGAGTTCATAGCAATTAAATGTAAGGTAGAGTCCCGAACACCCCATGCCTCGTACCAGGGATGGAAGTTTATTGATCGTTACATGGTGACACGGGGCTAATTCACCAAGGGAGAAAGAGCAACATCCGAAGGTGATGTGAAGCTTTTATACTATTTTGGGCTCATGGCAGGTGATGGAAGAAAGAGGAAAAGATGAAACAGCACCTGTTGTTGTGAGGTATGTTACTGCGGATCATATAAACACAAGGCTTTGCAAGGGCTGTGGGCCATTAGGGGGCAGTGACCAGTAAGCAGAACTTCCGTTCTGAACATGGAGGACTGAGGGATGGAAATCTATCCAGACACTCCATACCTAGTAGAGGCAGATGGTCACCCTGGGATTCCCCACTCACAGATGGTCTGGCTATGGTTGTATGCCCTGTCAACCATTGTGGGGAGTGTGCAGCTACCACTCTACCATGGAGACTCACTATTCTAACATGACAAAGGTAAAGGTTGTCATACCAAGATTACCCATTCCCATCTCCCCATGAGCATTGTCATAGTTTTTTTTTATTCAATTGTGTGTTTGTGCATGTGTGAGTGTGTGTGTGTGTGTGTGTGCGCGTGTAGAACCACCAGCGAATTCGGGAACCACCATGGACCACCTCCACCTCCTCCTTGTTTACTCTGTGCCGGGATTCACAGGCTCCGCCCTACCAGGACCAGAAAAGCAGGCCTGCCCCCGTTTCTGCCTGGCATCTATACGTGGGGTCTAGGATTCGAGCTTGGGACCTTCCACTTGTAAGGCAGAGGCTTAACCCCTGAACCACCTCTCCAGCCCCAACATTGTCATAGTTAAGCACAGGTTTCAACTTCACTGTTGAGGGTTTGAGCTCTGGGCTCATATGTAGAGAATGATGGTTAAGTTAAGCCCAGAGCAAACTTGAAGGAGATTGTCTAGCTGCTGGGGAAGGCCCAGCCATGGTGGGTGGGCCTAGGCCATGGAATAAATCATGGAGTTGAGAGAGTTGGCATCCTTCTGTATACGTGGCCAGACATGCTGGTCTGGCAAATAAGGATTGTCCATCTCTCAGTCATTATGTGGTGATGGTGTGGCCAGTTCCTTCAAGCCCTGGTGTTTCTGCGGGCTCTCCCATCAAAGTAGACTGAGAACTGTAAGGGGAAAATTGTAAGAGAGAATAAACCCTTGTCTCTTTAAGCCATTTGATGGTCATTTATCAGCAATCCTTCAGATGAACTGCAACAAACATGATAGTTAATTCTGTTACTAGGGTGCAAGGACTACTTCCTTAATGGTTTTAACAACAGTTTCTCTATCTTGAAGACTATTTTCTGCCTACTCATTCTCATGTTTGGCAGAAGGAGTCTCACTAATACCAAGAGACATAAGATCTTTGACCTCTACATACACAAATGTGATGTTTGGCCAATAGTAGGGGAGAGGGAAGACAGGACTTAAGTTCCTTGAAAAGGGCATACCTGTGAAGAGTTTGCAGACCCACTGGCTGAGGAGATTTTCCTAATGGTGGAAAGTGGGAATATTACAAATTTCCACCAAAATTATCCCAAAATAATTACCCTATGGTTCATTCTGAAATGAGATAGCTGACATTTCCACAGGATTGCCTATGTTACCACTCTTGGTGCCTCCAAGGAAGGGTAAAATGTCCAACCTTTTGGCTATGGTTATACCTGATCCCTGATGTGAAAGAAGAAGACCAGATCAGACTGACACTTGATGAAGCATAGAAATGCATTTGCATGAAAACGTATACCTTCACCTCCAGAGAGTCTCCAAGAAGCCCTGGGCTATAGAAAAGAGTTCCATGGCTTTGGGACATGCAAAGTTTGGGTGGAGAGGATAATACCAAGAAATTATGAGGACTAGGGAGCACGTTGACAGTTGTTCTGTTTATTTTATTTGAATTTCTTGTGAGAGGAGCTCCTTTAGAAGCAGTGTGTTTAGGGGCTGGAGAGGTGGCTCAGGGGTTAAGCCTCTGCCTTGCAGACGGAGGGTACTGAGTTCGGATCCTAGACCCCATGTATAGACGCCGGGCAGAAGCAGGGGTGGCCTGCATTTCTGGTCCTGGCAGGGCAGAGTCTGTGAATCCCGAGGCAGAGTAAACAAGGAGGAGGAGGCGGTCCATGGTGGTTCCCGAATTCGTGCGTGGTTCTACACACACACACACACACACACACACACACACACACACACATGCATGCGCGCACACATGTATACACACACAATTGAATAAATAAATAATAAAAAAGAAGCAGTGTATGTAGTTTCAAACATTGCATGCACAGTGGAAGAGTGTGTTCAGATTAGTGAAGGACCCTCAGTTCTACATGGAACAATTTCCAACAGCTCCATTTGATGTATACTGACACTAGGTTACTCCCAAAGGTACAGCCAGTCTGGTGAATTAGATAAAGGTCGTTAAAGTCTTTTCATCCTGACAAGGGTCACAGCGCAAACTCCCACATGCATGCCCAGGTGAGCATCCCACATGAGATTGCCTATGTACCTTCTATGCTGACCACCAAGGAGTGATTCAAACATCACGTCAATATTCTTATCAACCAGGTCACAGACATTTTTTTAAGGGACATCCTTAAAAATGACATTGTTCTAAGTAAAAAATCTAACAGTGGTCAGAGAAGCCTTATTACTATAGCAGGTCACCTTCTGGAACTTGTTGATATTTTGAAAGTCTGAGATTGATGGATGTAAAGAAGTGACTGACAGAAAGGAGAGTCCCAGGACACACTCCAAGAAGGTTAAAATTTGATAAAAGTTAATGAACAGATAATAGATGAACAGAAAAATGTCAACCCCAAACTCTGGGATCAAAAGGAACATTAAATAAAAGAGGCTATTGAGATATAAAATAGTGATTTCCTTTCAGTACAAAATCTGATTAAAAGTTGAGAGAAGTTCTATCCTTGTTTATCTCATTTTGTAGCCATTGTAGAAGGAGCTGGGAGGAGCACTTGCTTAGACCTCCTCACCTCACTCCACTCACCTGCCTCTGTGATTACTTACTTCTTTGAAGTCTTCCTTCTTGGTCCAGTTTGTCTGTGACCATCACAGTTTAACTGAGGAGTCTCTGTAAATCTGTGATCCATCAGTATTGCCAAATTCTCTGTAACCACCTTGTGATTAAAGAGTATAAAACCCTAAACTTTTTTTAATTGGCAGCACTTTTTTCTTTTCTTTTTAAAATTATTGTTATAATTAATTTAGTTTAGTTTCATAAGCATTATTCATAAGCAATTTTCATAAGCAATTATTTTAGTTTCATAAGCATATTGAATAATATTCCCTTCTTCCCTCCATCTTTGCTTCCCCCACTCCCCTTCCTTCTCCTCATCAATACATTCCACTCCACTCCCTTCCTACCCTCCTGCCTAGCTGATTCTATGGAGCCCAAGGTTCCCTCTGTGGTGGTTCAGGCCTCTGTGGCATCCTAAGTTGCCCTGCTTTGGGCTACCCCACTGATAGAGGCATTTGCCTTCACTCATCCAACTCTAGTAACTGAGGTTTCAACTGTATGTTCTTGTATGTCTTCAGTTCCTCACAATCTATGGGGACACGTTGGTATTATAGTCATTATTATGTGTGGTAAGGACAAGTTGCACAGTAGTGAGTTCCTAGATGCAGCATCCTTGCCTTGAATGGAATGTCATGTCCAACAGTGAACCTTCTCATCTCTAGGTTCTAACAATCTTACTCCCCCTCTTCCTCAAGGTTCCCTAAGCCTTAGGATGGGGAGAGATTAGGATGGCCCAATTCTGGGTGAGCATTGCCAGGTTGCCTGTATTCTGCATTATGGCTGACCATTGTGGTCCACTTTACTTCTCTTCTACTGGCATAACCTCCATCTTATCAAGGTGTTGAGATTCTTTATCTCTCTTATAGAAAACCCAAGATTTAGCCAAACAGTTCCCTCCAGGTTTTCAGACAGAAGTCCCCAAGTCCTGGCTGGTAAAATAAACTTCACTTCTTGAGATGCTAGAGTCCTGTATCCTGTGTCTGCTCACATTCCTGCAACAGTGTGTCTTGTTTGCCACAGTGGATTAAAAACAGAATGGAGAGGAGGCCTTCATGAAGACTGCCATTCATCTCCTTCCCTCTTCTGTGTCATCACTAAATCTAGAGCCCTGGACATGCTAGGCACTGTCCAAATGAACCGAGGAAACAAGCAATTTAGGGGAACAACAGGTTTATTCATGCTCACAGTTCTCCAGGATATAGTCCATTATGATGATAGCATAGTTCGTCCCAACATCAGGAACTGAGGAAACTGGCCAGAACAAGGTCACAGGAAAAGCTGAGAGTGAGACACAATTCTAAGGAGCCACTTTCTTAGCTGCCTGCCCACCCACTGGGGGGGACATATTTTGTTACATCAATTCAATAATCCCCTGAGACTTGATTAAAGCCTTGCCTTAACTAAATAGTACTTCACATGCATGCATCTAAATAGTGCCTGCATAGTATGTAAACCACAGTATTCAAAGTTTGAATGAAGTTGTTTAACATATATTTAGGAAGGTAAACAGGTTTTTTTTGGTTGATTCTGCCCTAAGCTGTTACCTGAATATATTCTTTGATTTTGGTCTAAATTTAAGATATCTGTTTTTATTGTTGCTATTGCTCTTGTTTTGCTATTCAAACCATTCATGAAGGTAAATGGAAAAGGCAGTAAAGAGGAGGGTCTCAAAACTTTAAGACAGGATAGAAATCGTGTATGTTAGAAAGAAATTGAATGACTTGAATAGGCATTAAAGACTGCGACAAAGGCACTGATGTGTTGAAGATGGATGGAGAATCCCTCTATTGGTCAACTCAGCAAGGAAATACTTCAAAGAACTCTCTTGCAGTTATTGCACTTAGGAGAGATTTTAAGAATCAGAAGGAAGACATTTCAATGAAAGAATACATCACTAGGATGACATTCTGAAAGTTGTCCTCAAACCTCCACCCATAAGCCATGGCATGCATGTGTACATCTTCTTTACCCTCACTTTCTCTCTTTAGGTCTCTCCACTCTCTAAAATAAATAAATAAAATACTAAAATAAATCAATAAGGAGGATAAGCCAAGCACTGTAGTACATGCTTTAATCGGAGCACTAAGGAAGCTGTTGCAGGAAGATCATGTATTTAAAGTCATCCCAGGATACATAGCAATTTCTAGGCCCCCCTGAACTATATGACAAGACTCTTGTTAATAAGAAGAGAGAGAGAGGGAGAGAGAGAGAGAGAGAGAGAGAGAGAGAATAGTGTGGAGAAGAGCTTCTGTACACACCTGCACACGTTTACCTGGTGGATTTAGGAAGCAGAGGTGGGGGAATATGCTGATATAATCATCTCTTGCATAGAATCATGTTGATACAATGAATGCGTGTTTTGTATATACATACATATATGTTACACATACAGGTTTACATATATATATGCACATATAATGTGTAAGCTTTTGTTTCTTACCCACACCATCTCAAGTTTCTCTCCTTGCATATGAGGCTACAGTTTTGGGAATGGACTTCAAACAACTATAAGTTCTAGAATTTTAAATCTTAAAAAAAAAAAGAACTATACTGATCAGTCTTAGTTTGTGTGTGTGTGTGTGTGTGTGTGTGTGTGTGTGTGTGTGTGCATCAAAGGGCACTGTGTGTGCCAATGGAAGCCCAGGGGTGATAGCAGGACTGTGACAGTTAATCCTGGGTGTCAACTTGACACACTGGTATTAACTAAGATCAGCTGAGACCTCACCTGGTAAGATCAGCTGAGAGCACCTGAAAATATTTTCTGGATAATATGAGACCAGCTCTAGATCCCATCAGAACCTCCATAGATCTCATAGGAACTTCCCAACAGTGGACCATATAAAAGGGAACCACAGAACAGTAGAGACTGCTCTGTAGCTGTGCTAGGAATCACTCTTCTTTCTGGCTTCCCTGTTTCTTCACTTCTTTGCCCCTCTAGCCCTCCAAACCTTTAAGTCTTCAATAAGACTAAAAGATTCTTTAGGAATCCTCCAGCCTTCAGCTATCATGTCCTAGATTACGGACTAAACAGCTACTGGCAGGCATTGTTGGACTAGTTCAGCCATATCTGTAAGCCAACTCAATACATTCCCTATTTATATATTTGTTTTGTTAATTCTATATCTCTAGAGAACAGGACTAATATAAGGACTCATCCTAGATTGTTCTACTTCCTTTTGTCTTTGCACTGGGGTTTCCCAGGCTCTGCCTTCCAGGGCTGGAAGTGCAGGTCACTGCCATTTCAACCCTGTGTTTTTGCATATCATCTGGGATCTGAATTCATGTCCTTCTGCTTGCAAGGCAGAGGCTTAATATCAGAGACATATCTTCACCCTGTAGGATTGAATCTTATTTGACATTCGGAGCTCCAGTGAGGCAGAGCAAGGGATAATATTGTTCCGCAGCCCAAGATGTCAAAAAAAGATGAAGTCATAGGCTTGTGGGTGGGAACCTGTGTTGGAACCTGTAAGGTGGAAAGGAAGTGTACCATCTGATGCTTGTCCTGGGAGACATGTTCAAATAATTTTATGTGCTGAACTGACCATTAAAAACTGAATGGAACTCTATCCTTGTGGCAATTTCTTGAGTGGTATATTCATCTGACCTAAGGGATTTGTATAAGAAAACCAGGAAGTTTATGAACAACATTGTCTAAATATTGTGCTTCAATAACTAACTCATTTTCATCCCATAAATAGTTTCAAGAGGTCAAGAGATAAAGAAGGAATGCTGAAGAAAGTCAAACAAGAGACCTTGGGAAACAGCACTTGGCCAGACTATTGTGCCATATCAAATTTCATCAAGACTGTGGTTCAATTATGAATATAAATATAGTTTCCCAAAAAAAACACCAAACAACAAGAATCAAAGTCCTTCAAGACCACCCATGCTGTGGAAAATGACATATTTCCCAAGGGTATAGGAACTCCTAGCCCTCTCCTTCCTCTCTTTATTCTGTCTTCTTCGATTTCAGTGTGTGTGTAGGTACCACAGAGTGTGTATAGGTGTGTAAGGGGTTGTATATGTGTGTGGGGGTGTATCAATGAACACTGTGTGTGCCTTTGGAGTTCAGGGGTGATTTTGGAAATCATTCTGAATTATTCCACCTCTTTAGTGGTTTCCTCTGGGATTTCCCAGAGTCTACCATTTCCACATGTCATTTTTATGTGGAAACTCAGGTCTTATACTCATGAGGCAAAGACTTTACTCCCTAAGTCATTTTTCCAGCACTCAGACCCTTTATTTTTCTTCTCTATCCTGTACATTTCTCCTTTTGTATCTGTGCTGACCAAAATTATAAGTAAGCCTGACCCCCCCATCCCCCAACCACAGTCTCCTACTCTTATTACATCTACCTTTGAATCTACTCTTATAATAAGACACTATTTTAACAGCCTTTTATCTCTGGCTAGGAGGTGACATCCAATACCCATCAGGATGTAGCCAAGAGCAGTCCAGGAACAGCAAAACTGGAAAAAGAAAAAAAAGAATAATAAACCATAATTCAGATCATCAGAGACCCTACATTAATCACCAGGAACCAGGCCAGACTAATCTCTCCCCATCCTAAAGCTCAGGGAAATTTGCAGAAGAGGGGGCGGTAAGATTGTAAGAGCGTAAAGATGGGGAGGAGCAACGATATGCAAGATACTCCACACACATTAGGTCGAAGTAATCATAATAGGACTTTGCATGACCTGCGCAATGACCAACATGTCATTGACCCCCCCCCAAAGTCTAGCATGGATCACAGGCACTACAATCCTTAGAGGCAAGGATTAACAGCCACAGTAATATTCCTATACTAAAGGGGAACACAAAAAAGAGCTCTAGGCAATGCTACTGAGTCCTTACACCTCATCAGAGAGGAGGACCCAGAGGGAAGATTGACATGCACACTAAAGGATACTCCAGGAATGGGGAGAGGGGGCACTGGGAGAAAGGGAGGGAGGGGGGAAAGGAAGGGGAATAGGAGAGAGGGACCAAGGAGATACAGGGAGGGATGGAGGGAGGGAGGGGAATGGGGTGCTTATCAAATTTGTATAAAAATTATTAATAAAAAAATTGTTAGTAAGCGTTTCTCTAAGTTCCAAGACAAGCTGATGCAGTGTAATCAAACATGACAAGCTCCCACCCCCTCATTTCTTCTTTAGCCTCTCCATACATTTCACCTTTTGCATCCCATGGGCTGGCCTAAAAATATAATTAAACGTTTCTCTAAATTCCAAGAAGTGCTGACACAATGTACTCATCCATGATGAGGATTTCTGGGACTACAGTTTGTTGTTGGTGGTTCAGGTACACAGGTGAGACAACCGGGTGAGCATGTCCCACAGAGGAGATGGGTACTGTAAGAGTACAGTGGAGGAAATGATGTGTGGGGAGAGGCTTCCCTCCCTGCCATCCATCTAGGGATCCTGCGATCCTGGACCTTTCGAACTGTCTTCATTCCTCTGCACTTCACGCTATATACGCTTTGTGTCTACTGTGACCTGTGTCCTGTATCTACCATGTAATGCCGTAGTTCTGCCTGCTCCATTGTAAAAAATCTAAGGTCATATATTTTGAACCACAGACAGTTTGATTGACAAACTAGCAGTCTTCGACCAGGCTACCTTGAAGGTGTCTGTTCATCCTTGTGTCAGGGCACAACAGCAGACCTCTGACAATAATCATCTAATAGGCGGGATCATAGAGAAAGCATGAATAATGAGCATGCTGCAAGAGCTCAAAGGTGATGAGTTGTGACACAGGCCACAGTATATAAAGCTCAAATTCTAGCTTAGAGGACAAGGAGACCAATACCAGGCTCCTTTACTTGATTTTAGCAATCTAACAGGTTAGAACTTTCCATTTCCTCAGCAACTCCTGGCACAGGTGGTGGCATGAACTTTTTACACTGGGAAGCTGGCTGGACTCACTCACTGGACCTCTCTTTTTACCTCTCCCCAGGGTCATCCTCGGCACTGTGAGCCGTGTCCTACAGCAGCCATGCCTGGGTGGAGCTGCCTGGTGACAGGAGCAGGAGGCTTCCTGGGCCAGAGGATCGTCCACTTGTTGGTGCAGGAGAAGGAGCTGCAGGAGGTCAGAGCCCTGGACAAATTCTTCAGACCAGAAACCAAGCGGGAATTCTCCAGTAAGCAAGCTTGAGGCTTCCCTGTGTAATGCATTGTAATCAACAGGGTGAGAGATGGCTTTTTGTATAGTAGATAAGGGACTGGGAGTTTCTCCAGTGTCCACATTCATCAAGAGAATTTAGAACACAGCATATGATACATGGCACACTTAGGAGATTCTGAATACTAACTTTTGGCTATGGGCAGTACTGGATCCCCAATACCTTTTTCTGTCCAATTGGATAGCACTTGCCTGTTCTCTGCTTTCCCTGTCATACTGCCATGGAGACTTGCCAAATACCATGTAATAGCCACAAGAAATAATGGAGCTGAGGTCCTCCACAGAAAGTCCCTATCTGCCTCATGGATCCTGATAATTGGCTTTTTTTTTTTTTTTTTTTTTGATGAGGCAGGTTCGTTTGGCATTTTAGGTTGCAGTAAAGTAAAAAGGAACATTCCTTAGTATGAAGAAGAAAGACATGCAAATTAGAGAGAGAGAGGGAGAGAGAGAGAGAAAGAGAGATTTTGTTTCACTGTGGGTTTGGGCTTCTCCTACTTGGTCACAGCAAGTCCTGTGAATCTGCGGGTGTGAAAGCAGTAGTGAAAGGGAAGCAGAGATTGGAGAGTGCAGAGAGGAATGAGTCAGATAATTGAGCTCTCACAGAATTCAGAACTTGATGCGCCTTACCCTAGGAATCACAGGACTAACAGGAAGATTAAGAAGGCAGCGTCTGCATATAAGGACCAAAAATATTGTAATCGACAGTTTGATAAAGGGGCATGAAGTACTGTAACCAGGAGTGTAGGAAAAATGCTACATTGAGCTTGTTAATTATCTGGACTTGCTCATCCAATGTGAGGTCATATATAAAAGATGTCAATGAATGGCAATTAGGGGCAAGATGGGCCCAAGATAATCTGGCTCTGGACTTATCGCATTCCAGGTCTCTCCACTTCTCTAGAGTGCCAATCAAGTCAAGCAGCTTTACAAATGCAGCAGCTTCTTTTCAGGAAGTTATCCATTGGCCAAACATCATCGTTTTATGCGAAAAGAGACCACATGTTGTCAATGTTCCATATAAGTAAGAAAGCTTGTTCACAGGATCTGGTATTGAAGGTGTTGATGAGTAGCAGGCAGGACAGCAGTTTTCAGGAAAGAGAAAAAGCTAATTGACAGATCCATTAAGAAAGAAACTTCTGGATCATATTAAATCTATTAGCCATAATCCAAATCTGTTATACTTCTGTTCTCTGTATCTGGCATAGCATAATGCCTAATGAGGTGAAGGTATTGGTAAGGAATAATTCATTTCGGGTCAGTTTGGCATAACTTATAATCAATAGAATCCTATTAAGACTTTTTAATACTTTTGTATTGTCGTATGAATCAATCAATCAGGTTTGTTAGGAATTAGGATTTTCTAAGCTTTGTGGGTATGAGCAAATCGTTGTCTAATCAAGCTACATTAGTTCTTAATATATGAAACAACATGGAAATTGTTACTATCTATACCTACATTTTTACTGGATTTAATGATGAGAATATTTATAGAGACAGTTGAAAAACACTTGAATACTTTCTAAAATTTAAAGCTAAGTTCTTGGCGGGTATGTTTCTGAGTTAAAAGACACTTGAATAGTTTCTCAAATATAAAACTCAGTTCTTAGCAGGAAGGCTTCAGAGGCTCAATTTTTTTACGACACATTTAATATTCCAAATTCATTTTGGAACTAACTTTACATTACAAGGCAGAGTTATTTCTCATCCAAAAGCAATTTTCTTATGAACCATATTCCTTGATGATACCCTTCTGTTTTGTAATATTTAGATACTTAGAAAAACAAGTCTTTTAAAAGGAGGCAGTAGCAGTGAACTTCATATTTAAAAGAAATAAGAGTTGAGCTTACTTTGACATGTGCAAATTAATTTGCTTTCATGTAAATGACATAAACACCTATTCACATGTAGACAGTACATATCTATACATAGTCATTCATAAACATAGAATTAAAACTCAAGATTTTTTATCTCTCATCCAAGCTTATCATTTGTCAATTAAGATAGAATGCTAATTTCATCTATTTATTCTAACATTAAGCAACTTTCAAAATACATGACCTTTAATACAAATATAATAGAAAATTTTGGACTTTAAGCTTTGTACTTTCAAAATACATGACCTTTAATACAAATATAATAGAAAATTTTGGACTTAGGACATAGAGCATAACATGAGTAAGGTGAAGCAGGGCAGTCCGTTTGTGTCTGCTCAGAGTTTAAGTGACCCCCTTCTTTTCTCTAGTTGGAGTTGACCAACATAATAGCCTTATAATGTAATGCTGATTCAAGATTATAGCTTTTACAGCCACATTTTTAAAAGAATTTAACATAAGTATAAAACCTTATCTTAAATAAAAATCCTTTGGAATCAAATGCACAGACGAGTTATAATACAAGTTAATAAAAGCTCTTTTGACTTTTCTTATCAGAACACTTCCAAATATCAAATGAACAACAGTCTGTAGTTACAAGAAAATCTTTCAAGTTTTTCTGTAGGCATATTATATAAAATAGCATCAAAAATTAAGAGAATAGCTTATAACATGGCAGTAGAGAAATTTAGAAATCACTATATCTAAATTAGGCTAACATGGTTGTATTCAAAGCCTGACGTGTACTTGGAGGACATGGAGTTAAGGAAGCAGACTGGAGCAAAGAACTGGGGAACATGTGGAAGATCTTCAGAGGAGTTACAACAGTGACACCACGGAACTGGCTAAATACAGTGACAAGGACATTAGTACTAGCATTCCCATATAAGAGAGAACATGTGGCACTTATCTTTCTATGTGTGAGATACTTCACTCAATATTGAATTTTCTAGTTCCATCCATTTACTAGCAAATACCGTAATATCATCCTTTCTGATGGCTGAATGGTATTCTTTTTTTAAAAATTTATTTATTCAATTGTGCGTGTGTGTGCATGTGTGTGTAGAACTACGGGCAAATTCGGGAACCACCATGGACCGCCTCCACCACCTCCTTATTTACTCTGCCCCCGGATTCACAGGCTCCACCCTACCAGGACCAGAAACACAGGCCGCCCCCGCTTCCACCTGGTGTTTATACGTGGGGTCTAGGATCCGAACTCAGGACCTTCTGCCTGCAAAGCAGAGACTTAATCCCTGAGCCACCTCTCCAGCCCCGGCTGAATGGTATTCAATTGCATATATGTACCACATTGTCATTACCCATTCCTCTGTCGATGGGCATTGTCATAATTAGGCACAGGTGTCAACTTGACTGTTGGTTTGAGCTCTGGTCACATTTGTGGAAAATTAGTTGTTGGGTTTGCTCTGGAGCAAACCTGCAGGAGATGATCTAGCTGATGGGGAAGAGTCAGTCTATGGTGGGTGGGACTAGACTCTGAACAAATGAATAAAATACTGAAAGTCAGTTGAGGAAGTTGGCATCCTTCTGTACACTTGGCCAGACATGCTGGTCTGGCAAATAAGGATCGACCCTCACTCAGCCATTACATAGAGATAGTGTGGCCAGTTCCTTCGGCCTTGGGGTCGGCATGAGCTCTGTCAAGCTGGACTGAGAACTGTAACCAAGAATTGTAAGAGAGAATAAACCCTTGTTCCATTAAGCCATTGATGGTCATTTATCAGCAACCATTTATGCAGGCAAACTGCTACAGAATTTGGTACCCAGGAAGTGAGGTGTTGCTGATAAATCTGACTATGTGGACTTTGTGGCTTTTGAACAGTTTTGCTGGACAAAGTTTGAAATGTTTGAAGATTTTCACTTTGTGGATTAACAATACCGTTCTTCAGAGTTCTGTGGGCCTATTGGATAATGCTGGTGCTGAGAGAGTTATGGATTGTTTGGGACCAATTTGTGATAAGGGGAACAAGGACTTTGATGAAGTCGAATTTAAAGACAATAGACTGGTTTGTTTGATAGAGGAGACCTGTGTTGATGGCCATGAAGCTTTGGATGTGGAAAGGGCAGGCAGCAGAATAGGTGCCATTGCGGGAGAAATGAACATCAGTGAAGGAAAACCTAGTGACTTGCACTGGAATGGTGGAAGACATGAAAACCACCGTATGACAAGTTCATGGTTTGAAAACCCAAATTCCTTCAGGGACCGAAAACCCAAGTTAAAGCTGTTTCTTGACCTTTGCAAGTTTGACTGCCTAGTAAAGAGGCTTTTCCAGAGTCAGTGCCCTAAAGTTGGTACAGCTGTAGCTCGAGTGGACCAAGCTACATTTCAACCTTGCTTTGGAATCTGGCAGTGTCCCCCAGGTGATACTGGTTTTGGTTATTACTGAAGGTTCATGGAGAGCAGCAAAAGCTTGGCAACAAGTTGCAGGCATAGAGTTCCTATGAGAGAAGGTAAAGCTTATAGCTGCAGAGGTGAATCCAGAGTACTGTTAGAGATGCCAGGACCTTGGGATGAATGCTCATGATAGCTGTGAATGGAGATTCAGCCTGGTCCTGAGAAACTCTGCTTGTACAACTTTAAGTTGCAAACAGGAACTGGGAATGCCTACAATCTTTGAGCCACCATGACTACATGATGAGCAACGTAAAATGGACACTGAAGTAAAGGATGCTGTACTTGATTTGCTGGACTTTGACCTTAATTTAAATTTTTCATAGGTCAAAATACTTCTGTTTTAATGTTTTATCTGTTTTAAAGTATTTAACTTAATTTGATTTAATACATTCTTAAGGTTAAGAACTTTGAACTTTTAAAATGTTGGAACTGAAGTTTTAATGATAGAACATTTTAAATTTATGTATGAAATGTATTTATATTTTTAAGATAACTTTTAACATCTGTGGGAACAAGGATTGAAGATTACAGTTTAAAAGTGCTATTTTTTATGTCAAGTTGCAAGGAGTGTAGTGTCATATTTAGGCACAGGTGTCAACTTGACTTGGTTTGAGCTCTGGGCACATTCATGGAGAATTAGTGGTTGGGTTTGCTCTGGAGCAAACCTACAGGAGATTGTCTAGCTGATAGGGAAGGCCCAGCCTATGGAGGTTGGGACTAGGCCCTGAACAGATGAATAAAATACTGAGAGCTGGTTGAGGAAGTTGGCATCCTTTCGTACACTTGGCCAGACATGCTGGTCTGGCAAGTAAGTATCATCCCTTACTCAGCCATTACGTAGAGATGGTGTGGCCAGTTCCCTCAGTCTTGGTGTTGGCATGAGCTCTCCTATCAAGCTGAGAACTGTTACCAGGAATCATAAGAGAGAATAAACTCTTGTTCCCTTAAGCTGTTTGGTTATTTATCAGCAACCATGCAGGCAAACTGTTATAGTCATGTTGGCTGATTGTATTTTCTGGCTATTGTGATTAGAGCTGCAATGAACAAGTGTTTTTGTATTAAAATGTGGAGACTTTTGGGAATATTCTTAGGAGTGGTATAGCTGGATCATATGGCAGTTCCATTTTTACCTTTCTGAGGAATGGTCACACTGATCTCCAAAGAGGCTGAATTTGCTCATACTCGCACCAGCAGTAAATAAACGTCTGCTTCACTCCACATCCTTGCCAACATTCTCTGTTGATTGTCTTTTTTATCTTCCCCATTCTGACTGGGGTAAGATGGTATTTCAGGGTTGTTTTAATTTACATTTCTCTGATGATCAAGGGAGTTGAACATTTTTAAAGATATTTATGTAACATTTCAATTTTCACATCAGTGAGGTGGCCCGAAGAGGGGCAACTTGATATGCTACAGAGACTTGAACCCCCACAAGAGTAGACAAGCTAGAGGGAACCCTGAGGTCTATAGAAGCAATCAGGCAGGAGGGTGGGAGGGAGTGGAATGGATTGATAAAAGAGAGGGAGGATATTGGGAAGGAGGGGGAAAAGGGAAGTAGGGATTAGTACTCAATATGCCTGCAAAACTTAAAAAATTAATAATAAAAAATAGAAATATAGCACACACAGAAAAAGAAACCCACAATGGCATCTTTATCTGCAGTCTCATTAAAATCCAAGGGAAGCAAGATAATTTTTCATAAAAGAACATTTATAATTCACTAGCAACAATTTCAATAGACTTAAATTATTAATTATATTAGAGTGTTTAAGTATGTACCTAGACTTTTCAATTTCATCAAAATTATATGTTTTTAAGTATGCATATGTGTATTTTAATTAGTCATGTTAAAACAAAAAAAAAATTAGTAACGCCCAAAAGAAGTGAAGAAGAAAAGAAATTGAAGAGACCACAAACTACTTACCTTGAAACACAAAACACATAAGCATAAGTTGTCAGACATATGATGGATCACATGAAATGCAGTTTCAAGAGTTAAAAGCCTTAGAATTGCCTTAGAAACACATTGACCAAATGCTTTCAAAGCATTTGGAAGGTGTCTCCTGCAGACAAGGAAGAGACGAAAATTCATCGACAAGTATTTAATTGATTGTTAATTCATAACACAGTGTATGAGACTATATAATTGGTCAGTTTTAGAAAAAGACTTCTAAAAATATTTTCAAAAGGACACTAACATTTAGAAAAAACCTTATCATTGAAAAGAGAATTTGGTACTAGTTATTTAATGAAGCAGAATTTTGAATCTAGAATTTGAATTTAAATAATCTTCGAGTAATGTTAACACCTGTTGAAATACCCTTTACTAAAGAACTTGGGATACATTGAAGAAATTGAGTAAGCTGGAAAGAAAATATTTTTGGCAGGAGGGAGTTGCGACCCAACAGAGCTGGTACTTACAATTTTAAAATGATTAGTTTAAGAACAGAGGAACTTGGGCTGGAGAGGCGGCTCAGGGGTTAAGCCTCTGCCTTGCAGGCGGAAGGTCCTGAGTTCAGATCCCAGATCCCACGTATAGACGCCAGGTGGAAGCGGGGGTGGCCTGCGCTCTGGTCCTGGTAGGGAGGAGCCTGTGAATCCCGGGGCAGAGTAAACAAGAAGGAAGTGGAGGCATCCATGGTGGTTCCCGAATTCGTCCATGGTTCTACACACACACAGACACAAACACACACACGCGCACGCACACACGCACAATTGAATAAATAAAAAAAAAATTTAAGAACAGAGGAACTTAAGTCACTGTTGTAATAACCATAGTTGTTAGGCTCCTGAAAGCAACTTTTAGTAGGCTTTTGCTTTTAAAAGTGATATTGAAGAGAAATCAGAATCTTGAGTTAAAAACCTTAAGTAAGAATACTTATATGAAAAAGGTACATTTATATGAATAGATATTTAACACCATATAGATCAGACAGCATAGATAAGGAGACACGGGATATAGCAATCTTTAAGAAACAAGAAAGAATGTAAAATAAACTCAAAGCAGGAAAAGAAGCCAGAGGAGGAAATTATGTTGTCCTTTTGATTTCTGTTGGAAGAGAAATTAAGAGAAGTCAGATGACAAGAAAAAAGTCACAGAAAACCCAGGGGAGTCTTTGGCTAGTCAGAGATGTCAGAGTATCCCCTTTACACTGTCCAAAGGTCTGGAAATTTGGTAGCATATCAGGGAGTGGTGTCCTGAGCCCCCTTAGAGAAACAGCATGAGAACGCTCAGTCCTCCTTGCAGTAAGTTGAGAACAAGAGGAGCAGAGGAACCGGGAAATGCATAGGGTCAGGCTGGGCACACCAGATACTTATGGAACCTGGCAAATGCCAAGAAAGGATTGGGAAAGTTCATCCATGAGGACACAGCAAACACAAGAACGAGAGTGAGAGCGAGAGCAAGAGAGAGGGAGAGAGGACCTCAGGATGGAAGTCTATCTAACTCGGTGGAGGATGGTCCAGTCCAGGGCTCATGAGAGCTGCGGTTCATACTGGAGTCCTGACTAGAGGGCCCCAGCCCAGTTCATCGTACCACCATGTAAGACAAGGGATGGAAGGAGTTTATTCATCATTAGAGCAGACATGGGCTAATTCTCCAAGGGAGAGAAGAGCAGCCTTGGGGACATGTGAAGCTTTTATAGTTTTTGGGCTTATGGGCAGAATGGAGGACAGAAGGGAGTAATTGACCAGACCTTGTCCCAGCCTCTGTTGCACTAAGGTATATGATTAAGGATCATGGAAGCATGGACGTTGCAATGGCCTGCTGGCCATTGGAGAGGTGTGGGAAGACAGTGAAGAGCAAGCATAATTCTGCTCTCAATATAAGGGACGGAGGAAAGGAACCTATGGCAGGATGGTGAGCAAGGACACAGGTAGAGGTGGAGCAGAGCAGATGCAGCATGCAGTGTATCCTTAACTTTGTCTTTTTACTCCTGAGCTTTGCTTTCCATGCCTTCTAAACAGCACTCAGAAGATCAAACTTGAGAGAATGTGGAATGGAAGCAAGCTGGGAAAGCTGTGTGCAAATTATTAATCCCAGTTGCCTGCAGGATATTGATACAGAATGCATGTGACATGTAGTTAATTTTATGAGTTAATTTGTATGACAAGCTAGGTATTCTCACCTTGTGAGACAGCGATGCTGTATTCTTTGGGTTTATTTGGCTATGAGGAAGTCCCTTGGAGTTCTACTTAATTACAGTTTTATTGTCTACATTTCATAGTATCTGATGAGAGTTGCTATGTTCAACGAATAGGATATTTGGATCCCATCTTAAGTTCCTTTTCAAGCCTCTGTGTTCCCTTTAGTCATCCATGCTGAAGCTAAGGTAACAGGATCTGTCAGGTGAAAACCAGGGGATTCACTCCCCATGTCTACATTCTCTGTTTTCACTGTGAAGACCTGGCTCTTCCTCATTTGAACTCTAAATATATATACCAATGAATTTTTAATTTTTGTCATTTTCATGTGTACATGTGTTTAGGGGAGTGTACCTGTGTGTCCTTATGTATGCATGTGAGCACAGTACGAAGTTATACATTTGTGTGCAAACATTTGAACGTGTGTATGCCTGTGGAGTCCCAAGGTTGATATGGAGTATCATTCTTAGTCAGTCACTTTCCACCTTGTTCTTCTGAGGCAGGGGCTCTGATGAAATACCAGCACTTACTGATAAGGAAAGTCAAGCTGGCCATTAAGATGTGAGGATTCCAAGGCTCTGCAAAACACTATAACTACCCAAAAATTTACTTGGGATCTTGAATGGCAAGTGCTTTAGCCACTGATCCATCTGCCCAAGCCCCCCCCCCAAAAAAAAAACTATTATTATTGTTATCATTTTGCTCATTCCACACATATAGCCTTTCACATCATAAAGTCACATTGATACCAGATTTCTTTCTGGGATTCTTCTGTCCCAGAGTCAAAGGCTAAAAGATGAGTGGTTAAAGCAGTATTTACTGAGAACCAGAGAAAAGGAAGAAAACTGACTTTCCATCTGAGAGGGGCAAGGAGGAATCCTCTGGAAGGCATGCTGGTGGAATATTCGTAGGGCAAGTCATGCTTGAAAAGTGAATTTTTCTATTGGTTAGTTTTGGTTTCTTTAAATGAAATGTTTTGTTCTTTTATGTCTAGTTGGTCCCTTTATGTTGAGGGTCAACTTCTGGTGACAGCTGTTCCTTTTTCTAGAAGCAAGGAAATTAACTGCTCGGGAGGAATGTAACTAATTTTGCAAGCAATGCAAAACAGATGAAGATTAAAATCCATTCCTAGAATTGTGTGGTGGGTGTGGTTTCCATAGGACCAGATATTCCCAGGATGAATCCTCTAAACTGTATGTTAAAAACTATCCTATTAATATCTTCCTATAGCACAACTCTGCATCAGTTTCTCCTTCAGCTCAAATCCAAAATTAATTCATCATTTAACAAAGAATGAAATTCTGTATTGTTTCCATTTCCATTCAAGTGTCCTTTGTCTTCTGATTTCCCTTAATAAACCAATGAACTTCTTGTAATTCTATTAAAGAAGTTTCATATTATAGGCACATTGGATTGCTTCCTACTCAGGTTTGTTTTCTGCACTGGGAGGGAGTACAAAGAGGTGTCTTTCTTCGCTTCCATATATTGGGCTTTCTCTCTAAAAACCTCTCTACTGGGACAAGTCCAAGGCAGTCTTTGAACACCTAGTAAACTGGCACCTGTATCATGAACCTCCTCCTGCCAAACACACATCTTCTCAACGATGTGCCTTGTGGTCCACAGAGCTGCAGACAGACGCCATGGTGACAGTGCTGGAAGGAGATGTACTAGATGCCCAGTGCCTGAGGACAGCCTGCCACGGCATCTCTGTCGTCATCCATGCTGCTGCCGTCATTGAGACCTTAGGTGGCATTTGCAGACAGACCTGCATAGATGTCAATCTGAAAGGTACAGCTCCTCGGAGGGAGAGTTGGGGCAACAGAGAAGATGAAGATGGCACAATATCTCAGCACCTGCTGTGCCTTGTGTAAGGAGCCTCAGCTCACCACGCCCAGCTACCAGCTCAGGGCTGCTCTTCTTGTTTAGATGAAGAAACCAGGCTGAACTGGGGCGGGGGGGGGGGAGGAGAGAGAGGTAGTCCGTAGGAGAGCAAGGATGCAAAATCCCACCCTTTTCAGTAAAAAGCCAGGAAAATTCTGCTCCTGTTCCTCCAAAATGGGAGGACCCAAGTTCCAAACATTTGATGACCATGCACTCTCTTCTTCCCTTGGGCACACGCAATTCTTAAAGCACCTGCTCAGCATGCCTTTAGGTCTATGAGAATCGCCCTGCCCAACCCAAGAACAGAAAGGATCCCAGAGGACTAGCAATGCTGCTCCACGAAGGTCAGCTAGGAAGAAGGATGTGGAACTTCAAATTCCACATTTTCCTAACAGTAACAGGTTTCTCTTGTCCATTGCATCTAATCCTTAGGAACAGGCCCTAGTTAGATGCCTAAGGGAACCCCTCCTAAAATTCTCATTCACAAATATTCTGTGGTTTTTCTGGTTATGACATGTTACATCTCATTTAATCACACTAGCTCCATGAAGATTAAAGTTTAACCCTGTAACTTAGATGCATGAAAACTGACCCCTTATTCCTCTGTTCAACACATTATCCATCCCTGAATATCTCAGTTTAATGCCTCAAAGATTCCTTTTCCAAAGCATGCAATTGCTTTTGACTCATCCAGAATACCTCAAACTGGACTCTTTCTGGTTTCTTGAAGAACAGACCTCTATTTGTAGTACTCTTCAAGAGAGTACCACACACACACCTGGCTTCATTTCTACTCCCTATTTCATAAGGCCTCCCTGCTGTACATCTCAATAGCTCACATGAAATGAAAGAAGGAACATGGGAGTTGTCAGTCCAGTATGAAATACTCACTGGACCCTTGTTATGTTAGCATGAAGGTCTGAGTTCAAATCTCTAGTACCTATGCAAAAACCTGGGCTTGGTTGCATAAATCTGAGCTGTAACTCCTACCTTAGGCCTAGGAGTCAGGGAAAAGTGAATCTTTGATGCTCACTGGCCAAAGCAGTAGAGTGCTGGTTCACTGAAACACTCTGTTTAAAGAGAATAAAGAACCAAAGAACAAGACGCACCACATCCTTTTCTGGCTCCTGTATGTGCACATTCAGGTGCATGAAACACATGCAAATTACTTCATGGTAATGATCATTCCTCCCCCTTCCTTAAACTAAATCCACATTTCCTCAATGGCATATTTCAATTTTTGAAAAGTGAAACTTTCACCGTTGTGTCTACGTTGCATGAACCTTTATGACATCTACTTCAGTCACTGAGAGTAGCTTGGGCAGCACAGCTGTGAGTTCTTATCTTGAAAATAAATAAATGAATAGATACTTTAACTTCAACTACTTCCAGAAATAATGAAATTTCATGAAGACTTTAAATAAGTAAGATATATCTTTAAAATGAATTTAGTTTAATAACTTTAAATTGTTCCTTGTCATGTCCATGCTGCTATAGGGAGTTGCAATGTTCTGCTGTTGTGTAAATGCACAGCAGAGACAGGCATTCCTTTTTCTAATAACTCATCTGGCTCAACAGAGGAATCCTGCAGGGATCCAGAATGCAAATCCGAAAGAATATTTAACCACTGTGATAAACTAGGTAACTAGAGTCATATGGAGGAGTGTGTTAACAGGAAGCATCTTATAGGGAATAGAAGCCATGTCCACACATCTCCCCAAATTCAATAACTGTCCAATGAATAAAACAAGTTGTCCACGTGCCATAGTTTAAAGTTTTATCAAATGAAAAAAATCACAGGCATATAATGTCTCTGTCATATGTATACTGTCCACATGTAGCAGATTGTGCTCCTATATGATGTTACTTCTTAAACAGTGTTCGTCAAGGACTAGGTCTGTATGTATTCCAAAAATATGACCTCCTGAATGTGTGAATTTAGTAACATGTATGATATTAAGTGCATGAAAAATTGTGAAAACATCACTTAATGGATATGAAGAAATGTATAAACTGGTAATCCCATGTGCCTATCCAAAATGAAGTATATACAGTGATCTCATACTCATATACAGTCTGAGACCTGAATGCCTAGAAATTTAGACTCACCAGAATCTAATGTTAAGTCTTTGCGCATTTAGCATTTTTCCCTGCCTGGAGCATGGCAGAGGCGAGTCTGGCACAAGGCACATACATTCTGATCTTAATGTCCCTTCTTTTCAGATGAGAGATAGAGATGATCATGGTCTGCGGACCCTCTGTGTTATTTACAGTGTTTCCTAATGCAGGTACTCAGCTCCTGTTGGACGCCTGTGTGGAGGAAGGTGTGCCAGTCTTCATCTACACCAGCTCAATGGCTGTAGCAGGGCCCAACTCCTACAAGGATATCGTGCAGAATGGTCATGAGGATGAGCGCCACGAAAGCACATGGTCTGCTGCCTACCCCTACAGCAAAAAGATGGCTGAGAGGGCCGTGCTGGCAGCCAATGGCCGCACCCTGAAAAGTGGGGGCACCTTGTATACTTGTGCCCTTAGACCCATGTACATCTATGGGGAGGAAAGTCCGTTCCTTCACAGCATAATGACTAGGGCCCTTAAAAATAAGAGTATCTTGGAAATAACTGGCAAATTCTCCGTAGCCAACCCAGTGTATGTGGGCAACGTGGCCTGGGCACACATTTTGGCCTGCAGGGCCCTGCAGGACCCTAAGAAGGCCCCCAATGTCAGAGGAAAATTCTACTACATCTCTGATGACACGCCTCACCAAAGCTATGATGATTTCAATTACACCCTGAGCAAGGACTGGGGCCTGTGCCCTAGCTCCAGTTGGAGTCTTCCTCTGTCCCTGCTCTACTGGCTCGCCTTCCTGCTGGAAACAGTCAGCTTCCTGCTATGCCCAATTTATGACTATCGACCCCCTATTAACCGTTACTTGATTACAGTGAGAAATAGTGTGTTCACCTTCTCCTATAAGAAAGCTCAGCAAGATCTGGGCTATGAGCCACGCTTCAGCTGGGAGGCAGCTAAGAAGAAAACTGGGGAGTGGATCGGGTCACTAGTGGAGCAGCACAAGGGGAAGCTGAAGACAAAGACACAGTGATGTAAATAAAGGTGGCAGGACAGAGCCTAGTGGGGACATATCTGTCAGGTCCTCCAGAAAAGGACCGTAGCACTGTCCAGGTCCTACTACTCTCCTCTGACACAGCGGCCAGCTTAGTGTCATCCAGAAGTTTTCCCAGTCACTGCCCTAGGTACCTAGGCACAAGTACTATGTCCTATGCATTGATCTAGAGAAATACAAGACACTGTTCTTCATCTGCCAAAGCAGAAGGAAACAGCAGTATGACACTGAGAGCTTTATCCATTGTTTCTATCTCCCACTCAATGGTAAAAAACATCTTCTGTCTTTAGAAAACTTTCACTGCTTTTTGAAGTCATTTAAAGGAGCATCAAGCATCTATTAATGCGTGATCTTAAGAAAATGTCTTCCCCTCACTAAACAAAATTAGCATTGCCTTCTGAATCCAGATATGGCCATTCTTAGATCAGAAATGGAATATGTATTTGGAGTGGGCTGAGGAGAAGTAAGCCAAATTGGGATCTTTAGATTGAACCCAATCACTGTCATTGCAAATATATTATTTGTTGTGATCCTATGTTAGTTTCATCCTGTTAGTGTCCTAGTTAAGCACAGGTGTCAACTTGACTGTAATGTGCCCTGGGCACATTTGTAGAGAATTAATGGTTGAGTTAAGCCCAGAGCAAACCTGCAAGAGATTGTCTAGCTGATGGGAAAGCCTATGGTGGGTGGGATTAGGCCCTGGAATAAATCACAGAGAACTGGTTGAGAGAGTTGGTATCCTTCTGTACACTTGGCCAGACATGTTGGTCTGGCAAGTAAGGATTGTCTGTCTCTCAGCCATTATGTAGTGATGGTGTGGCCAGTTCCCTCAGCCCTGGTGTTGGTGTGTGCTCGCCTGTTAATGCTGGACTGAGAACTGTAACTGGACTGTCATAAGGAAATAAACCCCTTGTTCCCTTAAGCTGCTTGATGGTCATTTATCAGCAACCATGCAGGTGGACTGCTACAGTGTTCTTTGAGTTTTGTATTGCATTAGCTACAAAAGGATCAAGAAGAGCAGAGGTCACACAAGAGCAAGCATCTGACAAACACTTGCCCAACCCTAGGACTCCTAGGAACTGAGACTCTGAACATACCACTCCTCCTCCTCCTTCTTTTTCTTCTCCTTCTGCTGTATGCTCTGTTCCTTCTCTTCTTTGAATTCATCATGGCATGCTAAGTTCACCTAATTGATTTTTTTTTTCGTATTTTAGTTTATTTGTCCATGTCTCTCCTGATTGTCTTGTTAAGAAAAAAAAAAAAATCTAATGGCTGAGCAATAGCCCTATCAAAGAATAAAAGAGACGCATGCTCAATATGGTGATGACTGCACAAGACTAGGGAACTAAGAGGTATCTGGACCTCATGGGTGAAGTACGGGAGTGCCCGGGAGAATCACATAAGAAGAATAGATCCAATTCTTGGATTGGAAGGAACCCGAACAACCCATCCAGGAGGTATACATAATGGCTCAGTTGCCCCACATCTTAGGTTATGCCAACACACCCTGGCGTTGGAGCCTTCTGAGACATGTAAAAGGGACTTCCAGCTCCTTGGTAGCACTCTGGGAAGAAACTCTCTAGTGCGTCATGCCTTATCGACCTCAAGACATCCAGGTAATAATTCTTACTTCAGCAACCAAGATCGTCCTGTACCCAAAGAATCCCAAACACTGCATAAGTCACAACTTCATTTGTCAGGAAATTTCTAAGAATAAATATATAGGTACCTATGGCAACTTTCTTTTTTTCACTTTTTTAGTCTTTACTTAATGTATATGAAAAGTTGCTAATCTTGCTGTTAGTCTAAATACTTTTGTGTGAGTATATATAAATATACATACATGCAACCACTTTAAATATAGTCTTAAATTGTAGTTATAAATTGAATGTATAAGGGGCTCTGACCTATCTTTGTCTCTTCATTCTTCTGCTGCTTCTTTAAAAAACTGGTCACCTACAGCTCTTCTCTCAGTCAGTTTTAGCTGACATCCAAGTGTTAAGTCTCAGTGGAACTTGAAAAACATGTATTGTAAATGTATATTATCTACACAGTTTCCTAAGAAAGCCCAACTCTTTATTTCTCTTAAAGATAAAGTTTATGGTTACTCAGAAAATTATGTTATATAATGATTTGAAAGAAAACTAAAGTATATTATCTGTAATCCTTTGGAGGCCTGCTCCCCAAGAATCTCACTAAAACCACCCCTGGAAGTACAGAGCTTGGCTTATTAACATCTGAACAAGGTATTGTTAAGATTCCCACTGGGGTTTGGGGGTCCCCTACTTAAAGGATATTTGGGATTGATTTTAGAACCTTAAGAGGTTTAATTGTTTACCGGGAGTTATTGATGCTGATTATGAAGGATAAATTATGATTTGGGTCTCCTTACCTTTGGGAATGTTTACTGTGGGCGAGGTAGAGAGAATTGCTTAAATGTTAATGTTAACCACAAAATTAATAGGAAAACGATTACAAGCAGAGCCTGGAGGCACCAGAGATTTGGATCCTCAGATGTATTGGCTACAGTCCATAATAAAGAACGGCCCACTCTTTCCTTAAAAATAAATGGGAAGCAATTCTCTGGCCTCATAGATACCGGTACAGATGCATCTGCTATAGCCTCAGACATTAGCCTTGCTTTGGGGCCTATATACTATACTAATACAGAGTTAAGAGGCATGGGCGTCTCCACCAGACCTCAACAAAGTGCTTCCCTTTTACAGTAGGAAACTGAGGAAGGTGCTGCCCCAAAGGATGGCTACCAGTCCCACCTTGTATCAAAAGTTTGTACATAAAGAGACCTTACAAATTTATTTGGTGATCTTCAATGGGCTCTACACCATGCAGGACTCATTTTAGCTCCAGAAAAGATTCAATGTGTCCTGCACAGTACTCAGGAAAAATTATTCTAATAAAAGAAATTATTCCTCCAAAGATAAGTTGAATCTGCCCAATGCTCAAATTAAGAGCTACAATCTTTATTTGATATTTTAGAGGGGCTCTAACTCATGTATATGAAAGCAAACACAATATAGATAAAAGTATACATATCACGTAGGAACAGCCAAAAATAACACATTGTTTGAAAATTGTTTTTAAACTGTAGGTATAAGAATCTAACTTAAATAGTAATAACCCTATATTTTAAATTCAAAGGAGACATTAAATAAAGAGATAATTTGTACCTTTCAGGAAAACTTTGTTACTTTTAATTTGAAAACTAAAATTCTGATGCCTTCTCTTGTCTCCAGTTAACACTTTGAGCCCTAATGCTTCAAGTCAGTTCCAAATGAGGACTTGACTCCTAATGGTAATTGGCTTTTATTGTTTCATAATAAAACTATTTACAAATGATACAAATACAATTCTAGTTTTTTAGTGCAATCATATTGAGTTTTCAAAATTAAACTGGATAATCTTAGTTCATTTTAGTTAGCATTTTATCTTTTTTTTGTTGCTTTTTGAAACAAGGATTTAACTGTATATCCCAAACTGACTTTAAATTCCTTGTGTAGACTTAGCTGACCTTCTCTGCCTTTACCTCCTAAATGTTAAAATCATAGATGTACATCACCATACTCAATGATGTTGTAATATTGTAATATCCTTCTGGGTTACCAAATCTTATAAGATAGTCCCATCTGGATCTCCAAAGATTACAGGAAACAGTCTCACTGAATGTTACAGGAATGACTGTCCCAATGTTGCAGGATTCTTGTGTTCAGGAGTCGAAGACTGAAACCAGAACACGTGTAGAGAATTAAGGTAGAGTTTATTAGAGGAGAGAAAGGTTGGAACTCATGGACTCCAGACGTGGAGTTTCGTGAAGGGCTAGGGCACCACTGAAAACTCATGGACTCCAGCCATGGAATCCATGAGAAACAAGTGGCTAGAAATAACTAGTGGCAATCCCAAGTACCACGAAAGGGCTAAGGCATCAAAGATGGCTGCCAGGGCCAGGCATATTTGTACATCTAGACAAGACCAGCTTTTTCTCATTGGTTAACTCCCATAGGGCCAAGCCAATTGTTCCTGGGCCCAGGTGAGGATACAGACCAAGATGTTTGTTGGCTATGGAGGGCTCATCCCTATAATCCCTTCATTGGGAAGGTGGCCATCTTATCTCTGGGAGGTTTGGAGTCAGTTCCTCAGCAGGGGTGTTCCTTCAGGGAGATTCCAGCAGTGGTGATGACCTTCTAGGAATTCCAAGACCTTCAAAGACCTTAGAGACCCATCCAAGCATAGTCACTCTAATCCTGCCTCAATATGACTTTTGTTATAATTGGTCTTATATGTTATAGTTAAAAAAACGTAATTCATTTTCATTTTGGTCACTCAGGTCAACTTGGAAAATAAACAGACTATTCCCTGTCAAGAGAGTCTGTGCTGTTATATAATTGGATTAAACATGCCACATTTTTTCTTCCCGCTTCTGCCTTTTTAGGTTCCCACAGATTTTAAAGACGGATAATGTGCAGGCTTTATACATCTCCTGCCTTTGCCCATTTTATTAGACAATATGATATTTCTCACATGGCAGACATCCCCTACAATCCCCAAAGACAAGAATTTGTTAAATAAACTAGTAACACGATTTAAAAATTAAAGAGGGAGAAAGGACCTCTGCAAATACACCTCATTCAATTCTTTCCTCCATTTTATACACTGTGAATTTTTTTAATATAGGCAAAGATGACTTTACAGCAGCAGAACATCTTTGACACATACCTTCAGCCCTAACCAGATCCAGTGCTCCCCGGAGTCACAGGTATCTTTGTGTTCTCCATCAGCAGGCCCATCCCTGGGATTCCCAAGCATTTAGTCCACCCAGTAAAATATCTAAGGAATCTCCTCAACAAGATCAAAGCATTCAGTTTACAGGAAAACAGGAGATGCCATCAACACAGAAAAACCAAGTTGCAGAACCAGATCCTAACTTGGAGCCAACTTGGCGCCCTAATGCAGGAAGGGGCCAGACTAATCTGAGAGTCACAGCAACCTGTGACCACAGGCATCTCTTCTTGGCTATTCTCCACCTGCTTCTTTCTTTGACATTTTAAACTTAAATACCAGATCTTCCTGCTGTTCATTCTGCAGTTTGAGGAAAGGCTGATATTCCAGATGATCCGTGACTGAACCCAAAATGTTTCTTTCTAGGATGGATTCATGAGCCCTATTTGAACTGACTCTAAAAGCCATCCATAAACTGGACTTTAAAAGCTAGATGCTGCTCTCAAAACAAGTGTTTATGCTAAAGCATAAAGTGTTTATGCTTTATTTTCTATTTAAAATCAGCTCTTGTGTTGACCCATCCTATGTTTTACTTTTTCCTAAAAATGGACAATTTTCTGTTGACTTTTGGGGACATTTATTCTATAAGCTATATCTATTGTTTAATTGCTAATTGTGTTTCTCCTAAACATAAAGTTAAGTCAATATAGGTGCTGAGATAGAATTTATAATTGGGACAGAATTCAGGCTCATTTAAAAAACATAAAATCATGATGGTCATAGTATCATGCCACTCCTTTACTAGAATTTATGCAACGTTTCAAAATTGGCTAATTTGGGCTGGAGAGATGACTCAGGGATTAAAACACTGTCTCACAAGCAGAAGGTCCTGAGTTCGGATCCCAGGTCCATGTAAAAATGCCAATTGGAAACAGTAGTAGCCTATACTTCTGGCCTTAGTGGGTGGAGCTTGGGAAATCCCAAAGTGAAGCAAGAAGGAAGTGGAAACAATCCAGGATGATTCCTGAAGTCACCTTTGGTCTTCTACAGGGACACACGGTGCCTTCACACACACACGCATGCGCACACACATTCACACACAAACATACACATACACTATAAATAAGTAAATATATAAATATATAAAAAAGAAATGGAAAAAATTTCAAAAACAACAAAAATCTCAGTGTGATGCCTTACCAACAAATATCTGATGCAGCCCTCTTGTTCTTCTTTCCTGCTAGTCCCCTTCATCTTTTCATACCTTTTTGCATATGTGGCCCACTGAGTTTCATCATCAAGATTGTCTTTGCCTAAAGCTGTAGCATAAATCCTATATCAGTGGGTTTGCCATTGGGAAAATCTTTTTCCCTCCCCACTATCAGCATTAATCCTCATCAGTTTCTTGATACTTTCCCATGTGTGGTCTCTTGGTGGACAACAGGTCACTCTAACTATCCATATGGGATTTATTCCAGCTATTCTTCTGTTGCTGTCATAAAACATTCTGATCCAAGAGATTCAAGAGAGAAGGTGATTATTATTTTGGCTTATAGTTCCAGAGGGCATAGCGCTCTTCAGAGCAAGAAACATGTGGCAGTAGGTAGAGAGGTGTGGTGATAGGAGTCGCAGGCTAGCTTTTACCTTTTGGCCTGACTCAGGAAGGAGAGAGAGAGAGAGAGAGAGAGAGAGAGAGAGAGAGAGAGAGAGAGAAGGACTATAAAACTTGAGCAACTCTCCTGAGACATATTTATTCCAGCAAAGCTCTACCTCCTAAAGAGCCCATAACCTTCCCAAATGGTGCCACCAGCTGGGCACCTAATTATTCAAACACATGTAAGGAACATTTTGCATGCAACTTATGACAGGATTTGAGGAACCTTTCTAGAGGGGCATCTCTAGGGGCACAGGCCTTTCTGGCAAGGCTAAATTGTCTACCATCACAAAGTCAAATTGGTATAAGAAGGTAGAAAGATAGACTATGCTCAAGGATTGGTAGGATTAATGTGACAAAAATGACCATTTTGCCAAAAGCACTATACATATTCAATACAGTCCTGATCAAAGTTCCACTGCAGTTATTCAAAGAAATAGAAAAAAAATCTTGATATTCATAAGAAAGCATAAAAGACCATGGATCCCCAAAGCAATTCTAAGCAATAAGAGCACAGCTAGAAGAATCCCCATACCTGACTTCAAATAATACTTCAAAGTCATTGTAATAAAATCAACATGGTATGGGCATAAAAACAAACAAATTGAACAATGGATTAGAATTGAGGACCCACACACACATCAATGCACACAAAGTCATCTAATATTTGACAATGGTGGCAAAAATACATACTAGAGAAGAGATGTCATCTTCAACAAATGGTTCTGGGAAAAATAAATACACATAGGAAAAATAATGAAACTTGACCCTCGTCCCTCAACATACACAAAAATTTATTCTAAATAGATCAGTGACCTCAATGTCAAACCTAAAATGTTAAAACTTAAAGAAGAATAGGGAGTACGCTTCAAACAATAGGTCTAGACAAAGACTTTTTTAATAGAATCCCATTCACTCAAAAAAATAAGGCAAACAGGGGAGAGGGAGGGAACTGGTAAAAAATTTTAAAATGTATAATTAAATTTTTAATAAAAAAAAAGAAAGAAAAATAAGGCAAACAAACTGACAAGTGGGATCTCTTGAAATTAAAAGGCTTCTGTTCTATAAAAGAAATTGTTAAGTAGAGCAAAAGAGCAACCCATAGAATGGAAGAAAGTCTTTGCTAATTATAAATCTAACAGAGGACTGATGACCAGAATACACAAAGAACTAAAAAAAAAAAAATGAAGCATTAAGAACACAAACAACCCAATGAAGAAATGGGCTTTAGAACTAAACAGAAACTTTTCAAGAGATGAAATTAAAATGTCAGAAATACCTTTTAAAAAGTGTTCAACATTCTTGACTGTAAAGGCAATACAAATCAATATCACTTTAAAAGATTTCATCTTACCCCAATCAGAATGGCTAAGATCAAAGACACAAATAAGGGTATGGGGCTAAGAGAAACCATATTTTTTTGTTGGTAAGAATGTAAACTGATGTAATCACTCTGAAATCAGTACAGAGATTCCACAAAAGGGTAAAAATTAATGTTCTGTGTTGATCCAGTTATACCGTTTCTGGGCATATTTCCAAAGGACTCAACATTGTATTACAGAAGTACTGTTTACTGTCTGTGCTGCTATGAGATAACACTCAAACTCAATCAACTTAAAGGGGAGAAAAGAAAGATTTATTTGGTTTATGGTTCCAAAGAGGGGATATAGTCCATTGTGACAGAAAACGCATGGCTGGTAGGCAGAAAGTTAGAGGTGGTTTAGGTCACTGCAGACATAATGGAGACTAGAAAATTCTAGCTGCAAACTGTAAGAGCAGACTAATAGAAGTAGTGTGGGGCTAACTAACCTCAAGGCCCACCCTCTGTGGGCCTTCCTCCAGCAAGGCTCCATCTCCAAAAGTTGCCACAACTAATCCAAACATAAACCAAAGATTCAAGTACATGAGCTGTATGGGGCAACTTATATTTAAATCATGACAACAGAGACACTTCCATATCCATGTTCAGTGTGACTGAATTCATAAAAGCAAGTATTTGGAATTTGCTCATAATGAATGATTAATGAAAATATAGTACATATATATAATAGAATGCTATTCAGCACTGAAAAAATAATAGTATGAAATTCATTGGTTAATAGATGGCACACCATATTGAATAAGGTGTCCCAGGCACAGAAAGATAAATGACAGATGTTCTCGCTTACATGTGGATGCTAGCTTAGAAACTCCAGATTTACGTGCTTAAACAGGAATGTCTATAACATCCAGCCAAAAATCATTAGAAAGACTACTGAGCAGATGGGGAGAATATTGAGGTGTAGAAAAAGATTCTAGGTTGGGGATTTACAGATCATGGGAGTTAGGGAGAAGATAGGTAAGAGGATAGTGGGGAAAAGCTTCAGAGGAAGGAGATAGAGTATAGAAAGTGCTGTGAGTGAAAATTGAACTAAGAATGTTAGACACAGCCAGAAAGAAATCTGCCCTATAAGTTTATCCAAAAAGGGAAATAAAGAGGAATGAAAAAGAAATTATATGGAGTTGGCCGCACGCAGCAGCGCACACCCACTCACCATATCATACATCTCCCGCATCTTCAGGATGGCTGACAGGTAGGCCAGGCCATCCTGTCGGAGGAGGACCACTGTCATCATCATTCAGTTCAGGACACGACTGGGACCCCACCTGCATGAAGATGGACGAGGTCTTTACACATCGCTGAAAAGAAATGGAAGATGGTGGGAGATCTTTCTCATCTTGTATGAGACCTGTTTGGATATCTCAGCTGTCTTAAAGCATACGGTGCCCTGTCGTGTGGCTTGTGCTCCGTGGCATCCTCTCTGGTTCTTCGAAGTCTGACAGGCTTCTTGTCTGCCATCAATATGAACATCCGCCAGGCTCGGCCAGAGGACCTGATGAACATGCAGCACTGCAACCTCCTTTGCCTTCCTGAGAACTATCAGATGAGGTGCTATTTCTATCATGGTCTTTCCTGGCCTCAGCTCTCATACCTTGCTGAAGATGAAGATGGGAAGATTGTGGGCTATGTCCTGGCCAAGATGGAAGAGGATCCTGATGATGTCCCCCATGGACATATCACTTCACTGGCTGTGAAATGCTCACATCAACGCCTTGGGCTGGCCCAGAAACTGATGGACCAGGCCTCACGGGCCATGATTGAGAACTTCAGTGCCAAGTGTGTCCTTGCATGTCAGGAAAAGTAACTGGGCAGCATTGCACCTTTATTCTAACACCCTCAACTTCCAAGTTAGTGAGGTGGAACCAACATACCATGCAGATGGTGAAGATGTTTATGCTATGAAGCGGAATTTCTCATGGAAGACAGATGAGCTGAGACAGCAGCTGGTGCTGAAGAAGGGCAGATACATGGTTCTGGGCTCCATGGAGGACCAGGAAACTCAAGGCAGTATGCACCCTGGTTGTGAAGAAGCGTGTCAGCAGGAGCAGTTGGTTGGTAGTGATAGAGGCAGTGACAGCAAGAAAAACGCTAAAGTCCAGGACAACTCACAGGACTTGTATTCTACCTCCTAGAACCTGCTGAGTATCACAGATGTTTGTGTTGCCAGCACATTTCTCCTCTGAGCCCTGGCTTAGCTTGTCTGTTCTGCAGTAACTTCTTTGGCTGGGTCAGCTCAGAGTGATCTGAATGAGTTATTTTCAACTCTTCAGGAACCATCTTCCACATAATGTGCTGTGATCCTAAAGGATATCTGGACCTAGGATCTGCAGTGCAGGAGCCAAAGAGGCCTGAGGACTGTCATGACAATCTTCCCAAGGCCTGCTCATACTACACTGCCATTGCATTGTTTGCAGTTGTCTTATGTCTGGCTGTGGTTATCTTGCAAGTTGTTTCTTAAATAGTTAACAGAGGAGCCAGGAAAGACTCAAAACTCTCCAGCTTTCAAATATTTGGCATTGTCAGAGTTTTCATACTGGGGGGGGGTAGCCAGGACCATCAAGTTAGACCTCAAGCCCCCTTTTTTCTGGTCAAAGTTACCTGTTCTTGCCTTTTCTGGAAGCTGCTGATACCTTATCCTCATCCTTTTTTAGGAGGACTTTTTCCCTTTCCTAGTGCAAAAAGGTGATAAAGAAGGACTTCTATTATGCAGGTGGAATATGTAGATTTTAAGAAAAGGATAAGCAGTAATTAGAATATCTAATCTGAAAAATATGAAAAGGTACACATTATTGTGAACATTCATTTATTAAATATCTGGTGCTTTGTGTTGGATCCCTAGAGGCATTACATAGATTTTAAAAAAAAAGAAATTATATGGATATATATTTATATGATTTTATTAAAAACTATGAACAGACATACCCAATTCATGGGAAGACAAAGAGATGAAGATAAGATACTATGGAAACCGATCTGGAATGTTAAATGCTAAATGCTAAATTCTAATGCTAAAATTTATAGACAAATAAGCAAAATGCCTAGTACCAAATATGTGATACTTCTGAATGACCTGTTGAACAAAAAGATCTTAAAGACACTCTGCCAATTAATTGAGTTTTTGCCATTTTTCTGGATCCCCTATCAGAAACTAATACTAAGATTCTGTTGCTGAAGTCACTACACACATCAATCACAGGACACAGAAAAATAAATAAAGAAACATGAGCTGAACCAGAAGCTTGCTCTTTCCTGGCCAGTTTTCATAGTACCAGAAAGTACCACACAAGTGACGGAGGCAAAAGACCAACCAGACTATGATACAGCTGCAAGCTACAGAAAGAATCACCTATGAAACAGGTGACCATCAGTGAAATAGTGACATGAATATTGTGGGGGTAACCAATTACTAACTGATTGGACCTTCAGCAGCAAGCACATTCCTGGTACTGTAAACCCAAACAAAAACTTGTGGAAGAAGAGATCACAGTTCTTGGGGAGGAATAATTTACTTAAGTTTAGCTAGGAGTATTATACATTAATCTGCCTTCTAAAAATTATCATTATAGCTATAGATTATAGGAACTCCTAGAATTCAACCTAGAAGTTCCTTTTGCAATGGAAGGTGTGTGATACATAGAATCCCAATTTACCAAAGTGCAAAAGATAAGTGACTGTGGGCTGCACAGCCATGAATAAGATATCCATGTCACCCTCCAACTAGGGAACATTGAAGAAGTGGGGGCAGTGAGAATGTGAGAGCCTGAAGATGACTAGATGTTATCTTTCAGTCATCACAGAACCAACACATCCTTGGACCCACTGCAACTGTTTACTTCCACAAGACCTGTACAGGATTTAGCATAGCAATATTCCAACATTAAAGGAGAAAGATCTGTAGAGGCACCACACCTCCTTCAGAGACTAATGAAAATTAATGCTAAACAAGAAGAGAGAAGCTATTCTCCCACATTGTCCTTGCTCTAGCAAATGCCCATGCATATGTCATTAATAATAACCCAGATGAGACTTAGTACACCACACACAAACAGAAGAGCATTAGAGCTAGAGGGAGACTGGTAAGCAAGAAAAAGGTTTGTAGTAGGAACATGTAGGGGGTTGGAATTGGACAATAAAGGATACAAATGATACTTATGCATATGTAAATCCTAAAATAATACAAATTAATTTAAAAGAAAGGGAAAGTTCATAGCAGCACTGTTTACAATAGCAAAGTCATGGAATCAACCTAAATGTCCAATAGTTGACGAGTGGATAAGGAAACTGTGGTACATCTATACAAGGAGTACTACTCAGCCATCAAAAATGATGAATTACTGGAATTTGCTGGGAAATGGATGTCATTAGAAACAATTTTATTAAGTGAAGTATCCCAAACCCAGAAAATTAAGCGCCGTATGTACTCCCTAATAGGTGGCTCCTAGTACCACACTCACCCAGCCCACATTGAGACACTCAAAAGTAAACCTATCTAACACAGTAATTGCAAGGATTATGAACAAGAGAGATGGGGTAGGAGGGCCACACCAGAAACAAGGAGAGAGGGGACCATGTTATAGCAGAGAAAATAGGCTTCCATCAAGGTCTGCAAGTAAGTAATGAGAAACCTGGTTAAGTTCACAGACGTTCTTTCCTGATCTCACCAGAAGGGGAGGGCATATAGTCTAGCAGATAAAAAGTAATCATTTTGCAAATGGGTGATGGACCCCTCCCTCACTGAGGTTTCCTACTTTTATTACATCTACCCTTGAATGTGCTATTATAACAAGACTCCAGTTTAACAGCTTTTTGTCTCTGGCCAGGGGGTGACACACAGTGCCCATCAGGATGGAGTGAAGGGCATTGCAGGAGCAGCAAAACTGCAAAAGAAAATCAACAAACCACAATCCAGAACTTCAGAGACTCTATATCAATTACATAGAACTAGGCCAGCCTAATCTCTCCTCATCCTGGAGCTCAGGGACATTTGCGGAAGAGGGGGCGGTAAGATTGTAAGAGCAAAAGGATGGGAGGAGCAACGATTTGCAAGATTCTCAACAATAGTTGGGGCCAAAGCAATCATAATGGGACTTTGCATGCCCTGCGCAATGTCCAGTGCACTGTTGCCCTCATAAAGTCTAGCATCTGTTAAGGGCACCGAGACCCCTGGAGGCAAGGGATTGACAGCCATAGTAGTGCTCCTATGCTTAAGGGGAACAAGAGAAAGGGCTTATGGAAATGCCACTGGGTCCTTATATGTCATCGGAGAGGAGGACCCAGTGGAAAGTCAGGCGTACACAATAAAGGACTCTCTGGGAATTGGGGGGGAGGCACTGGGGGATGGGGCTGGAGAGGAAAGGGAGGAGGGGGCTCGGGGGGAGGAGGGGGAAGGAGGGAACTGTTAAAAAATTTTAAAATGTATAATTACATTTTTAATAAAAAAATTAAAAAAGGGAAAAATTGGTCTCAAGGAGATGCTCGCCATTTAAAAATGTAATCCATTCTATGATAAGGACTGGGATGTGATTTACATGTTTCTAGAAGTCAATGTCAATTTACACCTTTATGGACACAAAGAACATCTCCCCATTCACTTTTCCAACCTGTAGAAAGAACAATTCTATCTGGAGAAGAGTGAAATACTTTAGTCATTTGGTTCCACCAGCTAAGCTTTTTGTGTAAAAAGAAAAAAAAAAAAAGCAGCCTCTCTTTTGGTGATTTCAGGATCAAATCACAAGATCCATCACAAAGATAACTCCATGGAGATGGACATATTACTGGATATCTGATATTCCTATCCAGAGAGTAGAAACTAGATCCAGATGGCAGCTATCTCTTCCCCTCAAGGTATCCATTGACTTCTTCATTAGTAATCTGCCTCATGTCATATTATCCTTCCTGAGCTAAAAGCTTAGAACCAGGATAAGTAGGGCACCCCCTACTCAAAACAGGATGTTGGCATGACCATCATTACTGAATTCATGAACCTTCATTTTCTGTTCCAAAATCATTTAGGAAAAAGTTTTTCTGACAAATGCATCCTGCTATATCTTACAGAGAAGGAACCTAAACACAGAAATGGGACCAAAAGGAACCTAAAGATTCTGTAACCCAAAAGTTAGATCATGGAAGGCAAAATAGGACTTGGAGCATGTCTCCCATCTGCACCTCATATAGGGGTAGGATGATGCCAAAACAAGGCAGACGAATATGAGGTGCTTTTTCACTCCATGACTAGTCAAGAGATACTTATAACAGATGCATGGTTCTGGGTCCTGATGACAACAGGACAGGATAACACTTAACCCTCATCAGAGGTACTTCCCTTGACAGTGCCTTTGAAGGGAAGTGGTAAGAGAAAATGAAGGAAAATGGGATTTCATCTGATTTCCCTAGGACGTTGCCCCTCTTATTAGACTAGAAGTCCACACTCTCTCTCAGGGTCCTCATTCAGATTCCAGCATTGTCTCCAAAGGTGTTTGAAGTCTCTGACCTGATCTATGAAAAGCATTTGAGTGTTATCTACTCATCACTCTCTCTCTCTCACTCATTCACAGATATATTCATATCTTAGAGAGAGAGAGAGAGAGAGAGAGAGAGAGAGAGAGAGAAGAGATTTTATACAAGGCTTTGGCAAAATGAATGAGAACCCAACATCCATCTAAGAAAAGTAAAACAGATTCTAATTGTTCATTTGTAGTGTTAGAACTAAGAAATTTTGTTACTGTTCAATATTGAAAGTTCATGGCAGGCTGGCTGCACCAAAAAAAGGGACTTGGACTAAGTAAAGAACTCCTTTCTTTCAGTTGCAATGCTCATATCCATCTTCTGCCTATCACTTTCTCAATAGGAGAGATTTGAGTTAGTCACATTGCACTGATCTGTTACACACATTGTACTGAATTTCAACCACATAAGGATTATTTGCAAATAGTTGCCCATTCTTGAAGACAACTAAGACTTGTCCCAAGTAATTAATCTTCAACCTCATAGAAGTCACTAAAAAGGGCTGCCATAAGGGCCAATCTTATCTTCTCTTACAGTCTGAGGCATATAAGCTATCAAATAATGAGTTAGTGCAAAGCAAAACTCTTGTGATGGTCTTCCATGATGCATTTTTCTGTTTTTTTAATTTATGTTTTAATTAACATTCAAGTAATGGGTTTCCTTATGACATTTTCATACATATTTCATTTTGGTTGTTCTCTCTCCATCCCAATTCCTACTTTTTGCATGTTAATAAGTCCTTCATGTCTTTTGACTCATTAATTATTAATTATGTCAGGGAAATTTCAGAGGGTAGAGGAGAAATATTCTTTTACCTCATACTTATACATTCACATTTTGGTCTGAGTTGGGTGATCAACTCAAACGTTGACTGAAACTGTCTTGTGGCCACTTGCTTAGAAGCACAACTGATACCTGAAGTGTGACCAGCTCTTCTATATACACAGCCCTTCACTTTGTAGGACCAGATGCTATCTACAGGTAGATAGTACCACAGCTGACTTTGAACAGAGAATATCCAATGGGTATTTGCTACAAAATGGCTACTTTCCTGCTGATGGGGATAATCCCCACATATTTGGGGATCACAGAGATGATGATGACATATATAAACTAACTAGTGGAAGCTAAAATGTAATTGGATCTAGGTCAAGAAAAAAATTAAAATGCGGTGTTGTTGGTGTAAAGACCCTATATCGTCTGCTCTTCATAAAATCTCAAAGATATCCACAACTGAAGTTTTGTCCTAGGCTGCACACCCATGGAAAGGTCCTGTCCTTCCACAGGAATTTACATTTAAAAGTTATTCACCCCTGGTGAGTTTCTGTTCTATTCAACAGAACCTTCTCTGAAGTACATAGAGATTGAGTCAGCACTCAGTTCATTTCTTAAAACACATCTAGACATTTTCCAGGACCTATTATAGTTCCCGACTTATGAGTGACATAATTTCCATCCTCTTCATGGCTTAAAGACTTAGAGACAGAAACCATTTTGTAAGCACTCAGCACGCATTACCAAGAAACCTGTAGTTCTCATTGTCAGCCATATTTATCCACAAATAAATGCAGTTTTTCTCATTCTAGGCAAGATGAGGAATGGCTAAGACTTTCAGGTATTGAAAAATATATAGATTAGAAAATTATAAAGCAGAAATCTTGAATCTCTGAGAAGTTAGAAATAAGAGTGTATATTGAGTCATCCATTATAAATGCTAACAAGGAGGAAGAAGGGTCAGATCCTAGACAGTTCCCACAACTACTATCAACCCATAAAAAAATTGTTCTTCTCATTTCACAATGAAAAGCAGTTAATCAGGACACAGTAAAGGGATAGGAAAATCACTGCTACAATAAGGTGATTTGGGAAAAGGCAGTCAGAAGGATCATGTTGTCTACCAGTTGCAAGAGAAGAATTATATAACAAGTTTAAGTAAGTATGTTTTTAACTATAGACATGTGAGAACTAGAGTAATCATCAATCCTAAAAGAGATCCACTTATTCCAACTTTATCAGAATATCAACAGATGCTCAGCAATAGAAACCTAAGGGAAAATTACCAAACAGATCTAATGACACAAATTTCTCACGTTCATTTTTCCTAGAATAGCTGATCCTTGTTAGTTAATGTGTTTATTAGGTGCAACTTTTCTTTGGATCCAACAACTTTGGAAAAGGTAATGAAAAAATATCAAGACTGCAGAGGATAACTTAAGAGATCAAGTTAACCCACTGGGAGGTATCTCTACTAACTACAGTCTCCTACAATTAGTTAAGGGATTTTCTTTTTTAAAAGTCTACTCATATTTTCTTCAATGTTATGCTCAGTGATATATCATGTTCCAACAAATGCTCAGGCACTTGCCAGTACATGATTCGCAGATGAAACTCAATGATCACATATAAAGAAAGACACGAAAGCAGGAAGGAGACTCATTGGGAAGAAGAAAGCAATCACAGTTTCCCTATCTATTGCAGCTTTTGAATGCCTAGGTTGTTCCATAACTTATTGTGAATAGTGTGAAAATAGACATTAATGTACAAGTATCTCTATGATGAGCTGACTCACTGCCATTGTGGCAGCACCTAGGATTAATATAGCTGGATATACGGTAAGTCTATGTCCTAGTATTTTTAAACATCCACACTAACTTCCATGGAATTAACTAATTTATATTCCCACTAGCAGTGCATCAAGGTTGGCTCTGGCCACATCCTATTGCTATTCATTTCTGGATGACTTTCATTCAGGTGGGAGGCAAGATGGAATCTCAATTTAGTGTTTTTTTTTCATCCTTTTTCAACACATTTTGTTCCATTCTCATGGTCTTCTACTGTCATGATGTGAATGCAAGTTATATTCAACAGGTTCATGTGTTTGAATCCTTGGCTGGTGTTGATGTTTGGGAAGGTTGTGGCTTCTTTAAGAGCTAGTGACTTGTACCCCATACATGCAAACATGAAAGAAAAAAAAAAAAGAGGTAGTGCCTTACCAAAGGAAGTCATGTCACAGGGGCTTGATAGGCAAGTCCTGCTTTCTCTTAATTTGTTCTTGTGTTTTCAGCCTTCCTGATAGGTAGGTGACCTGAACTAGCCTCCTGCTTCAACCTATAGTCTGCTGTGCAATTTTTTGATAAGATACTAAGTTATCTGGGTATATATCTAGAAGCAATATAGCTGGCTCATATGGTAGTTCTATTTTTATTTTTATTTTAGAAATCTCCACACTTATCTCCATGATTACTGTACTAATTTACATCCTCACAAACAGTAAATAAGAGCTTCTTTCTCTCCCACCCAAATACTTGTCAAAATTTTATGTCATTTATTTTCTTGATCAGTCATTCACACTGGGGTGAGATGAAATCTCAAAGTAGTTTTCATTTGCATTCCCTTCCGGTTAAAAGCTATTGGATATTTAATAAAATATTTGTTAGACATTTGAGTTTCTTCTTTGGGGAAAACCTCTGTACATCTCATTAGCTAGCTTATTTATTGATTGGAAGTTTTGTGCCCAGCTAAAGTTTATTTGTTCAGTTATTTATATATTCTAGATATTAACCTTCTGATTTTTCTCCAATACTATAGGCTCTCTGTTCGTTCTGCTGATAATTTTTTTCCTGTGTGTATAAACCATTTAGTTTCATGTAGTCCCATTTGTTGATTCGAAGATTTATTTTTCCTGTATTTTTGGGGTCCTGTTAAGAAAGTCTTGCCCATAACAACTTGAAATGTATTCTCTATATTGTTCTTTAATGCAGGAGTCCAACACCCACGACATGGCATGTCTCCACCCACTCACACATTCATTTGCACGATTACACAGCTCCAGGCTGTGATGATGAAGAAAGGTAAGCCCAGCAGCCCACGCCTCCGCCTCAACCCTCCAGAGACTCGGCCATGGACAGGGAGTTTGTCAGAGCAAAATCTCCATTTATTAGGGGGTAAAAAAACAGCTTATATAGACAAAGGACCACAGGTGTGAACCAGGCAGCCAATTATGTCAAAGGTCAACACATCCTTCAGGTTCTAGAGGTCAAGTCCAATGTAACTCAGCACAGAGGCAGGTCAATACCTGAAAGCCAATTAGGGCTCTCTGTAATGTGATCAGGGTTAAGCCCAGAACACCAGCTCTCAGCGCCATCTTTAGTCCCATGTGCTCAGCCATGCCCTGGGGCAAATCCTGGGTGGGCCCAACATCTCCCCCTTTTTGTTTTAGCAGAGACTATACATATGTCCAATGTCCCATCAGTCTCAGCGTGAGCTTTCGCTCTTGTCCAGTCTTGGTTGATCTTCTTAGTCAGGCAGGTTGGCATCAGTGCCAGGCAGCAGGTAGCTTGGGGAAATCGCATATGGCTCACACGGGCAATACAGGTCTGCCTGTTCTGTCATTCCTGCATATCCATCCTTTATGGCAGCTGGTGGGAGCCAGAGTGCTTTTTTGCTCTGACGTTGTTGACCTCACCTCAGAGAGGGTCCAGCATGATGGACTGCACCTGGCTTGAGTTGGTCACCACCCTTGTGTGGAGTCTTACCCTTCATTGACTGCCAGCCCTGGAAGTACCTCTCCTCTGGAAGGCATGCCAGGATATGTGGCTAGTAGATTACACCAAGGCCTTATGAGCCTCCAAGATTGAATCGTGTCTCTGGGGGAGGGGGGAATGACATGGATGTTCAAGGGCCATAAACGTCTGTAGCGTGGTCTCATTGATGGAGTGCTGCTGAGAGATGTGCTGAGAAAACACTTAAGTGATATAGTTATTAAAGAACAAGTTTTCTAGATGTTAGGTCAAACCCAGATCAACTCCACCTTGGTTTAGGCAAGGTATCAATCAGGTCATCTTGAGTTAGGCCCAGCCTATAAGTATTACAGTTGGTATCTTCATGGATAGTTTCTGAAAGAGAAAAAGCAAAGAAAACTGCCTCAAGGGTTTTTTATCGCTTGGTTTAGTTTGTTAGTCTGGGGATGATTCTTTTGGGTCTCTTTCATGAGGATCCTCCTGTGCATAGAATTTGAGATTCCTTGCCGGAATCCGTATCAGTGAAGATTCTCCAATTGGGAAGACACATCCAAATCCTCTTCCCATAGTAATCAAGGGATCAGGTCCCCTCCAATGCCCAGTTAGGGGGTCCTTCAAATGCACCTTAACAGAAGGTTTGGTGCATAGACTTCCCCAGTGTTTTCGGAATCTCGATTCAAGTTGTCCTTTTTGAAAATTTAAAACGTTGATGGTAAATAATGCCAACCCTAGCTGTTGGTGTGGGCTTTTTATTTTCGTAATTGGGCCTTTAAATATTGGTGATTTCTTTCAACAATGGCTTGTCCTTGGGGATTATATGGGATTCCTGTGGTATGAGTAATATGCCAAGTCTGAAAAAAGTTCTGTAAAGTTTGACTAGTAAAACAAGGGCCGGGGCTGGAGAGGTGGCTCAGAGTTTAAGCCTCTGCCTTGCAGGTGGAAGGTCCCGAGTTCGGATCCTAGACCCCATGTATAGACGCCAGGTGGAAGCAGGGGCAACCTGCATTTCTGGTACTGGTAGGGCGGAGCCTGTGAATCCCGGGGCAGGGTAAACAAGGAGGAGGTGGAGGCATCCATGGTGGTTCCCGAATTCGTCCGAGGTTCTACACACACATACATACACACGTGCACACATGCACACACAATTGAATAAATAATGAATAATAAAAAAATTAAAACAAGGGCCATTATCTGTCTCAATTTGGTTGGGTAACGCTAGGGTGGCAAAGCATTGTAAAAAATGAGACTGTGCATGTTTTGCCTTTTCTATATGTGCAGATGCCCAACATGGTTGAGAAAATGTATCTATGGAAAAAAGACATATTTAAGTTTACCAAATGGTGCATAATGAGTAACATCTGTTTGCCACAATTAGGTTTTAGTCCTCGGGGATTAACTCCTACCCCCTGTAAGGGTGGGACTTGGAGAAAAGGTTGACAAGACTTGCAGGTTTGAATAATTTTCTTTAAGTCCTTTATAGGAACTTGAGGGAATCTATGGAGTAAGCCCCTCCAATTAAGATGAGTTAAACCATGTAAGTCAGAGGCTTCTTGAATGTTAAGAGCCCATATCTCTTGTGAAGCTAATTTATCAACTAAGGCATTGCCCTGGGCTAGGAACCCAGGCAGACCAGAGTGACTCCTTAAATGTTATAAATATATAGGCTTTTCTCGTCCTTCTAATGTAGATTTTAGTTCCATAATAAGGGGTGATATGGAATTGCTATCTAACCTTATATGAGTATTTATTATCCCTGGAAGTAAATTTACAACATACAGACTGACAGAGAATAAGTTAATAGCCTCTTCATTTTCCTTTAATGCCATTATAACTGCCAACAGTTCTTTATACTGAACTGATCCCTGGGTAGGCTGGTATTTTTGTTTGTATGGCTGAATTAAACTTCCTGGAGCAAAGGTAGCATAAGCAAATCCAGTTTTTTCTCCATCTGTGAACACATATGGGGCACTTGGTATAAGCGTTTTAACAAAGAGTTTAGGTTCAGCAAGCAGTAAGCACTGAAGGGGCGTGACCCATTTAGATGGGCCATAATGGCAACTTTTCTCTCCTAAATATCCTTCTAATGCCAAAGCCAACCAGGAGTGATATTTAGTCAGCCATTCTACATCAGTCAGCCTATAGGGAAAGACAATAGAATCTGGGTCTTTACCATAGTGTCTACAAGTCTGTTCATGTCCTCTTTTTATCATATCTGTTAATTGATCTGTAGTGATATAAACTCTAGGGGTGTTTCCCAGGGATGTGTGGATCCATTGTAGAATTTCTCCAGCCTGTGATAGGGCTGCTACAAGAAGTCTTTTTCCTGAAATTAGTCATAGGGCAGTAGGTTTTTCAGGCTTGTACCTAGCCAATTGGGCATCTCTAAGGGCATCCTGGAACTGTTCAATTATATGACGGTGGCTTTCCTGGAAAGCAATTGTATCTCCAGGCTGTCTGCCAGACAATAGGTTAAAAAGAGGGGTGAGGACCTCAGTGGAGATCCCCACCCATGGTCTAAGCCAATTTATCTCTCCTCATAATTGTTGTAAACCAGTGATAGTAATATTGTCAGGCACAATAATGAATGGTCTGAGAGGTGATGCCCACGTAAGTGTCAAATGGGTTCCTAGAACCTTGAAAGGAGGCACCTGTTGGATCTTATGAGGGGCAATATGTAAGTTTCCCCTTTTTAAATATTTAATCACGTCTTGCATAAGGGATTGTAATTTAGTTGGATCTCTATGTCTGATGATAATATCATCCATATAGACATACATAAGAATATCTTTATTTTTTAGCAGTGATTTAATCAGTCTATACACATACATCTGGCAAAAGGCTGGACTATTAGCCATTCCTTGTGGGAGCACTAGCCATTCATATATTTGGTCAGGGCCTGAAAAGTTCATAGATGGAACAGAAAAGGCAAACTTTTTGCAGTCCACAGGGTGTAGTGGAATGGAAAAAAAAAAAACAGTCTTTAAGATCAATGACCAGAAGGGTATAGTCTGAGGGGATGGCTGTTACCCAGGGCATCCCTCTAAGGGGGGGTGCCCACTATCTTCATCCGTTTGTTGATCAGCCTTAAATCTTGTAACATACGCCATTTCCCAGAGGACTTTTTAATACAAACACTAGTGTATTCCACACACTCATAGACGGGTGGATGAGGCCTTGTTTTAACTATTGATCTACTATTTCTCCTATGGCCTTTAGTTTCTCTTAGGGTAGGGGCTAGTGCTCTACCCAGACCAGTTTGCCCAGTTCCCATTTGATCTGGGGGCTGCAAAGGGCAGTGGCCCTTAGAATTGGGAGTGAACCCAAGGAACTTTTGGGGCCACCCTCCAGTAGTTATGAAAGTTAGAAAACTTGTTTTCAGGCACTGTTTCTATTGGCTCAGGAAATCTAGAGGCCTCCTCATGATCTAATAGGTCTTCATAGAAGGCTCTATAATCAGTAGTCAAAACGGCCTGCATTTGCCCCAGGATGTCCTGCCCTAGTAAATTGGCCATGAGCCCCACAACCACAAGTGGTTGTACTTCTCCTTTGGAACTGTCAGCGCCCTGCCACACTACCCAGGAGGCTGTTTCTTCTGACTGTACGTTCCCTCCGACTCCCAGAACTTTTGGACCAGTCGTTAAGTCCCATGAAGGGGGAATTTCCTCTTTCCTTAGGACTGTTCTATCTGCCCCAGTGTCTATAAGGCAGTGGAAATGCTTGCCATTAATAAAGATGCTCATTTTAGGATGGAGACCTTCTACCAGTGGAACAGTCCAACGAGCTTGAGGCCTTTCCTTTCTAGATCAGTCTAATTTAAGATCCTCAGGGGTATCCCTTTGTAAGGGCCCCCGTGCTCCTCCTTTGGTTAACGAGGCTGGAGGCTGCTCTGGAACTAGCTTAAAGACTTGTCCTCCAGATCAAATCTCGATCTACAGTCTTTTCTCCAATGAAGCCCTTTGCGGCACCTAGCGTATGGAGTTGTAGGGGGCTTAGCCCCTCCTACATCCCTTGGCTTCCTTTCCTCAAACTGGGAACACTCCTTCCTGAAATGCCCCATCTGGCCACATGAAAACAAACTCCATTGATTCCCCTCCCCTCTTGGTCCTGCAGGCTGGGTGCCGGCCTTAAGGCCAATGCCTGAGTCATAGTGTCAGCCAGTGCCTTTGTCTGTGTCTTCAGGGCCGCAGCAAGTGTCTGACTCTGGTGTTTTTGAGTCCCCACATCCTGTGAAGCAATAATCCAGGTGCCCATGGATCTCTCCTTAAGACCTGTCCACGCTATTTTATAGTCTCCATTCATCCCTTCCCATACCACCAATTTAGTAAATTGTTCCCTTAGGGGGACTGGGGGAAGTTTACGATGGAGACTTTTTTCCACTCTGTCAATGAACTCAAGGAGGGCCTCACCCAGTTTTTGTACAATGCCTGCTAGAGGTGCTTCAGAAAGACCTTCATCTAGCTTTTTCCATGCTGCTAACCCTTTCAAATGGACCTGATCCTGGTATGGCACTCCTATGGCAGCCTGCTGGATCCCAGTAGAAAACTGATCTGCTGTTTCAGACAGCATTCCAAAACTGATTGGGACCGGGAGCTGAGCATTTTGATTGCACTCAGCTTGGATCCTGCATTCTTCTTTAAATAGCACCGCTCACTTAATGAATGTGGGGCTGGGGAGCACCACTCTGGCCATATCCATTCAGTCCTTAGTAGTGCAGGGTTGGTGAGCTAGATCTTGAAGGAGGGCCTCGACCCAAGAAGAATTTGGGCCATCCTCTAGAACTGCTCTTTTTAACTCTTTTAGATCCTTTGCTTCCCAGGGATACCATACTGTGGGGCGATTGCCTCTTGGATTTAAGTAGGATAGGCTTGCACTTAATATGCCGCAGCATACATGGGCTCCAGCTCTGGGTTCCCTGCTCTAGCCTGGTGGAGGCTAGTGTGCCTACCTGCAGATTCAGGATGGGTTTTTGTGAAGATGTATGGGGGGGTCTTTCTCTAAATCGTCCCCATCCCTTTCTCTCCTGAGCAGAGTTAAATCTGGATACTGGGAAACACTCCCTGTTCTCGGAGTGCGCATAGCCTCTTCCCCTTGATAAAGGAAGCAGGGCACTGTCTCATGGGGCAGACACTTTCCCACATCATTTTTGGGCTCTTGAAGCAGGCACCTCCCTTCCTCGCCTGGGCAGGCAGCTCTGCCCCCTCGCCAGGATTGAAAACTCTACACTCTGCCCCCCAAGCATTTTGCCTCATGCACGGCCTCCCCACAAGCCGACATGTTTCCATGAAGCTCCAACCTGCTGTGTGCAGCCTCACCACCACCACGCACAGCCTCGCCTCTGTGCCATTTGTAAGCATTATTTGGCTCCACCACACCTGGAGCCCACAACTGCGTGTAACATTCCTGGCACGCACACTGTGATGGGGTACCATCCAATGTGGAGTTCTCTAAATGGCAGGCATGTCCACCATTTCCATAGCTTCCTGCACCCTGCCATGGCCCAGCGGAATCACCACCCTGCTGCCGTGGGGTCCTCGGTGGAATCCCCCCCCTGCCATGGCTCATTATTCCCCTCTTTCCCCTCTGCCTGCTCCACCTGCACCTTCACCTCCAGTGGGTGCTGGATCGCATTGGGAAGGAACATTATCTTAAGCACGGAAACCGTGGGATAAAATTCCAAGGGAGGGAGTAGCTTAAGATGTTTTTCTTGCTCTCTGGCTAGATTCTCTATCTTATTCCACATATCCTATTAATATATGTTGGACATTTGGGCCCACGGAGCTAACTAAAGAGCTGATTCCCATACCTTGGCAATGCCTGGATCTGGGATTTCAAAACCATGGCTTCTTAATGCAGATTTTAGTGCTGATGGCACTGGGTCAACCTTGTAAGATACATTACCCATACTAAGAGTCAAAACTTACCTTGAGACTCCCAATTTGCTTCTTCTGATCTAGGAATGTCCTCACACGGGGCACCAGTTTGCAGGAGTCCAACACCCACGACATGGCATCCCTCCACCCACTCACACACTCATTTGCACGATTACAAAGCTCCAGACTGTGATGATGAAGAAAGGTAAGCCCAGCTGTCCACGCCTCCGCCTCAACCCTCCAGAGACTCGGCCATGGACAGGGAGTTTGTCAGAGCAAAATCTCCATTTATTAGGGGGTAAAAAACAGCTTATGTAGACAAAGGACCACAGGGCGTGAACCAAGCAGCCAATTGTGTCAAAGGTCAACACATCCTTCAGGTTCTAAAGGTCAAGTCCAAAGTAACTCAGCATAGAAGGCAGGTAAATACCTGAAAGCCAATTAGGGCTCTCTGTAATGTGATCAGGGTTAGGCCCAGAACACCAGCTGTCAGCACCATCTTTAGTCCCATGTCCTTGGCTATGCCCTGGGGCAAATCCTGGGAGGGCCCAACACTTTAATAGTTCCAGGTGTTCATTTTAAATTAAGAACTTTGACCCATTTTGAATTAAGTTTTGTCCAAAGCAAAAGATATGAATCTAATTTGATTGTTCTCCAGTAGATATCCAGTTTTAGCAGCAATATTTATTGAATAGGCTGTTCCTGATGCCCTTCATTAACAAATACTTCCCAGGAAAACTGTCATATTTCTTAGGTAGATCATTGTCAGAAATGGCTCCTTTTCTTTTTTGTTTAAGTAAGATTTTATAATAATCTGTGTAATCCTTCTTTTAGGGCTTTTGTTCATTACTGGTTTTGACCAGTAAGCCAGAGTCCTCAAATCAAAGTAATCAAATACAGCTTTTAATTCAGAAAAAAAGATTGTTTTCAATTATGTTTTTTTCTTTGAAAAATCTATGTATTACTTATAGCAATATGACTATTCTATAATACTAATTCTACCAATCCAGGAATATAAAACATTTCTCCATTTATTTGTAATTTAATTTTTCATTGTCTTAAACTTTTCATTGTTGAGGTTTGTCATATGATTAGTAACATCTAGGCCTACACACTTTTGTTTTGGAGCTGTGGTGAATGCAATGTTTTTCCTTCTTTCTTAACAAGTTCATTATTCATATACATAAGAGCTAATCTTTTATATGTTGTATATTGATTGTGCATTCTGCAACTTTGTTGAAAGCTTTTTTAATTAAATCTTAGTGTTTTCTGGCAGAGTTACGTAGTGTCCTTTAAATAGAGAATTAATGTCATCTGTGAATATGGATAATTCTACTTCTTCATGTCTTATTTTTATTCTTTCATGTCTGCATTTGTCTTATTTCTGTGGCTAGGCTAGGACTTCAGGCACTGTAATAAGAATGAAAACAGCACATTATCTCATTCCAAATTTTAGAGGAAATGTTTGTACTTTTTCCCCAGTTAATATTAAGATTGGCTAGAAGTTTGTAGTAGCATAAAGATTCTTTGAGGTATGTTCTCTTTAGTTCTAATTTCTTCAATACTTTTATCATGAACACATATTGAACTTTGCCAAATGCCTTTTCTGCATCTATTGAAATGATTTTATGATTTTTGTCCTCAAGTTTATCTAAATAGTGAATTTCATTTAATGTTTTTATATGTTGCTCCTCTGGAATGACAACTACACAGTCATGATATATGAGTCTTATTTTTCTTTATCCATTTTCATGAGTATATGTGCATGGAGAATGTGCTTGTATGTATGAGTATTTCCCTGTGGTAGGCACACATGTGTGTGCAGGTACACATCCACAAACATGCAAGTGAATGAGAAAGCCCAATGTTGATATTGAGAATCACACTACATTGATGTTCCACTTTATTCTTTTTGAGACAGAGTCTCTGAATAAACTCAGAGCTTGACAATACATATATTCTGCTTTGGATACTCTTATCTCTACCTTCCAAAGCTGAAATTACAAGTAGAACACCACAACTTATCCAACAATTTATGTGGAATCTAGAAATGCAAACTCTGGTTCTTTTGTTTGTATAGCTTTAAACTGCTAAAACATAATCATGCCCAATGATTTATATATTTTTAATTCACCTTGTAAGTATTTTATTGAGAATTTTCAAAGCTATGTTCACAAAGGAAATTATTTTATAGTGTTCTTTGTGTATATCTTTATCCAGTTTGGGTACCAGGATAATACTGGCCTTATATAATGAATTTGGTAGTGTTCCAGCATTTGAGAAGGTAGAGACAGGTGGAGACTATTGGCCAGCCAGCCTAGTCTACTTAATAAGTTCCAGGTCACTGAGTGTTGCATTGTTGGTGGAAATCCACAACCAAACAGCTTCCAGAGGAAAATGATGTTTCATTCTTTCTTACAATTGTCCAGTTGTAGTTCTTAATCCAGTTTGGGAATACTTCAATATGTAGGATCAAGGGAACTGACCACACACCACATCCACATCCATCTATCTGTAGGACTTCTAAGAATGGGACAATCTTTACTTGCCATACCAGCATGTCTGGCCAAATATATCAAAGAATTCCAATTTTCTTAACCAGTCTCCTCCATCTTATTCACCTAACCAAGTCCTAGGCCCACCCACCACAGCCTGGTCTTCTCTATCAATCAAACAACCTTCTGCAGACTTACTCAGGGCTCAACTAAACTATCAATTCTTCATAACTGTTCCCAGAGCTCAGCTTGTAAATGTCAAGCTGACACTTGTATCTAACTATGATACTGAATGGCTTATCTCAAAAATGTGGTAAGTATCTGAGGAATATCACTCCACACACATGCATACATACATATGCCCATCCATCCACACACATGTGCATACATACTCACATGAACATATACAAACTATTTCTCTTCTAACTTCTTGTTTTATTATTAGAGTTGACCATGAGGAGCTTATTTTGATTCTAACAATTTATTTTTTCATAGTCAGGAATTAATTAAAGCTGACCTTATGAATATACTATGCAAAATAATCTCAAAACCTGAAATATCCAAAAATGTCTATTTAGCATCACAGAAATTCTACAGTAAATGATAACATCCAAAAGAAACCAGAATATTGTTGAAATAGTTTTATGCAGAACCATGATACATGGAAAAGTCAAGGAGTTAATGGTCATATTAGAGAATCTCTTTGCACCTGAATCAAAACTATGCAATGAAAATGTAGACTGTGCTATATAAATAGCTCTTGAATGATCAATAAATTGTTATTTATTTATTTATTTATATGGATGAAAAGGCTAAACCTTGAATGAAAAACCATTAGGGAAGGCTTCTACCCATAAGAATACAGATTCTTTTGGAAACAAAGAGTCAAAGGTCAGGGAACTGTCTATTTCTCCCTTAAAGCAGCTGCCAAAGGGAGAGGTTCACCAGTGTCTACACAAAAAAGCTAAACCAGCTGTGATCCAAGGGGGCAAATCTCCACCTAGAATTTATAGCATAACTTGGCACCATTGGCCACATGCTGTTGGCTTTACAGGCATAACAGATGCAAGAGTGGGGAAGTTCACGGATTTCTCCTCCATGGTTTCAGGGTATGACTGAGGCCAGGCAATGTGTGTCAAGATTAGAAAACCTGCAAAGAGACCCAGTAAGGGTATTGTTTGCTGTGTAGTTGAAGCTGTTCGTAATGATTGATGATTCAGTTTAAACATTTTAAAAATCCAAATCACTTCTTTAATCCTATAAAGAAATTAAATACTTCAGTACAGAATAAACATTAAAATGGAAGCATTAGGAAGACCAAAAAGGTATCAGAGTTAAAATTAAAATAAAGTCTAACAAGAAAAATACCATATTCTGTAGTTCAAGTCCATCTTTTTTACTCATCATGTAGTCAGGTTGGCATAAAATCACTAGGCAAATCCATTCATTCCTGCTTTACATCTCAAAGTTGTACAAATGGGTGTTCTCTGGACCAGGTCCAATATATACTCACAGCCTCAGCATTTTTCCCATGGTTCTGGCTTCTCCAACATCTGAGAATTCTTTCTGCAACTATAAGCTTCACTTTTCTTTATGGTAACTTTGAATCTGCCACACAACAAAAAACTTCAATTGCTTTCCATTAACCTTATTAATCTTGCATACAAACCAGTACTGCCTGGATGATTCTGCCAACTTTGGCAGCAAGGTTGAGGTACAGGCTGACCCACTTCAACTATAGTTGTATCAACATCTGCATGCTGACCCTAAAAAAACCCTTTTCTGAGCAACCAAAATTTTTGAAGGTGAAAAAAGTTATTTTCTATTAGGCATTTTTGCATTAAACAAGTCTGGGTTTTCACAGAATAAAATCTCCACATGAAGGTATTCATTTCTCCCACCATCCTTTTGCAAATCACTAGGTTTTCTTTTCAGTGATGTTAATTCATTAACCACAACCTATCTTCTATCTTACCTTTCCTCATCAAAAACTTCAAGTTTACCAACACATTTCTGCTTTACCAAGTAAACCATTACCCATTATCATTAAAATAAACTTTTCCAAATCCTTGTTCCCTTTGCCATAAGCTGGTCCCAATCAATTCATGGTTCTTTCAGCATTATCATTTTCCAAATGGTTAGTTAAGCTCCGCTCAATGATTTTTGTATCCAACAGCCTCATAATCTTCAAACACTTCATATTTCACCACATATTTCAGAAGCCACAAAAGTCATATATCCAAATTTATCAGTAGCACCCCACTCCCAGTACCAAATGTTTCTGATAAATTCATGGACAAACAGCTTAAGGCAGCAAAGGATTTTATTATTGCTTACTATTCTTGATTACAGTTCTTAGTCCAGCTTGGCAGGAAAGTTCATATCAACACCAGGAGCAGCGGGAACTAACTACACCATATCCACATTGGTTGCTAAGAGAAGGGCAAACCTCACTTATCAGACATAATTTGATCTGGCATATATGTCATGTCTTGGTTTGAAATGTGTCCCCCACAGTCTCATGTGTTTGCCAAGGTCATGTCACCTTGAGAGGTGGAAGGCAGTCACAAGGGATGAGCCTTGAAGTGGATTAGTCCCACCCTACCTCCAGGAGAAGTCAGCCTTAGCAGCAAGCAGTCTGCAGCTCTCGGCTTCCAAGATGTCTGCGGTAACTTAGCCTCCTCCAGCTTTGGCCAGCCAGCCATGCTTACCTCTGCTTTGAGAGACTGTACCTTCCCTCTGGTACTGTAAGCTGAATAAACCTCCCTTTCTCCCTTAAGTTGATTGACTTTGAATGCTCTCTCACAGTAACTGATACATGCCAAGAGTCAAGAAGTCACTGATAAAGACTGGGTGTAATTTAAAATCATCTTGATCACAACCATTATGAAGAGAGGCTTAGGTTTGCCTATAGCTGCAATTGGAGGGAAGACAAAGGGAAGAGAGGCTATAGGTGGCTTGACTTGATTTGGGGGAAAGACAGTTAAAGGTTCTATTCTCTAACATTTGTCAACACTTCTATAAAGACTCTTATCGCATACCATTTTTGTCATGCTTTGAGGATGAGCTATCCTCCACAAGCTCATGTGTTTAAACCCTTAACTGTCATTAATGTTTGAGAAGGTTGTGCAACCTTTAAGAGATAGAACCTTACTGTGGGAAGGCACATTACCGTAGGTGAACCTTAAAGTTTGGTTCCCCAATTCTGTTTCCTACAGTTTATGCTTGTCTCTGCCTTCTTAGTCATGGCTGTGCCTTGAACCTGCCTTCCAACTTCTGTTTCAAAGTCCCTACAATGAGATTCCAAACATAAGGGACTATATCCCCATTGGAACCATAAACCAAACAAATCTCCCTTTCTTCTCTTAAGTTGTGCAAGAATATTATGTCACGACAACAGAAAGAAATAGAAACTACAAAAATTTTTTTCTCTGTGTGCCACAAGGAATCATTTACAATCCATTTTTTCATTCTGAAGGAGGGGACAAACATCTATGTCCCAAACTAATATTCTCAAAAATCACTGAATCTTCCAAACAATCATTTATTATTTCTCCAAAACTTTTCTGCACTCTTCTATTTCTCTCTGCTCTAAGAAATAAAAAATATAAGTTTTGGGAGATTGTTTTACTATCTTGGAGTGTCATACTTGTGATTTTTTTTGCCATGCTGAGGTTTTACTCTTGGTATGTTGATAAAGTTTTATTCTTTTCTTTATATTTAATAGTTATCAGTGTATTCCAGAGAATCCTTGAGATGGAATAAACAATATTTCCTCAACTTTTAATAGCATGAGCATAACTGTTTTGTCAAGTTCTTTCAAATAAAATAATCAAGGCTATTTCTTAGCTTGTTGCTTAGAAACACAGATGATATAATCCAGAACTTGCTATTGACATCTGAAAAGTGAAATGGTATAGCTGAGATCACAGTTGCCTTCATTCTGGTGGAGTCTGACTGTCTTCAGGTAGACATGTCAGTCAGAGTGAACTTGAATTAAAAGTTGTCAACTGAAAGTGAAAGTTGACACTGGAATGGAGAGATGGATACATTTGGAGTGTTGCTTAACAATACACATATTGCAAATGCCAACACATTGTGATCCCCATTGTGGGATCACAGAGTGATCCTAATGAAAGTGTTATACTAGCAGAAACTGAGATTAAAGTGTTTTTTTTTCCTTCTACATGTTAATGTTATTTTCTTTATACATAAAAATGAAGTACTATTTGTGTTAGACATTTAAAATAGAGTTTAGAAACCACTATTACTCAGATCTCAAGTCCACAACTGGAACTTTCAAATAGTCTTCACATCCTTCCAGTGCATGCTTTCATGATCATTGACCCTTGAAATGTTAATCTCCACTGGCCATCTGTACAAGACATCCTTCTTCCAAATTGTCCAGAGACTCAGGACACAATTCTTTTTTTCCTAAAAGACAAATGAGCCTTTGTCCACACCATTCAGAGCTTCTAATTTAACCGTAATATAATATCTAACTCCCTTGTGACATGAACCTATAAATACAAATACTGTTTTGTAAAGGCTCAGAGCATATTCTCAATATTACTTGAACCTGTTCTTTGTATTAGATACCTAATTCACTCCCCACACACACATACACGTGTGTCTGTGTGTGTGTCTTTCTTTGTTCTCTGCCATGTCGATTTTAATCTCAACCAATATACATCTTCAGAATTGGGGTCCATGGAGTGGGGTTTCTTTGAATGGCATTAGCTCAAAGAAAATGTCATTTGGTGTTGGGCACATGGTCATTCATGATCTGGAAAAGCAGTTGAAGGTAAAAGTTACCAGTGTAATTGAGAGAAGGATAAAATATCGGGAGAGTTGTTTATCAATACACAAATACAAATGCAAGATATAAAAATATGCAAAATGTTCAGTCTTTTGGTTGTTATTATCTAGAATAACTAAATTTAAAGATAAATAGAACACCGGTTCAGCTCAGGATTCAGTTAGTCCATTTGACTTAGTCTAACAGCATCAGAATTGAATTGTATAAGGATAACAGAGATCCCTCTAAGATCCTTGATCTTTGAGAAGGTTATCCATTTGGAGAATAGTACTATGAAAAAAAAATATGGAAACTAGAGCCTTCAGTACTATGCAAGAGTTGTTTCATTTTTTTCCATGCAAATGGATTGTAACAGTAGCTCATTCAGGAACAATCTATTAAATTTCAAATGCTAGACAGGGAAAAACATATTTGGGTTGGTGAGGGACCCAAGACTCCAAATAAAACTATTTCAGATGGTTTTATCTGATGCACACTGACACTAGGTTATTTCCAAGAGAAAAATCAGCCTGGTGGATTTGGTAAAAGTCACTAAAATCTGTTCATCTTGAGACAGGTCACTGTTCAACTTCACACACGATTGCCCAGCAGAACATTCTGGATGAGATTGCTTTTATGCAGGTTATGTGGGACTGAAGCATAATACCAAGAAGAGTCGAGAGCTCAGTATACTTACCAAGATCAGATTCAGGTGAAGGGGCTTCCCACATAACTTTACTGATATGAAAGCCAACAATGGTCAGAGAAGCCTTATCAAAGTCACTGCCCTCATGAATCTTGGATAATGGATCTTACAGATTTTAGCATAAACATAAGGCTGATAGAGAAAAGAAAAGAAAGTAGCAGAGGGGAGAGTCACTAAAGTCATTCCAGGAGAGTGGAAAATTACAACTGTTAGACTGAAAAGAACAGACCTAGGTTCTAAGCGATTGCTATCAACAAGAGAAAGTACGAGATGGAAAGTGCCTGTCTGATCAGAGTTAAGAGTTTTGGCATAAACTATAGGTATGGAAAGTACTGTAATTCACACTGGGTATAGATTAGAAGAATGGGACAATGCAAAGAAGGCAGGGTTTAAGGATAGGATATCTAAGACGTGCCTTAAAAATAATATATATATCGAGACTTGCCTTTACACACATACACACTCACACCACACACACATACACACACACACACACACACACACACACACACACACACACACACACACACACACACACACACACACACACATACACACACACACACACACACACGCTAACTAAACTAACTCATGCAAGGATCAAAGACAATTGGCTCATATGCCTGATGGGACACAAAGTCTTTTGTACAAGAACATATAAAAGGCTCTGGGGAAAGAGAAGAGAAATTTCTGACACTAAAACAAAAATATGAGTTCAAAGGATTTGGAAATCTAGATTAACAGGCTGCACATAACCTGCTGATAAAGTCCTTATGGAAGCTACAGTTGGAAAAGCAAGGGTAAAAAAAAGAAGATGAAAGTTTGCAGTTATTTTTCCACAGGCTTCTTGTGAAATGGTTGCTACTCTTTGCCACCTAATTGTATTACAGGAATACTCAGGTATCCTCTATTCGAAAACACTCTTTGGGCAGTAGAAAGTGGACATTATATGGAAACCCATGTGATATGTACATACCAAAATAGACAGTAGGGCTAGAGACACAGTTCAGATGTTAAGACTCTGCCTCACAAGCAGAAATACCTAAGTTCATATTCCAGGTCCCACGTAAAAATGCCAAGTGGAAACAGTGGCAGGCCCTGGGGGATAGAACCTGGGAAATCCCAGAGTGAAGTAAAAAGGAATTAGAAGCAATCCAGAATCATTCCTGAAATCATTCTTGGGCCTCCACAGGTTAGGAAGTTTTAGGGCAGCCATGCAGGGATGTTCTCTTCTCCCAACCCCTAGTCATGAAAGGATACGGAGACTAGTTGTCGATTATAGATAAGCCTTATCAAGAGATAGGCACAAGACCAACTGGGTTGGGCGCCAATATGAACAGACCAGTGAGATGTAAAGAATCAAAAGCTCCAATGAGGTTACAGAAACTGGAACAAACCTGTGTAGAAAAACTATTTTTTCCAATGATTTTAAATTTCGGGTTGTCAAGAGTCTGAATCAATCCTACTCTAGTTTCTGATTATAGAGGGCACTGTTTCTGGCAGGGAAAATTTAGGGTGTCTTTGAGCATTATTTTTGCTAGGAAAACTTTTCCGGCTCTGCCCATGTTTTGGGATGAGGCCCAACTCTGAGAGAGAGCTTGTATTAAAATTTCCTCTGTAATAGTCTGACTAACCATAACACGGACAGCTTTATCCATGGATGGGAAGACAGTGCTAAACATTCTAAATCTAGAATGTTTATAGGGTGTTCAGTCATGTAAATAAAGGAATCCTTAAAGACCACACATACCATTAAGTATACAAGGAACTTCAGTAGTTATTTTGTTATATGTGTTGCTCCTTAAATCCTGACAGTTCCAGTTAAATTGGAGGGTGACAAAGACTGAAGAAGAAAGTTGAGCATTGAAAATTATGCTTCTGTATCTATTAAAAGAGGAGAAATTGGCTTCCCACTTGAATATTAATCTGAGGTTTTTGAGATGTTATATCAATCTGACATTTGGGTTCTTCTTCACTAAATATCAACAGCAAACTCCTTTTTCCCAAGGAGGGCAGTTAAGAGCCTTAGGTCACATCATTACTCCCTGACCGAGGGCCTTGATTCCTGGGCCCGGAGTTCAGGGGACAATTCTTCTTCCAATGGAGATTCCCATAGTCAAAACAGTGGCCAGGTGGTGACTTTTTGCATTTGGGACAGTTTTTTTTTTTTTTTTTTTTTTTTTTCGGAGGTTCCCAGTCTAGTGCATTTAAAGCAATTTTTTCTTTCTTTTTCCCTGTTGGAAGGGATTTCTGGTAGGGTTTGGGTGTGCAGTCTTGTTCCTATTATAATCCTATTCTCTTAGAACCAAAATCCTTGCAGTCCTTCTCTAACAGCATTATGGGATGCAAGGAAACGAGGAGAAGATATGACAGGATTTACGATGTTTCCAGTTCATGAAGTCACAGATCAGGCTAACATAGATGAACTAAACTGGGTTTTTGTTCTTTCATTTAAAGCATCGAGAGAGTTAAAACAATCTTGTGCTTAGCATGGGGATACTGCTCCTTTCACTTTATCCATATTGGATTTTTTTGTCCACAGAAGTTATGATTCCTCAGAATTGGTTTTCAATGACCAAGGCATGTTTGAGTAGAGATGATTATTTGCTTTGGAAAACTGAACATGCAGACAGATGTCAAACACAAGCCACATATAATCATGCAACCAACGTATAAATTACTTATGAAATGTCGATGGGCAAAGGACAATATGCCAGTACAATAGAACAAATTCAGTACGACTAAGCTATTTATGGTCAAATCAATAATTTTGCTTTTTTAGTATGGCACAAATTTCCTGATTCAGGAAAAAAGTGCAAAGAGTTAAATAAAATTAGACAAGGCCCTAATGAATCATATCAAGACTTTGTTTCATGCTTACTATAAGTGGTAAGTTGCTTATGACTGATGGAGAGTTTGAGATACTGCTTGTGAAACAACTGGCTTATGAAAACACTAATACAGTCTATCAAGCAGCCATATGACCCTTTAGAAAAAAGGCAGACTTACGTGATTATATCCACTTGTGTGTAGACATTGGGCCAAGTTACACAAGGCCTCTCTTTAGCAGCCACCATGCAAGGAACTCATTTATTGGCTCATTTGCTGGCACAAATTTGAAAAAAATAAACGTATGAATAAAAGTTCAAATTCTCCTGTTTGTCTTCAATGTAAAATACCTGGCCATGTTACAAGAAACTGCCCATCTATAAATAAGATGGGACAGTCCAATTTGGAAGTGAGAAGGGAAACAAAAGGCACCTAGGCAGCCAAAATTATGTCCACACTGTCAGAGAGTATATCACTGGTTAAATGAGTGCAAATCCAAGAGAGATGCTGATGGTAATTTTCTCCCTCTGGGAAACTTAGTGAAGGGCCAACCCTAGGCTCCTTTCAAATTTGGGGTATACTTGGTAAACCAGGGTATGATGAGCACATCCATATTGTTAGTGCCAATCATCCCAATCCCAGTAGAACGTTTATTTCAGACCTCTCTAGAGTCCCTGAACAAAGCTTCAATGTTTCTCCACAGACCGGAGAATGTGGGTAAATATACTCAGAAGCTGAAAAAACTCTACATTGTTTTCCCAATCTGTGGAGTGGGAACTATTGTGATAGCAAAGACCAAACAGAAGCCATTAGAGCTATCTCTGCCAGGGAAAAGAATGAACCAGACAAAGTACTGCAACCTTAGAAGGATAACAGAAATTGGTATCACCATCAAGAACTGGAAAGATGCAGGAGTAGTGGTTCCCTCCACCTTTCTCATAAGCTGTTCTACTCTTTGAAGAAAACAGATGGATCATGGAGAATGACAGTTGATTATCACAAATTCCAACTGCAGCTGCCATACCAAATATGGACTTCTTATTTGAGCAGATTAACATATCTTCTGGTACTTGATATACAGCTATTGATTTTACAAATAATTTTTTTCTTTGCAACTGTCCATAAGGGCCACAAGAGGCAATTTATTTTTAGTGGGGAAGGCCAGCAATTCACCTTTAATGTTCTAACTCAATGGTGTATTAATTGTCTAGCTCTGTATCTTAATTCACAGATATATTGATGACCTGTCACTTCCACAAGATATCAATCACACTGGTGCATTGTATTGATGGCATTATATGAATTGGACCAAGTGAGGAGGCAATATGGATCACCCTGGGCTTTGTTATTCATATGCACATCAGAAGATGGGAAATAAATTGACCCAAAATTCAATGGCCTTCTACCTCAGTAAAATTTCTGGAAGTCTATTGTTATGAGACACGTAATGATATTTCTTCTAATGGGAAAGATAGGTTGTTGCACCTGACCCTTTCTACTCTGAAGTCCTGTAACCAGCATGCTTACCTGGCAATCCCAATAGGTACCAGAGGGGGATCAGCAAGAAATAATTCAGGCTGGGTCAAGAGTGGATCTTGGAAAAGCTGAAAACCAAGTCAAGTCTATTATGGAACCTAACCCCTTATATACCATGAAACAGGGGCAGCGTCTAGACTGTGCAGAGTGATGACGTCAATAGTGGCAGACAAACTATAGGTGCAAGGTCAACAATAGGTGAGACCACCACCACCAATACAGCCCTGCCAATCCTTAGACATGTTAATAGACCCTAATGCCCCTATACATTGTGGGGAAAGGACAGGCTGCTGATAGGTCAGGAACATGGTGGTACAATCACAATGATAAAGCTCTGTGCCCATTCTTAGGTGTGTTAATCAATGTCTAGATGGCTTCCAAAGAACAGAAAGGAATATGTAAAAAAACACCTTTGCCCTTGATTCCAATTTGAGACAGGACAAGATTCATTCCTGCCCCTTGCGGAAAAGTCAACAGGAATCAGCCTAGATTATTCTGGCATAGGCTGGTATCTATGCTGGCATAGGCACAGAACTATGCTAGAATAAGAGGAACACTGCACCTGGGACTGTGAAGAATGCCCTTAACATCTGTCTTCAAAAAATGGAGATATCAGGCTTGAGTGTTACCTACATCTACCACCAAGAAAGATGTATAATCCTCAGTCGACCTTTTGGAAATAGTGCATTCCTTATTTGTATGTGTTACTCTGGTCCATATATCATGTAACTTGGAAAGTTTCTAACTTTGAGTGGAACCTAAAACAGAAGAAGGTTCTTTATCAAATCCAGGATGTTGTTCAACCAGTTTTGCCACTTGGGCCATATGATCTACCATGGTTTCAAGGGCAAATCAGGAGCATTTAAAAGACTCCCACAGGTGATCGCCACAAGCATTTGAAATTTTAAAGCAAGACCCTGTCATTTCTGCAGACAATAACTGAGATGTATAGGTTAAAGGAGCCAGATGCTTAAGCCAAAAAGAAAAGAAAGCATTGGAAACTGTAGCAGAACATAAAGAGAGCCAAAGTCAGATGGTATCCAGCTAAGTAAACTTTGTGGGGGAACTTACTTTACTGCAAGAAAACCTATCTGGGACTGTGCTAGTCAGATAAACAAGTGTCACCTTGACAACTGAAGAATGAGTTCTGGGCACATCTGTGAACAATTGGTAGTTGAGGCAAACTCTAAGCAAGCCTGCAGAAAAATAACTAATTGATGGGAGAAAAGCCAGCCCATGGTAAGTGGGACCATTCCCTGGGAAAGTGGGTAAGTAAGATGAAGGGAGCTGGTTCAATGGTTTGGCATACTTTAGCATACTTTGACATATTTGGGCAGACTTGCAGTAGGTCGGTGAGATTCACTGCTTCCTCGACATTCCCCATGAATATGATATGGTCAGTTCCTTTGGCTCTTGGTATTGATATGAACTCTCCTGTCAAGCTGGTCTGTGAACTGTAATTGAGAACCATGAGCAAAAAAAAAAAAAACTTACTTCCCTAAACTTTTTAATTGTGGCAATATTCAGAGAAACTGCAATAAAATGAGAATAATCTTCTTTTGTCTTTACCTAAACAGAGGGCACCGTGGGAGCTAAGGGCTCAGAGTGAAGCAGAAAAAGGGTTAAAACTGCTGCCTGCAAGAAGCAGCAAAGGGAGAACTTCTTTCCCTCTCCCTCCTCCTGGCCTTCAGAATGATAAGCACAATGTATCCCACTCATCCCAGAACCAGAACCAGAGATAAGAGGGACGTCTCCTCTGCTGATCATGCTGACCCAGGTTGTAAATAAGTTGGAAGTATAAACCTGCTTGTGAAACTTAATTCACCTATCCCCTTTCACCCTTATTTTATAGTGTTCCTATAAACTGGGCTATAACTTGGAAAAATGTTGCTAAATTTCACTGAGTTTTTCCAACACTAGCCCATATCCGTATGTTTTTTTTTTCAATAAATGCCACTCATTTTCTGTACCCAAGCAATTTTAGTTTTTCTGTTTGGAGTAAAAGGAACTTTTTCACAACATGATGTACCTGGTGAGAAGTGTGGGGGGGTGGGAAAGGGTATTCTATTTCCAGTGTTGGGACAATGAATAGCAACCCTTTGTTCACAATCTTTAGGCTTTGTTTACACTCGTTTGCCTATATCTCACCCCATCCCCTGGTTTCTGTGTGATTGTTTCTGGTTAGTATCACTGATGAGATATGCTAGAGTGTGGTTTCAAATGTCCCTTCTTAGCAAAAAGGAACTACCTCTGTTGTTTGTCTGGTCTAGTCCTACAAAGAAGGAAAGCCTTTATAATATTAATGATAATAGTAATATTAATGTATCATAATATTAAATGCAATTTTTAGGCACATTTGAGCAACAAGGAGGTTTAGAAGGAGTAATTCTCAGCTACACTTACCTAGAATTCATTGTTTCTTCTGTTTTGTAGGGATGGTAGAGACTAGGCAACATATTTTGTTGGAAGTGTCCTTCTTTAGAATGTTAACAGGAACTGGGGAGGTGGCTAGGGATTGAAACCTTTGCCTTGCTGAGCAAAAGGATCTGAGTTCAGATCCCCAGATCCCAATAAGAATACTGGGCAGAAGTGGCAGAGGCCTGTACTCCCATCCCTAGAAGTCAGAGTCAGGGAAAGCCCAGAGCAAAGCAATAAGGTAGTAGAGCAATCAATCCAGGATAATACCTGAAGTCACCCTTGGACCTCTACAGGCACATACATATGGTCAAGTGCTCATTTCTATAGACAGACAGACAGACATACACACACACACACACACACACACACACACACACACACGTACACACACACATGCACATGTGCACATATGCAAAAAAATAGAATTTTAGCAAGTAGTTGTTCAGAAGAGGGAAGCAAAAAACAAGCAAAAACAACACAAACTCAGGGTATATAGAAGATATGAACCAAGAAACACATTTCTAAACAATATCAATTCTTCAAAGAAAAGCAGAGAAAAAAAAGTTTATTTTTGTTGCAATACAAAATAATTTAATATTAGAATTAAGACCATAATGTACATTAAATATGTCAGATTTCCAGTGAATTCCATGCAACTTGGAGCCATATATTAATGCACTTATGCAAATATAGGTCTAACACATGTCTCTTGTACTCCTATGGCCTTTGCCAGTCCCAATGTTATAACTAAACACAAAACACTTAACTTTTAAAATTTGCATTAAAACTTTCAAACACTTAGTTAAATAGGATCATCATGAAATGAAACAAAAACAATTTGAACAAAATTTCAAGACACAAAGCACAGGATATGCTAGAATCCAAATGACTTATACAGCATCATACACACACACCACACATATATACTTGTTGCAGAAACAGTCTTTCTAAGGCAAGATTAGAGCAGCTATGCTAGGCTGAGTCTCTAAGGTATTTGAACGTCCTTAAAATTCCAGAAGGCCATCTCCTGCTGCTGGATTCACCCTGTAGGAACAGCCCTGCTGAGGAACTGACTCTAATCCTCCAGGAAATAAGATGGCCAACTTCCCTATGAAAGGATTATGGAGATTAGCTCTCCATATCCAATAAACAACTTGGTCTCTTACCCCCATGTGGACCAGGAGCAACTGGATTGGGCCCCAGTGGGAACTAACCAATGAGAAAAAGCCAGTTTCCTGAACTTGCCTAGGTGTACAAATATACCTGACCCTGCCAGCCATTAGATTGTACCCTAGCCCCTCATGGCACTCAGAGTGCCATGAATTCATTTCTAGTCCCTTGCCTGTTTCTCATGGATTCCATGCCTGGGGTCCATGAGTTCTCTGGCACCCTAGCCTCTCATGGCACTCCATGTCTGGAATCTTTTTTTTTTTTTTTTTTAAATTTTTTTTTATTATTATTATTTATTCAACTGTGTGCATGTGCGTGTGTATGTGCGCGCGCGTGTGTGTATCTGTGTGTGCGTGTGTCTGTGTATGTGTAGAACCACGGACGAATTCGCGAACCACCATGGACGCCTCCATCTCCTTCTGCCCCGGGATTCACAGGCTCCGCCCTACCAGGACCGGAAGCGCAGGCCGCCCCCGCTTCCGCCTGGCGTCTATACGTGGGATCTGGGATCCGAACTCCGGACCTTCCGCCTGCAAGGCGGAGGCTTAACCCCATGTCTGGAATCTTTGAGTTACAGCCTTTCTCTACCTAATCCTCTACATGTGTTCTGGTTTCAATCTTCAACTCCTGAACACAAGAACCCTACAACATTTCCTCTGCTTGCTAAATGTCCTTTTGTGGTCACCAAATGCTACAGGGTCCCTGTTTGGGCACCAAGTGATACCAAAACAACTGTCCCAATGTTGCAGGTTCTTGTGTTCAGAGTTGAAGACTAAAACTAGAACAAGTGTAGAGGATTAAGGTAGAGTTTATTAAAGGGGAGAAAGAACAGAACTCATGGACTGCAGACATGGAATCCATGAGAAGGAGGCAGCTAGAAACAGATTCAGAGTGCCATAAGGGGCAGGCGCCAAAGATGGCTGCTAGAGTCGGGAAAAATGGCTTTTCTTAATTGTTTAGCTCACATTGGGGTCCAACCCAGTTAATCTTGAGCCCAAGTAGGACTCCAGATCAAATTGTTTCTTTGATGGCCTATCTTATTTGATATGGAGAGCTTTCATAGGGAAGTTGACCATCTTGTCTCTGGGAGGATTGGAGTCAGTTCCTCAGCAGGGGTGTTCCTCCTTCAGGGTCATCCAAGAAGTGGGGGATGCCCTTCAGAAACTTCAAAGATCTTTAAAGACCTTTAGGGGCCATCCTGGCATAACTGTTGTAAACCTGCCTTACACTCACTACATACATGCAAAAACACATACATATGCATGCACCATGCACATATACATGTACCATACATACATATAGGCATACCACACACACATACCACTACCACCACAGCATATGAATACACACTCACATACAGACGTGTACTCACCCTTCACAATTTACTATTAAAAGGAAATCAATGCTCTAAGAAAAATCTGCTTTATTTTTTTTTCCAGTACTAAGATTAAAGCCCAAGTCCTTTTTTTTTTTGGAAAACTATTTTTCATTTGAATGCAGAAGATCAAAGTTTAGTTTAAGGCTAATATTTCTTTGATATCTGACCAGACTCTACAAAAACAAATCTATTTTAAAATAAGTTGGCTTATTATTTTCAATTGCATAGAGCAGACAAATGATGTCTGAGTGCACAGATACCATCAAAAGCCATTAGGCTCATTTTTTTTTTTTTCTTCTCAATGTAAACCTTTGACCTGTGCCTTTTTTTAAATATCAGCTGTGGAACCTTATTAAAGGGATTTATCAGAGGACTCCTGAATTCTTAATGTCCTTAAGGTACTTTAAATGACAAATAACAAGCCGTACTGGTTACTCTTTTGCTGCTGTGAAACACCACTCAAAGTCAAGCAATTTAAAGGGAGAAAGGGAGATTTATTCAGTTTACAGTTCCAGAGGGGAGATAGTCTTTCATGGCAGAAGCAGCATGGCTGGTGGCAGAAGCTGGAGACAGGCTGTGTCACATCTTTCATGGAGACTGAGAACTCTTAGACTACCAACTGCAAGAGGTGCTCTCCTGGAAGTAGGGTCCACACACAGGCCCATCCCCTGTGACTGCCTTTCTCCAGCTAGGCTCCACCTCTGAAAGTGCCTAGATCTCCCAAACAACTAAAGATTCAATACATGAGCCTGAGGGGAAACACACATTTCAAGCATGACACAAACTATACATCTTTTAATGGTATCAGTTGTATGGAAGCAATTTCATGCTTTGCATTCATCAGGTTAACAATAAGAACTGGGAATTACCAAAAGAAATTAAAAATAAATAAGAGGCTATCTTAAAATGATAGCTATAGGTTTAGTCTGACTACTGGCAACTAGGAACTTAATTGTTGAACTTTTTTTTAAAGGAAAAATGGTTGTTTTTTTGTTTTTTTTTTTTTTTTTTTTTACTTCTGGTTTAAAGAAGGCCATCATGGTGGAGGAATAAAAGCAGCAAGAGCTTAAGCAGGTGATCACATCCAATCCACAATCATGAAACAGACAGTGATGAGTACTATGATACTACCCAGCCAGCTCTCTTCATTTTATACAGTTGATCCAAGATTTCCAACCAGGGAATGGTCCTATCCACAGTTAAGATGGGTCTTCCCACATCAGTTAATCTAATTAAGGTGATCCCTCTCAGACATTCTCAGAGGCCAACCTTAATCTAGATAATCCCTCACAAGTATTCTCAGAGATTTGTCTCCTAGATCATTCTAAATCCTGTCAAGCTGACAATTGACACTAACCATTACAACCCCACACATTTGGTCACACATTCCAAATGTCTCACTCCTTTCCAAAATTCTTGTTCAATAATCTTAAACCATTCACACTAATTCAGACCCTTATTTCATTCTGAATTTTGTCTCTTTTTCCTAGTGTGGGACCATGGTTATCTTTAGGAGAAAAAACCTACTTTCTTTTTCCTCAATATATTTTCATGCTTTATAATAATCCTTATAAGATGTGTCTCATTTTCTTCACGTACAGCATTGTTTCCTTTGTTATATACAAGATGCCAAAGTATATACACTTTAAACTTCTACTTCATAATTGATATTTTAGTTTTTAATTTTATTAAAGAAATTTAACTTTCTGAGAGAGGGAAAGGGAGGGAGGGGGTGAAAGGAAGGGGGAAGGCAGGAGAGTGCAAGGGAGGCTACTGGGGAGGAGAGTAGGAAGGGAGAGTACTGGGATACCTATTGAGCTTGTGTGATTAGGAAAAAAAATAAAGTGTGAGAGGAAAAAAATTCCTTATAAATACCCTAGACATCCTGCCTCAAAACAAAAGAATAACATACAATTGGGTAGATATTAATCTAGTGTAAAATAGACCTAATATTTTTAAGTTACTGAAAATGATTTTTAAAGCTATAAAAAAGTCAGCTAGAAACATTTATCCTGGAGCCGACAAGATAAAAGATAGCTCAGCAAGTACGCTGACTGCTTGTGGGAAATTCCCATAATCCCAAATGGGGAGACTGAGTCAGCTCAGGTATAGCAAAGGAGGTGATTTATTAAAGGAATAATACATATGCACATATTGGACAGACTCCGGGAAATTTCTGACCCAGATCTCTGAGTTACAATCTACTTGATAGGGGAACTTCTATCCTGCAAGGACAGAGAAGGGGGTGCAAGTTAACAGTTCACATTTAGTTTATTTACTATCAAGTTCACTGTGGTCACTCCAGGTTTCCAGCGGTCACCTCCTCTTATCTTGCATCTGTGTGGAGAATCCAGACCTCCTGGCACTATGGAGGAGCTTCTCACCTTGGAGGTTGGGAGTTGGGGGACTGACCTCATTCACTTGTTATTTCTTGTCAACTTAACTCTTTCCTGCATCATGCTCATAAATCTGATGACCTGAGTTCAATTTCCAGAAATCCACACAGTAGAAGGAAAGAACTGATTTCCAAAAAGTTGTCATGTGACCTCCACTAGTGTATCTCTCTAATAAATAAAGAAGATTTTTTTAATATATGCTTTATCAAATTTATATTTACCCATCTCACCTGTCTATAACAACTGACTTGCTCATGACTTACTTTGTAGACCTATATAGGTAAGTCCTTTTATGCTGGTTGTTTTCTAGCCAAATGCAGCCCTTTAATGAGTATGGCAAAGAACATTTTCTATGTGTATTAAACCTGATCGTCCTTGAGTTTTCAAGCACTGTGTGCTCCTATTTCAATGATTCATCATAGTTCTTGATCATTGTAGAAAGAACTTGCTCTGCTACTCAAACTATTCTTTAAAATAGGAAATGTAGGAATGCTTCAGAACTCTTTCTATGAAGCCTATCTTACCTGGTACCAAATCAAGATAAAGACACAGAAAAAAAGAAAATCATAAACCAGTCTCACTAATAAACATAGATGCAACACTTCTCAACAAAATATTTTCAAACCAAATTTAAGAGTGTATCAAAAAGATCTTTCATCCTAATCAAGTTGTCATTATTTCATAAATGTGGGGATACTCAATATATAATAAATTGATAAATTTCATAAAGTAGATGTATATCAAGAACAGAAATCACAAGATCATCTCAAATAAATAAATAAATAATGTTTGAAAAGATCTAGCATTCTTTCATATTAAATGCCCTGAAACAACTTGAAATTGAAGGAACTTATCTCATTATGAATAGTGTTATCTATGATAAACCTATAACCAATATTATACTAAATAGGGCAGAATTCAAAGCAATTACAATAAAATCAGGAATGAGACAAGGAAAACCATTATGTCCAATCTTAGTCAATATAGCATTAAAAGTCTCAACTAGAACAGTAAGAAAAGAAAAACAAAAGGACACATATAAGAGAGGAATAAACCAAATTATATTTAAAGATGATAAGATTCTTCACATAAGAGACCCTAAAGAATCCACCAGAAAACTCTGAGAACTGTAGGATGGAAGAATACGAAGTTAACATACAAAAACCAGCAGTCTTTCTAAATAGCGATGATAAACATGCTGAGAAATAAAAGAAAAAAAAAAAACAGAGGAACAATCCGATTAGAAGCACTTGCTCTAAATTTCAAAATGTTTCGTTAAAACATTAGACATGGCCAATCAGATATGTACATGTGCGCGCGCACACACACACACACACACACACACACACATTTTCTTTTATTATCAAAGGCTGGTTTAATGCTCAAGAAAACCAAATTAGGCAACGTAAAACCAGAAATTCCTCACTAAATTTCCCTATATTCTTAAATACTTACAAGTTGAATCACCAAAGCTATCAAACATGGAATGCTGGAGTGCCAAACATGATTTTCCTCCAAACACTTTCTCTTGCTGTGAATTTCTATTTCTCATTTTAGCAGTAGCTTCTGAAATTCCCAATGTGCTATGCTAGCTGATTTGATTTGTCATTGGGACTAGTTTGTATGCTGCTTATGGAAGTGACTTCCTCAGTTTTCAGTTCAAGGGACAATCCCCCAATGCATATGGAATTTACATTTTTATGGAGTGGATGTGAACCACTGAAGATCCTTCTGATCCAGGAACGGAATGAGTATGCTATTTTTGTCCTTTCATAATTGGACTCTGTTGCCTTTGTTGAGGAGTTTCTCCTGAAATCCTTAACATTTGAAATTGCAAGAAACTAGTGCCTCGTAACTTTATCACCTTGGTATCAGGCATTCATAGAATTTCTATATTAAAATAAGGTGGGGGAGATGAGGTCACAATAATGAGGAGAAGGAGATGAAAAAGCAAAGAGATAAATTTAGAGTTGCAGACCAAATTCTATCAAGCAAAAGTTCTAGTAAATGGGGCCAGGAAGATAGCTCTGTGGGTAAGGTACCTACCTATAAACCCAAAGAGCTAAATTCAATCCCTGAAAGCCCATAGGTTGGAATAAGGGATTGGCATCCATACACCATTGTGTGCATATTCTCTCTCTCTCTCTCTCTCTCTCTCTCTCTCTCTCTCTCTCTCTCTCTCTCAAAAAAAAAATTTAAAAGAAAAAAGTTCTGATAAATGTTCTGAAACATTGACAGGAGGTCTAAATACTACAACCAGCTGGGAATCAAATAAATGGTCAGTTGAATAATAAGAAAGAAATCTGTGCCTTAAAAAAGACTGACAAATGTTTGCTCAAGGCAGGTTATCACTATTATGGTAAATTAAACTACTTCCAATTGAGCAAACCTAAGGTGATCATAAACTATAAATTTGATAGTATCCCACTGGCTGACCTTTGTGTGGATACTAAAGGGATACCATTGCTTGAATGTGATTTGTCTCATATGTTTGAATCCTTACTTGATGTTGGTGTTTGAGAAGGCCGTGACAACTTTAGCATGTGAAACCTTGCTGGAAGAAAGCATGTCACAGGGGGCAGGCCTTGAACTTGGTTAGCTTTGCCCTCCTTCCACTGGTACTCTGCTCTTGCAATCTGTAACTTGCCTCTCAGTCTCCATGATACTGCATTAACTTGAGCCACCTCCAGTTTCTGCCATTTACCATACCTTTTCTGCCATAATGGACTGTATCTCCTGTCTTGAAGCGTATGGTTATATGAATATTGTCTCTCAGATTTACTGCAACAGAAATTGGCATCCAGAAGTGGAGTGCTGCTGTAAGATTGAAAATCTGGTATCAGAAAGTGAAATGTTGTTAAGGAGACAGAACTTGGTACTGAGCAGTATGACCATTGCTGTGATATGGCTAGTGTGCTTTCGGAACTGTTTGTTGGAAGAAACATGGAGAACTTTTGAATGTTGAGCTAGAAGAGCCTTTGTGTCTTGGAGTCAGGGAATAAAGGGCCATTCTAGTGAAAGTTTGTGTAAGAACAATGCTGAGAGAGACATAAATAGTGAAGGTCTAGGTTATGATGGTCCAGAGGTAATTCTTTAGGAACTGGATTAGGAGCAGATGGGGCGATGTTTTGACAGAGAGTTTGAACAAGTTTTGCCTTTCTCCTGAAAGATTATCCAAAGTTAAATTGAAGTGTTTGACAGATGAAGTTCCAAGACAATGTAGTCTTAACACTGTGGCAAGCCTACTTATTAGAGTTCTTGTTTCAGATTGTTGACCTTGCACATGTAATGTGTCACTATTTGATGTCATCCCTCTGTGCAGTGTACAAAATCACCCCTCTGTTTCATGGTATATAAAGGATTAGATTCCATAATAAACTTGATTTGGTTTTTGGCTTTTCCAAGATCCCCTCTTAACCCAGCCTGATTAAATTCCTGCTGATCCTACTTTGTTACCTATCAGGATAGTAAGGTAAGCATGCAGGTCACGGGATACCACAGAAAGTAATTCTATCAAAAGCACATTGCTGAAGAAATTCTGTCCTATTACAAGAAGACCCTGCCTTGCACACAGGCAACCTTTCACAGCACTCTGAGATATACTCATCTCTCCACTCTTGTGTGCTCCTCTCCAACCTCTTCCACTGTAAGAGTCCCTCCTTGTACTGTTTCAGGAACATCCAAAAAAATATTACCACAGGACCAGTGCTAGCTGGAATCATGCTGACTCAGCAACATTTGTACACATATAGACCAGCCTAAGCAGTTCTGCTGTTGACAGTTCAGGGGGGATGATTTATGGAGCCTGAAAAATAGTAAGAGAAGAGAATCCTTATGATGTATTTTCTATGCTGGGATCTGTGAGACATATTTGCAGTGATAACCCCCACAAGATCCCTAGGACATAGGTGACAGTGTTGTCATTCATGTCTACAGACAAGGAATCACACAGAGGTCCCTTCTAGAAAAAGGCAAAGAAGGTAACCATGTCTGCTATTGATAATTTCTGATATGTGCTAAAAGTTATGACTTAATTCTTGGAACCATTCTTGGAACCCATTCTAAATTCTTTGACAATGACTCCACTCTCCTCTTAATCATTCTAGTGGTTTCCTATTTATGTTACTGTAATGAATACATGACCCAATCAACTTAGGAGGAGAATAAGAGATTTATTTACAATTGTAGGTTACAGTTAATCACAATGGCAAGAGAGTTACCAGTAGGCATGGAAGGAACTGGCCATCCTATATGCACAGCAAGAGCAGAGAGCAGTCAAGGACTAATGCATTCTTTCTAGCTGGCCAGCCTGCCAGCTTGCCAATTATTGAACCATCTCTCTCCATCTTACCCACCTGCCTAGCAATGGTCCCACTGACTATATGCTGGCTTTTCCCACTTCAATCATGCAATTAAAATAATCTCCTAAATAGGATGGAGTTAAAACCTCTACCTCACAAGCAGAAGGACCTGAGTTTGGATTGCAGATCCTATGTAAAAATGTCTGGGTGAATAGCAGTGGCCTGAAATTCTGACCATTGGAAGATAGAGTCTGGGGAGCACCTGAGCAGAGCAATAAGAAGGTGAAACAATCCAAGATGATGCCTAATGTCATCCTTGGGACTCCACAGGCACACACATTCAAGTGCCCTCAGGTACACACTCAGGAAAGAAAGAAAGAAAGAAAGAAAGAAAGAAAGAAAGAAAGAAAGAAAGAAAGAAAGAAAGAAAGAAAGAAGAAGAAGGAAGGAAGGAAGGAAGGAAGGAAGGAAGGAAGGAAGGAAGGAAGAATGGAAGGAAGAAGGAAGCGAAGGGAAGGAAGAAGGAAGGAAGGAAGAAGGAAGGAAGGAAGGGAAGGAGAGAAGAATGAGAGAGAAGGAAGAGGACAGACGAGGGATTGAGGCTCACTAACGATACGGGGGCTGCGGGCATCTTGCGGCGGGTTAGTTGTTTCTCTCTCCACCCTACTCGCGGCTAAAAGGCACCTCCCATGCCAACCACGAAATCTAGAATCAGAACACCCTCCCCCCAGTCCCGCCCCCCTCCCTAAGAAAGACCTTCTCAGTCTTAGCTAGAAAATTCCTCATAGGTATTCCCAAAGGCTCAGTTCTCAAGTGTCATGTTGATACCTGAAAAAAACCACCGCAGTCACTCTAGCAGGAACCAGTAGCTAATTTCTCCTTTGGGGCTCAGTCAAGACAGAGTAAGTACCACAACCTTTCAATGAAATGGCTGGAATTTTCACTAGTGGGTCTCCCTCTTCTGTTCCTGCTATTGGGATCTCATTAACAGTACTTTGAAGACACATTTGATATTTCTGGTCCTCACTAAGATTTATCTTCCATCCCCACACCTGTGTGTGTGTGTGTGTGTGTGTGTATGTGTGTGTGTGTGATATTCTGAGCCCACGCCTAAATGGCACAACTCTTTCTTTCAATCTAAATCCATTGATGAGTCTTCATTCCCTATGGAATCAAATTCTAAATTTCTTCTTATATTGAACTCCCATCAGCTCTCCATCTATTTAATAAAGTGAAGAGATTCCCATGACTCTGCTTAAAAACTTTTATGTCCCAAGCACATGTGAGATCTTACTATGCAAATTTCTTTTATATAATGAGTGAGGTGAATTTTTTTCTTTCCTTAGAAATGCTACGTTCTTATTTTTGTGCATTTGTTGTTCCTTGAGTAGAATGGGCTCCTTGACCCCCTCCACTCCCACATTGTCCCCGCTATGTCTGTCCTTGAACGCCTAGGTAACTGACAATTGCATCATTGAACTTCTCAGTCAGCCCATCCAGAAAGCTTCCCAACAACCTGCCTTGTGTTCCAGAGCCGCAGACAAAGATCAAAGTGACGGCACTAGAAGGAGATGTTCTGGATGCCCAGTGCCTAAGGACAGCCTGCCAGGGAGGGTATCTCTGTCCTCATCCACACTGCCTCAGTTGTTGATCTCTTAGGTGCTGTTCCCAAGCAGACCTTCATAAATGTCCATCTGAAAGGTACAGTACCCGGGGGAAGAGATGAGGCAAGTGGAAAGAAGGGAATGGCCAAAAGCACAAGGAATAAATTATTTTTAATACAAAATGCCCCCAGCCCATGTTGGTGTGTTCAAACATGCTGGTGCTCTCTGTGGAATCTTTGGAACCTAAGTCCTACCTTGGCAGATATAGACCACAAGGGGGCAGCCTTGAGGATTATCGCCCACCTGTTTCTGATCTTGTCTCTGCTTCCTGATCCACCAAGATAAGATCCCAGGACAAATGGTCTTCTCACTATGAATTTTTCCCCATTGTAATACACTGATAAACTCCAACCAAAATTAATCCCTCCTCCTTTACGTTGCTTGGTCAAACACTTTGTTGCAGCAGCAAGAAAAGCAAATAAATCTTCCTCCAATGGAACCCCTGCTGTGCCTGGATCAGGAGCCTCTGCTCACCACGCCCAGCTGGCAGACCTCAGAGTTGCTCAGGGTGTTTAGATGAAGAAACCACGCTGAGAGAGGGGAGAAGAAGGAAAAGTTACAGCCTTGTCACTACCAGGAAAGCTCTCTTCCTGCTCTTCCAAGGTGGCTAGTCCAACTCCACACACTTGATATCTATCCACTCTCTGCCTCCCCTGGGCATGGCATGCTTTTTAGTTCTTTGAGAGTTGCCCTGCCTGAAGGTAGGATTCCTCTCCAGAGGACTAGGATGGCTGCTCCACAGAGGGCTGCCAGGAAGAATAATCCAGCACTTGTTTTCTTAGCAAGAACAGCTTTCCGGTGTCTATAGCACTATCTTTTCAGATACTGTCAGCCTACTTGTAAGGACTAATTCTAGTCAGGTACTGAAATAACTCCTCCCCAGACCTCCATCCCTAATGCTCCGTGGTTCTTCCAGAAGTATAATTTTCAATCTACTTTAAATGGAGCTATATTAGCTCAAGGAAGTTTGCCGTGTGGTGTTTTCTCTCTGATACCTTGGCGACTACTCGCCTCAGGGCCTAAAGACCCTGGCTAGTACATCCTTCGAATGACTTCCAAATTTAATGCCTCATACTCCATTTCTAAATCGTCTCTTTATTTGGGAATCTCCAGCACCATCTCCAAAAGATCTCTTTTGGTTCTGCTTGGGCATATCCCTTGTACCCTACACTTGTGGGTTGTCTCAAAAAGGACATTTGCTGCCTCTCTCAACATATACAGTGCTGGACAAAGGGCATGTGTGACTTCACAAGCTGGTAAGATGGCTCAGTGGGTAAGGTGCCTGCTTGCAAACTGGCAGACCTGAGTTCTATCCCCCAAAGCCCATGTGATGGAACGAGGAAAATGACTTCTGAAAGTTGTCCTCTGACTTCTACCCATGTACCAATGCATCATAGTATGTGTCTCTCTCTCTCTCTCTCTCTGTCTCTCTCTCTCTCTCTTTATCTCACCACTTGAAGTTCTCTGCATTGCACAGCTTCTCTTTCAAATGAATAAAGACTATATTTTAAAAAACATTTTCCAGTGATACTCATTTCCCTTACTTGTAAAACTGAGCTCACATTTTTACTAATTTTAATTTTTAAAAAGTGAGACTCCCTCTCATGAAAATCAAATGTGCAAATTCTTCAGTGTTGCAATATTAACATTCATTAACAAATGAATAATAAAATGGCCCTTCGCCCGGTATATCCCTCCCTCCTCAAGGGATTGGGAGTTTCCATCTCCTTCAAGTCCACGCTTCTGCCAGGTCCTGTCATTGCAGAAATATCCAGCAGAGGGAGCACCTTTGACACACTTCTAGGTCCTGCTGAGCTCAAAGAATTTTAAAAGTCACTCCTGTTGTTAATAAGTATAAAAACAGAGTCCTAAAGAGAACTAGGAGTGGCTTCACTTCTCAGGAACACAGACAGTGACCAAGGCTACCTCTCCAGGATCTCCCCACACAGTTCAACAACCAATTGCCCATTTCGTGAAACAGCCTGCATTGAGCTGCACACATGAGTAGATGCCAGCAGAATCATGCATGTCTAAGAGCACAACACAGCCACAAGGTGGTTCACAGCTGAAATCCCAGAGCTCTAGAGGCTGAGGCAGGAGGGTGGGAACTTTGAGTCTAATTTGAGCTACATAACAGTGAGACCTAACTCAAAGAATTATTTAAATAAAGTACATATTACCTATATACAGCAGTGCATGAACAGACACAATATGGATTTAGATTTTCCCCTAGGAATATGAACTACTGAATTTTTGGATCAAGAAAAAATGATCTGCCTTTAGAGAAACAAAACACATGGCACATGATCATTGCTTGGGGAAGCTTTTATGGTGGGGATGAGAAGGGGGCTGCTTGTTGCAGCCTGAACATGGGGCCAGGACTCAACCGCTGAGCAGCACCTCAAACCGAATAGGAATTTATTCATATCATATTCACAAAAATATAAAGTAGCAAGCTGATGCTCTTTTCCCTTTGTGAGAGAGAGAGAGAGAAAGAAGATGCATGCCACAGCACACACATGGAGACCAGAAGAAAACTTTGGGGTTCTCTTCTTTTACCCTGTGAGTTCTAGGGATTGAGATCAGGTTGTCAGATTTGTACACAGGTGCTTTACCCACTCAGTCGTGCCTTCAGCACCCGATGGCAATGTCCTTTTTCTAAGTAAAAGTACACCCAGGGATCAGGATGCGGCTCCATGGTAGAGGACTTGCCTAAGATGTGGAAGGTCCTAGGTTTCAGTGCTGGGGACCACAGAAACAAGCACATATGAGAGAGAGAGAGAGAGAGAGAGAGAGAGAGAGAGAGAGAGAGAGAGAGAATATGAATCTATGAATCCAAAATGACAATTTCTTACCTGAATACAATGCATTGTTATCATACCCCCTCTCCCACTGCCTCCTCTTAACCCCCTTCCACACCCCTTAACTCCCTTCTTCCCATCTTGTTCCCTTCTTACTTTCATATCCTTTTATGTGTTAGTCTTATGCAGGTGGTCACAGCTGCATGAGTTCATGACTGCACCTGCATGTTATATTGCAGTAGCAGCATTTTATAGCACTCCTCTCCATCCTCCAGCTGTTACAGTATTTCCACCCCTCTTCTGTGACACTTCTTAGGATTCGGAATGAATGATCTAACTGTCTCGTTTAGGACCAAGGAATCAGCAGTCTCTTTTCTTGGTACTCACATTCACAAATTGTTAGTCTCTGTTTTTGCTCTAAAAGAAGCTTCTCCAACAAAGGCAGAAGTTGCACCAGATTATGGGTGCAAACATGTATATTTAGAAGGGGACAGATGCCTCCATAGGGCCTGTGACTTGCCTAACCATAGCATTTTGACCAGATTTCTAGTTCCTGGCATGTGTTTCCTCACAGGGAGCAGACCTCAGATCCAATCGAGGAGCAGTCGATATCTGTTGCAGTTCATCTGCATGGTTGCTGATAAATGACCATCAAATGGCTTAAGGGAACAAGGGATTTATTTTCTCTTACAATTACTGGTTACAGTTCTCAGTCCAGTTTCATGGGAGAGCATGCACCACACCAGGGCGGAGGGAACTGGCCACACCATCTCTACATAACGGCTGAGAGAGGAACGATCTTTACTTGCCAGACCAGCATGTCTGGCCAAGTGTACAAAAGGATACCAACTCCTCCAACCAGCCCTCTGTCATCCTGACAACTTGTTTAGCACCATGGAGCACCAGTCACCATGAACTCTGGTCAGCAGGAAGGAAGCTTCCAGCTTAGTTGTGACTCAGTTCCTCTGTGTCCTGCATCTAAAGTGTACGTTGTCTTCAGCAAAAGGTTTTAAAGCCTACTTCTGGCGCGCAATCAAGGGTAGTGGCAATAGTCTAATTGTTTGCCAGCCCTGGGGGTTCCCTAACCAACAACCAGCCCACCAGCACTGGGATCAGTGAGGATAGACTCCAATAGACTCCAGTAGCCCCAGCCTTGGCATATCGGTTTCCCAAAGGCCAAAGCCAGTGCCTGTCAGCCACGGGGAGGCTGAAGACCTTCGGCAAGTCCATGTCAGCAACTCGAAGGAAATAAGGTAAGCGGGGTGGGGAAAAGGATCTTCATTCTTCATTTAACGTAGTGATCTCTCTCAGTCTCTCAGGGGAAAGATACAGCGCTATCTCCACAGGGCCAACAGGGGTGAGTGGAGAAAGGGAAGACGGGAGTAGATCGGCTGGTGTACTGGACATAAGGCCTTGGAACGCTTCAGCCTGCGCTGCGCTGCGCTGTCCTACTCCCCACGGGCCCAGAGCTACCGTCACAGCTCCGGCACGCAATCCCATGCACTTCACAGAAAGGACCAGATGGGGGCAGCAAGGACGCGCGACCGGTGGCAGTGAAGGGCGCAGTCTCTTCCCGTTTCACTAAGGATCTGGTCTGCGGTGGTGGCCTAAGGGAAAGCACAGGTAAGTGCTCAGCGGCTGGCTTAAGAGCAGTGTTCTTAAGCAAGAAGCTGAGCGGAAGGAAGGCGATAGGGGAAAGTTCAGAGAGCAGGTGAGCTTGGGGAGGGAAGCTAGGAGGGTCCGTGCAGGCAGAGCAGCCTGAGATGCGGTGCAAAGGTGAGGGCGCGCGTTCAGGCGGGATTGGGGGGAGGCCGAGCCAGATGAGGAGGCTGCGCACCACTGACAGCAAGGTTGACTGAGGGACATGGGGTATCCTAGATGCCAGACACAGCTGCGCAGTAGACGAGGAGGCTTCAGGGGACCCAGGCAAAGTGACCCGGCCCTGTGTAAGTGTAGGTGTAGGTAAGTGTACATAAGTTTGTGTGTGGGTAGGTATGAGTAGAAGACACATACCTGTGCCTGTGGAAGCCCAAGGATGACTTTGTAGAAATAATCCTGAATTGTTCAGACTCCTTATTGCTTTACTCTGGGATTTCCCAGGCTCTACTCTTCAGGGCTGCGATTACAATCCTTCCATAGCTGCCTAGAATTTTTACATGGGATCTGGGGAGCGGAACTCAGGTCCTTTTGTATAGGAGGCAAAAGCTTTAACCCCTGATCCATCCCCCAGCCTCTTGATATAAGTTTAAGTCTACATTTCATCATAATCTAATCTTTCTAAATATTTGATATAAGTTATTTTATTTATTTTATAATATTTTATTTGAGGGAGAAAGAGGGTATATATACCACAATACAAATGGGGAAGTTGATTCTCTCCTTCCACTATGTGGGCTTCAAGGGATTGAGCTCGGGTTACCAGATATGCATGCACCTGCCTTTTACCCACTGAACCATCTTGAAAAGCCTCTAAAATTTCAAATGAATTCAATTTGCTGGGAAAAATGGGTGTGCTAAGAGGACACGTTCACATGCTGGACCCAGGCCTCTGGCCTCTGGGGTTCCATCTCTGCTACTCACTCCTGGTGTAGAGAAGAGCTGAAATGTGAGGCCAGTAGGTGCTGCAGGAAAGTATGCAGCAGCCTGAGAAGAGGGATGAGTGCCGGAGGGAGGCAGGGGGCCTTTCTGGGAAGTATGTTCTTCCCCTCTAGCAATGAGCAAGGAGACTCAGGGAGCAGAAGCAGAGCTGGACTCATGTACCACGGAAAGCAGTAAATACATCTGTTCATTTCCTGGGAAGCTTCCTGGCACAGCGCTCCGTGATGGATTAGAAGGGACAAGAGGGAATGTCGAGAAATGGAGACCTGATGCAAGAACTGATGACAAAATAGAACCAGGATCCAATGAAGAAAGCCTCAGGCAGATGGGCAAAGTACCTGAGAGGCCCCAGCATTCCTCGCAGCCATCCCATGGACACACTTTCCCAAGACCCAAGCCTGCACATCATCCTCAGTCTTCCCGCAGAACATTTGGTCCCGCCCATTGGAATTCCAGAATATTGTATGTTTTCTCTTCTTCCAAAGTAACTCAGCCTTTGCTGGGCCATTCGCCTTCTTTGTCTAACATCCCACCCCAACCACTTGCCACTGGGTTAGTCACTCATGAAATCCTTATTCTGTCCCTACATTGCACAATTTGATGGTCCAATGATGTGTTAAAACCTTGAGCTTCCTACGCACATCGGGTTTTTCTTTGTCCCATACCTGGACACAGTGCTCCTTCTCCTTGGGGAGCTGGCTGCCTCAGGAACACATTCTTATCACCTCACACATAGAAATCTTATCATGGTCCCCTGTCTTGTTGCACTGCCCTCATGAATTCATGCATTCCACCTCCTTTTCTGCATGGCCAGTGTACTGAGATCAAGCTCACTACACATGTGAAATATACATATATACATATTGCATTATGCATAGTACGTATGCGTCACCAATGACAATTGAGCACACAGAAGGAAAGGAAGTCAGGAAAGAAGTAGGCTGAAAGAAAGAGAGGGAGCAGAAACAGAGGCAGAAATGGACAGAGACAATAAGATAATACATATGGTAACTGAAGAGCATTGCTGACCCCTGAAAAGAGGTCCAGGGAGAGAAGTCAAGGAAGAAGATGCTTTGAATGACAAAGAAAGAAAAAACCCATTCACTTTGGCCAGCCAATTACCCTGAACTTAACACATCATCAAAGAGCATCAGGAAACAGAGAGATTGTACTGGGGGTAGTGTGGTGGGGAAGTACACTGGCTTATTCTACAGTAAAAGAAGGAGAGAGGGAGGAAGGTACAGAAGGAGGGAGAGAGGGACGGAGGGAGGAAAGAACAGAGGGAGGGATGGAGGGAGGGAGGGGAGAGAGATGAGAGGAAGTAAGACGCACAGCATTTCTATACTTCAAAAGATGGAAATTCTGTCTTAAAACACTGGGGGGGAAGCTCAAAAACTTCAACTCAGGGGACTCTGGGAGAGGACAACTTAATCCCTCTGAGAAGTACTTTGCACAGTTCTACAGAAGTCTAGGAAATTGGGCAGAAATTCTTTCCATTTCCAGAGAGCCACAAGAGGTGCATGGGGAAGAGCTGGAGTGAGGAGGTGAGGACAAAGAGAATGTCCACACTGTGCAAAGGCAGGTCAGCTCCAAACTCTGAAACTGATGTGGGTCCATTCTGTATCCCTGAAGCCCCCCATCAATGATGACTGGATCCTTGGAACGCAAGAACCGGGATCAGTCAATAGTCCTTCTGCTGGTGTGAGTGCTGGGGATGAGAGGGGGGCACCTGTTGGCATCTTGGCATGCTCACTGGCCATGAATACAGGAATGCCTTTTCCAGGAGTCCATGAAGCTCTTGTTCTTACCCTGGCAGAAGTTTAACATATTGCTGTGCAATTGCAAGCAGGACAGCCAACCATAGTGGCATAGTTGGGCACAGGTGTCAACTTGACTGTTGCTCTGGGCACATTTGTAGAGAATTAGTGGCTGAGTTAAGCCCAGAGCAAACCTGCAGGAGATTGTGTAGCTGATGAGGAAGGCCCAGCCTATGGTGGGTGGGACTAGGCCCTGAACAGATGAATAAAATACTGAGAGTCAGTTGAGGAAGTTGGCATCCTTGTGTACACTTGGCCAGACAAGCTGGTCTAGCAAGTAAGGCTCGTCTCTCCCTCGGTCATTACCTAGAGATGGTGCGGCCAGTTCCTTCCACCTTGGTGTTGGCATGAGCTCTCCTGTCAAGCTAGACTGAGAACTGTAACCAGATAATCGTAAGAGAGGATAAATCCCTTGTTCCCTTAAGCCATTTGATGGTCATTTATCAGCAACCATGCAGGCGAACTGCTACACATACCCTGTGGGCACGGATGGGGTGATCACTCAGGGCTCTGGGCTTGGCTCAGTCAGTGGGGTCCCAGGCTTAATTTTGCGTTTTTGATGCTGTGAGATATTTCCATTCCTTATTTCTCAGTGATGATTTAGAAAGCTGGGAAGTGAAAGGCCTTGCCCAAGATCACCCAAATAGCCAGCTAAACTGGGCCAGCTCCTCTTTATTCAGTGGTTGAGGAGGAAGCCTACATGCCAAAAGATAGAAAGGTGAAGTATATCATAGATTGGAGGCACACCCAGAACTCTATCTAGAAGCTTTGTTTTTTTGGCATTGGAAGGTGTTTATTTTAGAAAATCACAACTGGCCAAGGTGCAGACCTAAATAGGGAACAATGTAGAAGAGGAAGTAGTAACACTAAGAATCCGAAGGGGGCCAAGGGTGAGTCCAGACTTTACCTTCTGGACTAGGGATTTGCTGCAGCCATGTGCACTTCCACAGACTTGTGTAGGCTTATATTATATTATAGGGATGGTCTTAAGAGGCCCCGCAATTCCTTGGGAACTATTGAGAGTTAATGCTGATGGAGGAGATGTTTTCCTCATTCGCATATCCATGGACATGTGACTCGTGCTCCAGCAAGTGCTCAGGCACATGCCATCAAAGGCAACCCAGATGAAACAAAACACACGGAAATAGGAGGGAGATTAAAAGAAAAAGAAGGGTTGTTTAGGAAAAGAAGGGGAAATGAGATTGGGGATTAATGTTCAAACACAAACTCACTGTAGTCATGTATGAAATTCTAAAGTAATAAAAAAGTTTTAAAAAGCTAATAAAAGGGAGGATGGACCAGTGTGTACTAGAACTAGGGACAAATAGATTAGGGGAAGAGCCAGCCGGGAACTGGGGACTACTTTATACCATGTGTCATCATCTGAAACACTCCTGACATGGCCAGACTCTGGAACACTGCTCCTGCCACCTGCAAGGCCCCCGTTTCTCATGAACCATCTCCCCTCCTGCTTTAAGCTCTCTTCTCCCCCAGACAATTTCCAGCCTGTAAAGAAGGGCAGAAACCCCCTCTGACAAGCACTTGTCGAGGTCCAGTGTGGTTGCTTATTAACTTGTCCGTCAACCCACTGGTTTGTAGATTCTGGGAAGGTCCCATGGGGACCCTGTGCTGACAACCCATACTCGGCCTTGTCTCACATCTGTCCCAGAATGAGTATTATATAAACACTTGTGGATGGAGGGAAGGGAGGACACAAAAAGAAACACTGGACCAGAATAAACAGGATGCCAGGGCATGCACCAGAGGTTTCTACGAATGACTGTCTCCACAGTGGGCTCTGTCCCCACAGCCTCCCCACAGGAGGCTGTCCATGTCTGTGGCTCCAAGTTTCCAAGTTTCTTCATGATTGAGATGGTGTGTGTTTCCTCTCGCCTCACCCCTATACCTTCCAGGGTACAGAGGAGGCCAGGATCAAATGCTGCAACACTGCATGGTAGCTCTCTTGGATCAGGGACCTTATGGCTTTGAAGTCATGTTCATGGCTCCCATTGTGCCTGTTGACTTCACCAGAGAGCAGAGAGACTGCAACGAAGTCTACTTCAGCGGAGACCTGACGTGCTTCTTGTAAGTGCTCTTGATACATTTGGTCGGTGTACACCCAACAAGACCCTCTCCCATCCCTTCTCTTGCCAGCCTCTGTCAAGCCACCTGCATCCTAACATAACCAACTAAAGTGGGCACAGGCTGACTTACTGCGATGGTGGTACATCCACGCAGTTACGGGAGACTTCAGAGCAGAGTTTGCATGACCCTAAGCCTCTGTTTGGTTTCCACCTCACCTCACAGGCCTTGGGATTGTTTCTTTCTCTTCACACCTCTCCTAGGCCTAGTGTTAAAAGCTGTGTTTCATAGCTTGTGAAATAATTCCCTTCAAGAGAGCTGGACTGGATGGTAAGCAGAGAATAGAATCTGCCTTCACTTTCTCCCTTATGCATGATTATAACTCATGCACTTGTTTTGCCCTGATATCTGGCTCCTGGGCATTAAGTTCTCCCTCCACCTAGCACTACCAGTCACATCAGCACTAGACATGCTGGAGCCTAACTGGCCACGCCCCTCCCCTCTGCCACCAGGCACCAGGGCAAAAATAATGGAAATACCAAATTTGGGAGCAGAGAGTGATGTGGGAAATTTACCCTCACCATTAGGTTTAAGTGGGCAGGGTGGGATAAAGGTTAGAAATGATGGGATGAAGGACAGAGGTGACTGTGGGAGCAACAGAGGAGGCCATGCAACTGTCTTTTCTAGTCAACAGAGGGAAAAATGGAACCTTCTGAGCCCTCATTTGTCAGCATCCTCCTGAGGAAGATGTATGGAAGGTGACCTCCAGGAATTCACAGGCAACAGAGCCTTACAGAATTCCTGGCCCTGTTTGCCAGTATAATGGCCTGAACTCCACATGGTTCTCACACCGATAAATCAAATCCAATTTAGATAGCAAAGTCTCCAGAGTTAAAAAAAAAAAAAATGTGTAGCAACTCACTGAATTCAAGAATTTGGAGGTGTGTGGACACAGTAACTTTTACAGGTCCATGCAGAAGTCTATCCCATCAGCACATTTAGATTGGGCAACTCTACAAGTTGACCCGAGGAACCAGCTTCCTAGATTCATTTACCTTTTATTGTTACATAAGTCAGGCTGGCCTCAATTTTATGATTTTCCCTAGTCGGCCCCCATAATGCTGGGGTTACAGTCATGTGCCACACACCCCACTTTTCTTTCTGTCCTTCGTGAAGAGAGATTTACCTGTGGGCTAGGGATGTGGTTTAGTCGACAGTTTTGCATCATGAAGTCCTGGGTTTAATCCCTAGTATTCTTTAAATTGGTGTGATTGGACACAGCTGTAATCCCAGGATTTGAAAGGCAGAAAGATCAGAAGCTCAAGGCCATCCTTTACTGGGTTTAGGTCTTGGAGTTAATTTGGTTTCCTCAGGACATATCTATGAGACCAGTAATGGAGCTTCAGTCTCTGCCCAATCTTTCCTTCTTTCCATGTATGTCTTTTGCATGTGAGTATACATGTGTGCAGCTGTATGTACAAGAGGGGACATGTGTGCGCACCTGTGGAGGACCAAGAGTAACATCAGGAATCATCCTGGATTTGCTCTTCTACCTTATTATTTTGCTTTAGAATTTCCCAGGCCCATCTTCCAGAGCCATAATTACATGTCACTTCCAGGTCTGCTAGCATTTTTACATGGAATCTGAACTCATTTCTTTCTGCTTATTCTGACATGTCAAATGCTTTAACCCAAGCCATCTTCCAGCCCAAGCCCCCACCTTTCAATGGTTCTCTCAGCTAGATAAGGGTTCTTAATCCTCTAAACAATGAGGTAGTTCTGACCATTGAAAGAGTCAGCTGACAATTGCTAAGGCTTCTTCCTGTCTCTGCTCTCATGAGGTCTTTCCTAGAACTGCTGAATCGAGGTTTTCACAGGGCAGGGCAGAAATTCCTAGGAAATTTTAGCAGAGAGTTAGCTAGACACTGAGAAGTTCCTTTGGGTCATCAGTTGCTATTAATTTACATTACTGAGAACTGAGGCAAAGGAGATACTTTGTCATATGGATCAGAAATAATTTCATAGATTATATATGAGTGTTCCCATCTCTATAACTCTTTGTTCTTGAACTTTCCCCCAAATCCCCACCGCACTAATAAAGAAAGAAGACAATTTTTTGGAAAAGGAAATCAGTGCTCAATGATAGGAGCACATTTCCAATAGTCCCCAGTCACTTTATCCTAGATCTGCTGCAGGAGTCACCGACAGGAGTCAGGCTTTAACCAGTTCCAGGATGATCCAGGGTCACCTGAGCATCCGAGCGTGGGAGTCATATTTAAATCCTAAAAATGGGTCTTGCACCACAATCCAGGCTGGTCTCAAACTAGTAATCCTCCTCCACCAGTCTCCTGAGTGTAGGAATTACAAGCATGCCCCACCACACCCTGCTTGGCTGTGTTTCTGAATATTTTTGGATTATGTCCCATGTGGCTTTTGTCAGGATTGCTCAGCTCTGCATCTGAAGTTTCCATCCAGTGTGTATGCACAGCTGCATGAATGAAAGTGATGGATCTGAGTGATCCAGAATGTGCCACAGACAAGGAAGACAGAATGACATGTTAAAAGATTGAGAGGAATTTAATGACAAATATTCCACATTAGTAGCTGAACACCAGGATGCTGCTCCAGGAGTCATCATTAAATAACCCCCCCTCAAAAAAAAAAAAAAAGCTATCCTCACACACACACAGAAATTGGTACTCTCGGGATCTTTAAATTATTTGCTACTTCTACAAACAGCTGTAAAATAACATTACAGTGAAAAAAAATACACGCAAACTTCAGAAATGCAGTCTGGATTGTCTATGAACAGAGATTCGTAATTTGTCCTTTTTCACATATGCACAGCCTCTTGATTGTAAAGAGACCACATAGCTCAAAGGGTTAAATGCTCACCTTCTCTCCCAAGTCAGAACTCAAACCATTCAGCACTTAAAATCCTCCAAGTGTCTCTTGGTAAAAGGCAGCAAAGGAAGGTCTGTAAATAAATAGGACAAATGATTCCCTCCATCTCTATTCATTAATGAGTTGGAGGAAGGAAACTCTATGACCATTTCAAGCATGAATCACTCAGCAGGGTCTCCTTAAGAAACACCATTATTCTAAAACGAGAAACAACTGTCCAAGTGCCTTTAAGCTCACTTAATGCACATATGTCCCTTGAAGCATAAGAAAAATGAAATCACATTCTAAATATACCGTGAAAATGTGGTGTTGATGGTTGTCAATTTCTTCTGCAATGGGGTTTCTCACAGAAGGAATGCTAACATACCGGTTGGCTCTCCTATTTGTGAAATGGAAGGAACAGAAAAGGCAAATGAAGTCCAGAGATTTCCATTGCTATTCTTATGTTGGCTACAATATCCATTCTCCACTGAACACTCTCTAAGTTGGTGATAGGTAACACACTTGATACTGACTACACACTGCATATACAATGGCAATAAAAGGCCAAACAACCTATAAAGTGGATAATAAATATATAAAAAATCAAAAGTTGGATGAGATTTCATAGGCACAGACTTGAGAGAACTTAAAAACAATTGGAAGAGGTAGATATGCATGAAAAAAAACACCACAAAGGAATAAGATTCCCTATAAATTGGCTACATCATTTTTAAGTAGATCTTATACGCTTGCATTCAGACTACAAGAGTCAGAATAAAGAATGGGCACAAACTTTGTTTGTATAAACTTTCACTAAAGAATATAAAAGAGAATTAGTGTCTTTAAAAAACAATCGCTAGAATGAACACCTACTTTCATTTGGGAAAAACAATAAATCAATTAAGTGGACAAGATCAACAGGCAATACACAAACCCGGACATCACAAGATTTTTTTTAAAGTGTTCTTATGACAAAAACATGCTTTTCTATAGTTCCCAAAGATATTCATTACTAAAATACAAACTTAATTTACTATCATTCACAAAAACTTTGATAAAACTCTTAAAAACAATCACGTAGATTTTCCTCCCCTTTGACAGTGTCCAAGTCTATGAAAAAATTTCCATGAATGGTATTGGGTACCAAATGTTAGTGATAGAAACAACACTTGTTGTCACAGACCAACTTCTAATGGCTAATCCTGGGGGTGGGGTGGGGGGGTGGATTTCAGTGTAGGTAACCAAAATCTACACAGGCATCATGTACCTACGGACATCCCCCTTCCTCCACTATTAACAGAAATGGGGCACAACTAAAACACTGGAATCCAGGTGACAAAGACCAGCTTTGCCAAAAAGGGCATCTGTGGCCCTCTTAAGGGAGCTTTAAGTTTTCTATCAAGCATAAGAATGTCGAGTTTCCCTATTTCATTATATAACTCATAACAAGTAAATCGTCCCGGCTGCTAAGCTGGAGAACACAAAAGGTCAGATCACACCTGTTCTCATGAGGACCTATTCATGTCCTCAACTTTCCTTCAAGACAGCCTGCCACACTATCCACCCGCCTTCCCTAAGACTAATACTGATGCATCTCCTGAAGATGTGAGAAAAACTATCAATCGTTAGAAAGTATAAAGCACTTTGCAAATACAAAAGTGCTATTTTGGCATCTACCTGACAAATAGAAAACATTCACTGCTTGTGCTTTTTGGCAATTTTGCATTTATGCCTCTCCCGGACACCTCCCTGGGAGAATCCTTGAGAGTTCACAGTGCCTGTACATGTGAGGCAGAAGGAAACCTGTTTGGACTAGATCCCGCATGGATCTGGGTGGAGATGCAGGCCCCTTGGGGACAGGACACATGCATTCAGAGTGAAGGTGAACGATTTCAACACGTGACCTTGGCATTCCTGGATTTTTTTTTAAATATAAAATCTGAGATGAGAAATTTTTGAGTTGGTTAACCTTTTTAACAGGTTATTGGACATGTTAAACACGAATGACTGGTACTGTCCCATTTCCCTCGCACTGAGAAGCTCACAAGGAGATCTTTAATAAATACTGGGACTGGTTCCTTACAGAGGTGGGGGCATGGAAGGTGGAGCAAAGGGCAGGCCATCCACTAGGTAGCCTTGAGCCAACAGCAAATCTGAGTGTTTTCAAGAATTAGCAAAGAATCAGGAGCAGAATTTCCCAAGAACTAGCTATAAATGAATTTCTAAACCCGGGAGGTTGCCCTTTGAAATCAGTCTGCATTGTTTTCCGATCAGTTTCCCCTGGATACCTCAAAATAGCAGCTAACTGTGGCTCATAAGAAAGGAAGTGTGTACTAAATATCTTCCCCTACAGGTCTCAGGAGGTTCTCTAAGATTGCCACCCGGTGGGAGGTTTAACCGTGAAACACTCATTCCAAAGGAACCAGATCCTGCCCTGTTCTCTTCCCAGACACAAATTCCTCCCTTAAAGGCCTCCAATCGCCCGCTCCTCCATCCTCTGTAGTTGAGGAAGTCCAACTCAAACACGTCTCCCAAATATTTCTTCCGATGGGAGGTAGGTAAAATATACATAGCACCTCTAAATTACAAAACTCAACTCCCCCCTCCAGGACATCAAAAAGGCTTGCCCAGACACTTTGGGACTGTTCCTCCCACCCTCCCCTCTTCTCCAGGATGCAAGTAACCAAGGACCCAACTTCTCGCCAGCTCTCCTGGGCCCAACCGGGCCCTAGCACAGGTGCAGCTTCTGATGCTGCGCCAGGTGCGTCTTGTAGCGGAAGCCTTTGCCGCAGCCGGCGCACTTGTGCGGCTTGTTGCCCGTGTGGATGCGGCGATGGCGGATGAGGTGCGAGCTCTGGATGAAGCTCTTGCCGCACTCGATGCACGTGTAGGGCTTCTCGCCCGTGTGCGTGCGCTGGTGCTGCGTGAGCGTGGAGAAGTCGCTGAAGCGCTTGTCGCACTCGCCGCAGCCGAAGGGCTTCTCGCCCGTGTGCACGCGCAGATGGTTGACAAGGTGCGAGTTGCGCCCGAAGCCCTTGCCGCACTCGCGGCACACGTAGGGTCGCTCGCCCGAGTGCGTGCGCTTGTGCGTGAAAAGGTGCGAGCTGACGCTGAACGTCTCGCCGCACTCGGAGCACATGTAGGGCTTCTCGCCGGTGTGCACGCGCTGGTGCTTGACCAGGTCTGAGCGCCAGCTGAAGCGCTTGCCGCACTCGCCGCAGCCGTGCGGCTTCTCGCCGGTGTGGATACGCTGGTGGTTGGCCAGGTGCGAGCGGCGCACGAAGCCCTTGCCGCACTCGCCACACTCGAAGGGCCGCAGCGCCGCCGCGCCCGCGCCGCCCGCCGCCGCGTGCGCCCGCCGGTGGCTGAGCAGGTGCGAGCTGAGGCTGAACGCCTCGCCGCACTCCGGGCACGGGTAGGGCTTCTCGCCCGTGTGCAGCCGCCGGTGCTTGAGCAGGTCGGCGCGCCAGCTGAAGCTCTTGCCACAGTCGGCGCACAGGTTGGGCCGCTCGCCCGTGTGCACCCGCAGGTGGTTGGTCAGGTAGGTGTTGCGGCTGAAGCCCTTGCCGCACTCCCCGCAGCGGAAGGGCTTCTCGCGCGGGGGCCGGTTCAGCGCGGGCTCTGCCCCGAAGCCGCCCACCACACCCACACCCACGCCCACGCCCACGCCCAGCACGCCGGCCACCTCCCCGCCGCACTCGCCCGCCAAAGCGAAGGGCTCCAGGCTGGCCAAGGCGGCGGCCTCTGCCAGCCGGTGAATGCGCTGGTGCTGCAAGAAGGCGGTGCCTGGGCTGAAGCTCTCCCCGCAGTCCGGGCAGATGGTGGGCGCGTCTATGATGCTGGCCACCAGGCTGTCGAGTTCCCCGAGGTCCACGGCCACCGGGTGACGATGAAGTCGGTGGAATTGGCGGTGGGCAGGCTTCTCGCCGCGGTGCAGACCCTTCAGGGAGAGGTGACGTCTCCAGGGAAGAATTGAAGGGGGTGGATGGTCCTCCTCTTCCTCCATCAGTCCGTTCCCACCAATGCTTTCTTCCTCTTCTTCCTCTTCCCCGGGGCTCCTGGATATACTGTCGGTCTCCGACAGCCCCGGGAACATCGCCAAGTCAGCTACACCAGGCTGGTCGTCCTCTTTCTTACTCAACAGCCTCTCTGTAAAAGAAAGTTGACAGTGGGGGCTTACTAGACTGGCATACGAAGATAATCCTAGAGGAAGCCAGTTCCTCCCTTACACTCCAGCCTGCTTCCTACAGGGCTCCTCAGATGAGACCACTCTGCACTGCCTGTCAGTCAGATGCCACCCACGGAACTCCGGGCTCCTACTAGCTAAGCCATCTGAAGCCCAAAGATGGCCAAGTTTGTACCAGATGGGGCCTCAGTGAGATCAAACTTCCAGGAAAAAAAATACCTTTCAAGCCTCTAACCTCAAAACACAAGTCAGAGTAACCACTAAAAAAAATATAAAAAGACCATTTGGCCTAAGTAGAGCCTGCACTGATTTTTAAAAAATGTTTGGTCAGGCTAAAAAAGCTTGTAGGTGTGTCCAGTTTTTGACATTTTTTTAAACTTAGAGAAAGAAAAGAGAGAGAGAGAGAGAGCCAAGGGTGACTTCAGGAATCATCCTGGATTGCTTCTACCTTCTTTTTGCTTTGCTCTGGGATTTCCCAGGCTCCCTCCAGAAACCACCACCGTTTCTGTCTGGATCCGAACTCAGAACTTTCTGCTTTCAAGGCAGTCTTAAGCCTTGAGTCATCTCTCCAGCACCTCCCCCTCTCCGACATCATCACCTACAGAGTTCATGCTTGTTGTACAATCCTGGTCATATAAGTTTAGTCTCAGCGTCCACAATTAAAAAGAAAAATGTGTTGTGGCTTTTGTTTCTAATCTTAGAGCTGAAGAAGTCAAAATAAGCCGTTCCCTAGGATTCACTGCTCTACCCCGGAGAGTTCCAACCCAATGAGAGACCTTATCTCAAGAAACAGGTTAGAGGGCTGGAGAGGTGGCTCAGGGGTTAAGCCTCTGCCTTGAAGGCAGAAAGTCCTGAGTTCGGATCCTAGACCCCGCATATAGACTGCCAGGCAGAAGCGGGGGCGGTCTGTGTTTCTGGTCCTGGTAGGGCGGAGCCTGTGAATCCCTGGACAGAGTAAACAAGGAGAAGGTGGAGGCGTCCATGGTGGTTCCCGAATTAGTTCGTGGTTCTACACACACACACACACACAATTGAATAAATAAGAAATAAAAAAATTAAAAAAAAAAAAAGGAACAGGTTAGATAGCTTTTGAGAAAAAAAAAAAAACCCTCAAAGTTGACCTCTGGCTTCCACATGATCTGTATTCATTTGCATGTAGGCAACATACACACATCATTCAATGCTCACAATGTTTTTAAGTAAGTTTACAATTTTGCATTGGGCAGCCTTTACAGCTATCCTCAGCTGTAGCTTGCACACGACTGTGGACAAACAACTCATCTTAATTAAGGACTTGACTATGGAAGAGTGAGGTTATAGAGAATAACTCAGAGGCAGTGAGTCCAAGCTGCAGACTGGTCTAGGACATATGCCTGTCAGACTCTGGCTGCTCCCTCCCCAAGCAGAGGGCATTGCAGAAGTTACTGACAAATGAAAGCCATGCTTGTGTGTGCACTGTGGAGCAGTCTGCAGGGAGCCTGGAGCTTTGTCATCTGGGAAAGGAATGTCATGTCACAGTCCTGACCATAAAGTATTTCAGCTCATTTCTGTCCCTAGGACCTACACAGAGAAACATAAAGCAACCAGTGCCCGAAGACAGAAGCAAGGAAGTGGACAGAGATCTGGCATTTGCTTTCAGGTCAGAAACAGAACGTTGGGGCTCAGTCACATGAATTTCCTGAGTCACTTACCACTAAATTTGCTTATTTGCACTGGGAGACGAGTTAACTGGAGACACATGCATACTTTGCTCAATGCTGTGGTAAATCATTCTTTAAATGCAGCAAGCACCTCCTGTTACTTTCCAAACAACCTATGAGATAGACTCCAATGCTGCCTGTGTGGTTCTGGGTAGTGCTGCTACACCCGGTACTCCACAGCTCAGCTGTGCTGGAAAGTACAGTGCCCAGGGAGGGGCCCTCTCCACCCAGGCTCACCACATAGTCTTGTTGTGAACTGTGGTGAAGAAAAAGATCAAATCCCACTCCAGGACAACACTCAGAATGCAAGGTCAGTACAGAAGGCCGCTCAGTGGTCTCTAGAGTCCATCCTCCCACACACAGGCTGCTGCTGTATCCCCAGTGTAAAGGTGACTAGGGGTAACATCCATGGAGAGGGCAACCTTCTTACCTGGACAGGCATCTGGCGCTCCTTCTGCCTCCTGAGAATCCCCTCTTAGAGCGCTAGAGCTTAGTTCCTGCCCCACGGGGCCGCTCCCTTCTGTGTCCTGTGCATTAGAGCTCACTTCCCTTTCGTCCGAGTCTCCTTCTCTATCCTCAGAGTTCTCAGAGTCGTAGCCCATCCCTCTGTCTTCTGAGTTCTCCCGTTCACACACACCCTTCTTATGTTCTTCCATTCGCGGAGAAAAGAGCCAGGGAGATGACTGAAGATTCCTGCTCCAGACAAAACACGACAGGAGGGTCACGTCAACCCCTTGACCCCTCGCCCTTCCCCATCCAACAAAACGTCCAGAGCCCCAAGCCCCAAATGACAAAGCTGCTTGCTCCCTAGCGCATGCACGTTTCAGAAGAACCGGGTACACAGAGGACATTCGTGGCGTCTGAGGAGCCGTGACAACCTCATTCTGAAGCCACTTAGCAGCACTAGTTGGACCCGCACTGGATCAGCCTCAGTCTATGAAGACCTTGACTGTTAATTTGTCAACTTAACTAAACTTGGGATTAACCAAAAGATCAGTCATCAGATCACCCGAAGAGATTTTCTGGGTATGATATTTATAATACGATGACCAACCCTAAATGTGGGTGGCACCTTTCAGTAACACCAAATAAAAGAAAATGTAAGAAAGAAGTGCTCGCTCGCTCTCTTGCCCTGTGCGACAAGCTCATCTTCCCTGCTGCTGCCATTTTTTGCTGACTTCGAATCTGTTCCATCCACCTCTCAAGGAATCACCAGCCTTCAGCGCCAGACTAGAACTACTGAGATACTCAGTTTCTGAGCCATTGCTAGACTACCTAGATTTTACCTCCTAAGCTAATCCAATAAATTCTCTTTATATATATTCATTCTTTTTTAATAGTTATTTTTATTATTCAATTGTGCGTGTGTGTATGTATGTGTGTGTAGAATCACAGGTGAATTCGGGAACCATGGACGGCCTCCATCTCCTCTTGTTTACTCTGCCCCAGGATTCACAGGCTCTGCCCTACCAGAACCAGAAACGCAGGCCGCCCTGCTTCTGCCTGGTGCCTATACGTGGGGTCTAGGATCCGAACTCGGAACCTTCTGCCTGCAAGGCAGAGGCTTAACCCCTGAGCCACCTCTCCAGCCCTTATATATATTCATCCTATCAGTTCTGTTCCTCTATAAAACTCTGACTAATGCACTGTTACTGTGGTTTTGCAGCTTAGCACTGATGTTAGCATTGCCTTTAAATTAAGTTTTGCAGTGCAGAGGGCCCCTCAAGTTTTCTACCAATGTTACTTACTTTGAGAAAAGGTTTTAGTAAGCTATCCGGACTGGCCTTTGAATTCACTCTGTAGCCCAAGTAGGCCTTGAGCTTTCAATTCTTCCTGTCTCCAGCTCCTGAGTAGGTGAGATTATACACCTGCACCAATTTCACAGCTAAGAAAAGCTGACACTCAAAAAGTAGACCTCAGTGATAACATTGTATAGTCCGGGAAGCCGATCTTGCCATCTTGAAGCTCTGTGTTTTTCTCCCTCCTGTTCAGTCTGCCTTCCACAAGCCTGCCACTCTCTTACAAGTGCTCTAGCTAACTATGAGAGGGTCATTAGAGAATCAGAGGAAAAACACATTCAGCATGCAAAAATGATCAATGTCAATATGGCAATTCCTCATCTAAGGCCAACCTTAGATGTATGTTGGCCTCAGAATGAGGTTGTCACCATTCCTCTACCACCCAGACATCCTCTTATGCATGCAGTTGCTTATATGAATTGTGCATGTGGTAGGGAGCAAGTAGCTTTGTCTTTTGGGACTTATGGCTCTAGACCAACTCCCAAACATGCCCAGCCTGGCTTTGCAGTGCTAGGAGAAGCAAGCTTTGGCAGGTGTGCTGGGGCAAGAGATACAGAGGCCTGCTATATTCAGAACCATCCCCATAGTCCTAATTACATGGTTTGCAAAGGTTTCCAAAATCTCAGTGTTGGACAAGGTTTCACGGGAGCATGCACCAGAGACAAATAGTGACCTTGTACAGAGACGTCTCACATGCCAGTCGCAGGGAGGAAACAGCACCAGATTTTCCACACCTCACATTCAAAGTACTCATCAAGACTGAGCAGTTGAGCCAACAATTATGTATTCGTGCTGCCCATCGCCCCTGCAGTTATGCAAGCACAAGGAAAGGACCTGGGTTCAGATCTCAGCATCCACATAGAAAGTTGTGCATGGCTATGTTCAAATGTAATTGCAGTGCTGTGGTGCAGGTGGAAATGGGAGGATTGCTGAGATTTGCTGGCTGCCAAACTAGCTCCAAGTTCAGTGAGAGACTCTGTGTCAAGGGGATGGGCCAGAGAATGCTGGAGCAGCACACCTGACATTGTCTTCTAGCCTCCATATATATATATGCGTACATACACTGCACTGTTACATATATAAATGCACACACACACACACAGTGAGCACGATGCTTCTTTCTTGGGTAGGAACCTTCCCCACCTCTGTTGAGGCCTTCCCTGAGACTCAGCTGAGCCTTCGGAGTAGAAAGCAGGAGTTAATGGGTACAGGAAATTTCTCCCCTGGATCAGCTGGACCCGCAGCAAGTCAATTAACCTCTCCTTGCTGCACAGTCCCATCTGTGCAACGAAGGTGATGCCACTTGACCTTTCTCACAGGGAGAATGTCAGAAGGAAACTAATTAAAGAGCACTTGGGAGAACGTCGCAGAGAATGATCCATACTTAGATTCCCGGCTGAGAAACGTGCACATTATTCCTGCTTGTAAGTGCTGCTGCCACCCCAGCACAATGCAAATGCACACCGTTCCTCTGTGATTTCAGCAAACCACATTACCCTAATAGCATCTAAGACTCTTCTTCAGCCATGATGATATACTCCTTAGAGAGAAAAACAATCAAGCCCTTCCCTGAGGGAATTCCTGTAGCTAAGTTTAGTCCCTTGACAGTGTTCAGAACTCTAGCGCATTCCCACAGAAGATACAACCACTTCAAGGGCCAGGTTCCCAGTGCATGTTTTCTGTTAGAGTTTTAGGCAGAGAATCTTATTAAAGCCATGAACCTTTGCAGAATTGCAGCCCACGAGGGACAGCTGACACTCCGCCCAGCATTCTTTCACACTCTGGAGGTCAGACTCGACAGAAACATATCTGGAATCTGTACACTCGATGCTCCTGAATGTCAGGGGTGAACAGGCAAGGGATGTTTGGTAAAGTGGGAGGTTGCTAGGGTGAGGATGGGGAGAATTAAGAGAGATTGGTCAATAGTTTCTGTAAGAATTTACAATGGAAAAGGAATTAAATAAGCACACAACCAAGCTCAACATGGAACAGATACCTTTCGCTCTGCTCTCCTCCCTCAAGGTGGGACACGGGGGTCTGGCCTGGGAAGCAAGGAGCACAGCTTCCCTCCCTAGCCGTTTAAAGGACAGCTTTTTAGAGAGCACCATTAAGGTCAAGAGGGGAACCAGAGGACTTTCTGATTTAGGCTTTCCTTCGAGCTCACAGACCTTTCATACCTAGGTCTTCAAACTCAGTAGTGTGATTGTATTTTTTGTTTGCTTTGTTTGTCTTAGATTTAAGGGGGTGGGTAAATGGGAGAGCCAGAGCCTTAATTCCCTATTGAAGGCTGGCGTGTGAGTTCACAGTGCAGTCACACCTACTTAAGGCAGGTTTTGAGTTCCAAGAGGAGCCCTGGAATTCCTGATCTCATTATTCAGCAGACAGTCAGCATGCTGGAAAGGAAAACTGCTACCATCCAGAGTAGAAAGGCCACCTACTCACATTTTTTTTTAAAGTGCATTATGTGGGATATGGCTCAGTCAGTAAAGCACTTGGCCAGCATGCATGAAGTATTGGGTTCAATCCCCAGCAGAGCAAAAATAAATAAATAAAAGTTAAAAAAAAATAAATGCAGTAGTGCATGCCTATAATCTCACTTGTGAGGTAGATTCAGAAGGAACGGAAATTCAAGGTCATCTTCAGCTACAAATAAAGCTCAAGGCCAGCTTGAGACCCCTATTAAAAGACAAGAAAGAAGATGTATTCAAATTATAAAATAATAGCCCAACTTCATTATTGTAGGGGATGTAGATTTCTACTTAGAAAAAGGTAACGAAAACAGAATGCAGTCTGCGTGAAGCTAGACGTCAGTTCACCTGACAGTACCGGTTAAGTTCCACACACACCACCCCATTCTTGGTTGCTGGCACTTGTTGAATAGTGGCAGAGCTATTCAGAGGGGCAGCTATAGCCTGAGTTAGAACCAAGCAGACCACAGGAAAGGAGAGGTGACTTCTAAAAGCTGTTCCACATGACACTGTAGTACACGCATGTCTGTGCGCTCTCTTTCTCTTTTAAATATTTATTTAAAAATAATAAATATTTTTCATTAATATGTGCGTCTAGCACATACCTTCATAAGGGTACCCACGGTTTCAGAGAGGAAGGCCAGAAAACTATTAAAATATGAACCATCTCTGAGTCACTTCTGAGAGGTTTCCAGCTAATAACTCTATCTTAACAACAACCAAAAAAAGTGAAATATTTCCAACTCCACAGAAACAGGCAGAGAAGCAGCTAGGCCAAGGCCCTGCACAGGGGCGATTTGCAGCATGGGGTTCCGGAGCATTTGGCTCCACTCCATACTCGAGGGAATTCGGGAAACCCTGTCTTTTTTCGTGTGTGCATTGTATTCCCTACAATAAGATGTCTTTTTTTACCGAATCAAAAGAGAGCTGGCTTTGTTTTGAACACTATCAAATGTTAAAATAAGAACAAACTGTGATTCTAGAAACAACGAAGAGACAAGAATGGCAGTTGTGACTCCTTCAGGCTCGAAGACAGTTCTCAGAAACCTTATCTACTCACTACAGTGTAACCAGAGTGTCAGCCAGGAGATAGAGAGGCACGCTGTGTTCCAACTCCTTCCCGACTCATTCTCAAAAGAAAAAAACAAAAACCCAGCAACATGTTTTTCCAGGCACAGCGAAGGGAGGACGAGGAGGAGGCCACCAGGCAGTGCGATAGCTTCGTGGTTGGACTGACCTGGGCTTCTTTGCCAGCGTTCAGTCAGCTACCAGACCTCGTGCAAGTTTCGTGACCCACAAGATTTCTGATTCCACAGCCACAGACACAAAGCTCTCAGCCTTGCTCAGAGCACCACATGAGATCAGCATTGCTAAGCTGCTACTGCGCTGGAGACACAATGGATGGTAGTTACAGTTACTTTGTCTTGAAACTTCAGCCAGCTTTTCTTTTTCTTTTTTTTTTTAATGTGTGTGTGTGTGTACATGTGTCTGAGGTCAGAGGCCAACTTTCCAGAATCTATTCCCTTCCACCTTGTGTTCCACCACAACCAAGGCCCTCAGGTTTATGAAACAAGCACCTTTCTTTACTCACCGTGCCATCTTCCTCCTCCCACCCCCTGGTTTTTTAAACATTTTACATGTTACTGTCCTCTCCTTAGACGTCCACACCATCACAGTGGATCTGCTCGCTGCAGAATCTTTACTCCTCTGGTTGTCATTCAATCTCCAGCTCACTTCTGGTCAACGCCACGCTGTCCTTTGCAGTCCCCTGACCTCCATTCTATTATCCCATTCCTTTCATTCTTTACTTGAGGTTTTTTTTCCCTCTCTCTTTATGCAGGCTCCATCTTGCAAGTCTGTATTTAGGCTCTCTCTCTTTTTTTTTTTAATAATCCAAGGAATAAATCCTTTAAAGACAGTTGTCTTTCCAGAAACAAAATGGTGAAGCTCATGGATGTCCATGGATGAAGCAGGCAGTTGATCATGAGTCCTGTGTTATCTAGGATGGGGGTGGGGGTCCTCCAACAGCCAGGGATGCTAACTTCTTGATTAAACAAGACATGCTAAATCAGGGCCACCTATCTGCAGCTCTGCCCACTGAGAACGGCCTCTGGCCAATGTACAAGCAGAGCTTCTCTCGGCCAGGCTGCTCAGGTTTACTAATGACCAGCTCACCATGTCCGGGAACCAGTTGCTCAGAGGTGCTGAATGCAGAGGGGAAAGTTTGTGGCTGCTGAAAACTCAGTCTGTGCAGGAAGTACTGGCTTCACGTTGGGTGGGGCATGGGGCTCAGTGAGCTCCAATTTATCTGTAAGAGAGCCTGGTCTCCCACTAAGATTGGGTAGATGTTAAGGGAAGATCAATAGAGTGGAAAGAACTATGGGCAGACAAGATTAACTCCACCTCTCCTCTGGTCAATAGTGGAGAGAAAGCAAGTAAGTATTAATGGAACAGATGGTCATAGCCATCATCACTGTCACACTAGTCTCCGAGTATGTGCTTGCCCACTCTGGGCTCCTTCTCTGGGTTTGAATGTGCCTGAGTCCTCTTGTGGTCACATGACAAAGATGTGGATTCATTCAGTGTGGCCCTATGGTCAGTTTTGTTAGCCAATTTTGGTTCCATCTTGTCAGCAGTCACCACCCCAAACACCTCCCCTTTCTCTTGCGGAGCACTGGGTAGGGACCAACCAAAGAAGATTAAGTCCCAGCTTCTAGAACTTGCAATATTTCCATGTCCCTTACTGTTTCTCCATAGTCACAACTTGAAAAAGAGTAACGTTATTACCTTTTAGAATCGCTAAGAAAAATGCTCAAAAGTTTCTAGACAAACTCAACTCCATCTGAGGAACTCGCTTTGAAGATGATTACTTCTCAGTGCATATAAATGCTGATAAAGCATCATTGTAAAAAAGGAGAGAGAGGAGAGGAATGGCGGTAAGGACAGGGGAGAGCTGAAGCTAGTAGCAGAGCTGAAATCAGAATTATCCCCAGTTTACTACATATTCTGTCAATGTTCCCACCCTCAGGCTCACTGCAAACTCTGTTCCATTTGAACAGAAGCCCCACACCTTTAAGGGTCTGACTTAGCTTCCTGTGGATGGGGTAGGGTACAGAAACCAACACCAGCCTCCCACCTTCCTGGATTTCACGGAGAGCAACCAAGACCAGAAATAGTACTAAGTGTCACACGCTGCCTCTAAATGACAAAGTGTTGGCAGCTTGCTGCTCTCCAGCAGCATTCTGTACCCCTCCCCCAACTGCCGTCTTTCCTTCTGGCCAGGACGGGCCAGGTAGGGGGGATCACAGACCAGCGGTGGTAGTTCCAGGCTGGGAGGCAAAGTCCCATTCCAACAAACCTATGCAATTTCCACTGCAATGTGACAGGTCCCTCTCAGCCCCATTTCATGTGCGAAGAGCACAGGTAGAACGCTCCGTCCTCCAGGTAGGGTCTGGACTCACCTGTCTTGGGGATCCCTTGTGGCCTTTTTCCCTCTGAAGAGATCAGCTAGCAAGAGAGCCTTGTGCAGTGCACCTCCAAAGAGGCAGGTCGGCTCTGGGACCTCCCTACTTACTCCCTCAGACCTCGGGTGGATGGGGGAGTCATGTGCTGAGGTCAATGCCAAGTGGCAAGCAGCCAGGCCACCAGGGCTGTCATGTCAGAGGAAGGAAGCTGCTTGGCGGCGGGCAGCACTCCAGGAGTGGCTCCACTCTGGGGGCTCCAGACTGCAGCTCTTTTCCTGTCTCCCACTCAACTCTGGGGCTCACCTCTTCAGAGGGACGTGGCGGGGGCAGTGGCTGGAGGCTTCTAGCTCTCCCTACTTCCCATGCTCTCTCGTCTCTCCCCAGGGACAGTTTCCAAACCAGAATCCAGGCAGACACACCAGAAGGGGCAGAGGCTGCAAATACCAACTTTAGCCTGAACTCATGATCAAAGCCCTGGGGTCTAAACAGGGATTCTGGAGTTAATCATTTGTCCATTCCCAGCAGCCTCTGGGTGAGAGAGATAAACCATCAACTAACCTCTCCGGGATATGACCACAGGACCCTGTCTTCGCACAATCAGCACTCAAAGGACAAAGAAAGTCACTTCAAGGGACTGTACTAATTCCAAATGGGCAACTGATCTTCCCCAGTACCCTTTCTCAGCCACAGACAAAGTCCACCCAACCCCAACACCAGCATCCCAAGTGGCAGCCTGCTGCCCAAGGTGAACTTTGGTTGCAGACAGGGAATACCAAACTAAGTGCTCACCACCTTCCAGATGGGAGAAGCTAAAATGATATGATTTCCGACCTGTGGTTACCACCTTCTTACCAGGAGAAGGAAGCCCAGCTTCGCCTTGCACACACTGGTTAGAAGTCCTCAGTTCACCTCCTAGCAACACATACAGCCCAAGGGACAGAGAAATCAATGATGCCCAACTCCATGGGTCAATACGGATCTGGGACCAGAGAATAATCCATTCTGTGAGGTCAAGAACAGCACAATGCCTTGGGACCAGGCACTTCCTACCTACTGACTGGGACAGGACTCCTCGGTGGCACATTGTGTCTGTCACAACTGCCAGTTGTCCTCTGTGCTGACCGTTTAACTTCTTCTAAGACAGAATAATAATAGAGAGAACAGTGAAAGTTAGAATCTCTGTCCTCAGATGAGAAGTCACAAGGTGGGCATGGTGCCACACATCTGTAATCCCAATGCTTATAGGGCAGATGCAGGGGGACTGGGCGTTCCAGTCTGTGCTACATAGTAAGATTTAAAAAAAAAAAAAAAAAGCAAGTCATAAAAGCTTCATTCAGCCACTTATCCACATTTTACATTTTACTGATTAGAATTTTCTAGCTATATTAGAGCCCACAATCTTTTTTTTTTTTTTTTTTTCCTTCCTGTGCTTTGCATTTTACCATTTGCTTTTTGGAGGTTTTCCCCTTTATATACTAAGAGAAACCCTGAGCTGTTCTCAGAAGACTCATCACACATAGCTGCTCAGCATCTGACTTCTGTGTTCATGGACCTGGGAAATCTCTTAAACTCCCTTTATGAAGAAGTAGCTAAGGCTGGGAGAGAAAAAGTGTCCTGGTTAGCGGCCAAAAGACAGGTTGCTAGAAGAGTGGTGGCCTGGGTCTCAGTTTTCTGATGTTCTCTGCAATGATCTTTGTGTCCTATCATGTGTGAAGATGTCATGAAGAAACCCAGTACTTCACATGCTAATCCAAAAAGTAATAAAAATCCCTCTCACAGAAACACACAGAAAATGTTTGATCACATATCTCGAAACTGCAGTCTGACCAAACTGATGCATAAAACTGTCGCACATACCCTGGCTTTATAAAGCGCAGCATATAACAACAATCTTTTCACATTTCAAAACATAGCCATAAAAAAACATTTTTCCAGAATGATAGATACAAACAATATATATGCACATACAATATACAGATAGTTGAATGCAATCTCCATGTATATGTGTTACAGAAAACAAAGCAAAAAAATCAAGATTAATCTTAAAGCTCTTCTGCCAGGCCTGAAGTTGAAGGACTGTCCCAACTTTATAGCTAGCTTGATTTACACCATGAATACCAAGCAGGTACCTAGCAAGACCAGGGTACAAAACAAATAGGTGAATAGAAATTCAAAAATTGAAAAATATCCAAACAGGAGTGTGGATCATTGTGGACACATGCGTGTGTATAACAGAAATACATGTGATTTATGTGAGATGTGAGTGTGCTAGAAAACAGCTATGGGGGGGACGGGTGCTCTGTTGGGGAAATCCTGTGCTAAGACTGTCTGGTGGGATCATGAAACCTCAGGAAGTCTCCCCATCCAGATAACTTCCCTCAGGGGGAATGTTCCTCAAGAGAGAGAATTTGAGGCACATACTCTGTCACCCAGCTTCCCACTGCAGGCTCAACAGGACAAATGGCCCTTCCAACTGCTTGGTGTCACTGATGTGGAAGGGCTGGTGTGTTCCGGCAGGGTGTATTTCTCTGTTTGTAACCTGCCAGCAAATGGAAGCAGGAACACATGGGAAGCCACAGATGCCTGAGTGATCCTGCCCCATCAGGTCTTCACACTCCACAGCCAGACTGCTTTCAACACTGAGTAAAATGAAAACATTTGCAGCCACTTAAACGCACCTCGTAAAAATCCCTCCTCTGTTTCATTCGCATTTCTTTGAGAATCGGAGTAGACACACAACCTAGTGTGTAAGAAATCCTGTAAGAGGCCCAGTTTCTTTAGCAGCAGAATAATGACAAAATGGCAAGGAAAAGGGGAGAGAGGAGTCTACAGGTCACAGTGCACACCTCACAGGATCCTCACCCAAATTAGCAAACTCCAAAAGTCGATTATAAACAGTTTGGTGTGGCAGCGCAGGGCTGTAATCACAACACAAGGGCGGGGTGGAGGCAGAGGAAGTTAAATGCTGCAGGCCAGCCTCAGCTACACAGTGAGATCATCTCGAAAAACAAAAAATCAAATCATGAAACAACTGGAGAATTTTGAGTGTTGATTATACACGTGATATTAAGGATTTCGTTAATTTTGTAAGATACTGGCATAGGACTAATTATACGTGGTTCTTACATCTTCAATACACGAAATATCTACAGGTAAAAATGGCATATGTGGAATTTGCTTCTACAAATTTTGAGGCAAAGAAGGTTAGGTTTAAACCTGGAAAACCATTTTTTCCCCATGTTTAAACTATTTGAGATAGATCACATTAATTTAATTTCATGTGTGTGTCTGTGTATGCCAGTGTGTGCTCAGGTTCCTTTGCCCATGCATGTTTGAGTGGAGGTCAAAGGTCAAAGGTGTCTTAATCTACTGTTCACTTTACTTTTGAGAGGAGGTCTCTTCCCTGAACCTGGAGTTCATCATGTTAGACAGACGGACTGGCCTTTTGCGCAAGTTCCTGGGTCCTTGTGGTCACACGACAGAAACTCTACTCACTTCCCAAGCCGCTACATTCATTTAAATTAAGAGCCAAACATAAAAAATCAATGATTTCCAGAAACGAGATAATCTGGTTTTAAAAAATCACGTCACATTCAGATTGCTGTGCTTAACACTGAACAGAGTTCCTGGGAATTGGGGTATGTGTTACTGAAGTAGGAAACATAAAGAAATTTAATGCTTTTTTTAAGGATTCAAAGAAGGATATTGTCAGCCTAGTGGTTGCTATGTCCAACATTAACTCAGCCACTCTGCACATGAAACAGGGGGAAGGAAAGTGACAATCTAGGTTGTAACAATTCTACAAAGAGAATGCTTTAACCCAAGGACAGTCCATCTGAAGAAATGATGTGAGTATCTGACAGCCTCCACTGTCAAACACTGGTCTAAGTAGGTGAAAAATGTAAAGGCATAGATAGAAGAAAAAAAAGATAGGGACCAGTGACATAGCTCAGTGGGTAAAGCGCTGACCACCTATTTCGATCCCCGGAAGCCCACAAGATGCATGTGTGCTCGCTTGCTCGCTCTCTTTAGTTCTCTCCCCTCTCTCTAATAAATAATTAAAATATTTTTAAATGGAAGAAGGTAATGTACAGAATCAGCTCATGCAAACGGGACCTCTGTAAAACAAACCCTAGTAGAAAAGAATTACTCCACTAGCCAAACTTGAGAAGTGTGTTCGTCTTGTTGAGGCAGGGCATCACTAGGAAGCCAGGCAGCCTGAAACTTGCTGTCTCCCAGGCTGATCTCAAACACTTGAACCTACTGCCTCAGTTTCCCAGATGTACACCTCGTAATTCTCCCAAGAATGTTTCAGTGTAGATAGCATCTGGAGGTAGATAGCATTCAATGTAGACAGCATCCCTTGGAGAAGCTTGGAGGATGCCATTCAGACTCACATGGTATCACCGGAAACAGCTAGAAGATGCCATGTTTTAGAAACTAGAAGCTGATGGTTTCACTCAATGAAGCACAGACTTGGAGGATTCGGCCTCTTGCCTCCAGGAAGTGATGCATCTGTCTCAAGAAAGGCTGGAAGTGTCCAGGGCTCATTCATAACTTGAATCCCACAGTTACTACGTCATTCATCAGACACATTCTGCTTGGATTGCTTAATCTCCCCTGCCTCCAGTTCTTGGTATTTCCTGAAAAGAGCAACAGACTCGGAAACCCAATGATGGATTTTTTTTTCCTTCTTAAGCATGGCTTATAAGCTTTAGAGTTCAAGAGCTCTCTGCAAACTTATATAAATATGTCTGTGGACACTTTCTGCTAATGAGAAGGCCCAAGACTTCTCCTGGGACTATGAAAGGATGCTTAGAATGAAAACAAAGCAAAACCATGTTACCAGCCACTACTACAAAGGCCTCATGATACACGTCTTACCAAAATATCCAATGATTGCAAGTGACTTAGAGAAAGGATAAGAAGAATAAGTTTATTGCTTTGTGGTGCAAGGTCTTGTATCGGGCTGGTGAAGAAGAAAAAACCACGGACATGAAGTCCAAACCAGGTGGTAACATGGACCAAAATAAAATATAGGCAGATCAGACACAGTGTTCCTAAAAGAGGGACCTAACTGCAGGCGATTCACACACAGGGGTGAAAGAGAGGCCTAACTTGGGCTAACTGCTTCATCATCCTGCCTTCTCACCTAGAGCTCATCTGGACAAAGCACACCACAGAGCACCTCAACTTCTTCAGTCTCTCCTTGATACTCCATCCAACACAGTAATTCATGGTAGTGATACGGATGTGGACCTCTGAGCATCACTAAATTGCCTGCTCTTCACTTGTGGTATGAGACAAATATGCGCAAAAAGAAGTGAGTTGCTCCATAACTCTTTAGCACACTTTGTGAGACCTCATTAATGAATTTTCCCTGTATCTCCCATCAGTTGCTTACTCAGGTAGTGAGTCAAATCACATTAAACAGGCCATCAACTTCCTCCCAGCACACATAATGTTTTGTTAGTTAATTCTTTCCTTGTGGGAATTAGAATCTGGCCAAAGTCACCAACTTACTCCTAAGAGATCCTGCCTGCTGGGAAGGGGGTTCTAAGAGCCTTTGCAAATGATAGAACGGAATACCTGGTCAAGAAGGGAGCTGTAAGACTTGCCCAAAATTCTCTAAGACAGAAAGACCCAGTTTGCCCTTAATAACAGCAAGTTCAGAAACACAGCCCAAACCAAGTACCCAGTTCATCCAACAAATGCAGTTCCTCAGATTCACCTCTCCTGTGACATCTTCTCGTTTCTGTGTCAAAAGCTTTGCATGTGCTTTACTTGAGCTCATAAAGGTAGCAAGCGAGCTGGCGGAAACCTGGAACCACCACCAGTCGGGGTTATTCATTTCTCTCATGCCCAATCCCCCTGGATTGCTTCCTTCCACCCTGCCCTGTTGTATTTCCTAGTCTGGTACCATATAGCAGCAGAACAGCACTCTATGGACATGACCCTCCTTCTTCCTACTTTCCTGTTCTTGTCCAGATTTCTGATAAGTTCTATTTTTATTTTTTCGTTGTAATTTTAGCTAGTTTTCCCTGACCAATGGAAAATATTCTTCAAGTGTTTCGTCTTGCCCTCTGCCGTGGTCTCTGATAACCAGGTTTTTGGATTATCTGTTGTTTTCTTTGGAGGAACACACAGCATCCTCACTGGCTTAGCAAACAAGGTTGTTTGAGTTAGCATCGGCTTAATAGAGTGTTATGATAAACACTGGATAACTCTGGGCTCTTTGTGTAACATCTGAAAGTGAAACACAGAGAGGTGGGGGGAGAGAAAAAGAGGGGGTGAGAATACGACTATGAAGAAGTACTGGTTGTGCCATTTTCAAGACTTTTTTTTTTTTGCAATGCTAGTGATTGAACCCTGGGCTCATGCATGTAGACAAATGCTCCAACTACATTTTATTTATTTTTATTATTTATTATGTGTGTGTGCCAGAGTACACATGCCACACCACACATGTAGAAGTCAGAAGAAGACTTTGTGGAATCAATTCTCTTCCTCCTCTTTGAAGCAGTGTATCTCTTGCTATTTCCGCAGCTGCACTCACTGGCCCACCAGCTTGTAGCTGATTCTCCTGCCTCCAATTCCCATCTTGCCACCACTACGCCCAGCTTTTTCACATGGGTTCTGGGGCTCAACCTGCAGTCATCCAGCTTGCACAGCAAATGCTTTCATCCACTGAGCCATCTCCACGGTCTCCCAAAGGAAATCTTAAAGCAGTCTCCCATTCAAGCTACAAAGCCCTCTCGGAGAAGGGGACGGGGGCTTCCTCAGCCTGCAGTGGCATTTTTCTTAGGATCTGAACCCAGCCATCACGCTTGGCTTTATCTCTTCCTATGGCTTCATCTGTGCCCAAACAAATCAGGCAGACTACTCACCGAGAAAGGAGGAAGAGTCACCAAGGGGCCCTGGTGACAGTGAGCATCGCCACCACTCTCCCTAGTTTCTCAGGAGCCTGGGGACCAGGTGTGACCCAGCTTGGCTAATGGCGTCAGAAGGTAGCATTGAGTAAGCAGGCTCACATCAGTATTAGTTTTGCTTTCTCCAGACCCAGTAGTCTCTTCTTTGATCTCATCACTAAACCTGAGTGCTCAGGCACCTGGTCAGGATTCAGCAATTGACTTCTGAATTCCTCTTGGAAATCCTGTCCTTGCTTGGCATCCATGAACCTGCACCATTCTAACTCTAGTCCTTGGCTCTCCCTGTCTGCTCTTCCTAACTCTTAAAGCATGTTCAAGAGTCTCTGTTTGTCACTCGTCCCCTGGTTTTCCTAAACAGCTCCTCTGGCCTCTCACCCCATACCTAGGCTTGCTAGGCATGTCCTGACCATGCCTCAGCACAGTCCTGATGAGCCTGAGGGTCCTGTCAAGTCCTGAAGGGCTGTCCTGCATATCCCCTGGGAGCTAACTGGCCTGGGTTCGCACCCCATACCCTGGGGCAGTAATTTTATCTCTCCAAACCTCAGCTAACTCATGAACACAATGTGCAAAAAGAAGCCGCCCTGAGAGCTTGTTGTAGAGGCTAAGTGCATGACTGTGTGTAGCCCGAGTATCTAGCTTGCATCTGATCAATAAAGCAAGTATTCCTTCACTTCCTGAATGCTGGCTGCAAGTCAGCTCCTCCCAGTGCTGTTGGCTTCTGATAATGCCGTCTTTGTTCTCTGGTCAGTCTCCAAACCTGGAGTCAACTCTGACCAGTCCCTCACCCCTTTCAATCAAATCAATGGCCATAGCCTTCATTTCGCTTTTCTCCTTTGTTGCTGCCCCAGTACCACAGCGGCCACCCTTACATGTCACTGTATGATCTGTCCTGTTCGTGATCCTGCCTGGAAGCCTCTCGAAGGCTCTACCAGGAAACTACAGATTCCAAGGCTCAACCCTACCTGGTACTTTGAATTCCTGCGCACTCTTGCCATACTGTCCCTTCCAAAGACACACGATATGTCTTTCCCATCCTTTCCACCTGTAATCAGCCCAGCTCAGGCAAGGAGCACACAATCTGTGGGAATCTCACCTCTGTGTTAACCTTAGGTAGTTGCTAGGTCATGTGCCCCATGTCTTAAGGCTCTCTGAGCCTTGTCCCCCCCCCCCACCAATGCAATGGGATAAACATTTGAATCAGTCTTACAGGACTCTTATTGAAGTGCTCAAACAGAATAATTTCATTTACTTTTATAACTTCCTTTCCTATTTTGTTTTATACTTTATTGTTTTTATAATCAAACCACATTTAAAAGTTACATATTCAATAAAGTATACTAGTTAGGTACAAATGGAAAAAAATAAGTTTAATAAATGCTTCAAGTCCAATATGGTTGTTAATTTCTGTAGAGAAAGCCAATTTAGCATAGTACGCTCTGGTTCTTGGAGCTATTTTCTCATCTTATTTGCCTGATATTTGTGCTTAAATATATTCATATTTATAATTGACTGAGGATGTAGTTGAGTAGGAAACTATTTGGCTGACATATACAGGGCCTTGGGTTGGATCATATGCCACTAGAAATAAAACAAATATATGTATATGCATGCATATATGTATGTATGCACATATACATATAGATACATAATCATACTTACAATGATTCTATTTCATTGTTAGCTCTCCCTTTCCTCCCTTACCTCCCAATTTAACTGTAATCACTTCATATAATCAAGTTGGACTTTATCTATTTTGGAGAGTCCTTTCACACAATAAGTTCTCAAATATTTCTGAAATGGTTAAAATTAGTAGAATTACATAAAATATTTTTTCTCCTTCTTCAAAAAGAAGTGAAAAATTAAAAACTAGGAAATCTAGTGACCTGGCCAAGATCACATCAGGTAAGGAAGCAAGAGCCTTGGAAAACAAAACAAAACAAAACAAAACAAAACCCAGCTCTCCTAACTGGACCCAATAACCACCCTGCACCAGAGGCCAAGTATGCTAGGGAGGTAGCAATGACAGAAAGTCGAATGGAACATTCTCAAAAGAGAATTCTGCATTGCTCTGATCCAAGGCCCTGTGTGCATCCTCGCTACGTTCCTTGCTTTTTACCATTCATCCAGATGTGCAAGGCATGAAAGGGGCCCAGTATATATTTGGTGCAAGGGGGAAGGTGTTCCTAAGGTACCCTGCCTGCCCTGGTGACAGCTGCTTCTGTCCCACCAGAGACAGACAGGACCAGCAATAACAGCTCAGGCGATACATAAGACCAACACTCAACCTATTCAAAGTAATTATGAGACCAAAGTGGCTGGGTGAGGCGGAGGGAGAGCTGCACAAGCACTGGAGGTATTTAACATTAATTCTCTGACCACTTTGTTTTGGGTTTTCTTACTACAACTAGAAAGCTGTAGATACCCTGATTTCTTTTTTTTTTTTTAATTTTTTTTAATTATTTATTCAACTGTGTGCATATGCATGTGTATGTGCGTGCGCGCATATGTGTCTGTGTGTGAGTGTGTGTGTGTGTCTGTGTATGTGTAGAACCACGGACAAATTCGCGAACCACCATGGACGCCTCCACCTCCTTCTGCCCCGGGATTCACAGGCTCCGCCCTACCAGGACCAGAAGCGCAGGTCGCCCCCGCTTCCGCCTGGCGTCTATACGTGGGATCTGGGATCCGAACTCAGGACCTTCCGCCTGCAAGGCGGAGGCTTAACCCCTGAGCCACCTCTCCAGCCCAATTTCTTTTTTTTTAATTATTTTATTTTTCTAGTTTTACAAGCATATTGAGTACTTATCCTTGCTTCCCTCTATTTCTCCTCCTCTTTCCCATCCCGCTCCCTTCCCTTCATCAGTCCATCCCACTCTCTCCCATCTTCCTGCCTGCCTGCTTCTAAGGACTCAGGTTCTTTCTGAGTTGTCTACTCTTATGGGGGTTCAGGCTTCTTGTGGCATACCAAGTTGCCTCTCTTTGGGCCACCCCACCGATATGGGAATTTTTCTTCACTCATCCATTCAGCTTTAATCCCCAAGGTTTCCACTGCATGTTCCCATCTCTCTTGAGTTCCTTGATAGTCCATGGGGCATGGTGGTATGTCAGATATCCAGATTTCTTGCTTCGATGACTTTCAATCACCAACCAAGAAAATCCTTGCCGTAAGGCCCAGAAGCAAGGCATAATTCGGAAGTGCCCGTGGTGACACAGTGCTCTGGATCTTGGCAAGGTTGAAGTCGGCAGTGAGCTGTGATGTGCATAAAGAGTGTGTCACACAGAAAGTGGTGACCAGAAATATCCAGCAAATACCAATTCAATGACCTATCCAAGTACCCACTGGGAAGGAGCGAAGAGGAAACAAAGGAGTTTCCATAGTGACTGCTCCAGGCTGCTTCAGGTTGAAGTTTTAGTCTACTTAAAATAAATTGACATTTGCCTTATTCTATTTTAAAAAAAGGATAAAGTGGTATTTATTCACGACAATTTCATATTTTGTAGGAAAAGAGCAAATTTGACAGGGATAAAGGGAAGAAGGGAGGGACAGAGAAAAGAAAAAGCAAATGTACACACACACACACACACACACACACACACATATACACACACACACACACACATACACAGTAGATGAGAATATAAGCCAGGAACTCTGAAAAATATTTTACAAAGATCTGTCTGATAAAGGGTGTCATCCAAAATATATAAAGCATTCTTAAATCTTAAGAGTAAACAACATTTTAGTCAAAAAAATGGGTGAAAGATCTGAACAGATACATACCAAAAAAAAAAAAAAGACAGCAAATAAGTACATGAAGATATTCAACACCATATCCTCAGGGAATGCAACTGCAGGATCTCACTTCCTGCCCATGGAATGGTCAAATCCAGGGGCAGTGAGATGGCTCAGCACGTGAAGGTGCTATGTGCAAACCTAGCAACCTGAGGTCCATCCCTGAAACAGACATGGATGACATGACATTCCTATGTTGTTATCTGACCTCCACACGCACCCTGTGGCATTCTCTCTCTCTCTCTCTCTCTCTCTCTCTCTCTATCTCTCTATCTCTCTCTCTCCCTCCCTCCCTTTTCTCCTTCTCTCTCTCCCTCTCCCCCCTCTCAAATAAAATGTTAAAATATAATAATATAAAAAGACTGCCTAAATTCAAAACACTGATAATATCTCAGGCTGGTAAAAAGGCAAAGTAAACGGATGCTCATTTTGGGATCAGCCTCCCATACCATCAGCATCCTATTCCATTAGCTAGGAATGCAAATGGAAAATGGCATAATTTCCTACAAAACTGCATATTCTCGATACAAGATCCAGCAGTTACACTCTTAAGTACTTACTCAAATAGATGAAAACATGTCCCTATAAAAACTTATACATAAATCTTTACAACTGTTTCATTCGCAAGGGCCCAAAGTTAGATGCAACCAAAATGTCCTTCAATAGGTGAATGGATGGATAAACAGAGTCATGTCCAATGAAATATAGGTATATGCATGTGTACGCATGGACTCACAGTATCACATAGATACACGACACAGACACACACAGAAATAGACATACACATATATCTAGATATATGTACATAGACACACATACATAAAGACAGAGACAGACAGACAGACAGACACGCACACACACACACACACACACACACACACACACACACACACAAATCTCTAAGAAGTCACTTAGGAATTTAACTGTACACCACTAAAAAACAGTGAACATAAAAAGATGACACACTACAAAATTCCAAAACTACATGACATTCAGGAAAAAGGTAGAAACTGAAACAATAAAAAGATGCCAGAAGTTTAAAGGGAGAGAGAGAAAGGAATAAGTAAGTGGAGCATGGGTGAGTGCTCTATGCAATACTCTAACGAAGCACAGGTCATTAGTTACTTCACACACCACCAAGAGAGAACCCTGAAGGAAGTTAAGGAGAGTGGTATATCAATATTGGCTTCTCCAGTGTAACACACATGCACACTACTCTAGTACAGGATGCTGATGGTATGGAATGCTGATGGTATGGGAAGCTGATGGTATGGGAGGCTGATGGTATGGGAAGCTGATGGTATGGGAGGCTGATGGTATGGGATGTGATGGTATGGGAGGCTGATGGTATGGGATGTGATGGTATGGGATGCTGATGGTATGGGAGGCTGATGGTATGGGATGCTGATGGTATGGGATGCTGATGGTATGGGATGTGATGGTATGGGAGGCTGATGGTATGGGAGGCTGATGGTATGGGATGTGATAGTATGGGAAGCTGATGGTATGGGAGGCTGATGGTATGGGAGGCTGATGGTATGGGAGGCTGATGGTATGGGATGCTGATGGTATGGGAGGCTGATGGTATGGGAGGCTGATGGTATGGGATGTGATGGTATGGGAGGCTGATGGTATGGGATGCTGATGGTATGGGATGCTGATGGTATGGGATGTGATGGTATGGGAGGCTGATGGTATGGGAGGCTGATGGTATGGGATGTGATAGTATGGGAAGCTGATGGTATGGGAGGCTGATAGTATGGGAGGCTGATGGTATGGGATGTGATGGTATGGGAGGCTGATGGTATGGGAGGCTGATGGTGGGGATGCTGATGGTATGGGATGCTGATGGTATGGGAGGCTGATGGTATGGGATGTGATGGTATGGGAAGCTGATGGTATTGGAGGCTGATGGTATGGGATGTGATGGTATGGTAAGTTGATGGTATGGGAGGCTGATGGTATGGGAGGCTGATGGTATGGGAGGCTGATGGTGGGGATGCTAATGGTATGGGATGTGATGGTATGGGAGGTTTATGGTATGGGAAGCTGATGGTATGGGAAGCTGATGGTATGGGAGGCTGATGGTATGGGATGTGATGGTATGGGAGGCTGATGGTGGGGAAGCTGATGGTATGGGAGGCTGATGGTATGGGAGGCTGATGGTATGGGATGCTGATGGTATGGGAGGCTGATGGTATGGGAGGCTGATGGTATGGGATGTGATGGTATGGGAGGTTTATGGTATGGGAGGCTGATGGTATGGGATGCTGATGGTGGGTAGGCTGATGGTCGGGAGGCTGTGCGGGGACCAGGGGATGAGACACATACGAACTCACTGTACTTTCTGTTACTGTTCCCTGTGAATCTAAAGCTGCTCTAAAAGCTCACTTCTACTTTTAATTGATGTTTATATAATGATTTCATAGCTCATGTACTGTATGCCTTTTCCTACATTTCATTATAAGAAACAAACTAATAGTGCCATCACATCAGGAAAGAATCAAGATGAAATATTTTAAAATAGAACACATTCAACAAATATTTATCAAACACTTACCACAAGCTACCATTATGTGGCTAGAGGTTACATTCTAATGGAATGCTTTTCAAGTCCAGCTTTCAAAACCACTTAACATTACCAAAAATTATTATTAATGCCTGCTGAGTAATTACAAAAAAATCGGAAGAATATATGATCTTTTGGCATTCACAAATGTACCCAAATATGAAGAAAAAGACAAACAAACAAACCACTCAATAACTGGAGAAGGCATTTCCTTAAGTGTTCTGCCTCAGCTTCATGTGCTGCATGTGTTGAGGTCAAATGCATACATTTCTCGATAAATAAAACCTGAAAGAATGGTTTCTGCTTTGTGATTTATGGTAAGACACTACAAACCTTCAAAAGACCAAAGTATCTAAAGTATCTGAAGAAGCAGCGCTTTCGGGTCACCTGGCTAGAACTGTCACCAGCCAACAAGCGCAGAGATGTGACTAATGTACTTATGACAGCTCTCGGAACCCTGTGTGAACACCATGCTCAGCCCAGAGGCAAGGAAAGCTCCATCGCCCATGGCAGATGGGTTGTGACAGGTAACGAACGGTCTCTCTACTGACAGAGAAGAGGAGAGCTGTGGATCCATGCTGTGGTCTTCCATGGATACATCCAGCAGGAAAGCCCAGGCTACCTGCCATCCCCCGTGCTGATCTTCCCTCACTTTAAGAGGAGATTCCAAGGAGTCCTTCATTTCCATATCTGCTGGCAGTTCGGGAACCCTTTGATTTCCTCAGATGTACAGAAAGAGGCGTCTTCTAGATTAAGCAGAGGGTGGCATAACAGCCAGGAAGAAGGCATGAAGCAGGGATCCCACCCATAACACCTAAAACCATAACTTCTGCCATCATTCAATGCTGGTGCCAGCAAGACTCATGAAACACGACACAGATCCTCCCTGGTGTCCTTCCAAGTGGTGCTTACCACTTCTAGCAACACAGAAGAAGGTGAAATTGACTATGAAAATTATTGTCTTCCCTTCTGATTCCTCTTCCACAACAGGGGAACACCACTGCCATGAAAATACTGCATGCCTCTATTTCTGCATTTTATTCATGCCCAATTCGGTGCTTCCACGGTTTCTAAAAGTCTACCACATGCCGTGCTGGCTCTGTTCTGGACATGCATCCATCCCGTCCTGAGCAGGGGTTTAGTCACGATTTTATTAAGAAGACAAGGAGCCTCAAGGATTTCAAGCAATGCAAGAGACTGGAGGTGAGGCTAAGGCTGGTCAGCTATATGAGATCAAGTCAGAAGCAAAGAGACTCATCAGAAGAGAGGAACAAAAAAAATTAAATAAGCTAGAGGGAGGAGGAGGAGAGAGAGAGAAAGAAAAAAAAAAAGAAATGGAAGGAAGGAAGGAAAGAAAAAGCGAACCAGTAAGCTAGTACACGGGTAAGGCATATGTTCACAGATCTGGAGACCTGACTTCGATCACTAGAAGGGATCACATGGTGGAAGGCGCGAAGTGGCCACTGACTTCCACCTATATGTACAATGGCATGCAAGCATGTGTCTACCTTCTTCTCTCTCTTCTTAAAAGCAAGCAAAATGTAAGAAGGAAAGAATGGAAAGGAGGGAGGGAGGGAGGAAGGAAGGAAAAGAAAGGAGTGCTTATCAGAATGAGAACCACAGGATGACTTTGGAAGCCCAGCGATGTTCCTGAAACGTAAAAGCTCTACAGAAAGAAAGAACACAGATCTGGCAGTTTCTCTCAGATAAAGTCCATCTAAAAGTCCTGGTAGTCGACAAACCTACATTCCAATGTATCCCCAGGTCAGCAACTAGGGCTCCAGGCAAGTTTCCTACCCTCTCTGAGCTTGTCAGTTACCAGATGAAGCAAGACAACACACACATTTTCTAGTATATTGTGTATGCCTGTGTGCATGCTCATATGTGAACAAATTTACATGTGTGTTCAGGGACATGTGTGCACATGCATGTGGAGGCCAGAAGATAATCTCAGGGGCTGCTCCTTCGGTGCCTGTCGTCCATCTCTTTCAGAAAGGGTGTCTCACTAGCCTGGAACTTGCCCGTATACTAGGCTGACTGGCCACTGAGCTCCAGGAAACAGGGTATCTCCACCTTTCCGGCAGTGGGACAAGGGTGTGGTGCCACGCCCAGTTTTTTTTTTTTTAATGTGGGTTTCAGGTGGCAGAAAGGCAACCACTTTACCAACTGAGTCATGTCTCCAGCCCTAAATTTTCTACTTTACTCATTGAAAAATGCATCTTCAATAGATAGTAACCATTGTAATCACGTGAAAATAAAGTAAGAAAATTTCCTGTTATACATAAATCAAATTGGAAGGAAAGAAAGTTCAAAGATCTGGTCTACCTTCCACATCTTGCATGCTATGTTTAACCTTAGTAGGCTGCTGGGGCCACGAAAGGAAAAGACTTGGCAGATGTCTGACTTAATAGCCCAAGGCAGGATAGTGTTTGGAATCTTACTTTCGCATGACCACTTTAGCAACTGAAAGGAACATCATCTTCTTCAGTAAAAAAAGAAAAAAGAAAAAAAAAGGAATGGCTTAGATTGAGCCATTTCCTATGTTGCTAGATTGAAATTTAGACTGGCAGAGAAATTCACTAACAAATTTTTGTGCATGTCTTTATACTAAACACCTTTTTGCACTCTCCTAATCTAGTAGCAGACGAAAAAGCTTCGATTTGCCATGAACCTGAAGCTTCATCCGTACAACCGTACGGAATCCTCATAGGACTGTGAGAAAGGGTCCATCACTTTCCTACTGAAACCAGATTGAAAGATAAAAGAAGATGGGGGGTTGAAGGTGTGGCTCAGTTGGGAGAAGCTCTTGAGCACCACATTAAAACCAGGTGTGTTGGTGAACAGCTTAGCAGGCAGAAGCGGGCTGGAGAATCAGAGAAATTTAAGGTTGTTCTTCTCTACATAGTAAGTTCAAAGCCAGCCTGGACTCCATGAGACCCTCTCTGTGAAGAAATAAATAAAACGTCTTCATTTATTCATGTTCTTCAAATCGAACAACCTGTGTGTACCTGCTAGGTAAAAAGTACCAGGTAGAAAAAAATCATTGTCCTCATGGGGTTCATTTACTGTTTAACAAGAGGACAACTAAAAGATGATTGGCTACGACAAGCAGGCTGAGATGGGAGTCCTCGAAATCACACAAAGATTCCTTTTCTGGTTCACAAGTGTGATGACTGGGAGTTCACACTCCTGCATGGTATACGTCTCCCATTAACCTTGCCACCCATTTGATGTGAAAAAAAATATCTGATATAGAACCATGAGGATAAGATGAATTCCAACCAGGAATTCTAGGAAGGCTGCCGCAGGGGGTTAATCAACAGAGCCAGATATGGGACAAAAATAATCAGAGACTGTACAGGAATGTGCAACAGGCATGTGGTTGAACCCGAATAACAGATGCTCAAGAATGTCTGTTGCATCTTGCAACGGGAGCTGTTCACTGCAAGGAACACACAGTATGCAGTACTTACTCAGAAGTCTGAAAGAAAAAAAGAGGAGCAAGATCTTAAAAAAAAAAAAACAAAAGATTCAACACCCAAACTTTTTTTTTTTAATATGCACGCGTGTATGTGTTTTGATCCTAGATGTGTGTTCATATGTTTGCAGGTGTGTGCATAAGAGTAAATGTGAGTATGTGTGACTAGGTGTCCAAAGGTGTCACTAGGAATCATCCTGGATTGCTCCACCTCCCTACTGGTTTGCTCTGGAATTCTCCAGACTCTCCTTCCAAGGTTAGAGTTACGGGCCCACATTTTTTTATATGAGGTCTAGGGATTTGAACTCTGGTCCTTTTGCTCCTGAAGCAAAAGTTTTAACCACTGAGCCATCTCTTCAGCCTTGACTTCTTAACAGCACTGTAGTTTTTTGTTTACCTTCTACAAAAGCAGACAAACTCTTTCCTTGCCTTAGTTTATGCTCCTTGTAACCAACTTATTACGCTTTTTCCTTCCTTTCCCAGGACACTATAAATTAGGCAAGTATACAGAATGTGATGAAATCCAAAACGCTTTTGGCAAGAGAACTCTTATGCAAATCCATCAACCCCAGACATGCAGCCTCCTGTGAGGTCACCCTCCGTCCCTTCCACCCAGCTGCTGTCAGCTGGGTTTTCTGATTTCTAGTCATTTACCCCTAAACCTGTAGTTTTCGAACGTCCTTTCTGCCTTCCCCTTTGTGACTTTCCACTTCTGATCGTGGTTCAATCTCAGGTCATCTTATTCTCTCACAGACCAGACTGTGATCCAGACTTTAACGTTCCTCCAAAAACCTTCTTCCAAACACAGGGCCTTCACTTACACGCCCTCCCTCCCTCCACCTGAACACCGGTCTAAGGTATCAGTTCAAGTGCTTCACCCTGGAGAAGCCAGTTTCAAAAACAAAAGTAATAACATGACTCTTCCCCTACAAGCTATTTACATAGGGCCCAGCTTCTCTGAGCCCTCACAGCATCTCTCTACTACCCAAGAGACATTCACTTGGCTTGAAGTGAATTGCGCCTCAATTACCTTCTAAATTGCATTAAGAGGAGGAATAAACACTTGGAGCGGATGGGTAGGGCAGCGAGGAGACAGAGGTTCCAGGTAGTTGAATTCCCTTACATCACACTTGAGTTGTGTTCAAAGTTGCCCACTCACCCATCACAGCTCTTAAAGACCATTAACTTGCTAACCATTATCCCACCTCCTTTACCACATGTCTCAAGGGAGAAGAGCCTGCAGAAGGTCATCGCCAAATTTAATTAAGCCTACTGCTCATGTAGCCAATGGGTGATTCACTGAAGGAGGGGGGTTGTGAAGAAAAAGAGAAATCATGGAAAGTTCTAGAGGGGGTGGTAAATCCCATTCCAGAGGCCTGCCCATTGATGTCCACTGGCTACGAAGTGAACTCAGGGCCCCTATGTTTCAGCTCCCCTTCAACCTCTCCCCTAACCTCCTCACCCAAACCGGTCTCACCCCGGGCTAGCTCTTGCAGCCCTGAGTCTCAATAAGACCCCTGGGTGCAAGCTTCAAGGCTGTCCACCGCCCGCCCCACGACCAGTCGACATGGACATTTGTGACTGGGAATCCTAGCAGAATCAGACCCTTCAGGGCGGCGAGCTGCTGTCTAGCCCAGGCATTCATTCACCCGTCTGGTCACACCATGGCTTTTGCCCCAAACGTCCACCTACGTGGAGTCGAACAGACAGGGAAGGCGGGGTACATTTTGCAAGAACCCCTAAAGACCTAGTGTCCCTCCCGGTCTTCACCTTTATACTCTTTTCCCTGCAGCGAGGCTGGGGACGCCGACAGACTGGCAAAGGGGCGCGATCCATGCCGGTGCGCAGCTGCACACAAAGCCTTCTCCTAACCTTCCCAGCTCCTCCCTGGGCTTCGTTTCCGAGGGTCTCTGATGCCCCCTTCGGTGGTCGGTGGGACGGTCCGACTCGCTCTCGCAGCGCTTAGCCTCCTCCTCCCCGCCCCTTGCCAGAGTCCCCGGAGGGAGCGCTGTCCTAGAACGAGGGCACCTGCGTCCGCGGAGAGGTTGGCATCGGTGCCAGGTCCCGGGGCACAACTTCCCACAGACGTTCAGCCACAGCTGGCGCGCGCACGCCCACCCCATGCCCGCGATGGTCAGGTCGCGTCCCCATCCCCATCACCCCATCTCTCGCCAGAGGGCGAGCCCAGCCGCGGTCACGCTCCTTACCAGCGTCGCGGCGAGGAGCCCCGGGCCCCGCTCGCACCGCGGCGCGTCTGCCTGGCTGCGGCGGCGGCTCCAGCGGCCGCGACTGGCCGGCTCGCTGGCAGACTGGCAGGCTGCCCGGCTGAGTCCTCACGGGGGCTTCCTGTAGGGCTGGACAAAGGACATTTCCTGGGAGGAGCAGGAGAATGTTCCCAGCATGCCTCGATTTGTAGTTCGCGGGGACTTCCTGCCACCGCTGCAGGAGTGGGGCTCCTCTCGGACCCGGGACTGGATCGGGGTGCGGGAGCCTTCGCAGGACGCCCCGGGACTGGCAGCGCTGCGGACAAGCGACACCCCTTCCGTTCGTGCCCACCGCACAGGGTACTGTGCGGTGATGCGAGCGACCTTCTCTGTAGAAATGAGTTCGTTTGTGGTGGGTTCGTCTTGAGATGACTTTGTAATTTTTTCTCCTCGATGTTCTTTGATGCAGGTGGGAAGGAAATTGAGATCTCACTCCAGCCTAGACTGGCTTGGAACCCAATACTGTACCTAGTGTAGCTTGGACACTGTCCTGCCCGTTTTCCCGAGGGCAGAGATCACAGGCTGCCCAAACCCTGGGATTTTTTTTTGTCGTGGTGGTTGTTTGTATGTTTGTTTTGTTCGTGTTTTGGTGCACTCGGGATCAAACCCAGGGTCTCCTGCATACTAAGCTGTGCTTTACCGTCTTCCAGCCTCCGTCGCCACTCCTTTTTCTGCTTGGTGGGCGGAATCCTGGGGGCTGGTTGAAGAACTTGACTGCTTTCCAGGAATTCTGGTTCCTTGAGATCTTGGCGCTTTGTCCCTTTAATCATATACCAAGCGGATCTTTTCCAGATTCCGACCAGTGACATTCCTCCTTGCAGTGTTGGCTAGGTGTCTTAAAAGAAAAAAAGAAAAAGCAATTGAATTGAGGCAGAAAATAAACTTCATGAATTAGATATGAGAAAACACCGTGAGTCGTTGAATTAGGAACATTCTAGACATTCTGCTTATATTATATTCATTCACCTTGAAGATTCAGCTCCTTCTATCTTGTGAAACATGCACCGGTCATTTTATGTAGCGTGTGTGTTGGGGGGCAGGGTGGAGAAGGACTCAGGCTAGAGAGAGGACTCAGCTTTCAGCCTAAGATGGCTTAGTAATGTCCGCACAAGTTCCTATCAATTTCTGGGTCTTGGAACCACTGCAGGAAAATCGGGGCAGGGTCATATGAAGGCTAAAGAACTAAGAGCTCTGCTTTCCCAGAGAGAGTGAGCAGAATGTGATGAGCCAGGAAAGGACTGTTTGGGATGCTCTGGAATGTGTTCGAAACCATGAACTTAGTGCAGTGCATCATGTCTAGAATTCATTACTCAGGGGGCGGAGGCAGGAGGATCTGCCCTTCAAAGCAAACGGGTTTCATAGCAAGGCAGGTGACAGACATAGATGATGGATAGATGATGATATATAACAGATAGACACATGGATATAGATGGATGGATAGATAGATGATGACATGATAAGTAGATAAATAGATCAGCTAATGACAGATGATAGAAAATAGATCAATAGATAACATAGACAGGTGGACAATGAGATGATTATGATAGATAAATAGAAAGATATAGATGAGTAAATAGATGATTATGATAAACAGTTGATAGAAAAATAATCTGAAGATTACAATTATCAAATATTTGGCTCACTCTTTGAATCTTCATGAAATGGTATATTTGATTAGGGTTTTAGACTGTGTTTAAAAACAGGTTCTCCTCTTGGAGAATGCTATCATAGTTCTGTTTTGCCCGAGACTTTTAACTATGCGGATAAGATAAATTGGTATAGGATTGGTTAGAAGCAGGTAGTATTTGACCACCTCCCAAAAATTCCTGCTGTCTGGTTGGTTCTCCATCTAAATTAGTTGTGCTGTTAACCTTTTCCTGATCTCTACAAATTGGTGCTTTTTCACAGTGTGTGAGTTCCAGTGAACTTTTCCACTTCACAAGATCATGTTCATGTTTGGCAAATAAAAAAATCCTTGTAGTGCTCCATCTGAAGAGATTGTAGGCTTATCTATTGCATTAAAGATTTTCTACTTTGCCCTCATTTAACCTATTTTCTTCCTTGCTTCTAATACCACTCTCCTTCCCCTCCTATATTTCTAAGGTTTGCTGGTGATACTTCCATCTTCATTCATTCTTCCTACCTTACACCAAACTTGCCTCTTCTATTTTCTTTCCAATCATAGTTAATTCATTCCTTCAGCAAATTTATTCAACACATTCATGTCAATGCCAACTCAAGTAGACATGTAACATTCAACACTGTTGCAAATGAGTCTTGTGAAATAAATGCATTGACCTCTATATGTGGAGTGGTTCATGTTTTTGGGATGAGAGGGGCAGTTATTATAAGAAAGGGATACTACTGGTAGCCTAACAAGGCTCTGCAGTTATCTTCAGAGAAGGTAAGACCTCTGTCTTACCTTCAGGACCTCACACCCATCAGCAAGTAATCGCTACACAGCATCTAATTTCTACAGTGCAACCCTATTCCGTTTCTGTTCTCAGATAGTGGGGTTCTTCCCATAAGTTCCTGTAAGGGACAGGAGTCAGGGTAGGAGGGAAGAGACACAGTTAGGAGGCACACTTCATGTGTGAACTTTGATTGTAGGAGACAGAAAGACTCAAGGAAGGTTTTGTTTGTGGGGTTTTGTTTGTTTGGGTTTCAAAATGAGAGATCCCTAGAGATGCTCAGTTGTTGATTAGACAAAGTATGCAAGCTAGACAGATGGACAAGTCAGAGGAGAGAGGAAGGATGAGGGATTTGCACTAGACAAATATTGCAACTAACAAATTCCTGTCATGCAACATTATTGGCGATAGAGAGATTGAAATAAATAGACTGCACATTCCCAACTGAGTTACGCAGAGTCAGACAGAAATGACTCCCTGATCATGTGTCATCCCCAGGCCTTCGGGTGTCCGGGAAAGGCTAACAGACAAATAGAGGAAGGACATAATCGAGTCTTCCCAATATTACAGTAGGAAGCCTTTTCCAATCTAACAATGGGTTCAAAAAGTACAAAGCAACTTCAGAACAGTTGAAGTTCTAAGTCTGGGGCTTTTAATTTATTTATTACTAAATAAATATTTTATTGGACTCTTGCATTGTTTGTTTATTTTTCAGTTCTGGAGACTGGACTGAGAATCTCTCAAATGTTAGGCAAGTGGCTATATTCCCTGCACACTCCCTTTTTAGTTTTTTGAAGACAAAAATCTAAATAAGTTGACCAGGACAGACTTGAACTTGTGATCCTCCTGCCTCAATCTCTGGAATAGCTGGGATTGTAGGCCTATACCACCAGGCTCAACTCATTTATTTTTTCTTCACACCATTGAGATAGAATAGAAAACTATTTTTTGAATATTCTTTCATGTTTATAGTCTATCTATTTATTTATATGAAGGGAGAGAGAGATGCATGCCACGGCATGGGTGGAGGTCAGAGGACACCTTTCAGAAGTCAGTTCTTTCACAGACAGGATGGGGGATGGGAATGGATAATAAGGGATGATTTTTGCACACAGATTGATTGTACTTAGGTGTGAAAGGATCAAAGAATAATAAAAAGATAAAGCAAGCAAATAAACAAACAAACAAAAAAGAAATCCCATTCCACCACTGTGGGCTTCTAGGAATCAAACTCAGATCGCCAGGTTTGGGAGCAGGTACCCATACCCATTGAGCTTCTTATTCCCCCTTTCTCAGAAAGGGTTTTGAACTTAGATCTGCCAATAACTTTTATACCTTTTATTATTTTTTATTATTATTAGGTGACCAGGAAGTAGAATGCAATGCTGTGGGGAACATGGTAGGATCCCTCACATGTTTAGGGTCTACTACTTGTCTAGGGAGTTGCAAGTAGGGATCATTTGCCCCTGTAGCCAGGTGACTTGGGGGCTAGCCACTTGTCAGCTGCTATATCCTCAAACTCATCTGCTGTGGCATTGGCACAACCTGCTTCTTTGAGATGTGGATCTTCTGGGCAAGTGAACCTGAATGGAGTCACATGCTCCTCTTCCTGCTGCTCCATGCTGACAGGATGATTGGCCCAATTTGAACCCTGGCCACTGGACCTTGAGGCTTCCCACAGACAGTTGCCAAAGCCCTCTGGAGTCTATTCTGGCAACAAATGGAGAACAGAGATGTGCAAGTCTCCTTTAAAAGGCAGATTCAAAGGTCCCTTAGGGCATCCCATTCCAGCAAGAGGCAGCTTATGCTGTTAGAGAAGCTTCTCTTTGTAGCTATTGCCCACTGGACACTCAGGAGTCAAGGAACCCAGTGGTAGACATTTTTTGAAGCTTTGCAGTGTAAGGACGATATCTGTTGTTTTTCTGAACCCAGCAAACATTCATCTTTCTAACTAGGTAACAGCGCCTTTAGGAAATAACTCCCAGTTTACCCTCAGTCCTTGAGATCTAGGCTACCCACCCCCATCTCAGTGGTCAGGACATGACCAAGGCACATCAGTTCCAATGCTATACAAGGGTTGGAATGTTGAAGCAACACTAAGGTGAGAGAGGGATAGGGAGGAGGAAGAGGAGGAGGAATGCCAATCAAGTTTTCACAATATTGTTTAATTTGCCCAAAGCCAAAGATACTCTAGACTTTTGAGTAGTGAGCCAAAGCATTCCCTTGGGGGGTTATGCTATTTTAAGTTCTAGCTTGTATAGCCAGCAGTTCTATATAGCTGTGTGTGGGAAGTGGTAGCAGAGCAATTGGCTGAGTCATGCAAGGAGGAGAAGAGAAAAGATGACTCTCTACAGGTGAACTGAATTCCCTGTGACATGACAGTAAGATATCAGACCCCAGGTTTCAGGAATGGCATTTGAGCTGTCTCAATGGACAGAGGGTGGGATTTTAGAAGCTGTGGAGTGATCTAAAGAAAGGAGGATGTGGTGGTGAAACTGGCCTAGGTAAAAGCTGAGAGGAAGAAACGACAGCCCAGCTCACTGCAACCCGAATGATAAATAGTGAAATATATTGAACCACAGCACAGTCAATGGGAGGAAGACCAGAGACAAGGAAAGACAGACATTTCTTTGAGTTTGTCAATCTTTGTACTTTTTAGTCCTATAGATTATTTGAATCCCCCTTTTCTGACATTGTGCATACTTCTCTAATGTGAATGGACTTCTGCCTATTTCGACAGAAAAGTCCTGAGTAACCTCAGAGTATGTGAGTGGGTTTTGTGGGGGGGGGATGCAGAATTACTTAGGAAAGAGGCAGGAAGAACAAGACCATGAAGTGGGCAGCGGGGGCAAAGGGGGAGGTAAGTGAGCAGCAACCATCAAACAGGCACATTTTCCCAGTGCACATGCTGTTCTTCCCAGTGGCAGCTTTCTCATTCCGTAATTCACTCCAGAGAGTTATAATTGTGAGCCGATCACCTGATCGCCCTGTGGGATCGAAGGTCAGTCAATGAACAGCTACTGCTTGGTGAACTCAGCCATGTTTTCGCTATTGTATTGGCTCATTTGCTTGCTTCTGTTTATTTTTCAAGATTTTTTTTCAAGACTCGAAGTCACTGATTAGCTTGGCCAGTTTATTAATAGGTAACATACAGCTTAGCTTGTAGAACTTTTGTTTGTTTCCTGGTGGAATTTAGCAACTTCCTCTTAAGTCCTAAGGGTCGTGTGCTTCCCCCACACAGGAGTCTTTCCCCCCTCTTCTGCCTGGAATCCACGCTCCAGTTCCAGCCTCTGGCTCATCAGATCCTTCCTCCCCTAACCCAGATGTCCAGGCAGGAGTACGGCTCAGGGATAGGCAGGAGAGGAGTCTATACACCTCAGTGTCAGCTCCAGACTGAGATCTACAACCGACTCTATGGCAGCCTCCCTCACTACGAAGCCCGTTGCTTTCTTCAGATTTGAGATGGCTGAAACTTTATTTGTCCACCATTTTTATTCTTTTCCTCCTTCCACTAGCATGGAGACACCATGAAATTAGGAGCTGTGTCTTGGTCATAGTGTAGTTCCGAGAGTTTGAATGTGAAGGGGAGAACCAGGAAGCCCAGTCCATCTGCCCTGCCTTCCATCTGTGCTCTCACTCACTCGCCATCCCTAGAGCAGCCTCCTGCCTGCCCGGTGCCCCTTTGAGGGACCCCAGGATGAATGAAGGTCCTGAACGGAGGTAGGCAAAAGAGAACCACAAGCACCAGTGCTATGAATGAGCAGCAATCACAGGCAATGAGGCACAGAAGGAAGTGAGGACTTGGGAGATGGTCTCTGCAGGGGTGACACTGAGCTGCAAAGGCGGAATCAGGCACTCGGCACAGCACAGAGCTGAGATGCTGTAAGGGAGGAGGAGACAGATTGGTTATAGAGAATGACGGTGCTTGAGAAGGGAGAAGAAACCCACATTGGAGCATCATGGTAAGGAGTGCAGACCAAACATATCAATGGAGCAAAGAGACCCAGAAAGTAATCTATGCTGATGCAAGCCCTGCAGGCTGAATGAGATAGGAGATATGCCACTTTTTTGTTGTGATTTATTGTGTCTACGGTCAGTAATATTAATTATCACTTCCATCAGCATGTGACCACTACATTTTGATCCTATTGTGAACACATCGCATTTGCATGGGTTGACTAGCCTCTGACGTACCATCTTTGCTTCATGAACACTGTGGCTTCATCACTAGGTTCACCGTCCTCAATCAGGTAAGTGGGGTTAGGACTGGAGAAAGGAGAAACCCAGTCATTCAATGCATATTAACAGCAGTTACAAAAATAGAAGTGCTATCAGTGAGACAAATATGGGCTTGGTGATACTTATTAGCAGAACCAGCAAATGCATCATGGTGTTGAGTCCTGTGCCTCGCTCTAAACGCTTCTGCTCAAACCGTTCGGTCACTTTTCCTTCCTGCCAACCTTTTGGAGAAGGTGCCCCTTCATCTGCCTTTCCCAGCTCACTCTCCTGTTACCTTGGGTGGCACTGCAGCCCCAGCCACTGTGCTCTGAGCCCTTGCCCTCCACAACCATCCAATGTGAGACAGGCCTGGGTTCAGACACCTTGACTAAGAGACACGTTCAGAGTTCTGGAACCTGAGACTTAGGGCTCAGGAAATAATTTCTGAGTTTCAAACTGAGCCTGGAAGGCTAAGTCACCCAGGGACAGAGGAAGGAGGGAGGGGATTCTGGGTTTAAGGAATGTGATGTGCAATGACCCTGAGCCTAGATGAAGACTGGCTTTTGTTAAGGACCAAAAAGTATCGCGGAAGGTAAAATTCGACCATGATGCCAGAGTGTGATGAAAACAGGGAGGAACAAAAGGAAAAGTGATCATGTTTTTGTTTTTTTTTAATTTGGATTTTCTTTCCTTGTTTCCTTCCTTCCTTCCTTCCTTCCTTCCTTCCTTCCTTCCTTCCTTCCTTCCTTCCTTCCTTCCTTCCTTCCTTCCTTCCTTCTTTTTTCTTTCTTTTTCTCTCTCCCTTTCCCTCTTCTTCTCCCTCTCTCCCTCTCTCTCTCTTACTTTCTTTCCTTTTTTCTTCTTTCTTGTCTTTCTCTGTCCCAATTAAGTTCATGATTGTGGGTATTTTGTTTTGTTTTATTCTTAGCTTTCTGAGACAGGATGTTGCTACGTAGCCCAGGCTGATCTCAAACTCATGATCACCCTGTCTCAACTTCCCAAGTTCAGGGAACAGGCATGCACTGCCTTGCCAGTAAAACCCAGACGTGCCCTTGGGAAGAAGACCCAGGAGGACGACATCCGACATCCTAAGTCAGCCTCAGCTACATGCCAAATTCCAGGCTAGCTTGGGCTATGTGAGACCCTATCTCAAACAAAACAAGCAAAAAGCAAAGTAGTAGTTATTTTACACCTTCAAATGTTATTTCTTTTTTTAAAATTTTTTTTATTATTATTATTTAACTGTGCGCATGTGCGTGTGTATGTGTGTGCGCGTGTGTGTCTGTGTGTGTGTCTGTGTATATGTAGAACCACGGACGAATTCGTGAACCACCATGGACGCCTCCACCTCCTTCTGCCCCGGGATTCACAGGCTCCGCCCTACCAGGACCAGAAGCGCAGGCTGCCCCCGCTTCCGCCTGGCGTCTATACGTGGGATCTGGGATCCGAACTCAGGACCTTCCGCCTGCAAGGCGGAGGCTTAACCCCTGAGCCACCTCTCCAGCCCTCAAATGTTATTTCTTGAAGGAATCACACAAAAACAGAAATAAAGCTATCTAGAAAAACCTTGAATTTTAGTATTATGTTCCTTTCAAGACATAGTCACCTTTATTCTTAAAACCAAATTCATAATTACTTTTTGGATTTATGCTCTAGTTAAGTAAGTCCTAGAAAAGTTGTGTATGCCTTTTGTTGTTGTTATTGTTTATTTCAGAGAGAGTCTTTCTGTGTATCCCCAGGCTGGCCCCAAATTTTCAATCCTCCTGCCTCAGCCTCCTCAGCTTTAGAAAGCTATTTCCTTTTTTTTTTTTTTTACTTTATTCTTTTTTTTTTAAGAAAGTTACATCTTATTGATGACATGAAATTAGTTACTTGGCCATTCATCATTCTCGACAGAATAAAGTTGTATTAAGTATCCGCCCAGGTGTGGCAGCACATGCCTGTGTTCCTAGCAGCGATGGAGCAGCAGAAGCATGAGTTTGAAGCTGGTATGGATTATGCATCCACACCTGTCTCCAAATGCCAAGTGCATACATTGCACAAGTGACAGGTGTGACATATTTAGAATAAGTGGTAGAAGTCACTCTTCACATAGCACTATTCTCTTTCTCCAGTGACTTAAGAAAGATACTTTTTCAGAAAACCTGTTTTGAATAAGACCATGTAATATATACAAGCATGTTATCTCTACAGTGGGTGAGTGTGAGTGACTAATGCTTTTGAGTTATGAGTATTGGAAAAACTGGAAAGCAAAAGACAGTTCCAAATAAGTAAAATTTTATGCTATATTTAGTGCATATGAAAAGTTCCTTATTTGAGCATAAGGAGAGATTTTATTTTTATCATTGGAAATAATCGTCAGTATCCCCTCCCCTTTGTATGTGAGGATATTAATTTGAAGAGCCATGCAGTCATGCCTGGTCTAGCTTTGACTCATGAGATATCTATTTAGTGGTCATGTCTTGGTTATTTTACTACACAGAGTTTCAGGTTTTCTCCCCTTTCTAAATTCTTTTCTCCTTTCATTAACTTATTTCCCAACCTCGTGAATGCCTGTAGCCTGGCTGGGCTCACAGCGCTCTCATTTTATTTCTTGCCATTTTCCTTGGTACCTTTGGTTCATGAGGTGCTTTCTGAACTTTGTTACTTTAGTTTTTCCAACTGAACTCAAAGCTCATTTACATGAGGGTCATTTTTTAAATTCAGCTTTTATTGATACATTGCATTTATGTCTGTTTAGGAGCTATACCGTGAAGCATTTAAGTGACTGTCTTCTGATTCATTATCAAGTATAATAAATTATCATAAAGTCAGATGTGGTGGTTTACACCAATAATCCCAGCCCTTGGAAGGTGGAAATAGAAAAATCAGCAACTTAAAGTCATCCTCAGCTACAAATCAAGTTCCAGACCAGTTGGGACTATATGAAGTTTTGACCCTCTTCTCTCAAAATAATAGACAATAAATAGATAAATGACTCATAAACTATAGTCACCCTGCAGTGCTATATAGGACACTAGAATTTCTTCCTTCCATAGACAGGTGCTTCCGTATCTGGTACACCATCTCCCTCTTTCTATCCTATACACTATATTGGTAGTATACATTATATTGGTACTGCATATTATATTGGTACTATACATTATATTGATAAATTGTCCTGGGCAGTCTGAGCTCACCAAGAAGCAAACTATGGAAGTGGGGTTAGCCTACTCTGCTATTTCAGAAGCATCCTTATCTATCAGAGAGTGTCCTTCAAAATTCCCTGTCTTGGATTAGGCTATCTCTCTGGCTCTGTCATGGGAAAAGAGAAAAAACAGGTAGTAGATAAAGGTCTTAAAAGCATTGTGTCCTTAATAGCTAGAAGATGAACCATTTCCAACCGAAGTTACTATTGTTTACCCCTGATGTGAAAATACTTGTGGTGGGAACAGCTATGGAGAAACTCGTTGGTAGATAGGATGGTGAGGATCCAATGTCTAGAAACTTCTTAGTTGGAAACTCCACCATGACATCTTTAATAAAACTTCTCTGGTCCATATTGCTGGATGTCTGTAAGCTGATTTGATGATGTCACTCTGTTCTCTACTCTCATTCAAGCTACACCAGCTGTGGCTACTGGATGCTATGATTGCCTGATTTCATGTGGCTTTGCTGTCTACTGCTACTTGAGAGTTACTCATTTACTTATGCTTGCTATAAACTTAATAATCACTTATTAAGAACTGAAAGCATGGCTAGAAACAGCTCATTCTCTGGACAAATGACTGCAAGTGACAACTTCCCACCCTTCTGTATGTCAACAGTCAGTTTCCCTGGGAGTGAAAATGTGTGGCCCTGGGATATGGCTGTATGTTTGCCATCTGCCTCTCTCCCCAACTTTGCTCAGTAACTGCCCCTGGAAAAATGTGGCTGTCACAGTTGGGCACAGGTGTCAACTTGACAATTGAGGATTTGAGCTCTGGGCACATCTGTGGAGTATTGGTAGTTGAGTTAAGCCCAGAGTGAACATGAAGGAGATTGTCTAGCTGATGGGGAAGGCCCAGCCTATGATGGATGGGATTAAGCCCTTGAATAAATCATGGAGAGCTGGTTGAGAGAGTTGGCATCCTTCTGTATACTTGGCCAGACATGCTGGTCTGGCCAGTAAGGATTGTCCCTCTCTCAGCTGTTATGTGATGATGGTGTGGCCAGTTCCCTCAGCCCTGGTGTTGGTGCATGCTCTCCCGTCAAGCTGAACTGAGAACTGTAACCAGTAATTGCAAGAGAAAATAAACCCCTTATTCCTTTATGCAGTTTGATGTCATTTATCAGCAACCATGCAGGCCGACTGCTACGGTAGCCCTCCCTTTTCTGCTCTACAAAACTCTGAGGAACTTCCTAGAAGCCACAGCTCTGGTCCTTGGTCTGCTGGAAGCTTTTTGGAGATGGGCAGTAGCTAAGAGGAGACAGGGTTGCTGTTTTTCTTACCTAGAACCACTGGCTGCTGGGCTTTTAGGCACGGCTCTCCGCCCCACGAGCTTCTCCCCAGCCCTGATCCACAGAGCTGCTTTGACCTGGTTCTGCAATTTGCTCTCTGGCTGTCCTTGGTGCCCAGCTTCATTTCCTGACCATCATCCTCAAGCAAAAATCCCTTCTTGTGTGTGGCTTCTGCTGTGTCAACTCTTATTTCATAGATTCTACTTGCCTCCCTGTAGAGACATGAGCACTGCGTGAATTTCTTTCTGCAGGAGACTTTCAGAGGCACTTTATCTTTTTCCAGTAGGTTATTTAATAGTTGTCTTAATTATTAGCATCCTTTGCTATTTGGAGAGACCACCCAGTCCAGTCTGGGAAGTGTTTACCCTCCCCCAACCAGGCCCACACAATGGAAACTCCCAACCTACGACAATCACATCCAGGGGCTTAGATTACCCCAGAAGGTTTTCAATGTCTTGTGAGACTTAAGTCACAGTCATTGTTGAAAGAAATAAACCAGTTTAACAACTTCAAAAGGTCAAACTGGAAAAAGAACCAGTCAACGTGTGTACTCATTAAAAATAAATAGAAGAGTTATCAAGAGTTACGTACTTTTGAGAAGACTTTTTCCAAGAAACCAAGAAAGAGTCTGCTAGGAAATGATGGTTAATTCTGTCTTCGGCAGCATCTGTTGTGATATTTGGGTTTTTCTCCTTGTAAAGAGGTTAGACAATTATAACAAAAGTTTATCCCAGACTGAGACCTATGTAACCACAGGATGGGACCACTTCAAGGCATGCAATGAGATTCTTGAGAATAGGCTGACTAAGTACAAGAGAAAGAGACAGATGCTGTCAAGCCACAGTTCTGCTCTTTAAGCTGGATTCAGCATCCATGGTAAACTCCAATAGCTACTCCATGTCCACGTTGTCTGTATCAGTTCTCGTTCTTCTGTCCTTCACTCTGCTTTTATCTCTAGAAACTAATGTGTCTATAGCCCTGGGCTGCAGTAGTGGTGATAATGAGAACGTGCTGTGACAGACACACTTATGAAGTGCAGTGACGAGTGAGGAGCAGGAGGCCACAGCCCTTCACAGTTAAGGGCCAGATCACAAATACCGCAGGCTCTGTAGTCAAGGGGTCTTTTTTTGACTTCTCCCCTCTGGTTTTTACTTGTTTTTTTATTTTTGACACTTTCATACACAGATACAATGAATTTAAGTGTTTTCACTCCTTGCTACGCCATTTCATCCCTCCCTCTCATCCCACTTCATACGTTCGCCTTTCCAACCAATCTCGTATTTTCATGTCTTTTTGCATGTGTGGCCTGGTTTTCATCTGGGTTGCTAACACTGACAAGTGCTTGAGTACTTGCCGGGGTGTGGATGACTTATCAGTGCGTAAATCATTGAGTAAAAAATGTTCCTCTTCTCCTGTCTGACATTAACCTTAAACAGTTTCTCAGGAATAGTGTTTATTGAGATCTTCCCTCATTCTCGATGAAATGATAGGTCAGCTGTTGTGCAGGTCTTGTGGGAGTGGACATCACTGTGTGAGTTCTGGGGTGTGGCAGTCCTGTCATGATCAGAGGATACTGTTTGGCAGAATCACTCTCCACCATCATCTCTCTCATTCTTACTGCCCCTCTTCCCCAAGTTTTCCTGAGCCTTGAGATGGGTCACAGTTTCAGTGCCCTCTTTAGAACCGAGGATTCCACAGTCACTTATTCTCTGCACTTTGACTAGCTGTGGTTCTCTACATTACACACCTTCTAATGCAAAAGGATGCTTCTTGGTGGAGAGCCGAGAGATGCTCTAATGCACGGACATCATGATAAGTGTTTAAATGGCATCCCTCCTAACGCCAGGGAAAAAGTATCATAAAAAATAGACAAATACATGAACATGATAAATAAGGCTCCAATAAAACTTAACTTAAAAAGTAGTTGGCCACGGTTAGGATTCTTGTGTGGTAGCTTACTGTTACTAAGAGAGTTTGAATTCTGTACATTGTTTAACCATAGCTAATGTTAGATTTTAACTCTTGCTTTAAATTGTTGAATTTGTATAAAATTGTTTAAATTGTATATAAAAATTGTATTTAAGTTATTTCAAAGATAATTTGGCCAGGTATGGGCTACTGACTGAGGTAGAAAGATTGCTGGAGTTTGAGGCTATCCTGGGGTATATATAGAGTGAGTTCCCTGTCAATCTGTACCCTGCAAAAATAAAATAAAAGCAAATGGCCAGTGAGACAGCTCAGTAGGTAAGATGCATCCTTGCAAACCTGGCTACCTAGGTTTGATCCCTGGAAACCCACATGGTGGATGGGAAGTTGCCCTCTGCTCTCCATCCATGCATACATATGTGTACATTCTCTCTTTATTTATCTATCTTTCTCTCTCCTAAATAAATAAACATTAAAAAGTAAAATAAAAGGAAGAAATAGATTAAGAAAAAAGAAAGAAAGGAAGGAAGGAAGGAAGGAAGGAAGAAAGAAAGAAAGAAAGAAAGAAAGAAAGAAAGAAAGAAAGAAAGAAAGAAAAGAGTAGTTATCTAAGCTTCTCTCCCACCCCAAAGCTAAGAAAACACAGAAGAAGAGAGATCAGTAAGATTGCAAGGCATTGAAAGGGGACAGGGGTGTAGCCAGACATTATCTTTTGGACATAAGGATTGTTGCATCTATGAATCCACTTGAAGCTATGTATAGTCCACGAGAACTATATGGGCTATGTCCTATCAACATTTTGCCATGGAAGGAGAAATAATTCCTCAAGAGTCTCCACACCTCTCTGGGAAACTGTTGAAGGTTAACACTGAAGTGGGGAATGGCAATGCCTTCCTCAATGGTGTATCCACTGATATATGATTCATACTGCAGCAAGTGCTCAAGAGCATGACAAAAAGACAGGCAGCCTGGCAGGGGAGAAGAAGGGTAGTGATAGGAAATGGGGGGAGGGGGGAAGAGATCAGGGGTTAAGGTGTAAAAAATTTCATAAATTCACTATACTCATGTATGAACTGCTAAAAGGATAATATATATTATATAATATATAAAATCCTAAGCCATGTCAGGACCCCAGGATCTCCCCTGTCCCTATCACCCCTTTCTGGTCCTGTCTCTCCTTTCAGAGTTAGCCATAATTCTGACTTTTAATACCTAAGGTTGGCTTTTACTTCCTTTATTTAAATAATAAAATTGACTTCCTGTTTGATTGGGAGGGGAGGGAGGAGGTATGCAGCTAGACTGAGAAGAAGCTGTGGAGATGGCAGGCAGGAAGGGCTGGTTTCTTTTGCAGCCTGAAGGTAACCGTTGTGCTGGAGTCGCTCCGGGGTGGCAGGTGCAGAGATGTATGTTACCTTAGATTACTCAGGACCCCGGGGCAGGGGGGGGTGTGACGTTAGCAGAATAAGACACCTGACTGTTTGCTCACTCTGCTCTATCATGGGATCATATGTCTGCAGAGGTAGTGTGTGGAGAGAAGAAAGGAAGAAAGGGAATATCTGGTTTTCTGCTTCCTAGGTCTCCATTAAAGTATAGGTGCGCACTGCAAGGCCGTCATTATCAGCTTTCTTGATAAGCCCTCAGCTCACGGTGGGCCACTTTGTAGTCCTGTTGCTCGATGAGTCGGTCAGCAGGGATGGTGGAGACACAATCCCAGGCTGGCAGGATCCAGAAAGCCTTAGTCGTTCAGAGCTGGCTGTCCATCTGAGGACAGGGCGCCGTCCATCTGAGGACAGGGTGGCATCCATCTGAGGACAGGGCTATAGGACAAGAGTGAATAGGAACCGTGGACAGTCTCACATCTTCCGGAGTCTAAGCTAAAAATTTTAAGTGTGTGTCCTACTTTGCTCCTAACCACCATCATACTGGGCAGTTACTGCTTTCTTCATGATGAGGACGCTGAAGGCCAGCGAGGGTTGTTAACCTATTCAAGGTCACAGACCCAGATATTAGCAGAGAGAGGTTTCAAACTCAGATCTGACTTTACATCTCATGTTGCCTTCCCAAGAGAGAAACCATCAGCTCCCAGGGCTGACTAAAAAGAGAATGCTGCAGTGTGTGTGTGTGTGTGTGTGTGTGTGTGTGTGTGTGCCCCTGTACATGTCTGGTGACCAGACAAGCTTTAGATGCCGTTCCTTTCCTTGCCACCAGGTCTCTGCTGCTGCTCCGTCAGTCAGATTGGCTGACTCAGCAGCTTCTGGAGATTCCAGGGTCTCCAGGTCTCCACCTCCAGTCCCCCAAGACTCACTGAGACAGGCACTTGTGCCTTAGCATCTAGATCTGAATTCGTGGCCTCAGGCTTCACAGCAAGCTCTCTGCCTGCTGAGCCATCTCCCTAGACCTCGATGCTGCATTTTCTGCGGTCTACAGGCTAAATAGTCAAAAGCAGAGATAAGATGCTTATGCTCTTGCTTACGGTGTTCCAGTTTGCTCCACTGCATTGTATTTTATACAGAGACAGATGCCAGTATTATGTTTGCATGTTGACTTGTGCAAAAGGGTACTTGGGATATGAACTCAGAATCTTCTGCTTGCGAGGCAGTCTTAACCCCTGAGCCATCTCTCCAGCCCTTGTGCTAGACATTTTATAGATGCTTTTCACTTAATCTTTTCTAACAGGCTGACAAAGTATAGAGCAAAGGCAGATCTATTTGTAAGTAAAATTTTATTAGCACACAGTTAGGCTCACATATTTACCTATGTGCTTTTATTTGTGATGACAGAGATTGTGGCCTATGAAGAATAAAATATTTGGACTGGTGAGATAGCTCAGCCTGTAAAGGTACCCCGGCACACATGTGCCTTCTCTCTCTCTCTCTCTCTCTCTCTCTCTCTCTCTCTCTCTCTCTCTCTCTCTCTTCTCTCTCTCTCTCTCTCCCTGCCTTCCTCACAAATATATTCTTAAAAATAGAAGAGTATAAAATATTTACTTCCTTGACCATTAAAGAAAAAACTTTCAGCTTCCTGTTCCAGAACCACGCAAGATGAGAATTTTTACTCATGAATAAATAGAAACAGAGAAACTAAACAAGGAGCCCAAAATCACACTGCCAATAAACGGCAAAGTTAGAATTTCACTCATAGTCTTCCTTCTTTCCAAAGTCTGGGTCTTTCTGCCTAGTGGCAGGCAGGTTCTGAAGACTAGAAGACCTTGTTAATTTCAAGGCAGTGGAATCATGAAAGGAAGCTTTTGGAAATAGGAAAGGACCGGGTTGACTGTCACAGGCTCGGTAGCGGATTAGAAGAGTAAGACGAGGCAAGCAGAAGCAGACAGAAAGCAGCACATAGATGTTATTGATTTTCATTACAACAAGTAAGATCATCAGTGGAAAACACCAGGTCTGTGGGTTCCAGTGAAACAACTGGGGAGGAAGCAGGGCAAACCAAGCAGAAGTCACTCTTGGTCCTCTACAGAGACATAACAGTATGCACGTGCACACACACACACACACACACACACACACACACACACACACACACTGAAGTTGTTTTAAAAAACTGTCTAGAACAAAATAGAATTTAAGTATTCATTCCAACTTTTACTGACTCCCTTTGCCCCTCTAAGGCTCATGGCCCTATCCCCACCCTGTTGTACTTTGATGTTCATGTATACATGCATTATCACTTGTTTTTCTGTTCTTCTGGCCATAGTATTGTCCCATTAAAATGGATTTCAAGGTCATCCAGATGGCTCAATATAGAGGTTCTTGCATGCAAGCCTCTGACCTACCTGAGTTCAATCCCCAGAATTCCTATAAAGCTAGAAAGGGAAAACTGGCTTCACAAAGTTCTCTTCTGACTTCCCTATCCATGCTGTGGTACACCATATTCCCGTGCACATATCACATGCACACACCATAATAATGAAGAGTAATAACCATTACATTAATAAAATAAACTTTAAAAAATACAATAAAATACCATGGGCCTCAAGAGTTTTGTCATTTCTGGCCTGGTGAGATGGATCATTGGGTAAGGTACCCCTGGAAGACCAGCTTTGGATCCCCACAGTACCTGCCAACCTGACCTCCATCCTTAGAGTCCACGTGGTGGAAACAGAGAACCAACTTCTGAAAGTTGACCTCTGACCTCCCCTCTCTCTCTCTTTTTCTTTCTCAAGTAAGTAAATAGATAGATAGATAAAATGTTTTAAAAGGAATTTTTTTCAGTTCTTAAGGACATTGTTTGCTAATAATAAAGGAATTTTTCCTGAACGTAATCATAAAGGAGAACCATGTCCAGGTTCTATCTAGGTCGAGAAGAGGCAGTCTCTGTCCCTCAAAGTGCAGATAAAAGGTGATGGAGCGCCACCTGCTGGACATGGAGCAGAATTGTATGGGGGTGTTGTCATGGAAGAGTGCCCTCTAAGTAAAATAAGAACGACGAAAAATGTTCTGGGTTCTGTATACTAAAGTATCTAGTACATTGCTCATGGTGGTGCACACCAGTAATCTTAACTACGTAGGAGAACAAGTCAGGAGACCTTGAGCTTGAAGCTATCCTGAGTGATATAGTAAGACATAGTAAAACTAGATTAACTCTCCCTATTCTAAGGCTATGGGAACCTTGCAGAAGAGGGGAACTTGAGATTGTGAGAACCTAAAGATGGGAATGTTCACCACTGGACCAAACATTCCATTCAAGACAGTACTGCTGCATCTAGGAACTCAATGCAGAGAGACTTGTTCTTACCAGACCGGCATAATGCCTGGTATTCCAGCATGCTCCCATAGACTACGTAGGAACTCAAGAAAGATAAGAACATACAGTGCAAACCTTGGGGACTAAGCTGGATGAGTGAAGAGAAATGCCTGTATTAGTGAGAAGGCCTGAAGAGAGTCAACTTGGCATGCCACAGAAGCCTGAATCCCCACAAGAGTAGACAAGCCAGAGGGAACCCTGGGGTCCGTAGAAGCAGACAGGGAGGAGGGTGGGAGGAAGTGGGAGGGATTGAGGAAAGGAAGGGAAGGTATGGGAGGGAGGGGGGATGAAGGGAAGAAGAGATGAGCACTCAATATGTTTGTAAATATAAAATAAAATAGAAAAAAATTAAAAGAAAAAAATTAAATTTAAAAAAAGGAAAGAAAAATAAGAAAATAGGAGATGCAGTTAGACTTGTTTCTTTCACAGTTATTTTTAATCTTTCAGTTCATGTATTAAAATATTTTGCCTCCAAAAAAAACTAGATTAAAAAATTAGGTGGCTCAGTGGGGTAAGGGGACTTGTGTACAAACCTGGCAACCTCAGTTCAATCTCTGGAAGTCCATATAGTGGATGTGTGTACCTTTCTCTCTCTGTGTCTCCTTCAAATGAAATTTAAAAAAAATGGTTCTCTGACCTCCACATGAGAATTTCTCTCTTTTTGCATTTCTTTCTTTCCCTCTTTCTTATTCTCTCTCTCTCTCTCTCTCTCTCTCTCTCTCTCTCTCTCTCTCTCTCTCTCATATACACACATGCATACACACAAACAAATAAATATTTTTTAAAGAAGAACACTTGAAAGTGTTCCAAAGAAATAGAATTTCATTATTCTCAAATTTTGGGCTAAAATTCCTTCTATGAAGCTAATATCGTTTTAATCCCAAAACCTAATAAGATCGCTTAAAAAGAAACTATAGGCCGATCTCCCTGATGAACACAGACGCAAAGATTCTCAACAAAGTCTTAGCAAATCGGATTCAAAAACATATTAAAAAGATCATTCATGGGGACCAAGTAGGCTTCATCCCTGGCACACAAGGTTGGTTAACATACGCAAATCAATAAATGTAATTCATCATATAAACCAGTCCAAAGTCCAAGACCACATGATACTCTCGATAGATGCAGAAAAAGCTTTTGACAAGATCCAACAGCCTTTTATGATCAAAACGCTAGAGACAGTAGGAATGAAGGAACCTTTATCAATATAATAAAAGCTATATACAACAAGCCCACAGCAAGGATTATGCTCAATGGGGAACAATTGGAAGCATTCCCACTTCGATCAGGAACTAGACAAGGCTGTCCACTCTCACCACTTCTATTCAATATTGTACTTGAAGTCTTAGCTGAAGCCATAAGACAAGAAAGGGACATAAGAGGGATTCAAATAGGCAAGGAAGAAGTCAAGATAAGTTATCTCTATTTGCAGATGACATGATCTTATACCTGAGTGATCCCAAAAACTCCACCAGGAAGCTCCTGGAACTAATACAGAAGTTCAGCAGGGAGGCAAATTACAAAATAAATGTACAAAAATCAGTGGCCTTCCTATATGCCCAGAATGAAAGAAGTGAAAAAGCCCTGAGAGAAACAATCCCATTTATAGACCATTAAAAACCCTTGGTTAGGTATAAACCTAACCAAGGAAGTAAGAGACCTTCATGATGAAAACTCTCAAACCCTAAAGAAAGAAATAGCAGAAGACACCAGAAGGTGGAAAGACCTCCCATGTTCCTGGATTGGCAAAATCAACATCATAAAAATGACCATCCTACAAAAGGCAATATACAGATTCAATGCTATACCAATTAAAATCCCAAAGCAATTCTTTAGAGAAGTTGACCAAACAACCTCAAAATTCATATGGAGGCACAAAAGACGCAGGATAGCAAAAACAATCCTGAGTAACAAAAACACGGCTGGAGGTACCATACCAAACCTTAGTCTATACTATAAATCCATAGTTGTAAAAACAGCCTGGTACTGGCTCCACACAGATCAATGGATAAGGGTTGAAGACCCAGATATAAGCCCACAAAGTTACAGCCATTTGGTCTTTGACAAAGGGGCCCAAAAAATCCAATGGAAAAAGAACAGCACTTTCAACAAATGATGCTGGCAAAACTGGATCTCCACATGCAGAGGATTAAAACTGGACCCGTACTTGTCACCATGTACAAGAATTAACTCCAAATGATCAAGGACCTCCATATAAGGCCAGAGACTATAAAAACCATAGTTGAAAGGGTATGGAACTCCCTTGAGCTGATTGGGCTAGGCAAACAGTTCCTAAACAAACATTCAATAGCACAGTCACTGCAACCAACACTCAACAGATGGGATCTTGTGAAATTAAAGAGCTTCTGTTCAGATAAAGAGATTGTAACTCGAGCACAAAGGCAACCCACAGAATGGGAGAATATGTTCACTAACCACATATCTGATAGAGCTCTGTTACCCAGAGTGCACAAAGAACTTAGAAAACTAAACTCCAAGGAAACTAATGGCCCAATTAAAAAATGGGCCTCGGAACTTTAAAGAAACTTTACCAAGGACAAAATTAAAATGTCTAACAAATATCTTAAAAAATGTTCCACATCTTTAGCCATCAGGGAAATGCAAATCAAAACTTCCCTGAGATATCATCTCACCCCAGTCAGGATGGCAAAAATCCACAATATAAACAACACCAAGTGCTGGAGAGGATGTGGAGAGAGGGGAACTCTCCTACATTGCTGGTGGGAATGCAGGCTCATACAGCCACTCTGGGGAGCCATCTGGAGATTCTTAAAGAAGTTAAAGATTGAAATGCCATATGACTCTGCTATTCCACTTTTGGGAATAACCCCCCATACAGCAGAGGTTCACCTCGATAGCACAAGCACGACCATGTTCATAGCAGCACTGTTTACAATAACAAAGTCATGGAATCAGCCCAAATGTCCAACAGTTGACGAGTGGATAAGGAAAATGTGGTACCTTTATACAATGGAATACTATTCAGCCATCAAAAATAATGAATTAATGGAATTTGCCGGGAAATGGATAGAATTAGAAACAATTATATTGAGTGAAGTATCCCAGACACTGAAAATTAAGCACCATATGTACTCCCTAATAGGTGGATCCTAGTACCAAACCCACTTAGAGACACTCAAAGACAAATCTCTGTAATACCTACAGTAATTGTAAGGATTATAAACAGGAGGGATGGGGAAGGAGGGCCCCACCAGAAACAAAGAGAGGGGACCATGTTACAGCAGAGGAAATAGGCCACCATCAAGGACTACAAGTAAGTAATGAGACATCTGGTTAAGTCACAGACTTTCCTTCCTGATCATTTGCAATTGATGGGGTGTGATCTCACCAGAAGGGGAGGGCATATAGGCTGCCAGATAGAAAGTAACCATTTTGCAAATGGGTGATTGACCTCTCTCTCACCATGGTCTCCTACTTTTATTCCATCTACCTTTGAATATACTCTTATAACAAGACTCTAATTTAATAGGTTTTTATCTCCGGCCAGGGGGTGACATTCCAATACCCATCAGGATGGAGCCAAGGGCATTGCAGGAACCGCAAAACTGAAAAAAAAAATCAACAAACCATAATTCAGAACATCAGAGACTATATCAACCACCTGGAACTGGGCCAGCCTAATCTCTCCCCATCCTGAAGCTCAGGGAAATTTGCAAAAGAGGGGGCGGTAAGATTGTAAGAGCACAAGGATGGGAGGAGTCATGATATGCAAGATACTCCACACAAGTTAGGGCCGAAGCAATTAAAATAGGACTCTGCATGATCTGCTCAATGACCAACATATTATTGACCCCTCAAATTCTAGCATGGACTAAAGGTACTAGGATCCTTAGAAGCAAGGGATTACCAGTCACAATAGTGTTCCTATACTTACGGGGAACACAAAAAAGAGTTTTAGGAATTGCCACTGAGTCCTTATACCTCATCAGAGAGGAGGACCCAGAGGAAAGTTTGATATAAACATTAAAGGATGCTTCAGAGGTGGGGGTAGGGGGCACTTGGAGAAAGGAAGAGAGGGGGGAAAGGAAGAAGGAAAGAGGGGAGGGAACAGGGAGGTCCAGGGAGGGGTGGAGGGAGGGAGGGGACAGGGGTTCCTATTATGTTTGTATGAGCAGAAAAATAAAAAAAAGAAAGAAATAGGCCTTCTAGATCTAGTTCTAGATCTCTTTTGATAGATTACTAGTACACCCAGGCTGCTTAGAGCCTATGTCTACATCTTTGATGATGATCTAAGATGGCCTTTTTGCAAGTGAGCCTCTCTGAACAGCCAGCAGAAAGGATTAGATGGAGCAGTTAGGCATGTGGTAAGCTTGCTGACCAAGAAGAACTAAGTCTGCTAGATTTAAGTCAGATCTTCAGTGAAGTGTGGACCCAATTTTTTTTGCTTGTTGACTTGTTTAGAGCTAAGGTCTCATGTAGCTGAGGTTGCCCTTGAATTTTATATGTAACCAGAGATGACCTTTAACTTCTGATCTTCCTGTTTCCATCTCTGGCGTGTTAGGGTTACAGGTGTGGGTTACCATGCCCTGTCTTATGCAGTGCTGGGAATTGAACCCAGGATCCTATTCATGCAAGCACTCTACTGACACAGCCACATGCCCAGCAGAGGATCCTGCCTCCAATAGGCAGGTATTCTGACTTCAATGAAAGCAATTAATACATTCTCTTACAGTCTTGCACAGAGGCCTGTGGCCTTAATTAAATGATTCCTCATAGATATGTCCAAAGGTTTCTCTCACAAGTGTCAGGTTGAAGCTTAAGCTGACTGTCACAGAGACTAAGACTGGAAGATGGGCACCTCTTTGAAACCAACCTGAATATCATGTCCATATAAGCCTGGACTACTTAGAAAGACCCTATTCAATTTTTTTTTAAAGAAAGAAATTTCATTTCCTTGATTTCAGGGTTTCTGGGCCTTTTATATTTTGACATAAAGAGCAAAAACAATATACAAGCAAAATCAAGGGACAGAAAGAATGGTAGCTGTGTGAGAATATTTCCAAACCAGGTGTAGCAATCCTAGCACTTGAGAGGTGGGAATCAGGAAACAGGAGGATCAGGAGTTCAAGATCATCCTCTGCTGACACAGTGAGTTCAAGACCAGCCTGGGCTACCTGAGACATTATCTCGAAAGGAAAACACGAATTGAGGAAGGAGCTTCTTTTCTCTCTCAAGCTGGTACCTTAACGTGATATCTTCGAGAAGACTCGACTGTCTCCCTTTCTTTCAACCTGCATGTCATCAGTTCAGAAGACTGGATATAACAGTGTGATAGGAACCTTCCATTGAATGTTCCCATTGCTGCTGGTGCCCACAGCCGGTGTAAGTGGGAGAACTGAAAAGCTTTTCTTGCCGTTGATCATGCAAGGAAAAAGTGTTCTCTCAGACACCATTCCTCAGGGGCAGCTGTGCTCATGTAAGTGGAAAGAATATGCTACGACCAATCACAGACAGTTCTGAGTGTGCCCTGGGGAGCCTATGGATTTCTACTTTCCTTCAGAAAATGTGCTTGTTTGCCTTTCTCCATTTATGATCCACCTTGGCCTAGGGACTTTGAATTTTAGATTTCAAAACTTAACAGTAAGTTTTATTTTTGCTTGAATTGTTGACCAAGTTGTTCCCCAAAGTTTTGCATGCTTGAGTTGTATGTTCAATTAGAACATTGAAAAGAATGAGAGTTAATAGAGTCTCAAATTCTTTATTATTTTTATTCTTTGACAGTTTCATAGGTATATATAATGAATTTAGATATGTTTCACCCATAGTACCCTCCTTCTTCCACTGAAATCTTCTTAGTAGCAACACCCTCCTACTTTTATGTTGTGTGTCTGTGGGGGTGTATGTGTCCCACTGAGTTTAAGGGCTGTCTCTATTAACATGTGCATGGACACATGACATAGCTTAGATAATCTACCAACAGCCACACCGTTGAAGAATGTGAATAGCCTTCCCCAGTCAGCAAGAACTGGAAGATTTATCTTTATACTCCCAGCCTTCAGCAAGCTCCTTCTTTTTTATAGTGAATGGTGATTAATGCAGAAAATTATAATTGATCAAAGTACAGAGAAGAAGAGAGTAGGAACAGGGGCTCAGGAGCTCATCCCCCTTCCATGATGAAATGCCTTGTGCAGGTAACATAACTAAAGTGAGTTCATGAAGACAACAGCTGTGTCATGTCTAGAAGATACCATTTGGCTGTACTCCTTCCCTATTTCTGACTCTTACAGTCCTCCTACCCTCTCTTCCACAATGCTCCCTAAGCCTTGGGGACAGGGTAATATATATGTCCCATTTATGACAGAGTACTCCATAGTCACCTATTTATACTTTGACAACCTGTGATTCTCTGTATTAGCTGCCATCCATTGCAACAACAACAAAAGCTTCTTAGACAAAAGTGGGAACTGCACTAGTCTATGGGTATAAAGATAAGTATTTAGAAAGCAGTTTGATAACATATCCATTTAACCAAACAGTAGCAAGGTGTTCTTCTCTGGGGCCTATGACATTCTATCCAGAGATTCTCAAGTCTTTTGCTAAGTTTCTACTATCTGTGGAGTTACAGGTCTCAGCTGGCTTAACAGACAGGATTCTAGAGCTGGAGAGATGGCTCAGGAGTTACACCTCTGCCTCAAAAGCAAAGGGTCCTGAATTTGGATCCTGGATCCAATGTAAAAATGCCAGGCCAAAATGGCCAGTGGCCATTACTTCCGGCTCTGGAAGGAAGACCCTTGGAAACTCCAGAATAAAGCAAAGAGGTGGCAGCACAATTCAGGTGATTCCTGAAGTCACTCCTCAGGCACACACAGTGCCCTCTGATACACGCAGAGACACACATGCAAAACAAGCAAAAAACAAACAAACAAACAAACAAATAATTAGGAAAAAAAGATATGATTCTCCAGCAGGCCTGTATGCAAAATATGTATTTGTTTATGTAAATGGGCTTTGTGCATCCAGTGCTTGTGATCTACACAGTTGAGAAGCTACAAACTGAACAACCTTGTGAATGAGGAAGGATAGGAAATTAAGCCAAGAAAAGAAGGTCTGACATTTTGGTGAATTACATTATGATTAGTCATTTCCTCAAACATCACTCAGTATGAAAAAGCCTGTGGGAAGCTTTTGGTTTGGCCACAAGGGACATAGTCACCCAGCTGTTATCAAGGAACTTTCTGGGAAAGCTCTTAATCACACATTCTAGGCACTGTGACCTTGTCCTCCATCCAGAGGACAGAGATCATTTATTCACTCAAAGCAGTTGATATAGCCACGTGCTTGGAGTATGCCATATTTCTTATCGTCAGAACTTCTCATGATGGCCACCTGTTCCAATTCCTGCCTAGCTCCAGCCTTGAGAATTCTGGGAACCAATTGTTCCTATTTGTCACTGGAACTGAAAAATGCCAAGCCTGTGTGTGGACCAGCATCTCTTACTGACCTAACACATATTTTGCCACTTGGAGCTTAACCTTCCAAATGCCCCATTCTATTTTGGTCTACTTCATGGTCTACTTAAAAGTTCTACACTCTTGCAGGCTACCCATCCAACTCTTTTCTGACATATGTCACTGCATGCATAAATGTAACTATGAAATCTGTGAGAGACTGATCTTAGGACCCATGTGGAAACCAAAGTTTTCTCTTCTTTAAAAAAGTTCTTTTATTTACTTATGAGACACACACACACACACACACAGAGGGATCAAACTCAGGTGGCCAAGTTTACAATCAGTTGCCTTGCTTGCTAAATTATCTTGCCAACCTCCTCTTCTTTTTAAGCATGCATTTATTTGAAAGAACAAAATTTTCATATGGTAAAACCCTTTTTATAAAATGACCTAGTAAAACTAGGCATGGTGACACGTATCTGTAATCCTAACACTTGGCTGAAGCCAGAGGATCACAAGCTTAATTAAAGCCATCTTCTATTATGTCCCCCATATGCTACTTAGAAACAAACTGTCTCCAAAAAAAGTATCATTCTTTTTTAAAAAATAAATTTATTAAATTTACATTTATATATTTATGCTCCTTGCCTCCCTCATTCCCCCCTCTCTTCCTCCTTCTCTTCCCTCCCACTCTCATCCTATCCCACCCTCCCTACATCTGTCCGGTCTCCTGCCTATTCTCCTGTCCTTTGGTTCTATGGGTCCCAGGGTTCCCTCTGTACATAGAGGTCCTTCCTTAGCCGGCCTACTGATATGAGTACTCCCCTACCTCCTTCTGACCCTTGCCCCTAAGGATCCCATTGCCTGAAACGATTTCTCCTGAGATCTATGCCAGCCCATAAGGGTATGTTAACATGTCAATCACTGTGCAGATCTGATGAGTTCAAGTTCCGCTGCTGTGACTTCCTGGCTCAGGCTGCCTTATCTTGAGTGGAGTGACCTGCAATGTAACTCCCCCATCTTTAGGCTTTTACAGTATTACTTCCCCTCTTCTGCAAAGTTCCCTGATCCTTCAGATGGGGAGAGATTTGGCTGGTCTGGTCCCAGGTGAACACTGTAGGGTTGCCAGTGTCGTGTATTCTGGTAGTTTGATTTGTCTGTTTTGCTATTCTTATATTGCCCAAGGCTGAATCCTTTCTGGATGTTGAGATCCTCTCCATCCAACCGTATAGAAACTGTGAAAGAGAGGCCTTTCTATAAAGGAAGGCTTGAAGGAGAGGATCGGGTGTAGGGCACAGTAGTGGGTGGGGTACGCCTCCAGGACATCATCTGGCTGTCTACTAACCACTAATCCCCCCCATGGGAAACACACATACAGTGCTTCAAACCAGTCCAAACACTAATGAACAGGAAAGAGACTGACCATGGACTAGATCAGATATCTTGCTAATCCTGGGTCTTTCTTGATAGTGGCCTTATTTTTCTATTGACCTATGTTCCTGTGTCTCCATTCTCTTGGAGTCTTCTTTCCCCCACCTTCCTAGTTCTAATCTTTTGTGGTTATAATGGGTAATAAAAAGATTTTCCCTTGAGTACATCATCATGAGGGGTTGAAATTAGGTTTCACTTATAAGGGATGTCTGACTTTCTATGCTTGGGATACTTCACTCAGTATGACTTCTTTCAACTCTATCCATGTATCAGCAAATTTCATTAATTTGATTTTCTAGATGACTGTGTAGTATTCTATCATGCATATGTGCCACATTTTCATTATCCATTGTCAGGCATCTAGGTTGTTTCCATGACTTTGCTATTGTGAATAGTGCTGGAATGAATATGAATATACATGTGTTACTATAGTATGTTGAAGATTTTTGGGGGGAGGAATATTCCCAGTGGCTTTTTTATACACCAAAAATAAAAATGTGAGAAAGTCTTAAGAGAAGCAATTCCATTTATCAGAGCCCCTAAAAAAAGAAATACCTTGGTATAAATCTAACTAAGGAAGTGAGAAATTTGTACAACAAAAACTTTAAAACACTAAAGAAAGAAATTTCAGAAGATTCCAGAAGGTGGAAAGACCTCTCATGCTCCTGGATCTGTTGAATGAACATCATAAACATAACCATCCTACCAAGAGCAATATATAGATTCAATGCTATATCAACCAAAATTCCAAGGCAATTCTTCACAGAAACTGGCAAAGCAATCTCAAAATCCATATGGAAACATAAAAGGCCTGGGATAGCTATAGTAATCCTGAATAATAAAAACTATGCTGGAGGAATCATTATACCAGACCTTAATCTATACTAAAAATCCATAGTAATAAAAACAGTGTGGTACTAACTCCGAAACAGACACAGGTCAATGGATAAGGAAAGGGTTAAAGACCCAGAAATAAAACGATACACATGAAGTCATCTGATTGTTGACATAGGGGCTCAAAAAACTCAATGGAAAAGAATAGCATCTTCAACAAATAGTGCTGGCGAGGTTGGATATCTACATGCAGAAGACTGAAGCTGTACCCTTACTTGTCACCATGCACAAAAATCTATTCCAAATGGATCAAGGACTTTAACATTAGATTGAAGACTAGAAGAAAGAGTAGGTAATTCCCTCCAACTGATTGGGCTATGCCAACACTTTCTAAACAGGATCCAACAAATGGAATCTCATGAAATTAAAGAGCTTTTGTTCAGCCAAAGGTTTTGTCAACCGAGGAAAAAGACAACCCGTAGGATGGGATTAAAATCTTCACTACCCACCCATCTGATAGAGGACTAATATACAGAGTGTACAAAGAATTCAGAAAATTAAACACCAAGGAGATAAACAGTTCAATTAGAAAGTGGACTGTGGAACTTAAAAGACATTTTTCCCAGGAAGAAATTGAAACATCCAACAAATACCTTAAAAAATGCTCTACCTCTCTAGTCATCAGGGAGATGCAAATCAAAACTACCCTGAGATATCATCTCACCCCAGTCAGAATGGTGAAAATCTAAAAGACATGCAAAAACACGTGCTGGAGAAGATGTGGGGAGAAGGGACCCACTCATACATTGCTGGTGGGATTGCAGACTTGTACAACCACTCTGAAGATCAGTATGGCGGTTTCTTAAAAAGTTAAACATTAGAATGTCATCTCTTACAACCCTAGTCATTTTTTTCTTAACCACCCTTTATGTGAAGGTACTTTCCTATTCCAAAAGTGCCCATCTTCTCAAAAACCACCTTTTTGTTTTTGTTTTGTGACAAGGTCTCTGCTCGAAGAATTAACTCAAAAGTTTCACAGCTTCTAGGTTCCTTGTCCTGTAGGTTTTGTGTGCTGCTTGAGTCTTCTGAGTTTCTGTTGTTTGTGGTGCTGGGAAATCAAACCACAGGCTTCCTGTGTGCTAGGCAAGTGCTATACATCCCCAGCCTTTTCAGAATGATTTTTTTTTACAAGCTACAGACAGTACTAAGAACTCTCAAATTTAAAAATTAAAAAAAGGAGGGGGACTGAAGAGATGACTCCTGGGTTAAGCCTCTGTCTCTCAAGAAGAAGAATCTGAATCTATCCCATATCCAAATAAAAACACCAGGTGGAAATGGCAGCGGCTGCCCTTTTAGCCTTGGAAGGTAGAACCTAGGAAACCCTGGGATAAAGCAAAAAGGAGGTAGAGTAATCCAGGATGATTCCCAGAGCCACCCTTGGACCTCCACAGGCACACACAGTACTTTCGATGTACACAGACACATATGCATGTCTGTGCATGCACACATGCATACACAATAAATGAATAAATAAAGTATCTTTTAAAATGAATCAATTTTAAAAAGAGAAAAAGGGAGGCCTGAGAGCTAGCTTGGCAGGTAAAGTATCTGCTCATAAACCCAGAGACCTGAGTCCACATGGTGGGAAAAGAGACTCGACTTCCAAAAGTTGTCTTCTGATCTTACCACATGCCCCATAGCATGTACTTGTGTGCTCTGTCTCTCTTTCTCCCTCTTCTTTCCTCTTTCAAATATTAAAAAATGAAAAATAAAAAATCATTAGCCAGGCATGGCAGCTGACTTTTATAATCCCAGTGCTTGGGAGGCCGAGGCAGAAGGACTACTGTGAATTGGAGGCCAGAGTGGGTAACATCATGAATCTCGATCAAAACCAAGATCAGAACCTGACAGGACAAGCACCCCATCCTGTGCTTCCATGCCCAGCTTCATGCCACATGGTGTCATCACCGGAGCACTAAAGGTCTCGAGCATTCCTGCACCTACATCCTGACCACCTAAGCGGGACACCTTTCTCCCAGGCTAGCTTCACTTCCTGTTTGCAGTGTCCTTGGCAGACACCCCACCTTCCTGACATCTCCAACACCCCATGCTCTCTACTGTAACTGAGGCAAAAAAAATAAGATAAATAAATAAATATTCAGATTACACAAGGGATGAGCAGACAGGAGACGGATAGGGATGCCACAGCTGGAAGAGGAAAGATACGTGACTTGGAAGGGTGCTGTTTCAGTTACTCTTCTTTTGCCGCAGTGAGGCAGAACTCGGACACATTTTAAGAGAGAAAAAGAAATTTATTTGACTTACGGTTCCAGAGAGGATACAGTGCATTATGGTAGGAATCTCATAGCAGACATTTGCCTCCACGGCTGGAGGCAGAAACAGGAGGTTGGTCTAGGTCACTGGTGCTATCAAGAGACAAAGGGAGCAAACTAGTGAGAGGAAGCAGGGCCAGGTGAGCAAACCTTAAAGCCCACCCCCTGTGACCTGTCTTCCTCCAGCAAGGCTCCACCCTCTAAACATGTCACAACCTTTCCAAGCATTCCCATGAGCCAGGATGAAAACACATGAGCCTGTGAGAAGACTTCTCACAGTCAAACCTGGACTGATGCCACAGAGGGTAAGGCACTCAGCGCAGCGCCAGCTGCCTGCTCAGCTCAGGGCACACTCACCAACGATGGTCTTTCTCACTCCCTCTGTAGTGTGCTGCCTGTAACTCCACAAAAGATTATATTCGAAAGGCAGCGAGGGAGTGAGGGACTTTGTCTCCCTGTCTTGAACATCACCTTGAAGCCTGAAGGGGGTCTGGGGAGTGGAGCTGTTAAATGTTTGACAGAACATAAAACCACACGTGAAACAGAAATCACGGCAATACATGTTCTTCCATTTGGGTGACTGGCTTTACATTTATGGTTTGTTGCCGTGGAATCTCTTCAGCGCCCTCTGGTGGACAGATTTCTAATACCCAGTCAGAAGCTCATTACTGTGACTGAGGTTCTCTAATAACATCACCCTGTATACGCTGTATACACTTTAAATTCCCAGAGAACCATATTTTGCCTTCAGTTCCCCAGCACTTTGTACAATTGGCACTACCAAAAATTTTGTCACAGGGGCGAACACTGATGCAATATGAGCTGGGGGTGACATGGAAGTCAAGTGTGATCTGCTACTAGGGGTGAAAACTCAAGGCCAGAATAGGCTTACCTGACCCGGATCCAGCTCCGAGTTCAAAGGCTCCCAAGACCCCAAACAGACCCCCAAGAGGTCATGCAGAGAGACTGATAGAATGTTCTCAGTACTTAGTCAATGTCTCACAGGAGTGAGCACAAGCCCTCTTTCCATGTGAGACACCAGGAGATGCACAAAACATGCTCATTTGCAATTTAAGGCTGGGGGAGATACCACCATTCTTAGCCCCCAGAGAACAGGTTGACCCCAGTGTACTGGCAAGTAATTTGCCTTCTATTGGAGACAGAGTCCAGTAAGCGGGCCCAGCAACTGCTCGCATTTTAGAAACGGGAAACTTACCCAGGTGTGGTGGTATACACCTGTAATTTCAGCGTGGAGAGGCAGAGGCAGGAAGGTTCCCATGAGTCTAAGGCTGGCCTAGGCTACATAACGCATTCTAGGCCACACAAGGTCTCAAAAAGGGGGAGGGATTTTAAAATGAAAATGTTAATCAATGATGAATTTCTAATTTTTCCAGTGTTGGCTGTGGTTCTATTGGAACCCATGAGAAAAAAAATGCCACATTTGTGGTCAAAAGTTAATGAGCCTTTGACGAGAACCTCTGTGCTTCTCTCCACTCTTCAAACTCGCTGAAACTCTGACCTCTGCTCGCATCCATGCATGGCTTCTTTTTAAATAAGGCCAATTGATGATCCTGGGTCAACCAGGCCCTGAGGGCAGGAATGTGTCCTTTCTTTGAAGTCTCAGGATAATCAGCTTCTTTACAGAGACAGGTAAGTTATTTCTAGAGTGACTCCACACCCACTCCTGAATGTAGCTGCTTTCTGTGCTTCTCAGATGCATATCTCCGCAGCCTGCTGTTTTGAGCATTTGAACCACATCTGGCTTCTGCCATCTGGGAGTTCTACCATAGCTCAGTCTTTTCCTAAACTTGAAGATATCATGTCCATTATTAGACTTAGTGCTATCCAATCAAGCCATGTGTGCTAAAGCTAGGAAATCACTTTGCCTCTGGCTTTAAAAAGTTAGCATTAGTATAGACCCAAATATATTACATATACACATTTTATATATATATATATATATATATATATATATATGAGACACATTTTGGGTGTCAGCATCTATCTAACATTCAACCCTCACACAAATATTCATGCACACATATACATACACAATTACACATGTATACACATATTCACACACATGCACACAAACACACTCATGCACATACACACACACATACACACACATGCACACAAACACACTCATGCACATACACACACATACACACAAACACACTCATGCACATACACACACATACACATGCATGCACACACACACACACACTCATGCATGAGGTTTCCTCCCTTAACTCAAGCTGATAACTGTAGGAAAGTTTCTGAAGATCTGAGTCACTAGTCCCTGGGAGAATCTGAGGCATCTCTCTCTGTCTCTCTGTCTCTGTCTCTGTCTCTGTCTCTGTCTCTCTCTCTCTCTCTCTCTCTCTTTTCTGAGGCTTTTCTTAAGTAACACAAAAACAGATTCTTCAGTTCCCAAAGTTTATACACAGACTTACCAGTTAGTTGTCTTATTGCCTTAACCAAATACCTAACAAAAAGCAACTAAGAAAAGAAGAGTTCATTCTGGCTCCAGTTTAAGAAGGCAGTGCATCATGGTGGGGAAGGTATAAGGGTAGAGGTGTGAGGCAGCTGGTCATATTGTGGCCACACCAGGAAGCAGAGAGATGAATGCTGGTGCTCATCTTGCTTTCTCCTTTTTATTCATTCAAGGACCTCATCCCCATGGATGAATCATTCACGTTCCAGATTAAACCTCTCTGGTAACATCTTTATGGGTTCACCCAGGGATGACTTTCATAGGTGTGATAGTTAATCCTGAACGTCAACCTGACACACATAGCATTAACTAAAATCAGCTGAGATCATCTGAAGAGATTATCTAGACAATACAAAGACCAGCCCTAACTCTGACTGGAACCTCCCTAGATCTCATTGGAACCTCCAGTAGTGGACCAGATAAAAGGAAGCACAGAACAGAAGACTGGGAAGAAGAGAGACTCTCCAGGAATCCTCCTGCCTTCAGCCATGCAGATGAGAGTAGCTTAGCCTGACTCTAGCTTTGGTGAGTGGGCCATGCCACCTCTGCCATGAAAGACTGTTTCTACTGTCTGCAACCATAAGAGAATAAATTTCCTTTTCTCCCTTAGGTTATTTGATCTTGGATGTTCTCTCACAGCAATAGTTAAAAGTAACCGTTACAATAGATGATCCTAATTCAGCGAAGATGACAATGAAGAGTCAGTATCATAGACCCCACAGGCATCATGAACTCCAGGTTAAGGTCTCCTGCTATGTAAAGGAGACTCAGACCATGTAGCTCTCATGTGACAGTCCTTCAGGACATCACACCTGCCCACAGAACAGAGCCAAGATCCTGAGACTCCTCTGTGCTCATTCAGGGGCCTGAATTGTGCCATGTATAGCTTCCCAACTTTAGAAACCGCTTTTTGAGGTTGGGGATTTGCTCAGCAGTTAAAGGGTCAGAGTTTGGATCCTCCAAATCCTACATAACAAGAATGATGGCTATGGTAGCTGTCTACAATTCTAGCTACATAAGTCATGGATGGGGAATCCCCAGAGCAAGCCAGCTAGCCAGACTAGTCCAATCAGTGAGCTCTAGGTTTGAATAGAGACTCTGACTCTAAAAGAATAAGATGGAAGAGCAATCAAAGATGACTCCTGATATCAACCTTGGGGTCTCCTTGCATATAACACACACACACACACACACACACACACATGCACAGAAGATGCACACACTGAGCCATCTCGCTGACTTTGCAATATATCTTTGATTGCCCAAGCAGTTTGGAAATTCTGCCTATGTCAAAATTATTCTGTTCAAAACAGCTAAACATGATATAAAATGAAAATAATTAATAATAAAAAATAAAATAGTAGGTGTAAGGCAGGATTAGAACGGTTATGCTGGGAAGGTCTCTAAAGGTCTTCAAAGGTCTTTAAAATTCCTGAAGGCAATCCCTCATTGTTGAGATCACCCTGAAGGAACACCCTTGCTGTGGAAGTGACTCAAATTCTCCCAGAGATAAGATGGCCAGCTTCCCTATGAAAGGATTATGGAGATGAGCTCTCCATATTCAACAAACAGCTTGATTCCCAGCCCCACCTGCGCCAAGATCAACTGGGTTGGGCCCTAATGGGACCTGACCAATGAGAAAAAGCCAGTTTTGCAGGCTTGCCTAAGTGTACAAACATGCCTGACCCTGGCAGCCATCTTCGGCGCCCTAGCCCCTCATGACAACAGGGTGCCATAAGTTCTCTTCCAGCTGCCTGCTTCTCATGGATATTATGAGTCCGTTTTCAACTCCTTGCTTCTCATGGATTCCATGAGTTCTCCTGGGTGCACCTGCCCCTCATGGCACTCCACATCTGTGGTCCAGAGTTCCATTCTTTCTCTCCTCTAATAAACTCTGCCTTAATCCTCTACATGTGTTCTGGTTTCAATCTTCAACTTTGAATACAAGAGGACTACAACATGGGACAGTCGTTCTGGCAACATTTAGCCCCCGGAAGAGGGACCCTATAACATTTGGTAACCCAGAAAGGATATTTTACAAACAGAGAAAAGACTGTTCCTGCAACATTTGGCGACCACGAAAGGACCCTGCAACAGGTGGATTTATAGGCACTGTGACTTCCAGTTGCTTCTCTGTACCCTATTCTATCTCTTCTGCTCCCATTCCATTTAGTTATTAAAACTGATAGAACAACTTCATTTGTTCACATTGATTGCAAAGACAACCAGCACTGAATTTGTCAAAAGGCATTCATTAGAGATGATCAGTAAGAGGTCTGAAAGGTCTGGGCATATGCATCGAGTCAATGGCTCCTTCATATAATTGAATGCTGGCCAACACATCACCCCACTCCCTGACTATCCCTGCCTGGCCCTTCATTGTTTCCTTCTCTCTTTTGGACGCTCTATTGATAGAATGACCTGATGTAGCTAATTCCATCTCCATTGTTATCTACTTCTCATCCTTTATCACTTGACCCTTACTTCGTGCATCCTGGAATTACTGATCACATTGCTTCTTGGATATGTCCTGGATTCTCAGGTAGTGAGGTTCTCAGGCATTCCATCCCCTCTGCTCAGCTTTTTATAAGATTTCTCTTTTGATACTCATCTCATGACCTTGGTACTAACAATTTCCATCATGCCATGACCCAGCCAGTCAGCTTAAGCTCTGTTAGAACATTCGGGATCACTTTCTTCAGAACAAGTCTCTTCTTGCTGCTTTGTTTGGGTTTGGATTTCTTGAAACAAAATCTTGCTATGTTGCTCAGGCTATCCTAGAACTCCCGAAGTATCCCAAGCTGGCCTCTAGCTCACAGCAGTCCTCCTGCCTCAGCCTCTGTAGTGCCGAGACACTAAGCAAGAGCCACCACGACCTGCTCATCAGAGCCCTCTGACATTGTTTTGCTGGCTTCCTGGTTCTGTGCCCCCATCAGCCCATAAATAGTAAGCTATTTAAGAATGTAAATTCTTCCATGGTTGCATAACTTCTAGCATTCTGTAATTAAACAAGAAATGCTGAGTAAGCCAATATAAATGAACATTCACAATGTATATCTCATGCGTTTGGTTGACATTTGAGGTATATTTTATAACTTTTCAGACAGTCAAATCTAGAAGAGATTATTGAAACAAAAGAAAGATTCATAAATGTGGGCCAGCAAGATATCTCAGTGGGTTAGTTGCAGTAGCACAGGTCGATAGGATGTGCTGAAGAGGTGCAGACAGACCAGTGACCAGGTAAGTGTGTACCAAGGTTCACATATAAAGGACAACTTTCAGAAGTCGGTTCTGTCCTTCCACCATGTGGGCTGCAGAGGTCACACTTAGCCCCCCAAATGTGCACACAAGCACCTTTATTCATTTAGCCCTCTTGCTGGCTGGGATTTTAAGTTCTATTTTGTTTTAGGTTTTTGAGCCAGGGTTTCATGAAGCCCAAACTGGTTTTCACTTTACTAGTAGCCAAGACTGATCTTGAACTCCAGACCCTCCCCTCTCCCTGCTCAGCTTCCTGAGTGTTGGGATCCCACTTCAGGCGAGGATCCGGGGCCACGTGGAGAAGTGATTTATCCTAGAGCTGCCCAGTTAGACAGGAGCTCCGTCAACCCAGCGGTGACTGGACGAGGAGGCAAGTCTTTGGACTAATTTAGGATTGTGGATTTCTAGTCTATCACATACACTTACCTGCTTATCTACTTATTCACGCCCCTGTTTGCCTTCTAGAGACTCAAGGACATGCTGCTTACTGTGTACGTGGCACACTGTCTAATGTCTGGTTGGCTGGAGCAAGCTGCTAGTGAAGACATAATTGTGCTTTAATTATTCAATGTATCCATTGGCTTGCCGTATTTCCTCCATGTGAATTTGTCAGCCTCTACATCAGAAACTCTCTGAGTAGGTCTGGCACGCTGGCTCAGCTGCAAGGAAACCTGATGTAACCCTGGCAACTTGAGCTTGATCCCTGCAGCCCACATGGGGGAAAATGAGGGGAAAAAACAACTTCTAGAAACAGTTGTCCTCTGACCTCCATATGTGTTCTCTCTCTCTCAGTCTCTCTTGCTTTCTCTCTCTCTCTGTCATAAATAAATATAAAATAAAAATAATCTCCAAGTCAAGAGATATAACTCATACATGTAACCCAGTCCTTGGGAGGTGGAGGCAGGAAACTAGTCACTACTTGCAAGTCTGTTGGGATACATCATGAGTTCAAGGTCACCTTGACTTACAGATTGAGACCCTTTTTCAAAGTGAAAACAAACAAATACTAACAAACATAACCCCAAAAAGGTTTTCTAGAGGCTACTATCCAACCTTATCTGCTTTCTTTTCTTCGGAAATATGAAGCTGTGCCTGAAGCTTCTTCTGCCCCTCTTTGCTTCCATAATGATCTTAGTGCTTCCACATCTGTGCCAGAACCTTCTGGGGTAGCTCATTCTTCAGTTGTGTCCACTTTTCTGTGTTCCTTATAAACACACAGCCACCCCGTGGAGTCTTCAGTGATCTAAGTCTCCTCTAGTCCAAACTGGCCTCAAACTAGCAGTGATCTTCCTTCCCTCACACCTACTCTTATACTTTTGTTTTGTGTTATTCTTTGAGGCAGAGTCTCAACACTATATAACCCAGAAGGGCCTCAAATTCGGAGTCCTCCATCCTCAGACCCTCAAATGCTGATATTTCGTGTGTATGCCATCATACCAGCTTAAATCCTGCAGGTTTCTTTGAGGAACTTATCCCTGGGGCTAAACTTCTACATTTGTTGAATAATCATTTCCATCAAACTTGGAAACACCTTGTCCATTTTCCCTCCAAGTGTCTTTTCTCCCACTCTTTCACTGCCTGTCCTTTGGGACTCCAGTTGAGTTTATAGTTCAGACATTTGCGCACACATGCATGTGTGTGTGCGTGTGTGTGCATGCGTGCGTGCGTGCGTGTATGTGTCTGCATGCGTGCTCAGTTATTGAAGTGCCAAGGCACCTGTGGAAGTCAGAGGACAACTTTCAGAAGTCAACTTAAACCAGAACAGGTGTAGAGGATTAAGGTAAAGTTTATCAGAGAAGGGAAAGTGCAGAACTCATGGACTCCAGATATGGAGTGCCCTGAGAGGCAAGAGCACCCTGGAGAACTCATGGACTCTATGCATGGAATCCACGAGGGGCTAGGAGCTGGAAAAGAACTCATGGACTCCACATGCAGAGCCAAAGAGGGCTGCCAAGGTCAGGTATATTTATACACTTTAGCAAGGGCAGGGGGAGGGGAGAAAGGGGGTGGCTTTTCCACATTGGTTAGCTCACATTGGGGCCCAACCCAGTTGATCTTGTGCCCAACTCCAGGTGGGGCTGAAGATCAAGCTGTTTCTTTTGATGGATATAGCCAACTTATCTCCATATCTTTTCATAGGCAAAGATTTGGGGGGGATTTAGCCATCTTGTCTCTGTAGAGGATTCGAGTCAGTTCCTCATAGGGAGTGTCTTGCGGGGTAATCTCAGCTGTGGGGGGATGGCCTTCAGGAATTTCAGAGACCTGCAGAGACTGTCCTAGCATGACTGCTCTAGACCTTCCTAACTTCCACCTTGTGGTCTCCAGGGATTGAACTCAGGCTTCCATGGTAAGAAAGCAGTTTTCACCTGCTGGGTCAACTGGATGTTTCAATCACAAAACAAAAAAGTCAAGAATCAAGGCATCCATAAAATACATCAGGAAATCTAAGGATTGAGATACTATCTGAATTCATTTCTTAGTGTTGAGCTGGAGGAGGTACAGGGATGTTAGTCATGTTAGATTAGATAGGGCTTTGACAGCACATGGCAATTAGAGGGACCTAAGTTGGCTTCCACCTGGTACTCTAGATACTCGTGTTAGGACGCAGTGCTCTCAGCCAATAAAATGACTGCTCTCCTGAAAGGGCACAGTGATGTTCTTCCAGGCATGTAGTGTTGTCTAGACTCTGACCACAAGATGTCTGTGAGTTCTTTGCAGATTCTTTTACCTCCTTCTTGTGAAAGAGTCAAAGAGTTTTGTTAGTATAAATCAATCCTGTTGTCTGATCTCATCTGGAGTTTTGTTTTCCCCAAGGGAACCTTCCTTCTCCCCTGATTGTTTCCCCTGAAAGTCTTAAACTCTTTTGTTAAAGACTCTCAAAGAGCCAATTTTATAACCTGCTTATACGTATTACCATCGGACCTTCATGTGTGTGATTACTTGATTGAGATTCTTACTTCCCAAGAAATGAGTGCCATGAATGCAAATACCCCCATAACTCCTGGCCTGGTTGTTACTCAACCACAAAGTATTTGGGGAATGAAAGTGAGGAGTGAGGAAAAATAAGGAATGCTGCATGGAACTGGCTTTTTAACATCTCGCCATAGCATCAGAAAGAGCTTAAGAAACTCCATACCTCTTTGAAAGAATGATGAGGATTAATGCTGAAAGGGAAGTAAAGGAGGATGCTTTCCTCAATGGTATATCCATTGATCTAGGGATGCTTGCTTAAGCATGAATCAGGGCTCTGTGAGAGAAGGAAATCATACAGACTGAACGATGTGCCTGCTTCCTGCTTGTGTCCTAGGACACAAGCGTTGCTTCCCTGAGAAGTGAAGAGAATTCAAAGGTGCTAAGATTCTTGCCCTCTGTAACTTACAGAGAAGCCAAAAAAGAAACATTAACTCTTCATTATATATTCTTATCACACATGACAATGTAACTTAGATAATGCATATATACTTACACTAAATACATGTTTCTAGAAAAATAAATAAATAAATAAGGAATGCATCTTCATGGCTTTCCCCTCTGTCCCCTCAGGACATTCCTGCAGGATTTCCTGTGAGTCAGGGACACGGCCCATAAGCGGCTGCTATAGATTTTGTCCATATAGAGAGCCGCATTTCAGAGGCTCAAAATCCAGGTATTTCTCATTCTCTCTGGCCATAGGGGTCTTTAACCAGTCAGTCGGTCCAGGAAATGGAAGTTGGATTAGTGGGATACCAGGGTGGGGAGAGGTTGCCAGGTCTTAACCTGTTAATCTCTCTTGGCTGGGGCAGCTAGGATGGGAGGTTGTGGGTGCTGAGGGGTCTCTTTGGTTCTTGTCTTCTCAGTTAAGATCATATGTAGGCTGAGCAGAAGTTTATTCAGCAAAGCAGCAAAAGCAAACTTGAAGGGAAACAGACACTCCAAAGAGAGGGGTCCCCCAGGCAGGGAGCAGCATAGTAGTTCTGTGCTGTGGATTTCAGAGATATTCAGCTGATGGCATATTCTTGAAGCCAGGTGATTTGTTTTGTCCCAAATCATAATGAATTAGATCTCCCTTTTAGGATATTTCCTCCTACTATTCCCCACAAGGGAGGAGAGGTATCAAAACCACAAACCAAGTGATATTATTTTCCTCATAAAGTTTGAAGACACCATTATAGGATTGTCTTTTTAAAGTATTTTGTTTATTTAGTTTGAAAGAGGGAGAAGGAGGGGGGGGGAGAAGGAGAAGGAGAGAGATGAGGGTGTGCACATATGTATGAGTGCTTTTATAGTTTAAAATATTTTCTAAATAATACATGAATAATAAAAGAAAACACATTTAGGATATAGATAGTTGGTTTGATTGAGCTTCCAGCTCCACATGGCTAAGAACTCCTGATTGCGCTAAAGAACAGCAGTAAGTTCATGACGTGAGTTCGTGACGTGAGCACATGGGGCTTTGGCCCACAGGAGGCCAGGCACATTGTGAACATCCAGAGCCCCAGCCTAGGGATTCTGTCTTCAAATGGGCACACAGGGCCCAGCTCATGAAAGGCCACTCGTGTTGTGAGTATATACATATGGAATTCAGGCTTCGTGGTATGTTAGGCTACCGGTTATTCAAATATTCGCAGGTCAGAACAGTGAATGTGAAAAGAATCTCTCTCCTCTCTGTCACCATCTGACATATATAGGACATAACAGCCACATGTACAATGCCTCTAGGGGCAGAAATCACAAGTCTTCTGTATGCCTCTTTTTCTTCATGTATGTGGGCACATGTGTGTGCTTGTATGTGTGGAGACCTGAACATGATATAAAGAATCACCCTCAAACACTTTTCTACTTTATTCTTTTGAGACTGGGATGTAAACCCAGAGCTGTCTAGTAGGATCAGACTGGCTAGCAGCTTACTCTAGGGGTTCCCAGGACTCTACCTCCCTGGGCTAGAATACAGGAATGGTGATAGAGGAGGGTAAGGGCTGCCACACTTATCCAGTGCTTTACCTGGGATCTGGGGATCAGAAGGCTGGTATGTTTGCTTGCATGCCAAGTGTCTTAACCACTGAGCGGTCTCCCCAGCACTGGTCCGTTGTTTTTAAGCTAAGTTTCCTGGCTAACTGGAGACAGCACATGAGCTCACAGCCTCGCCTTTACCCTTTCTAACTTCTCAATAAGCTTTCTATTTCACTCGCTCTCTATTTCTGCCCTGAATGAAATTAGTTGTTTTCATCTTTCCTGGCTTCTAAGTGTTGGTGTCCCATCCCTGGCATACTAACTTAATGAGTGCCAAATTCAAACAACACAGGTTTTCTTGACAGCTCTAGAGTCAACTCTAAAGTCAGCCAAGGAGTGAACTCAAGGTGTCAGCAGGACTGGATCCTTCTGGAAGCTCCTAGGAACAGGCCTCTTATCTTTTCCTTTTTCTGGCAGCTGTCTGTACATTGTGCTGTGTGGTCTCTTCCTGCATTTTCATAGTACATGGTTTCAGTCTCCGACTTTATTATTGTATGGCCTTCTCTGTGACTATTCTGTTAGTGATAGAGGTAGGAGAGTAAATTGATCTGCTCTCAACTGATTATCAGAGGCAGTGGCGGCAGCAGCTGGATGGCCCTCGGTGACAACCGATGATTCAGTGAGAACTTCTATGTTACTTTTTCACTGACAATCAGAGCAGGACCCACCCTGGGTGAAAAGTTGCTCCAAGCTTTGCTGTGCATTGTGGCTTGAAAACTACCTGGGGAAAAAGGATTGCCAGAGCCTAAAGGCTGGGGGCCTGGCAGCCCTACCAAGCTAGGCTCAGCTTCCATCTGCAGTATGTCAGTTAAAGAGACAAGTAATACTGAAAAGCAGAAAAGGGAGACTTACCCAACGTGGTACCCAAATCCACCTCTGGGATACTGTGTGAGGTTTAGGTTTAAAGGGCAAGAGGTTTGTATAGCGACACAGTCAGGGTGTGATTCCACTCATAGACCCATTGTTGTCCCACGAGGTGTTCTGGTGAAGTCTCTTCCTGGGGACAAGGTCCTCCTCTGGCTGACATTAGGTTTTGGCCTTCTCTTTACCTCAGCATGAGATTCCTGGGGAAATTCCAATTCCTTGGGTCCTTGGTTTCAATAGTCTGATAGCCAAAGAAAGGGGCACAAAAACCTCTTTAGAACATCTTTGCTCTTGCTAGGATGGCTAGAATTTTTGACTCTGTCCCCATCATAAGTATCTTCGTGGGCATATTTGGCTTTGTCAGATAATTCAGAATATTCTCCCCATCTAAAAATCCTCTCAGTAATCCCATCTGTCTCTGGCCTTATACAATACTATTCACTTGTTTCAAGATGTATACCTCTGGGATCTATTGTTCTGCCTACCAACTTCCTCATTTTATAATATGGACCAAGTATCCTGGACACCTTTCCAATTCAACCATAGGAATTCTGACTGACAGCAACAATTATAACACAACATTATAACACTCAAACCTGTTGTGCTGTTTCTAAACTGAATGGAATATTTGAGAAATTGGAAAGATCTTGGATTTCACTTTGACGGGCTCAAAAGAAGCACAAATGGAAAAGCTTAACGACAGCCTGGCATGGTGGTACATGCCTGTAATTTCAATATACTCGGAGGTAAAAGTGGGAGGGACAAGAGTTCAAGACCAACATCAGCTACATGTGAAATTGGGGTTAGCCTGGCTGAGATGAGACAGTAACTGGAGGAGGAGGAACATACCACCAATGTTCAAGAACAGGGAGTGCATGTCTAGTGACTGGAATACCCTCTGCCTCCGTTTCTTGGTTGGGTCTGACCAAACAGTCTCTTGACACCTCCTTACTAGATTTTGCAATATTCAGAAAATAATTTATTTAGAAGCATGATCAAGAAAGGGAGATGTACAATCTCAGGAGATATTTTCTATGTAACTATGATTAAAATGAAAAAACTAACAAATTGTTCCCACGGCACACCAGAAGGACATCACCAGTGACCACAGTCCTGCCTACCACCTGCAGTCTTCCCTTCTGTTTCTTGGAACAGAACTGTGTGGCTTTGAAGACTCGGCTTTGCTCATCTGAATATGCAGACCTTTCTCTCTACTAACTGTGCCTGAACATGCTTAGCCTCCAAGCGCAGGTGCATTCAGAGTGGTTTAGCCAGCCAAATGCCAGACCAGTGTTTTCCACTGATGTCCTTCCACAGAAAAAAATTTCACACAATTAATTATGTGGCAGATTTTTTTTTCTCTTTTTTGCCACTCAGTTGTATCTTGATGAAACATTTCTCTTCCTTTAACTGGGTCTGGCGTGTCCTCGGACACCTTCTCTGGCACCCATCTGCTCTCAGGACAGGCCTTTCTCAGATGTTTAACTTCATGCATTATCCATGACGCTGACTAGTTTTCACGGTCAGAGCCGTCCTTTCCAGTCTTGGGTGCACTCACCACTTCGCTCACGGCAACAAAGAAGCTTTCTTCTGGCTAATCCACATCACCATTATATGATCATTGTCGTGGTAATGTGAGACGGTGCTGTGAACTGGAGATTTTTGTTTGTTTATTTCTGGTGTTTATTGAGCAAGGTCTTACTCTGTAATCTGGACTGGCCTCAAATTCACTATACTCCTGCCTCAGTCTCCGTAGTTTCTGATTACAGGCATGCGCCAACACACCTGGGCTCCTACCTCCTCTCTAGACAGGATCTTCCTCTGCAACCCAGACTGTTCTTTAACATGAGTTTATGCACAGCCCAGCCTGGCCTTGAGCTCCCATGGATCCTGCCTCAGCCTCCCAAGTATGGGGATTACATGCTTGAGCCACCACACCTGACTTTTGAAATGGATAATATAAGTCATCTAATACTGAGTTATCAGGGGCTGACGCTTGCCCAGCAAGCACCAGGCCTTGGGTTCAATCCCCTATCGCCAGAAAACAAAACAAAACAAAACAAAAATAGAATGATCTTTTTAAAACTTAAAAGTGCTAAGGGCGAAGTTTCACTGTTTAAAGTTCTTTTTTTTAATTACTTTTTTTTTTTTTTTGCCTAGTTATACCAGCTCAATAGCTACACCCTTCTTCTCCCTCCCTCTCCCTTCCTCTTGTTCCCCTATTCCACTCTCCCTCTTCTAACTCCCACCCCCACCCCTCTTCCTTCCTTCCTCCTTTCTTGGTGATTCCTGCCTTTTCTCTCCCATCCTCCGGAACATCTGTTAATGTGGGTGCTGAATTTCCCTGAGTCGTCTACATTTGTGAGAGTTCAGGACTCAGTGGCATAGCTTGGGGCCCCTTCTTGGGCTTCCCACTGGTATGGGAACTTTATTATGTCTGTCTAACCTCGTGCCTTTAAGGATCCTACTGCCTGAAGCCTTCTCCTCTGTGATCCCTGATAGACTTTGGGGGGATTGTTGACATGTCAGCCATTGCGCAGGTCAGGCAAGGTCCAATCACATTGCGACTATATTATGTCTGCTACAGCCCTGACTTGTGTGGAGTATCTTGCATATCGTTGGCCCTCCCTATCTTTAGGCTCGTACAATCTTGCCGCCCCCTCTTCCACAAGGTTCCCTGAGCTTAAGATGGAGAGAGATTTGGCTGGTCTGGTTCTGAGTGAATATTGTAGGGTTTTTGGTGTTCCGAATTATGGTTTGTTGTTGTTTTGAGTTTTGCTGTTCCTGCACTGCTCTCGGCTGCATCGTGATTGGCTATCTGTTTAAAGTTCTTGGGAAGGTGGATTTGGGGAATCCCTAAAGCAACCTCTCTAGTCCTATTAAGAAAACTTTAGGTTTGAGACCCAGCTTCAAAAAGAATGAAGTGGGGGCTGGAGAGGTGGCTCAGGGGTTAAGCCTCTGTCTTTCAGGTCCTGAGTTCGGATCCTAGACCCCACGTATAGATGCTGGAGATGCTGGCGGAAGCTGGGGCGGCCTGCAGTTTCTGGCCCTGGTAGGGCAGAGTAAACAGGGAGGAGGTGGAGGTGTCCATGGTGGTTCCCCAATTCGTGCGTGGTTCTACACACACACACAGCGCACACGCATACACAACACACACGCACACACACACGCACACAATTGAATAAATAATAAATAAAAAATTTAAAAAAAAAGAATGAAGTGGAAGAGCAATTGAGCATGATTACCAATACAACCTTGGGCATGCATATGCACACAAACACATGTGCGCACACAACCACTATACACATGTGTCTGTGCACATGCAAAAACATGAATACATAATACTCCATGCCCTCTTTCTTTCTTGAATAAGTGGAAAACTTATGTAAGGCTAATAATTATTTCCCTTCTTTCTTTGGGTGAAATGCACCCTTATTATGACTTCTTTTTGATTCAGCACTCTGAATTTTCCTATGGAGACCTACTATACCCATGCTATCTGTATATATTTAATGAAACCAATTCTGTGCTCAGAACCAAACTGGGTACTTCACCAAGACTGACCAACTAACTCATCCACAGTGATTGCCCTGGGCACAGTGATTGCCACAGGGACAGACGCCTGACTCAATGAGGTTATCCTGTAGCAATTACTAGAAAATGACCTGCATTTTCAGGATCAAACACACAGGTTGCTAGAGAGACCATCTAAGATTGTTTTGCATACTTTATCTCTTCTGATGCCTGAGTCAATACACACCTTTTCTTCTTGAACTTTTTAATTAACTGATTGATTAATCAATTAAAAGACAGGGTTTCATTATCATGTAGCTGAGAATGACCTTGAACCCTGGATTACAGGACTTCAGGCATGCAACACACATAGCTCTGTTTTGCTTTTTTAAGTCAGTTTGTAAGACAGAGGTTTATTGTGGCATTTTCACACATATATGAATTACTTTATTCTATTACTAGTGCACAGGGTGTGTATGTTTTGCTGGGGATCAAACCTAGGGCCTTACATATGCTAAACATGTGAACAGTTTGTGTACACCAAACTATTCACACAGCCCTAATAATCTGACCCCTGTTGTCCTATATCCTACATTATCTATGGGGCATTCTATGCTTCCTATATTGCAGGCATCCTGCCCTCTTTCAATTCCCAAACAAATCCATACTCCTTGGGAAGCAGATATGAGAAGGTTGGGCATAGGGGACCAACCTAGGCTACTTAACATTGCCCTGTCTCAAAAAACCAAATAAGGCCAGAGATGTAGCTCAGAAGTTAAGTGTTTACTTAGCATGTACAAAACCCTGGGTTCAGTCCTGAGCACTATATAGGAGAGATACACAGACACACAGACACATACACAGACACAGACACTTACACACACCGAGGGAGAAGGAGAGGGAGAGGGAGAGGGAGAGGGAGAGGGAGAGGGAGAAGGAGAGGGAGAGGGAGAGGGAGAACGAAAGGAGAAGTCTTTCCTACCTCCGGGTACTTGAGTTCCATCCCTAGGTCAGGAATTGGTTCTTACTGTCCTTTGCTTGCTCAAGTTCTCCTTGGACCTTTCTCCCCTTCAGACCTCTGTCTAAGTGCTGCCATCTCAGAGGCTTTCCTAATTCTCCTGGACAGACAGATCACACACACACTCACCTACTTGGCTACACATGTGACTTGCGCCATGTCATCACTTCAGTGCTTGGCCTTGTGCCTGGCACAGACTCAGTAGTACTGTCTACTTAACTGTAGTGCACACATTTTGTTTTTCTCGCTGCCTACAGTTCTCTTTAACTAGTTTTGTTGTTGTTTTGCTGAGGATCTAACCCAGGACATTCTACTGAGACAGGATAAAAAGATGGGAGGAAATTATGGGAATTTAGAAAGGGAAATAAGTCTCTCAATTCTGAATCTGGCTGGGAAACAATGAAAATCTAAAATGCCTACAGACCAGTCCTTGTCTTCCTAAAGATATCTCTAATGAGGATGCTAGAAAGAATGAATTATGCCTATCTAGGACCAGATTACCTCTGAGGATAACTGTGTTAGTATTCTTCTCTCATGCCTAAATTTGACAGTGCAACCTTACAAAATCACCTTACAGTTTCATCAAAAAAGGAAAATTATTTAAGATAAGAAAAGTAAGTAAACTGTTCATGTTTTTACTTATTTTAAACTGCACTTGAATTTTAAGCTTTGCTTAATATTTAAACTTTGTTGTAAATTACATCATTTAGAATTTTAATTTAGAAATCCACACAAGATCATTTATATATGTATATATGTACATACATATTCAAAGAAGTCTAAATATATATTAATATACAATATAGTATAGTAATACTTAAATGTGACTCTCCAAAGAAGTCTAAACCAGTATTTTTTGTGTGAATTGTAATTTTCTTTCTCACTCATGCACACACACACACACCCTCTCCTCTCTCTTTCTGCCCATGCCTAAATATGTACTCTCTTTTATATTTTTAAATATATTTTGTTTATTTTTTGGAGGGAGGATGAGAGAGAGGAGAGAGAGAGAGAGAGAGAGAGAGAGAGAGATTAGAAAGAGCCTTAGGATGTCAATTCTCTTCTTCCGTGATGTGAGTTTTCAAGGAAGGAACTCAAGTCGCCATGTTTGCAAACAGGCTCTTTGCCTGCTGAGCCATTTCACTTCTCTTGTATCTTGATGAACTCACTGACTTGTACTGAGCTCTGGCTCATCCCTGAAATTCGTTCCTGCAGCAGAGTCAGAAATTAAGCCTTACCTCAGCAGAGGTCTCTAGGTGGGGCAGCCTAACTGATTCCTCTGGCAGCTGGTGACACTGATGGGCCGGGTCTTTCTCTTGACTTCACCACTGAGCAGCATCTCCAGCCCCTCTAGCCAGCTTCTGATTTCAGACCTGCCCTACACCTACCTTCCCTTCAGGCAAAGTCCAGCAGAAACACACTTCCCATCCTTCCTGCGGCTTCGCCCAGCATTCTGCTCCTCACAGTCCTCAGCTCATCACCCTTATTTTACATCTAGTCGACCCCTCAACTGTTCGCTTTGTTCCTCACAGCTGGTCCCCTCTTCTGGGCCCATTACCATTCTGCTTATTCTGAGAGTTCTGGCAGAGAAGCTGGCGGGCTGATTCCCCCACTGCACCCTGGGATGTGCCGGCTCGGCCTGCCTTTCCCTGCACTCGAGGCAGGAGAGTACACAGCATTTTTAGGCTGCAGGCTTCAAAGAGACAGACCCAAGAAGGGGCTGATGTATAGCAGAACTTTTCCTCCACACTTGGCTAATCAGAAGTCTGTCTTCCCAAGGGGCTGCAGCCAGAGAAGGGAAAAGAGCAAGAGTCTAGAGAAAAGGGCAGAACTGTTTACCTAATACTTAGGAGAGGGCCAAAGTTCCCGCTGTTTATTTTTCCTTTTTCCATTTTCATGTGTATATGGTGCATGTATGTATGTGCATGTTTGTATGTATGGGGCGCCTGTGTGGAAATATCAGGTTGATATCAGGAATCATCCTTGATTGTTCGTCTGACCCACTGTTGTGAGCCTGGGTCAGTGATTAAACCCAAGGCTCTCCTATAGGGCTAGTCTGGCTAGCCAGCTTGCTCTGGAGGTAGCCAGGCTTTGAAATCTCTGGCAGGAATTACAGGTGGGTCACCATACTTGTTTGGCATTTTTATGTGAAATCTGGGAACTTGAACTCTCATTTTGTTGCTTGACTGGCAAGTGCTTTAACTCCTGAGCCATCTCCCCAACCCCCAAGTTCCTGTTTTTCAAGTAGAAACAGTAGTAGAGAGAAAGAAAAATTGTTTTATTGCAACATTCAGCTATGAATGCACTTGCACTTGATGTTGAAGATTGTAGGGCGAGATAGGTAAAAGTTATTATCCATTCATATTAACATATCAGGTCCTAGTGAACTAAAAAAAAAAAGCTATTACTTTAAGAAAAAAGAATCATGGGCTGGAGAGATGGCTCAGGGATTAAAACTCTGCCTCACAAGCAGAAGGTCCTGGGTCAGATCCCAGCTCCCATGTAAAAATGCCAGGTGGAATCCAGAGGAAATTTTGACATACACATTAAAGGATGCTCCAGGGATGGGGGGGAGGAAGCACTGGGAGATAGGGAGGGAGGGGGGGAAGGAAGGGGAAAAGGGGGGAGAGAGCAAGGGAGTCCAGGAAGGGGTAAAGGGAGGGAGGGGACCCGGGTACCTATTAAGTTTGTATGAGCGGAAATAAAAAAAAAATTCCAGGTGGAAATGGAGGTGGCCTGCACTTCTGGCTCTGGTGGGTGGAGCCTGGAAAATCCCAGAACAAAGCAAAAGGGAGGTAGAAGCAATCCAAGATGATCCAGAAGTCACCCTTGGTCCTCCGCAGGGATACACAGTACCCTCTGATACACACACACACATACACACACACACACACACACACACATACACACACAATGAGTGAATAAATAAAGTTTAAAAAGTGAATCATGTCACTACCCACTACCCACTCCTGATTTGGTTGATTGATTGATGACAGGATCTCCTTATGTTTCTCAGGCGGGCCTGGAACCCCTGGATTGCAGTGAGCCTCTTGCCTCCTGCCCAGTTACACTATATTTAAAGTAGTTGAAGTTTCTTCTCAGTGCCAGTCCATTCATGAGCAGTTCCTGACCCTCTGCAACCTTATCTCATGTCTCCCATTGTGATCCCTGTAGCTGTAGCCAAGCTATGAAAATCTTGGAGTTTCATACAATGGGATGTAGCTCACTTGGCAAGGCATTTGCACATGATCTCCAAAAAGTGAGTCTTTAATTCCAGGACTTTAGAGGTTGAGACAGGAAGGTCATCTACATAGCAAGTTTGAGATCAGCCTGGGCTACATAAGACCATATCTCAAATACCAACAACAGCAATAATGAAAGTTAGATTTCTTAGTCCTGAATCCAGACAGTTCTCTGCACCTGTGACGGGTTGTATTTTTTTTTTATAACCCACCTATCTTTACTTATTTTATTTTGAGTCAGGGTCTCAATTCTTCCAAGCTCCCAGTGTGCACTGCCATACCCTGTTTTATGTGGGGCATGCTAGGTAGGCATTCTATCAAGTAAGTTATATCATCAACTATTTTTCACTTATTTATTTATCTTATTCATTGTGTGTGTGCATGTGTGTATTATGTCTGTGTGTGTGTGTGTACAAGTGTGGAGGTCAGAGGACAACTTTTTCAAGTCAGTTCTCTCCTACTTGCAAGTGCCTTTACCCACTGAACCATCTTGCTGGCCCTTAACTATTTATTTTATTTTATTATTTTAGTGTATGCGGTTAGAGACGTGCATGACGAAGCACGCACGTGGAGGTCAGTGGGCAATGTTATGTGTGTTGGTTCTCTAGGAGGCCCTGTGTTTAATTCTCACCATGGCATGAACCAGGTGTGGTAGCAGGAGCTTGTCATTCCAGTGCTCAAGAGGTGGAGGCAGGAGGGCAGGCTCAGCTGCTCATCCACTATGAAGACTGCCTGGGCTATATGAGAAACTCAAAAAATATTACAAAACCAAAAACCCCTCAAAACCCCCAAACAAAAAACAAAGCAAAAAAAAAAAAAAACCAAATAGAAAGAAACTGGACATGTGGTACACATGTGTAAGCTCAGCACTGGTGGAGGAAACATACAGATGTCTGTGAATTTGAGGCCAGTCTCATCTACATAGTGTATTCCAGGCCAGTCAGGACTGCAGAGAGGGACCGTGCCTGGAAGAAACAAAAACAGAGAGAAAGGAAAGCTAACAAGGGAGGAAGAGAGGGAGGCAGGAAATAGCTAATATAAAAGCCCACTTACAGGTTGAAATAATGGGGTATAATTGTTACCCTATATCAGTCAAAAGCATTCCCTCTCTCGCTCTCATAAATTTCTACTGCACCTTCTTGATATTATCTCGCAGATCCTGTGTAATGTAAATATCAGCCAGCATTTCACAACTGCTCTTTATATTCTTAGCTTATTAAGACCAGATAGGGTAAAGATGATCAAGTACCCTGTAAACATGTATGAAAATGCCAGAATGAAACTTGAAACCCACTTATTTTGTAGGATTAATTATATTACTCTATGGTGACTGTTGTTGAAAGCAGATCTGTGCCTTTATTTCCAATGATCGCCATGTCTCTTGCATACAGAGTACAGTCATCCCAGGTACAGAACTACTTTTTAATGTCTATCATAAGTGCCTTGTACTTCAAACTGTCAGAAAATGTTTAAGTGATGAATGAACGACGTGCATGCGCATATGTTGCTGGGACAGAAACCCAGAGGGCCTTAGGCATAGCTAGAGCTCTTGCTCAGCCCAGTGAATGGTCTTCGAGGGGAAAGAAGTCACTTAGTAATTTATTTCTCTCACACTGAGGACGCGTATTTCCCCCTGTATTTTTGATATGAATCAGCTAGTCAGCATAAATCGTGCTTTTAAACGCTCACCAAGTACAGGTAAGAGCTTTGAGCTTGAGAAACTCCTTCCGAAGCATAATAAGGTGGGCGGGGACCTGGGTAAGTCTGGCGGGCGAGGAGGCGGAGTCACCGGGAGTTTAAGAATTTCTGTCCAATCAGAAAGAGGCGATAGGCTTGGAGAGGGGGTTGAAAAAGGGGGAGCGGGAGATCCGCGATCTGCCCAGTTACCCGAGCCAGTGGCTGCTGCAGCTCCGTGCAGTAAGTGTTCCTGCCCACCAAGCGCTCCCGATCCCGAGGCCTGCTCCAGCAATGGCCTTCGCGAATCTGCGCAAAGTGCTCATTAGTGACAGCCTGGACCCTTGCTGCCGGAAGATCTTGCAAGATGGAGGGCTGCAGGTGGTGGAGAAGCAGAACCTGAGCAAAGAGGAGCTGATAGCCGAGCTGCAGGTAAGGTGCAAGGAGAGGACCCTTCAAGACATCCTTTGCCCGCTAGGGCTGGACGGCTGGCTGCGTCCGGGCCGGCGCACTCTTATCAGTCAGTAGTCTCCTCGGCCTCCCGAGATTGGGGACCTGCAGGGGGACGGAGGAACGGGGCCAACGGCTGGGAGCTGTGGGATGCAAACTTTCCGTGCAGTTCGCTATTGTGTGTTCCACGTTGGCTGGCCTCCCACCGCCGATGCAACGTGCAGGTTGCTCCGACCCGTCCTGCAGGCTCGCCAGCTGGACGCCTAAAAACGCTCCAGTGCCTTCGCGCCTAGTGGCCCAGGTTGCAGGGTGTAGGCTCTCCCCACCCGGTTCCGTTTCCCCACGCGGGGGCGTCAGGGGAGGGGCGTCATACGGGGAGCCTACCGGACTTGTGGCGATTCTTTCTCACGCCAAGTGCGGAAGGGCTTAGGGAGGGGTGGGGGTAGAAGTGAGGTTGGGGGGCACTGGCTGTGTCACAGCATGTCTCTTGCCTCCAGGAAAGGCTGCTCTTCCTGGGCAGCTTACACGGGCCATCTTTTGTCTGATGCAAGATCTCTGCGAGCTTTCACCGGCCCTCACCAACCCCCGCCCCCCTTCCCCGGGGAGCGTTTAGGGAAATGGGGAGGGCTGGGCATGCCTGGAGATCCCCGGAAGGTCCACGCGGCCACTGTTCCAGAGTTGACTTCCACCTTAGCTTTATTTATAACTGATCAATCGGGATAGAACGGTACTAAACTAGAACCGTATCCCATAAATCCCAAGAAACAACACTCTGAACAGATCTAGGACAAATCTGCGATCGTTTTAACTTCAGAACGTTATCTTTGTGAGAGTATTGCCGATCTGGATGACGTTGCTTAAACTTAGGACATTTGCTAGCATTTAACTCGAGTTCCTTTTTCTATCCCCTGCAATCCATCCACTATCTCTGTCCCAACTCGTCCGCGCTGTGCTACCCCACCCCCAGATTCCACGTGTTCGCGAATTCGCCTTGCGGCCACCCTCCACCATTAGCTTGAGGCCCCGGGTACCCTGAAACCGCAGAGACTGCGCGGTTGTTCCCGCTGCGCTGGAAACTGCCTGAGCTCTCTTGTCAGTTTCTCCCAGGATCCTGCCCCTCCCGGGCCTCCTTGCTTTTGTGACTCTATCTTCATGCAGACCCCTGTCCTCAGGAAGGATTGTTGGAACCCACGTGGGCTGGCGCTCTGTAGTCCCCCACTCTGAAGGTTGAGTCAGGGGAATCTTAGCGAGTTGGAGGGCAGTCTGGGCTATGGAGCCAGATCCTGTCTGGAAACACCGAAAGGTGGCTGCTTGGTAGGAGGTATGTAGATTATAGGTAGAGAGCAGGTTGCCCCACCTGCCCTTAAGATTGATCAAGTGAGAGGGTTCGGCCCTGGTAGAGCACTCAATAGCAGAAGATACCTGTGCCCATTCCTTCGCAGGGGGGCGGGGAAGAGTGGCTCTCACAGACTGGATTGGTGGGCAAGGGCTCAGGATTTGACCCTTGAAGTGTTTCGAGGGGCTGTGGCAACTCACACCTCCTCCTTGGTGACTGGTATCCTGGTTTTTAGCGGTTGCCAGGAAGGCAGTAGAGTGGCCTGGGACTGACTTCCCACCAGAGTACCAGTGATTGCAACTGGGGTCTTTGCTGCTTTACCGTGGAAGTGAGAATCTTATACCCACTGAGGGGACAGAGATGGAGGAGCCAGGGCAGTGCTGAGGGGCAGATGAAGCCTCATTAGAAATCCGGAGGAGTATGTGTATGTGTGTGGGAGTTTGGTACTGAACCAGCTGGCTGCTTTCACGGCTTTGGAAACTTGCAGGAGAGGCAGGGTTGAGTGCTGGCTAACTTGGAAACTCCGAAGTGCGGGGCCCTTTCAGTGTGCAGCCTCCATTTGTAGAACATTTGGTGCCAGTTGATCTCCTTGGGCAACTTGCAGAAGGGCCTTCATTTCCAATTTTAGCATGTGTGCTGCTGAAGAGAGCACTGAGTTCTACACTCTTCAATTCATCCCTTTCTGAGAACAAATTCTCTTACTCCCCCCACACCCCCCAGTTACATCTTTACAATTCTACTCAAGGATTGGCACCCTTTAAAGAACTGGCTCTACTGTTTCATATTCTGGGCAGGGAGTTTGCTCTGGCAGCCCTAGTCAGGCATGAGGTATCCATTCACTTTTTCCTTTAGTGTTGGAATTACAGACTCAATCAAGTCACAGCTCACAGTGAGGGTGAGGAGTTTATTAAGTCACGATCAGAATTTAAAAGTACAAATGGGAAACAACCAGCAATGCTGATAGTTTCTTATTTTATCCACTTGATTTCAATTATATGTTGAAGTGAATGCATGAAATTATGATTCGCGGGGAAAGACGAGACCAAGACACATGCCCTCAACGAAATCCGAATCCCAACCACTCCATTCCCTCAAACCCCCTCCTTCACCTCCCTCGCCCATCTCTCTCCCTCCCCTCCTCCCTCTGATCCTCCCTCCCTCTCATTCCTCCCTCCTCCTCCCTCCCTCCATTCCCTCCCTCCCTCCCTCTCTCCCTCCTCCCTCCCTCCCTCCTCTCTCCCTCTCTCCCTGCCTCCTTCCTTCCTTCCTTCCTTCCTTCCTTTCTTTCCTTCTTTTTCTTTTTTGTTTCAAAGACCTATACAGCAATACTGATGCTTCAACTTCCCGAATGCTGGAAGTATAGGTGTGATTCACTACACCCAACTTAAAACATGCTTCTTTGAGTTCTCAAAAAAAAAAAAAAATTAAAGGATCAGGCTGTGGTAGCATTCCTGAGGTCCTAGTTTCATCCCTACCCCCCCACACACATATAAACACGTAGAAAGCAGTTGTTTTGAATAAAAAGGCATCTACTATGGAATTCACATCATAAGCATCATATGCAAAAAAGCATTTGATTTTCTTTTGTAAGACTGGGTCTCAGATAACGGTAATCTCAACTCACTATGTTGTCAAGGATGACTTTGAACTCCTGATCCTCCTGCCTTCACCTCCCAGGTGCTGGGATTACAGGCATGTGCCACCACACTGGGGTCAGGATAGAGCCTATAATCTTACCCTATCTGTAGCTTTTTGACCTTGAATCATGTACCATAGTAAGAATGCCATTTTACACCATAGTTCAGACCTCTTATTCATATCAGGATGGCCACACTAAATAAGTTTATGAAATAATACACTTGTATTACTTGTGGTACATTCTGACATCATCTTCCATTTCATTAACTAGCTATGCTAGTCACTAAACTGAACGTTGGCTGTACACTTAGCCTATGGAAGCACATTTATATGTTTATCTCTTCATTTTAAGAATGACTAATAAGGGGGCTAAGACTCTAGTTTTTTGAGACAAGATCTTCCTGGAGTAGCCCACACTGGTCTTGAAGTAGCCCACACTGGTCTTGAACACTTGCTCCTCCTGCCTCAACATCTGGGAGTGCTTCCAAAGCTCTTAGAATGACAAGCTCCCAGTTTTTACACAATACGATTTCATTTATGCAAGTAAATAACCCCTGCACTGATCCAGAAGCACGCAGCGTGCCAAAGGGCATGCCTACATTCCCTTCAGTGGGGGAACCTGATTTGGAGAGCTTCACTCTGTCCATCAAGCCAGGTGGGAGTCATTCTAGAATTACTCATGAGACCAAGCCTTTCCTCTTGGAGAAGAAGCATGTGCGAACTTGAGGAACTGGAGGTGTTGCCATTGCTGAGTTAGCACAATATGTCTCACAGCCATAAATCAAGCAGATCAGAGGCCTGTGTTGGCTGGCTCTAAAGCAGCTAAAGGCAGGAGTGGGAAGCACACAGCTTGTTGGCACCCATGGTGCACAAGTGTTCCAGCTGCTGATACGGAAACCTTGGGAGAGCAGAGAACAGCCCAGCACAGTGAGGCCCTTGAATTCCATTCCCACTTGGGGTGTGCCGGAGAGCAGAGAGGGACTGGGACTGGAGAGGCAGAGGGTCTGCTTTTAGGAGGCTTGACCTTCAACCTTGACCTCTCCTTCCCAGTGTTGGAGTGGTGGGATTGCATGAATGGGACACCATACATGCCCTTGGAAGAGAAAGTTATTTTATTTGTTTGTTCTGAGATGGAATCGTGTAGCCCACTCTGGCCTTGAACTCACCACGGAGCCTTATACCTTTACAGAAGAAAGTTCTAGAGACAGCACTATGTTCTGGGAGCCAGTTTATATTTGCAAGTAGAGGAAAGGACAGGCAGAGTGGAGCTGTCTTTGAGAGAAGAGTTATGGCCTAAAGGGAGGAGTAGATGCTACTTTGGCGCAGGAGTCTGAGGATTCTCGGTAAGTTCCGCTTCTGGACTGTATTGGCCAGGGAGAATATTATAATAGAGATTGTAGGAGACCTCAGAAAGTTAGTAAACTCTGTTCAGTTGCCTGATTCTCGGCTTAGCTCTGGATACTTGCTCTGGATGCACATCTGTGCTAGTCTTAACTTATTTTTGTTTACATTTATTTCTTGTACGTGCAAATACATGCATGTGTATGATGTTATGGTTGTGTGGAGGTCAGAGGACACTTGTTTTCTCCTTCCTGTGGGATCTGGGAGTGGGCCTTTACCCACTGAGCTGCCATGCCTGTGCTTTCATCGTAAAGCTCAGTCTGTTCTTCCTGCTTCAGACTTCCAAGCACTGGGATTATAGACATTCACTACTATGTGTACGTTTTACATTTTACTTTTTGGACTGTTTTATTTGAGATAGTCTTGTAGTAGGCTATCCTAGACTTGAACTTGTGGAAATCCTCCTGTCTCAGACTCCCATGTACTGGGATGGGAGGGGTAACTAACCGCACCTGAGGTCTTATGGTAACTTTCTCTATACCTGAGTGTGGAAGAGTCTTCTGATCTTAGTTCTGTTTCTTGCCTATACCTTTGCCTAGGTTTTATTGAGCCCTCTTCCTTTATTTCTTACATTTTTTTAAAAAGCTAATTTGTAGGAAGTTGATCATTTTTGATGTCGTGAGGGATTTTTTCATTATATAAAAGTCTTGGCTTGCCTCTAACTTATTTATGAAATCTTTTTCCATACAGAAGTTTGGTTTTGTGCTGGGGAGATGGTTCAGTGGTTAAAACTCTTGCCTCACAAGGAAAGGGACCTGAGTTTGGATCTCTGGATCCCAAGTAAAAGTGCCAAGCAGGTGTGTAAGGGCTACCTGTAATTCTAGCTCTGAAAGAAGAGTCTGCGAATCTCTAAATCAAGCAGGCTAGCTTGACTAATACTAGTGGCATGCTCTGGGTTTAATTGGAAACTCAGGCTTACAACAATAAGATAGAAGAGCAATTTAGGACAATTACCAATATCACCCTTGGGCCTCTTTAGACATATATACCCAAGCGGACTTGTGTTCATACATCTGTACACACATGTACATAATACAAACATACAGATTACATATACATGTAATTTTTAATGAAGTTTAATTTTGTTGACCTTTACATTTTCTTGTAGTTCCTGGAATTTTTACCCATAATTTTTTTAAATTAGGGACTAGCAAGACTGTCCAATGGGTAAGGCACCTCCTGTCAAATCTGGAGACCCAAGTTCTATCACTGGAAACATACATGGTGAAGGAGAAAACTGTATGCTATGCATGCATGTATATGTTATCTCTCTTCTCTCTCTCATAAATAATTAAAAAATTCTTAAAATATTATATTATTTATTTTTATATATACAACACATTGTATTTTAAATTTATTTCACATTTTATTTCATTATACATTTTTGTATTTAATATATAATTTTAATATTTAATTTTGATACATACACGTATGTATACAAGTATATTTATTTTATACAATATATATTGTATTTATTTTTGAGAGAAAGAGGAAAGAGAGAGAGAGAGAGAAGATGCATAGGCAGAACAGAGGTCACCTTCAGTAGCTGGTTCTCTCTTTTCACCCTGTGTTCTCTGGGAATGGAACGTAGGTCACCAGACTTGCACTTAGACTCTACCCTGAATTCACCTCCATCTCAATATCATACTCCCTGGATTGATTTATTTATATAAAAGGCATTGGTAGCAGCTGTTGACCCTGTCTATTTTTGAGTGAGAACCTTCTTTTTCCTTCTCTTTATCTATCTCTCTCTCTCTCTTTCTGGATACTGGCTGAAAGCTTAATCTTTCTCTGCTTTCGCTGACCCTCTGGGCTTCCTCTGGAGCAGCTTCCTCTGCAGAACTAAAGTTTGAGTCTGGGGAAGGGGTAGGTGTCAGGGTTCACTGTGCTCTGAAAGATAAGCGGGGAGATACATCCCCATAGACTTCCTGCAATCGTTGTGATGACAACCCAGAAGCAATTGGCTCTTTTAAAAATACATGTTTTATTCATTTGAGAGAGGGAGCAAACCATGGCACAAAGGTGGAGGTCAGAGGACAACTTCCAGGAGTTGGCGCTCTCCTATCCTGTGGACTCCAGGAATTGAACTCGGATCACTACGTTTTTCACTTGGGGGGGCCTAACCTACGGAGCCGTATCACTAGCCTTTAACTGGCTCTTGTAAACAGGCATTTGTGCTTTCTGAGGTTCCCTCCCTTCATGGCGGACTGACTGGATGAGTAGTCTGAAGATCCCTGATTTTTGATAGAGATCCCAGAGGCTATCTTGGAGGAGCTCAGTGATTTCTGGCAATGATTTCTGTGAGTGTTACCTTTAGGGAGTAGCTAAGAAGTTGGACGTGGGACCTCATAAGACTTGGGCTTGATCTGAGCTTCCACCACATCCTCGCTGTATCCCAGAACTTCATCAAGTTACGAAGATTTTTTGAAGTGTCAATAAGTTGGTTGGCAACAAAGACAAACTAAGTTAGATTGTTGTGAAGTGTCTGATGTAAAGTACTTGCTTAAAGAAAACAAGTAGTAGTTTTAGTAACTTCCTTTAAGGGATTTTCCGATTTGGTCTCTGCACTTCACTGATCATGGTCTTGATTGACTCTGACCTTATCATTTTGACACCTTGACCCACCTGCTCTTCCTCAGTGACTGCATCAGAGATATAGGTCATGGTGACCTTTGATAGGTTACCTCACCAAGTCTCTTTCTTTGCCTGGAAAATGAAGCAAAGGGCGTCCAATCTTGGAGTTGCGATGAGGATAATGTAAAACACCTAGCAAGTGCGAACATGTGGGTTAAACGTGCAGCACCAAAGCTTATGAGACAGACCTTGTGGTGCTATGGAGAAAAAAAGAAAGAATATGAGAGAGAGAGAGAGAGAAAGAGAGAGAGCATATAGAGAACCCACTTAAATTAAAAATTCTTGCTTTAGGAACAGAATGTAAAATATAGATTGAGGAAACCTAATTGCAGGTCAGTAAGAAAGAAGACCTCTAAATATAAAACATCTGGGGCTGGAGGTTAGCTCATTTGGTAGAGTGCTTGCCTAGCATTCTGGAATCCCTGGTTTCAACTCTAGCACCTCATAAATGGTTTTATGGCATATGTCTGTGAGCCCAGCACTTAGGAAGTGGAGGCAGAAGAATCAGTTCTAGGTCATCCTTAGCTGCACTCTAAGTTTGAGGCCAACCTGGGTTATATGAGAATCTGAAAATGAAACACACTGAACAAATAAACAGAATCATCCCACACCAGTGGCCAGAACAAAAGGAGGCATTGGGAGGCAGACATCTCTCTAGTGCAGGGCTTTTGGCATCTGCTGAGTGCACTGACCTTTCAAGGATCAGCAGTGTGTGGCCAGGCAAGCCTGGACACACAGACACTTTTTAAAAAAGAATCAATTCTCGAAAGATCATGTACAATAAAATTCTGGGTTAATACCATGGAAAAGTGTCTGGAGGTCCAATTTGTCCCGAGTATATGCTACAACTGTAATGAATTCAGTCTTCATTCCCACGTGTGTGTGTTTTTAGTCTGATATCACCCAAGCCTCTGCAGCTGCAGCAACATTACCCATTCTCCTGGCTTTCCCTCACTACCTTTTTTGGGACTCTTGTTTTAGGAAACGTTTATCTTCTAGCGGTTCATTCATTTCGTTTGTTTTACTTTCTTTACTGAGTACCTTCCACATGACAGGCAAAGGACTTGCTAGGTTAGATTCAACCTCTGTTTCCCGGTACCCAAAAGAGGAAGTGATTGTTGAACAACATCAGGCCTTGTGCCTGTTCAGTTTATTTCCATCTCTCACACTTAAGATTAAAGTTTCACATTCCTTGTGTCGTAGTTGGGCACAGGTGTCAACTTGACAGCTGAGGATTTGAGCTCTGAGCACATGTGTGGAGAATTAGTGTTTGGGTTAAGCCCAGAGCAAACCTGCAAGACATTGTCTAGGTGATGGAGAAGGTGGAATTAGGCCCCGGAATAAAATACAGACAGCTGGTTAAAAGAGTAGGCATCGGGGCTGGAGAGGTGGCTCAGGGGTTAAGCCTCTGCCTTGCAGGAGGAAGGTCCCGAGTTCGGATCCTACACCCCACGTATAGACGCCAGGCAGAAGTGGGGGCAGCCCATGCTTCTGGCCCTGGTAGGGCGGAGCCTGTGAATCCTGGGGCAGAGTAAACAAGGAGGTGGAGGCGTCCATGGTGGTTCCGGAATTCGCCCGTGGTTCTACACATACATACACACACACGCATACATGCACAATTGAATAAATACTAAAAAAAGTTTAAAAAAAAAAAAGAGTAGGCATCCTTGTATACACTTGGCTAGACATGGTCAGGCAAATAAGGATTGTCCCTCTCTCAGCAGTTATGTGGTGATGGTGTGGCTAGTTCCCTCAGCCCTGGTGTTGGTGCATGCTCTCCCATCAAGCTGGACTATGAACTGTAATCATACTATCGTAAGAAAATAAACCCCTTGTTCCCTTAAGCCATTTCGCGGTCATTTGTCAGCAACCTTTCAGGCAAACTGCAATACTTTGGTCATACAGGATGCAGCTTAGAGTTGAATCAAGCCAGACTGATGTTAGATCTTTCTGGATGAGTATGCAAAAGACATTGCCTTTCTTTCTTGAAGAAAGTCTGCAAAGTCAGCCTTCAGTGTGAAGGAATGTTAGCATGTACAGAGCCAGGGTTCCTGACTTTAACATGTGTCTCTAGAACAAGTTCTCCCTGGGCTATGGCTGCTGAATGAATAATCATTATGTAGAAAGAGATGGTCTTCAGAGCTCACAGGCAACTGCTGTAATCTGTTTGCCAGCATTGGCAATCAATCAATCAATCAATCAATCACCCCCCCAAACAAACAAACAAACCCCAAAGTAACTGTTGTACAGCCAGTCTCAACTCTGAATGAAGCCAGTGCAAATTCTAGTCCAAGTGTTTGTGCAGTGTGGTGAGGAGGCGAGCGCTGCCCATGGACTCTCAACTGGGAAGAAGTGGTAGTGTGCCCAGCTATGGGCACTCCGACAACAGTTGTGCTGACCAAGTTGTTTCTTCTTCCATCCAGGACTGTGAAGGCCTTATTGTTCGGTCGGCCACCAAGGTTACTGCTGATGTCATCAATGCAGCAGAGAAACTTCAGGTGGTGGGCAGGGCTGGTACGGGAGTGGACAACGTGGATCTCGAGGCCGCGACGAGGAAAGGAGTCCTGGTCATGAAGTAAGTCGTGCAAAGGGAGGGCAGGTATGGAGAGGGTCGGAATCCCTGAGAAGGGATGCTTGGTCTGAGTTCCTGTGAAGGTCACCAGTTCAGCTTGGTGGTTTGTGAAGTTGCAAGACTGAGGTTCTCTGCAATCTCAGGATGCTTCAGAATCTGCTTCCGGGTATAGGAATCAGAAATAAAGTTTTCCTGCCTCCCAGCCCCAGCTCCCAATCCTTCATTGATTGTGGTGGGGCTGTGTTACCTCCATGGTACTTGACTTTATGTGGCTCCACAGACTTCCTTAATGGAATAACCCCACATTCTTTCTTTTCCTTTCACTCCCTTGAGCCCTTCTGGAGCGAAGAACTCAGTTTTTCTTGCAGCGCTCTGGGCACAAGAGGGGGAGAGGCTCTTTTAGAACTTATTTTGCAGAAGTCTAGGGACAAAAGTCATATCAACATGCTAGGATTGTTGCACTGTACATATGCAGACATTTAAGTGACATGCAAGGTCAGCCCCGGACATGTCTGACCCCAAGTCCTTTCTCTCCACTAAGGACCATCATTGTCCTTAAGATCTCTTAACCTCCAGGAGGGTTGGAGTTAACTGACAGGTGACTGACCAAAGTCTGTAACTGGTGGTGAAATGTTAAAGGATAACCCATTCTATATATACTATTTTGTACATTCACCCCCACCTTTGCCCCCACCCCAGCTTGTTTGCTTGCGGAGAACTGCAAGCCCTGTAGTCGAGTGAAGCAATTTCCTTCTAGCCCTGGACTTAGAGCAGGACTGTCAGAGAAGCCAGGATGGGAACTTGGGATCAGAACCATGTGCAACTAGGTTTGTCTGGGCCCACTGACTCCTCTTTTTTCTTGGGTCTCCAGCACCCCCAATGGGAACAGTCTCAGTGCTGCGGAGCTTACCTGTGGGATGATCATGTGCCTGGCCAGGTAAGTCCCTGACTCCACAGCACAGCCAGGAACCTTCTGGTAGGCCAGTGATGACTGCTTGCCTAGCAGACTGATCCAGAGAAAAACAGAAATATCTCAGCCAGGCAATACACAGACTTCAGAGTGTTTGTGGCACCAGCCCTGAGTACACAGAGACCTTGAGATTTCTCAGATTCCTTGTAAGTATGACAGGAGGGTGGGCACAGTGCTGTCTCTCATTAAGTAGTGTCCACAGAGTGTGTACACAATGTGTCCTTCCCCTTTCCTGTTTACTGCTCTCCACCCCAACTCTTGGACATATGATCTCTTTATCCTGTTGCCCCCTGGCATTCTTCCTCCCATGTGTGCCCAAGTACCTCTGCTTATATATTATATTATTATTTGACACTTTCATACATAAACATGATGTAGCTGTGTTATTTTCACCCTTTATTGCTCAATCCCGCTTTGCCCTTTTGAGCCAATCTCCCTACTACTGTGCAGGTCTTATTGAAGTTTGACATCCATTATAATAAGTTCTTGGTTGCAGCAGCCCTGTTCTGACCTAGTAGATACTGTCTGACAGCACCCTTCCACACCCCTAGGCCCTTACATTTTTACTGTTCCTTCTTATGCAACATTCCCTGAGCCTTGGGCCATGTGATTTCCATGAGCAGGCCATAATCATCATTCTCTACACTTTGACCAGTTATTCTTCTCATATTTTTAAGCATTTAAGTTCAAGACTTTCAGTCTAGAGAAATGGCTCAGGGGCGAAGCCTTTGCTTTGCAAGCAACAGGATCTGGTTCTCATTCCAGATCCCATCGTTTTTTAAAAAGAAAATGCTGAATAGAAATAGTGACAGTCTGTGCTTCCCTGGAAGGCAGAGCCTGAGAAGCCTCAGAACTTAAGCATTAGGAGGTAGAATAATCCAGGATGATTCCCGAAGATTGAAAGCAGAACACTAGTAGAGGATCGAGGTAGAGTTTATTAGAAGAGAGAAAAGATGGAACTCACAGACTCCAGGTATGGAATCCATGAGTGGCAGGCAGCCGAAGATTCCCCATTGGTTAGGCAAGCCTGGGAAAAAATGGCCTTTCCTCATTGCTTAGCTCACGTTGGGGCCTAACCCAGTTGATTTTGGGCTGGATATCAAATTGTTTCTTTGATTGGTTTAGTTTGTTTTATATGGAGAATTCATCTCCAGATTCTTTCTTAGGGAAGTTGATCATTTTATCTTTGTGGCGAATTGGAGTCAGTTCTTCAGCCAGGGGTGTTCCTTCGGTGTGATCTCAGCACTGGGTGATGGATTTCGGGAATTTTAAAGACCTTCAAAGACCCTCCCAGCATTGCTACTCTAATCCTGCCTTAACCCTTGGGCCTCCACAAGCACGCACACTCAAGTGTTCTCTTCTACACCTATACATATATACCTACTTACACCTGTACAGACCAAAAAAAAAAGAGTTCAAGACTTTCGCATTTGACTCATGTTAGTTAATTCATTCAAGAAATTTTCTGGTGTCCCCGGCTAAGCCACAGTCCCCAGGGTTTGCCTGTTAACCTGTTCCTCATCCTTGTGCCTTCTTGTATATTATAACCCAAGGGAACTTCAATAAAATGGTCAATCTTTTGGTCCTGTGATAGGGGTTCTCAGAAGTGGGCATCCTGAAGGGAAAGTACATGACCAAGTGCATGTAGCCTATAATACACATGAATCCTAATGTGTTCAATGTGTTGGAAGTTGTTTGGCAAAAATGATAATGTGCACAGACACGTGGCACATGAAAAAATAAAACAGTAAGCTGCCTAGAAGAACTTCGGATCCTTAAACTAGGGGATCCAGCAGCCAGAGTACTACTCTAATGTTTGGAACCTGCTGTCACCAAAAAAGTTAGGCTTTGACATGTCTCCTCTCTCCTGCTGGACTAGTTAACTCCTCCTAAGATCCCTACCTGGAAACTCACGTATTCACTGGTCATCATGCATGTGTGCAGGGGAGGGGGATCCATATTGGAACAGGGACAGCTTACACCACAAAAGTCTTAGACTGGAAGTGTCATTGAGCTGGCCCACACAACTATCTATCTATCTGTCTGTCTAATTATCTATCTATCTCTAGCTATGTACGGGAGAGATCTTATTGTAGCCTTCTATCTAATTTTCTCTCTCCTTTTTTTTCTCCTCCCTAGAGATGAAGGAAAGGGTTGAGAACTAGGACAAATTTTAATCTTATTAGGACCAATTTTACTGAAAGAATTTAGGCAAAGTGCTGCCTATTTGAAGATGCTACCTGCTCCCAATCACTCACCCATGATGTCTCACATCTAAGATGACTTTAAACTAAGGCACGTATGAGCACCCTGTCAGGAAGGAAGGATCTGACTCATAACTTACTACTCATTGGCTTTTCCAAACTGTTTTCATGTCAGGTGACTGGGTGCGGGGTTGAGCCCAGTGCCTTCTGTGTAAAATGCAGTTGCGACCTTCTGACAGACCAGTACATCCCTGAGCATTTCTCAGTAGGAATCTAAAATAGAGAAAGTACACCATGCCCACTGCTTCTAGAAATGGCCTTTAGCATTATTTTACCCTTTTAATCCCAACTTTGCTCTAATTGCCACTTTCTTTGTTCTGGAAAAGGATATAGAACACCGGGACCAGTAGAAGTACATGTGGCATGGGTGGGATGGGGGAGGGGGAGACAATACGAAAGGAAGAGGATATGCATGTTGGGAGCGTTGGGACCAGGTGTTTAGGACAACGGAAGATTGGACAGCAGTACTCATACTCTAGATGTGCCTATGATCTTTTGGAACTTAATCTCTTAAGGAAGAATAATCAAGTGTTTTCCTTGAAAACGAGAAAATATTGAAGATGGTCCTGATAAGATGGGGAGATAGAAACAGTTTCTGAAACATTTGGTTTTACCAAAGCCCCAATGCTCCATTCATTTGTCTCTGCAACCTTTGGAAAATAGACCACTCGTTAGAGGAGAAAAGTTGCCCAAAATTACTGTCATTGGTTCCTCAGTGGCTGAGGTAGATTGGGTCCTCCCCCACGACTCCTGGCTAGAGCCAGATGTCCCAGGGGTCCCAAGCCAGGTCTTTCCAATACCCTCCCCCCACATTGCCTACCTAATGTTCAGCTTAGTTCCCTGGAGAATAACTACAGAAGCTGGTATGCACCTCCTTCCTAGGCTGTGGGCTGGACCCACAGAATCTGTTTGTGTCCTTGTAGGCAGATTCCTCAGGCGACAGCTTCGATGAAGGATGGCAAATGGGAGCGGAAGAAGGTGAGCCATGGTCTTGCCTTGCCCACCAGGACTAAGGGCCTGAGCTCCGCTCTTGGTGCTGACTTGGGCATCTTTGTCTTTTGCCTGTTGGTTTGCAGTTCATGGGCACAGAGCTGAATGGAAAAACTTTGGGAATTCTTGGCCTGGGAAGGATTGGGAGAGAAGTGGCCACCCGGATGCAGTCCTTTGGGATGAAGGTAAGAAACCGCTGAACCCCTTGATATGGGGCTTTCTACAAGGTAGCCTGGGCCTGGCATCAGCTGAAAGTTGATTTTTTAATTTTTACTTTATTGTCATCATTATCATTATTAGTGTTTATGTATGATGTGTGTATGTATGTATACATGTATGTATTTATGTTCTGCACATTCCACAGTGCACCTTCTGTGGGTCGAATAAGACTGTGCAGCAAGTTTCCTTTTACTATTGAATCATGTTAGCTTCCAGAATGGTCTTTAAAATCATTTACTAAATAAGTGATAAGGACAGGAAAGAAGGAACATTGTTCTCTTTTTGTTTTAAATTTTTTTATTTTTTATTTTGTGTGTTCCTGTGGAGGGCCAGTGATGACTTCAGGAATCATCCTAGATGCTTCTGCCCCCTTCAGGCCTCCACCCGCCAGGACTGGAAATGTAGGCTGCCATCGTTTCTGCCTGGGGTTTTTTCATAGGACCTGGGATCCAAACTCAGGAACTTCTGCTTCTGAGGCAGAGGCTTAACCCCTGAGCCTTCTCTCCAGCTCACATTATTCTCTTGATTGGGACATTTGAACATTGGTGGGGATCTCTCAGCTCTTGAGTGTCAATAGTCCTGAGTCCCAGTGGGCCAGAGAGAATTCTTATGTCACACCATCCTTTCCTGTCTTGCTACAAGGACTTCCTGATTTTACTGTCAGCTCTCTCTGATAATTTAGGAATCAGCAGCAAATTACAGCTTAACATCAGGACAGTTGTCTTATCCTTCCTGTCTCCCTCAATATTCCAGCAAAGATTTAAAGGTACTGGTGACTGGGTATGATTATACATCCTATAATCCCAGCATGTGGGAGGATTGAGGCAATCAGCTCATGAGTTTAAGGCCAGCCTGGCCTACGTAGCAAGATCCTATCTTGAACACTAAAATAAAGTGATAGTGTTAAATATGTGTGTGTATGTTAAAAATGTGAGTGCCTATTTGTATGCTTTGATAGGATGGTGGAGTTCATGGTAGTAAAACAATCTCATACCTATCTCACAAGTCACCAGCTTAACCCTGCTTTTTCTGACTTTGGTTGCTCAGGAAGCTTCTGGCCTAATGAGGGCTCGGATCAGTAGCCATATCATTCCCTGGGTGTGGGAGACTGTCAGTCAGCTGATAGAGGATCCGCAGGGCTTCTCAGAAGGGTCAGAGAGGTGACGGCAGCCGACTCTGCTAGCTGGGGTTCTATACTCTCCAGGCTGTGAAGGAACTAACGGGGACTGCGGGTACGCAGCAGCAGGAAGTTAAACATTAGGGAAAATTGTTTTGACAGCAATCAGATTGCTCCAGGCCTAGGCAATAGTATAGAACCTCAATTTCCCCCTCGACTCTTTCCCTTTCCCTGTATTACTGTCCTTCCTACATTCTTAGCATTAGAGAGGATTTTACAATTCTTTCCTAATGTTTTACTGAGATCCAGAATGTGTAATACTATGCTCGAGGACTAGTAACAGCATGGTAGCTCAGACCCAGGTGGCACCCTGAATAAGTGCCTCTTTCTCATGCTGCCAATCCTGATGTCACCATTGTCCCAAAGTCTTTTATATTTCCAGAAGAGAGTTGTTGGGTGTTGGGGGAGGAGTGTTCGCATTTCCTCCTCCTTCCACTTCTGGGGAGGACCAAGGTCACAGTTTATTCCCTGGAGAATTTTGGTCTTCTAAAAGGACAGTTGGTGTCTAAGCAACACTAAGCATATGATTGACACAGGTAAGAGCATCATGTGATGCAGTGGCTTGGGGACTGATGGCAAAGCCAGAGGCCACCCCATGATTCCTACTGTCCTTCCTTGAAACATCAGTTCCCACACACGCCCCTAGTTGAAGGACACGGTTGTCAAGGAAATCTTGGTAATGATTCGGTTAAAGACCCCCCCTTTCTCATGGTGGTGAGAGGGAAGCTTGCCTGGCCACCTTTGCTACCTGAGCTGCTGCCCTTCTACTTGGCGGGAAGGCTCAGGGGTGGGTGCATTTTAAATAGCAACGTCAGGGACTTTAAAACATTTATTTGTTTTACAGGTGTGTAGTGTCTTCTCATCTCAGCGTTCTGTATCTCTTAGTGGTTCGCCTATAGCATCCTTAAATGCATTTAAAGTGAGATCTTGCTATACAGCGCAGACCGACCTCAAACTCAGTCCTCCTGCCTTAACTTCTGCCTGCAGGGGTTACAGACCCACATCAGCACGCCTGGCCTTATCCATGTTTTACTCCCACCACGGCTCCTGGTGTTACCAGGTTCTTTTGTTTGGAGTCAAAGATTGAAAGCAGAATACGGATAGAAGATTAAGGTAGGGTTTATTAGAAGAGAGAAAGGATGAACTCACAGACTTCAGACATGGAGTGCCATGAGGGGCTAAGGCACCCCAGAAAATTCATGCACTCCAGGCTTGGAATCCATGAGAACTAGAAAGAACTCATGGTACTCCTGAGTGTGCTCCGAGGATGGCTGCCAGGGTCAGGTATATTTATACACTTAGATAAACCAGGGAAAAATGGCTTTTCCCCACTGGTTAGGCAAGCCTGGGAAAAATGGCTTTTCTTCATTGTTTAGCTCACACTTGGGTCCAACCCAGTTGATCTTGAGCCCAGTGGGGAGGCCTGTCAAGTTGTTTCTTTGGGTTTAGCGTTTGATATGGAGAACTCATCTCTAGATCCTTTCACAGGGAAGTTGACCATTTTATCTCTGTGGAGGATTGGAGTCAGTTCCTCAGCCGGAGGTGTTCTTTCAAGGTGACCTCAGCAGTGGGAGATGGCCTTTGGGAATTTCAAAGACCTTCAAAAACCTTTAGAGACTATCCCAGCATCTGCTCTAAACTCTCCTTACTAGGATGTGGTACCTTCTTGTGGGGTCTCTGGAGAGTTACTCTAGGATGTCTTGATGTTGAAACATGCTTCGTAAACCACTGAAACGTGGCCCGTAATGTTCTTTCCCTACCTCAGCCCCATCAGAACTGCCTTTTCCAGAACTTTCCATGCTCAGCTCATTCATTACCTTATTCCTCACGTATTTCTGATTTTCAGTCATTACCAGTCCACATCACCCAAGCTTCTGGTTGTTGTCTTAGCAGTCATGGGAGAACAAGATAAGACAGTTTCTGAGTATCTACATAGGAAATAGTGAAGGGTCTGTATTAAGCATAGTTGTTTCAGATTGTCTTTCTTCTGTTTGAAGCCTTATCCACTGGTAGAACCTGGGGATTCATAAATACTATTTATCTGGCCTTTGCTATTTTGTATTGTTTTAAAATGTAATTTATTACCACAATACATCATGGTGTATGGGTGAAGATCAGAGGCCAAATTTCAAAAGTCTGTTTTCTCCTTACATCTTGAGGCCTCTGTCAGACTCTTCCGTCATTTGTTTACCATAGGTTCCCTATCTGCTGGGTTCTCTGTCTGGCCCACAACAATGTTTTTTACTGTTGTTTGTTTGATTTATGACACTGGGGATTGAACTTAAAGCAAAAAAGGCATATTATTGCTATACTTTGAACTACTAGTTTGTCACATTTTACCTTTGATTTGATTGTCTAAATATACAAGGAGTGTGTACAGTCCTTTGCCCAGAAATAGTTCTGTGTCTATACAGAACACAATTTTTGGTGTAATATTAGGATAAGGTGAAAATATAAAACTATCATGTTTTTAGCCTTTGTATGAAGTAGTGGGATGAATAAGTTGTTACTGGTCCTTCTACTAATGATGAATATATATTGATCACAGTCTTTAACAAGACTACCTTGTTTTTTGACCTCTGGGACTTAGTCAGACACTGTGACAGAGATTCCTATGGAGTTCAAAGATGGAACCTCTGAGTCCAGAGGAAGGCTTCCTGTAATAGTACTGAACCGTTAAGTAAATTCTAAAACATTTGGGAAGGCTGGGATGGTGGGCATCCTGAGAGGAATTTTAGTTGACAATATATTTCATTGTCTCCATGTGAGTCTAACAAGCAACTAGACAAGTTTTGGCTTTTGAATCATTGGTAACAAGTTTTGCATGATAACAGAACAGTGGTTTAGAGATACTTGACTGACGGAAAAGATAGCATGACTTGTAGCATCAGTATAGAGCAACAGACGCGATGTTCCTTGCTCACCCTTCGCCAAAGTGAAGCGGAGTCACCGGGTCCTACACTAGTCTTTGCAGCTTTTTCTCCATCTTGTTGCTAAGTAACAGATTGTAACCATAGACTCCACTGACCCATGCTGGCACATCTCCCAGAATGTTATTAACTGGATCCGCAGAATGTGTTATGTGGCAGCAAGGCATCTGCGAGCTGAGAGCCTTGAAGTTCCTTATCAGTGGTCTCTGTGGGAGCCGTAGGTATCTCCTCGCTGTCCCTTTGTCGTCAGCCTCCCAGGCATCTGACCTCAGCACCAGGGATGAATGCGGAGATGGAGGCATCGGCTGTCACTGATCCATCTCTGGCAAGTTCCTGTTTCCTGAGGTTGACCGTGTTGATTGATTGCTATGCTTACCAGGACCCTGCCTGCAGGAACAATAGTGTTATCCTAGGTTTCCCCATAAGGAAACTGAGGCCCAGCAAAGTCATATGACAAACTCCAGACTACTCGAAGTAAGTGGAGCTTTGTTCAGTCGGGGTGTCCTGGATTCCAGTCTCAGGCTCTTTGTCCGGTGCTGCAGATATTTTCGAATTACGGCCCACGCAAAGCTCCTACCTTCCATTGCCGCACCGCCCATTCGACTCCCACAGCTGGCACCTGGCATTCTTGCTGCCCGGGAACGGCACCTTGGGGCACACACAGAAGCAAGGAAGGATCAAGGGGGCAGTTTGCGGTGCATTTGGAGCCTTCACCTGAGCTTCTTTAAGCTGACCTTGTTTTTACTGGGCACATAAGGCTCCATTGTAGGGGTGGCAAGAATCCCAATGCAAAGAGAAACAGAGGGTGTGACCATTCCACTCTGCACTGGAGCCCCTTTAACTCGAAGGCCCCTGTCTTCCTCCATTCTCTGCAGAGCCTTCCAGCGCTGCCTTCTGTAGCATGGCTTCCTCCTCTGTGGTCCCAACAGCCGTGGTCAGGGCTGATGTTGAGGTGGGGGAGGGGGTCCCCCTGGGAATCATCTTTGAAAGGTGTGCAAAGAAGGGGCTTCCACTCTTGTATAGTTGGACAACCCGCCCTCTCAGAACTCACAGGGCCCAGGCAGGCCTGTGGCTTGTCAGTGGTCTCTGCCCATCCCCCCAGATGTGCTAAGCACAGGAACTTTAACCCAGAAATGATTTCAGCCGGTCCTGGTAATCTCTGAAAAAAATGCGGATGGCGCTTCTCTCAGCTGGCTGAATTCATTCCTAGGAGTTGACTGCAGATAAGGAACACACTGTCCGTGAGCAAACGGCTGGATCAGAATCTGCTGGCCACCGTGGATGACGTTTCTTCACTCCTTTCCCAGCCTGCGCCTTTCAGCCCCAGGCACCTGACAGTGTGGCAGAAGCACCAAGCCAGGCGCAGGCTGAAGCCCCCCCTTTTGCCAGCCCCAGGCTCTATCTGCCTTGCCTCCCGAGAGCAGAGCAGGAAATAGGCGCTGTGAGCTCACTCAGTCATGTCTTTCATATGTGATCTCTCCCTGCCGCACAGAAGAAGAAATACATCTGGATTAGAGATGAACAGGGCCATTGTTCAGCCAGCCTCAGCGCCAGCGGACAAAGGGGCTTGTCCCGACATGGGCAGGGATTCTAGACTTGTCCCCTGCGCATTTCCTACATAGAAATGAGTGGGCTCCATCTGAAGGATAGCACTGTCAGAACACGCACACACACAGACACACCCACACACACACACAGCAACACACACACACACACACACAGAGCCCTGGTTCTCTGCGCTGTGGGTCTTCACCTGGCTGAGAGACAGGGAGTAAGTAAATCTTCACTGGTAGCTGAAATGCATCCCAGGCCACTTGACTTTGCTTGTGTACAAGATGAAGAAAAATGATACCGATTTCTTAATTTAGAACCATTTCATTTTCCTCTCCAGAAGCTCTGCATTTGAACTGGGAATCCTCTTTATTGTCTGCAGCAGTTCGATTCCCTTAACATCACAAGTGTAGTAGACAACTGAAAGGGCACAGGGAAAGGGGACATAATCTCTTGTAACCCAAAAGATACTTTAACTGTGTCTAAAGTTTCCACCTGTTTGCGTTCACTTAATCCTGGGTCGACTCTTAAGTATGTTACCTCAGGGTTAAGGGGAATTTCTCGTCAAGTAATTCTGGATTTTGTGACTATTAGAGTAGTACGTGATCAACATCCGGCAGCTTTTCTGTGGGGACCCAGGTCCAAGGGGCCTGACATGTTAATGAACTGCTGGCAGCCACTGAGGCAGGACTAGCAGCTCCTTGGGTGTTGTGAGCCCTCCTGGCTCTGTGGGTTCCCTGCCTTCTTGAGGTTATCATGCCTTGTGATTCTAAGGGCTCCTGTACTTCTTTCTCCCTAGTCATTATTTCTGGCAAGGGCCCAACTTCTAGAGACAGGCTTGTGAAGCCTCCGGGATAGATCAGGCTAAAAGGGAGACCTCTAAGTCTGCTTGCTGCTTGTGCTGGCCTGGTGGCCTTGAAAGCGTGACTGACCCTTGTAGAAAATGGCATAATGGACACTTAAGATGGCATGTGCAGGAAAGAGGGTCTTAACTCAGCCCACTTGGCTCTATCATGTGGGGTTCTGACTTCTCCACTCTACTGCCCAAGGCTCAAAATCATTGTCCCTGTGTTGTGGGACAGTCTTTCCCTTCCCCTGATAGTGACCTTGTTACTATACACTCCCTAGGTCTCATGCTGACCTTTCTGGGCCCAGAGCCCATGTCCTTTTATTTTTGTTGACATGGTCTCATATAGCCCAGGCTAGCTTCAAATCCATTATGCAGCCGAGGATGACCATCATCTCCTGCTGTCCCTGCTTCAACTGTGTAGACTTGCAGGTATACACCACGAGGCCTGGTTTTATGCAGTGGTGAGGATCGTACTACTAACTGAACTATATCTTCAACCCCTATTTCTTTCTGTGATCCAGTTTCTAGCTGTTCTAAAAGGTGGTTGCTAAGGAAGACAGTTTCCAAGACCAGAATACCCGGCTTGTGTTGTTCCAGCTATTCAAGCCTCTGCCTCAGTTTCTTCCCTATGTCATGAATATACAAATATCATAAATAATGCTACCTAAGCTACCTGGTATTATGTGTAATGAAAGCAACTCACAAGCCAGGCCTATTGTGACATAGGTCCGTAATTCCAGCTCCAAAGGCTGAGGCAGGAGAATGTCAAATATAAGGCAAGTCTGGGCTTCAAAGACAAAGCAACACCTGAAAAGCACCCAATACACATAAAAGCACTTGCTTTTATTGACTATGAGCAAC